>CM034147.1:160356560-161699818 GCA_019776745.2 Taxus chinensis
TTAATCAAGATAATCTAAAATTAATTCTTCTTTCTTTTTTTTTTGTTTGTAAACAACCCATCTAGTTATTTTTTATTTCTTAGTTTATAATGTGTTTATTATCGTGGTACTTACAAGACAAAAATCATGTATCAAGACATCAGAAAACATGTCTACACCATTACCTCATCAAAATACATAGTCTCAATTAATCATAGATCCAAATCAAGAAATATCCACAACTCAATATGAAAAAAAATGAAATTGGGAAGAAGAAAATGAGCGTTATAATGAAAGTATCTGAAAGAACCTTTTATATGCCACACACCTACTCTATCATCAAATCTCTATTATATCATAGAGAATAATTGGAACCATTACATTCTCCTAGCTATCAATCTGCATCATCTGAAATCAAATATCCACCAAGTCCTCATTTTTTCAAAGGAGGGGAGCCCTTTTTTTAGTTACTTTAGACTCCATTCCAATGGCCCTTTATGCTTAACTTGCAACTAGGGTTGTCTATGTTCAACCATTAGCACCCGAATCACCCTCTTATGTTCCTGATCCTTCATGTGGTTATTCCCATCTTATTTACTTGACTCACAAACCCATAATTTAACAATTACATCCATCCCCACCTCAGACTGAAACGGAAACATAAATTGTCATGTCTTACATTCATGTTTTCAAAATTCACATGATTTCTTCCTAAGACATATCAACTAAACAACCTAAATATTCACCTAACCCTTCTACTAGATCCAAACCTCTTAAATACAATATTAAAGCTTCTTTATCTACTCCTCCAACACCATCCACTATTTAGAAACCTCAAGTAATTTTTGATGCCATTTCTATGACTGCATCTCAGCTACCACATTCTCAACAAAACATGAACCCTATTTAGAATATTACTATGTACATTCATACATATATTCCTCTACTCAACAGTAGTGCTATTGCTAGCACCCACCCCATTTCTTTATCATTTTCCACTCCCCTTATCTCACAACACATACCTTAACCCTCACAAAAACATATTTGTATACCTCAATCTATTCCTATTAAAAATCTCCCATAGCAAGCACCATCGTCAGTCTCTTATTAAAATACACTTTCAATAGCTACTCACTTATATAGAGTCCCTTCCCTATAAATTTGTTCCTTTCCAACACATCCCCCAACCATCACAACTTCTCATTAAAAAATATATTGATATTTCTAACATATCTCATCCACCCTTCAAATCCAGTCATTTCAAACATTTGACAAAGCTTTCACTATGGTTCGTAAATTAGAATTGCTATCCCTGAAATAAGGTAGAGTTAAACTACGACCCAAGAAGCCAAAATCTGAATTTCCATCTAAATCATCCTCCCATCCTCAGAATTCCAAATAATCAGCCAATGCCATAGTAATCAAATATATACCTAAATAAAAACCAAATACTGAGCATTCCCGTCCACAATATACTTACACAACAATCGGGAGACCTATAACTCTATCTTTGAAAAAATTCTCACTTCCAATATGATCTATCTACCACCCATCCTCTCTATCAACAAATTTATATCTTAGCCCTCTTGGTATAGGAATAGTGATTATTGTAAATACCATAGGGTTAAGGGATAAGACATAGAAAGGTATCACTCATTCTCTTACAACCTTCAAGATTTGATCAATAAAGATGAAATCCAATTAGACAATCTGAATGCACCTAATAATCAAAATATAGATGACTTCAATAAGGCCTTTCCGAATTATTCCTCTTCAAGTAGTCAAAACAAGACCAAGAACATAAAAGAACACGATACCATAAAATCATCAGTCAAATATTACCTAATATTGAATCCCAACCCATAACCACTGAGTCTACATCCACTAAAAACACTACTGAACGTACACCCTCATCCTCTAAATAAATTTCCACATCATCCACACCTCCTTAAGTCACTTTTAAACCCACATACAATCAACAATTATAAATACCCCCTCCTCCTATCATTAACTAATATCCACCCCACATCTAGTACCTCATCATTCACACCTACCTTATCTAAGAAAACCATGAAATGACATCAAAACTAATACATTGTCCAAGTATTTGAAATCCACTATTACACCTTTATAGATCAATACCTTTTTCATGGCCCTCGAACCTTCATAACAAACCCTTCCAAGGAGGTCATTATGATATCAACCTAAAAATTAACCCGTCAGGATTCCATATTAAGGCTCGGTCCTTCATCCATCACATTATCAAAGAATATTCCTCGAAAAAAACTAAAAAGACCACTTTTAAAGCCAAACCTCACCCAGATACAAAATCAAAATAAATGCCACCACTATCCACATATTCTCCTATCGGACATTATGTCACTATCATAAATGATCTTGTTAAACAATCAAACATAAAATTACCTTATCCTAAACCATCTAATTCTCAAGGGTGGGAGCCCTCTTGGTATGAATTCAATGTTTCTTGCGACTATCATACGACATAAGAACCCTCTATAGAAAATGGTACAACTTTCGATACATTCATTTAGATATTTTAAGGCAAAGGTATCCTCCCATCAACGATGTCTACACCCGTCACTCTTGAAGAATACTTAAATAAACTCATTCCTTATTAAGTTGATGCCATCCACATATCTACTTGAAACCAAAATCATGAATCCAACCCTCTTGATAAAAAAACCTAATACCTTTGTCATTATCCAACCACCACCTGAATTCTCATCATCACAAGATAAAGATAAAAATAATGTTTCTATCTCCCTCACCCACGACACCTTCAATAAAACCCCACAATATAACACTAAAGTCTCTATTATTTTCGCACCTCAATCATCCACTACAGTACAAAATGGTTTCATCAAACAACTACACCAAGCTCTAGTTACAATGTCACTTTACGAGCTAATTCAAACCTCACCATCCCATAAACAATCTATTCTCAAAGCCCTTCAATCCATTACCATACCCATAGATCCTCGACTGCCATCTCTTTTGAACCTTCAGAAATAAAATCACATCGCCCTCAAGATAATGACTTGCTCCTGTTCATCACCTCTCAAACAAATGATGTTCTCATTAAGGGGTCATGATTGATGGGGGTGCCACTATCACTATTATATAATACTTTTCCTGTAATAAACTCAAATTATCAAACACCGTTATAGCCTAAAAACCTATTTTTATTCGATTCCTTTAATGATACAATCAATCCCATGTTAGGAACTATTGGCTTGGCTCTTATGGTTGGTATTAAGACCCTTCTAGATATTTTGTACATCATAGAAGGAGATTTCCAATATAATATGTTATTAGGGCGTACCTAGATTCATACTATGTGATACACCCCCTTGACATTACACCGATATGTTAAATATGAATATGAGGGTATGGTGTATAAAGTACTTGTAGATCCTAATCCTTTCATGAAATTCCTTATGAAATACCATCCAAACAATGAACTCATGCCTGAATCAACTAGCACATATATTCCATCATCCAAACTACCCAAGGATTCCTCCCTTTAAGGAATTATAGAGAATCTTTAGTTGGGGGAGTACCGCTTTCATATGTTAAATTCATTCCCTACACCTAAAGCATATGGAATACTTGAGAAGAAACCTATGTACGAACCTGATGTTTGAGATGGCATCTCCTATGGTCCCGCGTACCTTAAAACCAATCTCGTTTATGAGGGAAATGATTGTGCCTCTTCATAGCATAGTCATCAACACCATGCTATGCCTTTCACATCACTCTTTAATTTCTTATATAATGCACCTTTCACTCAAATGTACCTTCAACCATGTGCCTTGAAAGGGTTTCTCTTAGGAAAGTATGAACAAATAAAAAATTATATGACTATCCAACACTTCATCAAAGCTTATGAAAAATTTGTCTTACAATATAAATAATACTATTCCAAATCATCCTCAAGCACAACGTCTTTACACAACACATAATTAGAACCATCTTCTCCTAAAGAATATGATAATCCCATTGACACGGAAGAAACCATATCCGTCACACCTAATTTTTTATTATTCAATACTATTTTATTAGGACCCTTGACTTATCAATCTAATAAGGTCACAAAATAAATTCCTTTCATTTCTCTAAAAATGATTAAAGAAGATTCACCCACCATCGATGTCTTTCAATGCCACAATGATCAATAAATCCTTTCTCATATGGGAGAAGAGGATCAATTCCTTTAGAAATCCCTACCTCTCGATAAATCAACCCTTAGTAACTAATCCACTACTGACGTTAACTTAGGATTAGGCCATGAACCTAATATAGGTAAAGTCAGTCAATCCTTAGATATGAAAGAACTAGATTTTTTTACCTAATTCCTATCTAAATAAAACCAAGCATCCATCTTGTCATAGAGTGATATACTAGGTATCAATCAAAATATTATTGTACACAACATCATTAGTTATCCCAATACTAAACCCATAAAAAAATCCTTGTAAGATGTATCCTCACATACCTCTCCTTGTTAAATAATAATTACAATGTATACTCTCTACTTATGTCATCATACCCATTGATTATCCACAATGGGTCTCTAACATCATCCACATAACCAAATCTTGAGGAAGTTTATACATATATACTAATTTTTGAGATCTTAATCTTGCTTGGCATAAATACTATTTACCTTTCAAAAATTTTGATAAGTTCATTGATCTAACAGCTGACCATGAAATTCTCTCCCTCTTGTAAGGATCTTTTTGTTATACTAAAATCCTCATTAGCACCGATGATCAACATAAAACATCCTTCATTACCTCTTGGGAAAACTTCTCCTACCGCGTCATGTTGTCGGGTCTTAAAAATGCAGGAGCAACTTGTGAACTCACCATGAACTATATTTTTCATGACCTCATCCATAAAACTATCAAAGGCTGCATTAATGATCTGTTAGAAAAATATTAATGACACAAAGACCATCTTGTTATCCATGAATCCATCTTCACTCATCTTATCTAATATTACCTTTGTCTTAATCCTGTAAATTGTGTCTTTTATGTTTTCAATGGAAATTTTTTAGGATTCATCATATCTATCTAGGGTATTGAAGTAGATGCAGGTAAGGATAAAATAATTCTTGAAATGACTCCTCCATTTAATCTTAAACAACTACATAGCCTCTAAGGTAAATTACAATCCATTGGATGTTTTATATCTTGATTTATAGACTATTGTCTACTATTCGATCATTTTCTCCACAAGGATGTATATCTTTTTTGGGATCTTGATTGTTAGAAATCCTTCGATGAACTTTAAAATTACCATCTATAACCATCTGTTTTTAGAAAAGATCACAATAGGGATCCATTCTATTAATACTTATATGTTTCAAAAAATGTCTTAAATGCTATGCTTGCTCACTATCCTAACTAATGTCGTGAACTAGCCATATATTATATTAGTCACACACTTTATGATTATGAAACTTGTTACACAAAAGTCTAGAAAATATGCTGCACTTTATATTTCACTACTTCTAAACCATGTCACCATCTCCTTAATAAAAAAACCTACATCATTTCCATATTCAATCTTCTTAAAATAATGCATGACATTACTCGATGGTTATGCTTAAGAACGAGTTTGACCTTGAGTTCAAATCATATAAATCTATCAAGGGCCATGCTATGACATAAAAACTTGTTTGTGCACCCCTTACTAAAAATCAACTTCCTCATAAACACTTTCTAGATGAGTTTATCAATATTCTCAACGAATAAAAATTCATTCCTATCAAAATGACCCTCTTCTTCAATGGATCTAAATGGAAATAAGGGAAGGCGTTGGTGTTATTTTCATACCACCCTAGGGAATTCCTATTCAACTATCATTTAAATTTAACTTCAAATGCACTAATAACATGACAGAATATGAATATTTAATGATGGGTCTTTTCAATGCTATCTTATTAGGCATTCACATCTTGTAAATATATGAAGACTCACAAATATTCATCAAATAAGCCAAAGGATTTTATCAATTTAAAAATTAAATTATACAAAATATAAATCCAACATTGATTTTCTCTTTGGTGCTTTTGATCAATATACCATTAAAACCATGCCGCATTCCTCTAACAAGTTTGCAGACACTATGGCTTCTTTGGGATATCTCATTCCCCTATAAACTGATGAATAAAAAGATAACACTAAAGTGGCCATGGTCATTCAAATAATAGATTACCCCTCAAATTAAAATGAACTCCCTCCTATCAAAGTTGTTCAAAAATCCAACTTATCTATTGTACTCTCAAAATTATGACTAACTTTATGAATCTAAATTACCTTCTGACTTATCCGGAAATCCTAAACGATAATTTATCCAATGTGTCACCTTCTTTGTCATCATAGGATGCATCCTCTATCAAAATGGTTTTAACATTATTTTGTTAAGAATCCTTAAATCTCATATATTAACTAAAGTAATCGAAGATATCCATGACGGTATTTGTGGCGGTCATTTTAGTAGAAATTTCATCGCCAAATGTGTCTTGCAGTTAGGGTTCTACTGGCCTAAGATAAATCAAGAATTTTGTGCATATGTTAACAAATACATCAAATTATAACTACATTTAAAACTCATCCAGGTCCCCAGCCAAGATTTACAATCCACTCAGGACTTATTGCCCTTCTCTCAATGGGGGTTAGATATCATCAATATTATCTGTCCTAAATCCTCTAAACAACGTCATTCAATTATCACAACTACTCAATATTTTACTAAATGGGTTGAAGCTATCAATTTAATCTCAACTATATATTGACCTATTACCATCTTCATATATCAATATATCATATGTCGTTTATCTGTTCCACATAAAATCATAGCAAAAAATGCAAAATATTTCTAAAACAAAACTTAAATATTTTTTTACGCCTTCAAAATAAAACTCATCTTCTCATCACCATATTATCCTCAAGCAAATGGCAAAGTTGAAGCCTCTATTAAAACACTCACTAAAATCCTCATGAAAACATTAGATGACATATGTAGGAATTGACATATCCAAATCTTATTTTTCCTTTTGGCTTATCGGACCAGCATCTATACTCCTACAGGTGCTACGCTCTTTTAAATTGTCTACATCTCCAAGGATGTATTACCCCTAAAATTACAAATTCCTTTACTCAATGTATTGATTAAGGATTTTATCCCCAATGAAGAATATCGACAAGACCTCTTAGAAAAACATGAGTTATTATATGAAAATTGCTTAATGTTCCTAGAACATCATCAAGTGTATCTAGAATGGGTTAAAAGAGCTACAATAAACATGTCAAAGAACATGACTTTAAAATGGATGATATTATTCTAAAGGAAAATAAAAATTTCACTACACTAGAATGGATTAAATGTTGAAAAAGTTTCCTCTAATTTCATCGGTCCATATGTAATCACTCATAAGTATGGGTTGAGAGCGTATCGACTTGCTTCCTTTGATGGTGAACCTGAAAAGGAACCTTTGATTGCCTTGCACATGTGTCCTATCTACTAATAAATGATTAATCATCTTCACAATAGTTACATCTAAGATCTTATCCCTTCATTAACCATCCACCTTATTACAGTAATGATTTAAAAACATGTTGTTCATTTTGTCACTATCCTTAAATAAACTTTAAATATGATCATGACAACTCTGTTCATCGCATATTTCACATGGACAATTTCCTCTTTTTTAATAACCCCGCTATCATTAAATCAATCTAAACTTGTATCAACTAAAAAACATGACATGGCGCACACATGTGTATCTCACATATATAAATCTTTCTATTCTTAAAATGTTCTATTAGGAGCTTTCCCTAAGCTCTAAATAAATTCTAAAATATCTATGGATGTTCTTTATCAAAATAAAATATAATACACTAATCCCTTGGAGGATATCTATTCAAAAATAAGAAATCATATTATCAAATAAAATTATATTGATCGTTCAAAGGAAAAATACCATATAAAATCATATATTGATCCCTTTAAGGATGTACATCTTGTAAAAATAAATAAAAATTATACCATACCTTCAAGCAATGACTACCCATATAAAAAAGGTTTCTCGTATCGATCAACCTTAAAAAATAAAAAAATTCAAAAGGATCATAGGAGAGATTCCCACATTGATCATCTTTCCCATTACAACATACTTCATGCATCGATTAGTTTGTGTCTATGAAAAATATGTAAATCTGTGGCATGTCTCTATGAAACTGTTGAATAGGGAAACACTCTTTCTGCATTGATCTACACATACATAAACCTCCTTTCATCTCCTAGGAAGGTACATCCACATCATTCCACTCTTTGCCTAAGATCTTTTGTAACTACCCATTGACCATCTAGTTAAATTTTTATTGTTAAGGCTACAAGTGCATAAGATTTCACATTTTCCATACCCGTCAAGTATGTATCAAATCCAATCAAGGTAACCATTTCAATTTTATCTTGTCTCATTAGTAATTTAATCTGTACATAAACATTCCATCACATTTCATAAGAATAATTAAACATTTTCAAATTAACATTTTCTATCTCTATATATATATATGTCTACATTAAAATCACATGCAAGCATCTCTCATCATCCAACACACATACAATCACACTAATCACGTATCATGATATAAAAAAATAGAACAAACTATCATATATATATATATATATATATATATATATTCAAAGTCTAGATAACATCAGCAGAGAGTATAAGTACATCAAATCGAGGGATTCATAAATAGTTGTAAACATCAAAATCTCCAAATAAAATATATACTCATCTCTATAAAGTAAAATGGATGCCATTGGGCTACTTTCTTGTGTACAATCTATTAACTCTTCACTTGATATAGAATACCACATGATACCTGGGGCCTTCTTCAAATCATCTCAATGTTGTCGCTACCTATCCCTATCTACAACATCCTGATCCAACCAAATCATGAGCCCATCTCGGTCAATCACTATGTTGTCCCACTCTAAAATAAATGCATCCCAGAGTCCTATCAGATCATCTCTCTCTCTCTCTCTACTAGCATTATCCTTCTCTTCCTCCATTAGGGCCTTATTACCAATAAACTTCCCAAATATAGCTTCCAAATCCCTATCTACATCATCAACCTCCTCACCCTCATCGTCACTAACCTCAATAGTATCTTGTATTACCTTAACTCAAGCAATCAAAATCCTCACTTCCTCTACCACTTGAATCCTCTCAAATTCTCTAAATGCTTGATTACAACAAGTTCCATACTTGGGTGTAACCCATAAATCATCAATATGCACTATATCTCCATCATTTGGGTCCATGGCCCCATGCTTCTCAAGAATGATAAAATTTCTTATAACCCTTGTCTTGGTAGTCTCTGTATCTCCCTCTCCCCTTTTATAGTGTACCGGCTCCTGAGGCTCATCTACACCAATCTAAAGTGCCATCAAATAAAGGTGAATCAAATCATATTATACTCATTCCAACTCCTTTCTTCTACCCATGTGTCTTACTGTGTACTAGTAAGCTCATGCACACACCTAAGCTAGTAATGAAAATCTTAATATGGTCTCAATATGATATATTCAATCTATAATCCACTCAAAAAATTTTTGTAATAACTATCATTCCACTTCTTCATCCTTCTAACCATGTCTTGTTTACATCTCATGAAAATCAAATGCCTATCTCCTATCCCCCATGAAAACCCCTATTTCCAAGCAATGGATATATGATTGTATGCCTAGAACTATAACAATATAGTGATATAAACCCCATATGTCTTGTGAGACTTATAGGCCCACAACTCTCTATACATCTCAGAAAGTAAAGTGGGTGTCCACTCGACTATTGTATGATGATCCATCACCTCTGATACAAACCCAGTCATCATCCAAGGAAACTTACCTCCTCTAGACTCAAGTATGATGAAATATGATATTACCATCAACAGAAAATAAAAATCATTATGAAACATACTTCACATCATCTAACTAATCCCTATATAATCTCCTCATAACATCTAGTCTCTCAGATTCCACAATAGTATATATGCCCTCTCCTAGAACTGGAAGTCTGATGATCTAGTGTACATATTTTAACATAATAGTCATCTCTCCCATGGGTAACCAAAAAGTATAGTTAGAAATATTCCACCTGTCCATGAATTCTAACATCAAACCCCAACACCTATGTACTATCCTATAATGTCTCATCCCTAAGAAATGCACAACCTCCACATGCTCCCAATCCTCAACTAACATCTCAGCCCATACCTCATGCAAGATAATAGGGATATAATCAAAAATTATTAATTTCATGTCCACACACATACAAAAACACACAAATAAACATTAGAACACATATCATCATCAACAAAATAAAAATAACTCCATAAAACTTAATAATCCCACTCAAACATATGAACTATAACTAAAATAATTGAATCCTCAGTGATTCCTCTTAATCGTTGGTGATCACATGAATCATCGGTGATTCCGATAATTTCCATCATTTAATACATTTGCTATCATTTTCTATGAAAATAATAAAATCTATTCTGAAGAATTAAAATTTAAACAAATTCAAGAAAGAACTAACATAATTAGACTTACCTCTACCAATGTAGGTTTCCTCTTCCTACTGGAGAATGCCATTACATTTTTGTCACTATCACACTTTGGTCAAATGTTTTCATTTTCCAAAATTGAATTGTTCACTATCTCATTAACCTTTTCTAGGACCCAAATCACTTTTTCCCTAATAGCCGACAATTCACTCAATTTTCGGTGATTTATCCAAAATCGATCGCGATTATGATTAAACTTGCTTGACTCCCCTCATCCATATTTTGTAAATATCAAACACTTTAACACATATTTCAAAGCATTTCACCTCATTTAAAGGACCCCAATCCTCAAAATATAAAACATCAAACAATCAAATTATCATCAGGATATGTCATACATCTATACGACACGAGCCTTTTCGGGCCCCCCATCACTTGACTTCATTGTCATCTCAGCCTATCATCATGGATCATACATCCATAGGAATCAAACTACTTGGTTCTCCTATAACTTTGTACCATGGTAGCATACCTCATTTTGATACACCCTCGGAATAGGGAAACATTTTTCATGAAACACATGTCACATTTTACCCAATCAAACTATCAAACTAGCGTTCCTTACACTATGATGTAGTCACCCCATTTTGAGGGGGGGGTCACCCGTACCAATTTAAATTTATGTTTTTTGGTCTAGAAGTTTTCCGACATTAAACTACTAGACAAAAAGGGGTAGATGTAGACACCAAAAAAATTATACCCTTCATTGTCTTCTTCACATATTAATCTAATTTATCATTTACAATCATAAATCACATTGTCCTAAGTGATAACTCCTTTATTATATTTACCACACATAAATATCCTTTCTACACCTGTTAAATCATGTTTAACCATCTATTTAAGATAACCTTAAGATAAAAATTAAATAAATACGAATCATATTTAATCATTTTACAATCCATTAACCTTCACAACTCATCCCAAACATATTAACAATCTATTTACCTCAAACCACAACTAAAAAACTTCATTTGGAAGTGTTTTTAATCACTTTTTCACCCAAAATAAAAGAAATCGAGATCTCTAGCGATTTAACTAATCTTCAAAAATTAAAAATACAAGTTTTTTATCATATTTCAAGCATCCTCAATTTTGAATCTCGATATCTCACTTTTAGCATTAATTTCCACCATCATGCATATCATCGCTTAGGTCTAGAACATCTAAGTTGTCATCAGGATCTATTGTGAATAGTCATAAAGATTTTGTAAGTCATTTTAAAACCTAGGTGGATCATATTTTTACCATTCAACTTTCACATAGTGTCAATCAACACAAAATCATCCTCAAAAAAGGTTTGAAGCATCTTTTAGGTTCATTTTGATTCAATGTACCTTTTTAAATTTTCAGGTGTGCTTTATCAGTCATATCTATCATTCAAATTAGTCTTAAGTATTAATCAAAAAACCTTAAAACATTCAATTTTATCAAACTTTAAAAAATCATCTGAATCACCAGTGATTGGCATAATCTTCAGCGATTCCTGTCAAATTTATCCTTTTTAACTTTTATCAATTTTTATCCAATATTGTTTATCTATTTTATCAAACCAGTTATTTCTAACCCATTTTTAAGAATGACTCATTGTTTGATGGAAATTGGTTGTCAATTAAATTAAATAGAAATTATTCAATCACTTCCAATAGTCAAACAACCCTTTTATTTTGAGCATTTTGTCATCATTCACGAATTAATTCTATTTGTAATCTATTTTTCTTAAATCGAACAAGACATCAAAGATCAGACCAAATTCTTACATGACATTGAACACGTATAGATTCCATCCAAACTTGCATGGGACACATTTGAAATTAGATAATACCTACCATTCAATATCGAATTCTCATCATCTTCACTAGTTATTTTGTTATCTATATGTCTTGTATCCATTTATCAATTATCACTTACCCATTACAATTAACTTGATTGTTTACAAAGCAAGCTGGCATCCTTTGGGGAATCCCTTTCGATTCCTGAAATAGACCTTGGCTGAGCAGATCACCTATCTATCTATCTAGTCCCTTTTGTTTAGTTTCCTTGAGTGTAAGTTTTTTTATAAGACAAGAGCTTGTACATACTTTTGGATGGAACGTAACTTCTATCAACATCAAGAATCAATATCTGTCATCTATGGGTATCATTAAATATCGTGTCTTCTTTGGTGGGTTTATTGTTTGACTCTGTTAATTGAAGTAAAAAGGTAAAAAAATCTCTTAACATGTCCAACTAATACTCTATGATATTTCAAATCATTAAAAATATAATTACTCTAAAGATAGATAAGTATAAAATATATCTAAAAAGCCCACAATAGGCTAGTGTCTACTATCCATGTGAAAATTTAAAACACTACAACATGTCACCAATAAGATCCACAATAAATATGCTAAATATAGAAAAAACTGAATAAAGTTAACTGTTTGTGAAAAAAAATCAATCCCAATATTCTACACAACAAATAAGATAGAAAAACACTATCTTAACAATGTTGAAATACTAAAAATATAGAACTTCCATCAAGTGCAAATATCAGCAAGTATACTCTGCAAATCAGATTGTTAGTGTAATCAATATATATATCATAAATGTAACTACAAAGGATAGTTACAACAGATGACCAAAACAAGGTACTTAAAAATGTGCAAACATCCTGCATGGGTATAACAAGTTTTTAAATTAATTACAAAAGAAAAATGGTTCCCAAAATGGGTCTTCCAAGCATCTATACATTGTACAATAAAATCAACAATAGATATTGAATTGTAAATTTTAAAAATATAAATTTCCACCATGCCCAGCGAAAATGCATACTACTGTTAGAATTCTCCAAAGATGAAACATGAGCTATAACAAACTATACCAAAAACTCAAATCTAGCACATGGAGATGTAAATGGAGTATTAATCAAATTTTCAAAGTAAACAAATCCAATTTTTATTGAAAACTTGTCCCCCAGTTTCTTTTCACAAAAAATCTAAACTCCAAAACCATTTAAAGGTAAATGGGAAATAATTTTGTTAAAGAAAAAACTAGAATCCAATAAAAAAAGCCTTGAATTAATTTAATGCTTTAAAAATAAAGAGCTGTGCAATATAAATTTAAAAAATTATTTACCAACCCATGCCAATGAATTTTCATTTACAAGTATCATATGATGTAAGGTTTTAACATCGACTGATGGTAGATCTGAAACTTCATTTTCATTTTAAATAATTCTATACTCCATCTTTGTCTTTCCACTACACTGATGGCGAGATAAATGAAGTTTCTATAAAATATTCACCTGATGTCGATCATTAAAACAAGGGCAAAAAAATTATGAGTAATAATGGAATTCATCTTTCCATATCTCACTCATGAATGAAGAGCTTGATCTTACCAATTTACCTGGTTCTTAATGAATGGAAAAATCTTCTTCAAAAAATTCCTCCTCTTCGAACATATGGAAAAAAAATTACTATACATTCTACAAAATGTATAAGGAAAGGAATTCATCTTTTTCTAGATATAATATCCAAATATATTAAATTGAAAGAGTGGATCATAAGTTTTACAACCTTTATTATGTTTATGATTATGGTAAAAATGTGGAGGTGGAATATTGATACCTCTTTACTGAACCATCTTACCAACTCCATCCTCTAATGAAGAAGATCTTGATTCATCACCAAATCTTCTTACAAGACTAGGGGTTTTTTTTTTTACATTCCGAAGATTATCTCTTGTCAGTGTGCTTAGAGCATTCTTCAATATCCTTTCCCGCACTAGTAAAACCAAAGCTAGAAAAATGAGAGTGATCCTCGACCTATATTGGATCAACAAATCCTTGGCTATATTTTCCAAGAAATCTTTCATCATAACCCATCTTAAATAACAATTTGGATCTAATGTCTTTAGTTTCCTTTTCAAAAGAACAAAAGACACCATTACCTGAATATGAAATTTAATGGACAAACAAACCATAAACTCTGTCATGGTTTGCGCATCTAAACTAGAAGTAGAGGGAAATTCCTTCTTCATAACACCACACTGTAAACTGATCAAGATCTCATCTTTTTATGCTAGCTCTTTTTTCAACCAATAAACTTTACCTTCAAGGGAATAAATATTACATCGTAGGACCAAATTTTGATCATGGATTTCTCTATTGATTTTTTCAAGATCTTATATTACTTATCTCTTCAATGCTTTCCTTGTGATTACTTGCAAACTAACTGATTCCCAAACATATTGCAAAACAGCTGAGTAAGAAGATAAAACAAAATAGTCTACACTGATGGGATTAGAAAATCACAAAATGGTATCTAAATGTAACTGAAGTGATTAAAAATCCAGCTATGATAACAACATGATCTGTAAACATATCTAAAATTACCTCCACTAAAATCATGTTTACCTGGATTAAAATTAATAAATTTTAGGATGCTAATTAATCCCTTAAATATTGACTCAAATCTGATTTCTGACTAAGCAAAAACTGAATTTCAATTCACTGTTCGATATAATCCATCCATCATCAGATTCACACTTTAGCAATTTATCAGAGATGTCAGAAATATTTTTTGGTATGTACATTGTGATTTGAAATTAATGATTAAAAAGTGGAAATGAAATTAGAAACCATAATATAATCAGTGTGAAAAAACAATACCAAAAAGTCATAACAAATTTTGGGATGCAAGCCTATGTCTCAGGATTCATACAAACCAATCTATTAAAAATGAATAAAATTATAAGTATAATAACTCTTAAAATCAAAAAATCAATCAAAACCTACAATAGTGTACCATCAAACCTTCGAAATAATCTAAAAGGACTTAGTAAACATCTTTCACCAACCTAAAGTACTTTGCCAAGATCACTCCGTATTGAATTCCACAAATCGTTACTTTCACAATTAAAAGGGACATCACTAGACTTCAAAAATGGAAAAAGAATTTCATAAATAGTAGCATAATCAAATTTTGAGGAAGTTTCCTTTTACCACCCAAGTCTGGTTTTGAGCCCGGGTGCTACAAAAATCTCCTCATAACTCACCGAGCTCATTTGGTGTTACGGTAGAATTTTTATTTTCTAGGTGGCACATTATGGGTTTGACTCCATTTGAACATCATAACCAATTCTTATATAATGTGTGGGAAAAATCCCATGTTAAGGGGATTTAAATATTTTAAGCCTCTAAAGAAGCTTTCACCGCCCCCACTTTCCATGTGGTCTCCCATTTAAAGTGGTAGAATGTATGAACCCACATACGTGGGTTACAAACTCCATTAGCCTTTATAAAGGCCCAACAATCTTATACCCAAACGTAGCATGTCCGGGCATTATTGATTTTTCCATGTACTGGCCTACCTCATTATACTTAGTCTGGCCACATTTAGAATGGATGAGCTATTGTGAACTTGCAAGTTACAAAGTAGAGGGTGCTGCATGGGTTACACCATATCAATTTTCCGGTGGGGTATATAAAACGTGGGTAGTAGTATGATAATATCCCACGTAGCATGTGAATTAAACAAAACCATAATATTACCTCACTGAAATAATTGTTTGACTCACCTGATCCACATGTGAATTACAATCAATTCATCCAATGTGAGAGACAAATAGCATGCAATATCAAATGATAATATAAGGCATTTAGTAATAAACATGTGGTAATGCCAATAATGAACTACAACGGAAAAGACACCCCTCCATCAAAATAATGTGTCAAACTTGGTTGAGGGCATCAGCCAACAAATAACGGGGTCCACTATTTTTGATATCAGCTTTCGAAGCCTTGCATTCCAAGAAAAACTTTTAACATTTGGACCAAACTTCATTTTTGCCACGTGTCACCTCTATATTGGTCATTTTAGCCAGTTTTTGCTCCTATTCAACTACGACATGCTGCAGACAATATCTCAATCCAACGGAGTCTGTTTCATGTTCAAAAATAGGTGATAAAAATATATCAAAATGATATTCCATACTTTAATGGTTTATAGATATTCTAGAAAAATACTTCCATGAAATGATCCCTGAGATCAGAAGACCATAAATTTTGATCCAACGTTTAGATCATCTTGATATTTTACAAGGAATCATATCTTGAATACTTGGTCATTATGTCATCCGACCTTGATTCAATTGATGTTTTTTTGGTTTTATTTTTGGTGAAAATTCATTCATTTAGGGGTTTAAACATGGCTTGTGAGTTTTCTTATGATTTTCTAAAACATAGAATTTTATTAACTTTTTCTCTGCTTTATGGAAGAATTAGAGACATGGTAGAAGCCTTAATTAATGAATGTATTTTATGTAGTTAAAATTTGGGACCCATACAATATGTTTTGTTATTATGATTTTGTATGTTTCATGTATTTCTTGAGAGGTAGAGGGAGATAAATGAGATTTTTAATGTTGGAAAATTTATTGTGAATTCAAGAATGAGAACGAAGATGTTTTTAGGTTTGTTGATTTTTTCAAAAAAATTGTATGTTTTTAAAAAATACGTTTATTATATATAATCATGAATAGATGCAACAGAGGAGGATATGCTCAGATGAATCCGAATATTCAATAACTATAGGGATAATTTGACTTCACATGAGAATTTACCTCCCTTAGATGGATAAATCCATATGGGATGTAGACCTAGATAGCAATACTAAAGTATTACCTCAATTAAGAAATTGAGGAAATGAGTAAGAAATTAAGTGAGATAAATAAACATTGAATTATATGTGGTTTTATGAGATTCCAATCCATGATTTGGACAAAAAGTATGAAATAATAAATATTAATGTATCTTATTAGGGTGGAGGGTTACAATAAGAGGATTTTATTGATTATCTGAACCATAAGGAAAATTTATTTGAGTGAAAAATAATTTCATAGGAAAAAATGTTATATAATTTACAACATGAAATATACATGAAAAGAAAGGAAAATATCTAATACTAGAATAAAAAGTCAAGAAGTTGAAACAAAATATTATTCCTCTAGATTATTCTCAGTCTACATTTCAAAGGATTAAATATGTAAAACAAAACGATCACAACATTGAAGATTATAATGGAATGAATTTTACAAGCGATCATCTGGGTGGAATAGGGAGAGTCTTAATCATTAAAAAAATTGATAACAAGATCAATAGCTTCTCGTAACTTAAAATATCACATCCTAATTAATACTTATTGAGAAAACTATTCTCTTTGATAACCATTATTTTTATGAGTTAAAAATATGCACATATAAATCATGACTTTCCAGTATGACAAGATCTCCTATACCCATTATTTCCATGGGCCGCTCCTCATTTCAGGTTAATTAAGTGAATCCCTCTTTTGTGCAATTTTTAATGAAGAAATGACTAAATGAACCATTCCAATTATCATCATAGCTTACTAAAGTAACATTTGTATAGTGATTTTGTAAATTTTTTGGAAGTTTCTAAAGGCTAAATATGACTTAAATGATTCGTTTTAGAAGATTAGTGGTGAAAGATCTTAACTTACAAAGAGCCTAACTATTAATCTGACATCAGATCATCTTGATATTTAACAAGGTGTCATATCCTGAAGATTAAATTGTTACTCTATCTAATTATGATTGGATGGATTTTGTTTCATCATTATTTTCGGAAAAAATCCTTTATTTACGGATAAAAATATCACTCATAAGATTTTTCTGGAATGTCAAGAATATAAAATTGTAATAATTGTTAATTATATTTATGGAATAGTTAGAGAATTGATGGAATACTTAATTTGGCCACATATTTTGTGTAGGTATATTTTGGGGTCCATCCAAGGTGTTTTGGCATTATGTTTTGGATATTGTGAACTTGCAGCTTACAAAGTAGAGGGTGCCACATGGGTTGTACCATATCAATTCATCGGTGGAGTATATAAAACGTGAGTGGTAGTATGATAATATCCCACATAGCATGTGAATTAAATGAAACTATAATATTACCTCACCGAACTTATTATTTGACTCAGTTGATCTACATTTGAATTACAATCAACTCATCCAATGTGAGAAACAACTCACCAAGTTGGGTAAAATGTTTGTCTTCCAATGTAAAATATAAATGCAATCCAATAACAAATAATAATATAAGGCATGTAGTAATAAACTTGTGGTAATGCCAATAATGAACTACATCGGAAAAAAAAACCCCTCCATCAAAATAGTGTGTCAAACTTGGTTGAGGGCACTAGCTAGCAAATAACAGGGTCCACCATTTTTGATATCAACATTTGAAGCCTTGCATTCCAAGAAAAACTTTTAACATTTGGACCAAACTTCATTTTTACCACGTGTCACCTCTATACTGGTCATTTCACCTAGTTTTTGCTCTTATTCAACTATGACGTGTTGCAGAGAATATCTCACTCCAATGGAGTCTGTTTCGTGATCAAACATAGGTGATGAAAATATATCAAAATGATATTCCATACTCTAATAGTTTATAGAGATTCTAGAAAAATACTTCCCTGAAATGATCCCCCAGATCAGAAGACCATAAATTTTGATCCAACATTCAGATCATCTTGAAATTTTACAAGGAATCATATCTTGAATACTCGGTCATTATGTCATCTAACCCTAATTTGATCGATGTTTTTTTGGTATTATTTTTGGTGAAAATTCATTCATTTAGGGGTCTAAAAATTTCTTGTGAGTTTTTTTTGGATTTTCTGGAACATAAAACATTAGTAACTTTTTCTCCGCTTTATGGAAGAATTAGAGACACGGTAGAAGCCTTAATTAATGAATCTATTTTATGTAGTTAAAATTTGGGACCCATACAATAAGTTTTGTTATTATGATTTTGTATGTTTTATGGATTTCTTGAGAGGAAAAGGGATATAAATGAGATTTTTAATGTTGGGAAATTTGGTGTGAATTCAAGAATGAGAACGAAGATGTCTTTAGGTTTGTTGATTTTTTCAAAATGTGTGTGTGTTTTTAAAAATTACGTTTATTATATATAATGATGAATAGATTTGATGGAGGAGGATATGCTCAAACGAATACAAATATTAAACAACTATAGGGATAATTTGACTTCACATGAGAATTTACCCTACTTAGACAGATATTTTCATATGGGATGTAGACCTAGACAACAATACTAAAGTATTACCTACATTCAGAAATTAAGGAGGCAATGAGTAAGAAAACAATTGAGATAAATACACATTGAATTATATGTGGTTTAATGAGAGTCTAATCCATGATTTGCGAAAAAAGTATGAAAGAATCAATATTAATATTTCTTATTAGGGTTGAAGGTTACAAGAAGAGGATTTTATTGAATAGCTGAACCATAAGGAAAATATATTTGAGTGAAAAATATTTTCGTAGGAAAAAATGTTATGTTTACATGCAGTAAGTTAGCCGTACATACATTAATTTGGATAGATAATTTACAACATGAAATATACATGAAAATAAAGGAAAATATCTAATACAAGAATAAAAAGGTTAAGAAGTGGAAACATAATATTATTCCTTTGGATTATTCCTAGTCCACATTTCAAAGGATTAAAAATGTAAAATAAAAGGATCACAACATTGAAGAGTAGAATTGAATGAATTTTACAAGCCATCATCCAGGTGGAATAGGGAGAGTCTTAATCGTAAATTTTTTTTGATAACAAGATCAATAGCCTCTTGTAACTTAAAATATCACATCATAATTAATACTTATTTTAAAAACTATTATCTTTGTTAACCATTATTTTTATGAGTTAAAAAGATGCACATATAAATTATGGCTTTCAAGTGCGACAAGATTTCCTATACCCATTATTTCCATGGGTCGCTCCTCATTTATGGTTAATTAAGTGAATCCCTCTTGCGTGCAATTTTTAATGAAGAAATGACTAAACGAACCATTCCCATAGTCATCATAGCTTACTAAAATAACATTTGTATAATGATGTTGTTCTTTTTTTGGAGTTTTTTTCTGGCCAAATATGACTTATGTTGGTATCCAAATATGTTCTCCTTTTTCAAGCTGAGTAGCATCACAGATTTGACATGGAGCTTAGAGATAGATGGATCATAATGTGTGTATTTTTGTAGCCAAGGATGAGATCTAACTGGCCCTTTGTCACTCAGATTTGTGGAGAGATGAATAGCACCTTCAAGAGGATTTGATCTATCCTCACTGTTTTAGGTCGTGCATTTCGACCAGGGTGAGATTACCCATAGTGTAACCTATGGTTGATAAAGGAGACGGAGATATCCTTCTTTTGCAAAAATTTTATGAAGATAACTTTGAGAAATTATGATCAGTACTCCATAATTTAACTTTTCAAGAGTTGTCACTTCTAAAGATGGAGACACTTTCAAAACAAGGCTAAGGTTACTGAAGACATTATGAGGTCCTAATTGTTCTGCATATTTTAGTAAATAGATTTTGTTCCTCTATTGATATACAGGGAAAACATGCGTATTTCAGGATGGATTTGTGGTTTTTTGAAAGATTTTGGTGGGAGATTAAATAGGATAAAGTTGATTATACCAAATCTTTGAGAAAATTCACAACAATGGACAAATCAACAACATAAATCTTTAGAATAGTTAAGACATTCCTTCAACCCGAAGGTGTGCTTCAATATAGTCCCAGATCAGTATGTTTTCAATAGTATTTGAGAATCTAGCAGGATCGAGTTAGAAGACTCAATTAAACACCAAAATCTCTTATCAATCATGCCTAAGGTACACCCAAAGAATTATAGATAATATTTATAAAAAAATGACAATGGAGTGATTTTAAATTTCTTTATCTCATCAAAGGATGAAGGATCCTCTTGAAATGAAATTGAAAATTCCAATAAATTATGACAGGGACGAGATCTTGTGTGATTTCACAAAAATTTCAATGTAAGATTGCAATAGGAACAAGTAAAACTACTTGCAAACATTTTTTAAACAAAGCAGAAACTAATTGCTCCAAGATTGACACAAATTAATTTCAAAATTGCTTAGATTTTTCAGAAGGGGAAAACTTCTAGAGAAATCTAAGTGCACATCAATAGCTATACATCTGCAACCAGCTTGACATGATAGAAAAGCTAACACATAAGAAATTAACAGGTTATCTCGGATTGGTCTCTGAGGAAGCCGACTTTTCTCAAATTCTTTCTTAGGAATTCAACCCCCGACCCTTTGCAAGAGTATTCTCATTTCATTTATAAATTTCACTCACTCACTTATCCCAAATTTTTCCCCAAAAGGGTAGATAATTCGAGAGACCTTTGCTTGTTACCAATTTGTTTCAGACAACGACGTTTAACAAATTCAAATCCAAAAGTTTCCGAGTAGACCAATTATGAATTGATCACGTTTCTTGGGCCCTCGACTAATGACTAGGATGCCATGTCACAACGTTTTAGGCATTCCTTCCAATTATTATGATTCTGTCATGCAAGAAATCCCCTTTTTAATTATTTTTCCAAAGGCTCTGCACATCTGGATCTAACAAGTAATATTTTTCATTCTTAAGACAACACCTTTTTCACCTGCAACCTTCATCATTTCATCCTTTTCCCTCTCTTTCCTCTGTTATTCTGCCCCAAATCCATCTTCTCTAGTAATTCACATTTTTGCAAGTTCCTAAGCAATTCCAACTTCAAAATATCAACCTTAACAAACTGTGGACTCATAAATTAAGTTTTGAATATATTCAATGGCACTTTATAGACAAAGACAACAAGGAATTTCATCAGAAAATGATGAAAAATAGTGCGTATTTGCATCTCAAGGATTCTTAGAGAAAAAATGTCAGAAAAAATATGTAATGCATAGAAACCATTGATTCCACCCCTTTTCTACTTTATATCATAGTCATCCACGTGTTTCCTTAGTGCAACTACAAAGGAGAAGTATAGGGGAAAGTTTCCAAACAAGCGTGGGCCTTCCACATGCCCTGGACCTAAGAAAAATTCCTTTTGGCCTTTGAAAAAACTTTAGTAAAAAAGGAGCCAGCGGAAGCCTCCAGATGTAGCCTTGGCGCACCTTTGGTATGGTCCTCAAAAGTGGAGACCGTGAACAAGCACAAGCTCACCATGTATCTCAGTCCGGTAGAGTTGTTAAAAATGTTGAAGGATTAGCGGAAGGCATCATGTGTCTAGGGTCTAAGGTAGTTTTCCTTAGCCACTGAAAATTCCAAGAAAGGGTAGAGTGAGTGGAAGCCTCCAAGTTTCCATGTTCCACCAAAACTATACCAGCCAAATGAAAAATTTGTCCAAGTCTGGGCAAGGCAACAGAAACCTCCACGTGTCTCCCTGGAGCAACTCCAAGGCCAAACCAAAAGGTAAATTTTCAATTGAGTGCACACCCTCCACATGGACAAGCTTTGAGTTGAATCAGGCCTTAGAGTTTTCAAAGTTCCTCACCAAGACGCGTCTAACCAGAAAGGGCCACATTTCCACAGATGATGAGATGTAAATTTAACAGGGAGAAACACACCTTCCAAATCGTAAAATGCAGGAAAAACACCATTTGAGCTTGAAAATTAATCTTTCTTTCAATACAAAGAATTTGGAAATGATATAAGGCCCAAATATGATCCACCGAGCCGTATCCAATCACATTTCCACAAATATTTGGGACAAAAATGACATGGACAACAAAACGTGATTGTGGAAAATGGAAGGAAAGGAAAAAAGTCAACTTTTTGCCCAAGTTACAGATTTTTTTCACATGGAAAGAGGAACAAAAAATAAATTCTAGACTTTTAAGTGATCCTCAACCAAGGAAAGGATTGATCATGGAAACCAAATGGAGGATAGAGTTTTTATGCTTCAATATGGGGAGATAAAGAAAATTACAGAGCCCACAAACTAAAGAACTTTAAGGATAAACGGGGTAGACGAAATTAAGCACCAACATCGGCTCTGACTTGGGGATGGGAAATCCCAATGAGTGCTAGAAGAACAAAAATTAGACCAAGTGCCAAGAAAAACCATTGCGCAATAGAGTCAAAGAATAATCTTGTAGAGTAGAGAAACCATAACCATCCTCTAAAAACAAACCAAGAAACCAACAAAACCAGGTCACCAAGAAATAGAACGAACAGAACAAAAAAGCAAAATGAAAACAAAAAACTATACACTATACAATGGATTATACCTTGATTCTAAGAAATCAATCAAGGAAATGTTTCAAATTCCTTTCATTAATAGGAAATTCAAGTAGTTCCCCATCTAATTCTTTTAGGAAGAAGGTATTTTCACTAATTCAAATGTCAATTGAATAAAGGCCCATCCACAATGTATCAAATTTACCATGCTTTCCCTTATCTTCATGCCTGTTATCCAATAATAGCACAAGATACCCAATGCTGAAAGCTCTTGGAGTCACCTTCTTGTCAAATAACTTATTCAACTTTTCTCTTAACTTCACATGCCTCTGATGGGATGCCCTTATTTCTTCATCTAACTCAATAATCTGATTGATTCGAGCATTATATGGAATAACTTCCTGATCTTTAATTTGTTGAATAAACTGAAATGAAGACAATTGTAAATGAACGGAAAAAAAATCTTGAGTTCCATATACCAACTCAAATGGGCTCTTACTAGTAGCTCTTTTGACAGTTATTCTATCATCCCAAAAAACAAACTTCAGTTTCTCACCCCACTTATTTTTGTTCTTCTCCAAGGTTCTTCTAATGATCTTCAACAATTTTTTATTATTGGACTCAACTTGTCCATTTCCTTGGGGATTGTAGTTAGAAGCATATGTCAAAATAATTCCATACTCTTTACGCATTACCACCAAAGGTTTGGCTCTGAAAATCATGGCATTATCAACAACAATCTTAACTGGCACTCCAAATCTGCATATGACTTGATTCAGCATGAAGTCCATCATGACTTGGTGTGTTGCTTTCTTTGTCGGGATTGCTTCCACCCACTTAGTGAAATAATCTGTGGCTACAAGAATCCATTTATGACCAACACTAAAAGGATCAGAAATTTCCCCAAATAAATCCATTTCCCATTGTCTTAATGGGGCTTTAACTGAAATAGGATGCAAAGGAAGGGAGCCTGAAGCTTTCATTCTTCTAGGAAAATGTTGGGAACTTTCACATTTCCTAACCAAGAGAGTTGTATCTTTGAAGAGAGTTGGCCACCAATAACCAGCCTCTCAAGATTTTATGTGCTGTAACTCTACCAGCAAAATGTCCTCCACAAACTCCTCCATGGAGATTAGTAATTAGCTTTGGGGTTTCATCCTCAGCAATGCATCTTAAGAGCACTCCCTCCGGGTTCTTTCAATCTAACCCAAAATCAGTAATGACATATTTTTGAGACGCTAACTTAAGAGATATTTTCTGATTTTTACTCAAATGTTCAGGGTAAGATAGATGTATAAGATAAGAGATTATATCTTTATACCATTCAGAGCTTCCAAAATTTTCAAGGACATCCACCCTTTCTCCTTCTACTTCATTCACCTCAATAGTCTGCAAGTTGATCTCAGCCATAAGCTTAGCTAGGCCCAAACCTCTTATCAATTTCACGGTTTGGATATCCATGTCATATTTCTGCAACTTATTTACCCATCTATATATTTTTCTTGAGACCTTCATCTCTGATAAGATATCCTTCACCATGGTGTGGGGAACATAAGTGAAAACTTTAGAGCACAAGATGTAAGGTCTAAAAACATTTGTTACTTTCAACAAGGAAAATGCTTTCTTCTCTATGATGGTGTACTTCAACTCAGTTCCTTGCAATTCCTTATTGAAAAAGGAAATTGGTCTCTCAGCCCCTTCATCATTCTTCTGCAACAAGACATATGCAATGGTATTTTTTGAGGCAAAAGAAAATATTTTAAAAAGCTTCGTGTAACTTAGAGCTGTGAAAACAGGGGTATGCTTTAGTACTTCCTTAATCCCATTGAAAGATTAAATGGAAGCTTCTTCCCATTTTATAAATTCATCCTTTTTCAGCATGCTAGTAATGGGGATGGTCAGCTCAGCAAAATTAGACACACATCTTCTGATAAATTTTATCTATCCAAAGAAGGACTGAACTCTCTTCTTAGTTCTCATAATTGGAACCTTGTTGATGGCTTCCACTCTCTCTAGATCAATCATGCCCCCTTCATTTGATACAATGTGACTAAGAAAATTTTCCTTTTGCACTCCAAAATGGCACTTATTGGGATTCAATTATATGTCATACTCTCTACACCTTAACAACATTCTCTCCAAGTGTTGCAAGTGATCATTTTTTTTTCTGGAAAACACATTTACATCATCTTGATAAACAACAATGAAATCATTAATATAACCAACAAATGCTACATCTATTACTCTTTCAAAAGTTTCTAGAGCATTCATTAAGCCAAAAGGCATCCTGACATAGACATAAGTTCCCCAAGGAGTTGTAAAGGCATTATTTATTCTTTTTGACTTCTTCACAACAACTTGATTATAGCCAGAGAAACCATCCAAAGTGGATAACAATTCAGAACTAGTTACCAATTCTAGCATATTATCCATGTTTGGTAGAGGATAATTATCTTTCAATGATGCTTTATTCAAGATCCTGAAGTCTACACACAACCTTATATCACCATTCTTTTTTTTTAACATGCACTAGGTTTGCAACCCAAGATGAGCACTGTGTGGGCTAAATGATCTCTTGATCCCTCAACTTCTTCAATTCTTCTTGCATCTTCAAAGAAAGGAGTAGATTGATGGGCCTTTGTTTTTTCCTCAAAGACTTAGCATTAGATTCAAGAGGAATTTCATGTTCGAAAAAATATTCCCTGTATGCCTTCAAATCAGAGTAAGACCAAGCTAGGAAGTCTTGATATTTCCTCAGCAATTGAACATAGCACTGCTTCTCTTCGTTGCTGAGATTGCTTTCTAACCAGATTTTAAGTGGTTTTTCCTTTGTGCCTAGGTCATTCTCTTCCACATCTCTTAAAACTGACATGCTTCTGTTAATAATGTAATCAACATTATCAAAGTTTGATTCAAAATCCACCAAACCTCTCGGAATCGTGTTTGTCTTTAGTTGGATGATGTCTTTGCCAAATAAAGTTTCCTTTCCTTTAGTAATACACACCATTGGTTACCACTCTATATTTTGGTCAGCAAACTCACCTTGGTTCTACAGAAACTATTTCACCTAGGCGTCATCATCGAACACTTGCCAATTTTTAATGTTATCAGGGATAGATGGCCTTGTTAATATTTTAACATCATACTCACAAAATGGAGACACTAAACAATTCCCAAATCTGGATCCTAGCACTGCTAATTTTTCTACAACAACATTAAACTTTCTATCATTGTGCACAATATTAAAAGAGTCAAACATTTCAATCAAATCCTAGACTACATGCTTTTTTTGTTTCATTCTCTGATTTTTAGTAGCATACAATTTTCTAATTTGCTTGACAATCAGTTCTTAATCCCCTTTGAAAATGATATCCTTTATACCATATTTCCATGTAATTCTCAAGCTTAATACATGTGCTTCATATTTAGTAATGTTGTTAGTGCATTCAAAGTTGAGTTTGAAAGAAAAAACAATCTCTTCCTGGCATGGAGAAATCAGAACAATGCCAACACCACTTCCAAACTTGGAACAAGCTCCATCAAATAACAAGGTGCAAGGTAAAACTACTTGTTCAAGACATTTACATTGATCAATCTTATTCTCTTTGCCATTAAAACACCCAACAAATTTACCAGCATCCACATCAGCATACAACACTTCAAAAGAGGCATTATTGGTATCTTAAATGAGGTGCAACATCTTCTTCTCTCCGTATATTTTTACAAGGCTTCCTTCAATTGGAATGGTGGCAAAATACATATCCATTTGAATACTTCCACCAACACTTACATCCCACATTCTTGATAAGAACATGCCCCATTTGGTAGGGCAATCAACAATAACGACATCAAGTTTCAATTTATTACCCGGATAAGCTACAAGTTGTACCACAAAACCTTATACACATCCTAGAAAAGCCACCTCTCTAGAATCCATTGCAGTACACTTGCCATAAGTTGTTGTCACTTTAATGTTCAATTCATTCATGACCTCTAGAGGCATAAAATTGCATGATGCTCCTAAATCAAACATACAATTGTGCAACAGTCTATCCTTCATAATCAGTGTTGTAAAAAATGTATCAAAATTTAATTAAGACTCAACCAAAGATGTTCCTAAGTAAAATTCAGGTGGTTCAACTATCTCCTATAATGATTGTGATTTTTCTATGTCTGCAATGGTGAGTGGAAGAGTGTTTACATTATTTATATTTCTTCCTTGGGAACTCCTATCTTCTTCCAATCCTAAATACTCAAAGTCCCTCTTCCTGTGCTCAGGAATCCTAAGCAGTTCAACAATTAGGACAGAAATCTTGATTTGACTCAAGACTTGGGCAATGTCATAAGGAATGTATTTGGGAAAAGTAACATTTGGAGAAAGATTGAAAAACTCATAAGATGATAGAAGATTTTTCACATTTTGGGCATGGGTGGGAACACTAGTTCTACTTGAGACAACAATTCCTTTTCAAGATGCATCTTTCTTTGGAGCCTCTTTTGGGACATTGGTGAGAATTGGGGTCTTTGGTTTGGCTTGAGGCCCTCCCCCTTTGATATCTTTAATTATTGTGTTATACTCTTTTTCTTGGGCAAAAATGACATTCTTTAACAATTGTCTATCCTATTTTAATGGGATTCCTCCATAATAATTCTTAATCGTTAGATCTCTTAGGTACTAAAAATCATTATTAGGAAGTTCAAAAGATTTTACCATATCTATTTCTAAAGTATGAGAGGGAGAAAGAAGAGGTACCTATTGAATGCAGTCCTAAAACCTTGTAGCAGTTCTTGCACTTTTTACTTCAATTGAAGTTGCTCCTTGCTATGAGCTTGTAGAGAAATCCACCATGCATGCATCATCATCAGTGTTATCATCATCATCTGCTTCTTTAACTTGCTGATCCACTTCATATGGCAGGTGGGGTAAGAAAAATTTGTCACACCAATCAATTTATTTTGTCTCTTCAACAATAACAACTCTGGCATTTAGAGGATCAAACACTACTCTATTTCCCTAGCTTGGAGTTTTCTAGCCCCCATGGGTCCTTTACCTCTGTCATTTATTATCTGATCATTTCTTGGATGATTTGAAAATCTATCTTATCCTTCTTACCTATGCTAACGTTGAGAACCTTTTACACTTCCTTTCTCTTCCCTTCCTAGCTTGTAAGAGATTTCTTTGACAGCTCCAGCCAAATTATTTACAACTTCCTCAAGATCCACATCCTTACTTGATTGAGGTTTTTCTGTGTTGATTAGTTTAATACCCTCCCCCTTAGGAGATTTTCCAGCTACTTTAATGTTCTTCTCAATTTACAGAGCCATGGTAAAGGCCTGCCTCAAAGTTCCAAGGTTCTTATCCCTCATATAGTAAGCAGATTTCTTATCAAATGCATTTGAATACTTTATCAAACATGATTCATCACATGGCCTAAAATCACCAGGCAGTCTTCTCAATGGTTTATTAAATATTGTATTAAAATCATGCACTGATTCATTAGAATTGTTTTTTATGTTTTCAAATTTTGATAAAAGAAACCTAGGGTTTGTTTTATCTCCACATTGTAATCTCAAAGCATTCTTCATCCCTATCCAAGAATCAATGGAATTATCTGGCAAAGATTTATACCAGTCCCTTACATATTCTTCTAGAGTATGGATAAGCAATTTAATGTAAACATCCTCAAATTATATTTCAAATTCCTCCATCATATTGATAAAGAGCTTCAAGAGCTTATCACCAGTGATTGCATTATTTCCTTTAAACTTAAACAATCTACTTCTTAGATCTTGTGGCATAACATTTGGATAGCTAGCCATACCTCAAAAATTGAGGGGACCAAAATTATTAACAAAAAATGGAATTTTAGGTGGAGGCTGAACCATATTATTTTGAGCAGGTGATCTTACAAGAGAAACATAATGATGAGGAGTGAGGGGTCTGTGTGGTACATGGATGTAATTCTTAGAATGGCTTCCCTCTAAAGGATTTGTTTCTTGGAAAACTCTATCAGATTTGGAAAAGAAAGGGGCAGATTAAGAAGCAAATTTTTCAAATACAAATGAAGGCCCCTCTCCAGATGGAGAATTCATATTTAAAAAGAGACGATCTAATTCAAAAGCACTTTAGGAAGTATTGCAATCTTCAATCACAGGCTGATCAGTTTCATCAATCGAGATTTATTTTCTTAATGTTTGATCCCCAACAACCTTGCAAATTCTTCTTCCTTAAGAATTAGACTTTCCCAACTCTTGAAACAACCTTCTACTAGGGTCCTTGGTGAAGAAAGATCTTATACCTTCAAGATTTGCAGAGATTAATGACAAGTCTTACTTGATATATGTTAAGACACTAGTATTTATTAAGAATTTAAAAAGCATAGATTGAAAACTAAGGATTTTCACCTTATTTTGTGCTAATGCACTATGAAATACCTATGAAATGTTTTTTAATTCCATATTCATGAAAATCTTACAAGATTTTCTCTTCTTTTACCAAAATTTATCAATGATGATACAAACTTTAGTGCAATAACTGTATAAGCTTGAAATATTACACTCATAACTTACAACTTTGAACAATTCTTACAGATCTTAATAGATAATTATGTTTCAGAAATATATTAGCACACATCACGTCTAAAAAGTATTACTAGGGTATGTATGTACTACATTTGTAAAATACTTCAAAGAGTTCCCTGACAATAGCGCCATGAGTGTTAGCATCCAAATTTGTTATCCTTTTCAAGCTGAGCAACATCACGGATTGAACATAGAGCTTAGAGACAAATAGATCATAATGACTGTCATTTTCTTGCTGGGGATGAGATCTAACTGGGCCTTTGTCACTCAGATTTGTTGAGAGATGGATATCACTTTCAAGAGTATTTGATCTATCCGCACTGCTTTAGGTTGTGCCTTTCAACCAAGGTGAGAGGAGTTGTAGTGTAACCTCTATTTGATGAAGGAGATGGAGATAACCTTCTTTTGCACAATTTTTATGAAGAAAACCTTTGGAAAGTATGATCAATTCTCCATAATTTAACTCTTCAAGAGTTGTCAATTCTAAAAGATGGAGACACTTTAAAACCAAGCCTATGGTTACTAAAGACATTATGAGGTCCTGATTGTTCTGCATATTTTAGTAAATGGATTTTGTTCCTTTGTTGACATACAGGGAAAATAGGGGTATTTTAGGACACATTCATGGTTTTTTGAATGATTTTGGTGGGAGATTATGTAGGATAAAGTTGATTATACCAGATCTTTGAGAAAATTCAAAAACAATGGACAACTCAACAACAGAAAGATTCATAATAGTTAAGACGTTCCTTCAACCAAAAGGTGTACTTCAATTGAGGCTCAGATCAACACATTTTCACACAGTCTTTGAGAATCTGTAAGGCTCAAATTAGAAGACTCAATTAAACACCAAAATCTCTTATCAATCACTCCTAAGGTACAACCAAAGACTTATAGACAATATTTATCAACAAATGACAGTGGAGTGATTTTAAATTAGTTTATCACATCACAGGATGAAGGCTCCTCTTGAAATGAAATCCAAATTTCCACTAAATTGTAATATGGATGAGATCCTCTGTGATTTCACAAATATTTCAATGTAAGATTGCAATAGGAACAAGTAAAACTACTTGCAGACATTCTGAAAAAAAGTAGACACTAATTGCTCCAAGATTAACATAAATTAATTTCAAAATTTCTTAGATTCATCAGCAGGGGAAAACTTCCTTAGAAATCTTAGTGCTTGTCAATGGATATACATCTGCAACCAACTTGACATGATATAAAATCTAACATAAAATAAATTAACAGGTTATCTCGGATTGGTTTCTTAGGAAGATGAATTTTATCAAAACTATTCTTAAGAATTCAACCCCTGACCCTCTACAAGAGTATTCTCATTGTATTTGGACATTTCACTTACTCACACATCCTAAATTTTCCCCCAAAAGGGAATAATATTTGAGGGACCTTTGCTTGCTACAAATTTGTTTCAGACGGTGACGTTTAACACATTCAGATCGGAAAGATTCCAAGTTGACCAATTATGAGTTGATCACATTTCTTGGGCCCTTGACTAATGAATAGGATGCCATGTCACAACTTTTTAGGGAGTCCTTCCAATCATTCTTATTCTGTCATGCGAGAAATCCCCTTTTTAATCATTTTTCTAGAGGCTCTGTACAACTCGATCTAATAGGTAATATTTTTCTTTCTTGAGGCAAAACCTTTTACACCTGCAACCTTCATCATTTAATTCTTTTCCCTCTCTTTCCTCTTTAATTCTACCCCACATCTATATTCTCTCGTAATTCCAACTTAAAAATATTGACCTTGACAACCCTTCAACTCACAAATTAAGTTCTGAATCTATTCAATGGCCCTTTACAGATAGAGACAACAAGAAATTTCATCAAAAAATGATGAAAAATAGTGTCTATTTGTATCTTTAGGAGTCTTGGAGAAAAACTGGTGGGAAAACAGACACAATGCACATCAACCGTTGATTCTACCCCTTTTCTACTTTATATCATAGCCATCCACGTGTATCCTTTGCATAACTTCAAAACAGAAGTATAGGGCAAGTCTCCAACCAAGCGTAGGCCTTCCATGTTCCCTGGGCCCAAGAAAAACACCTTTTGGCCTTTGCAAAAGTCTCAGTAAAAAAGGAGCCAGTGGAAGCCTCCATGTGCAGCCTTGGCACACATTTGGTATGGTCCTCAAAAGCAGAGACCCTAAATAAACACGGGCTCACCACGTGTCTCAGTCTGGCAGAGTTGTTAAATTTTTTGAAAGATCAGTGGAAGGTGCCATGTGTCCAGGGTCTGAGGCAGTTTTCCTTGGCCATTCAAAAGTCCAAGCAAGGGAAGAGTGAGTGGAAGCCTCCAAGTGTCCATGGTATGCCAAAACTATATTAACTGCATGAAAAATTTGTCCAAGTCTGGGAAAAGTAGCGGAAACCTCCACATGTCTCCCTAGCGCAACTCCAAGGCTAAACCAAGAGGTAAATTTTTAGATGAGCGTCGGCCCTCCAGGTGGACAAGCTTTGAGTTGAATCAGGCCTTACAGTTTTAAAAGTGCCTCACCAAGTCGTATCCAACTAGAAAGCGCCATGTTTCCACAAATGTTGAGATGTAAATTTGATGGGGAAAAACACACCTGTCAAACTGTAAAATGCAAGAAAAACACCATTTGAGCTTGGAAATGAATCTTTCTTTCAAGACAAAATTTGGAAATGATATAAGGCCCAAATACGATCCATCGAGCTGCATCTAATGACGTTTCCACAAATATTTGTGACAAAAATGACAGGAATGAAAACTCGTGACTGTGGATAACGGAAGGAAAGGAAAAAACTCGATTTTTCACCTAAGTTACAAATTCTTTCACATGGACAGAGGAACAAAAAATAAAGTCTAGACTTCTAAGTGATCCTCGACCAAGGAAGGGATTGATCATGGAAACCAAATGGAGGATATATTTTTATACATCAATACGGGGAGATAAAGAAAATGACAAAGCCCACAAACTGAAGAACTTTAAGGATAAATGGGATGAGACCAAATTGAGCACCAACAACTTAAATGATTACTTTTACAAGATGATTGATGCAAGAGCATAACTTACAAAGAGTGTAAATATTGATCCAACATCAGATCATCTTGAAATTTCATAGGGAGTGATATCCTGAAGATTAAATTGTTATTGCATATAATTATGATTGGATGGATGTTGTTTCATCATTATTTTGGGAAAAAAACTCCTTTATTTAGGGATAAAAATAGTACTGATAAGCTTTTTCTAGAATTTCAATAATATAAAATTGTAAGAAGTTTTTATTATATTTATGAAATAGCTAGAGAATTGCTGGAATAATTTATTTGGCCACGTATTTTGTGTAGGTATACTTTGGGGTCTATCAAATTTGTTTTGGTATTATGTTTTTTTATTTGAAGGGTTTTCATGATAGGTAGTAAGAAATAACAGCTATGTTTTAATGTTGGTAAAGTTAGATTTGATTTTGTAATGATAAAAAATATATTCTTAAGTTTCTTTAGTTTTGGAATATTTTTGTATTTTGGAGGCACTTTCATCTCTTACTACTGGATCCACATCAATTGGTATCAATGTGGGATTTGAATCTTCTTAGAATGGTTAAGGTAATACTAGTTTCAATTAACTACGTGATTTATTAATTTTATTATATATAATAAGTTCTTGATGTGATAGAGGAGGATTTGCCCAAATGAGCAAACATATGAAAGATCTATAGAGATAAGTTTTTTATCTCATAGGAGGATTACATACATCAAAACGATATATACATATATGAAATAGATATTGACGGTAATACAAAATAATTACCTCCACTAAGAAATAATGGAGGAAATGGGGAAGAAACTCAAAAAGATGAAGAAATATTGAAGAAAAGGTCATTTACTGAGAGGTTTATCAAGCATTTGGATAGAAAAATGACAATATCAATTGTAGTGTACCTTCTTATGGTGTGGGATTACTTAAAAAGGATTTGAATGACCAGGTGGACAACAAGGAAAATTCATTTGAGTGATAAACATTATCATAGGAAAAAGGGTTAAGTTTGCATGCAATAAGTTGGTCAACCATACATTAATTTTGTTGGATCATCTACAAAAAAGAAGACAAATGAAAGGAAATGAAAATATCTAAAGGAGAAGTTTCTTCTTGCAGATTATGCCCATACTTTATTTCAGTGGTTTCAAACTCTAAAATAAAAGGATCACACCATTTAAGAGTATACTAAAATGAATTATAAAAGCTATTAATCCAGGTGGAAAAAGGAGTGTCTAAATCATATAAGGATACATAATATATAAACGTGTTATCTTATACATTAAAGGATGAATTTGATACGCTCCACATCCATATCCTAGATTATCCTTATCTAGAAGCATCGAAAGTAAAATTAAATCAAATTAGTAGAAATCTTAGAAGAGTAGTGAAGAGAGGACCATCATCTTTGAAGAAAGAGGACAAGGTATATTTGAACCATAAAAAGGGGATTCCTTTAATGCAAAAGGGATAAATTAATTTTGAAAAGGGTGTGGCAAGTACCAAAGAGGTAGTGGATTAAATGAGGAATATGTTACACTAGAGGACATTGTGGGAATATCCACCTAAACAATTATACATGTTATGGATGTGGTGCAAAAGTGACAATTTTATTTTTTTTGAGTACCTACACTATCCTACATAGGTGACAAGGAAATTGAAATAAAAATAACTAAATATGGTTGAAGACAAATAATAATATGAAATTAAGGTTCTAACAGACTTTTATGAAACTATCGTTATAAGGAATATTGTGATTTTCCCAAGGTAGGAGAAAGAACCAAATAATACTAGAGGTGATTCATTAATATGAATAAATATCTTTAGTGATTAATTAAAAATGGGAATTAAGGGTACTTAATCTAAGGTATTGACAATTGTAAATAACAGTAAATAGATGTAGCAAATAAAATGGAAGATGATCCATAAAACTTATCTAGAGAAAGTAGAAACATTAATGTGTAATAAAAGTATGAAAATTACTTAGTTGATTCGATAAAATGACAAGGTTGTGTCATATAGATAACTCAAGAAGCAGGGAATGGGAACAGAAATGCAGAGGCCCTAAAGAGGATAGTTCTAGAATGATTCTCCTGACTAGGAAACTTGGTTAGGGACTCGGGCACCTATGGGTGCTCTGGTCTGTAGAATGGGCACCCTAGTCTATGCAATAGATGTATAAGTTTTACGTATGGTATGAAACCCTCATTTTCTATCAAATAAAGTTTTCTACATTATTCTAAATGTCACTTATAATCCAAGATAAAGAAAAGACCTGCAAAACCCTAAATAAGCATCAATACCTAAAATATAAAAATTCATATACAAGGGTAACACTAACCTCAGCTACGAAAATGGTGGTCTTACTAACTGAGTGTTGTACCACATTTTAGATCCAAAGTCAGTTATGAGTGTGTGTGTGTGTGATCATGTCCTAGGTTTCTCTTATACCATTCGTACTTTTAAATGTAACGAGATTAATATTTTTAGAAATGTAGTAACTAGTGGATGGAATAAAATGAATACTCCCCTGTTATACTTGTGTGATGTAGAATAACCAATGTTATTTCCTTTATGATGGAGCTAAATGAATTTAAAGATCACAAAATTTTAGATGGATGCAATTATTGGGGATGATAATAGTGATATGTGCTTGATTGCACATTATTTCTCATAAATTTGTATGCATAAGGTTCTCTTTATTTGAAATCATAATTAACCCCAAAGAGACCAAATAGAAGTAAAATCAAATGTTGCAATGGCTAGAAGGTTCCCAAAATATGGTGAGAAATTGGAAAAAGAATCCCAGTGCCCATGATTGGACTAGGGCACCCTAAAGAACCCCAGTACTGGTCTAAGCACCCTAGTCTAGACTAAAATGATGAAAGAGGATGAAAACCGACTGGGTATGTGTATGGTGGAGGTCGGGAATGATGATAGAAATCAAATAAAAATATCTAATAGATGGGTTTTAATTAATAATTTCTTCAATCAAGAACTTTATAAATAGTGGTATGAGATCAGGACTAAATATTACCAAAAGTGTGTGATTTATTTACTACATTTTCCCCCACTTTATGTTGGTGAGTGGAAATCTCAGTAACAAAAAATAGATAGAGATGTGTACCTGATATTGCTATAGAGTGATGTAGAAAATATGTCAAATGTCTAGATAAATTGGGGAATGAAAAAAGGAAGATGGAGTGTGGAAACTAAATATGAAAATCCACAAAAAAATGATGAGAGTGAACCATGGGAAGAAACATGTGTGTTGTTTCCAATATGTGTAGTGTACTTGCATGTTTAGTATGGTGTGCGGTGTCATATAGTAGTTATTTTGTCACCATTTTTGTTATTTTTTATTCTATTTTACTACTATTTTCTCATATGATTGGACTTACAAAGAGAAAATGATAAAGTAGTCAAATATATACGTATGTGTAAAAATGCAATGTAAAATATGTATGTGTGTAAAAGAATTTAAATGTAAAATATGCAAATAGAAAATGTAAAAGGAACATGTTCATATGATATGTTGGTGCTCAATTTGATTTCACCCTGTTTTTCCTTGAAATTCTTCAGTTTGCAGACTCTGTCGTATTTTCTATCTCCCCGTGTTGATGTGTGAAAGCTCTCTCCTCCATTTGGTTTCCATGATCAGTCCTTTCCTTTGGTCAAGGATCACATTAAGTTCATAATGTTTTATCCATTCCTCTGTCCATGTGAAATAATTTGTAACTTGGGCATAAATTCTATTCTTTTCCCCTCCTTCCATTTTTCCATAGTCACATTTTGTTTTCGCTATCATTTTTTTTCTCAATATCTATGGAAACGTGGTCCTTTATGATTAGAGGTGGCTTGATGGATCACATTTGGCCCTTATATCATTTCCAAATTCTTTTTCCTTAAAGAAAGATTCATTTCTGGGCGCAAATGGTGATTTCCATGCATTTTACAGTTTGACGGGTGTGTTTTCCCCATCAATTTATATCTCAGCATCTTCAACTACATGGTTATTTTCGATTGGATGTGGCTCGGTGGGGAATTTTGAAACTATAAGGCCCACTTCAACTCAATTCTTGGACATGTGGTAGGATGACACTCATTTGAGGATTCACCTCTTGGGTTTACCTTTGGAGATGTGCCATGGAGACACGTGGAGCTTTTCGCTAGCCTTGTCAAGACTTAGACATTTTTTCATGCAGCCGGTGTAGCTTCGTTGGACCATGGACACGTGGAGGGATGAAATTCATTTGAGGATCCGCCTCTGGGTCCTACCTTAGCAATTACACCAAGGAGACACGTGGTAAACCCACACTTCTTTAGGTTCTCTACTTTTGGGGTCCATCTCAAAGTTGTGCTAGGGAGACACGTGGAGGATTTTGCTGGCTCCTTTTTATACTTAAAAATTTTTAACCAAATTTCTGAGGCCTGGAATACGTGGAGGGCCCACTCCTGTTTGGGAACTTGCACCTAATTTTTAGTTTGAAAGAGCACCAAAAAGACATGTGATGATCCCATGCTTACTTGGGGTCTCCACTTTTCAGCACCATATCAAAAGAGCGCCATGGAGACACATGGAGGATTCTTCTCTCTCTTCCCTTTCTTGTACGTTTCAATGGCAAAGGAAAACTATCTCAGACTCTAGACACATGGTGCCTTCTACTAGTCCTTAAATGTTTTCAACAAATTTGCTGGATTGAGACACATGTTGAGGCTGCACTTGTTTGGGGTCTCCAATTTTTGGCACCATATCAAAAGTGTGCCATTGATACACGTGAAGGCTTCCACTGGGTCCTTTTTATACTGAGACTTTTCAAAGGCCAAAGGGTAATTTTCTTGGGCCTTAGGCATCTGGAAGGCCCGTGCTTGTTTGGAATCTTGTCTATGTACCTCACCTTTGTAACTGCGCAAGGGAAAAACGTGGACGACTCTAATCTAATGTTGAGAAGGGACATAATCAATGGTTGTTATGCATTACATCTGCTTTTTCCACCATTTTTTCTCCAAGACTCCTAGAGATGCCAATACACATTATTTTCCATCATTTTTTTATAAATCCCCTTGATGTTTTTGTCTGCAAAGTCCAATTAAAAGGATTTAAAGCTTAAATTTACAAGTCCAAGGATTGTTAAGGTTGATTTTTTAAAGTTGGAATTGTTCGAGAACTTACAAAAACATGTATTACCAGAGAAGCTGGGTGTAGAGCATAGTTGTGGAGGAAATAATGGGAAAATGGTGAAATTATGAAGGTTGTAGGCACAAAGGACGAAAAAGGTGTTGCCTCGAAGGTGAAAATGATTTCCTGTCAGATTCATCTATACAAAGCCACAGGAAAATGATTAAAACAAGGATTTCTCACATGAAAGAATAAAAAGAATGATTAGAAGGACTGTCAAAAAGTTGTGGCATGGTATCCTAGTCATTAGTTGAAGGTCTGAGAAACATGATCAATTTATGATTTGTCCACTTGGCAGCTTTTGGGTAAGAATTTGTTAAACATACCTTTTTGAGAAAAATTGGTAACAAGCAAAGGTTCCTCTAATATTCTTATTTTTGGAGGAAAAATTTGGGATGGATATAATCCAAGATAAATTAAAGACCTACAAAACCCTAAACAAGAATCAATACCTAAAATAGAAAAATGCATATGCACGGGTAAGACTAACCTCAGTTGTGATAATGGTGGTCTTACTAACTAAGCGTTGCACCAAATTTTAGACCAAAATCTAGTTATGAGTGTGTGTGTGATCATGTCCTAGGTTTCTCTTGTACCAGTCACACTTTTTGATCTAACGAGATAAATATGTGTAGAAGTGTAGTAATTGGTGGATGAAATAAAATGAATACTCCCCTGGTAGGGTTATGTGATATAGAATAACCAATGTTATCCCTTTATGATGGAGCTAAATGAATTCAAATATCACCAAAGGCTAGATGGATGCAATTCATGGGGATGATAGTAGTGATATGTGCTTGATCCCACATTATGTCTCATAAATTTGTATCTATAAGGTTCTCTTTATTTGAAATCATAATTAACCCAAAAGAGACCAAACATAAGTAAAATCAAATGTTGCAATGGATAGAAGGTTCCCAAACTATGGTGGGAAATTAGAAAAAGAATTGTGGTGCCCATTGTGGGATCAAGGCACCGCAAATAACCCTAGTACTGGTCTAAGCACCCTAGTCTAGACTAAAATGATGAAAGATGATGAAAACTGATTGGGTATGTATACGGTGGAGGTCAGGAATGATGATAGAAATAAGAAAAATAGCCAATAGATGGCATCTAATTAATACTTTCTTCAATTAAGAACCTTATAAATAGTGGTATTAGATCAGGACTAAATATTACCAAAAGTGCATGATAACCAAAGCTTGAGATTTTGATACACATCTATAAACTATTTTGTAATACATGTGTATATATTGACCTTGTTTATTTTTGTAATGGATGTGTAGTTATACATTCTCTTTATGAAACTTTTTCACTCCCCTAGAATTTGATTCAACAAGTCATGGAATTTGTGGACTATTATTATGTGTCAGTTAGCCCTTTACCTAAGTATTTTTTATCAACCAACATAATTACATGGTGACATTGTGAATATATTAATAAAATACAATAATGCACAATAATATTTGATTCCCTCATAAATTTATGGAAATATTATCCGCTTACCTTATCCAACCAATGTACATTATGTAATTAAACAATTACAAAAAGCATCTTAACAAGCCATGTGCAATCGTCTCCATCAAGCAACTTATATGTTGTACTTTCATTTATCCATTTTGTTACTTAATATCCTTTTGTGTTCCATTAATATGATAATATATCTATAATTAGGAAAGATACATAATTATTTCATACTATTCCATTGATAGAGTATTAGTGTATGTGGATCTCACCTTCAAGTAATTGAACATAGGTTAACTTATAAACAAGGTTTAATGATCAAAATGACACTATCACTATTCTACTAACAAAATATTGAGGTTTTACAATCAAATAATTGTATAGGCATGCTTGTATTATTTTTTCCATTTATACAATTATTAAAGTTTGAGTCTTTTGTGACAAAAAATAGATTGTAAATGTCCTTGATTTAACACCTACTAGACATAACTCATAATTCCTTTTGACATATTTATTTTGTATCAAATCAAAGAAAAATTCTTCTAAGGAGTTTATCACTACTATTACACCATCATACTAGCATTAAATTAATTCATTTTACACTAAATATGGAGGTTTTATCTCATAAGAAAGGTAGTGGAGACTTAATTTCAAATAAGGTTCTTGACATTTACAATCAGTTTGAGATAATTACTATTAGATAAATAGTGATTCAAGGTAATTTAATCAATTATAAATTCCCAAACATCTGGCTTAATGTATATGTAATTCCTCCAATTCACTTCTAAAGGATTAAAAAATAAATTGGATTCATATAGGTGTCTTCATAAGATAGAATTTGGGATGTGATAGTATTGATTAAATGCATGATTTTCATTTTATATCCATTTTTTCTCTTGAAAACAAATCCCTATTGACTCTTATGTAATATTTTAAGTGATCTAATTGAATGTTCCTTGTTGATAGTAGTTTTTATTACTTTCTAGTGCCAAATAAGGGTTGTTTACTTAGATGGGAGTAGAAAAAAAATATATTTAGGAAATGATACCCTATAATCTTGCTACATAGCCAATACACCTTCTATTGTTTAAGTATACCTGAAAAAACTTCATTTATTTAAAATCAATGATGTCATATAATAGATAATCATAAATATCTGGCGAAAGACATGTTATAGTTTTGGTAGAGAATTTATAGCCTCAAATTTTCCATGAGACATTAGTAATATTAATAAATATTTCCCTAAACTCACTTTTATCTGCACACTTAAATAGTCCTTAGGGAAGCACTTACATCTTCAGGGATATCTACACAAATTTTAAAAGACAAAATATTCATGTTTACGTAATATTTTTTTGATGAAACCATGAACAATTATAAAGAAGTAAATATATTGTAATGTCCACCCCTCTTAAACACCGTTTGAAATAGGTTTTCAAGTTTTAATTGATTATAATATTTCACCTTAGTATAATATTCTAGTTAACATACTAATAAGATGTGTGGGGAATCATGATTAATATCGTGTTTTGATTAATATTTTGACTGTATGGTTGTATTGTTGACCTTGATGGGAATTTACAAATATTTATGGATGACAATTGAGGTTGTGATATTAGTACAAATTGATGGATTGGTAGAATCAAAATGTTAGAAAATTTAACAATTGGTGAATTACTTGATTCTGGCATTGGTTTAATTATGATATTCGATGTTTGTAAATTGTTATGTATAAATGCATGTGTTTTATGATTTCAATGTCATTAATATGGCCATGAGGAAAGAAAGTTTTTGTTTTATTTTGAAGAAATTTATAACAAAAAAAAATTAGGGGATAGGACACCAACAATGAAGGAATGTGGGGTATTGGCAACAGGTCACCATGGCAGCTCGTGAATTAGTATGTTATGTGTTTTTGTTTATTGCTTGGAGGTCCCCATTGGGGGGTGGCCTCAAATGTCACATTGGGTAATTTTTTTATTTTGTCTTGTGATTTTATTTTATTTTTGAGTATTTGTATTTTTATTAGTATGTGGAGTCACTTTATTATTATTGTTTAGCACTCCTCTTAAGTTAATTAATTTTTTTTATCTAGTGTTACTTAGGATGTGACAAAAGAGGGGAAATAAATGTGAGTTGTTAGTCTTGGTTTATGTTAGATTGAAATTTTTTTAATTTTTTTTGGAGTAGTGTGTACTCAATCTCTCAAGTAAATTTCGGATTTTGACTTTCTAGGTCATTTCGGAGACTTGTGGGACAAGTTAAGCTTGTCCCGCACCTCATAAATTCCCCCACCCACTAGGCCTATGATGTGAGGGTATTATTTTAGGCCCTATTTTGTGTTTTATTAGATAAAAATATCAATTAATTGCACTTTTCTTACAACATTTTTTATTTTTGTCCTTTGGGGGTGTGGATTTGGGTTAAGTGTGTAAGAGGATGGTCATTCCCTAAACCACCAATTCATTATTCTTTGGGGTTTGGGTTTGACCTTGGTGATATAGAATGGAGGAGAGATGATGTGGTTTACTATATGGAACAACATCATCTCTCTATCCCTCTTTTCTATTTATTCTAATTTGTGTGGGGATTGGGGGATTACTTGTTCATTTTTTTTTATGCTTGTAATTTTTGGGAGAGCTTGCTTGAGAATGGTGGTGAGAGCTTGGAGTGGATGGTGATTTCTTAGAATTTTGGAAGGCTTGGAGCTTGCTTGTGGTTTTAACCTTTTACAATGGGAAGGAATATCTTCACACTTTTTTATACCTTTCTATTTGTTATACTCATATATGTGGATGATGATTGTTGTATTGCTTGTTATTGTGGCAAATAGAGTTGATCTTTAAGTTCTTGGAGAAATGGAAATGGGGGTAAAACTTGTAGGAGACATAAGAGTAATGTTATTGGGTATTTTGGGAGGGATTTGGTTTGGGATGTCCACCTTGATAATAGTAAGATTTGTGTTTACCTTGTTATTTTCTTGAGATAGGCATAAGAGTAAGGGAGACATAAGAGTGGATTGATTTCTTGAGGGAGGCATAAGAGTTGTGTATCTTATTTGAGATAGGAATGAGAGTTATTTTGTGTATTTTGGTGGAATTCTTGGAGGCTCATAGGTAGAAACTCAAACCTTTGGGAGGCATAAGAAGAACCCTCATGTTCCTTTCTCCTCTTTGGCTTTAGCATGAAGCCATTGTGTTTGGAAACTGTTTGGTTTTATTGTAATTTAAGAAATTTATTATTGTGTTGAGTGTCTTGATTGAATGTGATTGTGGAATCCTTTTAGAGTTACCGATGGTTTTCTTATACCCCTCATTTCTTCTTTTTTGGGGCTCAGGAGCCAATGAGGAAGAAGGCTTCTCTCCCTCATTGGATATTTTGTTGGGTGAAGAGTGTTGCCTACTCCACCATTTTTTGTGTACATGAATTGATGAAGATGGTGGAACTAAATGGATGAAGTGCTCTTGTGGGAGAAATACATGTGAAGTTACAACTTGTATTATTAATAATCCTCCACTTATAAATTGTACCAATACAACATTAGATGTAATTTTATTCTTTGGTTAACTTCTTGTAAATGAGTTATTATGGCTTACATCATTTTAGATGAAATGGAAAATCTTGTAATGAATTTGCAATAGAAATAAAGTTCTCTCAAATTTAAATTAGTTTGTTGAAGTTAAACTACAAATCTATTTTTTTTAAAAGAATTGTGTTGTGGGTGTAAGTGAATGTTGCTCCTCTTGCATGATCGGTATGTTGTGTTAATAGAAAATGGATAAATTGAAATTAAATTGTGTCTTATTTCTCCTAATGAAATGAATATGTAAGGAGGTATATTGAGTTTATTTTATACCAAAATTGTATTTGGTTGTAAAGGAAATCTACTTTAAATACCCACATATAGAATATGAGTGCAATTTGAAAAGTTTCCTATACATTATTCTTTTAAATATATACATACTTCAAATGAAATGGTGTATGTATTTCAAAACACACACACACACACACACACACACACACACACACCCACACACACACACCCACACACATAATTAAAAATGCCTATGTTGATATGAATTGGTAGTTGAAAATTCCTATAACTACACAAGTTTTACAACCCTTGTATTAGTGGAAAACCTAATTAATTAACAAATACATATTATTAATATAAAATATATGTACACTAATAGTATATAAATATTAACTTCTAAATTTTAATACCAATATGAAAACGTTATTAAAAAATATTAATATCAACATATTATTAAGTAATATTAGTGTGTGTGTGTGTGTGTGTGTGTGTGTGTGTGTGTGTGTGTGTGTGTGTGTGTGTGTGTGTGTAGACACACACACATGGTACATATATCATGCATTAATAACTATTAGAAGTTAAAGAGAATATTAAAATCTAAGCCTTTAAAATCTGATAATTTTGTAAGTGGGTTTTATTAAGTAAATGATTTAAAAAAAAAAGTGTGAATGTGGTTAAGAATGTTGGCCACTCCAAGTGGGCCATATATATCAATAAAAGAAATAAGGTTTGGGGGAGGGATGTTGACCCCACCCCCAATCCATATACTTGTCTATGGGGTTGGGGTGGGGTTGGTGCCCCTACCCCAAACACTATAAGCCCCACTAATTATTCTAAACCATACCCCTTTTATTAAAACATGTGGCTATTAAGCATTTATGCAGCCTGTGTATTTACTTTGCAAAGCCACGGACTAATACCAGGTGAATGTGATTTTAGTTTGTACACGGCTATGAAATTATATATATATATATATATATGAATGTGCAATAGTTTTTTATTTAAAATAAGAAAAGAAAAGAAATATAAATATGTAGAGTTTCTTATTGTTACCCAAATGGGTATATACACTTTGGTTATCCATTAAACCTGCAAGTAAAATGCCATATAAAAATAAATGTGGAAGGGGAAGAAATACCCATAACCTGATTTGGGTAATTCTTTGTGAATGAGATGAAAACAATAAGTAAAATGGCATTTAGAAGATGATAAAAACCATAGGAGAGGAATGCTAAAACTATCTGCTCTTCCTGTGAGTATTCATCTAAATTTTTGATCTTCCTTCCATGGATTCATCCTCTTGTATTCTTCCTTAACCTATAAATGAAACAAATAAAATGAGATTTTGAATAAAAGAAATGAATATAAGAGGCTTCAAAAAGATTCCTATGGTTCTATTTATATAGCCTAAATCTAAGGGCTGAGAAATATTAGATCTATGGGTGTAGGATGAACCCTACATATCTTAAGTGATGGGGTATTTAAGTGGGAATGAAATAAAAAAAGAGGTGTGTGTAATGCTAAATGGGGCCTAATGGGTTAGATTAAGTTGTGTACCTTTCCCTTGTGGGATAATGAGCTTAACATAATATGAATGTCTTTACCATTCTAGGATTATTATCCTTGTCTAATTTGATTTAAAATTGATGATGGACGTTAAGTATATTAATATAAAATGTATTAATGGAGTTAAGTAATGAAAAAGCTAATGAGGATTATTTAAATGAAATATTGGAGCTTAGGAAGAGAAATAAAATAAATCATAATATTACTTTTGAAATGGTTTGAAATTTAGTAGTTATTATTTTATACTGATTGCCTTAGAATATTATAAGTTTAAAAAAAATAAAAATTTAAAACCTAGTGGATGTTTACCATCATTATCCTTCAAATGAAAATTATAAAAATGTGATATTTTAATGTGGGCTGGATCAATATTAACTAATGGTTGATTTTTTTAATATCGTATTAGTGTTTAAAATATATAGTTGATATTTAATTAAGTCTTGGCTTATGCCCTATCCCTTCAAAAAACACTATTCCATAATTTTCTCTATTTGTTATCGATTTCTATCGTGGGTTTGTGTAGGAATTTTTTGTGGGTGTTATAGTTGGTATCAGAGTCGTGGATTCAATGCTTGAACCCTGGGACAACATTGGAACCAGAAAACTAGTTAGCAAAACTTGAAACTATTTGATTAAAATAAAAATAAAATAATCAAGTTTTTTGAATTGTTATACTCGCCTAGGGACATTTCATAAAAATATGTTAACAGAAGGATTTGAATTAGATCGATATTCTTGAGAACTTCAGGTATATCAAGAACTTGGTCTCCTTGCAAAGATGTTGTTTGATGAGCCTTAGATATTTATTTTAGTCATGTGATGTGTTAACCCCATAGAGATTCTTCCTTGTTTGGAGCGCTAATTTGCGTGATGTGACTCTTATGGATTAGTGCTAGTGTTTGTGTTTAGGAGTAAGTCGGAGGGAATTAGAAGTTGTTTAATTGTTATAACTTCCCCTCATCATGTTTTTAAATACGATGAGGTTGGTTGTCACTTTATCTATTTAATCCATGTATGAGTAAGTGGATATTAGGTCGTGGTGTTGCATTTGAACCAATTTTGCATATGCATTCTTAGATCTGAGCTCAATGTGTAGTATCCCTACTAGCGACCCATGAAGGGGCTACAAAATGAATGTGATGTGGAAAATTTGTTATTTTATGATTGTAAACTTATGTTATTTATCAAGGAGCTGATTATTATTTAATAATTCAATTGAGAAGATCTGAGGCTCTTTTGTTATTTATATTTTTGTGATATTTTCTTGGATTGCAATATGGCTACTTAGCCATTTTCTTTTATTGTCGATATTTCTTTGATTTTACTTGGGGTTGGTGACTCAGAGCTTATTTATCTTGTTGGATACTTAGCTAAATGTTATGTGATTATTTCTTGTCTATTCATTAGTTGGTTCTACATTGTTTATGTTGTGATATTTCATTGTATGGGTGTACACCCTAGTTGTCTTGATTATTTTCCTAGGTGCTTCAAGTTATGCCTTTGGTTTGAAAGGATGGAACCTAGTGTGAGTCATGGACCTTAGAGTGACATTTTCATTACTCAACCATTCTAGAGAGAGAGTTTTTTGTGTTGTACGGTTTAGTTCGTAGTTTGATAAAAGTGGTTGTGATTCACTTGCTATCTGGTAAGAGATTTGTTCCTCATCAGAGTAGAGATTTTTTGGATTATTGGCTTATCGATTGTGTTAGGATCAGATTAAATCTTTGGTTATTGTAGATTTTAGTGGATAGTTTTTTCTTTGGATGTGGTGTTCCATGATGGCATGCTAAGTTTTATCATGATTTCCTTGTTTCATTTTAGAAAGAACCAAAAGTTGGATTATATGAATATTGGTAGTTATGGTTATATGTAATCCCATTTGGGCAATGTGCTTAATTAAGTATACTAGTTTTTCTCTCATTAACTCATAAATATATCCACCCTTGCCTTAACTTTTCTAATTTTCATGCTTACCACTTTATAACCTATTAATCATTGGGTTACATGGAGACTCATATGGGTACCTTGGAATCTTTTCGACCTTTCTCTTAAAAATTCTAATCTTAATTGTGCTGATGTTGAACCCTTTCTTTTAAAGCTATAAATCTTGTTTGTAGAGGCCATTTTTGGGTAAGTTAGCTGATTGCCGTCTTGAACTTGATGTCTTCAGAATGGGAAATGTGGTACCCTTGGAGTAAATTTTTCTTTTGTCATCTTGTTGCTTGGTTAGTGGAATCTTGTGGAAGTATGAGTCCTGTTTGGAAACTCTCTTTGTCTTATTAAGTGGACCTATTTTTATTCTAAACAACAACATTCTTTTCTTTCCCAAACAAATCTAAACCTCTTAAATTTGTAAAATTAAATCAGCCTCTTTAATGGGCTTTCTTCGTAACTTATTTTGATACTTGTGGAGACCCACTTGAAATTTCTTAGTGATACTTGTAATTCTTTGGTACACTATTGAAATCTAGGTGTAGTACATGTTGACTGATTGATCCCTAGTTATTACAAAATTAATGATGTGTATGTTATGTGGAATGGTCTCTTGTTCCTTTACAATTACAATGTCATATGTTGATTTATCTCTTTTTCTCATAAAAGTAATAGTGTGATATGTTTGACTCTTCCTTGTCATTAAAATCTATTTGGTAATGTGAGTAACCTGGACATAATGAAACTCTTATAGAGGGGCTTGGACTTTAAAAATTAACAAATAAATTATAAAATTAGGAAAAGGAAAAGGGTTTCTTGTTATAATCTTGGTAGATTAATAGAAGAAATAAAACTATGTGAAAATAGAAAGAAAACTTTGTCGATTTACCTTCCCTAGAAGTAAAATAAATAATTGTGATCCTATACAAAATGGTGAGATATCATGCTAACATTAGTGGTGCTCCTTAATGATGCAAATATGTGATGACATAATAGAAGGAATATTTTAATTAAGAAAAATTGTAAGGAATTACTTAGCAAGTGAAACTACAACTTTTGACTTAATAGTTGGTTTATAAAATGAGTAAAATTTATGTGTATTGAGAGAAATGTATAATTGTAAGATTAGTCCTGCCACCAACCTAGATTTGTTAAACACCATGTTGATAGTGATGTGTTCTAGCTGCGTGGTACTCCCTTGTTCATAGATGTATGTGCTCTTCCCTTGTAGGAGTTTTGGGTCATCGTACCCTTGTTAGAAGCTTTAAATTTTGTTATTGCAGTATGTTGTATCCATGGGAGACTATGTAGTCATCTCAAGTTTACAAAATTCTCCCTATTATTATTTTAATTTGGTGGTTGTTCTTGACACTCATTTGAATATTTCATATTTTGATGTTATGTGTTGTAGCTTTGTTAATCACATAGAGTTACTCTATAGAATTAAATGCTTGGAATCTTGCTTGAAGAAAGTTTAGCAATCATGCCTAAAATTATTCCCTCTCCTTCATTAAATAGTGTTGGACCAAACTTGGGTTTTATAGACCCACTCTTGTTTGAAGCAAATAAATAACAACTTATCTAACTTCTTATTTGATGTACACTATTGATGCATACAAGGAATGGTTGGGTTTATCTCATGTTAAAGACAAGAAAGATGCTCCTATTTATGAGTACTATCCACAATTTAATTTGAAGATTAATAATCACAACTTATGAAGGGTGAATTATGGATTCACCATGTATATTGTAAGATTGTTAGAGGGAAACATAGCTCAAATATTTTCAGAGAAGGCTAAAGAATTTATTGATGTGTATGGCAGTTATTACACTCAATTTAGTAAATTTTCTTACATATGGTTAGCTAGATTTGGGGGAACATCCTTGAAACTACCTATGTATTGTAATGATAAAATGACCCTAGTTGAAATCTATAGGCAATTGGATAAGTTTCACATAACTTGCAGAGACAAAAATATTTTAAGCATCCAGTTTCTAATCACATTGGGTAAATATACTTGTAGGACTGCTTTGGATGCCCACAATATGGACATTAAAATTTATCCCCTCACTCTTCATTATTTCAAACCAAGATTTTTTTTTGATATCTATGGATTTATTGCCAATACTTTTAGAATGGGTTTCCATCATCTTGGTGATAGTGAAGGCTGCTGGGCTGATTGTAATGATAATTATGAAGCTTGAAGAAGGTATTATGGTAGATTGTCCCTATAATAAATGATTGATTTTGATGTTTACAAGGTACCAAATGGACTACAAGATGGTGATGAGGAACTATAGTCCCTTGAATATGAAAGGTCTATTAGACACACTCCCATTGAAACCATTGATTGGTTTATTAAGAAAATGATGATTTGAAGGAACTCATAAACCCAATCTTGGTGAGGACCAAACTTTGGTTTGACAAGAAAATGAAGATGTTTAGAGAAATTAAGTTCAAATCTTCATCCTAAGAATCCTCTATCTATTCGAATTAAATTCTTATTGTTACCCTGAAAGCACATGTACAACTTCTTCCCTCTACACTTGAACCTTAAACTCTAGTATAGATCAAGAAAGGAAAGGATAAGAAAGATGAAAAGATAAAGGAAGTAATTAAAGAAAGTGAAAAGTTGTCTTCTTCAGAGAAATCGGAAGCAGTACTTGAAGTAGAACCACTTATAGATCTCTGTGACTATGAAAGTGAGGATAAACAATGAGAAGAGCAAGTGGAAGGTAATATTGAAGGAAGTAATAAGGAGAAATAATAAGAAAAAGAGGATCAACTAAAGGATCACGCATCAGAGAAAAAATCAATGGATGTATGAGGATTATCTTCCCAAGAAGTTCTTATTAACAAAGTTTATACCTCCAGAAGTGAAACATCTATGTTCGTAGTATCTGTTGTACAAAATTTGAGTGTAATGGGTATACTTGCACTTGGGTCCATTATTACCTCTATATCTAGTTCTTCTTTTTCTTGGGTAAAATTTTTGATTTAAAGCAATAAAAGAAAATGCACATGTCATATTATTTTTCCTAAGTTAGATGTTGTCGCAGCTATTCTGGGTACTACCCCCCCCCCCCATGTACAAAGAAGGCTAAAATCGCATCTAGGTTAGTATTTGATTCTCAAGACTAGCAATTCATGGAGATTTATAAGACCAAGATTGAAAAGGATGAAAGAGACCTATTGGTAAGTGATTTGGAATTGAAAAAAAATCCCCATGAAGAATCTACATCTAAGAGTGAAGTGCACAATTTTAAGGAGACAACGTCAAGAGTGATTGAAAGAGTTGAGAGAGGCAAGAAAACACAAGAGAAATTTGAGGAGAAAAATTAGATTTCATTAGTTCCTTATTGGAAAAAGATAAGGTAATTGATCCAACTCCCCTAGCCTCAAGTACACCACCTACTATTCTAACTAATGATGAAAGTAAAGCTATCAAATATATCCATAAACATGCCACCTATGGGAAGGAAATGGAGGCATTAGCTAATGATATGATAGTCAAATGATTAAAATTCATTGAGGAAGCATATAAATCATATGATAAAGTCATTAAGACACATGTAAAGTTTACCACAACATAGAGAACTTAAACTTTTGAGTGAATGTAGTCAAGATCTTGTTATCATAAAATCACAACACCCTTTGGTTTACACAAGTATGCGTGCTTAATTCCACAGTATGAATAGATAACATGGGTATTGTTGGTGCTTAATATGATATCACCTCATTTATCCATGAAATTCTTCAGTTTGCGAGATTTTTCATATTTTCTATCTCTTTGTGTTGACACGTGAAAGCTTTGTCCTTCATTTGGTTTCCATGATCATTCATTTCCTTTAGTCAAGGATCACATTAAGTTTAGAGTTTGTTTTCCGTTCCTCTTTCCATGTGAAAGAATTTGTAACTTAGGCGTAAATTTGGGCTTTTTCCCTTCCTTCCATTTTTCCACAGTCATGTTTTGTTTTACCTGTCAATTTTTGTCCCAATATCTATGGAAACATGGTCCTTTCTGATATAATGTGGCTTGGTGAATCACATTTGGGCCTTATATCATTTCCAAATTCTTTGTTCTTAAAGAAATATTCTATTCCAGGTGTAAATTGTGATTTCCCTAGATTTTACGGTTTGTCGGGTGTGTTTTCCTTGTCAATTTATATCCCAGCATTTGTGGAAACGTGGTCCTTTCTGATTAGATGCAGCTCCACGGGGCACTTTAAAACTCTAAGGCTCACTTTAACTCAAGTCTTGACCATGTGGAGGGTCTGTGCCCTCCAAAAAATTCTCCTCTTGGTTTGACCTTTGGAGTTGCGCCAAGGAGACACGTGGAGGTTTCCATAGGCCCTGCCCAGACTTAAACATTTTTCATGTAGTCGGTGCAGCTTCATCAGACCATGAACACGTGGAGGGACGATTCTTATTTGAGGATCTACCTTTCAGTCCTACCTTAGTAGTTACGCCAAAGAGACATGTGGTGAGCCTGCACTTGTTTACGGTCTCTGCTTTTGGGAACCATCTCAAAAGAGTGCCATAGAGACACGTGGAGGCTTCTACCGACTCCTTTCTATTCTTAAAATTTTTAGAGAATTTTCTAAGGCCTGGGAAATTTGGAGGGCCCATGCCTATTTACAAACCTACCCCTAAGTTTTATTTTGAAAGAGTGCCGAAAGAACATGTGGTGAGCCCGTGCTTGCTTGGGGTCTCCACTTTTTGACACCATATGAAAAGAGCTCCATGGATATAGGTGGAGGATTCCATTTACTATGCCCTTGTTTGGAATTTTTAATGGCCAACGAAACCTTTCTCGGACCTTAGACACATGACACCTTCCACTGGTCCTTAAACGTTTTCAACAACTCTACCAAAATGAGACACGTGGTGAGCCTGAACTTGTTTGGGGTCTCCGCTTCTCGGCACCATATAAAAATTGCGCCATTGAGACATGTGGAGGATTTCACTTGATCATTTTTATACTGAGACTTTTCAAATGTCAAAGGGTGATTTTCTTGGGCCCAAGGCATGTGAGAGTCTAGCGCTTGTTTGGAAACTCACTTCTATACTTATCTTTTGTAGTTATGCCAAAGAAACACGTGGATGAATCTAATCTAAAGCTAAGAAGGGGAAGAATCAATGGTTGTTGTGCATTACATCTATTTTTTCTACCATTTTTACTCAAAGACTCCTAGAGATGCTAATACGCATTATTTTCCATCATTTGTTTATAAAGCCCCTTGTCAATTTTTTCTGCAAAGTGTAGTTGAATGGATTTAAAGCTTAAATTTGTGATTCTAAGGATTGTTAAGGTTGATATTCTAAAGTTGGAATTTCTCAGGCACTTGTAGGAACACTAATTACCAGAGAAGCTGGATGCAGAGTAGAGTTACAAAGGAAAGAATGGGAAACAGATGAAATGATGAAGGTTGTAGGTGCAAAGGATGAAAGAGGTGTTACCTCACGGCTAAAAAGGATTTCCTGTCAGATCCAGTTGTACAGAGCAACCAGAAAATGATTAAAATGGGGATTTCTGGTATGAAAAAATAAAAAAAATGATTAGAAGGACTGTCAAAAAGTTTTGGCATGGAATCCTAGTCATTAGTTGATGGTATGAGAAATGTGTTCAATTCATGATTTGTCCACCTAGTGGCTTTTGGGTATAAATTTTTAAAACATCGCTTTCTAAGGAAAATTTGTAACAAGAAAAGGTTCCTTGAATATTCTTCTTTTTGGTAGGAAAATTTGGGATGAGTGAGAAAGTGAAATGTATAAAAGAAATGAGAATACTCTTACAAATGGTTAGGGGTTGAACTTTTAAGAAAAAAATTGAGAAAGCCCATCTTCCCGAGAGACCATATGAAAAACCTGTTAATTTCTTTTGTTTTATATTTTCAATCACGTCAAGTTGGTTCCAAGTGTACAACCATTGACAAGCTCTGAGACTATTTAAAGAAATTTTCCCTTGCTGATGAATCTAATCAACTTCAAATTAGTCTCTCTCAATCTTGGGAAAATTTGTGTGTTCTTTATTTCAGGATGTCTGCAAGTAGTTTTGCTTGTTCCTATTTCAATCTTGTGTTAAAGTCCCTCTGAATCACACATGATCTCATCCATGTGATAGTTTAGTGGCATTTAAAATTTCATTACAAGAAGAGCCTTCATCCTATAATGAGATAAATAATTTAAAATCACTTTACTGCCATTTGTTGATAAATATTATCTGTAAGCCTTTGAGTGTATCTTAGGTATGAGGAACTAGGATTCTCTTAATGTTTAATTGAGTCTTTAGCTCAAGAATTCATGTTAAATTATTGAATATTGTGTGAAATCATGTAAATATGGGCCTCCATTGATGCACACCTTCTGGTTGAAGGAATATTTTAGTTGTTCTAAAGAATTTTTTCATTTAGTTTTCTAAATGTTGTGAAGGTTCTCAAAGATCCGGTATAATCAAATTTATCTTGTTTAATCTCCAACCAAAATTATTTAGAACAAGGTATCCTACCTGAACTACCCCTATTTGTCCTGTATGTCCACAAATGTATAAATTATACTACTGAAATATATAGAAGCAATTAGGATTCCATAATGTTTCTAGTAACCTTAGCCCTATTTAGAAAATATCACCATTCTTTAGAAGTGATAACTTGTGAGAGTTAAGTTGTGGTGCATTGATCATATTTTCTGAGGGCATACTTTGAAATTTATGGAAATAAGGATATCTTAATTATCCTTCACCGACATAGGTTACAAAATGGGTCATCTCACCTTGGTCGAAAGGCACGGCCTAAAGCAGTGAAGATAGATCAAATCCTCAGTAAAGGTGTTATCCATTTCTCTGATGCCCGAGTGACAAATTTTTAGATGAGTTCCATCCCCAGTTACAAAATGACTCATAATATGATTTGTTTGTCTCTCAGTGTCTTGCTAAATCATTAATGTTGTTCAGTTTCCAAGGGAGAATCAATTTGGATACCAACACCTGATTGGGACCATTGCGAAGGACATGAAGGTGTGTACAAAGTTTTAACACCATAAATAATGCATATAGACCCTGGTAAATGATTCTTACAAAATTTAAAGTAAAAATACATTGTTGAAACGTCATCTTGTGTCTTGATTTGTAATAATTGAGCAAAGTTATGATTTCTACATGCAATATTTCTAGTTTCTGTTGGTGTTTACACTATGTTTACATTAATAATGTTAAATACGGGTAAAGGAAGGTCATATTTGTGAAGATTTACATGAACTTAGTGTTGAAAGACATTTAACAGACTAATTTTAGTGCATTTGCACAACTAAGGTGAAAATCCTTAGTGGCGACTCCTTTTTGAATTAACATTTGATAAATTCTAGTGTCTTAACCTCTGCCAATTGAAATTTATCACTAATCTCTAAAAATATGGAAGGAAGAAGATCTTTCTTCGTTAAAGACTCTACTAGAAGGTTGTTTCCAGAGCTGGGAAAGAAAAATTCTGAAGGAAGAAGAATCTGGAAAGTTGTTGGATATTAGGAATCAAGAAAAGAGTTCTCAATTGTGGAAACTGATAAGCCTGTCATTGAAGATTGCAATAATTCCTCAAGTTCTTCTGAATCATGTACTAGTAGTTTTATGAATCTAAATTATCCATCTAGAGAGGGGCCTTCTTTTGTATTTGAAAAATTTTCATCTCATTCTCTCCCTATGTTCTCTAAAGCTAATAGGATCTTCCAAGAAATAGAGTTTTTATAGAACATTCATTCTGAGTATTGCATTCACGTGCCTCATAGACCCCTCACTCCTCATCATTCTAATTCTCATATAAGATCACCTCCCTAAAACAATATGGCCCAGCCCCCACCCAGACCTCTATTTGTTGTGAACATTTTTGGTCCTATAGATTTCGGAGGTATGGATGGATATCTAAATGCTACGCCCCAAGATGTTAGAAATATATTGCCTAAATTTCAAGGAAATAATTCCATTACCATTGATCAACTATTAAAGATTTTTCTCAATATGATGGAAGAATTTTATATTGAATTTGAGGATGTGTACATAAATTTGTTTATTCATACTCTAGAGGAGGATACACGAGACTGGTATAAATCATTGCCAGATAACTCCATTGATTCATGGACATAAATGAATAATTCTTTTAGATTGCAGTATGGAGATAAAACAGACCCTAGGTTTCTTTTATCAGAATTTGAAAATATAAAAAATAATCCTAATGACTCTATTCATGACTTCAATACAAGGTTCAATAAGACCCTGAATAGGATACGTGTGATCCTAAGGCCAAGTGATGCTTCATGTTTAATAAAATACTCTTATGCTTTTGATAAGAAGGATGCCTAAATTATTTAAGGGATAAGAGCCCAACAAAATTGAGGCAAGCCTTCACCATGGCTTTGTAGATTGACAAAAATATCAAAGAAATTGGTAAACCTCCTAAGAGAGAAGGCATCAAGCTAATCAATCTAGAGAATCTTGGGTCAAGTAAAGTTGTGTATCTAGAGGAGGTTGTAAAAAATTTGGCCAGAGGTGTTAAGGAAATATCCTATGAACGGGCTAGAGTAGAGAAGCGGATTGGACAAGGTTCCCAAGGTCATCATAAAGCACAAGGTCAAGAAAGATTTTCAAATCATCCTAGGGGTGATCAGAGATTTAATGACAGAGGCATAGGACTTGTGGGATCAGGAAATAAATAGCCGCAACCAAGGGAAAACAAATTGGTGCCTGATCCTTTGACTGCTAAATTTACTACTGTGGATGAAGCCAATGAAATTGAGTTGTGTGATAGATATTTCTTGCCACATGCCCCATGTGATGAATACAAAGCAGTTGTGGAAGTTGATGATGACACTGAAGATGATGTGGGCATGATGAGGTGCTCCACAAGCTCACATCAAGGAGGAACTTTGAATGAATTAATCAGTGCCAGAGCTGCTGCAGATTTCTGGGATTGCATCCACCGGGTATTACCCCTTCCTCCCTCTCATGCTTTTGAAATAGATATGGTACAAGATTTTGAATTACCTAGTAATGATTTTGAATACTTAAGGAAATTAATGATTAAAAAGTATGATGGAGGAATCCCTTCTGAGGAGGATAGTAAGTTAAAAATGAATGTTGTAGTTAGCCATGAAAATGAATATAACACTAGGAGTAAAGTTGTCAAAGGGGCAGGGCCTTAGGCCAAACCAAAAACTCCAATTTTCACCAATATCTCAAAACAAACTGGTAAGAAATATACATTTGAGAAAATCCTTGTGTCCCCAAGTAGAACTGGTATCCCTACCCATGCTCAGACCATGAAAATTCCTTTGCTATCAGATGAGTTTCTTAGTTTTCCTCAAAATGTTACCTTGGCCAAATATGTTTCTAATAACATTTCCCAAGTCCTGAGTCAGATCAAGATTTATGTTCCAATTGTTGAGCTTCTTAGAGTTCTTGAGCACAAGAAAAGGGCCTTTGAGTATTTGAGATTGAAAGAATAAAATATTACCCAAGGTAAAAATGTAAACAATGTTGAGAATCTTCCTACCATTGTAGTGTTAGAAAAACCTTAAGTGTTGGAAGAACTAGGTGAGCCACCTAAAGTATATTTGGGAACATCCTTGGTTGAGTCCCAAGTGAATGTAGATCCATTTTTCACTACTCTAATTATCAGGGATAGGTTGTTACATAATTGTATGTTTGATTCTGGAGCATCATACAATGTTATGCCTCTTGAGTTCATGAATGAATTATATATCAAAGTGACATTAGATTATGGGAAGTGCACTGCCATAGATTCTAGAGATGTTCCAATGGTTGTATGTGTCAAGGGTTTGATAGTGCAACTTGCAACATCCCTAGGAAAGAACTTAAAACTAGATGTTGTTATTGTTGATTGCCCTGCCAAATGGGTAATGTTGTTATCAAGAAAATGCGCTGCTAGTGTCTACTAACAAGGAAATAAAATACCAATAATCATACCTCCTCCTTCGCGTTCCGTAGCAAACCTCAGAATGGGCTAGGAAACTTGGATTGAGCCCTGATTTTGTGATATGTAGGTGCTTTTCTTCAAGACGGAGCAAGACCTTCCTGCAACAATGATCCTCTTACTTTGCACTGGATGGGAAAAAGGATTATGAGACTATTTTGGCATTAGGACTAGGCAAAAGGATGTTCTTTGCTCAAAGGATGCAAGAACTTAGATATGGCATGAAAGCTTATTCTCCGTGTGTTTAGAGGGGAGGGGTAAGGTTGTATTTATAGCCTGGGGGAGTGATTAACTTAGATTAATTTAAGTAATCATGGTTTGAAAATGTGGGCAAGATTAGGTGAGTGGTTTGAAAATGTGGGCAAGATTAGATGAGTGGTTTGAAAATGTGGGCAAGATTAGCTGAGTGGTTTGAAAATGTGTGCAAGATTAGGTGAGTGGGGGCCACGAAGAATGGGTGAGGATTTGAATTATATTTTTAATTCATAAGTGGAGGATTTTAGGTGAGTGGGGACCACGAAGGGTGGGTGAGGATTTGAATTTAAATTTTTAATTCAATAATGGAAAAACATGGAGAATAATGACATGTGATGAGGATTATATTATTTTTTGGATTTTGAAATGGATAATTAATCAAATTATATTTGATTAATTTGAAATGTATTTTTGTGGGAAATGAGGAAGGGGAATTAATTGATTTAGGATAGATGTGAAATTGGGGGTCTACATGGAAATTGATTTACCCTATAGATGTGAGCCCCCTGTTGTTGGGGTGTCTACATTTTCCCCTCTTTGGAAGGGTACTATGAAAGTAGTGTCCTTTCAAAGAAAGTAGACGGTATGGGGGAAGAATTCAATCTAATTTTTAAAAGGTAGAGCGAATGTTTGTTGGGGAGAATAGAAAGTGGTGAGTGACGGATGTCATAGTATCCTCCAAGACAAAAATGTCATGAGAAGATGTGATTATGGATAGATGTGGTGATGCCCCCTCGAGAGGACTGACGAGAATGAAATATACGATAGAACTCTCTGAAAAGAAAGGAAATGGATTCGGCGGAGAAGAGGATGATAATGGAGTGGAAGAGACTGGAATGACCGCACGACGCAAATGGAGAAAGGATTCAATCGACCTTGAATGCTAGGTGTGAGGGTGTGTGGGAAAGAGAAAAGGGAATGGATAGGGTTGGGGGTTGATTATGAGAAGAGTAAGGGAGATAGGGGAGGGGGAAAAAAGGAATGAAAGAGGTAGAAATAAGAGAGAGGGATGATAGGGGAAGAAGGGAATGATGAAGGACAAACAAGGCAAAAAGAGGAAAATGACAGAGTAGAGGGTGAAGGGATGAAATAGAGAGATGTGCAAAATGAAGGAAGCAACAGAGATAGTAAAGAGGGATACGTGGAAGTGAAATAAATGAGAGAGTGAAGAAAAGTAGGAAATGGGAAAGGATAAATAAGAAGGAGAAAACGAGGTGGGAGTAGGGGGTGAAATGGAGGGAAATGGAAAGAGGACAAAAGAAGAAGTAGAACGGAGAAAAAAAAGAAACTATGAGGGGCGAGGAAAGTGTGAAAAAGAGGAGAGAAAGGAAGAGAAACATATACAGAATGAACGAAAAGGTAGGGGTGGTAGAGAAAAGGGGAAGTGGTCAGAAGAAACGTGAAAATTAGGGGAGAGGAAAGGAAGATAGAACGAATACAAGGAGAAGATTGAAGGAATCACGTCATTGCGAGGAAGACCAAGGCAAAGAATATGGAACAGACCGTATGGAGATGCATGTGGAGAGTGGGATGATAAAAAAGACAGGACAACGCTGAACAACCAGGTTATCGATGGGGATGTAAGGAGGAAACATGATGGAAAAAGGGGAAGAAGATGATATAGGGGAAGGGAAATAAGACGAGGGGTGGGAGAGAGAAGAGGATAACAAAGAAAATGATGGAGAAGGAAGGGAATACAGAAAGGGGGGTAATAAGTGGAAAGGAAATGGTAGAAGGAATGTTCAAAGAAGAAAGAGGGGAGGAATGACATCGATTGGAAAAGATGTGGAGATGCATGAAATGAGGATACTAGGATGATGGGAAAATAGAAAAAGGAGGTATGATGAAGACAGTAAAGATATTGAAGAGGGCAAAGAGGAGATGGAGAGATGGGTAAAAAGTGACAAGAAAGGGTGGGAGTGAGGGAAAAGAATAGGAGAGAAAAGAGAATGGGGGATAGAAGAGGCAATGCCAATGAGGGGATGTTAGGGAAATCCCCTTGACAATGAGTGGTGGGGAAGGGTGAAAGAAAAAATGAAGAAAAAGAGAAAGCGAATGAGGACTGGAAAGGGTAACGCCAACAAAGGGACGTTAGGGAAAACCCGTTGCCAATGAGTGGTGGGCTTAGAGGAGGGAAGGAATGAAGGGAAACTCTAGAAGGTCCAAGGGAGTGAATGAGGTCGTGCGGAATGCGGATTGATAATTTTTAGGGAAAACCCGTTGACAATTATGAGCGCGGGAAGAGAAGATGATGATGAAAGAATGAGATAGGAGTGTTAACAAGAATGGCGAATATGTGTGTGGGTAGAAATGTGGGGGGAATTTGAGAAGATGAAGTGGAAAGAGTGAAAAAGATGGGAGGGAGGAGTTAGGACTAAGTGAAAGTGAGGAGAGGATGGGGGTGATGAGGATGAATGAGGTGAGGATGAAGAACCAAGACATGAAAAGAATGGGAAGAAATGGTATGAAGGATGATGGATCAAGGAGGGGAAAATGGGGGAAAAGAATGTGATTGTAGGTGGAAGAGATGAGTTGTATGTTGTAAGAGAATATGTGGAGAAAGGATAATAGGAGGAGGAAAAAGTGGGTAATAGGAGATACCAGGTGGAAGAAGCGATCAACAAAGTGAACGAAGAATGAGGCGGGGGAGAAGTTCACGATGACAAGTTAAGTGTAGGGAGGACCCTGACATAAGATTGTCATGTGACGGAAGTGGTTAAGTAAGATTGCCATGTGAGCAAAACTGGAGATGAAAAATGGTCAAGCGAGAAGTGGTGTTTGCGAGAATCGAAAAGGAGGTGAAAGGATGTGATAATGGGGAATGCCGAGAAAAAATGAAGGGTGAAGGGTGTGTAGTGATGGGGAAAGGCAAGGAGACAGATCATCCTTAAGAGGGACTCTTAAGTGAGATCGCCATGCCGGGTGAGTGGTTAAGTAAGATTGCCAAGCAGAGGAGGGTGATAGTGGTGGGAAAAAGATGTGATGATGGGGAATGAAGAGGAAATATGGATGGTGAGATTGGAGAGTGATGGGCGAGTGTAAGATGACATGTCATGCTTAAGAGAATCTCTTAAGTAAGATCGTCATACTACTGGAGAGGTTTCGTAGGGTCACCCAACCGACAGGGATGATATGCAAAGAGAAAGACAAAATGATATTGGAGATAGGGGTGGAATGGTAGGGTGAAGAAGATGATCGCGATGAGAAGTGGGAGAAGGAAGATGGGGGAAATATGATGGGATGGGGGAAGGCCACAGGGCAGATCAACCTTAAGTGGAAGTCTTAAGTAAGATTGCCATGCGGCTGGAATGGTTAAGTAAGATCGCCAAGCTGAGGAAGAAGGATGATGTTAGAGTTGGTGGGAATAGGGTATGACAAAATGGACTGAAGGGGAACCCTCAAGTGAATTTTCCATACTACGAGAGCGTGTAAGTAGGATGACCAGGCATAAGGTGGATTTGGGGAAGGATGAGAAAAGAGTGAGTGAGGTATGCCTAAGTGGTATATGATATGAGATGAGGTGATAATAAGAAAGAAAGGACACAAAGGAGTGTAACATGAATGGATGAAGGAATATATGCAGTGGAGGGCGGAGAGTGTGAGGGGAATCCTTAATTGGGATGCCCACGTGGTGAGAGTAATGATGCAGGAATGGGAAGTAGAAGAGGTGGAGTTGGAAGATGTGTTTGGTGGTGATGGTTATTTGATGAGAGGGTAGGTGGTGAAGAAGCTTCTACAGCGGGAAGATCTTAGGGAGAGGGTAAACCTCCACTGAGGATTCCATATAGAAGGGGTTATTAAGTAAGATTGTCAAGCGGGAAGAAAAAGGGTGAAAGGAAAGAATACCAATGGGTGAGAGGGGACAGGAATGGTGAGAAGGGTAATATGGGTATAAGCGGCGGAGGAGGAAAAATGAGAAGTGAGAATGAATGGATCAAATACATGGTGATCATGGTGGGGGAGAAGGAGCTGCTGGATAGTGAATGCTACTTGAGAAAGATCGTCAAGTAGGATTCGCAAACTGCAATGGTGATCAAGTAGGATTCGCAAACTGGAGAATGCATTAGTATGGGTGAATGGATGGGGTGCAAAGTAAGATGTTGATCATGTAGGAAGATACTCACGTGACGAAAAACATCTTAATTTTAATATAGCACATAACAGGATGCATCGTGATATAAAAGATCAGGATGACTAGACTGTAATATGCGTGATAGCATAGACAGGGGCCATCAAAAAGGTTTGATGCCCCAGTACGATATGCAAATGGAAGAGAGCATAGACAGAGGCCATCAAGAAAGTATGATGCCCCAGTACGACATGCAATCAGATAACATAAGAATATTACAGAGAACACCAGGATACATAAAATCAAGATGCCCCCTGTAATATATCAAGATACAAGAAAGCAATTAATAATTTGCCACTAATAATGCAACACAAGAACCAGTAAACATGTCCCTAACGTGTTCCACAGTGATGATTGATTAGATGTGCCCCCAAGTAGGGGTACAAGGGATTGGGTCAGTCTCCTCAAACAAGGAAACAATGAGAGCCGGATTTTCCCCAAGCGAGGATTCACGCGAGGAGAAGTGGTTTGAAATTGGTAGTCATAAGGTGGTTGGACCATTTGTTTGGGATAATAGTTCAAAGGATGAATTGTGTTGCTTATTGAGTTTTTACGATTTTGTGGATGTTTTTGGTCTTTTGAAAATTTTGCAAATGTTTTTGTATTTTGGATATTTTCTAATGTTTTTGTTTTTGGATTTTTGGATTTTCTAATGTTTGTTTTTGAATTTTATAATTTTTTTAGATTTTTTGGAGTTTTTTGAATGTTTTGTATTTTTGGAGGGATTTTTATACTTGGGAATTTGACGATTTTCAAATGTTTTTGGATTTTGAGATTTTTACACTGTTTTTAGATTTTTGACGATTTTCAAATGTTTTTGGATTTTTGAATTTTTACACTGGTTTTTAGATTTTTGACGATTTTCAAATGTTTTTGGATTTTTGACGATTTTCAAATGTTTTTGGATTTTTGACGATTTTCAAATGTTTTTAGATTTTTGACGATTTTCAAATGTTTTTGGATTTTTGAATTTTTACACTGTTTTTTGGATTTTTGACGATTTTCAAATGTTTTTGGATTTTTGACGATTTTCAAATGTTGGTAGATTTTTTTACACTGTGAGTGGCAATTTATGGCCCAGAGTGCAGACTTATTTTTGAGAGGCGATAAACCAGGATATTATTCGTATGTAGCATGTTCAGTGTGGTAACTTATGCTCAGAATAACACAAATTCTCTTTCCATTGGCAGGATATGGTGGTGATGATATGATGAAAAGAATTCCAGCTCCATTCTTGACTCCACACAACTAGTAAGATGTGTGGGCTCATCACCGAGAATCAAGAAGGACGCAGGAGGTGGATAATGAATATAGAGACAAATGCTAACAACAATCCCTTTGGGAAATTGTGACTCCATTCTTCATAATGGTACTGAACCAGTTTCAAAAATGGCTTTCACTTTATGAGTCACATGCTAGACTTAGACAGTTATGTGGCCTACTGATTGATAAGATATGAGGTTAAGGGATAGTTCTCTCTTCACTTAGGCATCTAAATTACGTGTTTGGGGATTCTATAATTTGTAAGCACTATAAGATTTTGTATTTTTGAAATGACTCCCTATGCCTTGCCCCATGCTACTAGTGAGAAGCAAGGGCTCATCACCAAAGGCAAAATATAGGCGAGTGAATTTCCTTTTTAGTCTTTTTTTTTTTTGGCTTTGTTTTATTTTATTTTTTTGGAATATTTTGCAATGTTTTTATGCTTGTATGAGAATGACCCTCTACGCTTTGCCCCATGCCACTTGTAAGAGGCAAGGGTTTATCACCGAAGACAAGACGTAGACGAGTAAGGGCACCTTCCTCCATTCCCAGTCTCACACTACTAGTAAGAAGTGTGGGCTCAACACCAAAGACTATGAAGGACGAAAGATGTGACAATGAATTATTCATAAGTTATTGAATTGATGGATTTTTTTACAATAGTGCTTTGTATTTGGGAAGAAACGTCTGCCCCCAATCTCAGCCCCACACGACTAGTAGGACGCGAGGGTTCAACACCGAAGACTGAGATGGACGACCAAACGAACTGGGTAATGAAGTTTAGAGCTTTGTTATGAAAGAGAGAATGTATTAGAAGGGGATATATTACCATCAGTAAGCTTCTAGGTATGACCATAGAGGAAAGCGACTGAAAGTGGAAGAAGTATGACGCTCACAAACTTAATAGGATTTATATTAGCACTTGTCTCATGATGATAAATATGAAGATGTGATTTTGATAAATAAAATATCTGCCAATGGAAATGAATAAATTTATTCAGAGATAAGCAAGACAGAATGAACAATGTACACGTTGTTGTTTCCCAGAATAGAGAGTGCTTTCAAGAATAAAATTTCTTTGAATGGAATGCATTCATGGGTTTTTCAAGGACTTGGCCTGTGTCAATGGCCAATTTATAAGCTCCAAACCCAAAATTATCTATGATTTCGTTGGGCTCAAATTTGTCTTGTTTGTCTCGTTCTTTGGGTGTGTTCTTTCGATTTTCTTTGAGAATGAAATGATTGACCTGAAATTTTCTAGGTTTGAATTTTTTATGGTAGCTATGCCATAACTGATTTTGATATACTTGAAGATGATCTAGGGCATTAAGTTGTTTTTCATCAAGAAGCTCGAGTTCATTAAGGCGTGATTGTTGATAATAATATTTATTGATTACATCTTTGAAGGATATTATGAAGGATGAAAATTCAACCTTGACATATAAAATAGCTTCCCAACCATAAATAAAGTAGAAGGGAGTGGCTCTAGTAGGTGTGTGATAAGATGCGGTAAGCCCAAAGAGTGGGATAGATTTGGTTAAGCCAATAGCTTCCATGTGTGTTGACAATGATGGTTTGTGTTATTTGGTTTTTTGCTTCTATTTGTCCATTAATTGATTGTTTTGAGGATAGATTCACAATTAAAGATGGAAAAGGTTGTGTAAAGATATTCCTGGGTATAAGTACCTCATAGAATGGATGCACGTAGAAGTCTTGACAGGTGAGACTAATTAGTGATGAGATGCCTACAAGATCGATAGTTGAAAGCATGATGGACACGACAGGTTGCATTGTCGCAAGTGTCCAAACTCGATGTGGTTGTGTTTTGACAAAAGGGATAGAGATGTTAGGCATAAGAGCCAATATTGGAAGAATAGAATCAAACTTAATGGTACCTGTTGATGGAACCTTGTCTGTAGTGTCTACAGTAATATCAAGGTTTGAAAGGGAGTCTTGAAATGAGATCAAGGTCTCGTTAGATGTTGGAAGAATGTTGTCGTCCAAAACAGGTTCAATATATGTGTGGGCTGAAAGAGAGTCTTGAAATAAGTTCAAGTGCTCAGTAGATGTGGGAAGAATGTTGTTGTCCAAAACAGGTTCAATGTATGTTTCTGTTGAAAGAGTGTATTGAAATAAGTTCAAGTGCTCAGTAGATGTTGGAAGAATCTTGTCGTCCAAAACAAGTTCAATGTATGTTTGGGTTGAAAGAGTGTCTTGAAATAAGTTCAAGTGCTCAGTAGATGTTGGAAGAATCTTGTCGTCTAAAACAGGTTCAATGTATGTTTGGGTGTCTTGAAATAAGTTTAAGTGCTTAGTAGATGTTGGAAGAATGTTGTTGTCCAAAATAGGTTCAATGTATGTTTGGGTCGAAAGAGAGTCTCGAAATAAGTTCAAGTGCTCAGTAGATGTTGGAAGAATGTTGTTGTCCAAAACAGGTTCAATGTATGTTTGAACTAATGGAAGGAAATTTGAAGAAGATATGGATTGGTTTGGAATTAGAGAGGCTTGACTGTTGTCGTCATGATCTTGTGGAATTTCAGTATATATAGGAGTTTCGACAGTAGTCAGCTCTTCATGGAAAGTTGTGGTATTGGATGTGTCATTGGTTGCAAGAGCATTGTCATCAAGTTCTACAGAGATGACATCGTCGTCAATTAAGTCTTGGACGTAATTCTTAAATCGCACACATTTATCTGTGTGATGACCATCAATGTGATGAAAGTCACAGTATGTGTTAGGTTTGTACCAACATGGCTTAGCTTCCCCTTTGACAAAGGGTTTTGTAATTGGATATCTTATCAGTTTAGCCTCTTTTAGCTGATGAAAAACACTAGAGAGACTTTCTCCAAGGGGGGTAAACTGACGTTGGACTTTACGTGAACTGATTTCTTCGTGAGGTTGTATGATCGGCTTTTTGGGTGATCGCTCACTGATTTGGGTAGCCATATGAGAGAGTTGTGTTGTCATCTTATTAATTTGTTCTAATAGCTCATTGTGTGATGTTTTTCGTGAATTCTTCATGTTTGAAAGAGAGGGAGAATGAAGAAATGTGCGATGAAGAAATCAACCTATTGATTGTGATCTTTGTTTTGGCTCAATCAAGTTTTAACAAGGCTATAAGGAGTAAGCTCAAACAAGCTACTCAGGATACAAGTGGGATATAACTTAAACAAGCTATGACGAATATGTTGATTGGTTTGGATTAAACAAGCTTAGCAGACGAAAATGTAAGGAGTACACTCAAACAAGGTACTCAATACAAGTGGGATATAGCTCAAACAAGCTATGATGAATATGTTGATTGGTTTGGCTTAAACAAGCTCTGGATTTTTGATAGGAAGAGTAACTCAAACAAGTGACTCAACACAGTTGTGAACTCAAAATGAGATTTAAAGGGATTTGTGTTGAATGGGATTTTGTTAAACTCGACAGCTGATGAAATAATGAGTGAACTCAAACAAGTCACCCAATTTCATTTTGAAATAACTTGAAACAAGTTATAAATGATGTTCTGAAAATTGATGAGATAAGGAGTGAATGCTAGTCACTCAATATCAGTTGGATATAGCTGAAGACAAGCTATGACAAATGTATTATTGGCTGAAGTGAGCTAATGAAATTGGTGTGATATTTTGGTCTGTGTTGTTGGATTGTTTGGATGTTTTCGCTTGGTATTGAATTGGTCGAGAACTGATTTTTTTGTGGAACACAACTAGGATTTGAATTTTACAATAAACACATTGATATTAGCCAAGTTTTATGATAAAAACAATGCTAAACTATTTTGTTTTCAAACAGCAAGCAGTCATGTGGATTCAATTGTTTTGGCTTATGAGGTAACTTCTTCAGGAATGATCATTGTTTCATGCAATCATACAAGTATGCTGTGAAATGGTGGATGCAGGCTCTTATTACTCCAAGAAGATGCGTCCTCCGATATACCCTAGTCCTGATATACCTAATTCTGTACGGGGACAGAATTGGTATGGGGAACCCTTAGAGCACTGGAGGAGACTCACCAATTCTTACTTGCCTGTTTCGGAGTGAATCACCACGTCCAGAACAGGTTTTGTGAAAAGGTGGAAGGTGATGGAGGGATGAATGTGTATGGTGTCCTTATAACTCCCCGAAGATTTACAGGGACGATGCCCAGGCTTCATTGTTACAGCTATTTAGGCGTGACTCGCATGCGCTGCACGACAGCATTACCTGTAAGTGAAGAGCAGTGGCGAGGTAAATACCGAACGCTGTGATGAGACTAGGTCTCAAAGTGCAATGCAGATGCAAATGTTGTTGGTGCGTGGTAGTCAAGTCCACGTCACCGGTGTAGCTTTGGTGGTGATGAAATCCACCTTGTCTACGTGCTAAAACAATATGATGAAGTGATTAAACGCAGGGTTCTTTCCAATTTGAAATAAATCACTAGCAGAAAATAATTGCGTACCTGAGCGTACTTTTTTTTTTTTTAGTTTCAGCAATTGTCTTTGAATGGTGGTATTTTTTTTTTGCGGGAATTTTGTTGTTTTTGTTTTTGTTTTTGTTTTTGACAATATTCCAGCAACGCGGTTCTACAGAAAACAAATTAGTAGTTATCCTGCAAATGAAATGTTAGAAAAGTGATCGTGGTTGTTTTTGATTTGCCAGATCGCTCAAAGGCGCAGGAAAAGAGCATACACAACCAACGACCAAACAAATATTAAGAATATGACAAAGGAAAATAATTATTAAAATGACAGTTAGAAAACAAAGCTAGAGGATCCTGCAATGTTAGAACAAGAAACTAAAAAAAATTGTGACCGTTTTTTAGTTTCCAGATCGCTCGAAGGCGCAAGAAAAGAGCATACGCGGATACAATTGGAATAGTTTTTTTTAAAAAAAATGTTAATAATTATTGCAATTAATCATGATTGCGAAATAACGATAATGATTATTTTCACAAAAAAGAAAAACGATGAAAGAAGAGGGTGAAAACGTTACCTAGAAGTGTTGTCGTGGAAAAGTTAAATGTAAGGCAAAAAATTAAAAATAAAAATTGTTTTCTAGAGCTCGAGTGGCCTCACGTTTCTGATTTCCAAGATCACTTTTGAAGTGCGAGGAAAGAGCATACGTGTGAGGATGTTTCGTGAAATAAATAAATAAATAAATAAAACTATAATTTTGTTGTTTTTTTTGTTAAAAAGATAGGTGTTAGAAGAAATGAAACCAATTTTTTTTTGTAAGTCTAAATCTAAAAATTATTTTTTTATTGCATAGATCTTTTCAATACCTTTCCGTTAAAAAAAAAATGAAGTCATTCCGAGTTTGGGAGCAAAAGTTATGGCTTCCGGAAGATGGGCTACGAGAACACTCTGAATGAAAATTTTGAACGTGAGAAAAACATCCCGGGAGCTGGTTTTTTTATTTTCTGACTTTTGTACTTCACCTGAGAAGCTAAAATTTTGACAGCAAGGTTAAAAAATAACAATAATCAGAAAGAAAGAGTTAGATCATAAAATGATTGACTAAAATAAAAGAAAGAAAAAAATAAATAAATGATTAACTTCCTACAAAGCAGTTATTTTAGCAAAAGGAAATAAATAAATATATTTTCCGGATTGGTTGTCCCATGACAGTAAGATGATAAACTAATGGATTAGTTCATGTGTTTCTACAGATGACGAGTAAATAGCAAAATCAAAACTAACTAAACACCAAGCACCGAGGAGATCAAAGACAAGATGAGCTTCATAGTTTCATTGTTGCTATAACCTGCAGATACACCACAAGACACCACACAACAAAAACACTACCCAAAGCGTGAAGGTTAACCAAAGAAGACCATAAGGAACAGAAAAGGAAATAATAATGAACAATAATAAACAAAGAACAGATAAAACCACTAATTGGGAAATTAATGGTAATAGATCGAAAGTAACTGGGCGTGCCAGAATGTAAGCTAGGAAAAATACACTACTAACAAGGAAATAAAATACCAATAATCATACCTCCTCCTTCGCGTTCCGTAGCAAACCTCAGAATGGGCTAGGAAACTTGGATTGAGCCCTGATTTTGTGATATGTAGGTGCTTTTCTTCAAGACGGAGCAAGACCTTCCTGCAACAACGATCCTCTTACTTTGCACTGGATGGGAAAAAGGATTATGAGACTATTTTGGCATTAGGACTAGGCAAAAGGATTTTCTTTACTCAAAGGATGCAAGAACTTAGATATGGCATGAAAGCTTATTCTTCGTGTGTTTAGAGGGGAGGGGTAAGGTTGTATTTATAGCCTGGGGGAGTGATTAACTTAGATTAATTTAAGTAATCATGGTTTGAAAATGTGGGCAAGATTAGGTGAGTGGTTTGAAAATGTGGGCAAGATTAGATGAGTGGTTTGAAAATGTGTGCAAGATTAGGTGAGTGGGGGCCACGAAGAATGGGTGAGGATTTGAATTATATTTTTAATTCATAAGTGGAGGATTTTAGGTGAGTGGGGACCACGAAGGGTGGGTGAGGATTTGAATTTAAATTTTTAATTCAATAATGGAAAAACATGGAGAATAATGACATGTGATGAGGATTAGATTATTTTTTGGATTTTGAAATGGATAATTAATCAAATTATATTTGATTAATTCGAAATGTATTTTTGTGGGAAATGAGGAAGGGGAATTAATTGATTTAGGATAGATGTGAAATTGGGGTGTCTACACCAATAATGCTTCCTTTGAAGTGTTATAGACTGAGATTGATGTAGATAACTTTGTTGGATTTTCTGATAGTAAAGAGCACAAAATTGATCAATGCAAGTCTCTTAATAAAGTAGGTTCTTCTTGGAATTTTTTGTTTGATGGGGCTTGCTCTAACATTAGAAATGGTGTCGGTATTGTTCTGATATCTCTAGGAAAGGAAGAGTTTGTTGTTTCTTTTAAACTCAACTTTGAGTGCACTAACAATATTGCATAATATGAAGCATTGTTATTGGGTTTAAGGATTGTATGGAAATATGGTATTGGAGACATCATTGTTAAAGGAGATTTAGAGATAATTGTTAAGCAGGCTAGAAAACTATACGCAACAAAAAATAAGAGAATGAAGCAGTATAAGCATGCAGTCTAGGATTTCATTGAGATGTTTGAATCCTTCAATATAATGCATCATTATAGAAAGTACAATACTCTAGCAGAAAAATTGGTTGTATTGGGGTCCAGATTTTAAAATTGTGTTATATCCCCCTAGTGTGAATATAATATTGATGTATTGACTAGGCCATTTGTTCCTGATAAAGTTAAACACCTGAAAGTGTTTAAAGATGATGCCCAGGTGCAAAGGCTTTTACAGAACCAAGGAGATTTTTTTGATCAACGTATTGATTGAAAGCCAATGGTTTGTGCAGTTGATGGATAAGAGAGTTTCTTTGGCAAATACATCATTCATTTGAAGACTAATACTATCCCAAAAGGTTTGGTAGCACTTGAATCAAACTTTGACAATGTTGACTGTATTGTCAACAGACACATGTCAACCTTGAGGGATGTAGAAGAGCATGACCTGGGAACGAAGCATAAACCATGTAAGATCTAGGTAGGTAGCAATCTGAGCAAGGAAGAAAAGAACTCATATGTCTAATTGTTGAATAAATACCAGGAATGCTTAGCATGGTCTTATTCTGAACTCAATGCATATAGAGAGTATTTTTTCCAGCATGAAATTCCCTTAGAAGTTTCTGCCAAGCCGTTTAGGTAGAAATAGAGGCTGATCAATCCACTCCTTTCATTGAATATGCAAGAAGAATTGAGAAATTTTAGGGATCGAGGAATCATACAACCCACAAGGTACTCATCATGGGTTGTAAACTTGGTACATGTTAGAAAGAAGAGTGGAGATATAAGGCTGTGTGTGGACTTTAGAAACTTGAATAGAGAATCAATGAAGGATAACTACCCTCTACCAAATATGGACAATATGTTAGAATTGGTTACCAATTCGGAATTTTTATCTACCTTAGATGGTTTTTCTTGATATAACCAGGTAGTTGTGAAGGAATCAGAGTGAATTGTGACTACCTTTACCACTCCTATGGGAACATATGTATATGTCATAATGCCTTTTCATCTAATGAACGATGGAGCCACTTTCTAAAGAGCAATGGATATAGCTTTCTCTGGCTATATTAATGATTTCATTGTTGTATATCAAGATGATGTAAATTTTTTCTCCAAGAAAAGGGGTGACCACCTACAAAACTTAGAAAAAATGATGTTAAGATGTAGGGAGTATGGTATTTCACTAAATCCGAAGAAGTGCCATTTTGGAGTTTAGAAAACAAATCTTCTTGGACACATTGTGTCAAAGGAAGGGGTCATGATTGATCATGAAAGCATAGAGAATCCATCAACAAAGTCCATATTTTAAGAACCAAGAAGGGAATGTTGATGGTGAATCACAACACCCCTGAGTGTTTGCAACTCGATGGGTTGAGACTCTCAGTGTGATTGCATAACATGGAGCTTTTCCCAAGTGTGGGACCTTGTGAAATTAGAAAAGCTCTCCAGATGAAGGCCAGTTCCTATTCCTCTATTTAGATGCACACATAAAAATGCAAAGGGTTTACTCAAAAAACCTAATCTAACTTGCCAAGGAGACAGGGTAAGAAGAAGCATAAAATAAACCTAAACTAGCAAAGGTGATGCACTGAGGAATGAAGAACACCCATCTTGCCAATAAACAAAAACCATTAAAATGCAATGCAAGATCATGCACAGATAACTAGATTTGCAGTGAAAGATCAAGAGAATGCAAATGAACACAGAGAGGGTTGAGAATCATCCACAGACATGCATTATTTGCTCCAAAGATTGATACAATACACTACAAAATGCCAAGAGGCAAAGTTGCATTACATTTTTAAATGGGAGGTTTGATCTCCACAAATTCACCTGCCAAAGAGAAGAAGGGAGGGGAAAAACAAGAATGTCCAACACTAGAAAGAAGCCCCTCCTTACAATTTATAGGAAGAATGAGAGAAAAGAGAGAGGAATTCCAAATCTACCCCAACCACCTCCAGGTTACATTTAATTCATCTCATTATGGTGGTAGGTGAGAACCCTAGAAAACCCAAAAAGTGATGAACTGTATTTTGGATAGAGGGCCTCGTAATCTTTTAGAAAAGTCCAACCTTGCATGAATTTGAGCTCCCTGTGAAAAGTTATGGCCATTTGAATATCTATGTCAGGGTTTCCTTCCTGTCAGCGCTCAAAATGTTACATGTCCCGAAGGTGCGCCAAAGCGCATCCATCCTTATGTCGACATACCCTTACGTGCACCATAGTCGCATCAATTTTCGTGTCCACAACTTCTTACCTGTGACCTTTACCTGCGCCATAGGTGCATCCATTTTCGTGTCGACAACTTCTTACCTACGCCCTTTACCTACACCATAGGTGTATCGATTTTCGTGTCGACAACTTCTTATCTCCGCCTAGGCGCATCCATTTTTATGTCGTCACTCTTTGACGTGCACCTTCTGCCTGTGCCTTAGGCTATTGGTGACACAATTAATATCGGGCTTTGAGTTTCTTTGATTTCCATATTCTTTTACTTGTCTATATCTACCCGGGGGGAAGATATTTAAAACAATTTGGTGACTTAACGGGATGACCTGTCTACTAGGTAGAAGATCAGTGGCCTTTTAGTAATCCATTAGGCATGGAGTCATAAGCAATAACATGAAACCAACCTAATATCTGATCTCGAGCCTGATACTGCAACTCCTTCTCTAAGAGCATGTTGAACTGTAGAAAATCAACCTGAGAGCAACAAAACCTGTGCCGAAGCACTTAGGGAAACCGAAACCTAACTACAACAAGACAATGTGCATATGCACTTAGAAGAATTTGAAATCTAGGCTAATATTTACAAAGGTAAACGTTTCCCTTTTAGTAGCAATGTTTAAGGTAGATTCCGTTAACCGGAATCGGGAGTTCTTCTCCATCCAATGTAGACAATTTGAAGGCATTACTACTTCTACATCCCATGACCATGTAGGGGCCACTCCAAATAGCATCAAACTTGGAATGCCTTCCTGGTTTTACCAGATCTGCATCCCATTTCAGGACTAGGTCCCCTTCCTCGAAGGTCTTTGCTCTTGCATTCTTATCAAACCATCTTTTCACTAAGGCCCGATCCTTATCAATTGTCTAAACTACATGTTCTCTTATTTCTTCCAATTCCATAAACTCTGCATACCTGGCCTCCATTGGTTCAAACTCAGACAACTCCAACTGCTTCATGAGCTGCAATGCTAGCAATTCTAATGATATAGGCAATACTGCCTCTTTCCCATAGACCAACTGTTATTGCCGAATCACAGCACCCCTGGAGATATACAAGAACTCACAGTGTGATTGGATAACATGGGTACTATCTCCAAGTTGTGGGACTTGCTACTTGAGATAGACCTCCGGAGAAAGCTGGTTCTTGCTCCTAAACTACTTGCCACAATCTACTCTAATGCAGGATAAGCTAACTGTTCTAATCTAAATTTCCAAGGGACTAGGGAGAGAGAATGCATAAAATGAATGCCTACACTAAATCAGAGATACACCAGAAAAGGAGGGTGTGAGAGTAGTCTCTAAATGTGTGAAATACAGAGGCAAAGTGCACACTAGAATCTAGGTAATAACATTTCTCCACAATCTAGCAAAATGCATTCACAACAATATTCCAAGCACACACAATGATAATGAATTCCTGGAAGAACATAATAATAGACACAATATTCTTGTAGAAAGATAAAAGGGGCAAGAAGAATGCAAGAAAACACAGCAGGGGAAGATACATCCACAAACTTGTATTTTATTGCTTCCTGGTATGCACAGTTCAGTCCGTTACAAGATAAGGGCCTGGATCACCATGCAAGGAGTCCACTACAAAGGCCTGCAACACACTGGCTTCACAAAGTAATTTTGGCAGAGCTTTGCTACCCAAAAACTCTCTCTTTACAATGAGCCCAACACTCCAATTTATAGAAAAATGAGAAGGAAAAGAGAACGGAAAATGGAAATCCCGAAATATGTCCTTCAACCACCAGTAAGAGGTATTAAATTGAGTGAAATGGTTATACATTACTTGCAAAAGGCTCCCCATACTGTCCAATGTGATGCAGCAGAGAAAGAATGATGACCATGCCTCTTAATTGCACTCCCAGCTACCAAATAAAACACTGTTCTAAACCCGGCCACGTTTCCTTAAAAAAATCAATCAATTCCTGATAAAATCAAAAATTTCTTGATTTTTGTTCATCAGGCTCGGAACCACGATTCCAACGGTACCAATTTTGTGCGATTTCATTGAGAAATGCAAAAGTTATGGCCTTCTGAGTGCGGGCAGCTATTTTGGGTCTGGCAGGCGTTTTCTGTCATTTGACGGGAATGAGCATTGACTGACTGGGGCAGAATATGTTTCTTTTATTTAAATATATCTACCCTCATTTAAATATATGAGCGTAGAGGATGTCGTGCTGGTTCCAGAAAGTCCAATTTTGTGAAAATCGGAGCTCGGAGTCAAAAGTTATGGCCGTTTGAAGTTCCACGGGTCAAATGTTGACTTTTCTCCTCTGCCTTCAGCCGCTTCGGCTTTTCGTGTCCCGCGCATCCCTTTGTCCCATTTGGCCTAGTGCTGAAGTTCCCTGTTTCATCCGGTTCAGCCGGTTCACGTACTTTTGTCCCGCGTGTCCCAAACTGTTTCGGGCTGCCTTGGCTCATTTCGCCCAGTTCGGCCGGTTCGCGTACTTTTGTCCCGCGCGTCCCAAACTATTTCGGGCTGCCTTGACTCATTTCACTCGGTTCGGCCGGTTCGCATACTTTTGTCTCGCGTGTCCCAAGGACTGCCTGGACTAGGACTTAGCCATTTTTCGTGATTTTTTCTGGCCCGAGCTTGTTTTTTATGCTTTTTTTTTTACATTTTCTCATAACTTGCTCTCTTCTACTTGGACAGGGGAGTTAGAAAAGTATGAGGGGACCCTAGAAACATGACCTTTCACCCTGAATCAATATAATTACTTGGGACTAAAGAATTTGATGCATGTTATCAAAATTTACCTTGGGGGTGAATTTTGGATAACACCAACTTGTAGGGAGGATTACCTATAGATCTCTTTGGCGTTATCCTGTCAGCCCATAATGCTGATTTTAGCTCGGTATGCCATGTCCTTTGGTTTTCATCCAGATTCCTTCCGATGATCCTTAACAAATTCTTGTTTGTGGACTTTTCCTGTCAATTACCCTTCAGGTAATAATTTGAAAAGGTGCTCAAATAGATTCCATTCTTGAAAGCCCATTCTGTAATCTTGGAACCTATGAATGCCAATGCATTATCTGATATGATAGTGGTTGGCACACCAAACCTGGTCACTATTCCTTCATAAAAGTCTACTATGTTAGACTCATTTTCTTCTTTGAGCGCTACTGCTTCAGTCCACTTGGTGAAATAGTCTGTTTCCGTGTGAATCCACTTGTGGCCTTGGCTTGAGTTTGGATTGATTACCCTGACGAAGTCCAATCCCCATTGCATAAATGGTTGGTCAACCAAAAATTGGGTGCAATGGAGTCTTTCTTTGCCTGTGAAGAGTGCACATTTCTTGCACTTTCTTATCCATGTATAGCAATCACTGAACATTGTGGCCCAATAATACCCTGCCCTCATTATTTTGAGAGCCATTACTCGTGGGGTGAAATGTCCTCCAGAATCTCCATCGTGAAAATCTCGTAACACCCTCTCAATTTGACCTGTCCTAATGCACCTCAACAGAACTCCATTGATGTCTTTTTTAAAAAAAACACCATCAACAAGCACGTATGGAATGACTTGTAATCTAAAGTATCTCATTTTTACTTTGCTCAATTCTGGAGGGCATAGGCCTACTTGTAGGTAGTGTATCATATTCTGAGTCCAACAAGGACAGGGCACATCATCATTTTCCTTCTCTTAACCATCCTGTAGTACCAAGACAACCTCTTTTTCATTACTTGCTTCAACTTGCTGACTCAAAGCTAGTTGTTTGCATAATCCCTTTCCACGGACCAGTATAGTGACCTTAATTTCGATGTCATATTCCATGACACGAGTGATCCATCCTGCACATTTCTCATTTAGATCCTTGTTTAGAAGGAAGTCCTTAACTCCTGCATGAGAGACCAACAAATGGATCTTGTTGTTTGAGACTAGGTGCTTGAATTTCTTTAAGCTCCTGATCACTGCAAGGACATGCTTTTCAATGAAAGAGTACCTTGTTTCGTATTCCTCTAAGCCTTGACTGAAGAAAGCAACTAGTTGTTCAAATCCCTCTTTGTTTTGTTGTACCAAGATTGTAAAAATTGTGTCTCCACCGCCAAAGGCATATGGCATGAAGTCCTTCGAGAAGTCTGGATTGAAGAGATTCGGAGATTGAGATATAGCCTCTTTTATTGCCTCAAAACTTTCCTTGCCTTCAGATGTCCACTTAAATGCCATGCTCTTCTTCAACATCAGCGTTATTGGCTTTACGAGAGCTACAAATTTTGGAACAAACCTGCAGACAAAATTGATCCTTCCTAAGAAGCTTTGAAGAGCCTTCTTATGACTTGGCAATGTCAATGCTCGAATTACTTCAACTCTTTCTGGGTCAATTGTCAACCCCTCCTTTGAAACAATATGGCCTAGAATTTTTCCCTCGTGAGCCAAGAATATGCATTTTTTGGGATTCAATGATACCCCAAATCTTCTACACCTCTTAAATACCTGCCTCAAATGAAAGAGGTGATCCACTACTTTTTTGGATAATACAGTGATGTCATCAAGATATATAAGAACTATTTTATTGATCAACCCCTTGAAGGCCATATCCATTGCCCTTTGGAAAGTGGCTCCAGCATTTTATAGCCCAAATGACATCTTCTTGTAGCCATAGGTGCCCCATTTGGTGGTGTAAGCCGTCTTGAACTGATCATCTTCTTTCACCATTATCTCATTATACCCTGAGTAGCCGTCTAGGAGAGAGAATCTCTCCGAACCAGATACCAATTGCAATATTTGTTCTATTGAAGCAAGTGGGTAATGGTCTTTGAGAGATGCCCTGTTGAGGTCTCGAAAGTCCACACAAAACCTGATTTCTCCGCTCTTCTTCCTGATCAGAACCAAGTTTGTAACCCAACTTGAGTGCTTGATTGGGAATATAATGCTTGCCTATATTAGCTTGTTTAAATCTTTCTTCATTAGAGGCTCAATGTGAGGTTTAACTGGTCTCTTCTTCTACCTGATGGGCTTAGCATTTAGATCCAATTGTATGGTATGTTGTGCTAACTTTGGATTGAATCCTCTAAGGTCTTCATAGCTCCAAGCAAAGACATCTGGAAATTATTGGAAAAGCTGTATGAAATCTGATTTCTCCTACTTAGTGGCCACTTTACCAATTTGAAGTGTTTTGCCTTCCCCAACCGGAATTGGCTCTGAATCTTCTCTCTTGACCTGTATGTTAGTATTTTCCTTATAGAACTGGTCGTTAGGGTTGTAGATAGACTCCAATGTTACTAAACCCTTGGGAAGCTTGTTTTTCTGGAGCTGTACTACTTGATCCCCATACTGCTGCTCTAGTATGTCCCGATTCCTAGCTGAGAATTCAGCCTCTTCTTGTAAAAAATTGATGATTTGTTGATCGTTCTCAAACACCTTCCAGCTTGTGTTACTATCTAGCACTATTGGCCTCACAATCACATCGATATGTGGCTGTGTTTTTTCCTTTCTGATGTTTTCAACCACATCAAATGTTGCTCCAATTGCTGCGAGCCTATCCACGGCTTCATTTTTCTTCTTGGGTGTGGACACGATGTTGAAAGCTTTGAAATCCTCAATGAGGTCCCATACCCTATTCTTATAGTTCTTTAGCATGTCATTCCTTGTAGCATGTTGTCCCCTGACTTGATTGACGATTAGCTCACTATCCCCAAACACCTGCAAGTTCTTTATGCCCTTTTTCCTGGCCCAATGAAGCCCATGAATCAAGGCCTCATATTCAGCTGTGTTGTTTGAATAGGAAAAATGGAAATGAAAAGCTGAATAATATTTGATGCCTTTAGGTGAAACAAGCATAGTTCCTCCTCCTGCACCTTTCCTACTCCTTGATCCATCAAAAAATAACTTCCATACCTGGTTGTCATCCTTATGGTCTGATTTGGTGCTGCTAGGAATAGGATGGTTTTCTTCAAGTATGCAATAGACTCCTAGCTCAGATTCTTCTACTTCTTGGTAGGGATCAAAAGCATGTACCTTGCTTTCCCATTCATCAAGAGTCAAATCTGGGATGCTTCCAACTTTGGTGTTAGCTTCATCTGTGCTTGGATAATCTTCTTGATTAAATGCTGAACAGTTGGCATTGATTTGGCTTGGAGTATGAGGCTCAATATGAAAGTTTGCAATTGGTTTGGATCTGATTGTGACCTTAGTACCATATCTTGTTTTGAACAACATGTGTGACCAGTCAGCAAATAAGTAGCCTCTAATTCTAGCTGTGAAATCCCTTGATAAGCATAGGGAAAAGAGTGGTGGAAAATCTATCACTGACACATCTTGCAAAATGGTAACATTGGGGCATGCATGCAAGGTAAGATTCAAACCTTTAATCACTCCCACCATTGCTACTGCTATCCCATCCAATTGCACTACCCCCTTTGATATGACTTCATATTGGAGACCCAGCTGATCAGCTATTTGCTTGGGCATGACAGAACTACTTGCCCCAGAATCAATCATGCAATTGTGTACTAGTTTATCCCCAATGATTAATCATACTCTTGAGCTATGTTGTTTTGTACTGGCACTAAGGCTTTAGAGGTAGATGCAACATTGGGGTTATAGGGATGAAATGGTCTATTGGCGGGAGGCCTTACTTGGCTTTGATTTTGATTTGCAGCCTGAGCTAGTGACCTATTTTTTTGGTATGGGGGCCTAGCCTGGTACTGCACTTGAGGTTGATACGGTCTAGCACTTTGAGCTTGCTGTCTTTTGATAGTCACCAGCTCATTTCCAAGATTCTGCAATTGTTTCATAACTTCTTGGAGTTCATTTGAAGCACTAGAGGATGAAGTAGAAGTTTCATTTGAACTTTGATTTCTAGGAGTGGGAATAGGAGCCAAAGTGGGTGTTTGACTAGTGCTTGGGTTTTCTAAGTTTGGATACAAGGGCATGGGAGGCCTAGGAGCTAGCTTACTAGCTTGAATAAGATAATTTTCAGCCCTAATGGCAATGCTATAAGCGGCACGTAAGGTTGTGCCTCCCATATATTGAATTAACATAGAAATATCAGAATTCAAAGCCTTAAGATAGTATAGAAAAGCACCTTCAACTGTTGGCCTAACGACCACTGGAATTCTATCCCAAGACCTTTGAAATATGAAGTTCAAGTCAGTTGGCTACTCATTGGGAGCTCTCTTGATAGTTGTCAATTGTTCTAGTAGAGACAAATTGTCTCCCTTTTCCCCAAACTGCTCATGGAGAACTATGCATAACTGATTCCAATTTTGGATAGAACTAGCTCCAAGGCTCCTAAACCATTGCAATGCCTTCCCTTTAAATGAAGATGCCATTAATTTGACAACAACATCCATTTCATTTATCTCATGGATAGCACAAACGTTAGCAATGTCTTTGACATGATCACCAGGAGTGGTATGATTTTCTCTAGTAAAAAATGGAATGTCCTTCAATGCTACAATTGGAACTGGATTTTGTGCATTGAGGGCAAGTGGACTACTACCAGTGAAGTTGACAAAAGGGTTTTTTTGTGCAATTCTGATTGGCCTAAGAATCCTTATTGATTGGATGAAAGGTATACCAGGTGGAGGGGTTGATAAAGTCCTGTTAGGTGGAGAAGGTGATCAATCCACTCCTTTCATTGAATATGGAAGAAGAATTGAAAAATTTGAGGGATGGAGGAATCATATAGCCCACAAGGTACTCATCATGGGTTGTAAACTTGGTACCTGTTAGAAATAAGAATGGAGATATAAGGCTGTGTGTGGACTTTAGAAACTTGAATAGAGAATCAATGAAGGATAACTACCCTCTACCAAATATGGACAATATGTTAGAATTGGTTACCAGTTCGGAATTGTTATCTACCTTAGATGGTTTTTCTTGATATAACCAGGTAGTTGTGAAGGAATCAGAGTGAATTGTGACTACCTTTACCACTCCTATGGGAACATATGTATATGTCATAATGCCTTTTCATCTAATGAATGATGGAGCCACTTTCTAAAGAGCAATGGATATAGCTTTCTCTGGCTATATTAATGATTTCATTGTTGTATATCAAGATGATGTAAATGTTTTCTCCAAGAAATGGGGTGACCACCTACAAAACTTAGAAAAAATGATGTTAAGATGCAGGGAGTATGGTATTTCACTAAATCCGAAGAAGTGCCATTTTGGAGTTCAGAAAGAAAATCTTCTTGGACACATTGTGTCAAAGAAAGGGGTCATGATTGATCCTGAAAGAATAGAGAATCCATCAGCAAAGTCCATATTCTAAGAACCAAGAAGGGAATTTTGATGGCGAATCACAGCACCCCTGAGTGTCTGCAACTCGATGGGTTGAGACTCTCAGTGTGATTGCATAACATGGAGCTTTTCCCAAGTGTGGGACCTTGCGAAATCAGAAAAGCTCTTCGGATGAAGGCCGGTTCCTATTCCTCTGTTCAGATGCACACATAAAAATGTAGAGGGTTTACTCAAAAAACCTAATCTAACTTGCCAAGGAGACAGGGTAAGAAGAACCATAAAATAAACCTAAACTAACAAAGGTGATGCACTGAGGAATGAAGAACACCCGTCTTGCCAATAAACACAAACCATTAAAATGCAATGCAAGATCATGCACAAATAACCAGATTTGCAGTGAAAGATCAAGAGGATGCAAATGAACACAGAGAGGGTTGAGAATCATCCACAGACATGCATTATTTTCTCCAAAGATTGATACAATACACTATAAAATGCCAAGAGGGAAAGTTGCATTACAGTTTTAAATGGGAGGTTTGATCTCCACAAATTCACCTGCCAAAGAGAAGAAGGGAGGGGCAAAACAAGAATGTCCAACACTAGAAATAAGCCCCTCCTTACAATTTATAGGAAGAATGAGAGAGAAAAGAGAGAGGAATTCTAAATCTACCCCACCAACCTCCAGGTTGCATTTAATTCATCTCATTATGGTGGTAGGTGAGAACCCTAGCAAACCCAAAAAGTGGTGAAATTTCTTTTACATTTTTAAGAATTTTTTCTCACCCAATAAAATATATCTAGTCGTAGTTGGATAGAGGACCTTGTAATCTTTCCGAAAAGTCCAACCTTGTATTAATCCGAGCTCCCTATGAAAAGTTATGGCCATTTGAATATCTGCGTCAGGGTTTCCTTCCTGTCAGCGCTCAAAATGTTGTGCCTCCCTAAGGTGCGCCAAGGCGCATCCATCCTTATGTCGACATACCCTTACATGCACCATAGGTTCATCCATTATTGTGTCCACGACTTTTTACCTGCGCCCTTTATTTGCACCATAGGTGCATCCATTTTCATGTCGACAACTTCTTACCTGCGCCCTTTACCTGCGCCATAGGCACATCCATTATTGTGTCAACAACTTCTTACCTGTGCCCAGGAGCATCCATTTTTATGTCGAAACTCTTTGACATGCACCTTCTACCTACGCCTTGGGCTGTTGGTGATGCTATAAATATCAGGCTTTGAGTTTCTTTGATTTCCATATTCTTCTCGTTGTCTATATCTACCCGGGGGGAAGATATTTACAACAATTTGGTGACTCAACGGGATGACCTGCCTACTAGGTAGAAGATCAGTGGCCTTTTAGCAATCCATTGGGCATGGAGTCATAAGCAATAACATGAAACCAACTTGATATCCGATCCTGAGCCTGATATTACAACTCCTTCTCTAAGAGTATGCTAAACTGTAGAAAATCAACCTGAGAGCAACAAAACCTGTGCCGAAGCACTTAGGGAAACCGAAACCTAACTACAACAAGACAATGTGCATATGCACTTAAAGGAATTTGAAATCTAGGCTAATATTTACAAGGGTAAACCTTTCCCTTTTAGTAGCAATGTTTAAGGTAGATTCCGTTAACCGGAATCGGGAGTTCTTCTCCATCCAATGTAGACTACTTCTACATCCCGTGACCATAAAAAGGCCACTCCAAATGGCATCAAACTTGGAATTCCTTCCTCATTTTTCCTGATCTGCATGCCATTTAAAGACTAGGTTTCCTTCTTGGAAGGTCTTTGCTCTTGCATTCTTATCAAACCATCTTTTCACTAAGGCTTGATCCTTCTCAATTGTCTGAACTGCATGTTCTCTTATTTCTTCCAATTCCATAAACTCTACATACCTGGCCTCCATTGGTTCAAACTCAGACAACTCCAACTGCTTCATGAGCTCCAATGCTGGCAATTCTAACGATATAGGGAATACTACCTCTTTCCCATAGACCAACTTGTAGGGAGAATCACCTATAGATCTCTTTGGCGTTATCCTGTCAGCCCATAATGCTGATTTTAGCTCGGTATGCCATGTCCTTTGGTTTTCATCCAGAGTCCTTCTGATGATCCTTAGCAAATTCTTGTTCATGGACTCTTCCTATCCATTACCCTACAGGTAATAATTTGAAGAGGTGCTCAAATAGATTCCATTCCTGACATCCCATTCTGTAATATTGGAACCTATGAATGCCAATGCATTGTCTGATATCATAGTGGCTGGCACACCGAACCTGGTCACTATTCCTTCATAAATGTCTACTATGTTAGACTCATTTTCTTCTTTGAGCGCTACTGCTTCGGTCCACTTGGTGAAATAGTCTATTGCCGTGAGAATCCACTTGTTGCCTTGGCTTGAGTTTTGATTGATGACCCCGACGAAGTCCAATCTCCATTGCATAAATGGTTGGTCAACCAAAATTGGGTGCAATGGAAGCGCTGCTAGTCTTTCTTTGCCTATGAAGAGTGCACATTTCTTGTACTTTCTTATCCATGTATATCAATCACTAAACATTGTGGGCCAATAATACCCTGCCCTCATTATTTTGAGATCCGTTACTCGTGGGGAGAAATGTCCTCCAGAATCTCCATCGTGAAAATATCGTAACACCCTCTCAATTTGACTTGTCCCAATGCACCTCAATAGAACTCCATTGATGTCTTTTTTAAACAAAACACCATCAACAAGCACATATGGAATGGCTTGTAATCTGAAGTATCTCCTTTTTGCTTTACTCAATTCTGGACGGCATATGCCTACCTGTAGGTACTGTATCATATTCTGAGTCCAACAAGGACAAGGCACATCATCATTTTCCTGCTCTTGACCATCTTGTAGTACCAAGAGAACCTCTTTTTCATTACTTTCTTTAACTTGCTGCCTCAAAGCTAGTTGTTCGTATAATCCCTTTCCACGGACCAACTTAGTGACCTTAATTTCGATGTCATATTCCATGACATGAGTGATCCATCCTGCATGTTTCTCATTCAGATCCTTTTTTAGAAGGAAGTCCTTGACTCCCGCATGAGAGACCAACAAATGGATCTTGTTGTTTGAGACTAGGTGCTTGAATTTATTTAAGCTCCTGATCACTGCAAGGACAAGCTTTTCAATGAAAGAGTACCTTGTTTCGTATTCCTCTAAGCCTTGACTAAAGAAAGCAACTGGTTGTTCTAATCCCTCTTTATTTTGTTGTACCAAGATTACAGAAATTGTGTCTCCACCGCCAAAGGCATATAACATGAAGTCCTTGGAGAAGTTTGGATTGACGAGAGTCGGAGCTTGAGATATAGCCTCTTTTATTGCCTCAAAACTTGCCTTGCCTTTAGATGTCCACTTAAATGCCATGCTCTTCTTCATAATCAACGTTATTGGCTTTACGAGAGCCACAAATTTTGGAACAAACCTACGGACAAAATTAATCCTTCCTAAGAAGCTTTGAAGAGCTTTCTTATGACTTGGCAATGGCAACGCTCAAATTGCTTCAACTCTTTCTGGGTCAATCGTCAACCCCTCCTTTGAAATAATATGGCCTATAAGTTTTCCCTCATGAGCCAAGAATATGCATTTTTTGGGATTCAATGATACCCAAAATCTTCTACACCTCTTAAATACCTACCTCAAATGAAAGAGGTGATCCACTACATTTTTGGAGAATACAGTGATGTCATCAAGATATATCAGAACTATTTTATTGATCAACCCCTTGAAGGTCATATCCATTGCCCTTTGGAAAGTGGCTCCAGCATTTGATAGCCCAAATGGCATCCTCTTGTAGGCATAGGTGCCCCATTTGGTGGTGAAATCTGTCTTGAACTGATCATATTCTTTCACCATTATCTCATTATACCCTGAGTAGCCATCTAGGAGAGAGAATCTTTCTGAACCAGATACCACTTGCAATATTTGTTCTATTGAAGGAAGCGGGTAATGGTCTTTTAGAGATGCCCTGTTGAGGTCTCAAAAGTCCACACAAAACCTGATTTCTCCGCTCTTCTTCCTGACTAGAACCAAGTTTGCAACCCAACTTGAGTGCTTGATTGGGAATATAATGCTCGCCTCTATTGGCTTGTTTAAATCTTTCTTCATTAGAGGCTCAATATGAGGGTTAACTGGTCTCTGCTTCTGCCTGATGGGCTTAGCATCTAGATCCAATTCTATGGTATGTTGTGCCAACTTCAAATTGAATCCTCTCAAGTCTTCATAGCTCCAAGTGAAGACATCTAGAAATTCTTGGCAAAGGTGTATGAAATCTGATTTCTCCTGCTCAGTGGCCACTTTACCAATTTGAATTGTTTTGTCTTCCCCAACTGGAATTGGCTCTAAATATTCTCTCTTGACTTGTATGTTAGCATTTTCCTTACGAAACTAGTCATTAGGGTTGAAGATAGACTCCAATGTTACTAAACCCTTGGGAAGATTGTTTGTCCAGAGCTGCACTACTTGATCCCCATACTGCTGCTCTAGTTTGTCATGATTCCTAGCTGAGAATTCAGCCTCTTCTTGTAAAAAATTGACAATCTGGTGCTCGTTCTCAAACACCTGCCAGCTTGTGTTATTATCTGGCACTGCTGTCCTAACAATCACATGGATATGTTGCTATGTTTTTGCCTTTATGATGTTGTTAACCACATCAAATGTTGCTCTATTTGCTGCGAGCCTATTCGCGGCTTCATTTTTCTTCCTGTGTATGGACATGATGTTGAAAGCTTCGAAATCCTCAATGAGGTCCCATACCCTGTTCTTGTAGTTCTTCATCATGTCATTCTTTATAGCATGTTGTCCCTTGACTTGATTGACGATTATCTCGCTATCCCCGAACACCTGCAAGTTCTTTATGCCCTTTTTCTTGGCCCAATGAAGCCCATGAATCAAGGCCTCATATTCAGCTGTGTTGTTTGAACAGGAAAACTGGAAATGAAAAGCTGAATAATATTTGATGCCTTGAGGTGAAACAGGTATAGTTCCTCCTCCTGCACCTTGCTTACTCCTTGATCCGTCAAAAAATAACCGCCATACCTAGTTGTCATCCTTATAGTCTGATTTGGTGATGCTAGGAATAGGATGGTTTTCTTCAAGTATGCAATAGACTCCTAGCTCATATTCTTCTACTTCTTGGTAGGTATCAAAAGCATGTACCCTACTCGCCCATTCATCAAGAGTCAAATCTGGGATGCTTCCAACTTTGGTGTCAGCTTCATTTGTGCTTGGATAATCTTTTTGATCAAATGCTGAATAGTTGGCATTGATTTGGCTTAGAGTATGAGGCTCAATATGAAAGTTTACAATTGGTTCGGATTTGATTGTGACCTTAGTACCATATCTTATTTTGAACAACATGTGTGACCAGTTAGCAGATAAGTACCTCCAGTTTTATGTCGACACTCTTTGACGTGTTCCTTCTACCTGTGCCTTAAGCTTTTGGTGACGCAATAAATATCGGGCTTTGAGTTTCTTGATTTCCATATTCTTCTGCTTGTCTATATCTACCCGGGGGGAAGATATTTACAACAGAGAATTCAATCCTTTTTTGGGAAGATTAATTTTATTAGGAGATTTATCTCCAACTTTGTTAAACTAACTATCCCAATCACTAGCATGCTGAAGAAAGGCCAAATTATAAAATGGGAAGAAGTAGGTATTCAAGCCTTTACTCAGATCAAAGAAGCATTAAATAATGCCCCTATTTTAGCAGCTCCAGATTATAAGAAGGATTTCTAAATGTATCTGTTTTGTTGTAGAAGGATAATGAGGGAGCTGAAAAACCAATTTCCTTTTTCACTAAGCAATTACAAGGAGCTGAGATAAAGTATACTATCATGGAGAAGTAGGCATTTTCTTTGTTAAAAGACACAAAGGTCTTCAGGACATATATTTTGAGTTCCCAAGTCATTTCCTATGTTCCTTACACCATGGTTAAAGATATCCTATAAGAAATGGAGGTTTCAAGCAAAATATGCTGATGGGTAACAAAATTTTAAGAGTATGATATGGATATCCAAACAACAAAATTGGTAAGAGGTTTGGGCTTGGCAAAACTTATGGCAGAGAGCAATTTGTATAAGATTGAGGTAAATGAAGTTGAAGAAGAAACGTTGAATGTCCTTGAAAAACTGATAAATTCTCAATGGTACAAGGACATACTTTTTTATCTCAAACATTTACAGTGCCCTGAACATTTGAGAAAGAATAAGAAAAGAGAAATTAATTTAGCTTCACAAAAATATGTCATTACTAATTTTGGGTTAGCTTGGAAGAACCCTGAGGGAGTTCTCTTAAGAAGCATTACTGAAGATGAAGCCCCTAAAATAATTGTTGATCTCCATGGAGGAGTTTGTGGCGGGCATTTTTCTGTAAGAGATACCAATCATAAAATCTTGAGGGCTGGTTATTGGTGGCAAACTCTTTTCAAATATACAACTCTATTGGTAAGGAAATGTGAAAGTTGCCAATGATTTTCTAGAAGACTGAAAGTTTCAAGCTCCCTTCCTTTGCAGCCTATATCAATTGAAGCCCCACTTAGGGAATGGGGAATGGACTTCACTAGTGAAATTTCAAATCCTTAAAGTACTAGCCATAAGTGGATTCTAGTAGCTATTGATTATTTCAATAAGTGGGTGAAGGGAATCCCCACCAAGAAGGAAAATCACCAAATTGTCAGGGATTTTTTTCTAAATTGTATTATTTGTAGATTTGGAGTGCCTGCCAAAATAGTTGTTGATAATACCATGATCTTCCGTGTTAAACCTTTGGTAGCCATGTGCCATGAATGTGGGATCAATTTGACATATGCTTCCAATTATAATCCCCAAGGAAATGGACAAGCATAGTCCAACAATAAAACTCTATTACAGATAATTAGAAGAACTTTGGAGTTAAACAAAAGGTAGTGGGGTGAGTAGTTGAAGTTTTATTTTTGGAATGATCGAATCACTATTAAACGAGCTACTAGAAAAATCCCATTTGAGTTGGCGTATGGAACTCAAGCCTTGTTGCCTCTGCATATGTAATTATATTCATTTCAATTTCTTCAACAACTAGAAGATCAAGAGGTTAGTCCCTATGATGCTCGCATTAATCAGATTTTTGAGTTAGATGAAGAAAGAAGGGCATCCCATCAGAGGCATGTCAAATTCAGAGAGAAATTGAAGAATTTGTTTGATAAGAAAGTGACTACAAGATATTTTAGTGTGGGATTTCTTGTACTACTGTGGGATAGCATTCACGAGGATAAGGGAAAACATGGAAAGTTTGATGCATTGTAGATGGGCCCTTATTCAATTGACATTCGAATTGTTGTACATACCTTCTTCTTAAAAGACCTATATGGGGAATTTCTTGAGATGCATGTTAATGGCAGGCATTTGAAACATTTCCTTGATTGATTTCTCAGAATCAATGTATACATTATTGTCCAATGTATAGTATTTTGGTTTCTTTCTAATTTCATGTTTTTCTATTTATTTTCATCCTGGTCCTTGGCGGTCCTTCTATTGGTTTCTCGGTTCATCCTTAGGGGAGTTGTTTATTATTGTTCTTCTCTGCAAACTTGTTCTTTGACTCTATTTCCCAATGGTTTATTTTTGGCACTTGTTCTACTATTTGTTCTTGTGGCAGTCACAGGGAGTGCCCATCCTTAAGTCGAAGCAGATTTTGGTGCTAAATATTATCTCTCCCCATTTTTCCTTTAAATTATTATTTCTATATCCCCATGTTTATGCGTGAAAGCTCTGTCCTTCATTTGGTTGCCATTATCAATCATTTCCTTTTGTCAAGCATCACATTAACTTCAAAATTTGTTTTATGTTCCTTTGTCCATGTGAAAGAATTTGTAACTTGGGCATAAATTCGGGGTTTTTCCCTTCCTTCCATTTTCCCACAGTCACGTTTTTTTTCCTTGTCAATTTTTGTCCCAATATTTGTGGAAACATGGTCCTTTTTGATTTGATGTGGCTCAGTGGATCACATTTGGGTCTTATATCATTTCATAATTCTTTCTCCTTAAACAAAGATTAATTTCGTGGCGTAAATGGTGATTTCCCTTCGTTTTATGGTTTGACGGGTGTGTTTTCCCCATCAATTTATATCTCAGCATCTGTGGAAATGTTGTCCTTTCTAATTGGATGTAGCTTGATGGGGCACTTTGAAACTCTAATTACCACTTCAACTCCAAATTCTCCTCTTCATTTGACCTTTGGAATTGCCTCATGGAGACAGGTGCAAGTTTCCGCTGGCCCTTGCTAGACTTAAATATTTTTCATACAATTGGTGAAACTTCATCAGACCAGGGACACATAAAGGGCCAATGCTCATTTGAGGATCCACCTCTGGGTCCTACCATAGCAGTTGCACTAAAGAGACACGTGGTGAGCCTGCACTTGTTTAGGGTCTTCACTTTTGGGAATCATATCAAAAGAGTGCCATGGAGACACATGGAGGCTTCCGTCGGCTCCTTTCTATAATTAAATTTTTTATAAAATTTTCTAAGGCCTAGGACACGTGGATGGGCCACACCTATTTGGGAACCTAACCCTATGTTTTATTTTGAAAGAGTGATAAAAGGACATGTGGTGAGCCCACGTTTGCTTAGGGTCTCCACTTTTGGGCCGCACCTTATCAAAAGACCTCCATGGAGACACGTGGAGGCTTCAACTCACTCTACCCTTGTTTGGGCTTTTCAACGGCCAAGGAAACCTTTCTCAGACCTTAGACACATGGCGCCTTCCGCTAGTCCTTAAAATTTTTCAACAACTTTCCCAGGATGAGCCACGTGGTGAGCCCGTGCTTGTTTAGGGTCTTGACTTTTTGGCACCATATCAAAAGTGCACCATTGAGACACGTGGAGGCTTATGGTTTCTCCTTTTTATAATGAGAATTTTCAAAGGCCAAAGGGTGATTTTCTTGGGCCCAGGGCACGTGGAATGCCTGCACTGTTGGAAAACTCACCTATGTACTTCTCCTTTATAGTTGCACAAAGGAAACATGTGGACAGCTCTAATCTAAAGCTCATAAGGGGAAGAATCAATATTTTCTATGCATTATATATGATTTTGCCACCATTTTTGTTCCAATACTCCTGGAGATGCCAATATGCATTATTTTCCATCATTTTTTGATAAATCCTCTTGTCATTTTTTTCTACAAAGTGTAATTGAATGGATTCAAAGCTTAAATTTTTGAGTCCAAGCATTGTTAAGGTTTATATTCGAAAGTTGGAATTGCTCGAGTACTTGAAAAAACATGAATTACCAGAGAATTTAGATGCAGTGCAAAGTTGGAGAGGAAAGAATGGGAAAAGAATGAAATGATGAAGGTTATAGGCACAGAGGATGAAAAAGGTGTTGCCTCAAGGTTGAAAAGGATTTCCTATCATATCTAATTGTACAGAGCCACCGAAAAATAATTAAAATAGGGATTTCTCATATGACAAAATAAAAATAATGATTAGAAGGTATTTCAAAAAAATTTGGCATGGTATCTATACGTACCCAAAATTGGAGGGTACAACACTGCCGAAACAATGTAGCACGTGCCCCACTGATGATACAGGTCTCCTTGCAAGGTGTTCGGGATCCTGAAAAGATCCCCAAGTATGCATTAACATCTCGCATGCCCTGCTTAGCCCCTGCATCCTTTGTTTTTCTCTTTTTCCCTCTTTTCTTTGCCTTTTTCTTTTCAGTTACGAAACCACCGCCCTGACTGGGCGGCGGTCTCGTGACCGCTGCCCTGATTAGAGCGGCGGTCCTGTAACCGCCACCCTGCTCATGGCCGCGGTCCTTCACGCATTTTCCAGAATGCTCTTTTAATGTGTCTCACGTAATTTCAATGTTTACCATCTTTTTTTCACCGCCTTTGGCTTGCATTAATGATTCTGGTTCCCTGGAATAGTGTTTTGCCATTGTTTATAGTTTAAGAGTTCAATTTGGTTTTTACCTTGGGTAAATGCAAATGCTATAAATAGTTGGCTTGTGCTCAAGCAAATGGCCCCTCAAATTTGCCTCTGAATTTCTCATTGCAATAGATTAGTCTTTTGTTTTGTTTAGAATTCTGAGTTTAGTTCATTGCATTCTTAGTTAGCATTGTCTTGTTGTTAGGAAGCCACATATCCATCTTGTCCAAGTGTTGTTGTTATCTCATTATATCCATTGGAGTAAGATAGTTTGTTTTTAATAGGAAGCCATTAAAGTTGCAGGTTTTGTTCTTCAAACAGGATAGCTTCAGGTTCTGGACGTTTTATGTTGCATGACTCGCAATAGATCCTGCTAGGAATTTCATAAGCCAAGATCTATACTCTTGCGATATCCCTCTCCTACTCACATTATATTCAGTCTATATTCTAAAGTTGTCCCTTATTCCAATATCTACTTCTGTTGATGCAAGCATTACACACTTTTCTAGATCTACGTGAGCACGAAAGAACAAGGAGATCACATTGAGGGGACAAAATCACACACACCATCGGATTCGCCACTGTTATGCAAAATCCAGGTTCTAGCTTTCAAAGTTCTAAATCAGAAGCATATCAAATAGAGTAGACAATCATTTCATTTCAGTTAATCTTACTTTCGATATTTCCAGGGAAGCTGTGGGGATTGATAGTTTCTGAGAGACTATGATTCATTCCTCACTTCTGAGGTAGGATCGAGAGTCTTTTAAATAGATTAGATCAGTTATTTAATTGTTTAGAATAGGTTCACAATTACACAGGCAAGTAGCTATACTCGGTTACTTTGTTTGTTTTAATTTCGTCATTAGATTAATTGTCAATTTCTAGATATATTAAAATAGTTCATTAGAAAATACAAAACAAATAGAGAAATTATATATGTTATAGATATACTTCACATAGTTAAATTTCACCTTGCTGCAGTTACATTTACATTGTTGCTTTTGTATGATAATCACGGGACCTAGGGAGCCCAGAGAATACGTATTCGAGCCAATCGTGCCCCAACCCAATCTTATTACGGAAATAGTTGACATAGATCAGAATCTTAGAATCCAAGTCTTCCAAACAACAACAGACTTACAACAGATGAGCTCTTAGTTGAGGGGGTTGAACATAGAAGACAACCAAGCACAAACATTTTGGTCAAAACAACCAAACTACAGAATACCGTAGTTAAACATTTGTATGACTGTGGAAAGGCATGAAAGAGAGCAGATGTTTGGTTGTGATCCTTTGGTCCCACAGCCAGACGCAGGAGATACTCTCACAGACATAGATACTAGTTTAAGAATTCAGGTTGCACAAACGCCTGTGAGATACTCTGAGAAAATCACACAACTATTAGTTCTGAATATAGAGCCTGAGAAAGCATATGATTATTGGATACTAGGGATTGGGGACTGATTCCGCACATGACCATAGCAAGTCCACAACAACCAAGAGTCTACGGTTGTGACCCAAAAATCCCACAACCCAACAAACCCATAGGTAAATCAGACATAGATGCTGGCCTACGCACACTAGTATTCAGATCTACTCCGCTTCCGCCCATCATCATCACACAATTATCCTTGTTAGATATAGCGGCTAACGAAGCTAAGGATTTCTTGACTAGACCAGAGAATCACCCGTAAAGTCAACTACATTTACCATCCACTTTATGACCCTGTCCGGAAACATACACAAAACTATCCAGGTCATTTTCCACGTATCCCACAACCCATAGATCGAATAACGCTAGAGCTCGATATTGATTAGAGCCTTCGAGCAGTCATCCTTGCCGATCGATCTATCACACCAATTTAGGTTAGGAGGGCTTTCTTTGCCTTAGACTCACAAATTCCACTAGTGCGTGTCGAAGACATTAGATTGCCTAACTAGTTTGTCTGCATCCCACACGTATTCCATCCCCACTGGCTGTCTCAGCATGACCTCGGGAGGATGGGTGCAAGGAAGAGTAACTTGTAGATTCCCATGCTCTCTTGTGACTTTTCCGTCGTACGAAATTGGTGAACCCAACGTGAACTTCCTACTTGCTGGTTCGGAGTCATATCTCTCCTTGCTTCTAAACTAGTACTTTTCCTTACTTCTTCCTTCCACCTTCGATCCTTCACATTATTCTGCGGGTATTCATATACCCCCTGAATATGTCGGGATTTGATGCATATGGCGGACCCCTCTTGGGTCTTGAGGCATACTATGCCCAACAGAATAGACAATCATCACCCTCGCTCTCCGTATGGGGTGACAACTACTCAACTAACCAGTTGTCAACACAAACTCCAAGTGTCAAATATAGCTAATCCCTCCAAATAGAGGAGTTGGATCAGCTCGCCCTAACACAACAAACATATCCTTCAGGCTCGAACAATATGACATTCACAGGAGAATCTGGTTTGTCTCCTCAGGCACTGCTTAGACCATAAATTAGTAGACAATCAGACCCATACATAGGTTTAGATGATGAACATTCAGTACGTTATGCCAGGAATGAACAACGCTCTCAGAGTATGTATCCGCCCAAAGGGAGTTTACAAACACAACCCGAGGTCTCTTTTAAAGAAAATACCTCTATGCCCCCGCATATAGGAAATACCCTCGGGGAAACTTGGCAAGACAACAATCAGTTCATAGCGGGGTATCATAGGCCTATACAACATCAGAATATACAACAAACGTCACCAAGGTAAAATATCATGACTTCCCCAAATGAAGTCATTTCAACTTTAGTAGAAAAGGTTAGGGGGTTGGAACTTGCTCAGGTAAATCACCATTCTCAATTCCTGCAGGCGGGGAGTTCCAATCCTCCACACCTTCCTAGCCAAGTAGACCTTCTCACAGGAATAGGCACGTTAGGCATGCCTCTTCAGTATTCACAACAAACGCCAACTAGACCCACCATCTCTAACAACACTCCTCCCAGTCTAGTACAAAATAATCCATTCTTGGACAATACCCCATCATACTTAAATATGTACTCCAAATCACCACAAGGGGATATGTTCTCCTCTCCCAGCATGTTTGATCAAACACAGGGGTTCCCTTATGCCCCTGCCAATGCATACGCTATGCCATATCAACAACCCATTCGACCACCACTTCCGCAGCAAGCACCATCAATGGTCGAAACCTATGCGATAGGGACTTATTCAGAATACTTGAAAGAACCCTTAGATTTCACCATACAAAGCGTCATGCTTCTAAGACCCCTTCCTGATATGACCAAATACAAAGGTGAGGGATATCTGAAAGCACATATCATGGCTTATGCCACAGCCATTCGAGAACTACTCCCTTGGGATGGGGTTGTCACTAAAATATTCCCCAAAACTTTGGAAGGCATCACTCTCGATTGGTATTATAGAATACCTGAGGCTTCCGTCCATTCGTTTAAACAACTCGATTTAGAGTTTATGAAGGTATTTGACATGAACAAACTATTAAGAACAGGAATAAGAGAATTCTTGCACATTAAGCAAGAACACAATGAATCTACCGCCCATTTCATCCAGAGGTGGCGTACAATTCTTTATCCCTCGGCAAGTGCTCCAAATATGGACCAAATGGAACTATGCGATTTATTCCTTCATTCTCTCAGTAGAGAAGTAAAAGAAGAAGTCTAGAAGTTCCCACTAAGAACTTACGATGAAGTACTTGAGAACGCTCTCCGAATAGATCAAGCGGCAATAGATAACGGTCGTAAGACGTATGGAATAAACGGGAGGTTAATCACCTCCAACCAGAACACTACAACTTATCCTACCACCATGAATGTCAATCAAGGACCTAAAATCCTTAATAAAAATCATGGCATGACAACAGATGGAGTAACCGATCAGCCTAAGAAGGTAAATGTTGTCAATACTTCATCACAAATAAACAACCAACGAAACAACAACTTTACCCCAACAATCAATGCAGTGGATTTTAATCATCCACAGCAACAACAACAACAACAACAATGACAAAACCTTACACAGGGTTTGAGCCAAAGCTCAACTGGTTATCAAAATCAAAATCAAAATAAAAAACAGCAAATGTAAAACTTTAATCCTAATAGGCAACGGTTTGGGCCACAATATGCACCAAACCAACAAACTAGGAATTACAATCCTAATTTGTATTGTGGTTTCCACAAAATTCAGGGCCACGACACTAGAACGTGCCGTGACTACAATAAATTCATGTAACACTTTCCACAAGAACAAAGACAACTTTTCATAGATATGTTTTTGGCAGATCCTGTGTCACCAGCATCAAATACTTTTACAGGGGACAGTTTCCTCTCAAAACGCACCCCTGAAGATCTTTAATGATCCGCTCCCAAATCACGATAACGAAAGGATAAATCTAAACGGGACAAACAAGAGCGTAATGACGGGAAAAAATGATCATGAAGCCTCGACTTCACTAAATCCATCAGTTGCGCCACAATTAGGAAGTTAGCCGCGACCCAAGATAGTCGGTTTAGTAGAGTTAGACGTCGAACTACCCATCGAAGCTATAATAAGGACACGAGAGTATTTCTCTTAGCCAATTCCAAGTCACCTGCCAGGGAAAGATAACATCCAACAAATAGTTGTAAAACCTATGGGTGCCTATGATTTAATTAACGATCTGACAAAAACCTTCTCACACATTTCATTTTTGGAATTACTAAAGAACTCTCCTACCCACAGGGCTGCTCTTTTAGAGGCATTAGGTTTAGGTCATTTAATTAGCATCACTCCACCTCCCAAAACACAGGTAAATCATATAGACTTTGATATTCACCCTTTGAGGCAGACGGATAGGGATGTCAAATTCATATTTGAAATAAACAAAATGCCAACAGATGCTGAGATTGCACGCCGAGGTGATCCAGCCTTACATTTGCAAGTATGGGTTTATAACAACTATGTAAATCATGCGATGGTTGACGATGGGGGAAAAATTAACATAGTCCCCTTCTCTTTCCTTCAAAAGCTAGGGTATGGAGAAACAAATTTTTCCACGAATCGAAATACACTAAGAGGCTATGATAGCCTTAAAGCCACATCGATTGGAACTATAATACTACCGGTCACCTTAGGACCCAAAACCACCCTGATTGAGTTTTATATTATAGATCAGGAAACTAACTATAATATGATCCTCGGCCGACCATGGATACATCCCATGAAGGTAATCCCTTCTACGTTATTTCAAGAAATAAGGTTTTTACACTTAGGAAAGATATTCGTAGCCAAAGGTGATCCAAAATCATTTGATATACACCTAGCTGATTTAAAGAAAAGACTAGGTGTGCACTTGGAGTTTGAACTCCCAACAAACCAACTCAATAAACCCACCGACACAAAACCAAAAGAAAAGTTGGTACCTACAACAAATCTTGAGACCATGAGCCTAGTCAAGACAATCCCAGCCCTCAAGGATGAGGCAAACATTGTAGAAACAATATCATTAGGAACTACTGCAAAAATAATTGAATTACTAGAACAGGATCTACCAATGTTCCTACCATTTGATTCTGTTGGCATGGAATATTCCCTAGGTGTTGGTTCTCTTCCAGCAGAGGATCTCTGCATGGTGGAAGTAGAATGCGTAAACACAACAAATATCCCAACACCCATATTCCCAGCTAAGTATTGGACTCTCCATTTTGATGGGGCTAGATGTCGTTACGGAGCTGGGGCAGGTGTAATGTTTATTTCCCCCGAGGGAAAAATCCTACCATTTGCCTTTAAACTAATTTTTGAGTGTACGAACAATGACGTTGAGTACAAAGCCCTCCTCCTTGGCCTCATTTTAGCCAAGAGGATCGGTGTTAATAACATCAGGGTGTTAGGAGACTCAAAATTGGTAGCAAACCAAGTCTCTGAGATATATGAAACTAAAGCCGAGCACTTACAGCTTTACAAAACAACTGTATTAGATTTAAGCAAAGAGTTTGACTTCATATCAATTGAAGCAATCCCACGAGAACAAAATATTCTTTCCGATTCTATAGCAACCTCGGCATCATGCTTCACTCCAAACAATTAGTTCCAAGATACCCATTTCATGGTGTCTCTTCGTACCGAACCATTGGTAAAAAAATTGTTGTCAAATTCTCTGTTAACGAACAAAGATGAGAACAAATCTACTATCCTAGACCACATTGATAGTGATAGGGCCACTTTGAATTACTTAAACGCCTATGCGGCATTACATCTCTCCCATCACGTGATAGATATGTCCTTAATCCCACATTCGTCTTCCTACTTCGGAAATCCCATGATGGAGCTTCCCTCACAAATGGAACCTAACATATACACAGTAGAAAATGGGGATGATTTAGATTTACCTCAAGCCCCGCCTGAGTTTGAAGAAGGTAACGCCTCTTTAATCGAAGAAACAATTGATGTTAACATCAGAATGGAGGATGAACCAAATATCTTGAAACTAGGATCCTCGTTAACTCCAGAAGAAGTAGAAATACACACTCGAATCCTCAAGGAAAATTAGAAGGCTTTCGCATTTAGTTAAAAATAAATGACAGGGGTTGCACCACACATTGCGGTACATAACCTCGTCACTAAATCAGATGCAAAGCCGATTAAACAAAATTCAAGACCAATGAAACCTAAGGTAGCTCTCATGATGAAAGAGGAAGTAATAAAACTCCTCTAAGTAGGATTCATCAAACCAGTCGATTACTCTCAATGGATATCTAATATCATTCCCTTTCTCAAAAAGAATGGGAAGATACGCATCTGCATAGACTTCCGAGACATTAACAAAGCATGTCCTAAAGACGACTTCCCGTTGCCATCCATAGATGTCATTGTTGATGCAATAGCTGGATTTGAACTCTTGTCTCTCATGGATGGGTGCTCAAGATATAATCAAATCAGAATATCTAAACAAGATCAAGCTAAAACCACATTTGTAACTCCTTGGGGAACCTATTGCTAGACTGTTATTCCATTCGGTCTCAAGAACGCTGGCACTACATACCAGCAAGCTATGACATATATATTTCACGATCTTATTCATAAAATTGTGGAATCCTACGTAGATGACTTGTTGGCCAAGGCCAAGAAGCGTTGTGACCATCCGGAAGTTTTCCGCGTCATTCTTTCACGTCTAATAGAATACGGAGTCATGCTAAATCTAGAGAAATGCATCTTTGGTGTAACAGGAGGGAAGCTCCTAGGTTACATCATATCGTCATGGGGGATAGATGTTGACCCAACCAAAATTTGGGTTTTCCTTGAAATGGTCCCACCTTTGGATGAATCTGGAATCAGGTCATTTCTCGGAAAGCTTGATGCTATCTGGAGGTTCATCCCAGACTTAAGCTTCGCCATCCATCCGATCAAAAATCTACTCAAGAAAGACTATAGTATTGATTGGACCGAAGACTGCAATGAAGCTTTTGACGTAGTTAAGCGTTTCCTGTTATCACCACCTACGCTCATGCCACCTAAGCCAGACCGCCCGTTAATTTTATATTCGCGGGCTACCGATGTCTCGCTAACCTGTATGATGGCCCAAGAGGACGATGACAAGAGAGAACGCATTATTTATTTCATTAGTCGAACATTGCTCGACTACGAAACACGTTATACATAGGCAGAATGAGAATGCCTTTCCATATTCTTTGCTACCAAATGCTTGAGACATTATATGCTAAATCAAGAAACAAGGGTCATGGTAAAAACGAACCATTTACGAACTTTTCTCACACAAGGGTCCTTGTCTAAGAAGGTTGGACGTTTCATATACTTAATGGGGGAATTTGAATTAACATTTGTAAATCAGAAATCAATTAAAGGACAAGTCATCACGGATTGGTTAGCTGATAACCCACTAGTCTGAGGCAATCTAGTAGACCTAGACTTTCCAGATGAATGCGTATACTACATTGAAACCAGACCTCCTATCTCTGAGTGTCCTTGGTATACTGATATTAGTAATTATATCATGGACCATATGTATCCAGAAGGGGCTTCACCACAACAAAGAAGGTGGTTATGCATTATTGTAGCCAAATACGTTGTTATAGAGCAAGTGCTCTATCAAAAAGTGTTCGATGGAATGCATCTAAGATGTGTCGACACAGAAGAATCTAAGAAGATTCTCCATGAATCTCATAGTGGAATGTGTGGAGGCCACTTCGGTGGCCATGCCACCACTCGTAAAATACATCGGATGGGATATTTCTAGCCCACTCTAGAAAACGACGCAGTAGAGTTTGTACGAAGGTGTCATAAGTGCCAAGTATTCTCCCATGAGATTCACATGTCGACACAAGCTCTACAACCAATCGCTACTCCATGGCCCTTTTCTACGTGGGGCCTCGATTTGGTAGGGAAATTCTCTCCCTCGTCTACAGACGGCCATAACTTCATAATCATGGCCACCGAATATTTTACCAAGTGGGTAGAGGCTATGCCTCTTACTACTGTACCAGGATCTGTAATCGTTAAGTTCATTTTGAACCAAATCATTTACAGATACGGTGTCCCGCAAATCATTATCTCGGATAATGGGACTTCTTTTAAGAATGACGAAGTTCATGAACTATGTAATAAATTTAAAATAAGCCATCATACGGCCTCCTTGTATTACCCTCAATCCAATTGATAGGTTGAAGCGACAAACAAAACATTAAAAGCCATTCTTCTTAAAACGGTGAAAGTAAACAAACGAGATTGGAATTTAAAGTTATATCCGGCCTTGTGGGCCCACCGAACCTCAATAAGAACACCAACAGGAGTGACTCCTTTCTCGCTGGTGTTTGGGGCAGAAGCAGTTCTCCCGCTTGAGGTTGAGATACCCAGTCTCCGTATCTCATTACAAGGGATTTTGGATGAAGACGCTTATAGAGAAGCACGTCTCTCCCAACTAGAAATCCTAGATGAAGCTAGGTTAGATGCTGAACAACGGCACAAAGTCTACACTGACCAGATGTGCCGGCAGTATAACAAGAAGGTCTATAAACGTGACATATATGAAGGTGATCTAGTTCTAAGGCTAGACAACCGGATCGACAAAAATACCGGCGAAGGAAGAAATTTCTGGCCTAAATGGTTGGGCCCATACCGAGTCATGAAAGACTATGGAAATGGTGCATACCTCTTATGTATGCTAGAAGGTGAGGAATTTGGAAAAACCGTCAATTCCTTGCACCTTAAATGATTCTACATGTAAGTGGCCAGCATTAAGTGTATAGTTACATCTACATTGCATCTTCATATAGTTAGGATCATTTTGTCCGCTTGTTTTGTACAATTATGTGATCAAGGAATTTATTCTTAAAGCAATTCATTACAAACTTCTGATGGTATTGGCATAAACACTCTAATCATACTTCTCCATTTCCATGATATCGTCAAGCTATTTCGGAATCATTTCATTAAATAAAGATAGATATGACAAAGTCTTAACGGTAACCATACCAAGATCTACAGGTTTGTTCTCACTTTTGGTTTCTTCCTAGGATAGGTGTCTTGCCTATGGTCTGTTCTAGAAGCTTCATTGTGTTACATCTATCCCGTACGTATATCTCTTTGAAAATAAGAACACACTGACATGTTGCTCAAGTAAACAAGTCAAATATAGATTAAACAGAAAATTTTAATTTTACACATTTCCTTGCCCCACCAACCTTTGGTGATGAGCTTGCATCTCTTACTAGTGATGTAGGGTTGGAAAGTATGGAAATGCCCTTACTCGCCTATGCCTTGCCCACGGTGATAAACCCACACTTCTTACTAGTAGCATGGGGCAAAGTGTAGGGGGTCCTCTTAACAAACAAATGTAAAAGGTCATAAGCAAACAATTCAAACCTTGAAGATTTGAGTCAAAAAAAAAAGAATCAGATGTTCAAAAGTCCAAGAGAGTTAAAATCCTAAAAAATTAGATTTTGTCTACTATGTGGCCATCTACGGATCTAATTCCAGATAAACTGCAAAGCAAGTTACATCCTAACCTATGAAAATCACTCGGGTAGAGTATGGCTTGTAGCATCCTACTTTGGTTCCACTAAATCTTTGTCTATCTCTCGTCACTATCATTTCAATACATTTCATAACTTGTACCCTCTCTAGCTCTCGGTGATGAGCCCTCACATCTTACTAGTTGCGTGGAGTTAAGAGTAGGGTAATTTTATCTGCTCATCTTACCAGTCTATCATCACCACTTTGTCAAAAAAAATACGAAGTACCAAAAATTGCTTAAAGAAACTAAAAATTCAAAATCACATCGAGTCTACACTATCATATATAGGCATCATGAAATACAAAAAGAAGGTTAACATTTGTATCATTTGTTCTCCATTGCATACATTCTAAAAAGCATATAAACATACATCATAGTTTACATATGGAAACGAAAATGGAAGCAAGGTCATAGATGCCAAGAGTCTGATCCAAAAGGAATATATATATATATATATATATATATATAAATGGTCAAAATTCCTGTACAATGCCATCATGCGCTAAGCATGGTAAAAACGCTCAAAGAGCCCGGGAAATAGAAAATGTCATACAAAAATCTAGGAGAGCCAACTGACTTCTCAATCCCTATGAGACCCCTCCGAAGGTGAATGCCCATGCCTAGGACCCCGGCTACACCCGCACTCTGAGTGCATAGAGGGCTCAGGATCCCAAGGGGCAGCCGTAGTCTCACCATGAGAATGAATCCTCATCAGATGTTCAGCTGTCCTATACCCCGCTAGCTTCGTACGGAGAGTCGATACCATCCTGGCCACATGCCAGACAGGGGAAAAAATGTCAGTATGTCTACCAGCTATTGAGGGCTCCCCTGCATCCACAGATAGCTCTGCACGGATCCTCTCCATCGGTATCATCAAGGTATCGGTGCATACCCTTTGAATCAGGTCTCGCCACTCATCGGCAGTCTCTGCAAACAAAGAAGAAAACGAATTAGAAATAAATCAAGAGAAAAACACAAAGGTAAACAGAAGGATAGATGGTAATTAAAGAAATCCTAAATCAAAGCAAAGGAAAGATAACTTACTCGGATCACCGGGCCTCCAGGATGGATCTCTAGGGTCAGCACCTGCCACAGATGCCGGCGCTGACTGGGGTACTCCTCCTGTGGCTGGAGCGACGTAGTGCCCCTCAACGGACGCATCCTCCCCACCATGGCCCTGGGAGAGTGGCTCCTCTGAAACCAGAGTCACCCTCTCTGCACTCTGCTCTGCCCTCTCTGCCTGCATGATATCCTGAGTATCATGCCACTCAGGATCACTGTCCTCCTCTCCCCCTGACTCACTGGCCTCGGCCTCAGTCTCCTCCTCTGTCTCTCCCCCTGTGAACTCCTCGGACTCATAGTCTATGTCAATGAGATCATCGATGTTGTGGGCAGGACCCGTGGTAGTCTGAAGTAAAGGTTCCTGAGGAGCACCGGCTCTCTCTCAGGCATGTACTACCCGCCTGGCTGCAATAGGAACGCCAGGTGTAACAACTGTCCAACCCCGGCCTCTAGGACCCCCTTCTGGCCTCTCGAACCAACCTGTATACTGGTACTACTGGGGTAAGCATACCAATATAAGGTAGGCCAAACTGCTGAGGAACTCGGTCGAAGGGGTGTATCTCCACTCGCCCTACTCTGTCAATAAGCTACCCTGTGGTGGAGCAGGAGATCAAGGTAAGAGCCACCTCGCCCCATAAGCCTGCCATGGCCTAGTATGGTGTGGCCTCCATGTCATCGGTGGTCAGAGAAGCAACTGGCTGATGAGGTGCTTTGAGCACCGACATGTCTGTCCATCTGGCTGCCCTCACAGCTCCGTGATCTATTACCTCTACACCTCTTCCATAAGGGATGAAGCGCTTGTAAACCCAACTCATAACTAGGGTCGGGTGGCTCAAGGACTGCCCCTATAAGCGGACTACTCTGTATAAGTTGTGGTAGGTACTCCCAAGTATATCTTCTCCCCAGGTGTAAATCTGGCCATGTCCCTCGATCTGTGCAATGATGGGGGACCAACGGTATAGCAGTGTGTCTCCTCCCTTGTCCCCGATCAATCTCGAGGAAAGGATCCCCATAATAGCCTAGCGATTCAAGGGGTTGGGAAAACTAGGAATATAACGAACTCTGACCCCCTTCTTCGAACCCGTGGAGATAACTGCATCTCCCATGTAAGAAGCCCACTGTGCTATCTGGGCCCGTGAACCTGCTGTGTAAAGGGTGAGTCGTCTCTCGATGATCGGGACCCCCAAGATATGGTAAACATCCTCCAGTGTGATGGTCCACTCACCTCGGACCCCTGGTAATCTGAAGGTGTTCCAATTAGCATCCCAGTAAGAAAATAAGTCATAGAGTATGTGACTAGATGGTGTAACATGGGGGACGCGCGATATACGCAGTATACAAGCCCTCTGAAGAGTATCCTACTCATCCTGTGAGAGGGCATCTAACACTGCTGGGAGCCAGTCACTCTCTCTCTCTCTCAGATCCACCGAATGTACTCCTCTCTCGCTTGCATACACCCAAAAACACACAAAACAGATCAAGTTAGCATCCAAGTGACGTTAGAAAAATCATGAAAACACATATAAATGCTAAAAATGCAAAAACAACTTCAAACAAGTATTCCTTTGGCATTCTGTTAGGAACCGCTACCTTAAAGGCATTGGTCTTGTAACCACCGCCCTGAATAGGGCGGCGGTCACGTGACCGCTGCCCTATTCAAGGCGGCGGTCGTGCCTCGAAATCCCACGCGGGGTTATACCCTAAAAAAGCCTAAAAACACCAAAAAGGGACCATTTTAACTAAAACAAAGCCTACCCAGTAGGTGCCCCCCCTAGATGGACCTTTTGAACCTAACATTTTCAAAAATTACCCCCCCACGACAAATATTTTAACATTTCAAAAATTTGGGGGTAAAAACGTAAATTGAAGAAAACTAACCTGTGATCTCACGGGTCGATGTTCCGTTCACGAAGGCATGGTCGCTATTCCGTCACAAAAGTTTTGACTCTACTCTCATAAGAAACCATCGCCGTGGGTCCCGGAGCTCAGAATCAATCAAATCAACAAGCGTAAATGAATAGGAAAGTTGGCCCACTTTCATATATATAGCAACCTGACTTGTTTTAAAATGCCCTTTTTCGCAGGTTTGGAGCACCGACGGAGGTAAGTTCTTACCCCCGCACAAATGGTACGTCCTTGTTTCATATTATTTTAGTATTTATTTTCCAAACTATTGTGTCTATCTGCACTTGAGTTCTCTTTTCGTTTTTCAGGTATCAAGAATTTTGGATGATGTCGTTTCGACACACGGACGTATCAGGTATAACCTCTAACTTCCCATTTCGGGACCGCCATACTCGGACCCACCGTTTTACACCTCTTCATGGCTAAAATGCTTCTCTGAGGGGGCAATATGTACGTACCCAAAATTGGAGGGTACAGCACCGCCGAAACAACGTAACACGTGCCCCAATGATGATATAAGTCTCCTCGCAGGGTGTTCGGGTTCCGGAAAATCTCCCCAAGTATGCGTTAACATCCCGCATGCACCGCTTATCCCCTGCGTCCTTTTTTTTTCTCTTTTTCCCTCTTTTATTTTCCTTTTGCTTTTTAGTTACGAAACCACCGCCTTGACTAGGCGGCGGTCCTGTAACCGCCACCTTGCTCAGGGTGGCGGTCCTTCACGTGTTTTCCAGAATTCTCTTTTAATACAACTCACGTAATTTCAACATTTACCAAGTTTTTTTCACCGCCTTTGGCTTGCATTAATGATTTTGCTTCCTTGGAATAGTGTTTTGCCATTGTTTGTAGTTTAAGAGTTCAATTTGGTTTTTACCTTGGGTAAATGCAAATGCTATAAATAGTTGGCTTGTGCTAAAAAAAATGGCCCCTTAAATATGCCTATGAATTTCTCATTGCAATAGATTAGTCTTTTGTTTTGTTTAGAATTCTTATTTTAGTTCATTGCATGTTTAGTTAGCATTGTCTTGCTATTAGGAAGCTAGATATCCATCTTGTACAAGTGTTTTTGTTATTTCATTCAATCCATTGGAGTAAGATAGTTTGTTTATCAATAGGAAGCCATTAAAGTTACAGGTTTTGTTCTTCAAACAGGATAGCTTCAGGTTCTGGACGTTTTATGTTGCATGACTCGCAATAGATCCCACTAGGAATTACATAAGCCAAACTCTGTACTCTTGCGCTATCCCTCTCCTACTCACATTATATTCAGTCTATATTCTAAAGTTGTCCCTTATTCCAATATCTACTTCTGTTGATGCAAGCATTACACACTTTTCTGGATCTACGTGAGCACAAAAGAACGAGGAGATCACACTGAGGGGACAAGATCACACACACCATCGGATTCTCCACTATTCTGCAGAATCCAGGTTCTAGCTTTCAAATATCTAAATCAGAAGCATATCAAATAGAGTATCCAATCATTTCATTTTAGTTAATATTACTTTCGATATTGCCAGGAAAGTTGTGGGGATTGATAGTTTATGAGAGACTATGATTCATTCCTCACTTCTGAGGTAGGATCGAGAGTCTTTTAAATAGATTAGATCAGTTATTTATTTGTTTAGAATAGGTTTACAATTGCACAGGAAAGTAGCTATACTTGGTTACTTTGTTTGTTTTAATTTCTTCATTAGATTAATTGTCAATTTCTAGATATATTAAAATAGTTGCTCTTTCAAATTCATTCAAATAGTTAGATATATCAGATTTAGGAATATACATAAACATATCTTTCACAATTAGTTGATTCTGTCATTGGTTAGATTTATATAAAATTTATTTTGTATGATAATCATGGGACCTAGGGAGCCCAGAGAATATGTATTCGAGCCAATCATGCCCCAACACAATCTTACTACGGCAAAAGTTGACATAGATAAGAATCTTAGAATCCAATTCTTCCAAACAACAACAGACTTACAACAGATCAGCTCTCAGTTGAGGGGGTTGAACATAGAAGACGAACAAGCGCACACGTTTTGGTCAAACCAGCCAAACTACAGATTACCCTAGGTAAAATACCCACATGACTGTAGAAAGGCTTGAAAGAGAGCAAACATTCAGTTGTGACCCTTTGGTCCCACAGCCAAACGTAGGAGATACTCTCACAGACATAGATACTAGCTTAAGAATTCAAGTTGCACAAACGCCTGTAAGATACTCTGAGAACATCACACAATTATTAATTATGAATATAGAAGCTAAGAAAGCATACAATTACTGGATACTAGGGATTAGGGACTGATTCTGCATATGACCATAGCAAGTCCGCAACAACCACGAGTCTACTGTTGCGATCCACAAATCCCACAACCTAATGAATCCATAAGTGAATCAGATATAGATGCTGGCCTACGGACACTAGTATTCCGGTCTACTCCACTTCCACCTATCATCATCGAACAATTATCCTTGTTAGACATAGCAGCTAATATAGGTAAACAATTCTGGACTAGGCCTGAGAATTACCCATAGAGACAACTATATCCATCATCCACTCTATGACCCTATCTGGAGACATACACGAAACTATCCCAGGACATTTTTCACGTATCCCACAACCCATAGATCGAATAATGCTAGAGCTTGATATTGATTGGAGCCTTCGATCAGTCATCCTGGTTGATTGATCTATCACACCAGTTTAGGTTAGGAGGGCCTTCTTTGCCTTAGATTCACAAATTCCACTAGTGCATGTCGAAGACATCAGATTGCCTAACTAGTTTGTCTGCATCCCACACATATTCCATCCCTACCGGTTGTCTCGGCACGACCTCGGGAGGTCAGGTGTGAGGAAGAGTTACTTGTAGATTCCCAATCTCACTTGTCACTTTTCTATCGTACAATATCCTAGTCATTAGTTGAGGGTATGAGAAATGTGATTAGTTCATGATTTCTCCACCTGGAAGATTTTGGGTATGAATTTGTTAAATGTCATTTTCTGAGGGAAATTGGAAACAAGAAAAGGTTCCTCAAATATTCTTATTTTTCAGAGGAAAATTTGGGATGAGTGAGCAAGTGAAATGTATAAATCCAATTAGTATACTCTTGCAAATGGTTGGGGGTTGAAATTTTAAGAGAAAATTTGAGAAAGCCCATCTTCCTGAGAGACCATCTGAGAAACCCATTGATTTCCTTTGTTTTAGATTTTCAATCACATCAATTTGGTTGTAAGTGTACAACCATTTACAACCACTGAGACTGTTCAAAGAAACTTTCCCTTGTTGATGAATCAAATCAACTTTGAATTAGTCTGTGTCAATCTTGGGCAAATTTTTGTCTGCTTTATTTCAAAATGTCTGCAAGTAGTTTTTCTTTTTCCTATTGTAATATTGTGTTAAAGTCCTTCTGAATCATATAGGATCTCGTCCCTATGATAGTTTAGTGCCATGTGCAATTTCATTACGAGAAGAGCCTTCATCCTTTAATGGGATAAATAATTTAAAATCACTTTACTGTCATTTGTTGATAAAGATTATTTGTAAGCCTTTGAGTGTATCTTAGGCATGAGGAACTAGGGTTCTCTTAATGTTTAATTGAGTCTTTAGCTCAAACCTTCATGTTAAATTCTTGAAGATTGTGTGAAATCGTGTAAATCTAGGCCTCCATTGATGCACACCTTCTGGTTGAAGGAATATTTTAGGTGTTCTGAAGCATTCTATCATTTATTTTTCCAAATGTTTTGAAGGTTCTCAAAGACTTGGTATAATAAAATTTATCCAATTTAATCTCCCACCAAAATTGTTCAAAATAATGAATCCTACCTGAACTACCCCTATTTTCCCTGTATGTTCACAAATGTATAAATTATACTGCCAAAATATGTAGAAGTAATCAAAATTCCATAATGTCTCTAGTAACATTAGCCATGTTTAGAAAATATCACCATTCTTTAGAAGTGACCACTCGTGAGAGTTAAATTGTGGTGCATTGATCATATTTTCTTAGGGTTTACTTTAATATTTGTGTAAAGAAGGATATCTTCATTCTCCTTCACCAACAGAGGTTACAAAATGGGTCCTCTAACCCTGGTTGAAAGGAACAACCTAATGCAGTGAGGATAGATCAAATCCTTAGTGAAGGTACTATAAATTTCTCTGATGCCCGAGTGACAAAGACTCAGACGATCCCTCTTCCCAACTATAAAATGACTCATATGATGATCTATATTTCTCTCAGTGTATTGCTAAATAAGTGATGTTTCTTGGTTTCTAAGGGAGAATCAATTTGGATACCAACAAGTACTATCTCCTAGTTTTGGGACTTTAAACATGAGATATACCTCTAAAGAAAGTTGGTTCTTGGTAACTACCTACCACAATATACTCTAATGTAGGAAAAACTATCTAATCCTAATCTAGATTTCTAAGGGAACAAGGAGAGAGAGTGCATTAAAAAACATATGCTACACTAAAGCACTGATACACTAGAAAAGGAGAGTGTGATAATAGTATCCAATGTGTGAAAAACAGAAGCATAGTGCATACTAGAAGGGGTGATAACAGTTCTCCACAATCTAGCAAATACATTCAAAACAATATTCCATGTACACATAATGACAATAAATCCATGCAAGAGTATAAGGTAGACATAATATATTTGTAATGAATTTTAGAGGGTAAGAAGAATGCAAACAACACAATAGGGGGGGAAGTATCCACAAAATTATATCTATTTCCTCATGATAGGGATAGTTCAAATGTTACAAAACAAGGGCCTACAACACATTAGATTCACAAAACAACTTTGATAGATATTTTCTACTAAAACTATCCTCCTTTACAATGAGTCAAACACTCTAATTTATAGAATTCTCAGAAGAGAGAGAGAGAGAGGGAAAAATGAAAATCCTGAAATCTAACTTCCCACCACATGCAAGATTTCATAAAGTGAAATGATGGTATGTTGCTTGCAAAAGGTCCCCCATATTGTCCCATAACATATAGGAGTGAGAAATGTCAGCCCATGCTTCATTTAATGCATCCCAACTACCAAATAAAACCATTGTTCTAAACTTGCCATGTTTCCTAAAAACTCACCATCTATTCCTTATCAAATTTTGTATTTATTGATTACTGTACATTGGTCTCGGAACCGCGATTCCAACGGTTCAAATTTCATGCATTTTTGTTGAGAATTGTAGAATTTATGGCCTTGTGAGTGCGTGTAGCTATTTTGGGTATGCCAAGCATTTATGTCATTTAACAGGATAGAATGTTTAATTGACTAGATCTTAAGATGTTTCTTTTATTTTCATATAGCTACCCTCATCAAAATTAATAAAATTGGACATCATCCTTGTTCCAAAAATTAAATTTCATTAAAATTGGAGCTCTGAGTCAAAATTAAGTTTGAAGTTCGGGAGGGTTAGGCATTGAATTTTTCTTTGTAAGCATCCATTTAGGATTTTTGGTGAGCTCATCTCCTAACATCCCACTGACCAGTTAGGCCTCCTTTCTCTTATTTTACCTATTCCTTCATCATGAGGAGATTTTAGGTTTGGATGTCCCATGCGTCCCGCTGTTAACCAGGTCATGACAATCGTTGACCTCTGCTTCACCTGATTTGCACTGTGATAGGATTTTTCAGCATTTCAGAGCCTTCGTATCCCAACGTCCCAAATTTCTCATGTGCATCCTGAGAAATTTTGACCCGACTTAACCGATTTTCATTATTTTCAGCCATTTCAGGAAAATCAGGTTTTCGGGTTCTGATTGAATCTATGCGGCCTGGGATGAAAATATCCAATTTTGCCACTATAGACTTGCTGAAGCCAATTTTTTGGATTTTTCCAATTTTTTCTAACATCTTGAATTTTTTCCTTGGATGGGGGGTTAGAAAAGAGCCAAAGGGACCTCCAAAACCTAACCTTTTCACCTTTTACCATTTTTACATACTTAGGCTTGAAGAAATGATGCAGGTTATCAAAATTACCTTGATAGGTCGATTTTGGATAAGATATCTTCAAATGATGAGTGACACAGCTGTGAAAGTTATTTTTCCAAGTAAATTATTTGATGATGCAAAATTGAATTTGTCTAAGCAATGTGTTTTCAACATTGATTGGAAAATAAAAGTTCATGAGGAAGCTATTAGCGAGCTTAGGAATATGTTAAAGAAAGGAGAGGCTTTTAAATCTTGTGTCAAATCTACTTTTCTTGATATCCACTGCCAAATGTTAGAAGAAAATTCAAGGGATAAATTCACATTCTATGATATTAAGTCTCAGTTCAGGGCATTTGTTAAAGAGTTTTTTTGTAAGCAAGACACTATGTCTAAAAATAATATGAGATAAATTTGTACACTTCAAGTAACCGTCACTAAGGAAAATAAAGAGTTTTTAGATAATGCCGAATTTGGAAAGGAAATGGAGAAGTGTTTAAGAAACTAGACCCACGTAACTAACAATACAACCATTGCCCAAGGCATGGATAGAGCTAAAGCATTTAGGAAATTCAGAAATCAAGTACTTAAGGTGAAAAGTGTCACGAGCTCTCCTACGAGTGCTCCAACTCCTAGTTCTAAGTCCCTTATTTCAAATTAATTTATCTAGTTAAGATAGTCATCCTCTTTCTATGTCATATAATGTGAATATAAAATACAATTTGATGTTATAATAATAAATTAAATATTAATCCTTTGATTAAAAAAAGGGAAATTGAAAAGACACTTTTGTAACTAACTTGGAAGGTTATTTAAGGAGCTTCCTTTTCCATTTGCAAGGGATCAAATTCTTATGTTTAGAAGGTGGAAAGACTAAATTACCAATCAATATAGAAGACTTTTTTTATTTTTCGTGATTTCCATATGTTTGTACTCTCTTTATTTGAGTTCTCTGGATCGTTATATGTTTGAATAGGAAACTTTTCATTCTAAGATTTGATGTTATCTTTAGAACTTTGTGTCTATTTATTTAATGTCTAGTATTCATATGTTTGTGATTCAATCTTTATTTTTCATGCATGCATAAGTAAGATATTATTATGATATCTATATGTGTATAAGTTTTTGTTTCCTCTCCCCTTCACATCAATTTTTCTTCTGTAATGATATTATTGTGAGATGTAGACATTTAAATCATAAGAATCCTCATTTTAAATTTATCATTTGAATATTTGTAAATTAGAAGTGTTTGCTCATTTGTGTGTGTGTTCAATAAAGGAACCTCTCCCATAAAGAGTAGGGACTGCTATCCACTGACTATTTCTTTGAGTAAGAATAGATTATACAACAAACACTACTTCACTACCAAGAAAAAGGTGTATGTATACAAAAAAACACCCAACACAATATTCCATGAAGATCTTTAACTAAAATGGAAAAGAATGTAAATATTGACAAAGTTCCTCGGGTACTCATACAAATCACGATGTTGTAAGAGTACCCTAGGATTTTTGGCTATAATCAATATTTTTATCGACTAAGTAGAGACCTACATGGCCCTAGAGACTTCATTTATCTATAGTTTTAGATAGGGTTCAATAGGATGAACTTACACTTATGTAAAAAATAATCCTTAAAATTTTTATTTTATACGTTCTCTAGGCATTTCCTAGCGATGGTTAATCTCTATTTTTTTTACATTGATTTTAAAATTGCATATAATCTTGTGGAATGTCAAATGTTCACAACACAAATTTTCTGAATCAGATTTTTTATAAAATGATGAATAGTTACCAAAAATCTCCTTTATTATGATTGGTTATTTTAATGTTATTTTAAAATTACACAAATAAGCTCTAACTAAACTATTGATGTTTTTTGTACATAATACATCTAATAAATACATATATGTGGACTTAGAAATTTACGCTAGATATATAGTTCACTTTGTTTTTTAATTTGAATACAAATTTTTTACTAAAAAATATTAGTAATGAATCTTAATGACCTCTAAGACATTCCTTACAATAACTAATAATATATATTATAAGAACAAAATAAGGCTTGATTCCTCTTGAGGGTATGTACTGCAATACTTGGCAATATTACAACCAAAATGATATAATCATAAATAATTAAGGAGATGTATAAACATACCCAAATAAGTTAGTCAGAGCTACATATGGCTTGTCCTCTTAAAAATAATGTATTGCAACATTGTTCACATGGAAATAATAGTTTTCTAGTGATGGATTCCTAGCGATCACTAAAATATAACTATTTTGTTCTAGTATACCTTAAGGAAAAGGAAGTTTAGAACATTGTATATCTTTAACCCTCAACAGTGCATGTATTTTTCCAGTTTTCTCGCTGCATTAATATTTTTCCTGTTAATAATGTCTAGTGACTACTAAGGTTTGTGAACTGGTGTAATTCAAGAGTGTCTATCTAAAAATTAGGTTACTAAAATTCATCTGCAATAAAAAATTGTTAACAAGGAAACAAAATATGTAATAGTGTATTCAATAATTACACTACTTAGGCTAACGATTTCAATCCAATTTTTTCATGCTTTGTTTCATGACTGCACACAATTCAATTGAAACATGTCCCATCACCAATAGGTTATCCCATATAGTTATCTCGATTCATCTTATTAGTTAAGTGTATTAAATTATGTTTTAAGAAGGCTTGGAGTCTAGGTTTTCCCTCTTGATATAGGCATATGCCAAATTTACTAGCTTACAAAGCCAAATTTAAATATAATGTTTACTATTTAACTCTCATCAAAAGTTTAATTATTACACTCTGTGTATCCGTCCTAAGATAACATGGTAAGAGTATGAATATTTCAACAAGAAGAGGTTAGAGTCCATGCTAACTTAACACCTAAGTCATTATTCTTAAGTTCTATGATAAGAGTATAAATTAGAACATAGGATTGATGAAATTCCTTAATAACACATTTATCAATGTTTTTTCATATTGTAACTCTTAGAGTCAGTTTACGACTCTCATTATTTAATAACCTTTATTTAATCATCATATCAGGTTTAGGCAATCATCCTAAACCCTTCTAGATAATATTTTTCTATCTATGACATGGTGAGATCAAGTAAACAATTTACTTGTAATTAATTAAAGTGTAGAACTACTAAGTTTGATTCAAATATTTAGTTCATGTTTATTGATTTGCAGAAGTCACAAAAATTTACTTTTCCATTAGTAAGTAACATAGCTATTGTCTTATCATGTACAATTTTATCAGTCAATTAATAATTAGACGTATGATTGATTAGTAAACTTATCTCATTGCATTCGAGTCTTAGAAATTGTAATTGTATTTCACAAATCTTGTTCCAATGTCCAAAAAATGTTGTCTATTTACTTTGTTAATTAATCATTAGTCCATGATATTATAATTACCATTCCATTCATTTAAATAAGTAGATTAAATAATTTACAAGTATAATTAACAAATAATGAACAATATATTTCTCAATTTATTTAAGCACAACAGTTTGCAAATCAGATATGTCACTATTTACAACTCATGAATATAACAAAAATTATCATAATCTACAATATAATAATTTTGTGCCCAAAAGTACAATATTTATTTTCAAATAATATAATTTTCCCGTGACCGCTTAAAATGTCACAAAAATATTTCATTCAATACAATCCAACTTTGAAATGTACATTTAAATCAATGTTTTCAATCAGTCATATATATATATATATATCTTTTCTTCTTGAAATAATTAATCCTTCTCGATATCTAAAAGATAAAAAATGATCAACATACATAGCCAGTTTAAAAACCTAGTATGGATATATGTCCCCCTATTATTTAATTATGAGACATCTAAATATTTATTGACTTATTAAATTCAATAGACTTATAACAATACTTATAAGTCATTATATATTTTGAAACAAGAAGATAATATTCCATCATAAATATTTCCTAACCATCATAAACAAAGATGCCATAGTTAATAAAAATAATCAATCAATATTTTCCATCTAAAAATATAAATCAAGGAGTATCCATTCATCTAAGTTCATACTAGAATCATCATGCAATTTTATCAAAGAATAGGAACAATCAAACATTCTATCAGTTAGGTTAATACATATTTAACAACATCTACCCAATCATAAAAACTATGGTTTCCTTAACACTCGATGCTAATAAAAGGTTATAAATAGGTGCTCAACAACAAGATATCCATTTCTAAAAGAAAAACAATACATGAAGGATAAATTACTTACGTCAACATCCTATTTAAAAGAAGTATACGTGAGAGAAATGGAGATTGATTAGTGCATATCCAAAAAATAAGTTACTTTCTAAATCCGTAAGGATCTAACTCTTATTTGTTTCAAATTTTTTTTGCACAAAATGTATGAAACGTTGTAAAAGGTCGAGTTTACAATTTTTGTGTAATACAATGTATACAACCAACTAATATCCCAAAACTACGCCTGTATGCAAACACCAATCTTAAGAGTGATTCTCACTGACTTGAAAATCAAGTAAAGAAGGATGAATCACAAAGAAAAGTTATTGGAGAAGGAGGATTAAATAAAAGTACTCCCTCTTAACATCTAGGTTCGTATTTAACCCAACTCGATGACGGAAATTATTATTGTCACACTTAAGCACAACAACAATAGTTAACCTTGGAAGTGAACTCAGAGGTATTTATAATGACAATAACATTGAAAATGTTGGGTGTTAATTGAAACCATCTAACATAAAAAAACAAAAATTCTTTCTAAGCACCAATCTACTCGTGAAATCCCATAATACCAAACCAATAATAGATGAAGTATTAAACTAGTTAAAAAACAATATAAAACTAAAACCAAACATTAAAATCCATGGATCAACCAAACTAAAGATCAGAATACAAATGGTTGATTACAGAGATAATATCATGTTTATTTCTCAATGACCGAACCAATTTTCCTATCAAATAAAAAATATTCTACCCAATATCTTCCCCAACTACGTGGTGGGTCAAGCTTTAAAGGTCTTTTTTGTTTATGACAATAAACACACGAAAAACTTAAACCCAATTAGTTTAAGAAAAAGCAATTCATTACAGATTAGCATTATGCTAAACGGTTTCCTAATGACCATCTTAATAAAAAATAAACAAGCATGCATAGTTTAATATACAGGACGAAGGCCTGAATCTAGTATAATAACTTGAATAACCATTAATCAAAGAATACCCTGATTGAAAATCCAACACCGTTGCAAGATTACACAGCTTGGGATAAAAAAAATTTAACAATAAACGTGCATTTAAATTTTTAACTACAAAACATCCAAACAAGTGGAAATATAGCCATTCCTATTAAACTCAAAGAGACCACTTAAATTCAGAATGAGAAATAACCCCAAGGTGTCCACCATAAAGACTGTTAAATCTTCCATTATCTGCTTCCCGAAATAGAATAACAAACTAGTCAGTATGAGAAAACAGATGTAACACCTCTAACGCGAGCATAATATCTTGAAAGAAATGCAAAGGAAGAATAAAAATGAAGCACTAGTTATTTGCATGATAGCTATGGAAGAAGCCTCCCCTAAATCCATCGGAATGAATTGAATTAATTAAATTTTTGTATGTTCCATGTAGTGGCATTCCCCATTAAATCTACTTCCAACTCTTTGTCTCTCGTAAATGATCAACTCAGTGAACAATTATTAAATTAAGAAATATTTGAATGGGTCATGATTCGACCGAATCACCCCTTAAACATTCAACACAAATAATACTAGTCTAACCTTGGTAAAATTTAATCTAATCCAAATGCAAGGCCTTAACATTATGTTAATCTTCTAATTTTAATAAGTCCAAACACATAACTCATTAAAGCCATACATCAAGTTACTAGGTTCTAATTATGATCAAAACTATAAATCATGCATAGTTTCCTAAACCAGTCTTATTCATGTCTGCCCATCCTAGGGCATCTTAACAACAATTTAAAATCAATAATTCCATGAAAAAAAATAGTTAGTATGTTTATGCAATCATAAAATATGTATCGGTTAATCTGATTTACAGGGACAAATTCATGAAACAAATAAACACATTATGATCATAAAATGCAACATTTTAGTAAATTATTTCTTGAATTATAGTATTTTCATGATATTTATACATGTGCTTGATTAAAATAAACTTTTACATGTTCCACTAGAAGATCTCTTCTCGCTGCTCAATTAGTGATCATCAAGGTCATAAGAGTTAGCACACTTGAAAATCACCACTTTTTCCACATAAACCAAGTAATATATCCAAACCGTAAATAACTTAATCCATGCATGTTAATTCATACTTCAAACAATAAACTTAAGTTATATTATCACTAAAACGATTAACAACAACAATACATCCAAACACAAAATCATTAAACCCAAAAATAATACAAATTAGCATACAAAAACATAATTTAATAACTTTGTAATGCATCTTGTGAGTGCTTGGAGTCTAGTAACGTTATACGGTAAGTTTTGCAACTATGCGTAAGAATTTTTATCATTTCCAAGGTAAACATGCATACACCTAGCTACTACATTGATAGAGGAATGCTTCTTGTTCACAAACCTTCATGAATCATATTATGAAAATAAACTATCTTTTTTCAATGAAAAAATGAAAATTTGGAGTGTGACATAGGCCCCTCAATTGGTTCATATATTGTTTCACTTTACTCATTGCATTCATAATATTCCTGTGAATGATGCCAAGCAATTGCTAAGCTGATAATATCTCATTGTGGCTTATATTAGTGACCACGAGGATAAAAAATGTGTATCTCTTGACCCCTTAATTAGAGAAATTGCCACGCATCTTCTTAATGATGCGCCCGAATTAGCAGGAACTTGACAAGGTCATAACTTGAGCTCCGGGTGTCCATTTGACTCCTTTTTTTTTTTGAAACCACGTGTTTTGATGAGAGGAATGCAGCGGCAACCCGCCCTACCAGTTGGGGCAAGTTTTCGACACATTTTTGGCCAAAAATTAGGATTTAAGTTATAGTTTGGTTTTTTCCTATTTTTGCGCATTAGTTAATTTTAGTCTATTAATTGCATTGTGAGTTAGAAAGTTGGAAATTCCTCTAATTTAGGGATGTAGAAGATGCATGGCAATTTCTGTGCCCGTAGGAATAAGCATGTGAACTTACTAAGAATAGTAGGTTCTAGTAAACTGCTAAAAATAGTAATTTCCGCCACCTAGAGTAGATTTAGTCAGAGTTAGCTAGAGTTTACTTGGACACTCGAGTTGGGAGTTATTTTCCTATTTAGGAAACATTGTAATTCATTATTTGATAACGAAGAAGGATATCTATTTTCTTTTGGAGTTCATTTTATTGCAGTTTATCTGGTTGTTCTTAATTTGGCTACATTACCTTAATAGTGCATTTTTTGCACATTTAGTATTGTATTAATAGTTGTCTTATAAATGATGCCAATCAGCATTTCTTACATTGATTTTTCAACTAATTTCTCAATGTAACCAAATATTCAGAATAAGTGACATAAAAGTTTTGATGTAAATGCATGTACGTCCTTTAGCTCATTATCTGTTTCTATTGGTGATATGTGTAATGTTCGTGCATGAATAATACTTTAACTTGGCAGGTGAATTGGTGGTGTCATACATAGATGCTTATTAATATTCCTACGTGAACACTAGAGTAATGAGAGATATAGTGGTTGATCGATTTTCCTTAAATAATGAATTTGACCATTACTCAACTATATTTTCTATAGTAAAAAATGAATGTCTTGGTGTGCATGTTTTAGATAAAAAGGATATGCTAGAAGATCAATCCCTAATAAGGGAAAATAAAGAGTTGGACTCCATTTAATTTTGATTAGCCAAGATGTGATTCCATTTCTGGATCTCATTACTTCTTATCTAATTCTTTCCAAGTCCAATGAGTGGACCTTATTTTCTAAATCATGAAAAAACATAATAGAAGTTCATATTGAACATGCATATAGATGTTATTACAAAATACCATAGGAAGATATCCTATACAATAAAGTTAAAGTCATTTCATAGATGACCAAAAGGAAAATAAGAGTTCTTTTATACAGTTGGGTTGTGGACCCAATAGATAATATGGATGATTTTGATCTGAGTGAAATTGTTATTAAAAGGTGTAGATAAGGAGTCTCTAATGGCATGGCCTTCATTAATAGGTTATATGGAAAACATTTATCTCTAAGGTCAATGTATCTTAGATCCTTTTAATTTCTATGATTATTGATGGACGAAATATTTCTTCTTTAGGGAAAGTGCTCATTTTTAATTTGATGAGCCAAAGAAAGTTTTTTTACAATAACGGGAAATTATTTTACATGCCTTCCTATCTTTCATATGGAGTATGTTGTGTTCTCAACTATTAAAAATTATGTCAAAAATGGCTTCCTTTATGCCCTTTATAAATATATGAACTATAATGAAAGTTGATTTCCAATCTATTCATATATAATATTCAAGATAAATGCAATTATTTGTATCCTACTCTCAACCAACAAATAAATAAAAAAACACCTAGAATATATGTTGAAATCCTCACTTCCATAAGAAGAATGGGAGATATGTTGTTTTCTCCAAAAACATATTGTTACCATGATTCAAGGGCTCCTTAGACCTTCTTTTCAGTACTTTGTGCCTGAAAAATTAACATAACAAGAGGTGGAATATGAAGTTTTTAACGATATTTATGGCAAGTAAAAAGAGAAGAATATTCAAACACACCGTAGTAACTATGTGATGCATGTAATCTAATACATGGCCTAATTTTATGGTTCTATCATCCCATATAAATTCATTATATCCCTGCCAACAACCTATTAAACAATACAACGCCATTTATAGGATTTCCAAACAACTTGAGTCACTTAAAGGATAACCACATATATTATGTGCACATGAGGATGATATCAATCACTAGGTATGGATTACCAAAAAAAATGATAGCATTTTTAATAAGAATATGAAGAAAACACGTGCAGTTTTCCCTTTTAGGTTATATTGAGGGATAACATATTTATAATAATCTGTTAAATGCTAGTGAACCTTATGCTCAAAATATTATATTGTTTAAGTACCTAGTGGTTGTAACTATGTTAATTTAATATGTTAAATCCTAGTGATGTGTGCAAGATCCAAATATTATGTTTTGGAATATCCTAGCAACAGATAAGCTCATAATATCTTAATTTAATTTCTTAAATGATGAATACCGTTATGCTCCAAATAATATGTTGTGGCATAAACTAGTGGTTGTTAAGATCAAAATATATTAGTATATATTTTTAAATCCTATCGAAGACTAAGTTCCAAAAATTATGTTGGGTCATAACCTAGTGGATTATAAGCTCAAAATATCATTTTGTAACTTATTAAATTATAGCGACCAGTAATCTTGAAATATTATATTGTAGAAGTACCTAGTGGCCGCATAGCTCAAAATATGTTAATTTAGTTTGTTAAATTGTATTGACTTTAATTTCCAAATATTATGTCCTCGCATAACCTAGTGGCCACTAAGCTAAAAATATATTCCTTTAAATTGTTAAATCTTGTTGATACACATGATGTTGTGGCCTAGCATAGTGTCTGCTAATATCATAACATCTTAATTTAAATTGTTAAATCTTAGTGACTGCAAGCTCCAAATTATATTTTGTGACATATCCTTTTAGCTGCTAAGGTAATAATCCATTACTTTATTTTCTTAAATCCTAACCGTCAGTAGGTTCTAAATATTAGATCGTAGCATAAATTAGTGACCGATAATATTAAAATATCTTACTTTAAAATCTCAAGTTGAAACAATAAATTCAACTAATGTATACATATCTTGTTTTCATAAAAAAAGATTTTTTTACTTTATTTAGTAGTGGCTTTATCTAGCGACCACAAAGTTCTAAAAATTAAAAGTTTATGTGTTATATTGTTATATAAAAATTTATCTATATCTTGTGAGATTTATGCATAATTTTATTACTTTTATTACAATTTAAGAAAATTGGATTAGCAGCGGAGAAGTTAAACATAAATTTTATAGATACGACTCAATCTACTCGTTATAACCTAGGAGGAACTAAGATCTTTTTAAAGGTAAATATTACATGTTTATAATGAAGTGATTTTTTAATTAAATACTTCTAATATTTGTGTATAAAGAAGGAGATAAATAAACTAACAAATACTAGGACTAGAAAATAGGTTGTTTCCTATATAAAAAAACAACTGAGCTGTGTGGCTGCTATGCTAAACAATTTTTTCCCCAAAGAAGAATTTGTGAGAAGCAAATAGATTAGAATAAGGTGGAGTAAATAACTCTCAACACATCTTGTATTATTATGCAGAAGCACATACAATTTATAGGAGAAATAATAAACAACATTCCCCTAAACTGGAGGAGGAAGATATGAACGAAGATGAGAGAATAATGGAATACAATAGTTAGGAGACAATAAAGGGATAATATAAAACAAACACACCTAAAATATAACCTATGTTACATATGCTAACATTCCCCCCTTATTACATTATTCTTGCAAATGTGACCTCTAAAGAGATCAAGTTTGACTTTTCCAAGTGCCTTGGTGAGAATATCAGCTACTTCTACTTCTGTAGGATAGTACTGGAATTGAATATGATGGTTCAAGACATGATCCCAAATGAAATGATATTCAATTTCAATATGTTTCATTCGTTCATGAAATACAAGATTTTGGACGAGCTTCAACACACTTTTATTATCGTAATAGAGAACAGGTGACTATTTTTTAGGAATTCCCATATCATCTAAAATACGATGTAACCATATCACTTTGCACACAACTCCTCACGCGACATGATATTTTGCTTTTGTGGATGATATGGAAACAACGTTCTACTTCTTGATAATCCATGAGATGGGTCCAGATATGGGATGAAATATGTATCATGTAGTTGACTTGTTGTCATAAACAGATCCGTCGTAGTCTGAGTCAATGTATCCCTACAAGAAGAATTGATCATTCTTTTTATATTCTAGACCATAATCAAATATTCCTCAGACATATCTCAATACATGATTTGTTGATGTCCAATGACATTACTTTGGCTCCTGCATGAACCTGGAAAGATAGCTGACGACAAAGCACAAATCAGGTCTGGTATATGTCAAATAGATGAACCCTCCAATAAGTTTCATGTAGAGTGTAGCATCTACTTGAGGTGAGTCCTGGAATCTTGAAAGTTGCAAGCCTCTTTCCATGGGAGTAGATATATGTTTACAATAAGACATTCTGTACTTTTTAAAGAGTTTCTTAGCATACTTTATTTGGGAGACAAAAATGTGATGCTCCTTTTGTCATATTTCCAAGCCAAGACAGTAATGTAGTAGCCCCAAATCTTGCATGCCAAAGGTTCTTTTGGTATCATTCGTCACAATATCAACCTATTCTTCTGAACTACCAATGATCAAAAGATCATCTACATACACAACAAGAATGACAATTTATTTTCCTGCCTTCTTTCTATACAAATTTGAATTTGAGGGGATACGAGTGAACCCATGCTACAAAAGGTGATCGTCGATCTTGATATACCATGATCTTGGAGCTTGTTTTAGTCCATACATTGATTTAATGAGATGACATACCTTCTTAGGATGCTCTTCATCAACAAATCCTTCATGTTGGGTCATGTACACTTCTTCTTTCAAATCAACATTTAGGAAAGAACTCTTGATGTCCATCTATTGAAGTCTCCATTATTTTTTTGCTGCCAGTGCGCAAACAACTCTGATGGTCTTGATTTTCACAATGGGTGCATAGGTTTCTTCATAGTCAATGCCCTCTTTCAGAGCATATCCTTTCGCTACAAGACGTGCTTTATGTTTGTCGATGGATCCATCTGCATTATATTTTGTCTTGAAAACCCATTTGCATCCTATGGGTTTCTTTCATGTAGGAAGATTGACAAGTTCCCATGTCTGATTTTTCATAAGTGAGTCATATTCTTTATCCATGGCTTCCTTCCACTGCGGTTGACTTGTTCCTTCATGAACATTTTTTGGCTTGAAGCTATTAATCAGTGAACTCATGAGTGAAAATTTTACCTCATTTCTTGTTTGAATCCTTGTTTTTACTTCAGATGATGTATCTTGGAGTTGTTGCAATTGTGAGTCCTTGATGGTGCTTTGTACCCACTTCAGACGAGAACTTGGTTACTTTTGAGAAGAACTATGATGTTGCCATGTGGATTGATGTGGAGTCACATTCTCCACTTCTCCAAGGTCAACAAATAGATCTACTGGTAGCATTTCTTTTCTCTCAGTAGTCGCCTTTGGCTCATCATCTGATTCGAAGTCTAGTCCATGAGAGGTGGTTAGAAGTGGATATTCTATTGATATTATTCAGTCAAAGGATGAATTGTCACAAACCACATCTTAACTCTCATATATTTTCTTTATCTCAGGATCCATGCTATGATACACCTTCTAGGTAGTTTTCTAGCCAAGTAGGACGCACGGGAGCATCTTTGGCTCAACCATATTTCTCTTCTGAGTTGGGACATGCATGTATGTTATGTAACCAAATACTTGAAAATGAGAAATTGATGGCTTTCTACCACTCCATACCTCTTCTAGCATTTTATTTTGTAGAAGCTTTATCAATACCCTATTGAGAAGATATATAGCTATCTATACTACTTCAGCCCAATAGCATTCTTCTAGCTTTGCAGTTGTTAGCATGTAGCGAGCCATCTCCATCACTGTGCGATTGCGATGCTCAATAATGTCATTCTACTGGGGCGTGTAGGGAGCAGTCAGATGCTACTTAACGCCTTGTCGGTTCACAAATACCAAGAAATTATTTGATGTGTATTCTCCCCCTCGATCTGAGTGAAACAGAAGAAGAGGTTGTTCGGTATCTTTCATAACAAGATGATAGAAGTTGTGAAAGTGTTGAAGAGCCTCACTTTTCTTCTTCAAGAAAAAAATCCACATCTTGTAGGAGTGGTCATCCATGAACAATTGAAAGTACTTGTATCCTGGAAATGAAACATGCAAAGGGCCATTAGGATCGGTATGAACTACCTCCAGACAATTTTTGGCATGGAAGGTGATTTCTTGAAACGAAACCGTGTGTTGTTTTCGTACAAGACAACCATGGGAAATAGGAAAAGAACTGGAAAATTTTGGTAGTCCATGAACCATTTCTTTTGAACTCATCTGATGCAATGAACTAGCTGACAAGTGTCCATATCTAAAATTCCAGAGTGTAGTAGATTGTACTATTGATGTAGATAAATATTTTGTAGAACATGAAATAGTATCTAAAGTAAATAACTTATCTTTCAGAAATGATCTAGCAATAATCTTACCTTTTCATGAGATCAAACATGATTTGATGCCATTTTGGATACAAAACTCTACCTTCAGGTGATTATTTAATAGCTAAGTTACTGACAGGAGGTTGCTAGACAAGCCAGGAACATATAATACCTTTGTAAGTGTACATTTTCATGGTCCTAGAGTAATGGTGACTCTTCCTATTCCTTCTGCAATATACTCTTTGTCATCATCTATCTAAATCTAATCTCTAGTGGCCTCATCATTGAGTGAAGAAAACAACTCCTTATCACCTAACATGTGCTTACTTTCACTAGAGTCTATTAGCCAGACTCTCTTCATGGGTTGTGAAGTTTGAGAGACAAGTACAATATTATTACCAGAATGTGCTCCTTCTGATGTCTCTTCATTAGACTCATTATCTTATTTGGTTGCGAGATGCCCCGTTTGCTTTCTGTAGTGGGAACGTCATTTGGAATTTTAAAAATATCCGCACCCTGATGTGCTCATTTTACTTGAAGACCCTTGTTTCAAGCTATTGTACCAGAAGTGATCAGTGTCGTGAGTGTTGGTTCTGAAAATGTGACACCACCTCTTTGACATTTGATCTTTTTGTTGTTGTTTTTGTTGCGCTTGATTTTTCTTTTCTGGGGGACCCTTCCAATTCTTCTGGCCAAGCTATGGCTTTGAGAAAAGGGCTTTATCCTAGGACTCCTCTTGGGATGAATTGATGGCCTCTTCCTACTACAGTAAATTCACAAGTTCTTCAAATGCCACTGTTTGTTTAGATACATTAAGTGTCGTAACGAACACTCAGAATTGAGAAGGGAGTGCTCTTAAGGTGATCATCATGAGAATTTTGTCGTCCACCATTTCACTTAGTGTTAATAACTCTGATCACAGCTCAACCACGCTATGTAAGAACTCCTCAAATTTCTCATCTTAACCCATAGAGAGGGTGTGCAGATTTGACATAAGATGGAGGATATTAGTCTGATTCTTGGCTTCATAAATTTTTTCTAGCTTGTCCCAAGCCACCTTTGGTTTCTCCACATTCTGAACAGGTGTTTGCACATCATCATTGATATTGAGAATTATCATGATCAAGGCTTTGGCACTAGACATCTCATACTTTATTAATTCATCAGGGGTTGTAGGAGCGGGCACAAATCTTATGACAATTCCCCATAATACTTTGAACTAAATGATTGTCCTCTTTTTTATTTTCTAGGCCGTAAAATTGGGCCCTTTAAGCAACTGAGCATTAGAGAAGAGAAAATTTGGAGTAGACATTTTTATTTATAAAATTATATATATATATATATATATATATATATATATATATATAATTTATTTCAAGAGATATTACAATAATGACTCGCTGCTTTGTAGTACTAGCTCGTAGATTCTCTCGATACTCATATGATGAGAGATGATGACACTTTGTGGGGTGATCTTCTTTGTCTTCATACTCATCGTTGTACCCAGCTTCTAATTCTTCCTGTACTCTTTTTGCTTAGCAACTGCCATTGAAAAGGAAATATTCAAGAAGTCCTTGTCAAACTAGCTCGTCGAAGACTAGATTATTGGTGTTTCGAAGCTCGTTCAGCAAAGCAATGTAGAACCCAAAGCTCTCAGGAGATTCTTCATGGTGTTCTCTAGTTAGTGATTCGATGTTCCAGCTTTCAGCAGTGTTTATCATGTTATTCATGCTATCAATCGAGTTATCTACACTCGACATTCGGCGTAGTGTTGTAGAAACTCCACGTTTTTTATGTATTTAACAACTTTCATGTAGAATCTAGTATGTTCCTCCATGTAGTAGCAAAGACTAATTTTCTCAATTACACCATGCAACAGTAGTAAGAGACACACTCTCACAGGTATTTTGCACTTCCACTGAGATTTTTATTTTATTTTTTATGCAGGAATAAAGAAATTTATCATGGTCATTGTCATCTTCTCTTTAAACATTTCTCGGTAGGGAAATAGATGAATTTGCTACAGCAAAGAGGACAAAAAAAACAATAAAAAAAATAAGTTTATTCTTCCACACTTTGCTTCCTTCACACAACTTTTTATTAGCAGTAATTCTTCTACTCCACGCAGCCTCTGTCCTCTCCCACGCAGAAAAACAAGAACTCCACGCACTGATATGTCTAAACCTCCTTCCATGTAGGTGTACTGTAAGTCAATATGCCATGATTTGTAGCATTTGCTTCCTTCCTCACATCCCATCATCCACGGAGCCTCCTTCCATGTCCTACTCTTACACCTAGTCACTGCCAAGACTTTCTACGCTATATTTTTTTTGTTTGTTTCACTTCATGTTTTGATAGTAATCTAAGATTCAATTGAATTCAATGCAGGTTTGGATGGTACTCTCCTCCACGCTAATCCAACACATAGGATCCTTCAAACATCAACTTGCACCAGGTGAGCAGGCCGATCCAACTCCTCCATGCAATTTCCGTCTAGGTTGAACGCTACACACAGCAGACAGGTTTGACCAAGTGCGTTGATATTTTCTCGAGGTAGAGGTTTTGACCATTCATCTCATTCCCACGCTGCTGTTCTTCAAGCACACAGGCCTGAGATTTGATGCTCTGATACCAAAATGTGGGAAGCAAATAGATTAGAAGAATGTGGAGTAAATAACTCTCAACACATCTTGTATTATTATGGAGAAGCACGTACAATTTATAGGAGAAATAGTAAACAACATTCCCCTAAACTAGAGGAAGAAGATATGAATGAAGATGAGAGAATAATGGAATACAATAGTTAGGAGAGAATAAAGGGATAATGTAAAACAAGCACACGTAAAATATAAGCTATGCTATGTATACTAACATAATTATAGCCTAATGACCACTAGTAAATAAAAGAATTTTCATGGAAAAGTGTATTCTTATAGGATAAATAAAATTTAAATGCTTTAAAATATGACACATAAATATGGAGATCATGTATAAATGCATAAATATATGTGTAGAATCATGTACTATTTTATATAATAGCACTATCTTTCACCAATAATAAGTAGCATATTTAAAAATGGTTTTTAACTCAAATTTATCATATCTTGTTTCAGATTTAATTTCAAATGTATATATATTTTTTATAAGATGTTTTTCAAAAGAAAGAATTATACTATGGCGACCACAAAGCTAAGTGAATTTTTCGCTTAGCATAATGGATACAAAAGGAAATACATATTTAAATATATATTGATTAAAATTTATATTTAATCATATTTACACACACATATATAATATGTTTACCTTCCATTGTATGAAAAATAACTTGATGAAGACATTGCACTTGGTTATTTCTACAAGGAAAAACAAATATAATTGAGAATATTTATTATACAATTGAATACTTAATATGAAGCTATAGTTTTAAAGAAATTTGTTAACCTCATATATTTTCCTGTAATGTCTAATTTAAAACCATATAAAGAATGTACAATGAATTTTAATTAGCCACATTTATTTGTATCATCTTGATAAACAACATTAAAATATTTTTGTTCCCACAACCCTTTAAAATTAAAAAAATGTGAATATGCGAAAGACCATCATTACCAAGAAAAATCAACTCAATGAAAAATAATGAAAATTCCATAAATAAAATACCTAGAGAGAGACATAGAAGTGAAGAATTGGGAGAGAGTTAAAAATAGAGAAATACAAGACCTCAAAAGGGATTACATTTTCTTACATTAGGGCAGAATTTTTTTTATTTTTTGTGAAGAACAATATGGTTTGAAAACGTGATCAAAAGGAACTTAGAAGAAAGTTTTGAATGTAGAGAGTGATTTAGTAGTTCAAAGCAGTGTGGGTGTGTTTAATGATTTGGTAGGATAAAGTAGGGTTGGATTGTTGTGTAAAACAAAGGAACTAGTCGACTACAGTATGACGAATAAAGATTACAATAAAAAAAAGGTACACATTTAATATTATAGATGCTTTTGATAAATAACTAATTTATTAATATCTGAGATTATTTTGTGCTCAATCATGTCTCTGAAACCTCCATATTCTACCTCAAAATAATTTATCTGTGTGATTATATTTGTAACCTATTTTCCTTTCCTCCTTTTTGTGCCTATTTTTTCATCCTTTATGTGTGTTATCTACGAATAAGATTATATTCCCTTGTAAAAAACATCTAGGATTTCTGGACTTGGCCCTGTAATTTACTGTATGTGTATATTGTTTTATAATTTCAAGAGCTTCTTTCCTACGAGGCAAAAAAAACCATATACCCCATTCAATATTTCTATTACGTATTTAATAATTTGTTTGGCACATTCCATGATATAAATTTTGATTTGAAATTAATAATTTGTCGTCCTTTATTTGTCACTTTCCCCCTCATAGAACAAAAGTGTTGGATAACAAAATGTTAGATCATCACAAATCCAGGGGAATTCATAATTTGAAATTTATATTTTTCCCTCATAAATAAATTAAAAAATAACATAAATATAAAATATAAAAATGTGTTATTCTCTGTATCATATAATAATACAAAAATAATAACAAATATAGTATAAGAAATCCAAAGAAATAAATCCTAAACATGGTTTTATAGTTTAATAAAATAGTATACACACATTAACATTAATTTTTATAAAAATTGATATTAACATTGTCAGATATCTAGTGTGTGATAATTTAATATAATTCTCCAATTAAAATGTTCCACTTGGAAAGTCTGAACTAGATAGCTAGAAAACAATATAATTGTCACATATTTCACATTGGCTTATATTTATAAAAAACTTAGCGACCACTAAGTTCCATTTATATGATTTGTTATTTAAATGTTAGATTTAAAATAATAAATTGTTAGGTCATAGAGGCTACTAAGATAATCTTTTCAATACATGTTAGTGAAAAACTATGCATTTTTTATGTTGCTTATTAACGTTTTTAGGAGAATCCTATCAGCCGCTAACCTCTATATATTCTAGGGTTCATTTCTAGGAATGTATAAAATACTAAAGGTTGTCTAACTTAGTTATAATAACAAGATAGTTGAGGATAATCCTAACCGTTGTTATGTCATACATTTAAATAAGTAATGGAGTTTAGTGGTTTCTGGTCCTTTTTGTTGAGATTTTCATATCTCTTGATCCCTCTTGAGGGTATTTATTAAAACTCTTGGCTCCGTAAGGGATAGTCCAAAAAACAAGATATAATTAAAAAATTAGTGATCCAAATATTTATAGATAGTGTTTATAATGAAAATAGGTAATGGTAGGATCCTAGAAGCTACTAAGCTAGACAATGATTGGTTATTTTATTGTTATTTTCAAAAAAGGAAACTGTCGATCTTAGCATCCACTTGGTCATTCTTTTTAATAAGTAATTAAGTTTAATGGTCATTAAACATTCTCTCTCATGTGAAGCAATTTGATTTATGTGTTACAAAAAATATGTTATATGTAAACTGCATAAGCATTTATTTATCTTGAGGTTATGTAGTGCAATACTTTTCTCCACCCGGGATAGTCCATCCAATATGATAGAATTATAAAAAATGAAAAACCCTAGCTATCTAATCCTATACAAATAATATTTGTAATGACAAGAGGTAATGGTAGTAGTGTAGAATATGGTAAGCTATAACTAGATTTGTTATTTTATCACTATTTTCAAAACAAGAAACATTAGATTTCTAGTCCTGTGTTGTTTCATAGGAAAAAGTCACTTGAAAAGAGGACAACACTACCCTAGTGTCAAAACATTTCATTGCAACCTTTCCTTGACACCTCTCTAGGTAACTCCACACATTTTTCTAGGAATATCCCCCAATTTTTATAATGTCTATGTCTGTGGTTTAACCCTCACCCATGTAGGGAAAGAAAGAAAACAATTTCAAAGAAGTCTTTCAAGATAATGTCTTTTAGGGAAGATATTTTGCCAGGATTGGAAATTACATACATAATCTCTAGAGTTGATTTAAATCCCTAAATTCATCCTAAAGTTTTATTCATGAGAAACTATATTTTAAAAATATATTTAGCAATATTTTTGAAAGATCCAGATGTTTAGGAGACAGTTCAACAAAATTAGTTTTTCGAGGATAAAGGAGCACACAATACAAAAAAACACTTGAGCATTTGGAGATGATTCTAGGATTTTGAGAATGATTTGGAGGTGAAAAAAATTATAAAGTGAAATATAATTCAAATTCGTACATGGTGTTAATCTCATATTTTTCGTAACACCTATGCATTGCTTTCCACAACTTATTTTTGTAGGCAGAACTGGTGGTCCTGATAAATAAAAAGTTTATGAAGGTTAAAATATTAATAATAAATTTAAACCAATCCCATCATTCAAAAAAATTAATTTCTACACAAAATTATATAACGAAGCGCCTAGAAACTCATCTGGGAGCTACAACAATGCCATTTTCATGACCTTCTCCAAGGTACAAGATTTGTTCTTATCCAATTTTTTCAATGCCACATCATAGCATGAGGATAAGGTGCACTGTTGGTGTCCCTCTCCAAGTTGACATGGGGAGAAAAAAATTTCCTTCAACCTTAAGCCTTATATAGCCTGAACATGACCTTCGGGAGCTCCGATAAATATGTTTATTTAAATTTCTAAACTCCAAACAAACTTCTGAATAGTTGAAACTTTTCCTCATGAGGATAATAAATACGTTTAGTGTCCCTATCTTACATTCTAAGTGGATATGGTTGAAAAAACTTCAACCCCATTTCTTTCTTCCATTAGGTTCTTCTTGTGACCCAAAATTTACCCTAGGAGATTGAATTAAGCCCTTTTCTCATTTCTCCTCGCCTGTGCATGTGTGTCATATGTCATCGAAGCGATAAGTTGTAATATTCATATCCCCCTATCCCATTCTAAAGGGTATAAGGGGAAGAAAAATGTACCCCCTACCTCTCTTCCCCTTATGCCTTTAAGATCCCACAAATAGCCATTTCCCTCATTTCTCCCACAGTGCTCCATTTTCACCCAGAACTTCACCCAAATTTTTGCACAATTCCTACATCCAAATTTTTATTGGATTCTATCTCAGACATGTTTCCATGATCATGGAAATAAATATTTCATAAAAAACCACAAATTTTGAAGGCTTGGGCACATTTTTCTCCAGATTGACTTCCTACCCCACAAAGTGAAAAAATTCATAACTTGAAAACTAATGTACTGATCGAGCTATGATATTTTGCATTCTTACAAATATCAAGGTGCATTAAAGACCCAGTTTAAATAATTTATGTGGATAAACTTGATTTTTTACAGTGATAAAACCCCAGTTTCACACTCACAAATTTTGGAAATTTATTTTCTCATGTTCAAAAGATCGGGTTGAGTTGACAATTCATATTCGAGATGAAGAAGAAAAACACATATAAAAAATTTCAAAATCCAAAATCAAGAAATCCACTTTCAAGAAATAGTGAATCTCTACACAAGATCTTACTATAACTATCAAAACTTCACACAAGGAATATTTTACAAATCTAGAGTTTATAGTGAACATTGAGAGGAACAAGAAATGTGATCAAAGGTGGTCCAAATTGAAAATTTAAATTTACTAAAAGTATTAAATTCTCATTCTAAGTACAGAAATTGGAATTGGGATAAGTTTTCATCCATTCCTTTACTTTCGGGAATCTTCACAGGGTTCTTAGATGATAGTATTTCTCCAGAAAGGTAATTCATCCTTTGTAAAGGACTAGAGACATCAACCTTGTAATATGGTGAACAAAATAACAACTAAACATTGTAATGCACAATTAAAAAAATCATGAGGCACTCGTAAGTCTAATAAAGAATGTAAAAAAATTCAATTGTTCTAAAGATCATCATTGTAAGCCTTCAAATAGGTTAACATCAATCATTCTTCTCTAAAAAAATTTGAGGAAGCTGATTGAGTCGTTAAAAGTAATCCAAACTAATTGAACTCGATGAGCTAGATCAATTATTCCAAGATTGAGCTAGAAAATATTTCACAATTCTCAAAGTATTAAAGGAAATGTTTTCAATCTTAAAAAACATGTGTAGACCAAGGATGAAGGCGTTAGGAAATTTGATTATCATGAATAATAATTTGTGAAATCCTAGGGAATAGGAGAATGATCTTAATTCTAATTTTGAGTATGAGAATGTATCATCATGAGTGAGAGTTGTGTTCATATAATTCTCAATTTGAGAGTTATTGAAAAAATGTTTTTAAACACTCATTTGACATCCCGAGGTTTTTGTGTATCATCTCCAAGGGGAAGTTTGTGATCATCATCATCAACAAGGGAAATTTTTTCAAAGTGAACTTCATAAGAGCTTTCCAATTAGTATAAAAATGTAAAAGATGGTAATCAAGAGACAATTTCCATCTTCAAATTATTGAATTGTAATCTTGATCAAAGGCAGAGACATCTTTATTCATGATATTTAATAACTTCTTTCTTACCCTCTATCATTCATTCTCCTCTTCTCTCCCCCCTCCTAATTATTTTTTGTGAGTAATCTTAACGTTTATCTTATTCATTTAAATGTGAATATAGTCAAAATTGTAATAAGTCACCCTTTATTAATAAAAGGGGACATAATATCATCCCTAAATATTTGAACAGTTACATGTTGTGGAGTATAATTGAAAGATCATGTGAGGGGCAGGAAAAGATTGATTTTAAAATATATAAATTTTGATGACTTCACTAATCTTAAGAGAGGTCAATTTTATATGCTCATAATAGATGAATACTTTCAAAGAAAAAAAAGTGATATATGTTTCCTTTTTTCCTTCTCTCTATATTTTCCTATTTATTACTATGTACAATTTTACAAAAACATCACTGAAAGAAGAAAGTAGCTTCTTGCCTTTTTTTAGGATAATATTACCGAAACATTGTGTTCTTAATCGTATCTTGTCTTGTTTCTAGTATATATTTTTTTCTTTCTATATCTATATGTGTTGAAGTATTCTGATTAATTATTGTAGGTATATGATTTTCTACATGAAATATTAATCCCCTCTCCTTTTTCCCACTACCTTTCCTACTCTATCACAAAATTACCCCCTTATTAGAAATTGCAATATTTTTCTACAAGTTGAATAGAGTATCCATATTGGATCCCAATCCATCAGGGAACTACACATTATAATTCCATGTACACGTATTAAATAGAACTACCTCATTCAAGATGAAGAATTGATTTAGAGAAGAATGCTTGTATATTGCATTCTAATGATTAGAATTTATACAAAATGGATGCAACTAGAATTAGATGCAAGCTCTAGAAAAGAAGGGAAATTCAGAAAAAAATACAAAAATATGGAATAGTTGTAACATCTACATTTATGCCAACATTCCCCCCTTGTTACATTGTTTTTGCAAATGTACCCCCTAAAAAACTCAAATTCCACCCTTCTAAGAGATTTAGTGAGTATATGAGCTACTTGTGCTTCTGTAGGGTAGTATTGGAGTTGAATGTGGTGGTTCAAGATGTGCTCCTCAATGAAGTGACAATCAATCTAAGTATGCTTTTTTTATTCATGAAAAATGGGATTATTCTCGAACTTCAAGACACTATGTCTATCACAGTAGAGAATAGGTTACTACTCTTCACGAAAGCCAGGGATAATTTTAGTGGCGAATATTCGTAATATGGCGAATATTCCATTTTTGAAAATTTTGAAAAGGCGAATTTTTTGGCACTGGCTAGTGACCTGTTCGCCTAAAAAAAACACTTTAATTTTTTTTAGGGGTCGGCTTCGCCTACCCCTTGAAAAATATCCCCTATATAAACCTATATTATTCGCCAGGTAGAACACTTCTACTTCACATTTTTCAACAATATGATATATCCCATATTATAGACGCGCGACAAGGGGGTAAGTTATTGATGCACGACAAGGAGGGTTTGCAGACAAGGAGATACTGTAGATATTGACGCATAGTAGATGCATGACAAAGATTTTGTTGACGAGCGACATGGAGTTTTTTCGATGAGCAAGAAGAGGGCAGAGGTTGCAGACGCACGACATGATATTTGCTGCCGCGTGTCATTAAGGCCTATTGACGCGCGACATTAAGGCCTATTGACGCGCGTCACTAAGGCCTGTTGACGCGCGTCAATAGGCCTTAGTGACGCGCGTCACTAAGGCCTTAATGTCGCGCGTCAATAGGCCTTAGTGACGCGCGTCACTAAGGTCTATTGACGCGCGACAACAAATATCATGTCGCGCGTCAATAGGCCTTAGTGACGCGCGTCAATAGGCCTTAATGTCGTGCGTCAATAGGCCTTTGTGACGCGCGTCACTAAGGTCTGTTGACGCGCGTCACTAAGGCCTATTGACGCGTGTCACTAAGGCCTATTGACGCGCGACAAGGAGGTACAACAGATATTGACGCATGCCAGACGCACGACAAAGAGTTTGTTGATGCGCGACAGAGATTTTTGATGACTGTAAGAACGTGAAAACTAGACAACTCTGAGCTCACGTTATGTCCGGTCAAAGTTCAGTCAACAAGGAAGTCAACTTTGGTCAACAGGTCAACAAGTGGACCAATGACAAGGTGAAATGTGGCAATTGGTGACAAGGAAAAATTGATGGTCTTGTAATTTTTTAAAAATCAGTTCCATGGTTTAAATCTCATTGTAAGCTTTCTAACGCATTTTGAATAGACCAAATCTGAGTTCGTATGAGAAAGATATGCATACTCAAAGTTGTGTTCAAATGATGATGTGGCACACTCTAACGTGGAAAAATGTCATATTATAGGCATGACACTTGGCAGGGTTTTAGTGGATTTGGATTTAAAATAATAATAATAATATTTTATTTAATCCATTCTAGGGGAATAAGTCTAATCCCATGGGATAAGGAGGATTTTGTGGACAAAAAGGCTATTTAAAAGCTTATCCTATCCCTTTCCCACCAAATGTGAGTCAGTGGCTAAATTGGGTGCCTAAACCTATGGAAGGGGGATTTGAACCCAGAACCTCATCTAAAAATATAAGTGACCTTACCAACCCGCCACCCTCTTGTAAGTGGTATAAATAAAGCTCACTTGTATTTGTAATGGACAAGTGCCAAGTTTGTGTCAAGGGAAGAAGGAGGTAGTTTTGGAAAAGTGTAACTTTGGGGCACTCCTAATCACTTCCAGATCTCGAGTTATATATAAAAAAGTTTCTCAGAATTATGAGACAATTATGATGGTGTGATCATTTATCTGAGTTAGAGATTTTTGTGATAGAGTTATTTTTTGTTAAAGTCATGGGAAGGCGTAAAACCAAAGGGAGATACTGCTGCAAAGCCGATCAGGAAGTGAAGGATAGAGGTTGAGCTCCATTAATGTCCTTTAAAGCTCTGAAACATAGTTTTGTAGGTTTTTGGTTCATTATTGGTTAATGTAAAGGTTGGCATTTTTATTTACATATTTAACACTATTAATGAATCAGTTCACCACGAACTCGGGGACATAGGAATTCCAAACTCCGTAAAAAATCTGGTGTTGTGTTCTATTTTCAATTTTTTAGTTTTCTAATAATTGTAAGTAATTTAAATTCCAAAAATGAATGTAGATGCAACTATAATCAAAATTTATAAAATTAGAAAAATCAATTAAATCTGAAACAATGATTTTTTGGGGCTTCGAACAAACAGTGAAATTTTGAGTAAATTGCAAACTTAATTTCAGTTCTAAATTCAAATCCATAATAAGATTTTTAATCAATAATTTAGAGTGTTAAGATGTCTTAAGTTGTTAAAATAAAAGATCCTTTGAAATGATTAAAAGTGTTAGTTTCAAGCACCCATTTTCGGATCAATGATAGAATCACAACAAGTGCACATCAATCTTACTATAATAAAGATGGAGACTTCTTGGTCCCACGGGGCGTGCAAAAACTATTAGTGTAAAATCACAACACCGTAAATGACCTCCCAGATTTGGTATTTTGAACTTGTCATTTTGTGTGATTCGCATAACATTGAGTTTTCCCCAAAATTATGGGACTTTGCAAATGGGGAAACTCTCCAGATTAAAGGCTAGTTCCTATTCCTTTTTTTAGGTGCATTCGTGAAAACTTGCAAAGTACCTATTCTGAAACCTATTCTAAGTTTTACCAAGGAGACAAGGATAAAAAGAATACAAGAAATCAAAACTAAGCTATAAGGTGATGCACCAAAGGAATGATGAACATTAGTTTTGCTGATAGACACAAACCAACAAAAATACACACAGTAAGCAATCACAGATAACCAAATTTGTAATGGAAGACCAGATGAGAGCAATGGAGACAAGAAAAGATCTAAAATCAATCACAAACGTGTTTTATTTCTCTGAAGATTGATACAATGCATTACAAACGACTCGAAGGTAGAAAATGTGTTGCAATCTAATGGAAGGTCTGAAAATTCCATGAATTCCTTTTCTAGAAGAAAAGGGGAGCCTACAAAAATGGAGAAGAATATTCAACCCTTTACAATGAGTCCCGACCCTACTTTTATATATTCAAAACAGAAGGGAGAAAGAGAGAGAAACAAGAAAAATGGGTTTGAAGCTCAACCACTATCATCAATGCCTCCTGTAAAATCTGTCCCAAATCTATCTTGACTTCATCAATTTCTTGTTCGGACACCTTGAAGGAGGAGGAAAAAATAGATTAGATCGAATCCGATTTGGTTGTTGAGGCAAAAATAGATCCTACATTAACAACCCAAGATTTTTTTCTCCATTTTTCTCCCACCTAACCTCTCCAAACTTAAAGTTTTACATCTCCATGGCATAGACGAGGCCGAGATCTTTCCAACGGTGTTAGATTTGCTAGATTTTGAGCTCTGAGTTGAAAGATATGCCCATTTGAAATTTAGATCAGGTCCGTAGAAAAAAAGTGGGAAAACCAATTCAAAAATGGGCCCCCTTTTAAAACTGGACACGTGGAGAGCTAGCACATGTCTGAGGGAAGCCTCTGTGGAGAGCTAGCACATGTCTGAAGGAGTTTCGGGTCGACACGTGGCTTCTTTCGTGACCTTCTTGATTTCCTTATGTTTTTGGCTAAGTCCTTTTCTCGGTGGGGTCATATATCTAACTGGGGACATGCGGCAGCTTAGCACTTGCTTGGAATTCTCCCTTAAATTTTTCTCTTGAACTAGCACCATTTCGACACTTGGCACTCTCCACCGGCCTCTCATAATGTATTGAATATTTTGACCTGACTCTGTCCCCTTTATGAGACTCCGCACTCACTTAAAAGACCGATAAATATTTTCCTTTAAAGAAGCATCGGGTTGACACTTGGAAGCCTCCACAGATCTTAGAATTTTCAATGGCCCCTCTTACCTTTTCAGACCTTGGACTACGTGGTGAGCTCATGCTCATTTGGGTCTCTGCTTTTGGACTAACTTTTGGAGATGCGGCAAGCTGATGCATGACAGCTTCCGCTAACACTTCTATACTTAGCCTTTTTTTGAGGCCCTTTTTGTCCACCTTTTGATTTTGATTCTTTAACTCTACCTCTTCTTCAGGCCTGGGACACGTGGATCCCTAACGCTTGTTCTAGCCTCTCTTTTTGGATTCAACTTTGAAGATGCGCTGCTTGGAAACTTGGCAGCGTCTGCTAAGTCGAAGATAATAAAACAATAATTATCTGTTATCATTCATATCACAAGATTACACATATATATGAACATGCATTATTAAAAACAAGGAGTTTATTCAACAAACACTCCCATAAATCTCTCTCTCAAAACCTAAATACCTGAGCTATTAAAACTCACCTAAAGTAATATTGTTATATGAGTTCTTTATCAAACAACTCACATTAACATTTACATTACACACGTATATTTACCTCTAAGTAAATATTCAATCATAAATATTAATGGAGCACTAAATGTATTCCTAACATTCCCCCCTTAGTTTGAACATGGGAGAAAAACAATCACACTTCCTTCACAGCATGCCGCTCGTGTGTGCTCATGATCTAGATGGTTTTTCAGGACAACCAACAACCTCTACAAAGATGGTTTTATAGGAAAACCAACAACCTCAATATCATGATACTAATTTTCTTTGTCATTTCATTTGTCCACTGTGTTTTTCCTTTAGGAAATTATGTAGGAAATACTACTCACAGATTACAAATTTTGAAAAAAGGAGGCATAAATGGAAATGGAACATTAAGACTATGTTCCCCCCTCTATGTGAACATTTCACTTATTCAAACCATAATAGGAACACTGAGAAAGAATCACACTGCACACAATTGAAATCAACTACAACTATGAAATAAAATCAAACTCACACACAAAATGTCACCACGGTTTCATGCGGCCCCATCATTGGTAACTGACGAGAGGTCACTGATTGACCTCTAGCCTCCTATGCCTCCATCCTCTAATAGATGCATTCTTTTAGTAGAGAAATTTTTCTTCACTATCTTGAGTAGCAACTATCTCTGTCATGTGAATGGTTAGATCCTACTTCCCAATCACTTTATTCTTCTCTGTTTTCAGAAATGAAAGCTTTATTATTCAATTTACCATTCAACAGATTCCTCGCTCTTTTCTTTACAATACATTATTCCATGTCCAGAAACATTAGAATAGTGACAAAGAAGACTTTTATTTTGATCCTAAGAGGTTGAACCTTGCTTGAAAGAATGACTGTATCTCTTTTAAAAATATTTACCATGTGTTCCATATAACACTTTTTCTTCTGTTTCAATTTTATTTGTTCTATTTTCGTCCTCTATCAAAGAAGAAATCAAGTCTTCCAGACTTGGATTGATTTTTCTCAAAGTGAAGACCATATTAGAATAGCTATGAGGCATGCTATTAAGTAAAAATACTTTTTGCATCATCATCAGGAACATCTACTTTGATTCTAACTAATTGATTTAATACATAACGAAAATTACTTATATGTTCCACCATGTTGTCACCTTCCTCCATTTTTAGTTTGAACAACTTTTGTTTTAGTGCTACTACTGTGCTTCTTGCTTGTGATCCAAATAGTTTGTTTAGTGTTTTCCAAATTAAATTTGAGGATTTTGATAAATCTATATGATACAAATATGCATCAGATAACCCCAATCCAATGATCGCTATAGATTTTCAATCTTTGATGTCCCATATTGTCATTTCATATGCATCTCTTGGTTTCTTTACTTTTCCATCCACAATCTCCCACAAATATTTGTTGATTAATAACAACTAAGTTTTCACCTGCCATGTGTAAAAATCTTTGCCTTTGAATTTTCCCATTCGATTCAACTTAGCCATGTTGAAAAAATGGACTTCGGTTTCAACCAAAAATGCGTCTAGAAGACAATATGACAACTAGACTAAATAATTTAAAAAGTAATAAACCGAGATTAATTTTTAAATGAAAATGACTATATAATAAATAAAGACAAACAATACTTGAGTTCTTACTTGCCATGTATGGAAATATGGATTAATTAATCCATGACAATACTATTTGATAAACATTCACAATTTCGCAAAAAAAAATGACAATTGACGACGTGTGAAGTCTTACCTTACTGCTATCTTAGAATTTTGAGGATGTGGGTAGGCTTACATGGCTTTCAATGTGAATTCCCTTGACTTCAACTATGAATCATTCATGTTATTGTCATTTACCATGTGTTGTCTCCTAAAAATATACTAATAAGAAAGATTCATCCAAAAGTGAATGAGCAGATGACAACAGAAAACTGATTTCTGGAGAGCTTTGACTTCAATGGATTCTTCAATGCATGATAAACGTTGGTATATATGAACTAGTGTCGAGATTGATGAAAAGAACATGGATCATGGGCTAGCTGCATGAATCCTCAATAATGAGTTCAAATAGTAAATTACTTGACCTTCTCTTATTGATATATCCCCCAGATCGGCCACCAGAATGCAATGAGCTCGTGTGCAGGTTTGAAACTGTAGATGTGTCGATCGATCTTCCAATGCTACTATTGGTTTCTTTTTATTAGATTTCAAAAAAACTAAAGTGTGGTAAAAAACACATCTACACTTGACATCTCAGTATTCCCTTTAGCATGGAATAAACTATTTTTGAATATAAACTCTTGCATGTAGCGTTTGATCATAGGTATCCTCTGGATCCTCTTCAATAGAGACTGTCCACTGTCAGGATCAAGGGTGAATGTCTGAAAGCTAATTTTTGAGTTTTATCAAAATAGATCCAAGCCAATCGATTGGGAAAATATAGATTTCTCTAGATGTATGAGTGAGCACAAGCTGTCAGATCCCAATTTGCATATGAGGCATATAGGCAACCACAAACAGATTCAAACGTGACTGCCTTTCACATATTGGAATGCAGATTAGTGCTAATAGGTCTCAAATTCCGTGAATGGATACTAAATAATCAATGATACAATATCATCATGCAAACATAACTCCAAAGACATTCATCTGTCAGGGAAAGAGAGTTGAATGATTGCCCCTACCGATCATTAGAATTGCATCGCTCTGATACCAAATAATAAACCAATAATTCTTTGTTATCATTCATATCACAGTATTACACGTATATAGGAATATGCATTCCTAAAAACAAGGAGGTTGTTAAAAAACACTCCCACAAATCTCTCTCTCAACACCTAAATACGTGAGATATTAAAACTCACCCAAACTAATATTGTTATATGAGTTGTTTATCAACCAAATCACATTAACATTTACATTACACACATATATTTACCTCTAAGTAAATATTCAATCATAAATATTAATGGAGCACTAAATTATTCCTAACATTAATGAGACGACATACATTATTAGGACATTTTTCATCAAAAAATCCTTCGGGTTGGGCCATGTACATTTGTTCTTTCATATCACCATTAAGGAAAGCACTCTTGACATCCATCTGCTAAAGTTTCCATCCTTTCTGTGTTGTTACTGTGCAAAATACCTTTATAGTCTCGATCTTTTTAGTGGGTGCAAAGGTTTATTCATAGTCAATGCCCTCTTTCTGAACATATCAATTTGCTACAAGTTTTTTTTTACATTTTTCAATGGATCCATGTGCCTTATAGTTTCTTTTGAAAACCCATTTTCATCCTATGCATTTCTTTCTTGAAGGCAGATCGACAAGGTCATATGTATAGTTTTGTATGAGTGAGTCATATTATGTTTCCACGGATGCTTTCCAATGAGGTTGAATGAGTTCTTGAAAAATATTATTAGGCTTGGAGCTATTAATCAATGTACTTGTGAGTGCAAAATTTACCTCATTTCTTGTCTAACTCCTTGTTATGACTATTTCTGAATTATTTGGGAGTGATTGCATATGAGAGTCTTTGATAGTGCTTTGTACCCACTTAGGACAATAACTGTTAGCATAGTCTACGTACATTATGTTATTATTAGACTAGTTGCTATCTATTCCATTATTCTCTCCTTCTTGTTTGTATCTTCTCCATCCATTTAGGGGAATATTGTTTACTCAATATACCTATAAATATGTGTTGTGTTTCTGATAATAATATAGAATAAGAAGAGATATCAATATTTATTCTCTCTCCACTCTTTGAGCCTCACAATATGGTAATAGATCTGGTTTCCAGTCCTCGGATGCATGGAAAGGAGAATAATACTATTGTAAACATTCTTTGCGTGGACAAAAGGCGTAGATAATTTCCTGTACGTGAGAGCGACAAGGAGGAGATCATCCTCTGCGTGGAGATAAGAATATAGTCTAAAGCGACCTACGTGGTGGAAGAGTTGGACGTGGGAGAAAGGGAAGATCAACCTGCGTGCAACAAGAGACAAATAAGGAGTGGAAGTTCTATTTTTTCTGTGCTAAATACAAAGAAGACTGTTGCGTGGAAATCAGAAGGAGAATAGTGCGTGAAGTTAGAATATAACACTAGCACACCTACGTGAAAAAATTCCTCTGCTCGTGGCCACATGGAAAGATATTCATTGGTCTGCGTGGAAGAATTGTAAAGGAATTAAAAAAAATTCCTTCTGCTGATGCATAGAGGAGCAGATAGCAATACAATTCTTTTAATCTTTCACCTGCATGGAGTTGTGGTATTCCTGTGTGGAGAGGTTTGATATTCATCCTATTGTGTATGGAAGACCATTAATTCACCTACCTTGTGGAGTGTGTAACTTGCTATGTGATGAGATATTAAGCCATGCATGAAGCAAGATAAAACATGCAGAAGGATAATACCAGTGAGCAATCTCTTCTTTTGTCTTTTGCTATCTTCTGCTGCATGCATCATCTGCACACTTGCGTAGAGAAGGAATAGACCAAAACCTGTGTGGAAGTAAAATGTGTTAGATTTGCAAGCCTGAGTGGAAGAGATTTACATGGAGAGGCTTGTATAGGTTTCGTAATTGTTTGCGTGAAGTGAACGAAGCCTGCACGTGGAGACTCCACTATTGCGTAAAGCCTGAGACCTACAATGAAAGGTCTCTCAAAGTGACGCTAAATGACAAGCGTGACTGACATAATCGAGACCGCTAAAAGCTGCAACATCAACTCGTAAGCCGTAGAACACAATCTAGAAAAAGCTACGGAACACTGAAAACCTTGTCTTCGATGAACTAGTTCGCAAAAGACTCTTGGACTATTTCCTTTTTGACGTCAACTACCAAGCAAAGTGAGTTCAACAAGAATTAGAAGTCAGATATGATGTTGACTGTGAAGACGAAGAAGAACACCCCACCAAGCGTCATCGTCTCTCAGCACACGAGTATCAAGAGCATCTATGATTTGGTACTTCACATCTGTGAGTCATTGTTGTAATATCTCTTGAAATAAATAAATTTTAATTTTTTTTTATTAAAAATGTCTGCTTCGAAGTTGCTTCTCTCTGATGCTCAATTACTTAAAGGGCCCAATTTTGCAGCCTAGAAAACAAAGGTGCAGACAATCCTTGAGTTTAAAGGATTATGGGGCATTGTGACCAGATCTGTGAAAGTTCAAACTACCCCTGATGAATTAATGAAGTATGAGATGTCTAGTGCCAAAGACTTGATGCTGATAATGTTCAGTATCAGTGACGATGTGCCAAAACATGTTCGGAATGTGGAGAAACCAAAGGAGGCCTAGGAAAATATGGCAACAATTTATGAAGCCAAAAATATGACTAAGATCCTCCATCTTCAGTCAAAGCTGCACACCCTCTCTATGGGGTCAGATGAGAAAGTCGAGGAGTTCTTATGTTGTGTGGCTGAGCTGCGATTGGAGTTATTATCTCTTGGTGAAACGGTGGATGAAAATCTTATCGTACCGATCAGCTTGAGAGCACTCCCTTCTCAATTCTAAGTGTTCGTTATGACACTAAATGTATCTAAACAAATAGTGGCATTCAAATAACTTGTTAATTTTTTGCAGTAGGAAGAGGCCATCAATTCATCCGAAGAGGAACTCAGCATAAATCCTTGTTATCAAATCCATACCATGGCCAGAAGAATCAGAAAGGTCCCGCAGAGAAGCCAATTCAAGCACAAATAAATCAACAATAGAAAGATCAAAATTCAAAGAGGTGGTGTCACATTTGCAGAACCAACACTCACGACATTGATCACTACTAGTACAATATCTTGAAACAAGGGTCTTTAAGTCAAACAAGCACATCAAGGCACGAATATTTTCAAAACTCCAAATGATATCCCTACTGGAGAAAGCACAAGGGACATCTCGCAGCCCAACAAGATATTGAATTTGATGAGGAGACATCATAATTAGCCCTTTTTTTAAGATCCTTGTACTTGTCTCTCAAAATTCATAGCCCATGAAGAGAGTCTAGCTAATAGACTCTGGTGCAAGTAAGCACATCTCAAGTGATAAGGAGCTATTGGATTCACTAGACAAACAACCCACTAGTGATCAGGTTTAGATAGTCGATGACAAAGAGCACATTTCAGAAGGAATAGGAAGAGTCGCCATTTTTCTGGGACCATGAAAATGTATGCTTATAAGGTACTATATATTCCTGGATTGACTAGTAACCTCCTGTCAGTTACTCAGCTCTTAAATCATCAGCTTAAGGTATAATTTATTGTCCAAAATGGCATCGAATCATGTTTGACTTCTCAACAAGGTAATATTATTTCTAGAGAATTTCTAAAAGATAAGTTCTTTTCTTTATATATTGTTTCATCTTCTGCAATAGCTTTATTTGCATCAACAATACAATCTACTATACTCTAGAATTTTAGATATGGACACTTGTTGACTAGTTCATTACATCAAATGAGTTCAAAAGCAATGGCTCATGGACTACCCAAATTTTCCAATAACTTCCCTCTTTGCCCTAGTTGTCTTGTAGGAAAACAACACAAAGATCTATTTAAGTGGAGCACCTTCCATGCCAAGAAGAGTCTATAGGTAGTTCATACCGATTTCAATAGCCCACTGCCTACTTCATTTTAAAGATACAAGTAATTTAAACTACTCATTGATGACCGATCTCGTAAGATGTTGGTGTTTTTCTTGAAGAAGAAAAGTGAGGCTCTTCAACATTTCTACAATTTCTATCATCGTGTTGTGAAAGAGACTGGACAACCACTTCTTCTACTTCACTCAAATCGAGGGGGAAATTCAAATCAAAGAATTTCTTTTCCTTCCTGAACTAACAACACGTTAAGAAAAACCTGATTGCTCCCTACACATCCTAGGAAAATGGCATTGTTGAGCGTCGTAATTGCATAGTGATGGAGATGGGTCACCGCATGCTAACAACAGAAAAGCTAGAGGAATGCTACTGGGATGAAGCAGTATAGACAGTTGTATATCTTCTTAATAGGGCACTAAAAAATATTCTACAAAATAAAATGCCAGAAGAGGTATGGAGTGGTAGAAAGCCATAAATTTTTCATTTGCGAGGATTTGGGTGCAAAGCATACATGTATGTCCCAACTCATAAGAGAAAGAAGGTTGAGATAAATAAACTTTTGTGTATCCTACTTGGCTACAACACTACCTCAAAGGTAGATCTTCTGATGGATCCTGAGACAGAAAAATATACGAGAGTCGAGATGTAGTTTATGACAATTCATCCTTTGACTCATCAGTATCAATAGAAGATCTAGTTCCAACCACCTCTCACTGACTAGTCTCCAAATCAGATAATGAGCTATAAGAGACTACTCAAGGAAAGGAAATGCTGCAAGGTGAGCTATTTTTTGACCCTGGAGAATTGGAGAATGTGACTCCACATCATTCCACACAAAAACAACATAGTTCTTCTCAAAAGAAGCCAAGTTCTCATCTGAAGTGGGTACAAATCACCATCAAGGACTCACATTTGCAACAACTCCCAAATACATCATCTGGAGTCAAAACAAGGAGTCAAACAAGAAACGAGGTAAAATTTACACTCACGAGTTCACTGATTAATATCTCTGAGTGTGATAATGTTCATGGAACACTAAGTCAACCTCAGTGGAAGGAAGCCATGGATACAAAATATGACTCACTCATGGAAAATCAGACATGGTAACATGTCGCTCTACCTACAGGAAAGAAACCCATAGGCTGTAAATGGGTTTTCAAGAAAAAATATAAGGCTAACAGATCCATTGAAAAACATAAAGCAAGACTTGTAACAAAAGGATATGCACAGAAAGATGGCATCGAATGTGAAGACACATTTACACCCACTCCGAATATAAAGACAATCAGAGTTGTTTGTGCACTGACAGCACATAAAGTATGGAGACTTCAATAGATGGAGATTAAGAGTTCTTTCCTAAATGGTGATCTGAAAGAAGAAGTGTACATGACTAAACCTAAAGGATTTGTTGTTGAAGATCATCTTCAGAAGGTATGTCGTCTCATAAAATCACTATATAGACTAAAACAAGCTCTAAGGGCATGGTATATCAAGATCGGTGATCACCTTTTCTAGCATGGGCTCACTCAAAGCCCCTCAGATTCAAATTTTTATATAATGAAGGTGGCAAAGAAATTGTTATTCTTGTTGTGTATGTAGATGATATTGTGATCACTGGCAGTTCAGAATATCAAGTTGATATTGTGAAGAATGATCTCAAAAGAACCTTCAACATGACACATTTGGGGCTACTCCATTACTGTATTGGATTGGAAATATGGAAAAGGGAGGATCACATTTTTTTCTCCCAGATAAAGTACGCCAACACACTCCCTAAAAAAGTACAAAATTTGTGATTGTAAACATATATCCACTCCCATCAAGAAAGGATTACAACTTTCAAGATTCAAAGATTCACCTCAAGTAGATGCTACTCTCTATAGGAAATTTGTTGGAGGACTCATCTACTTGACATATACTAGACCAGAATTATGCTATGTTGTTAGCTATCTTTCCATATTCATGTAGGAACCAAAGAAATGTCACTAGAATGCATCAAAGCATGTTTTGAGGTATGTATGAGGTAGATTTGATTATGGTCTAGAATACAAGAAGAATGATCAATTATTCTTACATGAATACATCGAATCAGACCATGTCAGAACTATTGATGATAGGAAATCAACTACAGGATACATATTTCATCTCGGATCTAGACCTATCTCGTGCACAAGCAAGAAGCATAATGTTGTTTCTATCTCATCCATAGAAATAACAAAGCATATTGAGATTGATTGTCATTTCATTTGAGAGTACTTCTTAAACCATCACATTCATCTCCAGTATTGTCCTACAGAAGCATAAGTAGCAGATATTCTCACCAAATCCTTAGGAAAATTTAAATTTGCACTTTTTTGGGGTTACATTTGTAAAACTAATGTAATAAGGGGGAGGGGATATTAATGTAATCTACATATGTTGTTTTATTATTAGACTAGTTTTTATCTATTCCATTATTCTCTCCTTCTTGTTTGTATCTTCTCCATCCATTCAAGGGAATATTGTTTACTCAATATACCTATAAATATGCTTCGTGCTTCTAATAATAATATAGAATAAGAAGAGATATCAATATCTATTCTCTCTCCACTCTTTCAGCCTCACAAGAACATGGCTCATGTTGAGAAGAACGATTCTGCTGATGTAAGTGTGGATGTCTAGTAACATTCTCAAGCTCTCCAAGGTCAATATATAGCTCCCCTTTCTACTCATATTTTCTCTGAGTAGTCTCTTCTTTCTCATCTTCTAACTTGGAGACTAGTGAGTGAGATGTCATTTGTTATAGTTCTTCTTTCTGCATGACTGATTCAAAGGATGACTCATCACAAATCACATCTCAGCTTAAAAATATTTTCTTTGTATCAGGATCCATGAGACAGTAAGCCTTTGGGGTATTGCTATAGCCCAATAGGATGCATGGGATTGTCTTTGGATAGATCTTATTTCTCTTCTAAGATAGGAGATGCATATATGTTGTGTAACCAAACACTCATAAATGGTAAATTGATCGCTTTACACCACTTCTTACCTCGTCTCATTTTTTATCTTGTAGAATATTTATTGGTTCCCTATTGAGAAGATAAACAGTTGTCTATACTACTTTTTCCCAATATCGATCCTCCAAATTTGTTGTTGATAGCATGTAGCAAGCCATCTCCATCACTATGTGATTGTGTCAGTCAACAATGCCATTCTGTTGGGGTGTGTAGGGAGTAGTCAGGTAAATCTTAATGCCTTGTTGGTTCAGGAACACTAAGAACGTTTTTGATGTGAATTTTCCCCCTCAATCTGAGTCGAGTAAAAGAAGAGGTTGTCCAGTCTCCTTTATAACATGTTGATAGAAGATCTGGAAATTTTGAAGGGCTTCACTCTTCTTCAAGAAAAACATCCATATCTTTCTAGAGTATTCATCCATAAACAATTAAAAGTACTTGTATCCTGAAAAGGAAGCATGTAATAGTCCATTCAGATTAGTATAAACTACCTCAAGATGTTTCTTGGCATGGAAGGTTCTCACCTTAAATGGATCCCTATGTTGTTTTCCTATAAAACAACCAAGGAAAATAGGAAAGGAACTGGAAAAATTAGGAAGTCCACATACCATTGATTTTGAACTCAACTTGTGCAAAGATCGAACAAACACGTGACCATATCGGTAATTCCAAAGGGATGTACATTCTACTGTAGAGGCAGATAGAGCTACTGCAGAAGATGAAATATTATCTAAAGCAAATAATTTATCTTTTGGAAATTATTTAGCAGTAACAGTACCTTCTCTTGAGATCAAGAATGATTTTAAGCCATTTTGAACAAAAATTCTACCTTTAGATGATGATTTAGGAGATGAATTACTGAAAAGAGGTTCATAGTCAATCTAAGAGCATATAGTACCTTTGTAAATGTACATTTTCATGTTCTTAGTGGAATAGTGAATTGGCCTATTCCTTCTGCAACGTACTCTTTTTCATCTGATATTCTAACCAAATCTCTAGTGGGTTGTTATGTCAGCGTATCGAACAAATTATTGTCTCCTGACATATTCTTATTGGCATTCGAGTCTATCAACTAGATATTTTACGTGGGCTGCAAGGTCTAGGAGACCATAACAAGGTTTTTACTACAATTGGCTCCTTCTGGTGTTTCCTCATCATATTCATTATCCTGTTGAGTTGTGACATGTCCCTTCTACTTTATTCCGCGAGGATTTCTTTTCAATTTTTGAAAATTTTCGCACTCAGATGTTCTTTCTTGACTCAAAGACCCTTTTTTAATCCATTGTAACGTAAGTTTTTAGTGTCATGAGTGTTGGTTCTCTAGATATGACACCATATTTTTGAGTTTTGAGCATTCTTTCATTGTTGTTGATGCACCTATGTTTACTTCTCTAGGGGACCCTTTCAATACTTCTTGCCAAGTTGTAGCTTCGAGAAAAGGGCTTTGTCTTGCACCTCATCTTGGACTGAATTGATGGCCTCTTCTTGTTATAGCAAGTTCACGAAATCTTCAACATCACTTTCTATTTTGAGACATTAATTTTCATAAAAAACTCTTGGAAATAAGAAGGGAGTTCCCTCAAGGTGATCAAAACCAAAAAAAATTCTTCTACCATCTCACCAAGTGCTAATAAATTTGTTCTCAGGTTAGCCACCTGACATAAGAACTCCTCAACTTTCTCATCTGATCCCATAGATAAGGTGTGGAATTTTGAATTAATATGGAGGATATTCGTTTGATTATTTTCCTTTAAGATGGCTACTAACTTATCCCAAGATTCCTTTGGTTTCTCCACATCCCAAACATGCAGTTGCATGTCATTAGTGATACTATGCATAATCAACATTAATGATTTTGCACTAGCTATCTCATATTTTATGATCTCATCAGGGTTAGTAGGAACTATCATGAACCCTGTGATGATGCCCCATAATCCCTCGTACTAATGGATGGTGTGCATCTTTGTTTTCCAGGCTAAATAATTTTTCGCTTTAAGTAATTGTGCATTAGACAGAAGCAACTTCAGATCACACATTGTAATAAAAAAAATAAAGAAACTTTTATTACTTTTAGAGAATTATTACAAGTCTTCACTCACTATTGAGAGAATCAGGCTCTTAGATGTGATTGATACTCACATGTTGATAGTCGACGATGCTTCTTTAGGCATTCTTCCTTATGTTCATAGTCTACATCATAACCGGTTTCAAGATCTTCTCGAAATCTCTTTGTTTGGTAGATGACATCGAGAAGGAAATATTCTAGGAGTCCTTTTGAAACCAGTTTGTTGAATACAAGTTTTTCAGTAGTGTGAAGCTCGTTAAGAAAATGACAATAGAACCCAAATATTTTTTGAGTTTCTTGACGGTGTTCTATAGCTTGCAAGTCTTCGTGTTGGATCTCGGCACTCCCTATGCTTTCTCTCACACTTGACATATGATGAAGATTCGTTCGACACAACTTCAAATTTTTTGAGGATTCTTAATGTTGATGCTCCTTTATACTAGAACTTCTATTTTCATTCCTTGATATAAAATAAGGGCTCTTCAAGCCTTCTTTCCTTCCACGTCAAAATACATTTATCTCTTCGCACATCCATGTAGATCATAAATTATAGTAGTTTTTTGAATTTATTGACTTATTTTTAAGCTAATGTCGGTGGTCATTTACTCATGTTGGTGGAGATTACATATGACTAGGTAGAATCTCCAATGCAAACAAGATTTCACCAATTCAGCAATAACAAAATATAATGCTTTACTAACATAAGAAATTCTTTATTTTTTATTTATCCAATCCAATTGGAATAGCCAAGAGAATATGGTGGGTTCTTGGAAAGCCAACATTTATTATTTGCACCACGCAAATTTCCAAGCAATTCGCTACAAATTAAGCAAGAAAACATTGCGCAACAGGTTGGTGCAAATTTCCATGTAGTAACACTAAAAAAATAGGTCACACTTTTGTACAAAGGATAAATTAAAATTTTGAAAAAAATGGAGCAATTTCTAGAAAATGTTGGAAATACCACGTCCAAATAGAAAAAGGAACTAGTGCCACATTTACAAAAAAATGTAGGTCTGAAATGCTACCAAATGTCACATCCACAAAATTATTTTAATGACAGGTCACTTTTTACTTTTTTAATTGCTCTCACATCTATTTCTGCAAGATTTTAATTTCTCCACACTAAACTTCCCAAGAATCGCTATTCATTCTCTATGTTCTTCCCACATCTTGGTCCATGGAATGCTACTCCAATACCAGATTGGAGATATCATTTAAAGAATAGATCTGGTATATTGCATTCCAATGATAAGAATTCATACAAAATGGATGCAACCAGAATTAGGTGCAAGCTTCAGAAAATAAGGTAAGTTTAGAAAAAATTACAAAAATATGTAATAGTTATAACTTCTACAGTTATGCCAACATGAGCAAAGGGAACTAGAGTCTCAAAGCATTAGCACATACTCGCTAAATTATCCATCTCAAATCTTTTTTTAGAAACATGATCATAACATACACTATGTGGTTCCTTTCAATAAGTAACAAATGATACCTAACAATCACTAAGCTCTAAATATTTCGTTGTCACTAAACTTAGTGAAGGATAAGCTCTTAATATTTTTTTATGGCTGAGCTTAGTGATGGAAAGAATGGGAATTACATATATCTTGATCCCTTAAGAGCACATGTAGAGTGTCACTTTACTCATGTTAATAATAGTGTATTAGGAATGATGCATATTTACTGCTAATGTCTTAATATTTCATTACGGATGACCTTAGTGATTGCTAGGATCAAGATTGTATATGTTATGACCCATAAAGAGTGAACGTATTCCCACACTTTTCTCATTGTAATAATAGCTTTCCTACGAATATTTCCTAACAATTGGTAATATCTTAAAATTTCTTTGTGGCTAAGATGAGATACTACTAGGATATAAACTATGAATGTCATGACCCATAAAGAGAGAATGTATTTTAACCTTTTGATCATTGCATTAATAATTTTCTTCTGAATTATACCTAGCTACTGCCAAGCTCTCAATATTTTTTTATGGTTTACCTTAGTGACTATTGGACCAGAACTATGTATGTCTTGACCCCTAAAGATTGAATGTACTATTTTGATTTTATCATTGCATTAATATTTTTCCTATGAATGATGCCTAATGACTAGTAAGCTCTAAATATTTTGTTGGGGTTGACCTCGGGAACTACTATGATAAGTACTACATAATTCTGTCCACTCAATAGAGAATGTCTAGCCAAAATCTTTTGTATTTTAATAATATTTGTGCTATAAATGATGACTTTTGTAACACCCAAAAATTTCTCATATAAAACCCCAAGAAACCTAAAAGTAAACAGGAAAAATTATGGAAGATTTTTTTTTTGAAAGGTTCCAAGGCCTTAGTTAGGATTTTAATTAAATCTAGATTACAAAAAAAATAGGCTATTAAATGGAGGTCGGGACTAAAATAATAATTACTTAATATTGGCCCAACCCTATTAAAATATTTTGGTTTTATTTCCCCTATTAAGCTTTGTTTCTTAATTCAAATATTAATCTATTTTACTCTTTGCTATTCAGCCCCAAGGGTCTTATTAAATCTATTTATTGAATGGCCCAAAATTAAATTCAAAATTTTATTAGGTAAGATTAATAATATCCTGTTTAAAAATAAATCAATTTAACATGGTTAAATACCTAAGCTCTCAAGAGTACACAACATGGTCTAACCGCTTAGGCCGCATTTGACATTACACACACATCTTTTAATTAAAACATTCCCAGTTAAATACCCCATCACTTAAGTGATGTAGGGTACATCCTATACAATTATATCTAATCCATCTAAATGATTAGATCTACGCTAGACTAAAGAAACCCTAGATATCCTTATGGGTCATCTTATATTAATTTTCTAAATCTAATCTCTCATTTTTCTTGTTTTTTTTTGTAGGTTAAGGAATGAGGAGAGGGAAATGAAGTCATGGAGGCCATCAGAGAGGATTGGAAGCTCTCCTTTGCTAATTTTTTTTTTAGGGAAAGGATCTACCCATTTCCTTTGTGGGTGTTGGTATTCCTTACCTATTTGTATTTGCTTATTAAAATTATTTTACTTGTAGGTTCAAGGTGTATACTTTGTGTGTCTAGCAATTTGGGAAAAACCCCCAAACCCTACGTATCCATTTTACCTATAAAACATACTTGTATATATATATATATATATATATATATATATATATATATATATATATATATACATACATACATATATATATTTCTCTTGTAAAACTCTACCTTTTTTTTACATATATAAAGTAATATATACAGATAATACGTATTATATGTGTGTGTGTGTGTGTGTGTGTGTGTGTGTGTGTGTGTAAGACATTTATACCGGCCATGGAATGAAATTTTGCAGAGGCGATAGGCCTGAGGAATGACTGCATTTTTTTTATTAAACAAGGTGAGGTTTCCATTTAATTTAAAGGGTTGAGAAATTTTTTGGGTGAGGGGCACCGACCGTACCCCCACCCCAAATATAATATGAGTATCCATTTTACGTATCCATTTTACATATAAAAAATACTTGTATATATAAAAAAAAATTATCCCATCCTAGGAGGAATTTCAATTGTACAAAAGTCATCAACACTCACTTTCACCAGATAGCACTAATGTATTCAAAACATATTTAACATACGAATTCCAAAGCAAAACATATATTTAAGAATCCTATCCCTTTCATCACAAAACCATTACAATATTTACATTTCATACAAAATAATTCAATTCATAAAAAACCATTTACAATAACTATCCACCAAAATATAAGATTACATCCAAAGTACTAAAGATACAATTTACTAGTTGAGGATTATTGATAGTGTAAATTACAATGTCACATGTCTTTCTCCAAGAAGAGCACTTCATTCCAATGAGCTCCACCATATTCATCAAGACATGCACACAACAAAATGGGGGAGTAGGCAACACTCTCCACCCAACAAAAATATCCAATGAGGGAGAGAAGCCTTCTTCCTTATTGGCCGCCTAGCCCCAACAAGGAAAACATGAGGGATATTTAGACAACCATGGCAACTCAAAATTTTCTTCCATACACACATTCAATCAAGAAACTAATGAAATAAAACAATACCAAATTCTTTATAACCAATAACCGAATATCAAAACAAAAAGGCTTCATGCTAAGGACATGGAGGAGAAAGGAACATGGGCATTCTTCTTATGCCTCCCAAGGGCTTGGGTGTCCACCTATAAGCCTCCAAAAACTCCATCACACTACACACAACACTCTTATGTATCCCTCCAAGAAGATACACCACTCTTATGCCTCCCTCAAGAAATCAACCCACTCTTATGCCTCCCTCATTCTTATGCATCCCTCAAGAAAATAACAAGATAAACACAAAAAATATTTATCAACAAGTTGGACATCCCAACCCAAATCCCTCCTAAAATACTCAATAACATTTCTCTTATGCCTCCCTTAAGTTTTACCCCCTCATTTCCATTTCTCCCATAACCTAAGAAGAAATTCTATTTCCAACAATCACAACCAATATAACAATCAACATCTACACATAAGATCACAACAAAATGGTAAGGTATCAAAAAAGGTGGAGATCTGCCTCACAAATGAAGACTGTCATTAGACAACAAGATCTAAACCTTCCGAAATCCTAAGAAACCACACTCCACTCTAAGCTCCATTCTCAATCAAACTCTCAAAAATTCTAAGAATTTCCATAAAAAAAGAAAGTAAGTAACCCCAAATAATTCCCAAAAATCTCAATATGTAAAAAACAGGGAGAGGGAGGTGATGTGGCTCCATCTAGGATGCCATATCATTTCTTCTTCATCCCATATCACCTATATCAAACCCATACCCCAAGGCATAATAAATGGGTGGTTGAGATGTATGATAAACCTCTAACACACACCACTCCATCCCATACCTTTTAAGGACAAAACTTAAACACATGTAAAAATGTTCAAATCAAATCTCACTTTTTTCCTTCCAAAACACACAATGGGGTCTATTTTTTACCCCCGAACCCATAGGTAGGGTTGGTATAAGAAATTTAGGGGTGTGGGACAAGTTTAACTTGTCCCACAAGGCTCCAAAAATGGCCTTTGAGCCCAAATACGAGTTTCCCTAGTAGGGTAGAGTGTACAACAATCAAAATCACATACAATCAACTAATAAACATAAGAAACAAAGACCCAACCAATCTAATAAATGAATCCATTTTTGTCACATCAAAAATTAGATTATTAATATGATTAGTTCACTTAATTAAGACATATAAACTAATTAATGATAAATGGGAATTACATGACAAATTAAATCACATACACCAAAATTAAATAAAAGAAAAGAAAAGAACTACACACAAAACCCTTGATCACAATTGTGGTCATCCCTCTATGAGAACTCATAACAACAAATAAAAAAGCAAACAACGTTATACAAATTTCCATGGTGACCAGTTGCAAATACCCAACATTCCTTCATTGTTGGTCTCCTATCCCCCGTAGTTTGTTTTTGTGATATAATTACCTACAAAAATCACACAATACCCCTCTGGCCTCATGGCCATATTAATGATGTCGAAATAATAAAACGCTTATATCTAAATATCAATTTAAACATCAAATATCATAACTACTATTTCTAAGACCAAGTATTCAACAATTACTCCAATTTTAAACATTTTAATTCTACTCATACATCAGTTTGTAACTAAGATCATAACCCATTTGAATCATCTAATTTAAGCAATATTTTCACTTGTTAAAATTTTTTGAAATTCTTTAATAAAAAAGAAGTCACAAAATATATTTTAACATCATATAAAAATTAATACGAAAATTATTTGAAATATCAACATATATCTACATTGACAATATATCATTATCTTCAATATTGAATGTATATCAAGAGTTAATCAGTTTTATTATAGTAATGTATATCCTTCTATTTCCATATCACAATGTGTGAATGTATTTCATCTATTAATATTTATAGTTATAATGAGCAATGATGTCTATGTGTATAGTCATAGTGTTAGATTAAATATAACAAAACACTATCAAAGAGTAATGATATAACAATCAATTTATAACAAGGAAACCATCTAGCTAATTGTCTTATCCTTAAATTATCCTCAAGTCCACAATACGACCATAAAGTCAAACTGGTAACCAAAACACAATAGTAATCATAATGTCCCACAGATCTTATTAGTATGCTAATTAGAATATAACAACAAGTTTTAAGATTAAAATCGATTCGAAATCAGTAACATGGTTAAAATAGAGTAGAAGAGGAGTGGGAATTACATCCTTCTCCCCTTAGATTTGACTTCCTCCCAGAAGTCACAGAGAAATAGTTAGGGAACAATGCAAAAGAAATAGGATCACACCCTTTGTGGAATTTATTTGCTTCAAACAAGTGTGTGTCTACAGAATCACAAGTCTGGTCCAATGCAATTCAACAAGAAGAAGGGAGGTTGCAAAGGGGTGGATTCTAAAATTTCTTCAAGTAAGGTTAAAAGCATTTAATTCTACAGAGTAACTCTATGTGACTAACCAAGCTACGACACATAGTATCAATAAACGAAATATCCAATGGAATCTCAAGAAAAACCAGCAAAGTAAAAGAGTATCGGGGAGAAGTCCATGCAATTGTAATCACCACACGTCACTCATGGACACAACATACTTCAATAATAAATGTTAATACTTTCAATTAGGTTGGGTTAAAATTCAATGTTCTTTATTTAGACAAGGCTAGCAAAAATCAACCATGGCCAACAATTTGTATGAAAAATATGTCTACTCAAAGATCTCACAATTTTGAGATCACGCAAGATGAGTTTTAACAAAAAGGAAGGACACTTGAGTTAGCCAAACATTTACAATAAATAAATCTATTCATGGGAAGACTTTTATAACTTGAAAAGGATTCAATTAAATTTTAATGGTACTATAAGTAAAATCACGACCACAAGGTTTTCTATAACTTTATTTTTCACTCAAGATCGAACACACAATGCTAACCTAGTTAAAAAACGTCAAACATTTAAACAATATTTCCATTAGAAACTAACATATACATGTACAAGAAGCACCACTCACTTTGACACAATGGGATTTATTTATCTTAAATCCAGATCAAGCTCGAAATATTCTTAAAGAGAGTACATGCATAAACTGTAACACCAAAGAGCAATCAACGGAGCTATAGAGGGGAAAAAGTAACAAGAGGGGTTCACCTACAATCAAAAAGTGCAATGTGCCAAAACATGAGTAATATCTTACAGAAATAACTTTCACTTTCCTTCCCAATGGAAAAAGGGGCAACAACAACAAGGTGTATCAAAAAAATAAGAAGAAAGGAGTACTTCCCAAAGTTATTTTATATTCTAAACATATGTTTCCTTAAAATTACAATAACCTAGGTCACTAAGGACTAAATCAACACATAAGGAGGTTAATTTTCTTAAAAATGAGAGATAAGATTCAATCGTAAAGGCCACAACTCACACTCATTGAGTTACGAGGCAACAAGGGTATGAAGACCCAAACTTCTAAAATGGGAAAACACATATGTATATCAACAAGGGAGTGGTTATGAAACTATTAAACATCACTAACAACAAGGTGTATCACAAATCTAGGTAGGTAGTAGAACTAAAGATTTAATTATACATTGCACTCAAATACACATCAATTTTACTCATTCTATAAACCAACTATTAAAATCTTCCTTCTATTGTGGCATCACATATTTGCAATATAAGGAGCACCACTCAAGTGGGCATGATATCTCACCATTCTTTTAGGTGAAAATTTATTTATTTTACTCTAGGGAAGGTAAATGGAAAAAGTCTTATTTCTATTTCTCACATAGTTTCATTTCCTCTATTAGCATACCAAGCTTATATTCATAAACCATTTTCCTTTTCCTGATGCTCCATTTTATTTGTTAAGTCTCAAAATCTGGGCTCCTCAACTAGATTTTTATTATTCTCAATCAAATAAATTTTTCGAATATATCTTAATGAGAAGGAAGAGTCAACATATCACATCATTACATTTATATAAGAGATAAATCAACATATCACATTTTTGATTTTAAACAAGTAAGAGACATTCACCATAATAAACACATCATTAATTTTGTAAGAACTAGATATCAATCAACCAACATGATTCACACCAACATTTCAAGGGCTTACCAAATAATTACAAGCATCACGAAACACTCTAAGTGGGTCTCCACAAGTCTCACAAGAATCTACGAAGAAAATACCCATTAAACAGGCATATTTACTTTTATGAATTTAAGAGGTTTAACAATGTTTGTTATTTAGTTTCAATTTTTTTTCACATAATAAGACTATGGAAGTTTCCAATCAACATAAATAATTCAACAAGATATTACCAACAAAGAAACAAGATGAAAAGGAAAATTTCACTCCAAGGACACAACATACTGAATTAATAAATGTTAAGACTTCCACTTATGTTGGGTTACACTTCAATGTTCGTTATTTAGACAAGGCTAGAATAAATCAACCATGACCAAAAATTTATACGAAAAACATGTCTACTCAAAGGTCTCACAATTTTGAGATCACACAAGCTGAGGTTTGAAGAAAAGGAAGGATACTTAAGTTATCCAAACATTTGCAATCAATAATTCTATTCATGGGAAGCATTTTATAACTCAAAAATCATTCAATTAAATTTTAATGGTAATATAAGAAAAATCACGACCACAACATTTTCTATAACTTGATTTTTCACCCAAGATCAAACACGCAACACTAACCTAATTTAAAAATGTAAAACATTTAGATAATATTTCCATGAGAAACTAACATATCAATACAAGAAGCGCCACTCATTATAACACAATGGGATTTATTTATCTTAAATCCAGCTCAATCTCGAAATATCATTAAAGAGAGTACATGCATAAATCGTAACACCAAAGAGCACTCAAGTGAGCTAGAGAGGAGAAAAAGTAACAAGAGGGGTTCGCCTACAATATAGAAGTGCAACATGCCAAAACATGAGTAATATCTTACGGAAATAACTTTTACTTTTCTTCCCAAGGGAAAAAGGGGAAACAACAACAAAGTGTCTCAAGAAAATAAGAATAAAGGAGGACTTCCTAAAGTTATTTCATATTCTTAACATATGTTGGCTTAAAATTACAATAATCTAGGTCACGAGGGACTAAATCAAAACAAAAGGAGGCTTTTTTTCGAACAAACAAGAGATAAGACCAAATCCTAAAGGCGACAACTCACACTCATCGAGTTACGAGGAAACAAGGGTACGACAACCCAAAATCCTAAAATTAGAAAACACATATGTATATGAACAAGGGATTGGTTACGCAACTAGAACATGTCAGTAAAAATAAGGTGTTTCAAAACTTCGGGTAGGCAGTAGAACTAAAGGTACAATTTTTCCTAATTAAAATCTTCCTTCTATTGTGACATCACATATTTGCGTTATAAGGCGCACCACTCAGGTGGGCATGATATCTCACCATTCTGTATAGGTGGAAAATTCTTTCTTTTACTCTAAGAAAGGTAATTGGACAAAGTCTTCTTTCTATTTCTCACATAGTTTCATTTCCTCTATTGGTGTACCAAGGTTATATCAAGAAACCATTTTCCTTTTCTTAATGCTCCATTTTATATGTTAAGTCTCAAAATCCAAGCCCCTCAATTAGAGTTTTATTATTCTCAATTTAATCATTTTATCAAATATATCTTAATGAGAAGGAAGAGTCAACATATGGCATCATTACATTTATATAAGAGATAAATCAACATATCACATTTTTAATTTTAAAGGAATAAGAGACATTCAACATAAAAAACACATCATTAATTTTGTAAGAACTAGATATAAATCCAGCAACATGAGTCACACCAAGATTTTAAGGGCTTACCAAATAATTACAAGCATCACTAAACACTCCAAACGGGTATCCACAAGTGTCAAAAGAATTTATGAAGGAAAGACACATTAAACAGGCATATTTACTTTTATGAATTTAAAAGGTTTAACAATGTTTGTTATTTAGTTTCAAAATTTGGTCACATAATAAGACAAGGGAAGTTTCCAATCAACATTCATACTTACACAATATATCACCAACTAAACAACAAGATTAAAAGGAAAATTTTACTCCAAGGACACCACATACTACAATAATAAATTTTAAGACTTCTAGTTAGGTTGGGTTACACTTCAATGATAATTATTTAGACAAGGCTAGCAAAAATCAACCATGACCAACAATTTGTTTTAAAAACATGTCTACTCAAAGGTCTCACAATTTTGAGATCACACAAGATGAGGTTTAACAACAATGAAGGAAAATTAATTTAGCCAAACATTTACAATTAAGAAATCGATTCATGGGAAGTATTCTATAACTTGGAAAGGATTTAATTGAATTTTAATGGTAATATTAGAAAAATCATGACCAAAAGGTTTACTATAACTTAATTTTTCATTCAAGATCGAACACACAACACTAACCTAATTTAAAAATATCAAACATTTAGATAATAGTTCGATTAGAAACTAACATATCAATACAAGAAGCACCACTCACTATAACACAATGGGATTTATTCATCTTAAATCTAGCTAAAGCTCGAAATATCCTTAAAGAGAGTAAATGCAGAAATCGTAACACCAAAGAAAACTCAAGGGATCTAGAGAGGAGAACAAGTAATAGGAGGGGTTCAACTACAATCTTGAAGTACATCGTGCAAAAATTCAAGTAATAGCTTACAAAAACAACTTTCACTTTCCTTCCCAATGACAAAATGTGCAACAACAACAAGGTGTCTCAAGAAAATAAGAAGGAGGACTTCCCCAAGTTATTTCTTATTCTAAATATATGTTGCCTTAAAATTACAACAACCTAGGATACCAAGGACTAAATCAGCAAATAAGGAGGTTTCTTTTCTTAAAAACAAGAGATAAGACTCAATCCTAAAGGCCATAACTCACACTCGTCATGTTACGAGGAAACAAGGGTACGATGACCCAAATTACTAAAAGGGGAAAACACATACGTATATGAACAAGGGAGTGGTTACGCAACTATAACACATTAGTAAAAACAAGGTTTTTTAAAAATTTGGGTAGGCACTAGAACTAAAGGTACAATTATAAGTTGCACTCAAATACACATCAATTTTACTCATTCTATAAACCAACTATTAAGTCAACAATTATAGTTCCACTTTCTAAACACCCTTCTTACAAGTTTTCATGATTAAAATATTCCTTCTATTGTGGCATCGCATATTTATGTTATAAGGCGCACCACTCAGTTGGGCATGATATCTCACCATTCTGTATAGGCGGAAAATTATTTATTTTACTCTAGGGAGGGTAAATGGACAAATTCTTCTTTCTATTTCTCACATAGTTTCATTTCCTCTATTATCCCACCAAGGTTATATCTAGAAACCATTTTCCTTTTCCTAATGTTCCATTTTATTTTTTAAGTCTCAGAATCCAAGCCACCTCAATTAGGGTTTTGTTATGACTCAATTTAATCATTTTACCATATTGATCTTAAATGAGAAGAAATATTCAAACATATCACATTATTACCTTTATGGGAATAAGAGATAAATCAACATGTGGCATTTTTAATTCTGAAGGAACAAGAGAGCATTCAACATAATAAACATGTCATAATTATTTTTGTAAGAGTTAGAGATCAATCAGCTACCATGTAGTCACACCAAGATATTCCAAGGGTTTACCAAATAGGATTACAAGATCATCAATTAAACACTCCTAATTGGGTCTCTATAAGTATCAAATAAGCTACGATTGAAAAATCCCAATATAGAAATAAAAAAATGCATATTTTACTAGTTTAAGAGGTTTACATAATTTTGCGAAAGAAAACAATGTTATGTTGTTTAGTCTCAAAAGTTTTTTTCACATAATAAGAACAAGGAAAGTTTGCAATCAATACTCATAATTTCCACAAGATACCACCAACCAAGCAATAAGATGACAAGGAAAATTTTACTACAAGGACACCAACATTTCCCCTGTAAGAAGACATGTTAAGACTTGCAATTAGGATTCTATACACTTCAAGGGTTCATAGTATTTAAAAGAAGGCTAGCACAATATCAAGCATGACCAAAAATTTGAGATGAAAAACATGTAAGATCTACTCAAAGGTCTAACATACACTAAGAGAAAGGTCACATAAGATGACCCAAAATCAATCCAGGAAGGACGTCTGAAAATTTCCCAATACATTTATAGGTCATAGAATTGGTATACATGGTAAGCAATTGCATAACTTGAAATATATATTTAAGGAAATGGTAGAATTATTTTTGGGTAATATAAGCAAAATCATGACCACAAGGTGCACTTAATTGAAAACTTGATTTTTCACTCAAGATGGGCTTAATTCCCATGCATAATTCATCTAAGATTAACATATACATCAAAACATTTAGATCAATACTTTCTATAATGAAACTAAGGATAGCAATACAAGATACCAACACTTACTACATGCCATCGATGGGATTTATTTGTCATAAATCCAAACTCAACATTGAAATATCCACTAAAGATAGTACAATTACCCAAGATTCGTAACACCAAAGATCCTACTCAAGAGATCCATAAAGAGGCCAAAAAGTCAAGATACAGGGGTTTCTACTGTGATGAGGATCCAGAAGTGTATCTTACCAAATTGTAAGAGAATCACCACCACCACGAATCTAACTTCTAACTAGACTGCATGACACAAGGGAAAAATAGGCTTTCGAACAAAAAGTATTTCTTAAGGAAAAGAAGACTCTAAGGTCCTAGAAATTCCACGAAGCTTATTGTCATTCAAAATCCACGACATAACTTAAAGCACTAAACTAGAAATTACAAGACCCCTAGGGAGTACCCCCATGCGACGAAATTCATAGTACACAAAAACGTAGAACCCTCTTCATCAACATGCAAGATAAGAATCAATCGTAAAGGCCATTTAGCTAAGTATCTCAACAAGTTATGAGGCAACGAGGCTCCGAGTCACCCAAATTCCTAAAAGGGGAAAATCTACAGACATTATCAGTGAATAAAGGAAAATGGTTATGCAAGTAGAACACATTACTAAATCCCTGAACAGGGTGTTTGCACAAATTTGGGTAGGCACTATAACTAAAAGATACAATGAGAGCTCCTACAATCAAATAATAAAATAAGATGCTGGTCATTTATAAAATAACACAATTTAATGAATGTAAAATACAAAAATTCAATTACACATTCCACTTCGCTAACCCTTCATGGCCACAAATAGGGGTACTATATCTCGAGCTCAATTCTAAGATTACACATACTCAAAACTGGATCTATTATGTGACACCAAGACCTAGTATCCATTTACATCATACAGGGATTAAGTTACCAAAGGTGGAAACCGATAACTAACTCATCTAACTACTAGTCGTGAAACAGGGAGCTTTAGATGACTCTAAGGAATGTAACATGGACTAAGTATTACTTTGTTAGACTCCTGAACACATAGTTTCACTGTCCAATACTAGCCTACGAAGAATATATCTACCACATACCATTTACCTTTTCCTCAAAAGTTCCAGTATCAATTGCTAAGTCATCAACATCACATGACACTCAATTAAAGTTTTATTATTCTCAATTTAGATCATTTCATGAAAAACATCCTAATAAGAAGGAAGAGTCAACATATCACATGATATACCAAAAATTCACAAGAGATATCAATTTAATGTATCGCATTTGTCAGTTACTATGGGTTTGACAAAAGGACATTCAAACCACTAATTATTATATTATTAATTATATGTAATCACTGGAGGTTCAAATTTTACTAACATGGTTTTTTCGTTTCATTGTCAAGCCCACGATCCAAGTAATTACAAGCTTGTGGCTCTAAATACTCCAATTGTGTAACACCACACCTTTTTCTCAACAAGAAATCCACGATGAACCCGATAAAAACCCGTGAAAATTATGAAATAATTTACTTTTTTGAAAGGTTATAAGAGCCTTAGCAAGGATTTTAATGAAATCTTGAGTTATCAAAATTTATACACAATTACAAGACAAGTTGGAAGTCTAAAAGAATGCATTAATATTTAAAACCACAAGATTTCACCCAGCCAAGGAATAAGATTACAAAGGAAAATTGTTTCTTTTACAAGAATCACAATATTTCCCATTATAAGGCATCAAATCCTCAAGAGGATATTTTCATTACCTAATCTACCATTACATGGCCTTTTTAAAATGACCTTTATTTGTAGGTTTAAAATCAAGGGCAACAATCATTAATTAGAAATGTGATTAAAATTACTTCAAGATTTAAAGGTATGAACTAGATATATCTAAAATCATTATCCTAAAAGGGGCATAGGTGCATCAATAAGAGCCTAAACCACTTAGGCCCCATGATTAATAGGTTATACACATATCCTTTTATAAAATTTCATTCCCACCTAAGGATTTACCCCATCAGGTTCAAGTGATTTAGGGATCAATCCTAGCAACAAATGGATCTACTTATTTAAACACTATTTCCTTAGATTTAGGCTTAAGTCTAATCATAAGTAAGCCTAGATATCCTTATGGGTTCTCTTATATTCAGTACATTCTATAATGTAATATCAACATTTTCTCCTTTTTTGAGTTGTAGCATGAAGCACAGGTGGAGACGGGAAATCCAAGCCATGGAGGACGTTGGAGAGGATTGGAAGCTACAATCACCCTTTGTTAATGATCTTCCTAACATTATTGACAAGGATCCATACCCAAACACATTTTGTGGTATTTTGACGAGTGAAAATCTTCCTTATTTGTTATTTATTTTTGTTAAAAAGAATTTACCATGACCAGGTATCAAAATGCCAACTAAACAACTCTACACAATGAACTCTCTCTCTAGAATGACTGAGTAACTTGAAGAGTCCTACTATGAGATTTTATTACATACACCACAGGTTCCGTGCTTATACATACCATAGGCATACTTATAGCACCTAAGAATACATACATAGGCACCTAGGGTATATGCCCATATGACTATATGCCATATATATATACAATATATATCTGGATCATCATACATGATAAGATACATATCATGTACATATATAGCTACAGTATACATACATACATATATATGCTGTGTGTGTTTGTATCAAAATAAAATTGTAGAATGCCCGCTAAATCAGGGGAAACCCACTTGAGTATCCACATTGAACAATCCCTGAGGATCTACTTAGGAAAATTTAAATGGAATAATTTTTTTTTAAAGAGTCCTACAACCAAGTCATACAAGACAACATGTTTGTCCGCGATAGAAAGTTTCACAATCCAAATACGAATGTAATATATTATAGTTTTATTTATACGATCACATTCACTTAAAATCCCTTACAAGGCTGCCAAACTTAGGGTTAGATATACCTCGAGCTTAGGTCTAAGAAGGTAATATTCTCAGCTATACCACTCTCTAAAAGTGACTTAAAAGATTGTAACTATCCATTTTTCTCATAGGGCAATTAACATGCACTAAAGCAGCAATTCTCAAACTAACTCATCTAACCATCTAGATAGGAAATTTCCTCACCTTTCTGGTGATATAAATCAAGTCCTCCTAAATCCTCATATTTCTCAAGTTATGGGCCGGCGGACCTTTGGAGGATACAATTACTAATGCTAAACAACAAGAGTCACACCCATGCGGGCTATAGGGGAAGAAAATTATTCCAATGCACGGTCCAGCACACCGGGGATAGTGTTCGCACAAATTATACTTTCTGGATTTCTCACAAAGGATGATCTACCTCCATGTGGTCCTACCAAATGTCTATGAAGAGGACACATGTCATCATTTCCTAAACTGTGGTGGAAAATCAGGCCGTCAGAGGATTGTTAAGTCTCAATAATCCTTTTTGCCCCTCAATTAGAGTGTTATGATTCTCAAAAATGATCTGTGCCTCCACTAACGCCCAATACTGCCATCGTGTAATGAGCAAGGAATTGGTCTCAAGATGATCACATCATTACATTGCATATAAGAGATAACATCAGAGATTTTAGACTTTAGTAATTCTAAAGGGAACAAGAGACATTCAAAATAGCCCACGCCTCCGACTTCCCCAAACGGTGCCACATGTCACTCAATGAATTGGTTGTGGCCTTTTGGGCCTGTTGTTACCATAAACTGATTAATCACCTCATGAAGGCTGATTAGCATCACAAGATTTAACAAGACAGCTCAAAGGTAGATAGATGATTATGGTGATGTCGTTTTGTAGCTGGGGAAAGCATTCTAATCTGACTTTTTAGCACTTAAGGATGTTGAGAAGGAGTGGGTAGCACCCTCAAGAGGATTTGATCTATCATCAATATTTTAGGTTGTGCCTTTCAACCAAGGTAAGAGAACCCTTTTGTATCCTCTTTGTTTATGGAGGAGATGGTAGATCATCCTTCCTAATGAAGATGGTTAAGGAGACCTTGGAAAATATGATCAATGCAACAAAATCTAACTCTCACAAGTTGTCACTCTAGATAGTGGAGATATTATCTAGGCAATGTTCAGGTTACTAAAGACATTTGAAATCCTGATTGTTTCTGCATGCTTTGGTAATATAAATTTATGCATTTGTATGCACACAAGAAAAACAGGGGTAGTATGGATAGGATTAGTTGTTTTTAAATAAATTTTTGTGGGAGGTGAGGTAGGATGAACTTGATTCACCAGATCTTGAGATAATATTACAAAATGGAAAGTCTAGATCAACAGAATGCTACATGAGATAGCTAAAATGTTTCCTTTAACTAGAAAATGTGCTTCAATGGAGGCCCAGATTAACACTTTTTCACACAATCTATGAGATTTATAACACGAAGGCTCAAGTTGAGAAAACCCAACAAAACATCAAAATCTGAGCCCAATCACGCCTGAGGTACACCGAGAGGCTTACAGAACAATCTCTATCAACAAATGAAAGAAAAGTGATTTTAAATCGTTTATTTCACTCCGAGATGAAAGCTCTTCTAAGAAATGAAATTGCAGATGCCACTAAACTATCACAAGGATTGAGACCTATGTGATTGAAGATATATTTTGATACAAGATTGCAATAGGAATAAGAGAAACTATGTGCATACATTCAGAAATAAAACAAACACATTTTGCATAAGATCAACACAAAATAACTCAAGTTTGATCAAATTTATCAGCAGGGGAAAGTTTCTAGAACAATCTTAGAGCTTGTCAATGGTTTTACACTCACAACCACCTTAACACGATCAAACTTAATACAAAAGAGATATACAGGCTTCTCAAAAGACAGGTTTTGTCAAATTTTCCTCTAGGGAATTTTCTTAAACCTCTAACACTCTAACCTCCAACCATTTACACAGAAAAATTTGTGTCCATTTATAACATTTACAATAGAGCCCCTTCTTCCCCCTAAAACAAAACATCAGAGTGCACCAGTGCTTGCCATGATCATGATCATGACTCCCAGAATCAGATATGCAAAAGTTACCAAGTGCTCAGGGGGGCTGATCTCTTCGAAAATATCCTGCATTCAACTCCTTCCTCTAGAAAATCACTCTTTTCTCTATTTGTTAATGACTTCCACCCCTAATTTGTAAAATCTGGTTCCTTACATGCTTGGGAGAAGAAAAATGGAAAATCAGATCGAGCCCAATAGTCAGACCATTTTAATGGTGAAAAGCATGTCTCCAGATATCTCCCACCAAACTTAGATATCAAAATTAAATCCCCTCTTTGTTTGGCGTGTAGGAAATACCAAGAAATCATGAAGACTCACACTTCCAGGTGTTTTCGAGTAAAAATGGTGGGAAAATCATATTCAAACTCACACTTCCCGATTGATCTATACTTTGAATTTGGGCTATCCACTGGAAGATACAAATTTTAAACAAGCCCACGGGATTCCTTTTTTTTTTTTACAACCTTTTGAAAAAGTGGAAAAAATTTCCATTTTTCTCCGCACCTCTGCCCTTGAGAAATGAGCATGAAACGTGTCTTAAGGTGGGTCCCAAAGAAACCACAGCCAAATTATGCCAGTTTCACCTCATCTTTTCTGAAAAGGTGAAAAGTTTCCAAGTTTTTCCTGCAACTCAACCCTTCCACTGTTGAGCTGGGGAAACATGTGTCCCAATGTTCCCATCAGAATCGCGCTTCCTTTCTCACTTTTAAGCCCTTTTCTCCTACAAGGAAAATTTTCCAAATTTCCCCTCAAGGGTCTGCACCTCCGATGTTGACTTTGAAACAAACCTTGGCTGATCCTTTATCAGGCTTATGGACCATTTTTGATATCTTAACCCTTTTGAGAATAAGGGGAATAAAATTCTACCTTGCCCCCGATGGTCTGCTTCCCTGCCACTTTTGACTTTTCAAACTGCCACGCGTCACCATAGACACACCTATGAGATGGACCCCAAAAGTTTGATACCCTGAATGAGCATGAGTCTCAGCCATGATGTCCATGGCCCGAAATTTTTTGTTCTGAATGCTTGGAGCTCAATCGGAAAGTGTTATGTGTCATGAGTCCGAGGAAATATCCTTTGGCCATTGAAAATTCCAAGCAAACTGCAAAGTGAGCATAGGCCTCCTTGTGTCCTCCTTGGTTCTACTTTAAAATGAATTTTAAGGACTTGGTCCTCAAACATGCATGGTTCTCTCCACATGTCCTGGATCTTCTTAATTTTTTTTTTGAAAAAGGACTAAGTAGGGGAAGACCTGAGAGAAACCTCCACGTGTATCCTTGGTGCAATTTCAAAATGGTTCCCAAAGCAGAGACCCTGAATGAGCACGGCCTTGCCACGTGTCCCTATTCCGCCAAACTTTACTAATTGCATAAAAATTTGTCTAAGTCCAGGAAAAGTAGCGGAACCTCCATGAGTTCTCTCGGCGTAACTTCAAGGCCAAACCCAAAAGTGAACCTTTAAAACAGCACCGTTCCTCCACATGCACAAGCCTTGGGTTAAAAATTTCCAAAAAAATTAGTAGTGCCCCAATTGACATGCATCAAATAAAAAATGAACACATGGTCACCCTTGGGGTGCAAAATAAGAAATTTTCCATGTCACTTAAATTTGTTTTATTAAGAGCCTAGTGAGGCCGCGGGGCGAGTTCAATTTTTTGTCCAAATTAACCAATGATAAACAAATTTAAATTGGGAGAACCCGTCATGCCCTGTCAAATTAGTAGAAGCCATGTAAGCACCAAAATGAACCAATCAGAATTGAGCGGAGCCATGGAGACTTAATTTTCCTTTTTCCCCAAGGACGTGAGGATTTAAAAATGTCAAAGCATTTGTTTGCTCAAATCCCCTGATCAACCAAAAGAAGCCACGCAATCCATTTATTTTCCTTCAAGGAATAACTTTGATAGGAAAGAGACACCCATCAAACTGTATACTGCAACAAAAAATCAACCGTTTGAGCCCAGAGATGAAAATTTTTCCATGGACAGAGGATTTGGGAATGTCACAAGGCTCAAACATGCTCCTCAAAGCTTCATCCATTCATTCCTTATCAAGTATTTGGGAGACCCAAATGACAAGGCCAACAAATCCCAACTATCGAGAATGGAAAGAACAAGAAAGCTTGAGTTTCTTAATGAACAAAGAACGAGAGACCAAAATTACATACCACTTTTAGGGAAAAGGAGAAACAAGGAAACATAAATGGACCCTTACATGAAATTCAATCCAGGAATAGATAAATTATGGCAGCAACAAAGGAAAAAAGAGACCTTTCTGGCACAACAGTATGGGGGATAAAATGTGACACAAGCTGCAAATTGACTATATTTGCAAAGGAAAAATGGGACGAGACTAATTTAAGCACCAACATTAGATCCGATTCGAGGATGGGCACTCTTTATGAGCGCCACAAGAAAAATGGTAGACCAAGTTCCAAAAATATCCATTGTGTGAAAGAGTCAGCTTATAGAGAAAAGAAATAGAGCCATCTCCTAAGAATGAATAGAGAAACTAGCAAAAATAGGTCATCAAGGACTAGAGTGAGTGAAAACACAAATACAGGAAATAAACAAAAAACTATACACTATACAAAAGATTTTTTATGTTGATCTTGGGGAATCAATCCAAGAAATTATTAGAATGCCTACCATTAACAGGCAACTCAAGCAATTCACCATCCAAATCCTTCAAGAAGAAGGTATGTTCACCAATCCTAATATCAATGGAGTAAGGGCACATCCATAGTGAGTCAAATTTTCCATGCTTGCCCTTATCTTCATGCTTGTTATCCCATAGTAGCACAAGATCTCCAACATTGAAAGTTCTAGGAGTGACCTTCTTGTCAAATAACTTCTTCATCTTTTCTCTGAGCTTTACATGCCTCTGGTGGGATGCCCTCCTTTCTTCATCAAGTTCAACAATCTGGTTAATGCGAGCATCATAAGGAATTACTCATTAATCCTCTAGTTGTTGAATGAACTAATATGAGCACAATTTCATATGCAGGGGAAGAAGATCCTGAGTTCCATACACTAACTCAAATGGACTCTTCTGAGTGGCTCTTTTAACAGTGATTCTATTAGCCTAGAAAATGAACTTCAATTGTTCACCCCATTTTCTATTGTTCAGCTCCAAGGTTCTTCTAATAATCTTTAGTAAGTTTTTATTACTGGACTCAGCTTGTCCATTTCCTTGGGGATTGTAATTAGATGCATATGTCAAGTTAATCCCATATTCTTTGCACATTGCTACCAAAGGTTTAGCTCTGAATCTCATGGCATTATCAGCTACAATCTTGACTAGTACCCCAAACCTACAAATAATGTGGTTCAAGGAAAAATCCATGACAATTTGGTGTGTTACCTTATTGGTGGGGATTTCCTCTAGCCATTTAGAGAAATAATCAGTTGCTACAAGAATCCACTTGTGGCTAGCACTTGAAGGGTCTGAAATCTCATCAATTAAATCCATTCCCCATTGCTTGAATGGAGCTTCAATTGATACAAGCTGCAAAGGAAGGGAGCTTGAAGCTTTCAGTTTTCTAGAGAAGCACTAGCAATTTCACATCTTCTAACCAACAAGGTTGTATCCTTGAAGAGATTTGGCCACAAATAACAAGCCCTCAGGATCTTGTGTGGTGTGACTCTTATAGCAAAATGCCCCCCAAAAACTCCTCCATGGAGATCAGGAATTATCCTGGGGGATTCTTCTTAAGTAATGCACCTTAAGAGGACTCCCTTTGGGTTTCTCCAAGCTAACCCATAATCAGTAGTGACATATTTCTTGAAAGACAACTTAAGGGCTCAAATTTGGTTCTTACTTAAATACTCAAGGTAGTTCAGATGTCTAAGATAAAAAATTACATCTTTGTACCACTCAGAACTCATCAATTTTTCAAAAACATCTACCCTACCTTCTTCTACCTCATTTACCTCAATAGTTTTCATGTTACTCTTAGGCATAATTTTTTTCATGCCCAAACCTCTCACTAGCTTTGTGGTTTGGATATCCATGTAATATTCTTGCAACTTGTTCACCCACCTACACCTCTTACTTCAAAATTCCATCTCTGACAAGATGTCTTTCACCATGGTGTGGGGAACATAAGCAAAAATCTTAGAACTTAAAATTTAAGGTCTTAAAACCTTTATTGCTTTTACCAAGGAAAATGCCTATTTTTCCATGATAGTGTATTTCAGCTCAACCCCCTGCAAGGCCTTATTGAAAATGGAAATTGGCCTCTCAACCCCTTCATCATCCTTCTACAGTAGGATAGAAGCAATAGTTTTCTCTGGAGCAAAGGAAAACAGTTGGAAAGGATTCTTATAGTCTGGAGATGCTAAAATAGGGGCACGCTTCGATGCCTTCTTGATTCGATTGAAATCTTAGATGGCAGTCTCTTCCCATTTGATGACCCAATCCTTCTTTAGCATGAAAGTGATTGGAATGGTCAACACAACAAAGTTTGATATGAATCTCTTGATGAAGTTGATCTTCCCAAAGAAATACTAAATACCCTTCTTAGTTCTTGGAATTGGGACTTTGCAGATGGCCTATACCCTTTCTGGATCAATCATCACCCCTTCTTGTGACACAATATGATGAAGAAACTTTACCTTCTGCACTCCAAAATGACACTTCTTTGGATTGAGTGAGATTCCATATTCTCTACATCTTATCAGCATCTTCTCCAAGTGCATCGAGTGATCACTTATCTTCCTAGAAAATTCAATTACATCATCTTGATAAACTACAATAAAATCATTGATGTAACCAGCAAAAGTAACATTCATTTCTCTTTGAAAGGTGGCTCCAACATTCATCAAACTAGAGGGCATCCTAACATACACATATGTTCCGCATGGAGTGGTAAAGGTTGTCTTGATCCTTTCTGATTCCTTCACCACAACTTGGTTATAACTAGAGAAACCATCTAGGGTGGAGAGTAATTCAGAGTAGGTCACTAATTGCAGCATGTTTTCCATATTTGGAAAAGGATAATTATCCTTCGTTGATGCTCTATTTAGATTCCTTAAATCTACAAATAGCTTGATATGACCATTCTTCTTTCTTACTAGTATTAGGTTTGCAACCCAAGAAGAATACCTTGTGGGCTAAATAATCCTTACATCTCTTAGCTTTTTCAGTTCCTCTTGCATTTTAAGAGATAAGAGTGGATTGATTGTCCTTTGTTTCTACTTGAATGGGTTTGCATTGGAATCCAAGCGAATATCATGTTGAAACAAATCCTCTCGGTATGCGTTTAGTTTAGAATAGGTCCAAGCCATGCAATCTTAGTATTTCTTCAACAATTAGATGCATGACTACTTCTCCTCTTTGGTAAGATTTCTGCGTAACAAAATTTTTCTTGGATTCTCCTTTTTGCCAAGGTCATGTTCCTCAATATCCCTAAAGGTTGCCTTGCTTCTGTTAACAATGCAATCAACATTATCAAAATTGGACTCAACAGAAACCAGCCCTTTAGGAATGGTATTAGTCTTTATCTAGATGATGCCCTTGCCAAACAAGGCTTATTTCTCTTCTGCTACACACACAATTGGCTCTCAATCAACATTTTTATTAGTAAACTCTCCCTTGTTCTGTAGAAATCTTCTGATCTGAGCATCATCATCAAATATCTTCCATTGTTTAATGTTGTTAGGGACATAGGGTCTTGTCAATACTTCCACATCATATTCACAATATGGGGACACTACACAATATTCAAAATGTGACCCCAACAATGCAATTTTGTTTTCCAAGTCATTGAAATTCCTATCAAGATGCACAATGTTGAATGAATCAAACATCTCGATGAGATCTCAAACTGCATGTTTGTATTGTTTCATGCGCTGATTTTTTATGGCATAAAGTTTTCTTACTTGTTTTACAATTAGTTTTGAGTATCCTTTGATAGTGATTTCCTTGACACCATATTTCTAAGAAATTATTAAATGCAACAACAGTACCTCATACTCAACAATGTTGTTAGTGCACTCAAAGTTGAGTTTGAAGGAAAAAGTAAACTGTTCCTGACCTAGAGAAAGCAGAACAACACCAGCACCATTCCCAAACTTGGAGCAAGTTCCATCAAACAATAGAGTCCAAGGAGAGTCAATTTGTTCAAGACACCTGCATTTCTCAATTTTTTACTCCTTTCCATCAACAATTCCTAAAAAATTATCATCATTAACACTTGTGTACAATACTTCATAAGATGCATTGTTGGGATCTTCAATAAGGTGCAACATCTTCTTTTTCCCATACAACCTGACAAGGCTTCCCTCAATTGGGATGGTAGCATAGGACATGTCCATTTGGACACTCCCACTAACACTTGTAGCCCATTTTCTAGACAATAACATGCCCCACTTGGCTAGGCATTCAATAATGACAACATCAAGTTTTAAATTTTTACCTGGGTAGGATGCAAGCTGCACCACCAAGCCCTTCACACACCCTACCATTGGCACCTCTTTGGATTCCACAGCAATACACTTCACATATGTTGTTGTAACCTTAATATCCAACTCATTCATGACATTACATGATGCCCCTAAGTCAAATATGTAGTTGTGCAATAGTCTATCATTAATGATCAGGGTAGTGAAGAATGGATCCACATTTAGCTGAGAGTCCACCAAGGATGTCCCCAAATAGACCTCAGGTGGTTCACCTAATTCTTCCAATGCTGGTAGTCTTTCTAACTCTTCAATGATTGGCGGAGTCTCCACAATGTTTACATTTCTGCCTAGGGCAATTTTCTCTTCTTTCATTCCCAAGTATTCAAATGCTCTCTTTTTGTGCTCAGGAATCCTAAGCAACTCAACAATTGGAACAGAGACTTTGATTTGACTTAAAACTTGGGCAATGTCATATGAGACACTCTTTGGCAAGGCATTATTATAAGGAAATCCAACACACTTGTTGGTGCTCAAAATTGTCTCGCCCCATCTGTACCCTTGGCAATTTATTGATTTACGGCCTCTGTCATTTTATCCTTCCCCATGTTGTGCTTGGCTGGTCTTTGTTGCCATTTTTAGTTTTCCCCTAGGTCAAAGATCATGTATGGGTCCATGTTTGTCTCCTAGTTTCTTTGTTCCTCTGGAAAAGACCTGTATTTTGGGTCCCCTAGGCTCTATCCTTTAAAAAATTCACATTTTCCCGTTCCCTCCATTGCCACAGTCATAATTTGTGTTCTTGATGTTTCTGCCTTGGAATAATTGAAGAAGAATGAGTTGATATGTCCCTAAGGATCGTGTTTGAGCCTTGTAACAATCTGAACTCTCTGTCATTGAAGAAAAATTCATTTTTAGGCTCAAGTTCTTGTGTTTTTGTATTTTACAGTTTGACGAGTGTTTTCTCCCGGTCAAACTTGCATCTTTGCATCTATAGGGGACGTGGAATCTTTTGGCTGCATGCGGCTTGGCTAAACACTTCAAAAATTCTATAAAAAGCCTCAACTCAGAAATCTGTCCACATGGGTGAACGACGCTTGTTTGAAGATTTATTTTTTGGTTTGGCCTTAGAGTAGCATCGGGAGGACACGTGGAGGCTTCCGCTGCTTGGCCCAGACTTCAAAAAAAAATTATGCAGTTGGAGCAGTTTGGTGGAATAGGACACGTGGTGAGATCGCGCTCATTTAGGGTCTCTGCTTTGGGCACCATCTTAAAGAAGAGCTAGGATGACATGTGGAGGCCTCCGCTTGCTTTGCATTTTACTTAGACTTTTCAATGGCCAAAAGGATACTGCCTCAAATTATGACACATGGTGCCTTCCGCTGAGGTTCAAGAATTAATAAAAATCTCGCTGGAATAGGACACATGGCGAGCCTGCGCTGATTCATGGCATCAAGTTTTTGGGACCTCCTCAAGGTGTGTCGTTGTGACACATGGTAGTTTGAAAAGTCAAAGAGGTGGCGAGGTGGACCATCGTGGGCAACTTGGAAATTTTTTCTCTTGTATTCAAATGACTCAAAGTTTCAAACTAACCCGCAAGCCCGAGGGTAAAAAGTCAAAATCCATTTGAGAAGTCAATAATAGAGGTGCGGGCTGGCGGAGGAAAAGTGAAAAATTTTCCCTTTGAGGGAAAAGGGAGTTAAAGGCATAAAGGGACCTAGGGTTCCACTAAGACCCACTTTAGAAACTTGAAGTGGAAGAGTGGAGCCACATAGGAAAAATTATTTTTTTTCCTTTTTTCTAGAAAGATGCAAAATGTGTAAAATTGAGCTGCGACTCTGTATCAAGTCATATTAAGCCATGTGTTAGACCCAAATTGCAAAGGCGGAGCAGCGGAGGAAATCAAGAAATTTTGTAAATTTTCCAAAAGTAGTAAAAAGGTAGAAAGACGTCCTGAGGCCAAGTTTTTACCTGGATCTGCCATGTGAAGGGCTCAAATTTGAAGTTGAGGAACAAATCGATGGTAGTTGTGCATTTAAGCTCCAGGAAGTTTGGAGATGCAATTTTTTCATCAAACTTCATAAAAACATTTCCAATTCATGTAGTTTTGGCTTGTAGGTTATGAGTTAATCAATTTGGGGGTTCAATTTGTGATCCAAGGCATTTTTCCAATGAATTTTTACTATGGTTCGTGAAAAATGTGAATTACCATATCCAAAGTTGCAGAGTAAAAAATTGGGAAGGGAAAAGTTGAAATGATGAAAATAAATGGATCTACATGCGTGGGAAATAAAAAACGTGCTTCTAGTTTGAAGAATGATGAAAGTTTTGTGATGATTCACATTTTGAAAGAACAACTGGAAACTTTTTACGAGTTTGTTAAATGTCATTTTTAGAAATATTGCAAAGCAAAGGTGCTTTGAATATTCCACTTTTGGAGGGAATATTTGAGCGAAAAAGTGAGTGAGTGAGTAAAAGTTATATATTGTGTGAATTTTTCATGCAAATTGTCGAGGTTCATTTTCATGAGAAAATTTTGAGAAAACCTCATCCTCTGAGAAAACTTTCAGAGAAACTAGCTTCACTTCCTCTGTGTTAGATTTTCATTCATGTTGAGTTGGTTACAAGTATATAGCAATCAACAAGCTCTTAGATTGTTTAAATAAATCTCCCCTGCTGATGAATCTGATGAATTTTGAGTTAATTCGTGTCAAATCTCTAGAAAATTTTGTGTTTATTCCACTTTCAAAATGTATGCAAGTAGTTTTTCTTGTTCCTATTGCAATCTTGTATCAAAATCTCTTTGAATCACATAGATATCAATCCTTGTGATAGTTTAGTGGCATATGTAATTTCATTTTTCAGAAGAGCTTTCATCAGGGAATGAAATAAAAAATTTAAAATTACTTTTCTTCCATCTGTTGATAGATATTTTTTGTAAGCCTCTAGATGTACCTTAGGTGTGACTGATCTTATATTTTGATGTTTTATTGGGTTTTCTAACTCGATCCTTCATGCTAGAATCTCAAAGATTGTGTGAAAAATTACATGTCTACTTCTCCATTGATGCAAACCTTTTGGTTGAAGGAATGTTTTAACTATTTTCAAGATTTCTATTATTGAGTTCTCCATTTGTTGTGAAGTTTCTCGAGGATCTAGCAAAGTCCAATCTATCTTCTTGATCTCCCACAAAAAGCTATTCAAATAGCCAATCCTACCCTGAACTAACCCTGTTTTTCTCTGTACATCCACAGAAGAAAAAAATCCATTTGCTAAAGTATGCAAAACAGACCAGGATTCCAAATGTCTTCAGCAACCTTAGCCTTGTGTTTGAAAATATCTCCATAATCTAAGTGACAACTCGTGACAGTAAGATTTGGTGTGTTGATCATATTTTCCCCAAGGTCTTCTCTATAAAATTTATGTAAAAGAAAGGTATCTACATCTCCTTCAATAACAGAGTTTACAAATATGGTTCTCTTACCTTGGTTGATAGGCACAACCTAAAATAGTGAGGATTAGATCAAATCCTTCCAAGGTGCTACCCACTTCTTCAAACCCTGAGTGCTAACAAGTCAGATAAATTGCTTCCTCGGCTACAAAATGACATATAAACCATTTATCTACCTCAGAGTTTCTTGTAAAATCCACAATGCAACTCAAGTTGTGAAGGATATTAAATCTGGGTACCAACACCTGAATGGCGCCGCTGTCGAGGAACTGATTTGCATTGTTGGGAAGTAATTTATGTTGCCAAGATTAATTTGTTAATCTACTTCAAGATCATATTCTTTTGAACCCTTCAACACAGTTCTGGCACCGTTGCCAGGGACATTTTTTAGTATATCAATCTTTCAAAATCCCTGGTAATACTTCTCACATACTTTATGTGCAACTACATTGTTGAGCATCAGTTTATAATAAGATTTATACTGAGGAATGAGAGTAGAATTCTGAGTTTTATATGTTCAAGTGTCTCTAATTTTTTCTTTCAAAATTTGCACAATAGTTGATAAATTGAGTGAAAGAAAATCAGATTTGTTTAAGCTTTGTATAGTGCAAATATTTGCAGTCATTTCATAGATCTTCATAGTGCATTTTCACAAACTAGGGTAAAAGTCCTTACTTGTGACTCCTGGTTGTTATATTTTGATAAATACCAGTAGCTTATCATACATTAAGTGAAGTGTGTCATATAAATCTACAAACCTGGAAGGAAGAAGATCTCTCTTCAGGAGGGACCCAAGTAGAAAGCTATTTCAAGAATTTGGAAAAACAATCTTAGAGGAGAGAAAATTTTGGAAGGTTGTTGAAGGACAGACATCAAGCAAAGGTATATCCATTGGTGAGAGAGATCAGCCTTTAATAGAGGATTATCAATCTTCTTCCAGTGATTCTGATTCAAGCAATCTTCTCATAAACTTGTTTACTTCAAATAGTGAAGGTCCTTCTGCTATACCTCGTGAGTTCCTTCTTTAATCTGCACCTATGTGTTTCAAATCTAGTAAAACTTTCCAAGAAAATCAGCACCTAGAGAATACCAATCTTGTGAACCGCATTCTTGAGCCCCAAAGACCTCACACTCCTCATCAACTTGTGTCACCCCCAAGATCACCTCCACTAGACAACATGGCTCAGCCTCCACCTAGGGCTCCATTTGTGGTCAATACCATTGGCCCAATAAATTTTATGGGAATGGCTGGTTATCCTAATGATGTGCCTCAGGATGTTAGAAGTAGATTGCTAAAGTTCCAAGGGAACAATACCATAACAGGTGATCAAAATTTGAAACTCTTTATTAATATGATGGAGGATTTTGAAATTGGATTTGAGGATGTGTATGTATTAAATATTTTGTCCACACTTTAGAGGAGGATGCTAGGGATTGGTACAAGGCCTTGCCAAATAATTCTATTGATTCATGAGCTGAAATGCAAAATGCATTTAGGCTGCAATATTGTGACAAGATTAATCCCAGGTTCCTTTTATTAGAGTTTGAGAATATCAATAAAAACCCAAATGAAATGGTCCATGACTTCAACACAAGGTTCAATAAAAATTTAATTAGATTACTGGTAAATTTAAGACCATGTGAGGAATCTTGTTTGATAAAATATTATGGTACATTTGACAAGAAGACTGCATATTGCTTGAGGGACAAGAATCCTGGCAATTTAAGGCATGCCTTCACCATGGTAATTCAAATTGAGAACAATATCAAGGCTGTTGGGAAGCCTCCTAAGAGAGATGGAGTTAAATTGGTAAACCCTAACAAGCCTCAAGAAAACAAGAGTGTATACTTGGAAGAAGTGGTGAAAACTTCGGCAGGGGATGTCAAAGAGATTTCCTACAAGTTGGCAAGAGCTGAGAAAATAATTGAAAAAACTTCACAAGGTCAGCCGAGAAAACAAGCACAAGATAGATTTGGCAATCACCATAGGAATGAGAAAATATTTGATGACAAAGGTAAAGGACCGATGGGATTTTGAAATAGACAATTTGAGGCCAAAGAAAGTAAGGTTGTGCTTGATCCGTTAAATGTTAGAGTGGCTACTTTTGATTATGTAAATCAAATTGATTGGTGTGATAGATGTCTATGACCCCATCCTCCATGTGGAACAGATCAGAAAATTAAAGAGGAAGATGATGATACTTACATGGTGAACTGCCCTACAAACTCATGTCAAGGAGCAATATCTACTGAAGTGATAAGTGCATGGACTATTGCTAGCTTTTGGGATTGTATCCAATAGGTACATATTCTTCCTCCTCATGTTTTCGAAATTGATAATGTATAGGCCTTTGAGCTGCCCAATAATGGTTTTGAATACTTGAGGGCGTTGACGATCAAGAAGTATGATGGAGATATACCCTCGAAAGAGGATAGGCAACTACTTATAAATGTTTTGGTGGCCCAAGAGAAGGAGTATAACACAAGAAGTAAGGCTGCCAAGGGAGCTGGGCTTCAGGAAAAGAATAAAACCCCATTGCTTTTGAATATCCCAAAAGAAGTTCCTAAGAAAGAAACATCTGCTAAGAGCCCTATTGTCCCAAGTAAAAGTTATGCTTCACCCCATGCTCAAAATGTAAAAAACCTTGTGCCATCTGATGAAATTTCCAGCCCTCCTTCTATTTCTATTTTTCTTAAATACATTCCCTATGACATTGCTCAAGTTCTGACCTAAATCAAGTTCATTGTTCCAATTGTTGAACTTCTTAGAATCCCAGAGCACAAGAGAGCACTTGAGTATTTGGGATTGAAAGAGGACAAGGTTGCTATGAAAAGGAATGTGAATGTTGTAGAGGCTCCACTTACTATTGTAGAGTTAGGAAAGACATCACCATTGGAAGAATTTTTTGAACCACTGGAGGTCTATTTGGGAACATCCTTTGTTGAATCTTAGCTGAGTGTTGACCCTTTCTTCACAACTTTAATTATCAAGGACCGGTTGCTATACAATTGTATGTTTGACTCATGGGCATCATGCAATGTCATGCCTTTGGAAGTTATGAATGAGTTAAATATCAACGTAATAGCAGCGTATGTCAAGTGTACTGCCATGAATTCCAGGGAAGTGCTAGTTGTTGGGTGTGTCAAATGTTTGGTGGTGCAACTTGCAGCCTATCGGGGTAAAAATTTGAAACTCGATGTTGTAATTGTTGATTGCCCTACCAAATGGGGTATGTTATTATCAAGAAAGTGGGCTATAAGTGTTGGATGGAGTGTCCAAATGGATATGTCTTTTAGCACCATTCCCATTGAAGGCAGCCTTGTAAAATTATATGGAGAGAAGAAGATGTTGCATCTAATTGAGGATCCAAACAATGCTTCTTATGAAGTATTATTTACTAATGTTGATGTTGATAATTTTATTGGGTTTGCTAATGGCAAAGAGAACAAGATGGATCAGTCTAAGTGTCTTGATGAGGTAGGTTCACCATGGACCTTTCTATTTGATGGAGCTTGATCCAAATTTGGAAATGGTGCTAGTGTTGTTTTAATATCTCCAAGCAATGACGAATTTGTTTTCTCCTTCAAAATTAACTTTGAATGCACCAATAACATAACTGAGTATAGGCATTATTGTTATGTTTGAGGATTTCTTGGAAGTATGGTATAAAAGATGTTGTTGTAAAGGGAGATTCTAAGTTGGTTGTCAAACAAGTTAGAAAACTGTATGCAACTAAAAATCAGTAGATGAAACAATACAAACATGTAGTTTGGGATCTAATTGAGATGTTTGATTCCTTCAACACTGTTCATCATGACAGAAGTTTAAATATGATTGCAGATAAACTGACAGTGTTGGTGTCTAGATTTGAAAATTTTACCATTTATCCATATTGTGAATATGATGTTGAGATACTTACTAGGCCTGCAGTCCCAGATAACATCAAGCATTGGAAATTATTTGATGATGATGCTCAGGTTAAGATTTTTTTGCTGAACCATTGGTCTGTAATGTTGTTGGAAAAAAAACCTTGTTTGGTAGGGATATCATTCAATTGAAGACTAACACCATCCCTAGAGGGCTGGTTGCTTTTGAGTCAAATTTTAACAATGTTGATTATGTAATCAATAGAAAAAAATTTGCATCTAGAGATGTTTAAGTGCATGACTTGGGAACAAAGGAAAAACCAAGAAATATTTGGTTCGGGAGTGGTTTTAAGAAGGAAGAAAAACATTCCTACGTCCAATTGTTGAAACAATATCAAGACTGTTTAGCTTGGTCTTATTCCAAGCTGAAAGCATATAGAGAAGACTTATTCCCACATGAGATCCCTCTTGAGAACGATGCCAAACCATTCAGATAGAAGCAAATGCAAGAGGAATTGAAAAAATTGAGAGATGAGGGAATCATTTAACCCACAAGGTATTCTTATTTGGTTGCAAATTTGGTGCTGATCAAAAAGAAAAATGGAGATATCAAACTTTCTGTGGATTTCAGAAATCTAAATAGAGCATCAATAAAGGACAACTATCCTTTACCAAACATGGAGAACACGCTGCAATTATTGACTAGTGTTATCCAAAATTCACCCCTCAAGGTAATATTGATAACCTACATTAAATTCTTCAGTCCTGAGCAAGGAGATTGATTCAAGGACCGAAATCATGTTTTTGGGGCCCCTTCGGACATTTCTCTAACCCTACCATCCAATAAAAAATACCAACAAGTTACAAAACATGGAAAAAATGCAAAAAATAATGTCGCAGGATTGTTTTAAGGCATTACGGGTTTGAAGGGTGCGGGTCGTACTAGTGCGTATCGAGGTTCATCGTACCAAGTTCGCAGCTGAAATACAAAGAAAATTGGCTAAGTCAGACAATTTTGTCCCAGGCAGTCCATGGGACAGTCGGGACATCGGTACACATGGGACGCGAATCGGCCAATTTTTCGGAAGTTAGTCAATTGCGGGTGGTGCGGAGATTTTCATCCAGGACATTCGGGACAAAAGTACGCGCGGGACACATGAGACGTGCAAAGGAGAAAAGGTCACAAAGGGGGACAAGGAAGCCCAAATCGGATGATGCAGAAGAATGTGTCTTGGACATCCGGGACACGTGGACCTGATTTTGCCGCAATATCTGAAACTCAAAGGAAAAGTCAACGTTTGACTCCCAAAACTTCAAACGGCCATAACTTTTGACTCTGAGCTCCAATTTTCACAAAATTGGACTTTCTTGAACGAGCACAACTTTCTAGATTTCTTATTTTTAATGAGGGTAGATATATTTAAATAAAAGAAACATATTCAGCTCTATTCAGTTAATGCTCATTCTCGTCAAATGACAGAAAATGCCTGTCAGGCCCAAACTAGTTGCCCGCACTCAAAAGGCCATAACTTTTTCGTTTCTCAACGAAATCACACAAAACTGGTACCGTTGGAATTTTGGCTGCAAGCCTGACACACATAAATCAAAAAATCAGTGGTGATTTTTCATAAAACGTGTCCGGGTTCATAACAGTGTTTTATTTGGTAGTTGGTAGTGCAATTAAGAGGCATGGTCATCATTCTTTCTCTACTGCAGCACCTAGGACAGTATGGGGATCCTTTTTCAGGTAACACACAATCATTTCACTCCATTTAATGCCTCTTACAAGTGGTCGAAGCACAAATTTTGGGATTTCCATTTTCCCTTTCTCTCTCTCTTCTTATTTTCTTATAAATTGGAGTGTTGGGCTCATTATAAAGGGGGTAGTTTTTTTTGCAAAGCTCTACCAAAATTACTTTGTAAAGCCAATGTGCTGTAGGACCTTGTTGTGGACTCCTTGCATGGTGATCTAGGCCCTTATCTTCTAACTGATTGAACTATGCATATCAGGAAGCAATAAAATATAAGTTTGTGGATGCATATTCCCCTGCTGTGTTTCCTTGCATTCTTCTTCCCCCTTTAACCTTGATTACAAGAATATTGTGTCCATTTTTATGTTCTTGTAGGGATCCATTCTCATTGTGTATGTTTGAAATGTTGTTGTGAATGCATTTTGCTAGATTATGGAGAACTGTCATCACCCCTTCTAGTGTGAACTTTGCTTCTATATCTCACGCATTGGAAGACTACGCTCACACCCTCCTTTTCTGGTGTATCACCGCTTTAGTGTAGTCTTTCATTTTATGCATTCTCTCTCCCTGGTCCCTTGGAAAGTTAGATTGCAATAGTTAGTTTACCCTGCATTAGAGTAGATTGTGGTAGGTAGTTTATGAGCAAGAACCAACTTTCTCTCGAGGTCCATCTCAAGTAGCAAGTCCCACAACTTGGAGATAGCACCCATGTTATGCAATCACACCGTGAGTTTAAGTATATGCACTTGTATGAACATAGGGGTGCTGTGATTCGGTGATAACAACTAGTTTTGAGATGCTTTCTACTTTGGATGGTTTCTCTGGTTATAAACAAGTTGTTGTCAAAGAATAAGAGAGGATTAAAACTACCTTTACTACTCTGTGGGGAACATATTTTTTTTCAGGATGCCCTTTGGTTTAATTAATGCTAGAGATACTTTTCAAAGGGTCGTGGATGTTGCTTTTTTTGGTTATATCAATGATTTTGTTGTTGTTTATCAAGATGATATTACTATTTTTTTAGCAAAAGAGTTGACCACTTGCAACATTTGGAAAGAACGTTGATCAGATATAGAGAATATGGAATTTCACTCAATCCAAAGAAGTGCAATTTTGGATTGCAAAGAGAAAAACTACTTGGTCACATTGTGTCTAAAGAAGGACTTATGATTGATCCACAAAGGATAGAATCTATCAACAAGATCTCAGTTCCAAAAATTAAGAAAGAAATCCAATCCTTCTTTGGTCAAATCAATTTCATTAGAAGGTTTGTGTCAAATTTTTCTGAGTTGAATCTCCCCATTACTTGCATGTTGAAGAAGGACCAGAATTTCAAGTGGGAAGAGACTGACCTTAAATATTTTCATGGAATCAAGGAAGCATTGAAGCATACTCATATTCTAGTAGCCCCGAATTACAAGAAATGTTTCCAAATCTTCTCCTTTGCTCCTGAGCACACCATTACATTTTTTTTGTTGCAAAAGGATGATGATGGACCTGAAAGACCTATTGCCTTCTTTAGTAAGGCATTGCAAGCAGATGAGTTAAAATACACAATCATGGAAAAGCATGCCTTTGCATTGGTGAAAGCAACTAAGGTTTTCAGACCTTATATTTTGAGTTCCAAAGTTGTTGCTTATGTTCCTCACACAATGGTAAAAGATTTCTTATCAGAGATGGAGATTTCAAGAAAAAGATTTAGGTGGGTTAACAAATTGCAGGAGTATGATATGAACATTCAGACCACAAAGCTAGTAAGAGGTTTAGGTCTTGCCAAGCTCAAGGCTCAAAGAAATTTGCAGAATGCTGAATTAAATGAAGTAAAAGAAGAGAGGGTAGATGTTCTTGAAATATTGTTGAACTTTGAGTGGTACAAGGATGTAATCTATTATCTCAGACACCTATGTTTCCCTGGGCATTTGAATAAAAATCAAAATAGATCTCTCAAGCTGGCTTCTAAAAAATATGTCATTACAAACTTTGGGTTGGATTGGAAGAACCCTGAGGAAATCCTATTGAGATGTGTGACTGAAGATGAAGCTCCAAAAATAATTGTTGATTTCCATGGGGGAGTTTGTGGAGGACATTTTGCTAGGAGGGTTGCTGCACACAAGATTTGGAGGGCTTGTTATTGGTGGCCAACTCATTTTAAAGATGCAACTCAGTTGGTTAGAAGATGTGAGAGTTGTCAACATTTATGTAGAAGAATGAAAGCTTCAAGCTCCCTTCCTTTGCAACCTGTATCAATTGAAGCTCCTTTCAAAAAATGGGGGCTTGAATTCATTGGTGAAATCTCTGATTCATCAAGTGCTGGACACAAATGGATTTTGGTAGCTACTTATTTCTTCACAAAATGGGTGGATACAATCCCTACTAGGAAGGTAATGCTTGTAATGGATTTCATATTTAATCATATCATCTGCAAATTTGGAGTGCCAGTCAAGATTGTTACTAATAATTCCATGAGTTTCAGAGCTGGACCTTTAGTGGCAATGTGCAAAGAGTATGGGTTAAAGTTGACATATGCTTCTAACTATAATCCACAAGGAAATGGACAGGCTAAGTCCAACAATAAAAACTTGTTGAAAATCATTAAAAGGACTTTGGAATTAAACAAGAAGAAGTGAGGTGAGCAACTAAATATTTTTGTTTGGGCTGATAGGATCAGTACCAAAAGAGCTACTGGTAAAAGCCCGTTTGAAATTATATATGGAACACAAGCTCTGTTGCCCTTGCATATCCAGTTGTCTTCATTTAAGTTTGTGCAACAACCTGAAGATCGAGAAATCAATTCACATAAAGCAAGGACTAATGAGATTGTTGAGCTTGATGAAGCAAGAAGAGCATCCCATCATAAGCATGTCAAATTCAGAGAGGGAATGAAGATTTTTTTTGATAAGAAGGTAACCCCAAGAGATTTCAATATTAGAGATCTTGTGCTGTTGTGGGATATAGGCATGAAGATAAGGGCAAGCATGGTAAATTTGATGCTTTGTGGATGGTCCCATATTCCATTGACATAGTAATTGGTGAGAATAACTTTTTCCTCAAGGACCAAATGGAAAATTTCTTAAGCTACTTTTTAATGGCAGATATTTGAAGCATTTTTTTGATTGATCGCCAAAACTGAGGTTTGCATATCACTTGTATAGTGTACAAATTTTGTTTCTTCTCTATTTTTAGTTGTTTTGGTCAATTTTTGGTTTGCCTTTGTGTGTGGCAGCCCTTTTTGTTGGTTTATTAGTTGGTTCTTTGAGTGTTTTGGCTTGTGACACCGTTTTCCCAATAGATAATATTTTGGCACTTGGTCTAATTTTTTTCTTGTATCACTTGTAGGGAGTGCCCATCCCCACGTTAGAGCTTGTGTTGGTGCTCAAAATTGTCTCACCCCATTTGTGCCCTTGGAAATATATTTATTTACGTACTCTGTCATTTTATCCTTCCCCATGTTGTGCTTGGCTGGTCTTCATTGCCATTTTTAGTCTGCCCATGTGTCAAAGATTTATGTATGGGTCAATATTTGTCTCCTAGTTTCTTTGTTCCTTTGGAAAAGGTTTGAATCTTGGGTTTCCTAGGCTCTATCCTTTCAAAAATTCACGTTTTCCCGTTCCTTCCATTACCATAGTAAGAATTTGTTTTCTTGACATTTCTTCCTTGAAATACTTAAAGAAGACTGGGTTGAGATGTCCCTAAGAATCGTGTTTTAGCCTTGTAACAATCTAAACTCTCTATCATTGAAGAAAAATTCATTTTCAGGCATTCAGACAAATCTCACCAGAATAGGACATGTGGCAAGCCTGTGCTCATTCAAGGTATCATTTTTTTGGGACCACCTCAAGGTGTGCCATGGTGACATGTGGTAGTTTCAAAATTCAAAGAGGTGGGGAGGCAGACCATCGGGGGAAACTTGGAAATTTTTCCTCTTATATTCAAATGACTCAAGGTATCAAACTAACCTACAAGGCTGAGGGTAAAAAGTAAAAATTCATTTTAGAAGTCAATAGCGGAGGTTCGGACTGGCAGAGGAAAAGTGAAAATTTTTCCCTTTGAGGGAATAGGGAGTTAAAGGCATAAAGGGACCCAAGGTTCTGCTAGGACCCACTTTAGAAACTTGAAGTGGAAGGGCAGAGCCACAGAGGAAAAATTATTTTTTTTTCTTTTTTCCAGAAAGATGCAAAATGTGTAAAATTGAGCCACGAATCCATATCCCATCATATTACGCCACGTGTTAGACCTAAATTGCAAAGGCGGAGCGGCGGAGGAAATCAAGAAATTTTGAAAATTTTCCAAAAGTAGTAAAAAGGTAAAAAGATGTCTCGAGTCCGATTTTTACTCGGATCTGCCACGTGAAGGGCTCAAATTTTAAAGTTGAGGAACAAATAGATGATAGATGTGCATTTCACCAATTTGGCCACCATTTGAACTCCATGAAGTTTGGAGAAGAATTTTTTGCATCAATCTTCATCGAACTTTCTGCCAATTCGTGCCATTTTGGTCTGCAGGGTCCGAATTAATCAATTTAGGGGTTCAATTTATGAATCCAAGGCATTTTTAAAATGAATTTTTACACTGGTTCGTGAAAAATGTGAATTACCAGATCTAAAGTTTCAGAGTAAAAAATTGGGAAGGAAAAAGTTAAAATGGTGAAATCAAAGGGACCTACATACATGGGAAATGAAAAATGTGCTTCCACTTTGAAGAATTATGAAATTTTTGTGATGATTCACCTTTTGAAAGAACAATTGGCAAATTTTTGTGAGTTTGTTAAATGTCATTTTCAGAAATATTGCAAAGCAAAGGCGCTTTGAATATTCCACTTTTGGAGGGAAGATTTGAGGGGCAAAGTGAGTGATTGAGTAAAAGTTATATATTGCATTAATTTGTCATGTATATGGTCGGGGTTCATTTTCACGATAAATTTTTGAGAAAAGCTCACCCTCTGAGAAAAATTTCTGAGAAACCAGGGTAACTTCCTCTGTGTTAGATTTTCATTCATGTTGAGTTCGTTACAAGGGTATAACCAATAACAAGCTTTGAGATTGTTTAAATAACTCTCCCCTGTTGATTAATCTGATGAATTTTGAGTTAATTTGTGTCAAATCTCTGGAAAATTTTATGTTTTATTCCACTTTCAGAATGTATGCAAGTAGTTTTTCTTGTTCATATTGCAATCTTGTATCAAAATCTCTGTGAATCACATAGATCTAAATCCTTTTGATAGTTTAGTCACATCTGTAATTTCATTTTTTAGAAGAGATTTCATCTGGAAATGAAATAAATGATTTAAAATCAGTTTTCTTTCATCTGTTGACAGAGATTGTTTGTAATCCTCTGGGTGTACCTCAAGCATGACTGATATTCAATTTTGATGTTTTATTGGGTCTTCTAACTCGAGCCTTCATGCTAGAATCTCAAATATTGTGTGAAAAAGTGCATGTCTAGGCCTCCATTGATGCACACCTTCTGGTTGAAGGAATGTTTTAACTATTTTTGAGCTTTCTGTTATTGAGTTCTCTGTTTGTTGTGAAGTTTCTCAAGGATCTAAAAAAGTCCAATTTATCTTTTTGATCTCCCACCAAAAAAATTATTCAAATAACCAATCCTACCCTGAAGTACCCCTGTTTTGCTCTATATATCCACAGAAGAAAAAAATCCATTTTCTAAAGTATGCAGAATAGATCAGGATTCCAAATGTCTTTAGTAACCTTAACCTTGTGTTTGAAAATATCTCCATAATCTGGAAGTGACAACTTGTGAGAGTCAGATTTGGTGTGTTGATCATATTTTCCACAAGGTCTTCTATATAAAATTTGTGCAAAAGAAAGGTATCTATGTCTCCTTCAATAACAATGGTTACAAAATAGGTTATCTTACCTTCGTTGATAGGCACAACCTAAAATAGTGAGGATTAGATCAAATCCGTAAAAGGTGCTACCCACTTCTTCAAAACATGAGTGCTAACAAGTCAAATAAATTGCTTCCCTAGCTACAAAATGACATATAAACAATTTATCTACCTCTAAGTGTCTTTTAAAATAGATCATGCAACTCAAGTTGTGAAGGAGATTAAATTTGGGTACTAACAACACTCACTAGGTGGTACAAGATATTGACAGCTTGCGAATGAGGAGGGGTATGATTTTTTTTTGGAATTTCATGGCTTTTGGAAGGTGCATATTTCTTAAGAGCCTCTTTAGGAATGTTTGAAAGTAATGGAGGTTTTGGCTTGGGCTGAGGCCCTGCCCCTTTGATAGCCTTACTTCTTGTGTTATATTCCTTCTCTTGAGAAACAACATCATTCATCTATAACTGTCTATATTCCTCATATGGGATTCCTCAATCATACTTATTTATCATTGAAACCCTTAAATAATCAAATTCATTATTGGGAAATTCAAAAGCTTGTACAGTATCTAATTATAAAGTATGAGAGGGTTGAAGAATAGGTACCCTATGAATGCAGTCCTGAAAAGTGGCAGTAGTTCGGTTACTTATCACCTCAGTTGAAGTTACCCCTTGTTATGAGCTTGTGGAACAACCCATCATGTAGACATCATCATCATTAGCTTCTTCTTCTTCTTCTTCTTGATCTTCTTCACAAGGAGCATGGGGCATGAAACATCTGCCACACCAATAAATGACATTTGTCTCCTCCACAACAACAATTCTGGCAGCCAAAGGATCAGGCACCATTCTTTTTTCCCTACCTCGGGACTACCTATTTTGAAATCCAATAGGTCCCTTTCCTATGTCATTAGATATTTAGTGATTTGTGAACCTATCTTGGCATTGTTGCATGTGTTAACCATGTGAGCTCTGCCCAATCCCCTTTTCTTCCCAGGCTAGTTCGTAGGAAATTTCTTTGACAACCCCTACCAAAGTTTTCACAACTTCCTCCAAATCAGCAGCCTTGCTTGTCTGTGGATTTTCTGGGTTGATTAGTTTTACACCCTCCCTTTTTAGAGGCTTTCCAATTGCCTTAATATTGTTCTTTATTTGCAGATCCATGGTGAAGTCCTACCTGAAATTAGCAAGGTTTTTGTCTCTCAAGTAGTAAGCAACCTTTTTATCAAATGTATCTAAATATTTGATCAAGCATGATTCATCACATGGCCTTATCCTAATAGGAAATATCCTCAAGGTCTTATTAAACCTTGTGTTGAAATCATGTACTAACTCATTAGGATTCATTTTGATGTTTTCAAATTCTGTCAAAAGAAACCTAGGGTCAGTTCTATCACCATAATGTAATTTAAATGCATTTCTCATCTCATTCAAAGAATCAATAGAGTTATCTGGCAAAGCTTTATACCATTCCCTTGCATCCTCTTCTAAAGTATGGATAAACAACTTGATATATACATCTTCATGTTCAATCTCAATATCTTCCATCATATTGGTAAAAATCTTTAGATGTTGATCACCAATTATAGCATTATTTATTTGGAACTTTTGCAGTCTGTTCCTTACTTCTTGAGGAACTGCATTTGCATAACCATCCATCCGTACATAATTTATAGGTCCAAAGGTATTTACAACAATTGGTGGTGTGGGTGGGGGCAGGACCATGTTGTTTTCAGAGGGTGACTCTGCAAGAGAGACAAATTTATGAGGGGTAGAGGGTATTTTAAACACAAGCGGTATAAATTTCAAACTGGATATCTCGCAAAGACCTAGTTTCTTGGAAATCCCCATCAACTTCTGAAAAGACAGGGGTAGAATGAGAAGCAAAATTTTCAAAATCAAATGAAGTCCCCTCTCTAGTTGGAGAATTCAATTCCACAAAGAGGCTACGTGATTCAGAAGCACTTGAATTGTAGTCTTCAATAATAGGCCGGACACTTTCATCAATGGAGATTCCTTTTCTTGTTTGTTGATTTCACACATCTCTTCAGGCTTTTCTTCCTTTCATCAATGGAAATTCTAGATGACAAAATTCTTCAGAATAGCTAAAATTTTCCTCTAACCAGCATATGTACTTAAATGGACGACCATATTAGCACTTTTCTCACAAAATCTACGAGTTTCTAACACGAAGGCTTGAGTTAGAAGACCAAACAAAACATCAAGATCGGAGCCCAATCACACCTAAGGTACACCCACAGGCTTACAAATAATCTGTGTCAACAAATGAAAGAAAAGTGATTTTAAATCATTTATTTCTTTCCAAGATGAAAGATATTTTGAGAAATGAGATTGCAGATGCCACTAAACTGCCATAAGGATTGAGACATCTTTGATTAAGATAGATTTTGATACAAGATTACAACAGGAACAAGAAAAACTATTTGCAGACATTTAGAAGTAAATTTATTTATTTTTGCATAAGATCCACACAGAATAACTCATTTTTATTAAATTTATTAGTAGGGGAAAGTTTATAAAACAGTCTCAGAGCTTGTAAATGGCTATACACTCGCAACCACCTTGACAAGATAAAACTTAATATAAAAGAGATATACAGGCTTCTCAGATGGCTTCTCAAAAGAGAGGCTTTGTAAAATTTTCCTCTAGGGAATTTTCTTCGACCTCTAACACTCTAACTTCCAACCATTTGCAAGAAAAATTTGTGCCATTTATAACATTTACAACAGACCCCCTTTTCCCCCAAAAAATAATGACATTGAGTGTGACCAGTGCTTCCCATGATCACGATTGTGATTCCCAGAATCAAATCTGCAAAATGCGTCAGGTGTTCAGGGGGCAGATCTCTTCAAAAATCTAGTAGATCACTCTTCCCTCTATTCACAAACCACTTCCACCCCTAATCTATCAAATCCGGTTCCTTGTGTGATCAGGAGAAGAAAAATAGAAAATCATATTGAGCCCGATACTCAAACCATTTTAATTGCAAAATATGTCTCCAGATCTCTCCCACCAAACATAGATATCAAAATTAACTCCCCTCTCTATTTGGCATGTAGTAAATACCAAGAAATCCTGAAGACTCACACTTTTAGGTGTGTTTCAGTAAAAATGGGGGTAAAATCATATTCAGACTCATAGTTTCCGTAGATCTTTACTTTGAATTTGGGACAACCACGTGGAAGATTCAACATTAAAATAAAACTAGGGGTTTCCTTTGACTTTTTACAACCTTTTGAAAAAATGGAAAAAAATTCCATTTTGCTTCACACCTTCGCCCTTAACAAATGAGGCTGACACATGTCCTAAGATGGTTCCCAAAGGAACTGTGGCCAAATTCCACCATTTCACCTCTCTTTTTGGAAAAGGGAAAATTTTCAAAGTTTTCTTCGCAACTCCACCCTTCCGCCATTGACCAGGGAAAAATATTGACTATTTCCTGCCGGGTCTACGGACCATTTTGGTGTTTTACCCTTTTCAAAAAAAGGGGCTAAAATTTTAAGATGCCCCCAAGAGTCTGCACCTCTGTAATTGACTGGAGCAAGCTTTGACCCTTCCCTTTATCGGGCTTGTGGGCCATTTTTGGTATTCTACCCCTTTTGAGAATAAGAGGCAAAAATTCCAAGTTACCTGTGATGGCCCGCTTCCCCACCCCTTCTAACTTTTCAAATTGCCATGTGTCACAATGACGCATCTTGAGGTGGTCCCCAATATTTTGAGACCTTGAAAGAGTGTGGGCTCCCCATGTGTCCTGGCCTAGAAGAATTTGTTGTAAGGCTTGAAGTTCAATAGAGGGCACCATGTGTCAGAGTTCAAGGCAATCTCCTTTGGCCACTTGAAAAGTCCAAGAAAAATGCAAATTTAGCGGAGGCCTCCAAGTGTCCTCTTGGCACTTCTTTAAAATGAAACTCACAGATCAGTCCCCAAACATGCACGATTCATCAACGTGTCCCAGACCTCCCAAGACCTTTGAAAACTGACTAAGTGTGGGAAAAATCGGTAGAAGCCTCCACGTGTGTTCATGGCGCAATTTGAAAATGGTGCCCAAAGCATAGAACCTGAATGAGTGTGGGATTTCCACGTGTCTCTGTTCCACCAAACCGTACCAGCTATAATAAAAATTTGTCTCAGTAAAGGCAAATTAGAGAAAAAATCTACGTGTCCTCCCGACACAACTTCAAGGCCAAACCAAAAAGTGAACCTTTAAATGAGCACCATTCCTCCATGTGGAATTTTTTTGGCTAAAACTTTCCACAAAGTTTAGAAGTGACTCGCTGAGCCACTTCAAATAAAAAATGAACATGTGTACACCCTTAGGGAAAAAATGTGAAATTTTCCCTGCCACTTAAATTTTCTTTATTAAGAACCAAAACATGAGGGGTTCAACTACAATCTAGAAGTGCATCATACCAAAACATGAGTAATAGCTTATGGAAACAACTTAATCTTTCCTTCGCAATGGAAAAGGGGAAACAATAACAAGGTTTTTTAAGAAAATGAGAATAAAGGAGGACTAAATCAACACACATATTTTTCCTTAAAATTACAATAACGTAGATCACCAAGGACTAAATCAACACACAAAGAGGTTGATTTTCTTAAAAACAAGAGATGAGAGTCAATCCTAAAGGCCACAACTCACATTCATTGAGTTACGAGGCAACAATGGTATGATGAATCAAAATCCTATGAGAGAAAAACACATAGATATATGAACAAGGGAGTAGTTATGCAACTAGAACAAATCACTAACAACAAGGTGTTTCAAAAATCTAGGTAGGCAGTAGAACTAGAGGTTCAATTATACATTACACTCAAATACACATCAATTTTACTCATTCTATAAACCAACTATTAACTCAAAAGTTATAGTTTCGCTTGCTAAAAATCCTTCTTACAATTTTTCCTAATTAAAATATTCCTTCTATTTTGGCGTCACATATTTTTGTTATGTCGAGCACAACTCAGGTGGGCATGATATCTCTCCATTCTGTATAGGCGGAAAATTATTTATTTTACTCTAGGGAAGGTAAATGGAAAAATTCTTCTTTTTATTTCTCACGTAATTTCATTTCCTCTATTAGCCTACTAAGCTTATATTGAGAAACCATTTTCCTTTTCCTAATGTTCCATTTTATATGTTAAGTCACAAAACCAAGCCCCTCAATTATAGTTTTACTATGCTCAATTTAATCATTTTATCAAATAGATTTTAATGAGAAGGAAGAGTCAACATATCACATCATTACCTTTATATAGGAGATAAATCAACATATCACATTTTTAATTCCAAAGGAACAAGAGATATTCAATAGAACAAACACATCATTAATTTTGTAAGAACTAGAAATAAATGCACCAACATGAGTCATACAAAGATTTCAAGGGCTTACTAAATAATTACAAGCATCACTAAACACTCCAAGCAGGTCTCCACAAGTATCAGAAGAATTTACAAAGAAAAGGTCCATTAAAGAGGAATATTTACTTCCATGAATTTAAGAGGTTTAAAAATGTTTGTTATTTAATTTCATTATTTATTCACATAATAAGACAATGGAAATTTCTAATAAACATTCATACTTCCACAAGATATTACCATCCAAGCAACAAGATGATAAGCAAAATTTTACTCCAAGAACACCGCATTTCCCATTAGAAGGCATTAAATGTAAGAGGACAATATGATAATCTACACAACAAGGCCTCAATAACCAAGAGTTGTAGTTTTAAAATAAGGGCACAACATAAGTACAACTGTGATTAAAATATTAAGATCTAATAAAACTAGAATCTCTAAAACAAGGTCCAAAAGATCCATATACATCCATATGAGTCTCCACGTAACCCAATGATTAATAGGTTATACAGTGGTAATCAAAACAATTAAGGAGGATTTAAGGGAAGGGTTGACTTATTTAGGGGTCAAGGAGAGTAACCAAGTACACTTATTTAAACAAATTTCCCGAATGGGCTTAGCTCTAATTGTAATTAACAAGATAGCTAAAATTTACAAGTCAATACATTCTATAATGAAACATTGAAACCATGATACAACTTGGCATGCCACAGATGGAACGTCAAATCCAAACAAAATATTTACCCATTTAAAGCTACATTCAACCAAAGTTAATCCTATCCTAACATAATCCATCAGTCCATAACCAAACATTTCTATTCTGACGAGTGTAAAATCTCTTACGATATTGTAAGAGAATCACCACCACCACTATCAAACTACCAACTCGACCACTCTACACAACAAACTCTCTCTCTCTATAATGACTGGGTAACGAAAGAGTCACGCTAAGATCCTAGACACACTCAAGGTTCCGTCCTTCTAAAACCAATGCATAACTTAAAGCACCTAAGAAGAAAATCAAGGCACATAGGGTGTACGCCCATACGATGAAATGCCACAATATAAACAACCTAGAACCAGCTCATCAACATGCAAAAAGAATCACGTAACATTTAGCTAAGTAGCTAACAAGATAAACAATCTCCGATTCACCAATCACAATAAAATACAAGAATATCAACAATCAAGGGAAATAGCTAAGTAGCCGCATTCTAATCCCTAAAAATATCTTAAAAATACAAATCACTACAAGATCCTTAGATCTACTCAATCAAATCATATAATAAGATGTCAGTCCTTGATAAAATAACACAAGCTTACGAATGAAATATATAGAAAGTCAACATCACATTAACTTTGCATTCCTTCATGGCCACCAATAGGGGTACTATACCTTGAGATAAGTTCTAAGAATGCATACGCAAAGCTAGATCAAAAGGGCCACCAAGACCTAGTGTCCACTTACTCATATGGGGATTAAGTCACCAAAGAAGCAACCAAAACTAACTCGTCTAACCTCTCAAGGAAAAAGGGAAGCTGTAGGTAACTAAACAACTTCTTACTTACTCTATCTTACCTCTAGAACACAACAACTAATGCTAAACCACAAGAATCACACCATATAATTTATCATTCCAATAAGGAAGAGTCTAAATTTGGTTTTCACATCACATGATTAGAAACAAAGATCTGAGGCTCATCAAACAACATCTTAGCAAGGAAACCGAGTTCCTAATACACAAGAAGTTTGCAAGAATATCAATTTATTTTAACATCTTCAGCTACGTGGGTTTGAGAAAACACCACTTGGGGGATACAAAAATTTGAACAAATTTATTATTTTATTATTATTTTAGTTATGGTGGTTCAAATTCTTATATTTGGTTTAAGGGTTTTAATGTTGGCCCAGGGTCCATGTGTTGAACCCATGGCTCTGATACAAAGTGTAAAGCCCACAAATTTCCCACATTAAACCCCGAGAAACCCAAAAGCAAACAAGAAAAATTATGGAGTTTATTTTAAAAAGGTTCTAAGGCCTTAGCTAGGATTTTAATTAAATCCATATTATAAAAAAATTAGGCTATTAAATGGTAGTCTGGTCTAAAATAATAATTAGTTACTATTGGCCCAACCCTATTAAAATATTTCAGTTTGATTTCCCCTATTAAGCTTTGTTTCTTAAATCAAATATTAATTTATTTTACTCTTTGCTATTTAGTCCCAAGGGTCTTATTAAACCTATTTATTGAATGGCCCTAAATTAAATTCATAATTTTATTAGGTAAGATTAATAATATCCTATTTTAAAATAAATAAATTTAACATGGTTAAATAACTAAGGTGTCAAGAGTACACAACATGGTCTAACCCTTTAGGCCCCATTTGACATTACACGCACATCTTTTAGTTAAAACATTCTAACTTAAATACCCCATCACTTAAGTGATGTAGGGTGCATCCTACACCATGAGATCTAATCTATCTAAACCATTAGATCTAGGTTAGACTAAATAAACCATAGATATCCTTATGGGTCCTCTTATATTCATTTTCGAAATCTAATCTCTCATTTCTCTCTTTTTTTTGTAGGTTAAGGAAGGAGTAGAAGAAAAGGAAGCCATGGAGGCCATTAGAGATGATTGGAAGACCTCCTTTGCTAAGTTTTTCTATGTAGGGAAAGGATCTACCCATTTCCTTTGTGGATGTTGGTCTTCCTTCCTTACTTGTATTCGTTTATTAAAACTATTTTACTTTCAGGTTAAAGGTGTATACTTTATGTGTATACTCATTTAGGAAAAACCCCAAAACCCTACGTATTCATTATGCATATAAAACATGCTTATATATATATACATATATATATATATATATGTATATATATATATATATATATATATATATGTATATATGTATATATATATATATATTATATATATATATATATATATATATATATATATATATATATATATATATATATATATATATATATATATATATATATATATATATATATATATATATATATATATATATATATATATATATATATATATATATATATATATATATATATATATATATATATATATATATATATATATATATATATATATATATATATATATATATATATATATATATATATATATATATATATATATATATATATATATATATATATATATATATATATATATATATATATATATATATATATATATATATGACATATATAATATACATAATACATCTATAATATAATATAGACACTATCCATAATACATATGTATCTATATGCTGTGTGTGTATAATCTAATAGACCACCACACACACACATATATATATGTAACACATTTATAATGGAAGCTGAAGGAAATTTTGCACAGGCCGCAGGCTTGAGGAATGGCCGCATTTTTTTTATTAAACAAGATGGGGTTTCTATTTAATTTAAGGAGTTGAAAACTTTTTGGGGGAAGGGGCGTAGACCCCACCCCCACCCCATATATAATATGGGTTGGTGGAGGGGTCGGCGCCCCTCCCCCCAACCTTATATTTATAATAATAATAAAAAATTGTAGCCATAGCCCCAAGCCCTACTCCCATGCATTTAAGCTATTTCTTTATATTCTAATTTTAATTTCTTTAAGTTTTGCAAATTCATTTTATAATAAAATTGCATATTTATGTATTTGGATTTTACTATTTATCTTAATTACAAACAAAGGAAAAGTATTAATATATATATAGATATATATACATACATATTTATGTAATATCCGTTATATTATACCTATTATTTACATTTAAATAATTATTTTATCAATTTGAAAATAATGATGTATATTTTTAATATATATCTATTATATTTCAATAATATACTTATTTATTTATTAAAATAACTTCCCTTAGATATAGGGAATTCAATAGAAGTATCGAAATGGGTTGGTGTGTAAAGGTTTAAATTTATATACATCCGTAAAAAATGAAGAGGCTTATATTTATAAGAGGTGTGTCTCATGCTTTGAACCAACTAAATTATCAAACTCCAACTCATTTAGATAACACCTAAGAGGGTATAATTTATTTATTTTATTCATTTTCATAGGGAAAATTTCTATTGCAACAAGGGGAGAATTATATTGTGAAGTGAATTCTAATTATTCCTTCAGGTAAATCATTTGAATAGGAGATATGAAACATACTTAGATAAAATTTTATCGCATCCTAGGAGGATTGTGAAAAATACAAAAGTAATCAACACTCACTTTCACCAGATAACACTAATCTATTCAGAACAGATTTAACATACAACTTCCAGAGCAAAAAATAGATTTAAGAATCCTATCCCTTTCATCACAACACCATTACAATATTTACATTTTATACAAAATAATGCAAGTCATAAGAAACCATTTACAAAAACTATCCACAAAAATATAAGATTACATCCAAAGCACTAAAGATGTAATTTACTAGTTAAGGAGTATTGATAGTGCAAATTGCAACTTCGCATGTCTTTCTCCAACAAGAGCACTTCATTCCAGTGAGTTCCACCATCTTCAACAAGCCATGAACACAAAAAAATGGGGCAGTAGGCAACACTCTCCACCCATCCAAAATATCCAATGAGGGAGAGAAGCCTTCTTTCTCATTGGCCCCTGAGCCCCAACAAGGAAGTAATGAGTGATATTTAGACAACCATGGGAACTCAAAAATGGATTCCACACACACATTCAATCTATACAAAATGAAATAACAAAATACTAATTTATTTACAACCAATCAACAAATATAAAAAAATAAAGGCTTCATGCTAAAGCCATGGACGAGAAAGGAACATGGGGGTTCTTCTTATTCCTCCCAAGGTCTTGGGTGTCCACCTATGAGCCTCCAAAAAATACATTTAAATACACAAAACACTCTTATGCCTCCCTCCAAGAAGATACACCACTCTTATGCCTCCCTCAAGAAAATAACAAGATAAACACAAATCTTATGGCTCAACTTAACGTGGAAATCCCAACCCAACTCCCTCCTAAAATACCAAATAACATTTTTCTTATGCCTCCCTCAAGTTTTACCCCCCCATTTCCATTTCTCCCACAACATAATAATCAAGTCTATTTCAAACAATCATAACAAATACAACAATAACATCTACTCTTATGCCTCACAACTAAAGTTGTAAGGTTACAAAAAATTTCCATTTCTACCTCACAAATGAATAATATCAATACATAACAAGCTCCAAGCCTTCAAAAATCCTAAGAAACCACCATCCACTCCAAGCTCCATTCTCAAGCAAGCTCTCCAAAATTACCAAGCATTCCCAACAAAAAGAGCAAGTAACCTCCAAATACTTCCCAGAAAATCCCATAGTAAATAGAAAAGAGGGAGAGGGAGATGATGTGGATGCATGTAGGATGCCACATCATTTCTTTTTCATCCCACATAACCCAAGTCAAACCCATACCCCAAGGAATAATAAATGGGTGGTTGAGAGGAATGAAAAACCTCTTACACGCACCACTTTAACCAACATCCACGAAGGACAAAATTTAAAACACATATAAGACAAGTGCAATTCAAATCTAACATTTTTCCTTCTAAAACACGTAATGGGGTCTATTTTTTACCACCCAACCCATAGGTATGGTTTCTATAAGAAATTAAGAGGTGAGGTATGAGTTTAACTTCATCCCAAAAGCCTCCAAAAATGGCCCTTAAGATGAAATCCGAGTTTCCCAAGTAGGGTGGAGTGTACAAGATTCAAAAATCATATACACTCAACTAATAAACATGAGAACCAAAGACCCAACCATTGTAATATATGACTCCTTTTTTGTCACATCCAAAATTAGCTTAATAATATGATGAGTTCACTTAATTAAGACAAATAAAATAATTAATGATAAAAGGGAATTATATCACAAATTAAATCACATACTCAAAAATTAAACAAAAGAAAAGGAAAAGAACTACACACAAAACCCTTGGTCATAATAGGGATCATCCCCCCCATGGGAACCCCCTAAGTAACAAATAACAAAACAAACAAAATTACACAAGTTGTCATGGTGACCAGTTGCCAATACCCCACATTCCTTTGTTTTTGGTATCCTATCCGTAGTAGTTTGTTGTTGTGATATAATTACCTACAAAAATCACACAATACCCCTCTTGCCTCATGGCCATATTAATGATGTCAAACTAATAAAACACTTATATCTACATATCAATTTCAACATAAAATATCATAACTAATATTTCTAAGACCAAGTAATTCAACAATTATTCTAATTTTCAACATTTTGATTCTACTCATACATTCAGTTTGCAACTAAGATCATAAACCAACTGAATCATATAATTTAAGAAATACTTTAACTCGTTCAAAAAATTTCACCAATTATCCTAATATCAAAGAAGTACACAAAATAACTTTGAAAATCATAATTAAAAAAATATGAAAATAATTTAAAATATCAACATATATCTAAACTGACAACACATCATTACCTTCCACACTGAATGTCTATCAAAATTTAATAAGTTTGGTTACAGTAATGTCTATCCTTCAATCTCCATATCACAATATGTTAATGTCATTCATCTATTAATATTTAAAGGTACAATGTGCAATGATGTCTATGTGTTTAGTCACAGTGTTAGATTAAATATAACAAAACAATATCGAAGAGTAATGATATCACAATCAATTTATAACAAGGGAACCATTCTGCCGATGGGGTGGGAGTGGTGCGGTCAAGTCACATGGTTGTGTGCTTGCCCACCCGGTTTCAAATCCCTCCGAGGCACGATCCTCCTCGGAGGTGGTTTCGCCGCTAGAGGCGGCATCTCTGCTCGTGCTGACACTGGTGATTACTCCTCACTGCTGACGCTAGCGGCTGCTCCTCTCGTTTTCGACGCTGGTGGCTCCTTCTCCTCTCGCTGTTGACGCTGGTGGCTGCTCCGGTCACTGCGGTCGTGGCTGCTCCTCTCGCTGTTGACACTGGTGGCTGCTCCGCTTGCTACTAATCCTGGTGGCTGCTCCTCTCGCTTCCGACGCTGGTAGCTGTTCTAAGTTGTCCCACTTGCTGCGGTCGTTGTCGACGGTCACTGCATCTTCACTTCGGTTTCATGGTTGCTTCAATTGGGTTCCTAATAAGTGGTCCCCTTCATTGTAACCAGGTTGTGGATCCTCTCAAAAAATCCTCATGTGTACAAGGATGTGGGTCCTTTCAAACACCCTCAATTTACCCTCAATCCAAAAAAAAATTTAGCAACGAATTTAATCCTCGGCCACGATTTCGAATGCGGCAACTTAGACCACAAGTATCGACAATGTCCAAAAGCCTTCTACGGCTAGCTTTCAAGTTGGACAACCTCCATTAGGTCAGCCTAGACACGTTTCATGGGTCGGTTATGGCAGGAAACTTCTAAGAGTCACCAATACATATAAAACATCCATGAGCTCATGGGTCGGCTATGGCAGAAAACTACTGAAGAGTCACCAATACATATAAAACATCCATGAGCTCATTACCTACCTTCTTCACCTGTTAGACACCTCACACTCTCTTCAAGCACTCTCACTATATTAAGTATTATCATCAAAATGACATATGAAAGCTGTAGCAAATCTGAAATCTGTCAAGGAGCAGCCTAGAGCAGTCCTTAGCGCCAAATCTGAAATAAATGAGGACGAAGTTTACAAGATAAGGTCAAAGTCTGAATGAAAGTCAATTGTCTGAGCACATGATTTTACACACTCAGCTAGGAGGGAGAACTACATGCAGCTTGATCACACTTCGGAGTTTTGGTATTTAGGCAACGGTCACAATATCATTTGGGGTGTGAATGAATTTTTCCAGCCCTAACCCCTTTTTGCACGTCCCTTGTGGTCTTGCGAGCACAATTATGGTTTGGGCAAAGACAAGAAAAAATACGTACCATCGCACAAGATCGAAGAACTCCCAAATATCCAAGCGCAGGTTACGGACAAAGTCAAAGCTCTACCAAAAGTTGCAAACCGCCAAATATTGCAGGTGTATTTGAACAGTGTCGGTCTTCCGCAGGCATCCGAGTCTGCCAATTGTGTCCAGACAGCCTGTTACCCCTGTTCTCGGTCTGAACACCTAATGAAGCACTTCTAGATCATTTCCAGCCTCTGAGACACCTTCAATCCAGAATCAGCTAAGTAACTCATCTTTCTATTGTTATGATTAATTGAACCATGCACTTGCTATAACAAATTCAGATTATTGTACCTAAATGACCTAATTATATAGTCTGAATATAATCTCAATTTTAATCATATCGTATGCCATTGTATGCGAAATAAGTAAAAAACATTTTGGTGAACCCAATCTTTGATTTGAAGCTTGGATCTGCCCACAACCCCTTGCCTCCTTGCCTCCTAAAGGCAGTTTGACAGCCTGCAGGATTGGTGCAGTCACAGATTTGAAGACAAGGTTGCCAGCTATTTTAACTCTAGAGCTGATGATGGGCGAATCTTCAAGTCCCTCCTCTACTGTTGCCAACAGCATAGGCCCCAGGACTTCTTCTCAGACCTTTTATTTCAACAAAAAGAAGACAGGTTGATTTGGATGGGTTCTAATTCTGGTGACTACTCTGTTAGTGAAGTTTTAGCTCTGGAATCTGCTATTCCTTCCTCTTTCCTACCCAAGCAGAATTGTACCAATTTTGGTCTTCCTAAAGCAGATGCTTTTCTCTGGATTGCTACTTGGGACAGAATTCTTACTCAATCTAATTTAAGGAAGAAAGGCTTCCAAGGCCCCTCTTGAACCATCTTTTGCTGCATTGCCCATTCACCAGGAACATCTGGGTTTTCTTCCTCAACAAATTCAATTTGTCCTTTGTTCTTCCAAAAGATCTGAAATTTATTCTCTTAACCTGGAAATCTGCTGTAAGGTCCCCACCCTTAATTCAAATTTGGAAAATCACTCCAGCTCGAATTTTTTGGAATGTTTGGCTTCAAAGGAACTTCAGGATTTTCAATGAAGAGTACTGAGACCAGACCCTTCTTCAAGACATTATCCTCAAAAGCATAAAGAAATTAATTGATACCTGGCCACCTAAAGATGGGAAAATCAGCCGGAAGATGACTGCACTTTTGACAATTGGAAAAATGCTCTTCAGGGCATCCCTGATAATAGGATCAGCAGCAATAGAAAATTTGATAATAGATCTTGTTGGTCCCTCCTCCGAGGCTCTGAGATCAAGCTCAACTTTGACGGCGCGGCCAAAGGAAACCCACACTGGACTGGCTCAGGAGGTGTTTTTCAAGACAGCAAGAGTAATCCTCTCCTAGTCGTCTTTGAGGCTCTTGGTAAAGTACCAACAATTTTGCTGAAGCTAAGGCTTTGTGGCATGGGTTCCATCTCACAATCAGAAGAATTTGGTTACTGAATACTTGAAACTCATTTTCAAAGCCATGAAGCAAACAAGGAGCAACCTTTGGCACTTGAGTGCCATTAGTGATGACTGTGCTTCTCTTTTACTGGCTTTCCCCTCCCGGAGCAACCCTTGGCAGTTGAGTATCATTATTGATGACTGTGCTTCTCTTTTATTGGATCTCTCCTCCTGGTCTATCCTTCACACTTCCCGCAGATAAGGAAATAAAACAGCCAATTTGCTTGCCAACTTTGGAGTTGAACAAAAAAAAAATCAAATTCCAATGCCTTGCAAATTTAGTCCCATCGCGTTATAATTGACAATCTTTTTCCAATTTTGGAAAAAGATCTTCAATGTTGTCTATAATCAGTAATTTGATGGGCCTAAATTCGCATTTATGTGACTTGATGTGCAGCACACTTGACAGGGAAGGCACTTTGAGGCTTTTTTCTCAAATTCTGAAAATTCATGAAGATGTGGAGCACCTGGGCTTCAGTTTGGGCTGGAGACTTGATCAAGTTTGGACTTTGCTAAAGGCCGTGGCTAAGGATGATGTTATCAAAGGCAAGAAAATTGATACCATCTGTGACAAATTTGGCATTAACACTTCCTCCTTTGTGGAGTCTCATTTGGCTGAGACTTTGTCTGCTGTCCCTTGGAAGATGGGGCTTGGAAGTAGGGACCCACTGTGATGGTCTCCAACTCCAGTGATGAAGCTTATCGTTTGTTTATGCTGTTGTGTATCATCTTTTTGCTGCTTCCATATCTCGTACAACCTCCATTATGGTAGGCGTTAGTATGTACAAGGAAACTTTCCTGATTCTGTCAGGTTTTTTATTTGCAAATTATTATAAGGGGGCTGTGGCCTTGTCTGATCCTATCAAACAAAAAAGGGAGTTTTGAACAAAATTACAATTGATTCAAAATGCTCCAAGCATTGTAGAATTTACAACATTAAGCCCAAACACCTGTTGTGTTGAGTAGCCTAGTCAACTTAGATCATCAAAGAGGATTCATATACTACAATGTGAGTTTGATATACTGATAAGTGGGCTGCATTTGTCAATCAGCAGTTAGAAGTTTCTATGTATGGACTGCTCCTTGTGGGAAAAGAAGAACCCCGACAACCTGGACAATACTATTACCCAAGGGCACTCGAATCAACATAGAATTTAATGACTAACGGCAGTCCCATGGAGGAGCTACCGCTCTGATTTTGATGCTTTCTCTGGTCTCATGCAACAAGATTGATTCAGATACTGAAAAACTCTAAATCTTATCCAGAAAAGTCAGAGCAGCTACTTCAGATAATCATTGCCCAAAATAATTATATGATTACCCACCCAAATATTTGGTGTGAATCATAGTTACCAAGAAACTCCGATATCGTGACGAGGAGCATGTCCCATCACTGTACCCACATTTTTTCGCTGACTACATTTATGTCATCCCTATCCCCGTAACCCGACATCTCTTGGTAACTATGGTGTAAATGGAATCTCCTTCAAAAAGGTAATGGGGCGGTAAACTCCGGATCCTATGCGACTACTTGACTACAAAATCCTTCTCAATTTACTAGACAATTCAGGGTTCGTAACTTCAACCAGACCTGCTCGAAATTATCTAGCATATGAGATATACAATTTGGGGCTAAATGGATTTTAAAGGAAGAAATATCGAAATAGAAGCCCCCCCAACAGTTAACAAGCTCAGAGTTCCGTGATTTCAGAACGTCAATCGTTCCTATCGTAAACTTGGATTGAAATTCAGTGGATTTAACTGTAAGAGATTACCTGAGCTTCTTTGGTTGGGGCCAGGGGCTCCCATTGGCTCTTTGAATCTGAGTCATTGATCGCTGCAATTGAAAACTGTCAAACACAAACCAAATCCAGATTCAATATTTTATTTTCAAGGCGAACTCACTCATAACTTAAAAAAAAAAGGAATAAATCATACATATTTTAAACTTACCATCTTGCTTCCTGGAAGAATTAAAGTTTTGCCGCTTCAAATACAAATTTATCAATGACAGCAAATATGAGATGGATTAGGGCAGTGGTGCCGACGAATTTGGAACATAAAATATTTTGGTATGAATGGAGGTTGGCATGTGCAGAAAATCCCGTAAGCACATGGGCACCCTCCCAGCCATTAAGACCTGTCACGTCCCTTCCTAAGAGCCGACCTGCCATTTTCCTTGCATAATAATACACGCACCTTATTTGTTTTTGTCCAAATGCGTTGACCACATTGTAACCCAAGTTAACTTTGTATTTTATTTGAGTTAGGATAGTTGCAGCGACTGCGAGTAAGTAAATAAAATGAATGTTCCAGGGGAACTATGCCAAAAAGACCCCTCTCTTTTAGCCGTCCAAAATCAAACTATTGTGGGTTAGATCTGTTCTGTACACACAGAAGAATCTATAATCCATGTCGCCTTATTTATTGTTTTTTTTCCTTTTTATAAAAAATTTGCTGGTCTGGATCTCTATCGGCCTAAAGCAGATTCTTTTGCCTCTAAAGGGAAGGAAACTTCTTTTGTTGTTGTCGTTAATTTGTTTTTTTTGTTTGTATAAGATATATGTTTTCCCCACACAACAGTCACATTATTTCACGTATGTAACAAAAAGGTCTCCAACATGGTCATTTTTCATTTTCCAGCATACTCCTGGAACTATGCCAAATGTCAGTTTTGGAACAGGGATGGCCATCAAACAAAGAATAAAATATAGAAGAATTTTGTCAGAGGTTAAGATGCAAGTTCCCTCGTAGATATGGATGCAAAAAATGTGGTCTTGTGGACAACATAGACTGCAAAATATGCACGAAATGGTTTTTCTTTTATTGGTTGGAGAAGAAAGGTTTTGGGTGTCCTTCATTGTTGGTTATTGTTGGCACTTTCCCCTTCAACATTGGAAATGGCTACACCTGCGGATTCATTTTCATACCCATCACCCCAATACATGGGACAAGGTAATTGTTAAAACAAAATTTTACGCAAATGGCACTGAAAAGAGAGAAAAAATTCATCAGCTTGGATTTTATTATTCTAAGGACTTCAATGAGTATACTATCAGATGTGGTCCTCAAATGATTGAATGGTTGATTTATGAGAAGACTGTGAGGAATGAAAATGGCGCAGGAGGGAGATGAGGTTCCATCCAAACCTATGCATTTGAATGCGTCTATGTGGTATATAAGTAACTTTGATCAGGGCAGGTAGCAAGGACCTTATTTTGGTCATCATGTTCCTTAAAATTACAAATACAAGGATGTCTATATCCCTCTTGGCTTAGAAAAAAAATAGTTGCACCTGTCAAATAATTTCTCCGGCATATCCTTGCTAGTCCAGGCTATTGAGAAGATAACATTATTTAATCTCACTCTTCTAATCTCCCCACTCTTTACAGTCCCACCTTGTTAAGTTATATTATTATAGGTCGTGGTGTTCTCTAATGGGTCTATTGAAGAGGCCTTTGAAAATTTGAAGCTAATGCAATTGGAAGGTGTAAAGCGAGACTCCACAACCTTTGGCAGCATACTCCCTTCTTTTGTGAAAATGGTAGCTTTAGGGAAAGGTTGTTCGGAAAGGAACTTCATTACCATTCCATTAGATGCCTCGAAGAGACGTGATCTCATGGGTTGTGTTGGTGGAAAAACGTGCACAAAGTGGTGTTTTGAAAAAAAAATATGTATCCGAAAATCAAAGCGCAACAAGAAAGTGTATCACCAAACTCTGCAGTGAAAAATGCTAATATTTGCAATGAAATAAATCTAAACCTTCGGAATATCTCCCTTTCACTTATTTTTTTTATATAAACTTGTTTTGCAAAATAATAAAATGAAATATAGCACTTAGGTAACCCAAATAACACCTAGTAGCTGAGTATAAACTTAAACTCCTCCTTCGGACACAATTTGGAAAACTTCGTAACAAAACTATTAGCATGAAACAATAAAACTCCTTATGTTTTTCATTACCAACTTCTAGTTTGATCAGCATTGTCAAAATTTTGTGTTCGTGTTCATTGGTATTGGTGAGAACTAGAAGATTCTCCAACTAAAACAACCTTTTCCGTCTACCTTGCAAAGTTAGAAAATGCAATTTTGATAGACTTGCAAAAAACACTCTGAGCCCCGTAAAGGATATGTCAAGTGTCATATGTGTTCTTTGTTATGAAGAGAGTTGTGTCAAGTAATAAATTTACCTCATTTGATCATTTATGCTCTCCTCGCAGCTCCTCTAGGAGCTCCAATGCTCTGTTTTGAGCTTTTAGGAAGTTGCCAAAATTGAAATGTTGACCTTCATTTGAAACTACTGTTTGAACTCTGCGCAATGAAATGTGTTTCCCCCTTCACAAACCTTTAGTATTTTTACTAGAAAATTGGCTGCAACCTTCAGTTTGGGGAAAAATACTCTTCTTGATAGTTTAGAGATGGCATTTGATAGGCCTCCAGTCGTAGTTTGACTAGGTTAAAACTAGACCAATTACAACTGGTGGCTCTAAAAGTAAATTGTCACCATTTGAAAACTGTTTTCTAGTTCTTAGTCCCGTTGACTCTGGTGAATTATCCATATATAGGGGAACTTTTAGAAAATTTATCTTTTCATGTTCATCCATCGAACTTAATTTTTGGACATGGTTTTATGAGCCCTCGAGAAAACTTTTGATCATTTACAACTGGGTCAATTACGACCAATGGTCTCAGAAAACTGGTCGCCAATCATAAACCATTCGCAAGTTCTGATTTCCATTAGTTCTTGTGAATTATTGGTGTGTAATAGGACACGTTAGAACTTACTCATGGTGTGTTTTCTCACAAGAAGACAACATTTTAAAGTGGTTTCTTGGCCTCCAAGCCTAAATTAAACATTTTTACAACTAGGAGAAAAACTTACAGAAAGAAAGTTGTAACACCCCATCTAGTTACCAAACCACCATGGAAACTTGTTGTCACTTGTAAGTAACTGTTTAAAACTCTACCATGTGACTCATGTGAAATTTAACTGTTGGAAAAATTATGTTTCTCTCTCTCCCTAACTCTTTCTCCCTCCTTCATTAAGAAATTAAAAGAAATCAATACATATCTCTAACCCTCTCCTTTCGAATGAAATTTTTTATCATTATTATGTAAATGGAAATAGAAAACATTAATTATGCTAGATCTAGGGGGATGCCATGCCAATAATTTACCATTGATTTCATGCTCACTTAGTTTTGCACGATGCAAGAAAGATGGCAAAATGGTGTGGTGAAAATTTATTGTTTATTATCGTAATTTATATGGATCATTCTAGAATGTATAAATATATAATGTATTGTGGTGTCATAAATTTATTTTTTTTGAAATTTGGTGATATGTATGAGATCCTATTGTTAGGGAGACCTTGAGAAATGTGTATTTTAATTCAAATTTTAGTATGGTAAAAAAAAGTGTTTGATATATATGCATGTATTAAATGAATTTGAATTTAATATCTCTGTAGTACATTTACAGTGTGTAATAAATAATTGGTGTGTTGTATTCCTTACCTTAAAAATTTAGTAAAGAAATCTAATCACAACAGACAACCTTAGTTTAAAACTAGTGCACATATAACCTTCTCACATAATCTTTCTTAGCCCAAAAGAAATTGGAAACCATATAATGAACTAAAACTTTGCACTCTATGACACCTTCTAGTTTAAGTAAATAAGAACACAAAGTTTGATTTGTCATCATAGCCTGTATATTTAGTGACATTGTTATAAACCCAACGGTTAGGAACGACATTGTCAAACTTTATCTAGATTATGAGAAATAACACTTCCTTAGTATTTAAGTGGACTGCCTTGTCTTATGAAGTTATATTTAGAATAAAATTTTCTTCATCGAATGAATTAGTTATGGGATCTAGTTGACACAATGGACCTAGTGAAATAATTGTAATATTACTTTAACTCTTGTTACTGATCTCTTTAGATCTTCTCAGTTAAATGTGTTACCACGGATAGGGAAAGTATAGCACTTGGGTCATGTGCAAAATCTTTATAGGTTAGATATGTTTTATTTAACACCTTAGCCTCATCTTTAATAGGGATTAGATCCCTGAGTGTAAATCAGAATTAAATGAAACCATAGTTGTTTTGGAGGTTAATTGGTGGGTAGAAAATTGTAAGTAACTCTTTATAAACAAAATTTAATGTGAAAGATGTTAACTTAGGAGAAACTAGGAAACTAGAAAACTTGGTTTTGTAATTCATTGTTATGTCGCTTATGACATTAAGAATAAAATAAATTTCTCATGTGGAATCACGAAATGTTGAAACATTGGATCTTACTTTGAAAACAAATCTCTTGTGGTTAATGTGTAGTTTGTAATGCTCTCAATCATGTACTTTTTCAAGATGTAGACATGTACTTTCGTAACTCTTTTGTTCTAAAGTGATGCCAATAACGAGACCATATTGAAATGTTAGAGTAAAGCATATAAGAGTAAAATGAGATTTGAGGTTAGGAATAATGTCAGTCTTGGATTCCTTATAATTCAATAAGAAATTTACTTGTGTTAAAAGGAATATGAATTGCCTTGGTGAGATCAAACTTCAAGAAAATAAAAAATATATATAAATTTAAATAAAATTTCTTGATGTGGAAATTTTGAATGGATGTAACAAGTTTTTGAACTATTTTAACTACGATTGGGGATAAGGATAATGTGATCGAAAAATATTTTGGGAAAAGATATCTTGAATCTAAATCTACCACAAATCCTAATATATTTTTCTTGACATCATGTTAGTTTCTCTATTGTAGCAAGGGTAAAATTTAAACATTGAATAAACATTTGAGAAACATAGGCTTAACATAAGAATGAGAAAATTAAGAACTTTGTATGCAATTTGAAATATGCCAAATAATTATGTAAGTTATGAAGATTTTCGTAATAAATAAAGAGCCAACTTAAATGGTGAAACTGTAAGTTGATTGTGAAATGAATTTAAGAATTTGTAGATGGAAAAAGAATAAAATTATCCTTGCACAATAATTTTCTTGGAATGTTTATCGTAACAAATATATAATCATTGTAATGATGTGTTGTGGGTTTGCCAATCCTTGAGTCCCTATCTTATGGTTGGGTCATTACTAACATTCGTTCAGTGGGGGAGTGTGGCATTGACATGTATATGGTGTTGTCATGTATCTATGTGAGTCGATGATTTATGTAAGTGCCTAATGTGTAGTTGAGTTTCTCTTCTTGGAGCCCTTGTGGTGTTGTATAGTGAGAAATGTATATAAAACAAAATTTATCCTGGTATTTCTATTGTTGTAGTTGTGTGTGTAATTTTTCGGTGTCACATTTGGTATCAGAGTGGAGATTAATGCTCTCGAACCTCTAGGACAGATTGGAGTAGTGATGATGTTGCATGATGGTGGTGAATATTGGAAGAGTAATGTGATATATGTTGTAATGTGAACAACATTGTAATTCTAATATTATGAACACACATATTGTGTATGTCACTTAGTGTGTATTTGTTATAATGTTGATGTACTTGTGATGAGAGTATTCACTCTTCTTTCATGGATTCTATGAATAGTTCGCGTGTAATGTACCACCTTGTTGTGTTTGAAAAGAATGTTATTATGGATTGCAGATTGTTGGATCATTTTGGCATTATGTGTTATGAAGGTGTATTGATGTATTGCTTGAAAAAATTAGTGTAAAGTGAATTGGATTGTATTGAGATGTTGTCACCGTGTTGTGATGAATCGTGTGTGTCACCATGTTGTAATTGCAATTGAATATATGTTGTAATTTTAGACATTGTGTTCCTCATATGTATAATTCATGTAATATGAGATGGTTCATGTCATGATTTATGAGCATATGGTCAACGTCTGATCCCTATTGTACAATGATTGGACTTTGGCTGCAATATGTTGTAATGTGATGTATCATAATCCATGAATGTAATGATTTTGCTATACCATGTATATATATATACCATGTGTAAGATGTTATGGTTAATGTGAGTGAATCAGCATTGTGTTAGTCATGTAGTTATGTGTTATGTTGTGGACCCTACACTAACCGACCCTAAGGGAAATTGGTAAAAGGTGTATGTTTGGAGTGAGAAAATGTGTACCGTTGACTTATAACTCAAGCCAAGTATGAGATAGGAAGTCGAGTCTTACATAGGCTGAAAACCCACTTTTGTTCATTTCAAATGTATGGCACTTGCTCAACCGATGTCATGTATATTGTGTTTTGCGGACACCTCAGGCTCAGTAGATGGTGACTTGTACTCCTTTCTCTCTTCATATATGGTTATTGTATGGATTCAACCTAAATGTAGTTATGACTCTGTTGAGCCTTGTTGAAATTATGGCGAGATGATTCAGACATAGATGATGATAATTGTATTATTTGATATGTTATTTTACGAACTAAGGATCGATGTCCAAGTGCCACTAACTCGTTAAGTACCCCTTTGGTGGCCGTATAATTCCGTATAGTTATTATAATGTGTTATTTCTATATACATATTTTATTATTAACTTGAACATTTTCTCTTTCTTGCAAGAACCAACAATTTTCTTGATTGACATGTTCTTATATTTTGGGCTTTTATTTGTTTGTTGCACTAACATGCAGATTTTTGTGCTAACTATAACTAATTAGCCATTCACTTTTCTTAGTATTAAATATGTGTATCAAGTTTAAAACTTCTATAGCCTAGCCCAAGGATTGATATTTTTGCCACTTGGCATTTGAAATGAATTATTATGTTGGTTCTAATGTCGTAATATGTTGGAATCGGGTCATGGGATTCACCATGGAGTGTTGAGACCTATAGACCCGCTTCATTATATGGGGGTATGCCCCAACGAGTTATTATGTCAGTTGGGTTAGAGGTGTTTGGAATTTATGTGCCTAGAGCCATAGGGTGACCAACCTCTTTTGTGGAGTTAAAACGAAAATTTATCTTTATTTTATAACTTGAGGGAGACATAAGCGACTCGAGGGAGGAAGAAGAGACTTGAGTGAGACATAAGAGACTTGAGGGAGGCATAAGAGATTTGTGTTGGTGTGATTGATGCTTTGGGACGTATATGGATTTGTTCTGTGATTCTCTAGAGGTATATGTATTTTTTTGTGATGCTTTGAGGCAGGCATAAGAGACTTGAGGGAGGCGTAAAAGACTTGTGTGTGTGTGTGTGTGATTACTGCACTTGGAGCATTATTTTTTTAATTTATTTGCTGGTGATTCTTTGGTAGGTATATGGAGTTGTTTTGTGATGTTTTGGGAGGTGTATGGTGTTAGTATTATGACTTTATGTATTCTCTTTAGATTATGGTTTATGTCTTGTGACATTGTTTCCATCTTGACACTATGTAGCTACAGTTATGGTATGAATTTTTTTGAAACCTTTGTATGTGTACCTTTTGATAATTCCATGTTGTTGTAGTCTACTTATGTTATGAGTGCATTTTTGTCAGGTGCATGTGTGATAAGTACTATGTTGCAAGGGCTATGTATGTTCTTTCCATGCTTTGGGTTCATTTCTCATGATGTGCTACAGTCGTGGAAGTATGTAAATATATGTCTTGTGGACCATTAGTGTTGTGTTTGGCCTTGATGTGGTATTGTGATGTCAGTTATGTTGGGAACCTATAAACATAAGACAACTAAACTCTTAAATAGTGAAATACTAATAATTGAGATTAATGAATACTTTAAAGGAGAAGACTAATTAATAAAGTAAAATAGAACTCTCAAACTCCACATAACATTAAAATTTAATATATTTCTAAATTTAGTTTGATCCCTTATGACCCTGTTGTATCGAAAATTTGTTTTATTAAGCGATGTTTGTCCTTATTGAATTTATTCACTCCTTACCCTTTGAGCTTCAGTTTTATATCACATCGAGGATGATGCTCTTATAAGGAGAGGGAAATGTAGTGCCAACATAAAATATTATTAAAATAAAATTAAAACAATTTGGTAAGGGAACTGATGGGGGGGCAGGTGCAAGTTGGTGGTGGTATGAATGGATTTTTGGCGTGTGGAGAAACTCTTCCAAGCACATGGGGACCCTCCTAGCCATTAAGACTTCTCACGTCCCTTCCTAAGAGGCAACCTACCATTTTCCTTTCATAATAATACACGTAACTTTTTTTTGGTCCAAATGCGTTGACGACATTATAACCCAAGTTAACGTTGTATTTTAGTTCAGTTGGGATAGTTGCAATGACTACGAGTAAGTAAATAAAATCAATGTTGGAGGGGAACAATGCCAAAAATACCCCTCTCTTTTAGCTGTCCAAAATAAAACTATTGTGGGTTAGATTTGTGCTGCACACATAGAAAAATTTGTAATCCATGTTACCTCATTTATTATTTTTTTCTTTTTATAAAAAATTCATTGGTATGGATTTGTATCACCCTGAAGTAGTTTCTTTTGCCTCTAAAGGAAAGGAAACCTTTTATTGTTGTTGTCATTGTTTTGTTTTTTTTGTTTGTAGAAGACATGGGTTTTCCCCATAGGACAATCACATTATTTCATGTATGGAAAAAAAAGGTCTCCAACATGGTCAGTTTTCATTTCCCAACATACTCCTTTCCTATGCCAAATGTTAGTTTTGGAACAGGAATTACCATCCAACATAGAATAAAATATAGAAGAATATTTTCAGAGGTTTAGTTGCAAGTTCCCTGGTAGATATGGATGCAAAAAATGCAATCTTGTGGACAACATAGACTACAGAATATGCATGAAATAGTTTTTTATTGGTTGGAGAAGAAAGTTTGTAGGTGTCCTTCATTGTTGGAACTTTCCCCCTCAACATTGGAAATGGCTACACCTGTGGATTCATTTTCTTACCCATCACCCCAATACATGGGACAAGAGAATTGTTCATACAAAATTTTACGCAGATGGCACTGAACAGAGAGAAAATGTTCACATTTTATTGTTCTAAATACTTTATTTGGTATCACATTTTATTCTCCTTTGCAAGCTAAAAATCATCACAGATTTAACAAGAAGCATAGAGATAGAAAAATCATCATGTATGCCATTTTGTAGCCAGGGAGGTGATTCAGTTGGCTCTTTGTGACTCAAATTTTGGAGAAATGGATAGCACCTTCAAAAGGATTTGATCTATCCTAATTACTTTAGGTTGTGCCTTTAGACCAGGGTGAGAGGACCCATTTTGTAACCTCTGTTGGTGAAGGAGAATGAAGATATCATTCTTTGCACATATTTGAAATGAAAACTTGAGACAATATATTCAATGAACCACAATTTAACTGTCATGAGTTTTCACTTCTAAAGAATGGTGATATTTTCTGAACAAGGTTAAGGTTACTAAAGACATCATGGAATCCTGATTGCTTCTGCATATTTTGGAAGTAGAGTTTATTCATTTATGGTCATACAGGGTAGACAAGAGCATCTTAGGTAGGATTCATTTGTTTTTGAATAAAGTTTTGGTGGGATATTAAGCAGGATAAATTTGATTTTTCCAGATCTTTGAGAACCTTTAGAACAATTGGAAAACTAAATGACAGAATGCTTCAGAATAGCTAAAATATTCCTTCAACTAGAAGATGTACATCAATGGACACCCGTATTTTCACGGTTTCACATAATCTCCAAGAATTTAACACAAAGGCTTGAGTTAAAAGGCTTAATTAAACATTATCAATCTTTGGTTCATCATGTATAAGATACACTCAAAGACTTATAGACAATCTGTATCAACAAAATGACAATAAATTGATTTTAAATTTATCTCATTACAAGATGAAGGCTCTTCTCATAATGAAATTGCAAATGCCACTAAAATATCACAGGGATGAAAACCTTTGTGATTCAAAGAGATTATAATATAAGATTGCAATAGGAATAAGAAGTACTATTTACATACATTCTGAAATAAAGTAGACACAATTTTTCACAAGATTAACACAGATTAATTTGAAGTTGATTAGATTCATCAGTAGGGGAAAGTTTCTTGAAAAATATCAGAGCTTGTCAATGGCTGTACACTTGCAACCAACTTGACATTATCAAATCTAAAACATAAGAGATTAACAAGTTTCTCAGATGGTCTCTTAGGAAGATGGGCTTTCTAAATTTTTTTGGTAAGAATTCAAGCCTATACCATTTGCATGAATACCTCATGCCCTTTATATTACTCACTTACATTAAAGCTTCCCCCCAAAACAAAGAATATTTGAGGAACCTTTATTTTTTACATAGTTTATCATGATTTCCAAAAAGTGATGTTTAACATATTCATAAAAAAAAATTTCCCGGTGTTCAAAGGGTGAATCATTTTAGACATTTCCATCATTGTTTTAACTGGGGCATCCAGTCATCTCCTCTAACAACACATTTTTCATCCTTTGCACCTATAGCTACCTTCTCCTCATTCTTCCCTTTACAATTTTATCTTTTGGAGATGGCAATTCATTTTCTACAGGTGCCCGAGTAACTCTATTTCAAAATATCAACTCTTACACTTTGCTGATAGAAACGATAAGAAATCATTTATTTTCACCATGAAAAATGATGCAAAATTACATCCCCTGAAGTCGTGGAACATTAATGGAGACAGAACCATATGCATCGTGCCATAATTGTTGATTCTATCTTTTCATAATTGTAAATTAGAGCCGTCCACGTGGAATATTAGATCCGAAATGGGCCTGGGGGTGCCTTTTGTATCTTATGACTTTAGGAGAAAATGTGCAATTTTCTCATTTTTCCCTGCCCCTCAGGGTTTGAAATACGGGCTTGACACATGGCTTAATATGGGCATTTGATGGATTCACAACTCATTTCTACAATTTTACCCTTTTCAACATACAGGAAAAAATTTCCAACTTTTTTCCAGTGACCCGCTTCCCTGCCTTTGAATTTTCAATGCAGACTTCATTTGTTTCCTAGCAGGGCTGCACTTCTCTTTTATACTTTATCCTGTTTTCATAATAAAGCAAAAAGTTCCAAATGTCTCCTGGCACTCCACCCTCTTGATTTGACTTTTCAAATGATGACTCAAAAATGTAACATCACTCTGTCCCCTGCAGGGTTACGGGTCAACTTATAACTTTGCTCCATCGTACAAAAAGGAAAAAATCTTCAAAATGTTCTGCCGACCTGCCTTCCTACCTTTGTCTTGAAAAACTGCCACGTGTCCATCTTCAGGGTTAAAGTAAGAATTTTTCACTACTGCTTTATATTTGATGAATAGAAAATCAGAGACTATCGTGGCTGTGGGACCAATTTGGCATTTTTTACAAATGTGACCAAAGTGGAAAATTTCACCAAAAATACCCATCAAACCGCAACCAATTAAAAATGAACACGTATACACCTTTGGGGTTAAAAAGATAAATTCACTCCGCCTTTACAAATTTGACCAGCCAATCCAAACTCAATGTGGTCGCGGGGCCAATTCGGTATTTTTGCAAATATAGAAAAAAGATACAAGTTATAAATAGACCCAACGTGCCTCATCCAATCAAAAGAGATCACGTAGTTGTAGATGCTGAGATATAATTTGACTAGGAAAACACACCTGTCAAATTGTAAAATGTAGGGAAATCACCATTTGCACTCAGAATTGAATTTTTCTTTAAGGAAAAATAATTTTTAAACAATACAATGCCCAAATGTTATCAACGACCATGGAGAAGGATCTTCAACAACATATAAATGAATAAAACCTTTCACACATCCATTCATGGAAATAAAAAATATGACAGAGCCTGTAGATGGAATAATTTCGAGGGAAAACTAGGGAATGATCAAATCAAGCACCAACATCAGCTCCGAATTGGGGATGGTCACTCCTAGTGAGTGCCACAAGAATAAATAGCAGAATAAGTACCAAAAAATAAACAATTGGGCAATGGAGTTACAAGACAACCATCCAGAAACAAACTGAGAAACCAACAAAAATGGCCGCCAAGGACCAGGGAAAACAAAAATTGACAAAACACAAAAGCAGAACAAAAAACCTAAGACTTTACACTATGCAATGGTGCATACCTCGATTCTAAGAAATAAATCAAGGAATTGTTTCAAATTCATGCCATTAATAGGAAATTAAAGAAATCCCCCATGTAGGTCTTTTAAGAAGAATGTATGTTCACAAATTCGAATGTCTATTTAATAAGGGCCCACCCAAAATGCATCAAAATTTCCAAGTTTTCTCTAATCCTTGTTCTTGCTATCCCACAATAGCATAAGATCTCCCACACTTAAATATCTTGAAGTAACCTTCTTATCAAACAACTTCTTCAATTTCTCTCTGAATTTTACATGCCTCTGATGGGATGCCCTTCTTTCTTTATCTAACTCAACAATCTGATTGATGTGAACATCATAGGGACTAACCTCTTGATCTTCCAGTTGTTGAAGAAAATGAAATGAAGATAATTGCATATGCAGGGGCAGCAGATCTTGAGTTCCATACACCAACTCAAATGGGAAATTTCATGTAGCTCATTTAACAGTGATTCAATCAGCCCAAATAGCTAACTTCAACTACTCACCCCACTTTCTTTTGTTAAACTCCAAAGTTATTCTAATTATCTTCAACTGATTTTTATTACTAGACTCTACTTGTCCATTTCCTTAGGGATTATAATTGGAAGAATATGTCAAAATGATACCATATTCATGGCACATGGCCACTGAATTTTTATCGCGGAAGCTCATGGCATTATCTGTAACTATCTTAGCAAGCACTTCAAACCTGCAAATGATATGATTCATAATGAAATCCATGACAATTATGTGATTTGCTTTCTTGGTGGGGATTGCCTCCTCCCACTTGGTGAAGTAATAAGTGGCTACTAAAATCCACTTATGGCTAGAACTTGAAGGATCTAAAATCTCACCAATGAAATTCAATTCCCATTTCCTAAATGGGTCTTCAATTGATACATGTTGCGAAGGAAGGGACCCTGAAGCCTTCAATATTCCAGAAAAGGGTTGACAAATTTCACATTTTCTTAACAACAGAGTTGTAATTTTGAAAAGAGCCAGCCCCCAATAACTAGCCTTAAGATCTTATGAGCTATGACTCTTCCAGCAAAATTTTCCCGATAAAATCCTCTATGGAGATCAGAAATTATTTTAGGGGCCTCATCTTTAGTAATGCATCTTAAGAGAAAACCCTTAGGGTTCTTCCAAACTAACAAAAAATAAGTAATGACATATTTTTGGGAAGCTAACTTAAGTTTTCTTTTCTGATTCTTGCTCAAATGTCCAGGGCACTGTAGATGTTTGAGATAAAAAATGATGTCCTAGTACCATTCAGAATTTATCAGTTTTTAAGGACATTCAGTCCTTCTTATTCAACTTTATGTATCTCGATTGTCTGCAGATTTCTCTCTTCCATAATTTTTTCGAGGCCCAAACCTATGAAGATTTTTTTACTTTGGATGTCCTTATCATGCTCTTACAATTTGTTTACCCATCGGAATCTCTTTCTTGAAACCTCCATTTCTAATAGGATATCTTTTACTATGGCGTGGGGAACATAAGCAATGACTTTAGAACTCAAAATATATGGCATGAATACCTTTTTTTTTTTACTAAAGCAAATGTCTGCTTCTCCATGATAGTATACTTTAGCTCAGCTCCTTCTAATTCCTTACTGAAAAAGGTGATTGGTCTTTCAACTCCATCATCAACCTTCTGCAACAACACAGATGCCATATTAATTTATGAAGCAAAAAAAAACATTTGGGAAGCCTTCTTATAATCTGGAGCTGGTAAAATAGGGGCATTCTTTAATGCTTCTTTGATCCTAGCAAAATCTTAAAAATTTGCTTCCTCCCATTTGATATTTTGATCTTTCTTCAGCATGTTACTGATTGGGATAGTTATTTCAGAAAATTTTGAGATAAATCTCGTAATAAAATTAATCTTCCCAAAAAAGGATTGAATTTCCTTCTTGGTTCTTAGAATAGGGACTTTGCTAATGGCTTCTACCCTTTTAGGATCAATCATGACCCATTCCTTTGACATAGTGTGTCCAAGTAGATTTTTTTTGAACTCCAAAATGGCACACCTTGGGATTTAGTGAAAATCATACTCCTTGCATCTTAACAACATTTTTTCTAAGTGTTCCAGGTGATCACTCCTTTTTCTAGAGAAAACAGTCACATCATCTTAATATACAATAATGAAATCATTAATATAGAGAGATAAATCTACATCCATAGCTCTTTGGAAAGTAGCTCCAACATTCATTAGACCAAAAGGCATTCATACATATACATATGTTCCCCAAGGAGTGGTAAAAGTAGTCTTCATTCATTCATATTCCTTCAGAACTACTTGGTTACATCTAGAAAAACCATCCAAGGTGGATAAAAATTTTGAACCAGTAACCAATTATAACATATTATCCATATTTGGCAGAGGGTAGTTCTCCTTCATTAATGCTCTATTCAAGTTTCTAAAGTCCACACAAACTTATATCTCTGTTATTCTTTCTGACAAGTACCAAGTTTGTAACCCATGATGAGTACCTTGTCGGCTGTATGATTCCTCCATCCCTCAAATTTTTCAATTCTTCTTACATCTTAACGGAAAGGAGTGGATTGATCAGCCTCTTTCTCTGTCTAAATATCTTGGAAGAATCTTCCAAGGGAATTGTGTGTTGGAAAAGATCCTCTCTGTATGCTTTCATTTAATAATAAGACCATATTAAGTAGTCCTAATATTTCTTCAACAATTGGACATAGGGCTGCTTTTCTTCCTTTCTCAGATTGCTACCTAGCCAGATCTTACGTGGTTTATCATTCTTTCCCACATCGTGGTCTTCAAAATCCCTTTGAGGCTGACATGTCTCTATTGACAATGCAATCAACATTCTCAAAGTTTGATTCAAGTGATACAAAACCTATGGTAATAGTATTAGTCTTCAACTGAATGATGTCTTTGGAAAATAAAGTCTCCTTTCCATCAGTAGCACAAACCATTGGTACCCAATCTATACGTTGATAAAAAAATTATCCTTGGTTATACAAAAACCTTTGCACCTGGGCATTGTCTTCGAACAATTTTCAATTTTTAACATTGTCAGGAATAGATGGCCTAGTTAATATCTCAATATTATACTGACAATAGGGGGATATAGTACAATTTTCAAATCTGGACCCCAATGCGGTCAATTTCTCTTCTAGAGTATTGTACTTTCTATCATGATGTCTTATGTTGAAGGTGTCAAACATTTCAATGAAATCCCAAACTGCATGCTTATACTTCTTCATTCTCTTATTTTTTGTTGCATACAATTTTCTAACCTGCTTGACAATTAGCTATGAATCTCCTTTAATAATAATGTCTCTAACACCATATTTCCAAGCAATTCTTAAACCCAATAATAGTGCTTCATATTCTACAATATTGTTAGTGCAGTCAAAGTTGAGTTTAAAAGAAAAAAAGCTCTTCATGGCTTGGAGATATCAGAATAATACCAACACCATTTCAAAATCTAGAGAAATCCCCATCAAACAACAAAGTCCAAAGAGAACCTACTTGTTTAAGAGACTTGCATTGATCAGTTTTTTTCTCTTTACCATCAACAAATCCGGCAAAGTTCTCAGCATCAATGTCAATGTATAACACTTGATAGGAAGCATTATTGGGATCCTCTTTTCACCATGCAACTTTACAAGGATGCCCTGAATAGGTATAGTGGAAAAAGACGTCCATTTGCACACTCCCACCCGCACTAGCAACCCATTTTCTTGAGAACAACATTCCCCATTTGGCAGGGCAATCAACAATAACAACATCTAGTTTTAAGTTCTTTCTTGGGTAGGCTACAAGTTACACTATAAAACCATTAACACATCCAACAACTAGAACATCACTGGAATCCATGACAGTGCACTTCCCATATTTGTTGTCACTTTGATATATAATTCTTTCATGAACTCAAGAGGCATAACATTGCATGATGCTCCAGAATCAAACATACAGTTGTGTATCATTCTTTCCATAGTAATCAGAGTAGTGAAAAATGGATCTACATTCAAATGGGAATCAACCAAGGATGTTCCCAAATAAACTTTAGGTGGCTCACCTAGTTCTTCCAATACTTGGGGTTTTTCCAACTCTGCAATGATAGGAGGAGTCTCAACATTGTTTACATTTCTGCCTTGGGTAATCTTATCTTCTTTCAATTCCAAATACTCAAAGGACATTTTCTTGTGCTCAGGAATCCTAAGAAGCTCAACAATTGGAACATAAATCTTGATTTGACTGAAGACTTAGGCAATGTCATAAGGAACAATTTTTGGGCAAGGTAGAATTTGGAGGAAGACTAACAAACTCACATGACAACAAAGGAGTTTTAACAGTCTGAGCATGGGCCGGGATACCATTTCTTTTTGGGGAAATAAGGCCTTTTCCAGATGTATCTTTATTAGGAGTTTCTTTTGGGATATTGGTGAGAACTCAAGTTTTTTGGTTGGCCTGAGGCCCTGCCCCTTTGATAACTTTACTCCTAGTGTTATTTTCTTTTTCTTGGGCAATCACAACATTCATTAACAAATTCCTATCCTCCTCGAAAGGGAATCCTCAATCATTTTTTTTAATCATTAATGCCCTTAAGGATTCAAAATCATTATTAGGAAATTTAAAATATTGTACCATATCTATTTCAAAGGCATGAGAGGGAGGAAGGGGTAATACTCGGTGAATACAATCCCATAAATCTATAGCAGTTCTGGCACTAATTCATTTAGTCAAATTTTCTCCTTTCCATAAGTTTGTAGAGCACCCCATCATCCACACATCATCATCAGTGTCATCATCAGCTTCCTCAACTTCTTTGTCTTTATCACATGGGGCATGTGGAAAGAAATATATGTCACACCACTCAATTTCGTTGGCTTATTCCACAGAAGCAACTCTGGCATTCAAAGGATCATGCACGATTATATTTTCATAGGCTTCGGGCTGTCTATTTCATAACCCCATGGGTCCTTTGCCTCTGTCATCATATCTCTGATCAGCCCTAGGATGATTTGTAAATATTTCTTGAACTTTTGTTTTATGCGGACCTTGGGAAATTTTTTCAATTCCTTTCTCTGCTCTAGCTAACTTGTAAGATATTTATTTAATAGCTCTAGCCAGAGTTTGTACAACCTCTTCTAAATCAATAGAATTACTCGACAGAGGCTTCTCTGGATTGATTATGTTGATACCTTCCCTCTTAGAAGGCTTACCAACTACCTTGATATTATTTTCAATCTGCAAAGCCATGGTGAAGGCCTACCTAAATGTTCCTGGGTTCTTTTTCCTTAAAAAATAGGCAACCTTTTTGTCAAAAGCATCAAAGTATTTTTTTAAAACAAGAAACATAACTTGAAATCAGGATCATAGGTAGCCTATTAAAGGTTTTATTGAACCAAGTATTGAAGTCATGGATAGATTCATTAGGATTCTTCTTAATATTTTCAAATTAAGACACAAGAAACGTGAGATCTGTCTTGTCCCCATATTGCAATCTAAAATCATTCTTCATTTCTTTTCATGACTCAATGAAGTTTTCTGGAAAATATTTATATCATTCCCGTGCATCCTCCTCTAGAGTATGAATAAAAAAATTTATATACACATCCTCAAATTCAATCTCAAAGTCTCCCATCATAGTGACAAAAAAATTAAATGTTGATTGCCAGTGATAGCATTATTCCCTTAAAGTTTAGGCATTATATTTCTAACATGTTGTAGCACTACATTTGGATATCCATCCATACCTCTAAAATTTATAGGATTGAAGGTATTAACAACAAATGGAGGTCTGGGTGGGAGTTGGGCCATGTTGTTTTGAGGTGCTGAATTTACAAGAGATATAAAATGATGAGGAGTGAGGGGTCTGTGTGGCACAGGAGTGTAATTCTTAGAATGAATTTTCTCTAAAAACTCTATTTCTTGGAAAATACTATCAACTCTAGAAAACAGAGGGATAAAATGAGACGCAAAATTTTCAAATACAAATGAAGGACCCTCTCCAGTTGGAGAATTCAGATCTATATGAAAATTAGCTTATTCAGAATCACTTGAAGAAGAATGGTAATCCTCAACCACAGGTTGATCACTTTCCACAATGGATAACTCTTTTCTTGATTCCTGATCTCCAACTATTTTCCAGACTCTTTTCCTTTTGAATTCTTCTTTCCTAGTTCTAGAAACAACTTTCTGTTAGGGTATTTAGTGAAGAAAGATTTTCTTCCTTCCATATTTACAAATATTAATGATAGATCTCACTTAATACATGTTAAGCCACTAGTATTTATCAAACTTTAAAATCAACACAGATTCGCCACTAAGAATTTTAACCTTAGTTGTGTAAATTCACTATAAATGACTTGTCAAATATCTATCAACACTTAATTCCTACAAAGCCTGGTAAATCTGACCTTCATCTACCAGTATTTATCACTGATGATATGAATTTAGTGCAATACCCACTAGAAATTGGAATTATTACACACAGAACTTGTAACATCGCACAATTCTTACAAATCTCAACAAAAGATGATGTTCAAACAACATATTTTCACTTAGATCATGTAAGAAACATTACCAGGGTCTTTATGTGTAGATATTTGTTTAAATAGTCCCCAAAAATAGTGCCGATATGGGGTTATTGCCACATAAATAGGTCCCGGTGTTCAAATAATCTCGAGAAATGGCACCAATCTAGTGTTATTGTCGCACAAATAGGTCCCAATGTTCAAATAATCCCTGGAAATGGTGCCAATCTGATGTTGTTGCCACACAAATAGGTCCCAAAGCTCAAATAATCCCCGACAATTGTGCCAATCTAGTGTTGGTATCCAAATTGATTCTCCTTTGCAAGATGAGAATCATCACAGATTCAACAAGAAGCCTAGAGATAGAGAAATCATCATGTATGTCATTTTGTAGCAGGGGAGGAGATTTAACTAGATCTTTATCACTCATATGTAGGAGAAATGGATAACAACTTCAAAAGGATTTGATCTATCATCACTACTTTAGGTTGTGCCTTTCAACTAGGGTGAGAGGACCCATTTCGTTACCTCTATTATTGAAAGAGAATGAAGATATCCTTCTTTACATAAATTGAAAGGAAACCTTGAGAAAATATTATCAGTGCACCGCAAATTAACTCTCACGAGTGGTCACTTCTAAGGAATGGTGATATTTTCTAAACAAGGTTAAGGTTACTAAAGACATCATGGAATCCTGATTGCTTTTGCATATTTTGGCAATAGAATTTATTCATTTATGGACATACAGGGCAGATAGGAGTAGCTCATGTAGGATTCATTTGTTTTTGAATAACTTTTTGGTGGGAGATTAAGCAGGATAAACTTGATTTTTCAAGATCTTTGAGAGCCTTCATAACAATTGGAAAACTAAATGACATAATGCTTTATAATAGTGAAAATATTCCTTCAACCAGAGGCTGTGCATCAATGGAGGCACATATTTGTATGATTTAACACAATTTACAAGAATTTAACACAAAGCCTCGAGTTAAAAGGCTCAAACGTCTAAGATACACTCAAAGACTTACAAAAAATCTATATCAACAAAATGACAGTAAATTGATTTTAAATTATTTATCTCATTACAGGATGAAGACTCTTCTCAAAATGAAATTGCAAATGCCACTAAACTATGACAGGGATGAGATCCTATGTGATTCAAAGAGATTATAACATAATATTGCAATAGGAATAAGAAATACTATTTACTAACATTCTAAAATAAAGCAGACACAAATTTTCCCAAGACTAACACAGATTAATTAGAAGTTGATTAGATTAATCAGCAAGGGAAAGTTTCTTGAACAATATAAGATCTTGTCAATGGTTGTACACTTGCAACCAACTTGACATGATCAAATCTAAAACATAAGAGATTAAAAGGTTTCTAAGAGGGTCTCTCAGGAAGATGGGCTTTCTCAAAATTTCTCATAACAATTCAAGCCCTGACCATTTACGCGACTGACTCATGCCCTTTATAACACTCATTTACATTGAAGGTCCCCCCCCCCAAAAAAAATATTCGAGGAACCTTTTTTTCTTACATATTTGATCTTGATTTCTAGAAAGTGATGTTTAACAGATTCACAACAAAAAGTTTCTAGGTGTTAAAAAGGTGAATCATTTTATATATTTACATCATTTTTTAATTGTGGAATTGAGTCATCTCCTCTAACAACATGTTTTTCATCCTTTGCGCCTATATCTTCCTTCTCCTCATTCTTTCCTCTGTAATTTTCTTTGTTGGATCTGGCAATTCATTTTCTGTAAGTTCCCGAGTAACTTCGTTTCAAAATATCAACTCTTGCACTTTACTTATAGAAATGACAAGAAATCATTTAGATTCACCATGAAAAATGATGCGTATTTTCATCCCCTGAATTCATGCAACATTAATGGTGGAAAAACCATATGCATCATTCCATAACTGTTGATTCTTCCCTTTCACAACTTTAAATTCGAGGCATCCACATGGAAGATTAGAGCCATAACGGGCCCAGGGGTGCCTTTTGCATTTTATGACTTTTAGAGAAAACGCGTAATTTTCTCATTTTTCCACACACCTCCACCTTTGAAATATGAGCTCGACACGTGGATTAATCTAGGCCTTTGACTGAGTCATGGCTCATTCATAAAATTTTACCGTTTTTAACAAAAAGGAAAAATTTTCAATTTTCCTCCAGCAACCCGCTTCCCCGCCTTTGAATTTTCAATGCAAACTTCACTTTTATACTTTATCCCTTTTTCATAATAAAGGAAAAATTTCCAAATTTCTTTCAGTGCTCCACCCTCTTGATTTGACATTTCAAATGCCGACTCAAACATGTGACATCACTTTTTCCCTTCCACGGTTGTGGATCAATTTATAACTTTGCTCCCTCGTACAAAAAGGCAAAAAACTTTGAAATGTTTTGCCGACCTACCTTCCCGCCTTTGTCTTTAAAAACTGCCATGTGCCCATCTTCGAGGTCAAAGTAATAATTTTTCCCTGCTGCTTCATATTTGTTGAATATCCAATCAGAGACTATCAGGGCCATTGTGCCAATTTGGTACTTTTTACAAATGTGACCAAAGTGGAAAATTCCCAAAAATACCCTCCAGGCTGCAACCATTTCAAAATGAACACGTATACACCTTCGGGGAAAAAAGAGAAATTCACTCTGCCTTTAACAAATTGACCAGCCAATTAGAACTCAACGGGGCCACAGGGCCAGTTCGGTATTTTTGCAAACATAGCAAAAAGTTATAACTTATAAAATAGACCCGACGTGCCTCATCCAATCAAAAGAGACATCGCAGCTGAAGATGCTAAGATATAATTTGATGGGGAAAACATCCCTGTCAAATTGTAAAATATACGGAAATCATTTTTTGCACCAAGAATTGAATGTTTCTTTACGGAAAAAGAATTTGGAAATGATACAAGGACCAAATAAAATCCACGACCATGGAGAACGATCTTAAACAAAATACAAATTAAGAAAACCTTTCATGCATCCATTTGGGGAAATAGAAAATATGACAGAGCCTATAAATTGAAGAATTTTGAGGGCAAACTAGGGCAAGATCAAATCGAGCCCCAATAAATTCAATGAGTATACTATTAGAGGTGGTCCTCAGATGATTAAATGGTTAATTGATGGGAAGACTGTGAGGAATGAAGCAAATGAGGGAGATGGGGTTCCATCCAAACCCATATATTTGAATGCCTCTATATGGAATGCAATCTAATTTCATGAGGGTAGTGGGAAGTACCTTATTTTGGTCATCATGTTCCTTAAAATTATAGATACAAGGATGTCTATATCCCTGTTGGCTCAGAAAAAAAATAGTTTCACTTGTCAAATAATTTCTCTAGCATATCCTTGGTAGTTCAGGCTATTGTGAAGATAAACTTATTCAATCTCACTCTTCTAATCTTCAAGATCACTATTAAGACAAAAAAATTAGTTGTCCCCACTCTTTTTAATCCCGCTTTACTAAGCTATATGATTTTAGGTCGTGGTGTGCTCTAATGGGTCTATTGAAAAGTCCTTCAAAAATATGAAGCTAATGCAATTGGAAGGTGTAAAGCAAGACTCCACAACCTTTTTTAGCATGCTTCCTTCCTGTGTGAAAATGGTAGCTTTAGATCAAGGGTGTTTGGTAAGGCACTTCACTACTATTCCATTAGATGCCTCAAAGAGACGTGATCTCATGGGTTGTGCTGGTCAAAAAACGTGCACAAAGTGGAGTTTTGAAAAGAAATGGGTATCTAAAAATCAAAGTGCAAATAGGAAGTGTATCACCAAACTCTACGGAAGCAAATGCTAATATTTTTCTAGGCATGGTTCATCTCTCCATATCTTTCATAATTCTTGTTGTTTAGTTTCATTTGCAACAAAATAAATCTAAAACTTTGGAATATCTCCCTTTCGATTATATTTTTATATAAACTTGTTTTACAAAATAATAAAATGAAATATGACACTTACGTAAACCAAATAACACATGGTAGTTAAGCATTAACTTAAACCCCTCCTTCAGACACAATCTGAATACTTTGCAACCAAACTATTAGAATGAAACAATAAAACTCATGTTTTTTATTACCAACTTGTAGTTTGATCGGCATCTGTGGCAGCAACCATACCTTCTACACTACTAGAACCTAGGTGTCAAAATTTCATGTTCATGTTCATTGGTATTGGTGACAATTAGAAGAGTTTCCAAATAAAAAAACCTTTTCCATCCACCTTATAAAGTTATAAAATGCACGTTCGATAGACTTGTAAAACAACACTATGATCCCTGTAAAGGATATGTCAAGTGTCATATGTGTTCTTTGTTATGAAGAGAGTTACATCAAGCAATAGCTCGACCTCGTTTGATCATTTGTGCTCTCTTCACAGCTCCTCTAGGAGCCGCAATGGTCTATTTTGAGCTTTTAGGAAGCTTCCAAAATTGAAAAGTTGGCTTTCATTTTAAACCACCATTCAAACCCTGAGCAACGAAATTTATTTCTACCTTCGTAAACCTTTAGTATTTTTACTAGAAAATTGGCTAGAAACTTTAGTTTTGGGAAAACTACTCTTCTTGATAGTTTAGAGAGGGAATTTTATAGGCCTCCGGTTGAAGTTTGACTAGGTCAAAACCGGACCAATTACAATTGGTGGGTCCAAAAAGAAACTGTCGCCATTTAAAAATTGTTTGCTAGTTCTCAGTCTCGTTGACTCTGGTGAATTCTTTGTATATAGGGGCACTTGTAGGAAATTTCTCGTTGTATGTTTTTCTATTGAAATTCGGTTTTGGACATGGTTTTATAAACCCTCGAGAAAACTTTTGATCATTTACAACAAGGTCAATTACGACCGATTGCCTTAGAAAACATGTCACCAATCGTAAATCGTTCGCTGGTTCTGATTTCCATCAGTTCATGTGAATTATTGGTGTATAAGAGGACACATTGGAACTTACTTGTGGTATTTTTTCTTACAAGAAGACAATGTTTTAAAGTGGTTTCTTAGCCTCCCAACATAAATTAAACATTTTTGCAACTAACAGGAAAACGTATAGAAAGACAGTTATAGGACCCAATCAGGTTACCAAACCACCATGGAAACTTGTTTTCACTTTTAAATAACTATTTCAAACTCTACCATGTCACTTGTGTGAAATTTAGTTCTTGGAAAAATTGTTTTTCTCTCTCTCCCTAACTCTTTCTCCCTCATTGGTTAAGAAATGAATTGAAATCAGTACATGTCTCTAATCCTCTCCTTTCGAATGAAAATTATTATTATTATTATTATGTAAATGGAAACTGAAAAAATGTTAATTGTGATGGATCTAGGGGGATGCCATGCCAACGAATTATCATTGATTTCATGCTCACTTGGTTTTGTAGCATGCAAGAAAGATGGTGAAATGGTGTCGTGAAAATTTATTGTTTATTATCATAATTTATATGGATAATTGTAGAATGTATATATGCATAATGTATGGTGGTGTCATAAAAAATTATTTTCAAAATTTCATAATATGTATGAGATGTTAGTGTTAGGGAGACCTAGGAAAATGTGTATTTTAATTCAGATTTTAGTATGGTAAAAAAAGTTTGATATATATGTATATATTAAATGAATTTTAATTTAATATCTTGCAGTACATTTATAGTGTGTAATAAATAATTGGTGTGTTTTATTCATTACCTTAAAAATGTAATAAATAAATCTAATCACAACAGACAACCTTATTTTAAAACTAGTGCACATCTAACCTTCTCAAATAATCTTTCTTAGCTCAAAATAAATTGGAAACCATATAATGAACTAAAACTTTTCACTCTATGACACCTTCTAGTTTAAGTAAATAAGAGCCCAAATTTTGAGTTATCGTCATAGCCTATATATTTATTGACATTGTTATAAACCCGACGGTTAGGAATGACATTGTCAAAATTTATCTGGGTTAAGTAGAAATAACACTTCCTTAGTATCCTAGTGGACTGCCTTGTCTTAAAAAGTTATTTTTAGAATAAAATTTTCTTCATCGAATGAATTTCTTGTGGGATCCAGTTGACACAATGGAGCTAGTGAAAGAATTGTACTATTACTTAGACTCTTGTTACTGATGTCTTTAGATCTTCTCAATTCAATGTGTTACTGTGGCTAGGGAAAGTATAGTGCTTGGGTCCTTAGCAAAATCTGTATAGGTTAGATATATTATATTTTACACCTTAATATGATCTTTAATAGGGTGTAGATCCCTGAGTGTAAATCAGAATTAAACTAAACCATAGTTGTTTTGGAGGTTAATTGGTGGGTAGAAAATTGTAAGTAACTCTCTACAAAAAAAATTGACTTGAAATATGTTGACTTAAGAGAAACCAAGAAACTGAAAAACTTGGTTCCATAATTCATTGTTATGTTGCTTATGACATTAAGAGTAAAATAAATTTCTCATGCAGAATTGGGAATTGTGCAAACATGGGATCTCATTGTGAAGGAAAATCTCTTGTGGTTCATGTGTAGTTTATAATTCTTTCAATCATGTACTTATTCAAGATCTGTACAAGTACTTTCCTAACTCTTTTTTTCTAAAGTTATGCTAATAACGATACCATTTGCAATGTTAGAGTAAAGCATATAAGAGTAAAATGAAATTTGAGGTTAGGAATAATGTCACTCTTGGAGTCCTTATAACTCAATTATAAATTTACTTGTGTTAAAAGGAATATGAATTGCCTTGGTGAGATCAAACTTTGAGAAAACAAAAGATATATATAAATTTAAATAAAATTTCTTGATGTGGAAAGTTGAATGGATTCAACAAATTTTTGAACTATTTTAACTATGATTGGGAATAAGGATACAATGGTCAAAAAATATTTTGGGAAAGGGTATCTTGATTCCTTATCTTATCATTGGGTCATTAATAGCATTTGTTTACTGGGGGATTGTGGCATTGACATGCATATGGTGTTGTCTTGTTTCTATGTGAGTTGATGATTTATGTAAGTGCCTAATGTGTAGTTGAATTTCTCTTCTTGGAGTTGTTGTGGTGTTTTGTAGTAAGAAATGTAAATAAAAAAAAATTATCATGGTATTTTTTACTATTGTAGTTGTGTGTGTAATTTGTGGGTATCACATAGAGACTTACAAGTATGTACATTTGAGGCTAAGGTTCTCAAATAATCCCATTCTACATGCAAAATCATCTACCAAATCCATTTCAAATATTTCTAAACAACATAATGAAGTAAACAAAACTTAGATAGAAACAAATTTTATTGATTTGTTAAACAAAACTAGGTAAGTTTTGTAATCTCAAGGATATCCTTAAAATCCCACATCCAAAAAAAAAGTGGAAGGTAATGTATTTTAATTTTAATGCATTGGTTATTAACATATACGTTTATCATATAAAAATATTAAAAATATATTTTTTAATTTGAATGCAAACCTTTGAGAATTAATACCTTTCAATTTTCCTAGTGAAAAATCCAAAGATTTTATATGAAAAATAGATTTTTATATTCTTTGATGATGGCATATAGACTAACTAGAAAGTAAAATTTTAAGTCTTTTGATTAGGTTGCCTTTCTTCTTAACTTATTAAGGATAATAAGTTTAAATTTCATCCAAATTCACGGAAAATATTCACATCCAATTCATTCAGGGCTGCAAGAGGAAAGACTAACAAAGATTTTATCATTACTAGATGATAAAGTGCAATAGGTGGATGTATGATTAACTATCTCTTTTGAGTCATCCGTAATAGTAGAGGTATTTTATTCTTACTGCTAAAGAATAAAGGATTCAAAAAACTAAGATAAAAGGTTCTACATTATTTGAAACATAAACATCTATATAATATTTTATTTCCATCATGTAGTGAATCAAATGTAATTAAAAAATTTAAATTGCATGAATCACACTACCACTAGTTGTCTTTACTGTTGGGTATGTTGATTGAGAAATAGGGACGGAAGCATGTGTAGATTTTATTGATCTCAATCAGTAAAAAAGTACATTGAATAGGCTGCAATATTTATAGATATTGCACAGCCATATACATCCAGAAAATGAGTTGCACAGGTGCAACCACAAACCAGAATAAACAAGCTTCCAATAACATCCGGGAAGCAAAATTACATAAAAACAAATATATTGTTTAAAACAATATAACAATGTGAATACTGACAAATATGGTTGATTAACCATATAACTATTTAAAATTAATTAAATAATAATCCTATGCATAATTAAATAATAGGATAATATAATTTATCCTAACATTCCCCCCCTTAATTGTGCATTGTCTGAAGAGATGAGGAAAGAAATGCTCTGAACAACTCGAACTTGTCACGTGCAAGTGACTTTGTGAAAATATCTGCTCGTTGTTCAGCTGTTGGACAAAAATGAAGTTGGATGTTGTGCTTCAATACATGTTCGCGTATGAAATGAACCTGAACTTCAATGTGCTTTGTTCTCTCGTGAAAAACTGGATTGCGAACAAGTTTGAGAACACCTTCGTTGTCAACATACATGGTAGTCGGTTTGTCCTGTGGTATTCCAAGTCCTTCCAGTATGCGACGTAGCCAAATCGCTTCACAGACAGCTTCTCCTACAAAACGATACTCAGCTTCTGTGGAAGAGCGAGAAACAAAGTGTTGTTTCTTACTTCCCCATGATATTGGTCCAGATTCCATAAAGAATACAAATCCAGAAGTGGATTTTCTATCATCAATGTTACCTGCATGATTTGAATCCGAATATCTAGTCAAGAAGAAGTTTTCATTCTTCTTATATTCTAGACCAAGATCCACTGATCCTTTGAGATATCTCAAAATGCGCTTTGCTGCTTTCCAATGACAAATTTTGGGTTCCTACATGAACCTGGATAGATAGCTCACTGGAAATCTGATATCTGGTCTAGTGTAGGTTAGGTAAATGAGACTCCCAATCAGCTGCCGATAGAGAGTGGTACTTACCTCAGGAGATGGATCTGAATGAGATAACTGTAATCTGTTCTCCATAGGTGTAGCAATTGGTGTGTAATCCATCATCCTAAACTTCTCGAATGTTGTCTTGGTATATTTCATCTAAGAAACAAAGATGTGATTCTCTTTCTGCCATACTTCCAGTCCAAGACAGTAGTGCATAAGCCCGAGATCTGTCATGTGGAATGATCGCTTAAGATCTTTCTTTGTTTCATCAATCATCTTCACTGAACTGCCAGTGATGACTAGATCATCGACATAAACCTACAACAATCACCATCTCCCCCCCTTGCTTTTTGAGGTAGAGATTGGGATCGTATGGATTTCTGACGAATCCATGTTGTACGAGATACTCATCAATCTTGATGTACCATGCCCGGGGTGCCTGTTTGAGGCCATACAGAGATTTCCTGAGTCTACATACCTTTTCTTGTTGACCAGGTACAACATATCCCTCAGGTTGAGTCATGTAGACTTCTTCTTGCAAATCTCCATTCAGGAAGGAACTTTTTACGTCCATTTGGTGAACTTTCCATCCAAACTGAGCAGCTAGAGCAAAGATCATCCTGATCGTTTTGATCTTAGCTGTGGGAGCAAATGTCTCCTCATAGTCAATGCCTTCTTTCTGTGCGTACCCCTTTGGTACAAGTCTTGCTTACACTTGTCCACTGTCCCATCTGCTTTGTACTTAGTTTTGAATATCCATCTGCAACCAATGGGTTTCTTCCCTGGTGGAAGATCCACAAGCTGCCAAGTGTTATTCTTCATCACTGATTGATATTCAGAATCCATGGCATCTTTCCAAGCTTTTGACTGTAGGGCTTCCTGGACTGTAGATGGCTCGTCTGTTTCAATAACTCTACTCATCAAAGCAAAGTTAACTTCTTCTCTTGCTTTACTGCGAGTCCGTGGTCCAGGGGTGGATGTATCCGGTGGAGCATCCAATCTTGCATCTCGTAATGTACTTGTACACCATTTAGGCATACGTTGAGCTGTTCCCATGGGTTGTGGTTCTATCTGATCAACACCATCATCCCCATCATCACTTTCATCTTCTAAGGGAACATTTGCTTCAGTTTTTATAACTGGTGAAAAATCTACATCTTGCGAGTCCGGAGGAGGAGTCTCTGCTTCCTTCTTCTCGAAAAACTCAACATCTCTGCTTCTGTAGACTTTTTTGGTCTTAGGATTCATCAGTTTGTACCCAAGAGTCTCTTCACTGTATCCAATGAAGATGAGATTTTGTGACTTTATGTCCAATTTCTTTCTGTTCTGTTTGGGTATGTGCATGCTGGCTTTGCACCCGAATACTTTGAGGTGTGCAATGGATGGTTTCCTTTTTGACCATGCTTCTTGTGGTGTAATTCCATCAAGAGCAGTTGTGGGCACTCTGTTTAACAAATACACTCTTGTTTTTACTGCTTCTGCCCAAAATGTCTTTGCAAGTCCGGAATCATCGATCATGCATCGCACCATTTCCATGATAGTACGATTTCTTCTCTCGACAACACCATTTTGCTGTGGTGTGTGTGGAGGAGGCATTTGTCGACGAATCCCGTGAGTTTGTAGATAGTCTCTGAACTCATCACTGGTGAATTCCCCCCCTCGATCTGAGAGGAGAGTTCTGATGTGACGACCAGTTTCTTTCTCAACTGCAACTTTGAAATTTTTGAATGTTTCAAAGGCTTCACTTTTCTTGCGAAGACAGAAAATTCACATTTTGCGTGAATAGTCGTCAACACAGAGCATGAAGTACTGGAACCCTGAATGACTTGGCTGCATTGGACCGCACAGATTGGTATGAACCAGGTCAAGTTTACCATGAGCTCGAAAAGTACTCATTTGGAATGAAACACTGTGTTGTTCCCTGCTAAGTAGTGAGGACACTTATCTGTATCCTTCTGAAGAGATGGTAGCCCATGTACCATATTACACCGGCAAAGTGTGTCGAGATATTTGAAACTTACATGACCAAATCTCTGATGCCACAACTGAGTTGAGGTGGAGTTTTTAGCCACGAGTGCTTGATCATTTTTGTGAATGAAATCAAGTTGAAACATTCGTCACACATTTGAGGCTTTGGCAATTATTTTCGAGCCTCTGGATTTATCTCGAATCAGACACATTTTCTTGCTGGATTGACTATCAAAGTCAATTTTCAAGTTGTGATCTAGGAGTTGACTGACCGAAAGAAGATTCTTTGTCAACCCAGGGACATATAGAACATCTGATAGTTTGCATTTGCATGAACCAAGGGGTAGAGAAATGTTTCCAATCCCCTGAACTGTATATGAAGAATCATCTCCCAACGAAACATGATTTTTCGATGGCGTGTCCCTCATTGAAATAAACCAGTCTCTATGGCCGGTCATGTGTTGAGTGGCTCCTGATTCAACATACCAGACATCACTAGATGACGTGGATGGTTCACTTGATTGAGCAGTGAACAAGAAGTCTTCATTTTCAGACTGATCTTGTTGCTCGGCAATATTACCTTGCTGGTGGGGTCTTCTTTTCCAGTTCCCCTTTTTCTGCCCGTGATAGTTGTTTGAATGTCCCTTTTAAGTTTGTTGTTGTTGAGGTCCAGAATTGCTTGATGAACCTTTCTTATATGTGTTAAACCAACATTCTTGCAAGTCATGTCCTCTTTTGCAAATGGGACATCGCTTCTTCTGTTGATTGTCCCCATGATACTGATTCTGATGTGGGGACTTTTGATAGGATTTAGGTTTTCCTTTCCATTTTTGATGTGAAGATAGTGCCTGCTCCTCTTCATCATCCTTGTTGTGCATTGCTTCCTCTTGTTGCAGTAGGTTTACTAACTTGTCAAAACTAATTGTCATATCTGACAAGTTTAGAGTTGTGACAAAAATTCGGTAAGAAGAAGGGAGAGCTCTCAGAACAATGGGAACGAGAGACTCATGTTTGACCTCTTCTCCTAGGGCTAGAAGTGAAGCCCTCAACTCTGCAACTCTTCTTAGGAAGGCTTCAATTTTCTCATTCTGTTTGAATTTCAATGTATGTAACTGACTCTGCAAATTGAGTATGACATTCTTGTTCTTGGCCTCATATATTGTGCTCAGTTTATCCCAAGCTTCTTTTGCTGATGTGGCATCTCGAATGTGGACTTACACATCGTCGGATACTCCAAACAAAATGATGAGTTTTGCTTTCTGATCTACTCTATCAAATTTTCGTTGTTGTGTTGCATCCGTTGGTGATCTAGTTAGAGTACCAGTCACAACAGGCTAGATTTCTTCAAACTCAAGTTGTGTTTTGATTTTTGTCTTCCAAGCAGAATAGTTGCTTCCTTTGAGCAATTGTGAATCTGGAAGAAAAAAATTGGGGGCATTGGTGCCCATTTTGTAGAGTTCACTGACAGGGTTTGGCTCTTATCACTCCAGGTATTAGGTCTCCCAATCTATATACCGTTAGTCCGATATACCGAACCTTTCTATATACGTGCCCTTCCGATATACCCGTCGATACGTGGAAGAAGCTCGCCCTTTCTATATACCTGGCGGTACGTGAAAGAGGCGTTAACGTACGTGAAATAATTCGATACGTGGTACCAAGATAGTACTGATGGGGTCTGTGCGATTATTGACAACGGCTCAAAGAAATATCCTCATACGCGCGCGTAACTTCACTATATACTCGGATAATTTCTCAATCTAGATTTATGTCTTGCAATCGTTCACAGACGGATGGGATGGTTCATAGTGTGTACACTGTGACCTTATTACTCCCCGTCGGTTTATAGGGACGATGCCCAGATGAAATTGTTGTAGCTATATTAGGCGTTAAGTGCAGTAGTAGTCGCGACGGCTTTACCCATAAGCGCTTCCCAGAGGCACTGTATATACCGAACACTGCGAATGAGATCTAGGATCTCGTGAGTGTTACAAAACCAATTTTACTTTTTTTTATTACAATTCTGCCAGTTTCTAAGCAGTTACAAAGTTTTGCAGTTGACTATGGCAACCTGCAAATTAGTACAATATACAATACAATTTGAATGACAGGCAAAAAATTACAGTTTCGGGGTCCTGGTGACCTCCTGAGCCCTAAATGCTAAAAATTGCAAAAAAATAGCTGAAAATGTAATTTTTAGGTGGGTATCCTTTTGCAAAAATTGTCTGGAATGAGAAAAAAGACCAAATAGGAGAATTTTTTTTTTTTTACCCTAAATTAGGGATTCTCCGCTAAATTTAGTTAGTTATAACTAAATTCAAAAAATCTGCTAAATTTAGCAGTTCCGCCAAAAATTCCACCAAATGGAAAATGTGAAGTTGGGGGTGGGATTTGAACCATGCACCTCCCACTTCTAAGGCTTTCCCTCTATCCAACTTGGCCACTTAAGGGCGCTTGATGTAGAGATGAACAAACTTGTATTTAAAGTATGTGAAAAAATGGCTTACCTTAGAAAATGCACCCTAGATGAAGGATCCACGTGGCAGCAGCTGGTGAGAGGCGTTTTTAGGTTATTTTTTAGCTAAAAATCTGGATCTGAAGCATCTACAGCACTTTATCTCCTTTGGCCGACACTTTTACCTTATTTATCACCATTTTTTTTCATTTTTTTGATTCTTCTTTGATCTTTGCTCAATGTATGATGCAGGTCACATTTTTTTGAGTTTGGGCGCCTTTTTGTTTCTTGCCACGCACTGTACAACATGTATTTTTGCTGTATTTTTTCCTTGGGCTACGTTTTGAATGCCTGGACTGCATTTTTTTTTTCTTTTGGGCGCGTTTTGCAGTTGTTGGGCACGTTTTTTGACTGTATTTTCTCACAAAAACGTTTTTTTTTCTTTGTGCAGGTGCTGGGGGCAGCAAATGGCGCGGCCAAGCTCAAAAAAATGTTTTTTTTGCTATGCAGGCCGTGGGGAATAGCAAGGGCGCGTTTTTTAGCTTATGGCTGCGTTTTTTTATTGCTGGGCCGCATTTTTTAATGGAGCTTGCTTGTACAGGCCGTGGAAATAGAGAATGGCATGGGCATGAGGAGAATGGCGCCTCTTTTGCTAAAAAAAAAACGTTTCCTTCTCTTTTTTTAATTTGATTCACTGCCGGTGCATATACACAGCAAAGCAATCCTCCAAAACAAGATATACCTCTAAATGCAGTAAAAACAAAACCCTGATTGGGAAATTTTTATTTTTTTTAATACCTATAGCAATTTTTTCCTGGTGCTGAGTGCACCAGTGCAAAAAAATTTTTCCTTCCAAGTACCTGGAAGGAACAGGCTGATGTGGGGGAGGCAGGGATGGGGCTGGGAGTTTGCACGAGGCTGCACAGGCTCTCAAATGCTGCAAACACGTCTCCAATCTCCTCTCTCTCTGCTGCTCTCTCTTCCACACCTTCACAGGGCCAGAATTTCGCTCTGGTACCAAATGTTGATTGAGAAACAGGGACGGAATCCTATGTAGATTTTATTGATCTCAATCAGTAAAAAAGTACATTGAATAGGCTGCAATATTTATAGATATTACATAGCCATATACATCCAGAAAATGAGTTGCACAGGTGCAACCACAAACTAGAATAAACAAGCTTCCAATAACATCCGGGAAGCAAAATTACATAAAAACAAATATATTGTTTAAAACAATATAACAATGTGAATATTGACAAATATGGTTAATTAACCATATAACTATTTAAAATTAATTAAATAATAATCCTATGCATAATTAAATAATAGGATAATATAATTTATCCTAACAGGGTAAAGAGAGAAAGGGAAAAACAAAATCTCATTCCCATATAGGAGAAAAATGTAAAATGAAAAAAATACCTTGAGATGGATGAATTTCTTCTCATCTAAGCTCATAGAGTATTAGACAACAATTTTATGTAAATGGAAGGAAATATACCTAAAAGGATGGAAGAAACAAAAGATTTTACCTGTTAATGTGCATATTCATTCCAAATTCCATTAAATTTATCAACTAGTCATTCATCCAATCTTTTTAATTTTTAATGTTTAATTGTTGCTTTTTACAATTTATCTAGTGATATTTCTTCTGATGCAATAATAGAGCTGCTAATAGTTGCTAGAACTAGTGTGTTGGATTGTATTATTATGGTTATACTAAGTGAAAATTCAAAAAAATTAAGAGAAAGTAAAAAGATACATGGAAATCGATAAAGACAGTGGAGAACAATTTATGGATGAATGCTAATCTATGATAGCAACATAATTTTTTTTTTTCATATGTACATAATAAATGGTGTGCACAACTATGAAAATAATGATGATGATATCAAATAAGTCACTAGGGATTAGATGGAGAAGTTTCCACAAAAATTTGTAACTTCAAGAGAAATTGGCCTGAAAGGAAACACTCAACCTTTTCCTCATGAATGATTTTATGAATTCCATGTCGAGATGTTCACTTGATGTTGGTTGGAAAATTCTATAATAATATTTCTTTACGATGGTAGTGCATAGTGTTTGAGTTATTATATTCCAATATATTTGTTGCTTTTATTGTTGAGACACATAGTCAAGAAATGTTTTTGAAGCATTACTATTCTAATATGATGAAAGGTTCATCTCTAATGATTACTTTAATAAGTGATTTCATACCAAATTGGGCACTACTAATGACATTCATAGTAACATAGGTGTGAAACAAGGTTGTCCACTATTGCCTACACTTTTTTGGGCTCTATATTGATGAATTAGAGGATCTTATCTCCATAGAATTAGGTACCATGAATGGTTGTAGCCTCCTTGGGATCTACATTGCTATTTTATTATTTTCAGATGACATTATTTTTCTTTCACACACAGTTACAGGGATTCAAAATCAGCTTGATGCATTGAGTGATTTTTGTGAAAAGAAAGGCCTGGAAGTAAATCTGGCCAAGACAAAACTCATGGCATTTAATACAACCAAGAAAGTAGCATCTACAATGAATTTGTTGTACAAAGGAAAACAAGTTGAGGTGGTGTACTCTTACACCTACTTGGGTGTGGTTTTCTCAGGTCCACCTTTTAGCTTTGTTCCGACGATGGAAGCAAGACTGAGCAAAGGGTATGCAGCATTGACGGTCTTGGAAAGACAATGTTTTCAGCTCCAATTTCAAGATATTCAGAAGAAGATTCAGCTTTTTCATACTTTGGTTACACTAGTACTTTTATATGGATGTGATTTTTGGGGTCCATATTTGAGACAAAATGATTTCAATCGTATGGAAAGAGTTTTCGTTTCCATGTTATCAAAGAATATTCGAGCCAAAAGAATAGTTCCTCACTCAATTATTCTTGTTGAGTTTGGGGTATGTCCTCTCTTTATCTCTTTGATTTTCAATGTTATCACTATGTTGCATAGGCTTCGATGCATGGCAGATTCATTTTCAGGTCAAAACAGGTATCCATATTTGGCACTTCAATCTTCTGTACAACTTGCCAAAAAGGGTTGCAAATCTTGTTGGTATGCAAGGATTACTAATCTCCTTCAGAAGCTAAATATTGATATTGATAGACTCCCTCCTCTTGGGTTTTCTATTAATGCTCCTCGACTTACTAAACAGGAGGTTAACAAGGGTATACGAGAGGAGCTCACTAAGTCTTATTTGAAATTTACATGGTTTTCTCCAAAAGAGCCTTTGAAACCAAAGCTTCTTCACTATTTTCAATTGTAGTCCTGCTTCCATGAAGATCAAAACAAAATTCCAGAATACATGAGGATGTTTTTGCCTTCATGCCTAAGGATCCCTTTAGCTCAATTTCACATTTTCTCTCACCCTCTTCAGATAGAATCTGATCATAGCCTTCCACAGCATGAGCAGATTTGTCAGTTGTGTTTTCTAGAACCTAAAAGTGAAGAGCAGTTTATATTCAAGTGTCCCATCTATTATGAAATATGTGGGAGATATCATTGTCTTTTTAGAGATTCCAATGGGTCTTTAAGGAGTCTCATTCGATATGAAGATCAAAAATGCTTAGCTTTATTTATTCGTGAAATACTTCAAATTCGGGAAAGAACACTCAAATTGCAGTCCTCAAATACAAATGAGTACAGAAATATCAGTTCTTACTTCCACATTACTGATTTCAGGAATCTTAAGAGATCTCATATGCAAACAACCTAGTCCAGATTTGTTAGACAACGCACTTTCTATTGGTTTCACAATCTACAACCTTCTAGCAGTTGATTTGTTGTTTCCTTATTTCTGTTTCTGGAGATGTTTCGACACTCCGTTTTTGTTTTGGTTCTTGGTTTGTATTTTTTCTGTCGCATAGGCCATTCTTGGCCTTCTGTGGACATTAATATCTAAATAAAATAATAAAATAAATATTACTTGATTTGAGCTAATAAAAGCTATGTAAACATTTATTATTTAGGAAAACAACAAAAAACATATAGGATCTGATGTACAACCCATTCAACTCAACACTACACAATGATTTCAACATGGTGATTGACCTTTACTCATTTTATAAATATTTTTCATGAGCTCTATTTTCAATTACCATGTTTTGCATTTATTTAACAATATTACTTTTTTATAGTTTTGATGACATATGTGGATAATGTGGGAATAACTTCCACCAATATGGAATCAGATCCTAGTATAATATTAATGTTATTTTATAAACAAAACAACTAATAATCTGCAAAAAATTATAAGACATTAAATTGTTATCTAAACAACCAATAACTTGAGAACATAACCATGGAGGGCATAGAGCTATCTAGCATGAATAAGTAGTCATAACATGGTATGTTAACCATTTGTATTTTAAAACAAAACCATTGTAAGTTCAACAAATTTATAAGAAATGATACAAGCTAATTCTAGAAAATGGGCCTTTTTCAGAGGAGGAAAAACCAAATTCCCTATTTCAATTGTTCATGGTGGAATCTAAAACTCCTTAGTTTGTAGTTATCGTTTCATAAATAAAAAACATACATTTCTATACATAGCATATGGTAAAATATAAAGTTTAAGGAAATTCATTTTTCATCTACCCTAACAATTTTAAAACAATTACAGAGCTTAGAGGACTCTGTGTATCCATGTTCGATATAGAAATGGTTAGACTAACCACTCATAATTTAATCAATTTCTCACTGACTCACAACTCTATAGTTTCAACAACATCCCACTTAATCACTACTACATAGTGAATACTTACACTGAGTTAACATTGTTTTTGATTCAACATCATCGTAAAAAGAAATACATATTCCATTTCCCCACTCATGGGTATGTAGAGTAACACTTGGATAGCATCATTAAAGGTTTTCTAGCGAAGTGTTGTTCATCAAATGATAGAATATCCTAGCGGTTGGTAATCCACATCAATAGCTAAGGAATATTTTCAACCAATGGGTGGTTAGTGAATATAAGCGTAGCCTAGTAGCTGCTAAACTATAATCATGAGACACAGTAAATTGTATTTTATGTACCTTATTACCATAGAATTCATTATGGTTTTTCTATTAGAATTTAAGTTAGAATAGAACGAAATTGATTATGAAATGATTAATTTTTATTTCAAATGCAACATGCATAAAAAATACCTACATCAGGAAGATGAAATCCAAGCCACAAATGCAAGCTCTATTAGTGAATGGTATCCTCCTAAAGTGCTGATATTGAAATACATTATTACCATGGAGACCACTATGTTTTTCAATTATGATTTCATTTACCATATATAGAAATAGATTATGAATTTATGAATGTTTATTTGAAATAGATCTTTCATCAACTGATCTCATAACAGGTAAATTCGGTGCAATCAAATGCTCAATATTAATTAGCAACTAGTAGTTCTAAGTTAAAATTTTAATTAAAATAAAATTTATTTTCTTCCATGGAGTTTGTCATAAGATTTTTTTACTTATTTTATATATGGAGGGTTTTCTATATAAGAAAATATAAAACATACTATAGGAATATGTCATTCATGCATGGAAAGGAGACTATCAACCTGTGAGTTTTCCTGTTAGAATTTTAAAAATTATTATTAGCAAACTGTGAATTGGGATTATGGTCTAACCATATCCCTTTTGATGATGAAATAATATGCCAAAGAGATTCACTAAAAAATATCGACTGTATTGAATCGAGCACTAACATGGGGAAATGAATATTACAGTATATTTGATATAATTGAAGTAAGATATGTACAAACGATTTGGAGTAGAAATGATGTTTCCTTCATTTCTAAAGACACTTTGTGTATTACATTATATGCAAAGAAAAACTCACCTGAAAATTTCATTTTTGAGATGAAAATAAAACGAGAAAATTATACAAAATATATGTGGTTGATGGACGAGTTATATAATTACATGTCACTAATAATATCTCAGGGATCAAATGTTATAGTGGGAATAAAATATTTAGAGCATGAAAATTCTAAATAACTATTTATCAATTCAAAATGGATTTATGATGGTATTGGTTAACACTGTAAAGAAGATACATTCATATTCTATTATGAAGGTACTACTTAACTATTTTATATGTTGAGATTGTACAAATATAATTTAGAATTATTTGCATTGTCAATGACTATAAGTTGAGACTATGAATGTAAAAATTATGTGCATTAATTATAATAAAAATTCTATTGTAAAAAAAATTGAGCATTTTTTAGGTAATAAAATATGTATTCCTAAATTAATTGTGAGTGTGTTTGTATACTATATTTCCCATCAAAAATTAAAAATGTATAATGCAATCATACAAAATGAAATAACTACAATATGGTTTTGAAATATTCATCACTGTGAAACATTACATTCGATTCAAAAAATATATACAGTAAAATATTCCTAGTTGAATAAGAAATGAGGAACACCATTTAATTTTTTACTTAATTCACCATCTACATGTGTTTGATTTTTGATGTACCAATAAAAAAAGGGACATGTTTTTTTTTTTGTTTAATACACCTCCCTCAACCATTTGATTTTGTTTTTTTTATTTGTAGATAAGAACACATGCAACATAAAATGAATAATGTTTTATATAAATGGTTTTTTCGAACATATAATCTACAAGGTGTATTCATCATACAAGAAGTCACAAAATATTGGTGGCATCAAGCTCAACACAAATATTTATTTTCTAAGAAAAATGTGGAAGAATTCTTACTATCTTGCAAAAAAAATCTCATAATAGAAATATAGAAATCTCCAAGAAAGTCAAATATTGATGACATGATGCCTTAATTCCTTGGAACATTACCTTAGAGGTTTGAAGCTTCAATTTCATATTTACACAACAATATTGCATCGATTCCAAACACACCAATTATGAAGGTTTTGGGAATCCCAAATTATATCTCAATAATAATAACTCCATTTGTTGGTAGTTTAATGCATCATACCACTATAAAAATATAGTGCTTAATGATAACTCTTTCGAGAAAAACAAGTTTAGTATTGTTGAGAAAAAGATAATTTCTAAAATATTTAACATCAGTTATAAATTAGAAGACAAATAATTTTTACATGAGTCATGGCATTTGTTGCAACCAATGAAGGACATGGAATTTTTTTGATATGTTATTAGATAAAAAACAAAATTATAGGAAGATTTTTTTAGATATTTACTATGATTTATATTATTAATTTGGCATCCCATCTTCGCGAATAGTGTTATAATAAAATTTACAAAAATTAAATTTTCTAGTATTTTTTAGATAGGGTAAAAATTATTTGGTATTAATTGGACCAAAAAACCCCACATACAAATGGAGAAAGGATATAACAAGGATGCACAAAAGAAGAGGTCTTCTACTAGGAGCCGGACTCCAAACAAACTACAAGAAGAGGCCATCAAGGGAATCTCGAATAAATAAAACACTAACAACCAGGGATAAACCCAAGAGGGTTCCATAATATATATCAAAACGTAATATGGCTTCGAAGAACTCACTCTTATTTGAAACATTACACTTCTTTGAGAGGACCTTAGTCCACCCTTCCCCAACTGATGAATATGACCCAATGTCCTCAAAAACTTTGCAATCTTTCTTCAATGCAACAAAAGACTAGATGGTCGAAACATCCGTACCTCTACTGTTAAATATTCCACCAAATGGGATGTCCTCCATCGTACTTTGCAAAAATTTTTCCACCATTACATAAGAATCATTGTCGTTTGATTCAAATTTGCTTATATTTCAAACTAACATGTTATCCCTCATGCTTTCAATGATTCAGGACCTATTTCATGACATAACCCCATTGATTTAAATTTAAATTTTCTTTCCATTCCACCTTGTCATCACATCCTGACACTCTATCCATGCATGTTGTGAGGTGGGCATACACCCCATCCTCTACATTGACCCCCTCACTTTTTGGATAGTTCCTTATGAAGGTGAAGGATAACCCATCGAAATGCAAGAAAACAACCATCTCATATTCTTCCTTCTCCTCTATATCATCCTCACTCTTTTAGTCTTCATATTTCTCAATATTTTAGTACATATTAGGATTAACCACGCATAGCTCATGTCCAGGTAGAGAGACACGATTACTGGACTAACCATCCTCCACTAATAAAACCATCACAATAGGTGTCTCCCCTTCTAGCTCGACATCTTCTAACTGATAAATAGGTCATTGCATCATAGAGGGAAAACCATTGTTGTAACATGACGTAGCCTCATACCCTATGCATCTACATTTCTCGGTTATGACTCAAACTTTCTCTATAACTATTTATTGCTTTAATTTATATTTTAAAGTGTTTAGGAAGATTCTACCTGGTAACTAAGCAGCAATAAGGAAGTTGATACATAACTAGAAAAATCCAAGCATAAGTAATCCCCCATCACTACATCCATAATAATGAGAACCCCAATGGACCTATTAATGGTGAGGAAGACATTCGGGTTCCAAAATTCCAAAGGTAACCCAGGAAATTTAATCCACATAGGAAGAAAAAGGAAATAATCTAATTTCATCCCAAGGTTCCACCGATAAATCTTGGGAGCCACTTTTTTAAAAAACCTTGTCCCTTTTATAAGTACCTTTAAATTATTTTCCAATATAATTCTATCTTAAGTAAATCAATTTAAAATATTTTCTTCTATAATTCTATATTTAGTAAATCAATTTAAATTTATTTCATATCTATAAGTGAATACAAAAATATATCTAGGATTGTTTTATCATTAATTTTAATTAATTTCATATCCATATTAAAATATGAAAAAAAAATATGGAATGTTTTATAGTTAAGTTGATATCTATATTTAAATATATCTGGGATGGTTTTACATTTAATTGCATTCTTATAGTCTCGATCATCGTCCTCTACTACTTTCTTTAGAATATCTTTAGTAATTATATTATTACATTGAGGTTCAATCACATTATACTGTTGATATCAAAATTCATTCTCCTTTTCAAACTGAGCAGGATCACAGATTCGACATGGAGCTTAGAGACAGATAGATCATGATGTATGTCATTTTATAGCCGGGGATGAGATCTAACTAGCCATTTGTTACTCAGATTGTGCAGAGATGGATAGCACTTTCAAGAGGATTTGACCTATCCTCACTAATTTAGGCCGTGCCTTTCAGCCAGGGTGAGAGGACCCATATTGTAACATCTATTTGATGAAGGAGATTGAGATATCCTTCTTACGCAAAATTTTTATGAAAAAAACCTTGCGAAAGTATGATCAATACTCTATAATTTAACTCTCAAGATTTTTCACTTTTAAAAGATGGAGAGACTTTCAAAACAAGGCTAAGGTTACTGAAGGCATTATGAGATCCTAATTTTTCTGCATATTTTACTAAATACATTTTGTTCCTTTGTTGATATACAGGGCAAACAGGGGTATTTCACGATGGATTCATGTTTTTTGAATTATTTTGGAGGGAGATTGAGTAGAATAAAGTTGATTATACCAGATCTTTGAGAAAATTCAAAATAATGGACAACTCAACAACAGAAAGCTTCAGAATAGTTAAGACGTTCCTTCATCCAAAAGGTGTGCTTCTATGGAGGCCCAGGTCAATACGTTTTCACATGATTTTTGAGAATATGACATGAAGCCTTGAGTTAAAAGACTTAATTAAACACCAAAATATTTGATCAATCACCCCTAAGTTACACCCAAAGAGTTACAAACAATCTTTATCAACAAATGACAGTGCAATGATTTTAAATTTGTTTATCTCATCACAAGATGAAGGCTCTTCTTGAAATGAAATTGAAAATGCCACTAAACTGTCATAGGCAAGAGATCTTGTGTGATTTGACAAAGATTTCAATATAAGATTGCAATAGTAACAAGTAAAACTACTTGTAGACATTCTAAAACAAATAAGACACTAATTGCACCAAAATGGACACAAATTAGTTTCAAAATTGCTTAGATTCATCAGTAGGGGAAAGCTTCTAGAGCAATCTCAGTTCTCTTCAAGGGCTATACATCTACAAAAAACTTGAAATGATAAAAACCCAACACATAAGAAATTAACAGGTTATCTTGGATTGGTATCTCAGGAAGACTGTTTATATCAAATTTTCACTTAAGAATTCAACCGCCGACCATTTACAAGAATATTCTCATTGCATTTATACATTTCACTCACTCAAATTTTCCACCCAAAAGAGAATAATATTCGAGGGACCTTTTCTTGTTACCAATTTGTTTCAGACAACGAATTTTAATAAATTCAGATCTGAAAGCTACCAAGTGGACCAATTATGAATTTATCACATCTCTTAGGCCCTCGACTAATGACTATGACGCCATGTCATAATTTCTTGGCATTCCTCCCAATCATTCTGATTCTTTCATGAGATAAGTCCCTCTTCTTAATCATTTTCCAGAGGCTCTACACAGCAGGATCTGACAGGTTATCCTTTTCAGTCTTGAGTAAACAAATTATCACCTTTTGTGCCTACAACCTTCATCATTTCATCCTTTTCCCTCTCTTTCCTTTGTAATTCTGCCCCGCATCTATCTTCTCTAGTAATTCCCTTTTTTGTAAGTTCTCGAGCAATTCTAACTTCAAAATATAAACCTTAACAATCCTTGGACTCACAAATTAAGTTCTAAATCCATTCAATGGCACTTTACAGCAAAAATGACAAGCAATTTTATCAAAAAATGATGAAAAATAGTGTGTATTTGCATCTCCAAGAGTCTTGGAGAAAAAATGATATAAAACTTGACGCAATGAATAACCACCATTGCTTCTAACCCTTGTCTACTTTATTTTATATTCATCCGCATGTTTCCTTGGTGCAACTGCAAAGGATAAGTACAGGGGAAAATTTCCAAACAAGCGCGGGCCTTCCACATGCCCTAGGCCCAATAAAAATGTCTTTTGGCCTTTAAAAAAATCTTAGGAAAAAGGAGTCAGTAGAAGCCTCCATGTGTCTCAATTGCGCACTTTTCAATGGTCCCCAAAATAATAGACCCTAAACAAGTGCGGGCTCACCATGTGTGTCAGTCGAAAAGAGTTGTTAAAAAATTTGAAGGATCAGTCAAAGACACCATGTGTCTAGGGTACGAGAAAGTTTTTGTTGGTTGTTGAAAAGTCCAAGTAAGGGCAGAGTGAGCGAAATCCTCCAAGTTTCCACTTGGTGCTTCTTCAAAATAAATATTAGGGGCCTGTCCCCAAACAGGCGTGGTCCCTCCACGTGTCTAAAGCATTTCAAAATTGCTTTAAAAATTTTAAGCATAGAATGGAGCCGGCGGAAGCCTCCACATGTCTCCATGTCACAATTGTTAAGGTGGGACCCTAAGGTGGATCCTCAAATGAGTTCCTTCCCTCCACATGTCCACGGTCCACCAAAACTATACTAGCTGCATGAAAAATTTATCCAAATCAGGGCAAGGAAGTGGAAACCTCCACGTGTCTCCCCGGCACAACTCGAAGGACAAACCAAAAAGTGAATTTTCAGATGAGCGCCGACCCTTTACATGGACAAGATTTGAATTGAATCAAACCTTAGAGTTTTCAAAGTGTCTCACCAAGTGACATCCAACCAGAAAGGGCCACATTTCCATAGATGCTGAGATGTAAATTTGACAGGGAAAAACTCACCCGCCAAACCGTAAAATGCAGGAAAAACACCATTTGAGCCCAAGAATGAATCTTTCTTTCAAGACAGAGAATTTGGAAATAATATAAGGCCCAAATATGATCTACCAAGCTACATCCAATCATGTTTCAACAGATATTTGGGACAAAAATTATAGGGACAACAAAACCTGACTGTGGAAACTGGAAGGAAACGAAAAAACTCAAGTTGTCTCCCAAGTTACTTATTCTTTCACATGGATAGAGGAACGAAATTTTTTTTATGGATTTTAAAGTGATCCTAGAACAAGGAAGGGACTGATCATGGCAACAAAATGGAGGACAGAGCTTTTATGCATCAGTATGGGGAGATAAAGAAAATGACAGAGCCAACAAATTGAAGAACTTTAAGGATAAATGGGGCGAGACCAAATTGAGCACCAACATCAGCTCCAAATTAGGGATGGGAAATCCCTGTGATTGCAACAAGAACAAAAGGTAGAATAAATTCCAAACACAAACCATTGGGAAACAGATTCAAAGAATAAGCTTATAGAGACGAGAAACCATAACCATCCTTCAAAAAATGAACCAAAAAACCAACAAAACTAGGTCACCAAGGACCAGAATGAATAAAACACAAACTTAGAACGAAAACAAAGAACTATACACTATACAATGGAGTATACCTTGATTTTGAGAAATCAATCAAGGAAATGTTTTAAATGCCTGCCATTAACAAGAAATTCAATCAGTTCCCCGTCTAATTCTTCTAGGAAGAAGGTATTTTCACCAATTTGAATGTCAATTGAATAAGGTCCCATCCACAATTCATCAAATTTACCATGCTTTCCCTTATCTTCATGCCTCCTATCCCATAATAGCACAAGATTCCCAATGCTAAAATCTCTTGGAGTCACCTTCTTGTCAAATAACGTCTTCAACTTTTCTTTGAACTTCACATGCCTCTAAAGGGATGCCCTTCTTTCTTCATCTAACTCAATAATCTGATTGATTCAAGCATCATATGGACTAAATTCCTTATCCTAAATTTTTTTAACAAACTGAAATGAAGAAAATTGTAAATGAAGGGGTAGAAAATCTTGACTTCCATATACCAACTTAAATGGGCTCTTACCAGTAGCTCTTTTGATAGTGATTCTGTCATCCCAAACAACAAACTTCAGTTTCTCATCCCACTTCTTTTTTTTCAGCTCCAAGGTTCTTCTAATGATCTTCAACAAGTTTTTATTGTTGGACTCAGCTTGTCCATTTCCTTCAGGATTGTAGTTAGAAGCATATGTCAAATTGATTCCATACTCTTTGTGCATTGCCACTAAAGGTTTGGCTCTAAAACTCATGGAATCATCAACAAAAATCTTAACTAGCACTCCAAATCTACATATGATTTGATTCATCATGAAGTCCATGATGACTTGGTGTGTAGATTTCTTGGTAGGGATTGCTTCCACCCACTTAGTGAAATAATCAGTGGCTATAAGAATCCATTTATGACCAGCACTCAAAGGATCATAAATTTACACAATGAAATCCATTCCCCATTGTTTAAATGGGGATTCAACTGACACAGGCTGTAAAGGAAGGGAGTGTGAAGCTTTCATTATTCCAGAAAAATGATGGAAATTTTCACCAATTTGAATGTCAATTGAATAAGGTCCCATCCACAATTCATCAAATTTACCATGCTTTCCCTTATCTTCATGCCTCCTATCCCATAATAGCACAAGATTCCCAATGCTAAAATCTCTTGGAGTCACCTTCTTGTCAAATAACATCTTCAGCTTTTCTTTGAACTTCACATGCCTCTAATGGGATGCCCTTCTTTCTTCATCTAACTCAATAATCTGATTGATTCAAGCATCATATGGACTAAATTCCTTATCCTAATTTTTTTTAACAAACTGAAATGAAGAAAATTGTAAATGAAGGGGTAGAAAATCTTGACTTCCATATACCAACTTAAATGGGCTCTTACCAGTAGCTCTTTTGATAGTGATTCTGTCATCCCAAACAACAAACTTCAGTTTCTCACCCCACTTCTTTTTTTTCAGCTCCAAGGTTCTTCTAATGATCTTCAACAAGTTTTTATTGTTGGACTTAGCTTGTCCATTTCTTTCAGGATTGTAGTTAGAAGCATATGTCAAATTGATTCCATACACTTTGTGCATTGCCACTAAAGGTTTGGCTCTAAAACTCATGGAATTATCAACAAAAATCTTAACTAGCACTCCAAATCTGCATATGATTTGATTCAACATGAAGTCCATGATGACTTGGTGTGTAGATTTCTTGGTGGGGATTGCTTCCACCCACTTAGTGAAATAATCAGTGGCTATAAGAATCCATTTATGAACAGCACTCAAAGGATCATAAATTTACACAATAAAATCCATTCCCCATTGTTTAAATGGGGATTCAACTGACACAGGCTGTAAAGGAAGGGAGTGTGAAGCTTTCATTATTCCAGAAAAATGATGGAAATTTTCACATTTCCTAACCAATAGAGTTGTATCTTTTAAGAGATTTTGCCACCAATAACAAGCCCTCAAGATTTTATGTGTTGTAACTCTTCCAACAAAATTTCCCCCAAAAAATCCTCCATGGAAATAAGAAATTACCTTTGGGGATTCATCCTCAATAATGCATCTTAAGAGCACTTCCTCTTGGTTCTTCCAAGCTAACCCAAGATCAATAATGAAATTTTTTTGAGAGGCTAACCTAAGAGCTGTTTTCTATTTTTACTTAAATGTTCAGGGAAACATAAATGTCTGAGATAAAATATTATATCTTTGTACCATTCAGAGCTTACCAACTTTTCAAGGACATCCACCCTTTCTCCTTCTACTTCGTTCACCTTGATATTTTACAAGTTACTCTCATCCATAATCTTAGCTAGGCCTAAACCTCTTATCAATTTCGTAGTTTGGATATCCATGTCATATTCCTACAAATTATTCACCCATCTACATCTTTTTCTTGAGACCTCCATGTCTGATAAGATATCCATCACAATGATGTGGGGAACATAAGAAACAAATTTAGAGCTCGAAATGTAAGGTTTGAAAACATTTTTTATTTCACCAAAGCAAATAATTGCTTCTCCATGATGGTGTACTTCAATTTAGCTCCTTGCAATGCCTTACTGTAAAAGGAAATTGGTCTAACAACTCCATCATCCTTCTACAACAAGACATATGCAATGGTGTTTTTTGAAGAAAAAGAAAATATTTGAAAAGGCTTCTTGTAATTTGGAGCTGGGAAAATAGGGGCATGCTTTAGAGCTTCCTTGATCCCATTGAAAGCTTGAATGGAAGCTTCTTCACATTTGATAACTTGGTCCTTCTTTAGCATGCTAGTAATGGGGATGGTCAACTCAGCAAATTTAGACACAAATCTACTGATAAATTTTATTTTTCTAAAGAAGGACTGAACTCCCTTCTTAGTTCTCAGAATTAGAACCTTACTGATGGCTTCCACTCTCTATGGATAAATCATGACCCCTTCCTTTGATATAATGAGACCAAAAATATTTCCCTTTTCCACTCCAAAATGTCACTTTCTGGGATTCAATGATATGCCATACTTTCTACCCATTAACAACATTCTCTCCAAGTGTTGTAAGTGATCATTTATTTTTCTAGAAAAGACAATTACATCATCTTGATAAACAACAATGAAATAAATGATATAAATAGCAAACGATGCATCCATTTCTCTTTGGAAAGTTGCCCCATCATTCATTAAACCAAAAATAATCCTAATATAGACATAAGCTCCCCAAGGAGTGGTAAAAGTAGTCTTTATTATTTTTGACTCCTTCAAAACAACTTGATTATAGCCAGAGAAACCATCCAAAGTGGATAAAAATTTAGAACCAGTTACCAATGATAGAATATTCTCCATGTTTGGCAGAGGGTAAGTATCTTTCAGTGATTCTTTATTCAATTTCCTAAAGTCTACGCATATCCTTATATCACCATTCTTTTTTTTGACAGGCACTTGGTTTGTAACCAAAGATTATTACCTTATGGACTGAATGATCCCTTTATCCCTCAACTTCTTCAACTCTTCTTGCATCTTCAAAGAAAGTAGCAGATTGATGGACCTCTATTTTTTCCTGAAAGGCTTGGCATTAGGTTCAAGTGGAATTTCATGTTGCAACAAATCTTCCCTGTATGCCTTCAACTCAACGTAAGACCAAGCTAGGCAATCTTGATATTTATTTATCAATTGAACATAGGACTGCTTCTCTTCCTTACTGAGATTACTTCCTAACCATCTTTTATATGGTTTTTCCTTTGTGCCCAGGTCATGCTCTTCCACATCTCTTGAAACCAACATACTTTTGTTAATAATCTAATTAGCATTATCAAAGTTTGATTCAAGAGTTACCAAACCTCTAGGAATCATGTTTTTATTTAGTTGCATGATGTCTTTGCCAAATAAAGTTTCCTTTCCTTCAGCAACACACACCGTTGGTTCCCAATCTATATTTTGTTCTTCAAACTCTCCTTGGTTCTGTAGAAACTATTTCACCTAGGAATTATCATCGAACACTTGGCAATTTTTAATGTTATCAGGGACAAATGGCCTTGTTAGTATTTCAACATCATACTCACATAATGGAGATACTAAACAATTCCCAAATCTAGATCCTAGCACTGCTAACTTGTCTGTAACATCATTAAAATTTCTTTCATGGTGCACAATATTAAAAAATTCAAACATTTCAATCATATCCTAGACTGCGTGCTTGTATTGTTTCATTCTTTGATTTTTAGTAACATATAATTTTCTAATTTTCTTGACAATCAGTTCTAAATGCCCTTCGACAATGATATATTTTACACCATATTTACATGTAATTCTCAAACCTAATCACAATGCTTCATATTAAGCAATGTTTTTAGTGCATTCAAAGTTGAGTTTGAAATAAAAACAAACTCTTCCTAGCCTGGAGAAATCAGAACAATGTCAGTACCATTTCCAAACTTAGAACGAGCTCCATCATAAACAAGGTCCAAAGTAAACTTACTTGTTCAAGAAATTTACATTGATAAATATTATGCTCTTTTCCATCAAAAAACCCAACAAACTTATCAGCATCCACATCAGCATACAACACTTCATGAGAGGCATTATTGGGATATTCAATGAGGTGCAACATCTTCTTCTCTCCATACATCTTTACTAGGTTTCCTTCAATTGGAATGGTGAAAAAAGACATATCCATATGAACACTTCCACCAATACTTGCAACCCACTTTCTTGATAATAGCATGCCCCATTTGGTAGGGTAATTAACAATAACAACATCAAGTTTCAAGTTCTTACACGGATAAGCTGCAAGTTGTACCACCAAACCTTTTACACATCCTACAAAAGGAAACTCTATAGAATCCATTACAATACACTTTTCATAATTTGATGTCACTTTAATGTGCAATTCATTCATGACCTCTAGAGGCATATAATTGCATAATGCTACGGAATCAAACATACAATAATGCACCAGTTTGTCCTTAATAATTAGCGTTGTAAAAAATAGATCAACATTAAATTGAGACTCAACCAAAGGTGTTCCTAAGTAAACTTCAGGTGGTTCACCTATCTCCTCTAATGCTGGTGGTCTTTCTAGGTTTGGAATGGTTGGAGGAGGAGTGTTTAAATTATTTATATTTATGCGTTGGGAACTCCTATCTTCTTCCAATCCCAAATAATCAAAGGCCCTCTTCTTGTGCTCAGCAATCCCAAGCAGTTCAACAATTGGGATATAAATCTTGATCTGAATCAACACTTGGGAAATGTCATAAGGAATGTATTTGGGCAAAGTTGAATTTGGAGAAAGATTGAAAAACTCATCAAATGGCACAAGATTTTTCACATTTTGGGCATGGGTGGGAACACCAATTCTACTTGAGACAACAAGGCCTTTTCCAGATCCATCTTTCTTTGGAGCCTCTTTTGGGACATTGGTGAGAAATGGGGTCTTTGGTTTGGCTTGAGGCCCTATCCCTTTCACATCTTTACTTCTTGTGTTATACTCTTTTTCTTGGGCAAAAACATATTTCATTACTAGATGTCTATCCTCTTTTGAGGGGATTCCTCCATCATACTTCTTAATCATTAGAGATCTTAGGTACTCAAAATAATTATTAGGAAGTTAAAAATCTTGTACCATATCTATTTCTAAAGTATTAGAGGGAGTAAGAAGAGGTGCCTGGTGAATGCAGTACTAAAAACTTGTAGCAGGTCTTGCACTTATTACTTCAATTGAAGTTACTCCTTTTTGTGAGCTTGTAGAGTATTCCACCATGCATGCATCATGATCAGTGTTATCATCATCATCAGCTTCTTCAACTTGTTGATTTGCTTCACATGGTAGGTGGGGTAAGAAACATTTGTCACACCAATAAATTTGATTTGTCTCTACAACCATGGGTCCTTTACCTATTTCATCAGATCTCTGATAATTTCTTAGATGATTTGCAAATCTTTCTTGTACTTTTTACCTATGTTGACCTTGAGAACCTTGTCTAATTCCTTTCTCTACCATGGTTAGCTTGTAAGAGATTTCTTTGACAGCTTCAGCCAAATTATTTACTACTTCCTCAAGATCCATAGCCTTACTTGATTGAGGCTTTTCTGGGTTGATCAGTTTAACACGCTCCCTCTTAGGAGGTTTTCCAACTACTTTAATGTTATTCCTAATTTGCAGAACCATGGTAAAGGCATGATTCAAAGTTCCAGGGTTCTTATCTCTCAAATAGTTAACATCTTTCTTATCAAATGCATCTGAATGCTTTATCAGACATGATTCATCACATGGCCTCAAATTAACTTGGAGTCTTCTCAATGTTTTGTTAAATCTTGTATTGAAATCATGCACTGATTCATTAGGATTCTTTTTTATATTTTAAAATTATGATAAAAGAAACCTAGGCTCAATTTAATCTCCATACTATAATCTAAAAGCATTCTTGATCTCTGTCCAAGAATCAATGGAATTATCTAGCAAAGATTTATACCAGTCCCTTGCATCTTTTTCTAGAGTATGGATAAACAATTTAATGTACACATCCTCAAATTATATTTCAAAGTCCTCAATCATTTGATAAAGAGCTTCAAGTGATGATCACTAGTGATTGCATTATTTCTTTGAAACTTAGGAAATCTATTTCTTACATCTTGTGGCACAACATTTGGATAGCCAGCCATACCTTTAAAATTTATGGGACCAACAGTATTAACAACAAATAGAGATATGGGTGGAGGCTGAGCCATATTATATTGAGGAGGTGATCTTACATGAGAAATAGAATGATGAGGAGTGAGGGGTCTGTGTAGTACAGGGATGCAATCCTCATAATGGATGTTCTCTAAAAACTTTATTTCTTGGAAGATCCTATCATCTTTGGAGAATACATCGAAAAAATGAGATGAAAATATTTCAAATACAAAGGAATGACCCTCTCCAATTGGAGAATTTGGATTTACAAAGAGACTACCTAATTCAAAATAACTTGAGGAAGTATTGCAATCTTGAATCACAGGCTGATCAATTTCAACAATGGAGATCTCCTTTCTTGATGATTGATCTCCAACAACCTTCCAAATTATTCTTCGTTCTGAATTAGACTTTCCCAGCTCTTGAAACAACCTTCTACTAGGGTCCCTAGTGAAGATTGTTCTTCTTCCTTCCAGCTTTGTAGATATTAATGACAAATCTTACTTGATATATGTTAAGAAACCGGTATTTATTAAGAATTTAAACAGCACAGAGTCACCACTAAGGATTTTCACCTTAGTTTGTGTAAATGCACTATGAAAGACCTCTCAAATGAATTTCAATACCAAATTCATGCAAAGCTTACAAGATCTTCTCTTCTTTTACCAAAATATATAAATGATGATACAAACTTTAGTGCAATAACTATATAAGCTGGAAACATTGCACTCAGAACTTAAAACTTTGAACAATTCTTACAGATCTTAATAGGTAATAACATTTCATAAATGTATTTGAATTTGTAAAATAATTCAAAGATTCCCCGACAATGATGCCACTAGTGTTGGTATCCAAATCTGTTCTCCTTTTCAAGTTAAGCAGCATCACATATTTGACATGGAGCTTAGAGACAGATAGATCATGATGTATGTCATTTTGTAGCAGAGGATGATATCTAACTGGCCCTTTGTTACATAGAATGTTGCTAGATGGATAGCACATTCAATACGATTTGACCTATCCTCACTGCTTTAGGTCGTGCCTTTCAACAAGGGTGAGAGGACCATTAGTGTAACCTTTGTTTGATGAAGGAGATGGATATATCCTTCTTTTGCACAAATTTTACGAAGAAAACCTTGGGAAAGTAATATCAATACTCCATAATTTAACTCTCAAGAGTTGGCACTACTAAGAGATGGAGACACTTTCAAAACAAGGCTAAGGTTACTGAAGGCATTATGAGATCCTGATTGTTCTGCATATTTTAGTAAATTAATTTTTTTCCTTTGTTGATATATAGGGAAAACAGGGGTATTTCAAGATGGATTCATGGTTTTTGAATGATTTGGAGGGATATTGAGTAGGACAAATTTGATTATACTAGATCATTTAGAAACTTCACAACAATGGACAACTCAACCACATAAAGTTGAACAATAGTTAAGACGTTCATTCAACCAGAAGGTGTGCTCCAATGGAGGCCCAGATCCGCATGTTTTCACACAATATTTAAGAATCTAACATGAAGTATTGAGTTAAAAGACTCAATTAAACACATAAATCTATTATTAATCATGCGTAAGGTACACCCAAAGAGTTACAAATAATATTTAGTAACAAATGATAGTGAAATGATTTTAAATTTGTTTATCTCATTATAGGATGAAGGCTTGTCATCACCAATCCGGCACTATGATAATTATTCAATGGGAACTCCTTGTGCTATCATTATTTACTAATGCACAGCCTTTAGTTTGGTGGATGTAATCTGGAAACAAAACAACAAACATAACACGAGAATACCATCGATTATGATAAGACGGAATGATGACAAATCTGAAATATCAATGTAAATTATAATATTAACATGAAATTGTTACAATCTCACCCATGAGGTACTTCAAGTGCTATTGAATTCACTTGCCTTCCACCAATACTATGGGAGAAACTTTTCAATTACACCTCTTAATGACTTCTTCAACACACCTTTAAACTGATGGCTTCCTTTACACACTTCATACAATATTTCTCACTACTTCTTTCTATGCTAAATGAGGGGGGTGGCCTCTCTATTTATAGAACTTCCAGGCTTATCCATCTTATCTCTAAGATAGGATAAGAAATCCACTCTGACGAATCATATTCCATACCTTAACTCTTATCTATACATGTAAGCTTATCTTTTAAGATAAGATAAACCTTATCATTTTACATAGGTTTCACATTTTTAGAATTTTTACAAATAAAATATACAAAATATTTATGACCTCACTCCTTGTCCTTATTACCAATATAATATTTCTAATTCCTAATCACGTAGACCCTACTTCTCTAATAACCCAAACTTTGACATTTTAACATTACCGGACCACTTACGACAAATATTTACTTTTTACAACATTCCTATTGTACTTTGACTATTACCGTACTCCACATTATTGGCGGCACCATATTGAAGGTGTCGTTATCTTCTATCAGATGCTACTACTAATTATACTTAATGACATCCTATTCCTAATACATATATTAATGAAATAGAAATTACAGAGGAAAATTTTAGTGTCGACATCTTCCCCCTTCCTAGCTTCTACTCCATCCTTAGAGTAGACTTATTCTGGTGCTTGGAAAATCTTAAACTTTTCGTGGTTGACCCATTTCGTAATGGGAGTGCCATCCAATTCCTCCATTCGGTACATACCATTTAATGCACAACTGCTATTTTGTAGGGCCCCATCCATTTTGGAAGAAATTTTCTCTGTCTTTTTTTTTTTCTATTTGGAATCATATACTAGAACCAATTCATTCACATGAAATGGAGACCACCAGATCTTTTGATCAAAGTATTCCTTCTGCTTCATTTTCTTCTTATGGCTTGTATCCTTTGCTATTTCTCTCATTTCCTCCAGCAAATGAAGATGTACCAACCTTTCTTTTACTGAATCACTTTCATCCATCCTTTCATTTTTCATAACTCTCACAGTGGGAATATCAAACTCAATAGGAAGAACTGGATCAATGCCATAGGCCAATTGAAATGGGGAGTATCCTGTTGCTGACTTTGATGTTGCCCTATATGCGCACAATGCTGCATGAATCCTTTTATCCCATTTATGTACCGACAAGGCTGCATCTTTTGCTAGAATTTGACACAACACAAAATTTGTTCATTCCACCTGTCCATTTGTGCTTGGCTTGTATGTTGTTGCCTTCCTTTGCTTAATAGAAAATTTATTGACTAGGGCTTCTACCACCTCATTAATGAAGTGGCTTCCTTGATCTGTTACAATTTCTAATGGGCAACCAAATCTGGTGACAATGCGTTCATATATGAACCTTGCCACTTCATCCATGAAAGTTGTTTTCAATGGCCTAGCTTCAACCCACTTGGTTAAATAATCTGTGGCAACTACAATATACTTATTTTGGCATGATGTAGTTGGAAGTGGACCTACAATGTCTATTCCCTACTTTTCAACGGGACCAAGTGGAATAATAGGGCATAATGGAGCTGATGAAGTCTTACGGTTACCATGTGTTTGACAAATATCACGTCTTACAATAATTATAACAATCTTTAAAAAGAGTGGACCAGTGATAACCTGCATCTAAGATCCTGCTTGCTATAAGTTGTCTAGAGAAGTGCCCTCCACATGTACCATTGTGGAATTCTTCTAGTAGTTCCTTCCATTAATCATGTCCAACTGCCTTCTTGTACTGTCCATCAGGTCCTATTTGAAATATTACTGCATGTAGAATAGAATATGGACGACTGGCTTGAGTAATCTTTCTCTTAGTGTTTGCATTGGCACCATCAGGAAACTTGAATTCATTTAGATAATTCCAAATATCTATGTATTCACTCGGGATTGTGTCAAGGGATAACAATGTTGCATCGGGGAAATCATCATAATCACAAGACGATCCTAAACCATCATAAGCTTGAGAAAGTGCATCTGCATTGACATGCTTCTTTCCTGGCCTATCTATAATGTCAAATTCAAATTCTTGTAGCAAAATTATCCATCTTGCTATCTTCCTTGATGGGTTAGGCTTATTTACAATATATTTTAGAGCCTGATGATCTGTTACAACTAGGAATTTCTGCCCTAGCAAGTAATTTCTAAACTTCTTTACAGCAAAAATGATAGCCAGAGCCTCTTTTTTAGTTACAGTATAATTTACCTCAGCACTGCTCATTTGTCTATTCCTAAAGAAAATTGGTTGTCCATTCCAATTTTCATCCTTTTGGCTCAAATTACTTCCTAGTGCTGCATCGGAGGCATCAGTGTACACAATGAATGGCTTGTTCCAATCTGGATTCTTCAAAATAGGTGAAGACACCAGGGCTTCCTTCAGTTGTCAAAAAGCTTCATGCGCCTTATTTCCTAGTTCATAAGTAACATCCTTCTTTAAGAACTAGGTTAGTGGCTATGTAATCTTTGAGAAATTCTTGATGAACCTTCTATAGTAACCCACATGGCGTAAAAATGATCTCAACTTACTTCTATTCATAGGAAATGGTAAATCTTTGATTTTTGATACTTTATCAGGATCAGTACCAATACCATCTCTGGATACAACATGCCCTAACAAAACACCTTTAGAACATCCAAAGACACACTTTGTAGGGTTTAGTGAGGCTTGTGCTTCATCTAACCTTTGAAATGTTGTCTCCATCTAGTGCAGGTGGTCCAACTTGCTCCCATAGATGCAAAAATCATCCAGAAATACTCTGATGAAGGTCCCAATGTAGGGTTCGAACACCCTATTCATCAAACACTGGAATGTTGCTAGAGCATTACACAACCCAAAAGGCATAACTCTATAAGAAAACGTTTCCCAAGGAGTGGTGAAAGTGGTCTTCAGCTGATCTTTCTCTTCTATACGAACTTAATTGTAGCCGCTATATCCATCAGCAAAACTATAGAACTCCTAGCTAGCTACTTCGTCCAAGATCTAATCTGAAAATGGAAGAGGGTAATGATCCTTCTTTGTTGCCTTATTAAGCTTCCTGTAATCAACACAAATGCGTAGCTTCCCATTCTTTTTTTATTGAGATCACAATGGGAGAAACCCATTCTGAATTCTCCACAGCAAATATGAATCCTACATCAAGCAAATTATCTATTTCTTCTTTTACAGTCTTGGAAAAATTAGGATTCATTCTATATGGCATTTGCTTTATGGGCTTAGCACCATCTACCAACTAAATAGAATGTTCTACCCAACTTACTTGACAGAGTTCCTTGTAATCAAAAGTGAATATGTGTATGTACCTTCGAAAGAGCTGGAGGTAGGATTCCTTCTCACTCTCCATCACAGCATCACCAATCTTTATTTGTTGGAGATGATCATCAACTTCTTCTTCAGATAATTTATGGGGTCATGAGTTGGTGTGACTGGAAGGATATCCATGACTGAAACATCCACCTCACTTTCTTCATCTTCAGTGTCCACTTCACTGGTACTAGAGTAATCAGAGGATGTCCAATCATTAGTTTCATCACTTGAATTCACAGGTTCTTCTTTATGATGTCAAGGGATCACATTTGTCTTCACCCTCTCTCTACAACGTACAAGTGTCATGAAACCTTCATTCAAGTAGTTTCTTGCATGAACTCTCCTTAGCCATGGTCTTCCCAGCAGCATTGGGTATGCAACAGTACCATTTTTCATCACCTAAAAGTCTACCACACATACAACACCCATAAAAGATATTGCCACATTTGAAATTACACCTTCTGGTTTAGTTTTTCATTTATTTAATGACCTTAACATAAGTGTTCAAGGGCGATAAATTTTTAAACCCAACATATTCATTACAGACTCGGTCATTACATTAACTGCAGCACCTCCATCAACTAAGACATCATGAATTGAAATACCATTACATAATACTTCAGCTTGTGGAGCATAGGGATCCACCCCTGCCTCTAAAACAGGGACCTCAACCTCCTTCCTTCATCGAGCATTCAGTCCACTTCGTAGCTCCCGCCTCTTTTCAGAAGACATAGCATAGAGTTGACTATATGTAATATTTGTAGGCCTTTTGGATAGATCTTCTAAGATGGAGTATGGTCCTTGCCCCTGTGAAATCAAAAAATCCTGCACACCCAACTTTCTTCTCCTATGTTTCTTACTAGTTTCTCCTTTCATCTTCTTAGGATCATTTCCATCTTGATTATCTTTTTCTTTCTTTCTTTTTGTAACAAACACATCTACTTTATTATTTTTGCTCTTATCTACTACATCAAAAGAATTCACAAGTGCTTTTCCTTTATCATTATCTCCTTTACCAGATGTAAAAGCTCTATCTGGACAATTATACTTATAATGACCCTTTTTATAACAACCATAACATACAACTTCAGAAATATTTCTTTTTGGACCTCTATCTCCTCCCTGAGAACTAAATTCTTTTCCTTGAAGAAGATTAATAGTAAAAATAAGGTTACCCTCCAATTGATTTTTGACTAAGTCTGAATATCTCTCCAGAAAAGCCACCAACAAGGAATGGTCTCGGCAACGGAACCAAAATGTCATCACCAATCCGGCACTATGATAATTCTTCACCGGGAACTCCTCATGCTATGATTATTTACTAATGTACAGCCTTTATTTTGGTGGATGTAATCTGGAAACAAAACAACAAACATAACACAAGAATACCATAGACTATGATAAGACGGAATGATGAAAAATCTGAAATATCAAAGTAAATTATAATATTAACATGAAACTGTTACAATCTCACCCATGAGGTACTTCAAGTGCTATTGAATTCACTTGCCTTCCACCAATACTATGGGAGAAAATTTACAATTACACCTCTTAATGACTTCTTCAACACACCTTTAAACTGATGGCTTCCTTTACACACTTCATACAATATTTCTCACTACTTCTTTCTATGCTAAATGAGGGGGGTGGCCTCTCTATTTATAGAACTTCCAGGCTTATCCATCTTATCTCTAAGATAGGATAAGAAATCCACTCTGATGAATCATATTCCATACCTTAACTCTTATCTGTACATGTAAGCTTATCTTTTAAGATAAGATAAACCTTATCATTTTACATGGGTTCCACATTTTTAGAATTTTTACAAATAAAATATACAAAATATTTATGACCTCACTCCTTGTCCTTATTACCAATATAATATTTCTAATTCCTAATCATGTAGACCCTACTTCTCTAATTACCCAAACTTTGACATTTTAACGTTATCGGGCCACTTACGACAAATATTTACTTTTTACAACATTCCTATTATACTTTGACTGTTACCGTACTCCACATTATTGGCGGCACCATACTGATGGCGTTGTTATCTTCTATCAGACACTACTACTAATTATACTTAACAACATCCTATTCCTAATACATAATTAATGAAATAGAAATTACGGAGGAAAATTTTAGTGTCGACGGGCTCTTCCTGAAATGAAATTGCAAATGCCACTAAACTGTCACAACGACAAGATCCTATGTGATTTCACAAAGATTTCAATATAAGATTGCAATAGAAACAAGTAAAACTACTTGCAGACATTCTAAAACAAAGCAGACACTAATTTCTCCAAAATGGACACAAATTAATTTTAAAATTGCTTAGATTCATCGGCAAGGGAAAAATTCCATAGAGATCTCACTGCTTGTCAATGGCTATACATTGCAACCAACTTGACATGATAGAAATCTAACACAGAAGAAATTAATGGGTTATCTTGGATTGGTGTCTCAGGAAGATGACTTTTCTCAAAGGTTCTCTTAATAATTCAACCCCCGACCACTTGTAAGAGTATTGTCATTACATTTATACATTTCACTCACTCAAATTATTCCCCCAAAAGAGAATAATATTTGAGGGACCTTTCATTGTTACCAATTTTTTTCAGACAACGACGTTTCACAAATTCATATCCGAAAGCTGCCTAGTGGATCAATTATGAATTGATCACGTTTCTTGGGCCCTTCACTAATGACTAGGATGCCATGTCATAACTTCTTGGCATTCCTCCCAATCATTCTAATTCTGTCATGCGAGAAATCCTCTTTTTAATCATTTTTCAAAGGCTCTACACAGTTAGATCTAACAGGTTATCTTTTTTGTTCTCAAGGCAACACCTTTTTCAACTTTTGCACCTGTAACATTCATCATTTCATCCTTTTCCCTCTCTTTCCTCTGTAATTCTACCCTGCATCCATCTTCTCTATAATTCCCATTTTTGGAAATTCCTGAACAATTATAACTTCAAAATGTCAACCTTAAAAATCATTGGACTCACAAATTAAGTTCTGAATCCATTTAGTGGCACTTTGTAGACAAAAACGACAAGTATTTTTATCAAAAAATGATGAAAAATAGTGCGTATTTGTATCTCCAAGAGTCTTGGAGCAAAAATGGCAAAAAATAGATCCAATGAACAACAATCGTTGATTCTGCCCCTACTCTACTTTATTTTATAGTCTTCCACGTGTTTCCTTAGCGCAATTGCAAAGGAGAAGTACACAGGAAAATTTCCAAACAAGTGCGGGCCTTCCATGTGTTTTGGGTCCAAGAAAAATGTTGTTTGGCCTTTGAAAAAATCTCAGCAATAAAGAGCTAGCAAAAGCCTCCATTTGTCTCAATGGTGCACTTTGAGATGGTCCCGAAAAGCATAGACCCCAAACAAGTGTGGGCTCACCATGTGTCACATTCTGGAAGATTTTTTTAAAAAGTTGAAGGATCGGTGGAAGGCACCATGTGTCTAGGGTTTGAGAAAGTTTTCGTTGGTCATTGAAATTTCCAAGCAAGGGCAGACTGAATAGAAGCCTCCAAGTTTCCTCCTGGCACTTCTTCAAAATAAAACTTAGGGTCCGGTCCCCAAATAGGTGTGGTCCCTCCACATGTCCCAAGCCTTTTAAAATTACCTTGAAAAGTCTAATCATAGAGTGGAGCCGTCGGAAGCTTCCACATGTCTCCCTGTCGCAATTTTTAACGTGGGACCCTAAGCTGGGTCCTCAAATGAGCACCTACCCTCCACATGTCCATGGTCCACCAAAACTATACCATCCGCATGAAAAATTTGTCCAAGTCTTGGCAAGGTAGCGCAAACCTCCACGTGTCTCCCCGGTGCAACTCCAAGGTGAAACCAAAAACTAAATATTCAAATAAGCGTCATCCCTCCATGTGGACAAGATTTGAGTTGAATTGGGCCTTAGAGTCTTCCAAGTGGCTCACTAAGCCGCATCTAACCAGAAAGGGCCATGTTTCCATAGATGCTGAGATGCAAATTTGACAAGGAAAAACTCACCTGTCAAATCGTAAAATGTAGGAAAAACACCATTTGTGCCCAGAAATGAATCTTTCTTTCAAGATAGAGAATTTGGAAATGATCTAAGGCCCAAATACGATCCACTGAGCCACATCCAATCAGGTTTCCATAGATATTTGGGACAAAAATGATAAGGACAACAAAATGTAAATGTGGAAAATGGAAGGAAAGGAAAAAACTTGAGTTTTCGCCCAAGTTACAGATTCTTTCACATGGATAGAGGAATGCAAAAAAAAATCTCAATTTTTAAGTGATCCTCGACCAACAAAGGGATTGATCATGGAAACCAAATGAAGGACAAAGTTTTTATGCATCAATATAGGGAGATAAAGAAAACGAAAGATCCCACAAACTAAATAATTTTAACGATAAACAAGGAGAGACCAAATTGAGCACCAACACATAATAAATAAACATGGAAGTGTCTCACATTTCTTTAATTTCATTAGCCTAGTGGCCACTAGGCCATAAGGTATTTAAATTATTCAAATCTACATACTTTAATTTTAAAGACATTTGAAATATGATAAGAACTTTATTCCAAATCATAAATAATTACTAGCAACTACAATTGCGTATAAAATAGAAAGATATTTTCTTTATTCCAAATCATAAATAATTCCAAGTATCCACCAGCCCATATAACATAGAAACATGGTTTATTTATTCTGAAGCATAAATAATCCTCAGTGTCCGTTAGTCTGTATAACACGTTCCAATATTTTACTTTTTGCATTATAATAATTTTTATTTCAGATTCCAATATATGTTATTTTAGGTTTAAATATATACATGGGTTCCAATATATGTGGTTTTGGATTACAATATATATTATTTTGGATTCCAATATATTTGATTTTGGACTAAACTAAACTACAATATTTAACATTTTGAATCCAAAACTTATAATATTGGATTCCAATATTGCCTATATTTATTAGCTGGTAGGATTAGAAGATGTCTATCTTTAGTGAAACAAGTGATATCATAATTTACACCACATTCTTATGTTCAAATGAGGTATCGTATCCATTTTTAGATTCCTTCAATATTTATGCATCCTATCTGTAAGATAAAATACTAAATCCTTTCTAGCCATTGAAAATAGATATCATAAGTATCATCATTACATGTAGGAATGTGTAGTTCCCACTTCTATTTGACATATTTTGATACTGATCAGGGAATTTTTGAATATATTATGGACATTATTATAGTTTTGATTTAGTATGATGATTAGATGATAGATCATGGATTGTTGTTGACTTGGATTTATATATGATACATGATGATCATTAGAGATATTTTATATATTGATGTTGATATACTGTTTGACATGGTTATATTTATGGATGTTTTTCAGACATGCGATATTTGGCTATATTGAGTAGAACTAGAAAATGGAATTAATTGATAATCATATAGTTGTCGATAAAATTGTAAATGATATTGTTGGTTACCTTGCTGTTGTTGTGATTCACATATATACATATGATTTTGGAATCATATTTATATGCATTTTGGATGTTCTAATATGGCCACGAGGCCGAAGGAGGTAATTGTGTGTTACAGGTTAAAATATCACAACAAACATTGAGGGATTAGAGACCAACAACATTGGAATTCTATATGAATTCAACAAGGTCACCATAGCAAGTTGTAATTTTTTGTGTGTGTTTAATAGTTGTTAGGGATTCCCATGGGGGAGTATCCCCTTCGAACGTGACCAAGGGATTTATGTTTTTTTTAATTTGGTTCCTTTGTTTAATGTTTGCATGTGTTTATTTCGTGGTGGATTGACCACTTTCAATGTTTATTAAATGGTGTGTAAATATTGTGAGTAATCATGTTGTTAAGTTAATTAATCAAATTGGGTCATAAGAAAGTAATTATTAGGGTTTTTGACCCTGATTTAAAGTGTTGTAAGAAATGTGTAACATATGTGTAAGTTAATTTTGGAGTATGGAACACTCCACCTTCTTTGATATTCGAACTTGTCCTTGGAGGCTGATTTTGGAGGCTTGTGGGACAAGTTAGACTTGTCTCAAACCTCTTAAATTTATTTACCAACATATCTATGGTTGAAGGGTTAAATTTAGACCTTCTTTATGCATTTTCATAAGTCAATTTGAATGTTGTAATTGCACTTTTCTTACATGTTTTAATTTCAGTCCTTCCAGGTGTGTTTTTGATTTGAGTGTGTAAGTAAAACTGTCATATTATTCACCCACCTAATTATTATGCATTGAAGAATGAAGTCGAATTGGGTGTTGGGGTTGAGGATGTGTAATAAGGCATCTTATATGGATCCACCTCATCCTCTTCTCTTCCGTCTTGTATAAAATTTTAATTCCTTACCTTGTTTTGGGTTGCTTCACTATTGCATAATTAATTTTGGGGTGAATTATTTCTATTTTGGAGCTCTGATTTTGGAGAAGTTTAAGGTTGTTGAATGCTTGTTCTTTGTTGATATTTTTGGCTACTTGCATTAGAATAGCTTGTTGTTTGGAACTTGGAACAACTCCATCATGGAGAGATAAGAGTGTAGTTCTTGGAATTACTCTTCTTTCCTTTTTATGAATGTGTGAATGGTTGTTTGTTTTTTTTCTTGATGGCTAGTTGGGTAGACTATCTAGGGATGGTGTAGGAGAAGACTATGGGGTATATTTTGGGAGGCATAAGTGTTTTGGGGAGGTATAAGTGTTGAGAGAGTTGGGATTTGGGTTCCACCTTAGAAATAAATAACTTGCATTTCTTTACTTGTTATGGAGTGCCATAAGAGGTTGGGGAGACATAAGAAAATGTGAGGAATAAGGGGTTCTTGTGGGAGGCATAAGGGCATGTCAGGGTTTGAATTGTTATGTTTTCAAAGTTTTATTTCACGTGGTGGTACCCAATTTCCCATTGGGAGGCATAAGCAGCATCCCCCATAGTTTCATGCTCCTTTGGTTTGCCTGATGAAGCCTGAGTTATGTTTGTTTTGTTTCATGTGGTTGTAAACTACATTGTGTGTTGGATTGTGTTTTAAATGTAAAATTCTAATTTTGTGTTGTGGAAACCTGTTGTTTCCATGTGTTGAAACACATCTTCTATTATATTTTGGTTGGGTCTCGGGGGCCAATGAAGAGGGTGGCTTCTCCTTTTCATTGGATGTCTTTTTTGGGTGGAGAGCGTTGCCTTTTCCCTACTATTTTTGTGATCAAATTGGAGAATGATGGAATTCCTTATTGTTGTTCTGGAAGCTGAGAAAGAGGAAGGGGTTTTGATAGTCCTTTGTTGATATTTATTCTTATTGTAACCTATTCCCACTTTGAAGTGGATTACATTTTATATTAATTGTGATGGAAATGCTACTTTGTTTTAGCTATGGAAGTTGTATTTGATTATGGAAGAATATACCTTGTATTCAGTTCTATTAATAGAAAAGAAAGGCATGTATTCTGTATGTTGTATTTTGAAAATATATGGGAAAGGATTTGTAAAAGATTCATTGAATTAATGGAAGTTGCATTACCTTGTTCTACATGACATTGTTATACTTAAATTCTAAATTTGATATCCCTGCTTGGAAAATTGGAAGAAAGAAATACGTATGAAGAAAATGTATTATTTTTTTTTGTTGAAATGCATGATTTGAAAAGAAAATAATCTACATTCTTGTTTCTAAATTTTGATTGAAGGAAATATAACTACTTTAAAATAGCATGGAATGAATTCAATGTTGTTATAGTATGGAAAAAGAAATAGATTAATCCTTCTTTCTGAATTGTATAAACTCCATATTTTATTTCACTTTATACTTGCAATATTTTATCAAATATTAATCAGAACGACCCTGATAGCTATAACAGACAAATAAAATATTCAATTGAACTTATTTTCATCAAAATGATCACAAGTAAACTAAAACACTGAAGGAAATTTTCATTGAACCTTGCAAATTGGGCTCAAACAAAAAAAAAAACTTAGTCTTCTTATTGTGTAAAATTGGAAATCTTGAGTTGCAAATTAATCAAAAAATTGACCTTTGATTTATATCTGAAATTCTTCTAAGTGAAATCCTCCATGCCTATTTGGCATGTCGAAAAAGAATTAATGGAAAATTTGAAAAAATTATTCAAGTTAAAAATTACTAGTTCACTTTTTAAGTTACAAAAAAACATTTTCTAAAATTTGACCCTTAAAAACTTATCAAAATTAAAATGTTAAGCTTCTTGTGAAAATATGACTTCGAGAGCTTTCCAAAATGTCCTCGTTTGCCAAAAATCGAGATCCCAACCAAAAGTTATGGCCTTATGAAGTTTTTACTTCATTTGGCTACAAAAATAATCTAACTGTCAAATTTAAATGAATAAAATATTATTGGGCGGACCCGTGGGCTAAAACTTTCCTTTTTCACTTTTTTCCTAAAAAGAGAAAAGTCAAGAATTTTCCCACCACTCCGCTAACCCGCAAGCCTTCATTTTGTCTAAAAATGATCTAAGTTCAAAAAATAAAATTTGGAAAAAAATTCCTTGCGGCCCTGGTGCCCGCCTTTACCTTTTTAAATGTACTTACGTGGACACGTGGGCCTGCAACCCTTAACTTAGCTTTAAAAAAATTGGAAATTTTTCCTAACTTTCCCCCATCACCCCGCCAGGCCGTAGCCAATCAGGTGCTGCCACGTCGGTTCATGAGGCAATGGTGGAGGAGCGGAATCATTTAAAACCTTAGCACTTTCGAAAATAAATTTGGAAAATTTTCTAAGTAAACCTTAGCACTTTGGAAAAATTTTGGGAAAGAAAATGATAAGTTCTCCCACTGGCCCGCTGACCCGTAGCCAATTGTTGGCTGACACATGTCTCTAGGATGCGACGATAGAGGTGCGAAGCATTTTAAATCGTAGCACTTTTTCTTTCAAAAAGTCAAATTTTCCTACGTCTCCCCAATGGCCCGATGGCCCGCAGCCAATCATTAGTTGACACATCGTGTCTCGACGTGTTAGTGGAGGAGTGGGCTAAAATTTTCCTTTTCACCCTTTCTAAATTAAGTCAAATATCCAATGATCCACCTTCTTGCCTAGGCAAGGATTTTAGACACGTGTCCTTAGCGGACCCCAAGTTTGAAATTTTCCTTTTGGGCGTGAAGCCTCACCTCATGTGCGTGGGCGCACGGAAGATAAATGCACTTTTCACCCAAGAGTGTTAAGGGAAAAATTTCTTCCCTAGGCCTGCAAGACCACCTTTGGGAAAATTGTCCTCCCAAGGCCCGTCGACCGATAACTTGAGAAATATGAGGAGTTAGGAGGACTTCTTTATATCACTATGTTTGTCATCAAAAAGGACTTCATTGAGAGCAACAGTCAGGGGATAGGAAGTCCCTCCTCTTTAATGGGAGAGGTTCCCTTATTCAAAAGTAAAACTTATTTACATATGTACAATGCATATTTTAAATGTGGAACTTGGATATCATGAAAGCGTTTTAAAATAAAATAGATCACCAATACAAACGTACAAAGGAATGAAGAAGTGGAAATGATCAGAAACACATTTTCCAGAACTATAGATAACAAAGTAATTCCTTATGCATGCCAGAATAAAATTGTTTGGAATAAAACCATTTTTATTTGAATCAATAAGATGTTATTGTAAACACAAAGTTCCAGAAATAACATCCACAAGAATACAAAGCTTCTTGACATAATACAAACAAATGATTTAGTAGTATTCAACGGATAGCAATGAATAATAGGATCAGATGGACAAAGAAATAAAGTTCTTTTGTATTGATTGCTTTGCTACTCTTTACACTTTCAAAAATAAGCCAAGTTGTAGCCCTAAAAATGGTGGAGAGAGACCATTATATAATTTTACAAATCAGTTACACTTGGTAACTACTTCTTTTAAATAAAATGTTTAGTTAAAGGGATGCTTAATGTAAAACCGTAACTAATTATAATAAGTCTGAAATGAGAAAAAGAAGGAGAGAGAAGCCAGGAAGGGAAGACAAGTGCTCATGATTGGGAAGGGCCCACTGACTTGAGGATCTATTGTCTAAACCTTTTCAAATCCTCTGCTATGTCTCTGCCACTTGGAACTGATGTGTTGGTAGTAGCCTTGGTCCAAGATCCCAGACATTTCTCCATCTCCTTGTCGAACTCATTGTGCATGTGGTACTCTTTATTTACTTCCTCAATGGCAGATTGGAGAGAGCAAATTTCCTTTATCTTCTCCTTGGTAATGGAATCCTCGTTAAACAAGCTTTCTTTGAGAAAAGCTCTGAATTGAGCTTTAATTTCCTACAGGGAGAAGGGTACACCTGAGGTCTCATCATGGAGGTGGAAGTGAATATCATTAAAAGCAGATATCACCAAAGTCTTGAAAACCTCTCCCTTCTACCATCTATTCCTTAATTCTCCCAAAGGCTCCTCTAGCATTTTGATTTTCCACTCCACGCTGAATACCCATGATGGTGACAAATTATCTTTCACATCATCAAAGACCTTATTCACCATCAAAATATTTTCATTAGTCTGCCCCATCAGGTGAAGGTCTACTATGCAGCTGCTCCAAAGTTTGAGTTCTTTATCCATACTTCCAATTGTGGAGGAGAGCTTCTATTGCAGATTATTTACCTTCTCATTGAGCTTGAAGGCTTCACCAATGAAATTCAACTCTGCAACAAGCATGTCATCCACCATGGCCTCCATAGCCCTCCCATAGTTGGAGTACCTGTGTATATCCTTGATGCTCTGGACTTCATCTTGACTAAGGATCATAGGTGGTGGAAGGGCAGTCAATGGGGTAGGGTCTAGAACTTTATCTTTAGATAGCAGTGACTTGATGAAACTAGAAATCACTTGAGCCCACTCCTCCAGCTACTCTATAGTCTGCTTCCCTTTTTATACCCTCCCAATGACCTTGGTGACTGTTTCTTGAAGGTTGTGTATTTCACCTTTAGGGGTAGACTCTTCCATTAAGATCCTTGAGAGTTCCAAATCGGAGGTTTGCAAATCCTGCTCTTGCTTGTCAACTTTGGGGTTGCCTATCTCAAGGAATTTTTAACCTTGGGCATCATTCGCTATCCTTGAAGTGGTTCTAGCATTCTTGGTAGGAGAAAAAGGAGTAGTACCCAACAAGGCCCCCACAACACCAAAGTTGGGCTCTGAGATCTGAGAAGAAGACTTCCTCTTCCTAATATCAACAAGAGGTTGCACCCATGCAAATGTGGAGGAAGAATATGGAGGAGGAGCAAGGGGACCAAGAGTGAGAGAACTCATGGCACATAGAGTGTTTACCACTGTTACCTCCAATTGAGATGTGAGTGGAGCAGATGAGCCTTCTTGAATAGAAGAATCCACAGTTCGTGGGGGCTCGGTGCTATGAATTTCCTACTCCTTACCCATTGTGGTCTTAGAAACACCTATAGGAATTGGTATTTCACTATCTTCACTCTCACTGAGAAAAATGATGTTCTCTGGCCTAGAAGGAAACTCTAAATGATTTGGAAAAGGATCTTCTTCAATGGGCTCCTTCTTTACTTCCTTCACCTTATTTTGATAGACCTAAGTGGAGGAGGAAGGAGTGGAGGATTGAGGGCTTTTTCTTGATGAGGCAGGAGGAGTCTGTACAGGTACCTCTGAATTGGTTGTTTGTTCTGCCTTCCTCGGTGTTGAGGTTTCTTTGGAAGAAGATTCACCTACATTCTTCCTCAACTCACGAACCTTTCTATCAACCCAGACTTTGGTTCTTACTAGGACAACGGTGAGGATCTCATTCAAATCATCTTTCTCCCTCTTAAACCAGTCTAGATCCTCTAAGGGAGTGTGTTTGATCACAGCTTCATATTCATATGACAACAGGTCTGTGTTGTCATCATGAAGTCCTTCAAGAATTTGATACAGGTTAAGCTCTTGAATTAACTAAAGGGGAAACCTGCCATAATGCCTCCTTCTAGCCTCAAAATCATCTATGCAGTCAGCCCAATAATCTTTAGTGTCTGCCCTATGATGGTAGTTGATTCTGATGTTCAACTCAATGAATTTATTCAAGTTGAAACAAATTCTAGGCCTGAAGAAATGGACAGTGATGAGAGCTAGGGATCTCTCTATGTTCTGGGCATCCAGAGTGGTTTTACATGTATAGTTCCCCAAAGATATGGGAACTTGCAACCTAGTGATCTTCTTATCGCTATAGGGTCTATGCAATTTTTCCAATTGTCTGCATACTTCAATTAGGGCCATCTAATCATTACAAAATATGGGAAGCTTAAGAGGAGTGCTCTCATAACATGCTAGCCTGATGTAAGAGAACCTTCTAAATTGAATGAAGTAGGCTCCATACTTAGCTATCAAGCTCATGGCTTCATATGAAAACCTCCTTGCATTGTCACACTCTAGAAGCCTTACAATGTACATGGTGAAGGCATCATTCACCCTCCTAAAACTATGATTGCTAGTGTTCAGGGTGAACTGAGGGTAGTAAGCAAATATAGGATCACCCTTCTAAGCATCAATGTATGTAAAGCCAAACCACTGTCTGGATGCTGCTAGGGAATACATCAGGTAGGAAGTTATGTAGAAATTTTAAGTTTGTTGTACATGGGATAGCTACTCTATCGAATTCATGCAGATAATCTTTGCCCAGTTGATGTTCTGGGTACCTTCACACACTATGTTGATAAGTGGGCACATCCAGAAGTTGAACTTATTAGTAGAAGCTAAGCCCATTACCTGAGCTAACAGGATTATGAAATATGATAGCTCCTCATTGAAATTAGACGTAAACAAATCTTTGGATAGTCGGGATGCCCCTTTCTTAGGGTTTTTCAACCATGACTTTGCAATTCTGGCTTTGTATTTCTCACTGTCCTAATCAAAAATAGCCTGTGGTTGATTTTGAGAGATTACCACAGAATTTTCCATCTCCGGGAACCTTAGGGTAGTGGCAATGAAGGTGGCATCTAGCTTGGTGATGAGCTCCTCATGCACGTTGGTCAATTCATTCATGTCAGGGTTAAAGTGATCCCCGCAATTGAGTACCATGTCAGCACACTACACTAGGATTGGAAAACCAGAAGCAAATGCCAGGCTGCTATCGTTTATCATTTGTGCCATGGGAGAGGGGCTCAGGTCTATCAGCCTGGTCCAAAAATCACCAAAGTATAGATGACGAACTTCACTGTCCCCTATATCGGGAACAGAGGACTCGAGTAGAGAAACCTGCACCTATCCTTGAGATTTAATTTTCATGTTAATAGTACTTAGGAAAACAAATTCACAACTTGAATCCGTGATGAAATCACAGGGGGAATGGGGATACGAGCAGAGATTTCAATTGCAAGGGTATGAGTAAATGGTAATGAGAAAGTAGTGTGAGAAAATGTGTAGAGGGGTAGTCTATTAAATACCCATTTAGGAGAGAGAAGGTTATAATTGTGCATTAAATTCATATCTACCAACTCAAAAAGAAAGCATTGGGAAGAGTGGGAAAATTAATCCCGGATGCCCTTTGGTACATTTGGGACACGCGGGACGGGAAAGCATGATTCAGCCGATGCAGGTGATGCGGGTGATGTGGGGACTGAATGCACAAATGCTTTCGGGACTGTCATCACCAATCCGGCACTATGATAATTCTTCACCGGGAACTCCTCGTGCTATGATTATTTACTAATGCACATCCTTTAGTTTGGTGCATGTAATCTGGAAACAAAACAACAAACATAACACAAGAATACCATTGACTATGATAAGACAGAATGATGACAAATCTGAAATATCGAAGTAAATTATAATATTAACATGAAATTGTTACAATCTCACCCATGAGGTACTTCAAGTGTTATTGACTTCACCTTCCTTCCACTAATACTATGGGAGAAACTTTACAATTACACCTCTAAATGGCTTCTTCAACACACCTTTAAACTGATGGCTTCCTTTACACACTTCATACAATATTTCTCACTACTTCCTTCTATGATAAATGAGGGGAGTGGCCTCTTTATTTATATAACTTCCAGGCTTATCCATCTTATCTCTAAGAGAGGATAAGAAATCCACTCTGACGAATCATATTCCATACCTTAACTCTTATCTGTACATGTAAGCTTATCTTTTAAGATAAGATAAACCTTATCATTTCACATGGGTTCCACATTTTTAGACTTTTTACAAATAAAATACACAAAATATTTATGACCTCACTCCTTGTCCTTATTACCAATATGATATTTCTAATTCCTAATCATGTAGACCCTACTTCTCTACTTATCCCAACTTTGACATTTTAACATTACCGGACCACTTACAACAAATATTTACTTTTTACCACAACATTCCTATTGTACTTTTGACTATTACCATACTATACATTATTGGTGGCATCGTACTGGCAGCGTCGTTATATTCTATCAGACGCTACTACTAATTATACTTAACAACATTCTATTCCTAATACATACATTAATGAAATAGAAATTACGAAGGAAAATATTAGTGTTGACATCTTCCCCCTTCCTAGCTTCTACTCCGTCCTCGGAGTAGACTATTCTGGTGCTTGAAATATTCAACTTGTCATGGTTGACCCATTTTGTAATGGGAGTGCCATCCAATTCCTCCAGTCGGTACGTACCATTTTCATGCACAACTACTATTTTGTAGGGCCCCATCCATTTTGGAAGAAATTTTCTTTGTCTTCTTTTTTTGTATCTCAAATCATATACTAGAACCAAGTCATTCACATGAAATGGAGACCACCAGATCTTTTGATCAAATTATTCTTTCTGCTTCATTTTCTTCTTATAGCTTGTATCCTTAACTATTTCCCTCATTTCCTCTAGCAATGAAGATGTACCAACCTTTCTTTTACTGAATCACTTTAATCCATTCTTTCATTTTCCATTACTCTGACTGTGGGAATATCAAACTCAATAGGAAGAACTGGATCAATGCCATAAGCCAACTGAAATGGGGAGTAGCATGTTGCTGAGTTTGATGTTGCCCTATATGCCCACAATGCTGCATGAATCCTCTTATCTCATTTATGTACCTGCAAGGCTGCATCTTTTGCTAGAATTTGACACAACACAAAATTTGTTCATTCCACCTGTCCATTTGTGCTTGGCTTGTATGTTGTTGCCTTCCTATGCTTAATATAAAACTTATTGACTAGGGCTTCCACCACCTCATTAATGAAGTGGCTTCATTGATCTGTTAAAATTTCTAATGGACAACCAAATCTGGTGACAATGCGTTCATATATGAACCTTGCCACTTCATCCATGGAAACTGTTTTCAATGGCCTAGCTTCAACCCACTTGGTTAAATAATCTGTTGCAACTACAATATACTTATTTTGGCGTGAGGTAGTTGGAAGTGGACCTACAATGTCTATTCCCGACTTTTCAAAGGGACCAAGTGGAAGAATCGGGCATAATGGAGCTAATGAAGTCTTATGGTTACCATGTGTTTGACAAATATCACATGTCTTACAATAATTATAACAATCTTTAAAAAGAGTGGGTCAGTGATAACCTGCATCCAAGATCCTTCTTGCTGTAAGTTGTTTAGAGAAGTGCCCTCCACATGTACCATTGTGGAATTCTTCTAGCAGTTCCTTTCCTTGATCACGTCCAACTGCCCTCTTGTACTGTCCATCAGGTCATATTCGAAATAATACTCCATGCAGAATAGAATATGGACGACTGGCTTGAGTAATATTTCTCTTAGTCTTTGCATTGGCACCATCAGGAAACTTGGATTCATTCAGATAATTCTAAATATCTATGTATTCACTAGGGATTGTGTCAAGCGATAACAATGCTGCATCGAGGAAATCATCATCATCACAAGATGATCCTAAACCATCATAGGCTCGAGAGAGTGCATCTGCATTGACATGCTTCTTTCCTGGCCTATCTAAAATATCAAATTCAAATTCTTGTAGCAAAATTATCCATCTTGCTATCCTCCCTGATGGGTTAGGCTTATTGAAAATATATTTTAGAGCGTGATGATTTGTTACAACTATAAATTTCTGCCAAAGCAAGTAATTTCTAAACTTCTTTACATCAAAAATGATAGCTAGAGCCTCTTTTTCAGCTACAGTATAATTTACCTCAGCACTACTCATTTGTCTGCTTCCAAAGTAAACTAGATGTTCATTCCCATTTTCATCCATTTGGCTCAAAGTACTTCCTAGTGCTGCATCTGAGGCATCAGTGTACACAATGAATGGCTTACTCCAATCTGGATTCTTTAAAACAGGTGAAGACACCAGGGCTTCCTTCAGTTTTCCAAAAGCTTGATGTGCCTTATTTCCTGGTTCATAAGTAACATCCTTCTTCAAGAACTGGATTAGTGGTTGTGCAATCTTTGAGAAATTCTTGATGAACCTTCTATAGTAACCCACATGGCCTAAAAATGATCTCAACTTACTTCTATTCATAGGAAATGGTAACTCTTTGATTTTTGAAACTTTATCAGGATCAGTACAAATACCATCTCTGGATACAACATGCCCTAACAAAACACCTTTAGAACATCCAAAGACACACTTTGTAGGGTTTTGTGAGGCTTTTGCTTCATCTAACCTTTAAAATGATGTCTCCATATGGTGCAGGTGGTCCTTCTTGCTCCCATAGATGCAAAACTCATCCAGAAATACTCTAATGAAGTTCCCAATGTAGGGTTCAAACACCCTATTCTTCAAGCGCTAGAATGTTGCTGGAGCATTAAACAACCCAAAAGGCATAACTATATTAGCAAATGTTCCCTAAGGAGTGATTAACGTGGTCTTCAGCTAATCTTTCTCCACTATACAGACTTGGTTGTATCCGCTATATCCATCAGCAAAACTATAACACTCCTGGCCAGCTACTTCGTCCAAGATCTGATCTGAGAATGGAAAAGGGTAATGATCCTTCTTTGTTGCCTTATTAAGCTTCCTGTATTCAACACAAATGTGTAGCTTCCCATTCTTTTTTATTAATATCACAATGGGAGAAACCCATTCTGAATTCTGCACAGCAAATATGAATCCTGCATCAAGCAACTTATCTATTTCTTCTTTTATAGTCTTGGAAAAATTAGGATTCATTCTATATGGCATTTTCTTTATAGGCTTAGCACCATCTACCAGCTGAATAGAATGTTCTACCCAGCTTACTTCATAGAGTTCCTTGTAATAAAAAGTGAATATGTGTATGTACCTTTGAAAGAGATGGAGGTGGGATTCCTTTGCTCTCTCCATCACAACATCACCAATCTTTATTGTTGGAGATGATCATCAACTTCTTCTTCAGATACTTTTATGGGGTCATGAGTCGGTGTGACTGGAAGGATATCCATGACTGAAACATCAACCTCACTTTCTTCATCTTCAGTGTCCACTTCACTGGTACTAGAAGAATCAAAAGATGTCCAATCATCAGTTTCATCACTTGAATCAAAGGGTTCTGCCTTATGATGCTGAGGGATCACGTTTATCTTCACCCTCTCTCTACCACATCCAAGTGTCATGAAGCCTTCATTCTAGTAGTTTCTTGCATGAACCCTCCTTAGCCATGGTCTTCCCAGCAACATTGGGTATGCAACAGTACCATTTTTCATCACCTGAAAGTCTACCACACATACAACACCCATAATCAGAGGATGTCCAATCATCAGTTTCATCACTTGAATCCACAGGTTCTGCCTTATGATGTCGAGCGATCACATTTATCTTCACCCTCTCTCTACCAAATCCATGTGTCATGAAACCTTCATTCCAGTAGTTTCTTGCATGAAATCTCCTTAGCCATGGTCTTCCCAGTAGCATTGGGTACGCAACAGTACCATTTTTCATCACCTGAAAGTCTACCACACATACAACACCCATAACAAATATTGCCACATTTGAAACTACACCTTCTGGTTTAGTTTTTCCCTTATTTAATGACCTTAACATAAGTGTTGAAGGGCGATCAATTTTTAAACCCAACATATTCATTACAGACTCGGTCATTACATTAACTGCAGCACCTCCATCAACTAAGACATCATGAATTGAAATACCATTACATAATACCTCAGCTTGTGGAGCATAGGGATCTACCTCTGCCTCTAAAATAGGGACCTCAACCTCCTTCCTTCTTTGAGCATTGAGTCCACCTCACAACTCCCGCCTCTTCTCATAAGACATAGCCAAGAGTTGACCATATGTAATATTTGCAGGCCTTTTGGACAGATCTTCCAAGATGGAGTATGGTCCTTGCCCCTATGAAATCAGAAAATCCTGCACACCCAACTTTCTTCTCCTATGTTTTCTTACTAGTTTCTTCTTTCATCTTCTTAGGATCATTTCCATCTTGATTATCTTTTTCTTTCTTTCTTTTTGTTACAAACACATCTACTTCATTATTTCTGCTCTTATCTACTACATCAAAAGAAGTCACAGGTGTTTTTCCTTTATCATTATCTCCTTGTACCAGATGTAGAAGCTCTATCTGGACAATTATACTTATAATGATCCTTTTTATAACAACCATAGCAAACAACTTCAGAAATATTTCTTTTTGAACCTCTATCTCCTCCCTGAGAACTAAATTCTTTTCCTTGAAGAAGATTAATAGTTAACTGACCCATATTTTTTAGCAGATCTTCATACTCAGTAGATGTACTAGGAGAAATATTTGTGCTCACCGTGAGTGGTTGTGGATTCTGGACCAAAAGGTGCTGGTGTAGGCTCTACTTTAGAAACAATTTCTTTGGGCTCCACTTCCATGCTTTCTTCTTTCCTTCTTGCAATCTCTTTTGCTTGTTCAATGGTAGCTGGGCGGTCATACTTCACTCGTTGTCTGATCTTTGGCTTCATCCCAAGAATGAAGTGCTTATAGAGGAGATTATCCATGCCATTCATCAACCCATCTGCTAATCCTTCCTTCCGGATCTGGGCATCGAGCTTCCTCCTTAGCTCTAGAACACGAGCATGATAATCCCTTATCTTCTCCTTCTCTCCTTGGGATAGCTTTGTGATCTCGATCATGAGATCTGCATATCTTCTGTTGTTCACCAAATTCTTCAAGAAAACTTTTAGTTAATAAATCCCATGAGTTTTTCACATTATCACCTAGTGTTTCAAACCACCTAAGGGCTGAACCATCCAAAAAGGTAGGAAAAAATTCAGTCCATTGTTCCCTTCTTATAAGGCCATTACAAATACAAGATCATTTAAACTCTTGAATGAAAGAGGAAGCATCTTCATTAGATTTGGCTGAAAAAATAGGAATCTTCCCCATTTTCAAAAGTAACCACAGTGAAATACCAACCCGCAAGTACAATCAACAAGACTTATGTGCACAAATAATTGAAATCACTATAATAGAAAATAGAAATGACCACGGTAAACAATGGTAAAACTTGATTTACTGCAGTAAAAACTGACTTTACTGTGGTAAACACTATTCATAGTAAAAAGTGAAGTTACTGCGGTAAATACTATTCACAGCAAAAATCACTTTACCATGGTAACTGTTATCCAAAATTCACCCCTCAAGGTAAATTTGATAACATGCATCAAATTCTCAAGTCCCAAGCAAATAGATTGAGTCAGGGCAAAAAATTTCATGTTTCTAGGGTCCCCTCATATTTTTCTAACTCCCCTGTCCAAGTAGAAGAGAGCAAGTTCTGAGGAAAGGTAAAATTTTTTTTGCAAAAAACAGGCTCAGGCCAGAAAAAATCATGAAAAATGGCTAAGTCCTAATCCTCGCAATAGTCGAGACAGTTGGGACAAAAGGACGCGAACCGGCCGAAATACCGCCAGGCGGTCTTCGCAGCATTTGGGACATCCGGGCCAAAGGGGATGTGCGGGACGTGAAAATCTGAAATGGCCAAAAAATTGAAAAAAATTGGACTAACTGTTGAAACAGGCAGCCTGGAACAGTTGGGCCGAAGGAACGTGAAGTACGCGAACCGGCCGGATCAGCCGAAATGAGAACTTTCAGTCAGGGATGCGCGGGACAAAAGTACGCTAACCGGCCGAACCGGGTGAATCAGGAAAATTTATCCCAAATGGCCCAAAAGCAAATGGGACATCTGGGCCACGAGTACACGAACCGGGCCGGTTCGACTGAAACAAGGAACTTCAGCACTGAGCCAAATGGGACAAAGGGACGTGCGGGACGCGGATAGTCGAAGGAGCCGAAAGCTAATCAGATCACGCCACGTGTTATCGGACAAAAAGGGGACATGGAAGCCCATTTCAGGCGGTTCGGAAGGATTTTTCCCACGCATTTGTGACATTTGGGACAAAGGGACGCGTGGGACGCGAAAAGCCGAAGCGGCTGAAGGAGAAGCAGAAAAGTCAACATTCGGTCCGAAAACTTCAAACGGCCATAACTTTTGACTCCGAGCTCCGATTTTCACAAAATTGGACTTTTTGGAATGAGCACGACGTCCTCTACGCCACAAAAAAAGATTTATTATTTTTAATGAGGATAGATATATTTAAATAAAAGAAACATATTCGGCTCCAGTCAGTCAATGCTCATTCCCGTCAAATGACAGAAAACGCCTCCCAGGCCCAAAATAGCTGCCCGCACTCAGAAGGCCGTAACTTTTGCATTTCTCAACGAAATCACCCAAAATTGGTACCGTTGGAATCGTGGTTCCGAGCCCGATGCACAGAAATCAAGAAATTCTGGATTTGGATCAGAAATTGATTGATTATTTTTTAGAAAACGTGGTGAGGTTTAGAACAGTATTTTATTTGGTAGTTGGGAGTGCAATTAAGAGGCATGGTCATCATTCTTTCTCTACTGCAGCACATGGGACAGTATGGGGAGCCTTTTACAAGTAATGGATAACCATTTCACTCAATTTAATGCCTCTTACAGGTGGTTGAAGGACAGATTTCGAGATTTCCATTTTCCCTTCTCTTCTCCTTCTCATTTTCTCTATAAATTGGAGTGTTGGGCTCATTGTAAAATAGAGAGTTTTTGGGTAGCAAAGCTCTGCCAAAATTGCTTTGTGAATCTAGTGTGTTGCAGGCCCTTATAGTGGACTCCTTGCATGGTGATCCAGGCCCTTATCTTGTAATAGACTGAACTGTGCATACCAGGAAGCAATAAAATACAAGTTTGTGGATGTATCTTCCCCTGCTGTGTTTTTCTTGCATTCTTCTTGCCCTTTTATCTTTCCACAAGAATATTGTTTCTATTTATTATGTTCTTACAGGAATTCATTATCATTGTGTGTGCTTGGAATATTGTTGTGAATGCATTTTTCTAGATTATGGTGAACTGTTATCACCTCTTCTAGTGTGCACTTTGCCTCTGTATTTCACACATTTAGAGATTACTCTCACACCCTCCTTTTCTGGTGTATCACCGCTTTAGTGTAGGCTTTCATTTTATGTATTCTCTCTCCCTGGTCCCTTGGAAATTTAGATTAGAACATTTAGCTTATCCTACATTAGAGTAGATTGTGGCAGGTAGTTTAGGAGCAAGAACCAGCTTTCTCTGGAGGTCTATCTCAAGTAGCAAGTCCCACAACTTGGAGATAGTACCAATGTTATCCAATCACACCATGAATTCAAGTATATGCACTTGTATACACATAGGGGTGTTGTGATTCGGTGATAATAGTAACTACTATTCATGGCAAAAATGAATTTACCATGGTAACTACTATGCACAGTAAAAACAAGGTTACCCTCCAATTGATTTTTGACTAAGTGGGAATATCTCTCCAGAAAATCCACCAACGAGGAATGGTCTCGGAAACAGAACCAAAATGTTATCACCAATCTGGCACTATGATAATTCTTCACCCGGAACTCCTCATGCTATGATTATTTACTAATGCACAGCCTTCATTTTGGTGGATGTATTCTGGAAACAAAACAACAAACATAACACAAGAATACCATCGACTATGATAAGATGGAATGATGACAAATCTGAAATATCAAAGTAAATTATAATATTAACATGAAATTGTTACAATCTCACCCATGATGTACTTCAAGTGTTATTTACTTCACTTTCCTTCCACCAATACTATGGGAGAAACTTTACAATTACACCTCTAAATGTCTTCTTCAACACACCTTTAAACTGATGGCTTCCTTTACACACTTCATACAAATACAATATTTCTCACTACTTCCTTCTATGCTAAATGAGGGGAGTGGCCTCTTTATTTATAGAACTTCCAGGCTTATCCATCTTATCTCTAAGAGAGGATAAGAAATCCACTCTGACGAATCATATTCCATACCTTAACTCTTATATGTACATGTAAGCTTATCTTTTAAGATAAGATAAACCTTATCATTTCACATGGGTTCCACATTTTTAAACTTTTTACAAATAAAATACAAAAAATATTTATGACCTCACTCCTTGTCCTTATTACCAATATAATATTTCTAATTCCTAATCATGTAGACCCTACTTCTCTACTTATCCCAACTTTGACATTTTAACATTACCGGACCACTTATGACAAATATTTACTTTTTACCACAACATTCCTACTGTACTTTTGACTATTACCATACTATACATTATTGGCGGCGTCATTCCTACCGTTATCTTCTATCAGACGCTACTACTAATTATACTTAACAACATTGTATTCCTAATACATACATTAATGAAATAGACATTTACGGAGGAATATTTATGTCAACGGACATGAGTGGAGCCAAATTACGGAATTGGACGGCAGAGGTCCAGATGAAGGAAGGAGAAAAGGGAGAGCGCGGGAACTGTGAAAGTTGGAGCGGGACAGGGACTGGCAAGGGGGAAGAGAGGGGGGAGGGATGCGAGGATAGGCATGGTAAGGGTGTAGGGACGGGCGGTATTAGTTGGTGTGTTGGGCGGGGAGGTGAGGGATGGGAAGGGAGGGTGAGGGATGGCGTGGGAGGAGATGTAGAGTCGGGTGGTTGTGATGGTGCGGAGGGGTAGTGTTTGAGGGAAGGTGTGTGGCGGATGAAGTATTAGGGGTAGAAGGGGAGGGTGGTGGAGTATTGGGGGTGTGGAGAGGACAGTGGGGGTAGATTGATGTGTGGGATGGATGAGTGGGTCGTTGGGAGGGAGAGGGCTTGGTGGGGAGGTGTTTACTGGGGGGTTGAGCGTTAGGCAGGGTATGAGGGGGGGAAAGGGTACGGATCAGGTGGAGATAGGGTTGGGGGGCTCTAGAATGAGAGCGGGTACAAATTGGATGTGTGTAGGTAACGACATGGAGGCGGAGGGAGGTGCGTAGGTCAGTCGGGTGGGAAGTCGAGGGGGGGGTTTGGGCTGTGGTTGTTGGGGGGGGCGCGGGTGGGGGGGGGGGAAGGTGATGACGGGTGGAAGGGGAGAGGAGGTTGTTGGGTAGATAGGATAGATTAGGATTGCCAGGAGATGGTGGGAGTGAGGTAGGGGTTGGGATGTTTCTCAAGGGGGAGTAGGATGGTGGGTTGGCTTGTGAAGTAGGTGTGTGGGGAGTTTTATTGGAGTGCCATAGGTATGGAGAGGGGGAGATGGGGGGGTTGGGGAAAGTGTGTGATGAGTGCGTTGTTGTTTAAAGACTTGTTATGTATTGGGAGAGATGTATGGTAACCAGGATTGTGGCGCTTGGATAGTGCTGAGCGTATTGAGGGTGTAGGGGGGTTTTGGTTGGGATGCGTAGTTGGTGGGAGAGGTTAAGGTGGGCAGTCGAGTGGGGTCTAAGCGGATTGTTTGGAAGGGAGGAGGTAAAGGTGGGGTGTTTGTTAGCTCGTGTCTGTGAGGGGGTTTGGTGGGGCGTGGACAAGTCTGAAGGGAAGGACGAAAGTGGGAGTGCGAATGTGGGTGGGGAGGTAGATGGTGTGCGGAGCGTATCTGAGATTGTCGGTAGCCTGCGGGTGGGGGGGGGTGAAGTTTCGGGTGTAGACGGGATAGCTTGAGTGGGGGGGGGTATGTTGGGGGGGTATAGGAGGTGGAGGGATGTGGGGACGATATATAGGTTTGCGTTGGGGCAAGAAGAGGTATCGGGTTTGAGAGACTAAGTGATAGAGGGGGTTTGATGGTTCAGCGTGCGCTTGGCTTTATAATATGGACGTCGTTGGAGTGGAGCACGAGCGGTTGTGGGTATGGGGTTAGGGGATGGGGGAGGGGTATCTGGGGGGTGGTGGTATTTGGTTTGATGTGAGGGGAATGGTTGGCGAAATGTGGATGGATGGGGCGGTGGGTAAGGGTGGGGGGTCAATGGGCTGTAGAGAATGGAATATGTGGTGATCAAGGGCGGCGCTGATGACGTGGTTACGTGGGCTGGGTGGAGGGTTTGTCTGTACAGGGGAGGATAAGTTTTTGCGAACGGGGATAAGAGTAGGGGGGAGGGTTTTGTGAATAGTCGGGAAGGGGGTGGTAGGAGAGGTGGGAGTTACGGTAGGGGGTCGGACTTGGAATTGGGTTGAGGTAGCATGGTAATGGGGATAGTTACTAGATCTGTGTGCGGGGGGTATGGTGTGCGAGTCTATTATGAGGGTTGGATGTTCCAGTGGGTTTAGTATGGACGGAGAGAGGTGAAGTGCAAGATGCGGCTGAAGCGGGCGATCAGGGAACAAGGAGCCCAAGTGAACTTGTGACAGTTGGAACAAAAAGTTTTAATGGGCCCGCAAGTTAACAGATTTCAGAGAAAGTGGCCGATCGGCGAACAGAGAACCCTAATGAACTTGGGACACATGGGACAAAAATGTCTTACAGACCCGCAAATCACACAAATGACTCAAAAAATGTAGAATTTTCCTAACTTCTTGACTTTCCTCTGTACCAGAATATAAGAAGAAGGTGTCAAACTCAAAATTTTCAATTTTTGACTTTCGAAAGAGCGGAAATTTTGAGAGGACAACAGCTGGCTCCTTCTAGGGATGACTTGGCTAGATTCAAAGAGTGAGACAAGGCAAGAACTCTCAAAAAACTTAGGGGAAGTAGACTAGTGCCTTATCCATTAAGCAACGGAGTTAAAAACAACCAATATAGAAAATAGCACCCCAAACAAAGAATGAAAACACAACAAAAATCAAGGGAAGGAAAACACGCCTATACATAATATACAGAGGACTTCCTATTCCCCTAGGACTTAAACAATTTCAGGTACTGCCCACTATAAGGAAGTGGGAGAGATGAACCATCCATGTAATCAAGGTAGAAACAATTCTCACTAGTAAAGTGCCTGACCTTGAAAGGTCCGAGCCAAAGTGAATCGAACTTTCCATGGCTTCCACGAGGTTCATCTATTTTATCCCATGGTAAAATGATATCTCCAACTTCGAAATCCCTGGGCCTAGCCTTCTTGTCAAACAAGGCTTTCACCTTATGTTGGTGAGCAGATATTCTATCAGCAACCTTCAATCTGTCTTCATTTAATTTGTAAAGATACATGATCCTCTTATACAAAGAATCATGAAAGCTAGTGTCTTCAATGGCCTTCATTAAATGCAAGGCTGGTAACTCCACTGTTACTGGAAATTGAGCTTCTACTCCATATACCACCTAAAAAGGGGACATCCCAATATCTCTCTTAGGAATAATATTGTCTGCCCAAAGAGCATCATAGAGCTTCTTTTGCCAATTCCTCTGAGATTCATTAACCAATTTCCTTATTATGGCCACCATATTTTTGTTTGTTGATTCAGGTTACCCATTCCCCTAAGGATAATAGTCTGAAGAGTGAACCTGGGAGATGCCATATCCATAACAAAAACCCATCATCATAGTTGAAGAAAAATTTGAAGCATTATCCATCACAATCTTGTTTGGCACACCAAATCTTACCAAGATGTTTTCTTTGATAAAATTGTATACTACTTCAGAAGTAGTACTCTTTATTGGAATGGCTTCTACCCACTTAGTAAAATAATATGTGGTAGTCAACACGTGGGTATGTCCAGCACTTGAAGAGGGATTAAGTGTTCCAATGAAATATAAACCCCATTGTTGAAAAGGTTCTTCAATCATGATTGGCTTAAGAGGTAAGGCAGCCAACTTGGGTTTACCCACAAAGGTTCGACAGGTTTAACATTTATCAATCCACTTTGATGCATCCTTGAACAAGGTAGGCCAATAATATCCTTCACAAAGAATCTTATGAGAAACGACAGTAAACGAGTAATGGCCTCCACATGCTTGATCATGGAAAGCTAAAATAATCTTCCTCTATTGCTCTTTATCCATGCATTTTAGAAATCTTCCATCCATCCCATGTTTGAACAACACATTCTCCCACAATACGTATTAGGCTGATCTTAACTTCAAAGTTCTCTTTTCCTTGGCATTCAAATGAGAGGGACACTTCCCCATGTGAGAACATGTGTGATATCAGCATACCATTCAATCCATTGTAGCTGAGAACTAAACTAAAAAAATAAATATTAAAAAGCTAGAAAGATCAACTTATCCTTAGGTAACTCATTCCATCTGCCTTAGTGATGATTCAACCCAGCCTTTTCTTTGGACTAGTTTGGTTGGTCTGATGTCATATCATATTCGGTGTACCTTCACCCCTCATTCCCTCTCTTGGACCCAAACTCTTGTTGCATGAGCATAGACTTTGGTTGTTTCTGGCACAATTAAATGTGGATGAGTTACGATTAAAAACTGAAACTACTTGACAGCTTAACCACTGCAAAGCATGTTTCCTTCATTGTGTCTTCACAAGTTCATTATTTTTTAAGAATGTATCTCATAAATGCAATTGGGAGCTCATGATCATTAGAATCTTTCTGAGTCAAAACAGAAGCTAGCGTGTTATCTGTGGCGTAATAATAGATAATAAAATCTTTGCTGAAATCTAGACATGCTAGAATAGGAGTTCTAGCAATAGCCTTTTTAATACCTTCAAAAGCTTCTTTCCCTTCAGAAGTCCAGCCAAATGTTTGTTTTCCCTTCATCATTTGAGAGATGTTCAAAGTTAGTTCTACAAAATCAGGGATAAATCTTCTCAAAAAGTTGATCTTACCGAAGAAAGAATGCACTCCTTTCTTGTTGGTTGGAAGAGGAATTTGCTGAATGGCTTGAACTCATTTAGGATCAATCTTTATACCATCTTTAGAGACAACATGCCCTAACAATTTTCCCTCTGTGACACAAATGATAGATTTTTTAGGATTCAAAGAGATCCCATGCTCTCTGCACTTCAAGAGAGCTGTTTCTAGATGCTGAAAATGATGTTCTCTAGTTTTGGAAAACACAGTTAAGTCACCTAGATATACAACAATACATTTCCCTTTCAAAATTCCAAAGGCCAAGTCCATATCTCTTTGGAAAGTAGCACCGGCATTAATAAGCCCAAAAGGCATCCTCTTGTAGGTAAAAGTACCCCAAGGAGTAGTGAAGGTCGTCTTATGTTCATCTGCGGTATTTACTTCTACCTAATTATACCCTGAGAAGCCATCAAGCATGGACAACATTTCAGATCCCATAACAGCTTGCAAGACCTGACCTATCATGGGCAAAGGATAGTTGTCCTTCAAAGAAGCTTGATTCAGATTTATGAAGTCAACTAAGATACAAATCTCACCATTTTTCTTCCTGACAGGCACAATGTTGGCAATCCATGTTGATTGGTGGATGGGAAAAATTATTTTGGCTTTCAAAAACTTTTGTATTTCATGAAAAATAGTTTCAGCTGTCTTAGGATTGTATTGCCTTTGTTTTTGCTTGAAAGGTTTAATCCTAGGTTTGAGGGGGATGAAATACTGCATCTCCTTTGGTTGGAAGGCTTTTAGATCCTCATAGGAATATGCAAGAAAATCTTTATACCTCCTTATAAGGTTGATTACTTTCTTCTTTTCTTCTAGTGTACAACATGTTCCAATGTTCACAAGCTTGGGGTCAATAGAACTCCCAATATTAATTCTTTCATATTCAGCAGATTGTTGTGATCTAGTAGAAGCTTTAGATTTCATATGCCTGTCATGTTTATCAAACAATTATTCTAAACTCACCAGTCCTTTTGGAATGTTGTTACCTTTGAGTTTGATACACACATCTTGATGTATTTCTTCTTTGACCTCCTCTTCATGGGAAGACACACTCTCATAAGGCAAATTGTCACTTCCTTCAAAGTAAAATTGTTCAAAGTTATCCCTGAGATCTAAGAAAGAAAGAAAATGCTAATCATCACTGAAAACCTACCAGTTGCTTACGTTATTAGGTACGCTGGGCCTATGGATCATCTCAAAGGTAAACCTATCTTAAGAAAAGTTCAGGATGATCAGGTATTAGCATGATCCTGAGACAATGTGAATTGGCGTGGCGTTCTTTTACCTAGGTACGCTTCACTTAAGAAGAAGAAAGATCAAGGATTCATAAAAACCCAACCTGATTTGTTGTAAATGCTTAACCTTCTATTCTTTACTTGAAAAAGGTTTTGACTTGTGTAACAAAAGTTCCACTCTCCACGAGCTTATGTAAAGAAGATTCTTCACAACCTTTTTCTTTGCCACATTAAAGCCCAAGAATGAGAGCTCATACATCTACTGTATTATTGGTTATTTTCAAATTTGTAGTTTGAATGAGAAAGATTACCTTACCCTTGGGAGACACCAATACTTACTGCCAGCTGCCAAAAAAAATCTGAGGAACAAACTTCCATCAAATTGTAAGAAATTCCGAACCTAATTAGGATCATGAATTACTCCTTAGGGAAACTGATGTAGTTCCTTTGGAGACCTAATATATAGTACAGCCCCAGATATTCATAAAGTATTTGCGCTTTGGGAATCAATCTGTTTTTTGTACAAATACTCGGATTTCTTTCGGGAAACAACTTCGTCATTTTCCATAACTAGTATAAGGGGCATGTTTGTTGTGACCAATCCATTTGAAAATCTCCTCCCATGTCCTGCAGAAGTTCCTATCTTAATAGCATTTCCATATGGAAGGGGAAATATCTGCTACAAGGAGAGTAGCCCAGACCTTTTCTTAGGTAAAGTAGCCAGAGCACTGGTTGCAATGTTATCCTTCAACTAGTGGGCACTTCCTTAATCTCCATGGAATAACAAGACCCATAGTGCATGTGAGAGTCAGGCCCAAAGGCATGGGGCTTACTTTGCAGGTATTACATTATCTGATGCTCTTGAATCTATTACACAGATGATGACTGATTTTATGGCTGCCTATAAGGAGGGTCACATTAAAATGTATAATCTTATCAGAGGTGAGGTGAGGAAGCTACCAGATTGGTTGAGGTTTTTGTAGAGGATGGACTAGGTGTATAAAGGCCTTTGGTGGAAACTTTGGGATTGCAGAATTAACAAAGTGAACCATTTTTTGGCAAAACTTTAGCTTTGGGAGGGGTTGAATACTCAGCCTCTGAAATTGAACCTTTGTCTTTTTAGGTGATCATGATATCGAAAAAGGACCTAGAGGTGGATGGCCATCAGGCTAAGACCTTAGGTTGTAGAAGATTAGGAAATGTGGAAGAAGAAAGAAATTTTAGTAGAAGGATTAGGAAAGCAGAATTGGTAGAACTCACTTTCTGTGTGGACATAGTGGGGATAGGAGATCCTCTTTTTGTAATCACAGGGATAGTCGTGGGATGTTCCTTGGATATTTTAGTAGGATGCATCACTTTCCCCCTTTTATTTTTCTACTCTCGAGTCATAATAGCGTATGATTCACTATTCATATTTTCTACCACTTCATCATAATCATCTTCCTCATCAACACCTTCAGTAGTGAATAAATTAAATTGAGATCCCTCAAGGTCCTCCATTTCTCCATCAATCTCTTCTTCAAGTTCTTCACAATCTTCACTAACCTCCTCATCTTTAGACTCTTTAACCTCGTAGGTTGCATTAACAGGAACCTTGATAGGTGGCCCCTCAAGTGCTAGCCTTGTTTGAGAAGTAGGCAAATGATTCCTAGGTTGAAAATTCCTCCTTGGAACACCTACATAGGGTGCATGCTGAGCCAGTTATTTCTTGATGGCAATGAGATAATTGGCAAGATTTTACACCAATGGATTAGTATTAGGCCTGAGCGTGGAAGAGGAGGAAGAAGGAAATCTATACTTAGCAGGGTCTCTTTTAAAATTTCTAGACATAATCAAATCATCTTCGACACTAACAGCAAGATTTTGATCCTCAGCCAATGTAGCAAGATTGGCTCTTCTTAATGCATAGCTAACTTCAGGAAATTGAGCATTCAAGAAGAAAAACTTTTGTATTTGATCCACAGGTTGAGTGTCTAGTGGGATTTTGTTAATCAGCTTGTTAAACCTAGCCATGAATTCTCTCATGGGTTCTTTTGAATCTTTCTTTATTTGAGAAATATGGGCCAGAAAAGTTTGTACATCCTCTGCATGTTTGAAATAGTTCTCAAACCTTGTTCTCATCATGTTCCAACTGGTAATAGCCCCGGATGGAAGGTGATAGAACCATTCTGTTGCATTATCTTGTAAAGTCTCTACAAAAATCCTCACCGAGACATCTTCATGCTCAACTCCGAGAACTCCACATGCAACTATGAAGGCTGTGATATGTTCATTGGGATGTACCTTGCCATCACCTCTAAACTTGGGGAAGTTCTTTCTGTTACCTCTAGGTAACTCATGCAAAGGCTGAGGAAGGGCGAGAGGCCCAACACGATGGCCCCAGGGAAATGGTGTTGCCATCCTTGGAAAGACATCTTGAAGGGGAACCGAAACACCAGTGAGGATTAGAGCATGGAGATTAGGGCTGAGTTGCTCTAAAGGAGTAGCAGCTATAAGGGTTCTATCTTCAATAGGAGGAGTGCTTGTTGAACGATCTCTTCTATTTTTTCTTGTTGAAGGGAAAGGAAAAACCTGCTATTCCAAAAGTTGAAAATGAGAATCTTCAATAGCAAGGGCCCTCCTTTCGCAAGTAAAACGTGGCGTCACCAGATCAAAGGATGATCAAGAAATTATTCATATAACTTGAATGTGTTTTGAGCAAAAATGAATCCCCAGTGGAGTCACCAAAAACTGTTGGTCAAAAAAAGGACTTCATTGAGAGCAACGGTCAGGGGATAAGAAGTACCTCCTCTTTAATGGGAGAGGTTCCCTTATTCAAAGAAAAACTATTTACATATGTACAATGCATAGTTTAAATGTGGAACTTGGATATCATGAAAGCGTTTTAAAATAAAATGATCATCAATACAAAAGTATAGGAATGAAGAAGTGGAAATGAGAGAGAAAGGCATTTCCAAAACTATAGGTAACAAAGTAATTTCTTATGCATGCCAGAATAAAATTGTTTGGAATAAAACCACTTGCATTTAAATCAATAAGATGTTATTACAAAGACAGAAAGTTCTAGAAATAACATCCACAAGAATACAAAGCTTCTTGACATAATACAGACAAATGATTCAAAGTATTCAATGGATGAAAAATGAATAACAGGATCAGATGACAAAGACATAGAGAAAGAAAGTTATTTGTATTGATTGCTTTTTTTGCTCTTTACACTTTCAAAAATAAGCCAAGTTCTAGCCTGAAAATGGCAGAGAGAGAGACCATTATATAATTTTACAAATCAGTTACACTTGGTAACTACTTCTTTTAACTAAAAAGTTTTAGTAAAGGGATGCTTAATACAAAAACCCCAACTAATTACAATAAGTCTGAAATGAGAAAAAGAAGGAAAGAGAAGCCAGGAGGGGAAGACAAGTGCTCATGATTGGGAAGGGCCCGCTGACTTGAGGATGTGTTGTCTAAACCTTTTCAAAGCCTTTGCTATGTCTCTGCCACTTGGAACCGATGTGTTGGTAGTAGCTTGGGTCCAAGATCCTATACATTACTCCATCTCCTTGTCGAACTCAGTGTGCGTGTGGTACTCTTTATTTTCTTCCTTAATGGCAGATTTCCTTTATCTTCTCCTTGGTAATGGAATCCTCTTTAAAAAAGTTTTCTTTGACAAAAGCTCTGAATTGAGCTTTAATTTCCTACAGGGAGAAAGGTACACCTGAGATCTCATCATGGAGGTGGCAGTGAATATCCTTAAAAGTAGATATCACCAAAGTCTTGAAAGCCTCTCCCTTCTGCCAGCTATTCCTTAATTCTCCCAAAGCCTCCTCCAACACTTTGATTTTCCACTCCACGCTGAATACCCATGATGGTGACAAATTATCTTTCACATCATCAAAGACCTTACTTTCCATCAAAATATTTTCATCAGTCTACCCCATCAGGTGAAGGTCTACTATGCAGCTGCTCCAAAGTTTGAGCTCTTTATCCATATTTCCAATTGTGGAGGAGAGCTTTTGTTGCAGATTATTTACCTTCTCATTGAGCTTGAAGGCTTCACCAATGAAATTCAACCCTGTAACAAGCATGTCATCCACCATGGCCTCCATAGCCCTACCATAGATGGAGTACCTGTGTATATCCTTGATGGTCTAGACTTCATCTTAACTGAGGATCATAAGTGGTGGAAGGGTAGTCAGTGGGGTAGGTTCTAGAACATTATCCTTAGATATCAGTGACTTGATGAAACTAGAAAGCACTTGAGCCTACTTCTCCAGCTGCTCTATAGTCTGTTGCAGTTTTTCTACCCTCCCAATGACCTTGGTGACTATTTCTTAAAGGTTGCATATTTTACCTTTAGCGGTAGACTCTCCCATTGAGATCCTTGACAGTTCCAAATTGGAGGTCTGTAAATCCTACTCTGGCTTGTCAACTTTGGGCTTGGCTATCTCAAGGAGTTGCTGACCTTGGGCATTAGTCACTATCCTTGAAGTGGTTCTAGCTTTCTTGGCAGGAGCAGAAGGAATAATACCCAACAAGGCTACCACAGCATCAAAGTTGGGTCCTAAGATTTGAGAAGAAGACTTCCTCTTACTACTATCAACAAGAGGTTGCACCCATGCAAATGTGGAGGAAGAAAATGGAGGAGGAGCAAGGGGACCAAGAGTGACAAAACTCATGGTACATAGAGTGTTTACCACTGTTGCCTCCAATTGAGATGTGAGTGGAGCAGATGAGCCTTCTTGAACAGAAGAATCCACAGTTCTTGGGGCCTTGGTGCTATGAATTTCTTGCTCCTTATCCATTGTGGTCTCAGAAACACTTGCAAGAATTGGTATTTCACTATCTTCACTCTCACTAAGAACAATGATGTTCTCTGGCCCAGAAGGCAATTCTAAATGCTTTGGCAAAGGATCTTCTTCAATGTGATCCTTCTTGAATTCCTTCACCTTCTTTTGATAGACCTAAGTGGAGGAGGAAGGAGTGGAGAATTCAAGGCCTTTTCTTGATAAGGCAGGAGAAGTCTATACAGGTACCTCATAACTAGGTGTTTGTTCCTCCTTCCTCGGTGTTGAGGTTTATTTGGAAAAAGATTCTCCTACATTCTTCCTCAGCTCACAAACCTTTCTATCAACCTATAATTTGGTTCTTACCAGAACAGGGGTGAGGATCTTAGCCAAATCATCTTTCTCCCTCTTAAACCAGTCCAAATCCTCTAAGCGAGTGTGTTTGATCACAGTTTCATATTCATATGACAATAGGTCTGTGTTGTCATCTTGAAGTCCTTCAGGAATTTTATACAGGTTAAGCTCTTGAATTAACTGAAGGGGAAACCTGCCATAATGCCTCCTTCTAGCCTAAAAATCATATGTGCAGTCAGCCCAATATTCTTCAGTGTCTGCCCTATAATGGTATTTGATTTTGATGTTTAGGTCAATGAATTTCTTCAAGTTGAAATAGGTTATAGGCCTAAAGAAATGGACAGTGATGGGAGCTAGGGTTCTCTCTATGTTCTGGGCATCCAAAGCAGTTTTACATGTATAGTTCCCCAAAGATATGGGAAAGTGCAACCCAGTGATCTTCTTACCCCTGCAGGTTCTATGCAATTTGTCTAATTATCTACATACTTCAATTAGGGTCATATTAACATTACAAAATATGGGAAGCTTAAGAGGAGTGCTCTCATAACCTACTACCCTAATGTAAGAGAACATTCTGAATTGAATGAAGTAAGCTCCGTACTTCACTATCAGGCTCATGGCCTCATTTAAGAACATCCTTTACAGTGTCACTCTCTATAAGCCTTACAATATACATGATGAACGCATCATTCACCCACCTGAAATTGTGATTGCTAGTGTCTAGTATGAACTAAGGGCAGTAAGCATATATAAGATCACCCTTCTGAGCATCAATGTATGTAAAGCCAAACCACTATCTAGATGCTGCTAGGGAATACATCAAGTAGGAAGTCATGTAGAAGTTTTTAGTTTGTTGTACATGGGACAGCTGCTCTGTCAAATTCATGTAGATAATCTCTACCTAGTTGATGTTCTGGGTACCTTCACACACTATGTAAAGAAGTGGGCACATCTAGAAGTGGAACTCGTTAGGAGAAGGCAAGCTCATAACCCGAGCTAACAAGATTATGAAATATGATAGCTCCTCATTGAAATCAGACCTAAATAGAGCTTTGGATATTCAGGATGCCCCTTTCTTAGGGTTTTTTAACCACGAATTTGCAATTCTGGCTTTTTATTTCTCACTCTCCTGATCAAAAAGGGCCTTTGCTTAATTTTGGGAGATTACCATGGAATTTTCCATCTCCGGGATCCTTAGGGCAGTAGCAATGGTGCTAGAATCCAGCTTGGCGATGAGCTCCTCATGCACATTGGTCAATTCACTCATGTCGGGGTTGAAGTGAGCCCTGCAGGAAAGTACCGTGTCGGTACACAGCCTGAGATTGGAAAACCAGTAGTAAATTTCAGGTTGCTATAGTTTATCATTTGTGTCATGGGAAAGGGGCTCGGGTCTGTCAGCCTGGTCCAAAAATCACCAAAGTCCAGATGACGAACTTCACTATCCCCGATATTAGGAATAAAGGACTCGAATGGAGAAACCTGCTCCTAGCCTTGAAATTTAATCTTCCTGTTGATAGTGCTTAGGAGAAAAAAATCACAACTTGAATCCGCGATGAAATTGTAGGGGGAATGGGGATGTGAGCAAAGATTTTAATTGCAAGGGTATGAGAAAATGGTAATGAGAAAGCAGTGTGCAAAAATGCGTAGAGGGGCAGTCTATTAAATAGTCGTTTAGGAGAGACAAGGTTATAAATGTGCATTAAATTCATATCTACCAATTGAAAAAGAAAGCATCGGGAAGAGCGGGAAAAATTATCATGGATGGCATTTGGTACATTTGGGACACACGAGATGTGAAAGCGTGATGCGGCCAATGCGGGTGATGCGAGGACAAACTACACAAATGATTTCGGGATGTGAGCAACCAAAGTACGCGAAGTGCACGATGCGGCTGAAGCAGGCGATCGGGGAATAGTGAGCTCAAGTGAACTTGGGATAGTTGGAACAAAAAGTTTTGATGAGCCCGCAAGTTAATAGATTTAGGAGAAACCGGCTGATCAGCAAGCAGAGAGACCTAGTGAACTTGGGACAAAAATTTCTGACAGACCCGCAAATCACACAAATGACTCAAAAAATGTAGAATTTTTCTAACTTCTCAACTTTCCTCTTTACCAGAATATCAGAAAAAGGTTTCAAACTAAAAATTTTTAATTTTTGAATTTTGAAAGAGGTGAAATTTTGAGAGGACAAAACACTGGAAATGGGAGGAAATTTCCTATCTAATGGTAGTGTTTTCAGGAAATTTTGAGTGTGTTAATTTTGAAAAAAATTAGGCTGAATCTTTTAGGTCAGTTAAAGAGTGGGATAGTGAGAAATTGCCCTCTTAACCTAAATAATTATTCTAACCCTAATTTTTGACCTCATGAATTTTAATTTTTTTTGTAATGGGCAAACTATAAGCTATTAATTATTATTTACCTTGAAACTTGTTTTTGACAAATTTTGTATTGTAGTATGGTTGTAGACACTTTGAAACAAAAACAAAATTATTTCATAATTTTTCCAACTAATCCTAGGATGCTCTTGGGTCTCAAGTGGGTTTTTTTAGTGGGCATTACAAAATGTGTCTTAGGATAGGATAGACATCATCCTTTCAAATTGGATTATGATTTCGATAGGATACACCCCCCATATATTCATCACTTTTTAATTTAATATCCAATAATAAATTAAATATATATGGCATCACTTTTTGTTATTAGTGAGCTAGTAAAATTTCTAAAGTAAGTATGGATCATTGTTAAATCTAGTTATAAAATAAAATATTGTGATCATAAAATTAAGAGTGGTTAATTACATGAAATAATTTGTAACATAAGATATAATGTGTAATGGAGTATTGTAGAGAGATGTGATCATGAAAAAATTGGTAAATATAAATGTGTCATTGTATGTACAACACAAATTTCTTTAGTATACTTTAGGATAAAAAGTTTAAAGAAGCTCTAAGGTGGTAAATATATGTTTTAAATATGTATTCTAAGATGACTCTAGTCTAGGTATGCCTTCAAAGTGGTAATAAGAGTACTATACATGCACTTTAACAATTTAGTGTGTTATATGGAAAAAAAGTTATATAGTAGTGTAAAATGCTAAATACAAATGTCCAAAAGGATCAAATATATGAACAACTATGTATGTCACATGTAGCTATGAAATTTTCTATTTTTATATTATCACCTTTTTCTTAAGTGAATTGCTAGATGCTTATTTTAATTTCTTTAGTTCTCGAAGTGTTGTTGTAGGTCAAGTAATCCCCATTATGGTTAAGGCGTGTAACCTATTTATGAGTGGACTAGTCGAAGATTAGAGGTACAATTTGTATTGTTGTATAAGTATTGATTGTTCCTTAAAATTCTTGCACAATTTTTATTTTTCATATTAAAATACAAATATGTGTTTCAATTTTTTATTAAAATGATGGGTTGTATGTGTGCTTTTTTTAAATTTATAAATGTCTCTCTTTTCGGGATTGAACCTATATTATACCTCCAATATATATTAATATGTTTTGCAACTGCAAAAGTAGTTGGAAACCTCGCCGTATATTTTATAACTTCTAAATTCTTCCTGTAGGTTTCACAGCTACTAACATAATCTAAAATACTATCATATTCCTTTCTACCTCAAATTTTTATAGGTGAGTTTCAAAACAACCAGAGGAGTTTAAAACACTGGTAGCTATTTTCCTTTGTATAAAGTCAATTGGATAAATTTTTGAACCAAATTGACACATTATTCCTTCAATCATTAGGACAAAAATGTGTAGTTTACACGTGGAACATAACGTAGCCAAATTTTAACCAAGCATGATTTACTACAAATAATATGAACTCCAAAGAAAATAGATCGCCTTCTTCATTCCTCAATAATGAATTACAGTGTTTCCTAAATAGGAAAACAAATCCCAACTTGAGTTTCCAAATAAACTCTAACTAACTCTGAGTAAAACTACTCTAGGTGGCGAAAATTACTATTTTTAGCAGTTTACTAGAACCTGCTATTCTTAATAAGTTCACATGCTTATTCATACAGGCATAGAAATTTTCACGTATCTTCTACACCCCTAAATTAGAGGAATTTCCAACATTCTAACTCATAATGAAATTATTAGACTAAAATTAACTAATGCCCAAAAATAGGAAAAAACCGAACTATAACTTAAATCCTAATTTTTGGCCTCAAGATGGCGGATTTATGGCTCAAAAACATGTCGAAAACTTGCCCCACCCAATAGGGCCAGTTTCCGCTGTGTTAGTCTCATTGAAACATGTGGTTTCAGAAAAAAAACGGACTCAAACGGACACCCGGAGCTCAAGTTATGACCTTGTCAAGTTCCTGCTAATTCTAGCGTATCAGAACATCTTGGGAAAACTTATTTAAATTTATTCAGAATTTGAAATTCAGGGTAAAATAATTAGTTAATATACCGGTGTGGAAGGTGTCAAATAATGGATAGAAAATGTAATAATTTGTTCTTTTATGCTTGTTATGTATGAGATAAATAAGTATGTAAGAAACTTTTATGACAATTTGATAACCTATTCTAGTTGGAAGAAACTGTTAAGACGTTATGTTTGTCAGTAGATAATGCTCTTAAAAATTGATGAATGACTCAAACATAGTTTCATATTAATTTTTTTCATCATAATAACAAGGTCATTAGTTTTAACAATAATTGTAGTCTCTTGATGTGAATGACAATACAATTAATATATAAAGAGTCATACCCACATGGCCACTATTTAATTATTGTTTCATGAAAGTATATATAATAGAAAACTATTCGGAAAATGAATCATAGTGAATTTATTCTTTACATAAGTATGTATGATATGTCAAGGTATGTGATTAGTAAATAAGTGTATACATAAATTAGACTTATAAGTTATTATGGTAGTTTTCACTCATTGTTTTGAATAGAAATTTTTTTTTGACAAAATATTGGATTATATTTCCTAATGCTAAAAATTAAGTTGTACAATTATTTAGAAAAAAAAGAAGATCTATTGATCTTATGAAGTAATAGGATTGAAAATTCTTAACATAATCTTTAAGATAAAAAAGAAGTAAAAATGGAATATAAACTATAGTATATTGCAAAATATTTATCCATTGAAAACTCTTTTAGGAAAATTTTCAATGCACTAACATATCACCATTTTTGTTTTCGCTCAATCATCTACAATACAATAGTGTAGTTATTATTTATACTCTATCATAATACATATATATCTATATGTAAACACATAACTATGTTACCATCACATTTTTATTTTAATACAATGGCTACCTAAACTATATGAAAGGAAATATTACCCTTGATTGATCCACAAAAATAAATTTTTTTATTAAAGATAAATAGTTTTGAAGGGACTATACCCTGGATGCAAAAAGGAACAAAAGCCACATATAACAGTAAAAGTAGAAAAAAGAAAAAATGGACTAACACCCTAAACAAGGAGGCTCAGCAGATACATATAACAGTGAAAATAGCAAAAAAAGGACCAACACCCACAAATTTTAAAATGACTAACAATAGTTCAAATGAGAACTAACAAAGGAACCAAAAAAGAACAGAGTAGCATCAACAGCTTGAATCCTTCAACTTGACAACAACAAAACAACAAATTAGGAGCAGCACTATTTGACTACCTTGTTAATCTTTATCTTCATTTTCTGTAATGAATTGATGAGTGCAAGTGTCGTGACTTGAGAAGGATCCTTTTTATCAATTTGTGAGAATACCAGGTCCCTTGCAATGTCACTAAGGATACAGACAATATTCACATGTTGTTCCATGAAATTGTATACAGCATTTAGCACAGAGATGGTACAATCATGTTTTCCTTTAGCATTACCCAATATATTATCTAGAGAATGAAGTTTCTTAAATATTTCTGTATTTTTCTCATTATCCCAAAATGTCTCAACCTTCATCTTCCTTTTACCTATATTTTTTATCATTCCTCTTGATTTCTTCCTTGAGATTCATGACCTCACTCTCTAACTTATCAATCCTACTAACAATCCCTTCATATTTGAAATCCTCCATGGGATTGCTGATATCAAGCAGGTTTTTGGCCAACTCTATCTCCTTATCACAGTGAAGAACCCTCTGAGAAGGAAGCAGGGGATAATGGGTATTCTTAAACCTTGTTTTGCGGCTAGTGGAAGCTGCAAAAAGTTATTTTATGATTGGAAGAGGGGGGTCAAAAGGGGCCATAGAAACAAAGCGATAAAGGGATAGAAAATCATGGTGATTTAGTAGAATAACACCTTGATGAAGGGGTACATCATGAGTATGGTTTTGGAACTCCAGAATACACCGTTCTAGAGAGTTCAATAGGTGGTGTGGGCGATTCACAGTTAAGTCAAATATTTTAAATGGATGTTTACATATCTCCCCTCAAGAGTAACATACCTTACCATCATACATGATATTTCATCAAAAGGATCCAGGATAGAGGATACTTTGATTGCAACCATGATAAATTCAAGGTTTTCACCTTCTTTAATAAATTTCTTTGCTTCAACATTCATGTCTACTTGCTTGCTGAAGAAATTTTGCCCCCTCCAAACTCAAACCCGTGACTTGAGAAATGATCTCTTCAGTAATTTTAAGACTAATATCCCATACTCAACTGTTCATTTCTTCCATCCATTTGTAAATTACGCCGAGATATCCTGATCATGGCCCTGTATTATTTCTATGAGGTTTGAAATTCCCCCCATTTGTAGATACTTACACAGTGTTTTTTCATTCTTCTAGGATGGATCGTGAATGGGCTCTGTTTGCAAGGAGGTCCCCCCATTTTTCTATTTTTTCACCTTTGCTGCTCAACCGTAACGTTTTGATTCCAATACCTCCTATCTCTACCACCTCTATTTTTGAAAACCCATAAGGCTTGCAAAATTTTAATAACATCATTAAACCTACATGCGGAGTTAATAATCACATCTTCAATGGTAGAGGGAGATATTTTAATGATTTGTTTGAATATCATACTTATCGTTTATGATGTCATCGAGTACCTTAGCTGAGAGAAGATCACCGCTAAACCATTTTTACATGTTGTTTCTCACTCCAAAGTTGGACAAACTATCTGCAACTTTATTACCTTCACACTAGGTATGTATGATCTTGTAATTATCAAAAAGATTACAAGTCCCAACAGCTTCACAAATAAAATCTCTAATATTCCATCTCAAGGGTTGTTTTTTGTTTAATATATTTATGATGTTTATAGACTCCCCTTCAATTATGATCTTTGAAATAATACAATCTCTTGCTAGACTTATACCCCAAAATGTTGCCAAAGCTACAGGATAATGGTTTGTCTGTTGACCCATATTTCCAGAAAAATAAGGAACAAAGTAACCTTTGTGATCTTTGTTCACCACACCTCCTCATGAACCTCCAAGATTAGATTTTTAAGCTCCATCAAAATTCAATTTTTACCATGAAGAGGGTGGTTGAATAGAATGCACTAAAGATCTTTCAATGTTGTTATTGACTTTAATCTTAATGTTGTCAGTTTCAATGCTCTAGGCAGTAAGGATGTGTTCCTTTTTCTTGGGATATAATCTATTTTTTTAAGGCTTAAACCTTTCAATGTTATCCTTTACAATAATAACAATTTCTTTAAAAAATTTGGTACACATGTGACTTTTATTTCTGAATATGACATCATTTCTTTCTTTCCATAATCTCCATATGGTGCGAGGAAGAACCAAGCTCTATAATATCCTAATAATACAATGTTTATAAGGAGAATCACATAGTTCCCATGTCTGTAAGAAAGTATGAGGAATGATCTAGTTGAAATTCAAATTTACAAAGATAATATGCCAAACTTTTGTAGCATACTCACAACGCAAAAAAAGGTGTTTGATATCTTCAGCCTCTTCTCTACACATACAAAATCTATTAAACATAATAAAACCTTTTTGAATAAGATTATCACAAGTGAGAATCTTACCTTTGAGAAGTAGCCACAAAAAGAAGTTAACTTTAGGAGTTAATTCTTGCATCCAAAGTTTGGATGATTCTATATCACTTTGAAGAATAGAAAATAAAGTGTTGTATCCCAAGTTTATAGAATAATATCCATCCAAATAAGCTATCTTTGATGTCCTTCTAATTGATAAGAATGAGTGAAAGTTGAGTTTGCAGAGTAGAAACATCAAGGTGTAGATTTTCCTTATTCACTTTAAGTTTCTTCCAATTCCTCTTATTTCCATTCAACTCAATGTAGTCTTTGACATTGTTACCATAATTTTCAATTAGGTTATCTTTCATTGAGATAGAAGTGTCACTCAAACTTATGTCAGTCCAAATATCATGCCAAAAATTAATATCCTGTCCATTTCCAAGTTTCCATCTAAAACCCTTAGCAAACATATGTTCAATTTGAAGCAGGGTGTTCCGGATTATGAATACATTTGGAAGTTGTTGATAAAAAATAAAAGAATTCATATTTTGATGAGATAAATATTTAACCCTGATCACTTTAGTCCAAGATTTCTTTTCTTTCACGAATCTCCAACCAAGTTTGGTAATTAAAAAAAGATTCATTTTTTTGATGTCCTTTATTCCTAGACCACCAATATTTTTCTGAATACAAATTTGATCCCAAGCCACTAAATGATATCTAAATCTTTCTTATGTCCCCTTCCATAGAAACTGTTTCTGAATTCTCTCAATACTATTCACAACTATGTCTAGAGTGATGAACATTGACATGATATATATGGGTAGATTCTAAAGAGTGCTTTTAATTAACAAGCACTTTCCAGTACTGGAAAGGGTAGTACCTTTCTGTCTAGCTAATTTTTTTTGAAATCTCTCTAACAAGGCATTCCATACTCCATTATAAACTTTAGTAGTACTCAACGGAAGACCTAAATAAGTTATAGGTAAGGAGTTGATTTTACATCCTAAAATGAGTGTTATTATTTTCTTCTTCTCAAGAGGAGTATTAAAAAAATACACCAAGCTTTTGTCATAATTTAATTTCTAACCAGAAGCTTCCTCATAAATTATGAGAATGATTTTTATAGCTTTTTCTTCAATAATAGAGGCCATCAAGAGTAAAATGGTGTCATCAGCAAAATGCTTATGTGAGGCAGTTTGATTGGAAGAAGAGGCCTAAATCCCTTTAACATGCCATTGTTTATAGCTTTATTTATAGATCTGCTAAGACTGACGACCATAATGATAAAAAACAAGGGGAATATGAGATCCCCATGTCTTATACCCCTACTACTTACAAAAATCCCATTGGTTCACCATTAACCACCACTGAAAAATCTAGAAGAGGAGATGCATGCTTGGATAATTTTCCTAAATTTATTGTGAAAGCCAAATTTTGTCAGAACTTTATCTAGAAATTTCCAAGAAACTTTATCAAAATCCTTATGCATGTCCAATTTTATTTCCATCCCAACTTTTCTAATGTTTTCCGTTAAATGAATTGTTTCATGTACCATTATTACACCATCTTGAATGATCCTACCTTTTATGAAGCCACTTTGCTACTACGAGATTAGTTCAATAAGAAAAGATTGCATTCTAGTAGTTAAATTTTTTGTAAATATTATGTAAACCAAATTTACCAGACTAATGGGTCGAAAATGTTTAAAGTATTTTACATCCAACTTCTTTGGGGCTAGCATAATGTGAGTATTATACAATTCTTTTATAAGGTTTCCAGTTCTATAAAACTCGTTCACATCTTTCAACAAATCTTCAAAACAAATGTCCCAACATTTTTGAAATAAATTGGATGAGAAGTCATCATGACCCGGTGCCTTATCCCCTTCTAAAGAAAAAACTACCTTTTTAACTCCTCAATGGTGACAATTTTAGTTAAAATTTTTAATCTCTCATCAGGAATCATGTTTCTTAGAATGGAATCAAGAATAAAAGAGGTTGCTTCCTCATTATAGGAGTTACTCTCCATCATCAAGGTCTCATAAAATTTTAAAGCTTCATCTTTTATATCATTTTTTTCCTTTGTGATGATACCATTTCCTTTAGAGTCCTCAGCAATCCAATTGTGATCCCTGTACTTAAGGGTGGTCATATTGAAAAACTTTGTATTTCGATCCCCAGCTTTTAACCAAAGAGCCCTATATTTCATTCTCCAAAAGGTTTCCTCTCTTATATTTATATTACGTAAATCAGAGAGAAGTTTCTTCTCTAGATATTGATCCTCATGAGTCATACCTTTTAGCGAGAAATGAAATGTATTAAACCACCCATACAAAATAATTAAACCATTTATATATTTCTAAAAATTTATAAAGTGGATCCTTAAAAATCATAAAGGAAAACCTCCAAAACCCCAAATCATGGCAATATCCTAGATCCTTTCATTTATCCCATGGTGTATATTGTGCATTAATATAAGGTTGAGAGGGGGGTAATTTATGGAAAATATGCCACACATTCCAAACAAATGCAATATAAAAAATTTCCATTAGCAAAATTAAGATATTAAACAGTTTTGTATTTGGGAGATAAAATGAGATTAAATTAAATACAAATAAAAATTACATCCTAAGATATAAGTAAAATATATTAAACTATACTACCATAGATGAGATACGAACAATGTCAAAAAATTGTGTAAAGGTGCATTTAATTAGTTTTGGATTTAGACGTGATCACAATGACCTAAAATTTATAGTAAGGGTGTGCAAACTATTGTCAATGTTTTCTAAAAATATTTGGATTTAATTCACCAAAAAAAAAAACAAATTTTATATCATACATTTAAAGACTTGCAAGATAGGTTGTCTTACTTTTATGGATTTTTCCTCTATATCTCATATATCTATTTTTATTTTAACACTATATTTTTCTATTTTCGTAACTTAACCATGTATGGTTTAACTATCATAATCGTATTTGTGAATTTTATAAAGAATTTTATTCTTATTTCTTAGGGACATGAAAGGGTTTGTTATTTTATATTATGGAACCCGTTGCGCCTATGTAACACTATGCTAAATGTTTTTCAAACCACACAGTTATTTCAAAGATTCAATGGGTGTATATTTCAGAGGTTTTCTCAAGGATGATCCTATTATGAACTCTAACTCTTACAAATGATCATTTATATGTCACATAGATTTGGAAACGTCATAGTGTAGTTTTGTATGATGTCTAAAAACTAATATTTAATTTAATATTATCAATTGACCGATTTAACAATTTGGGGCTTTGTTCTGATATCCTAGATGGCCTATTTATGAGAGGTGTGGGATCCTTAGAATCTTTGTTTTGAGTCTCCTCATATATGTCGTTTTTGTAACAAATTTTCCTTCTAGAAAGAAACACAACTTTCTAGGGTAACATGCAAAGTCATAAATTTGACCATTAGGTTTTTAAGCGAAACTGTAATCTTTGTACATAGTTATTTATTTTAATGTGTTCTCATATGGCCATGTTTTTTACGACATAATCCAAAATGTGTAATATATACATTATATATGCTCACCAAATCTATAAATATTTGTGATATATTATGAGAATGATATTTTGAGTAGTCAATGACATATAGCAAGTGTTACCTAATGTTTGTAGGTCCATATTCCAATATCTCAAAATTGATTTCCCTCTATATGTTCTATGTAAGGAGATACGAACAATTTATCGTATAAATTTTAAGAATTCATTTTATACTATAATCATCCATGATTGGAGTTCCAGAGAGTGATTGGGGGACCCAAGAAGATCCAAAATTTATTACATAACTAGCCCTAGAAGGTCATAATAACTAAAAAGCGTAATTAATAAAAACATTGTGTTAATTATGGTTTTAGTAAAGAATATAAATCATACGAACATCAAATCCCTTGTGTTTCTTGCAATATTTGGTGATAATTTTACTTCATAAGGATAAAAATGTGGAAAAACCATCTTTTGGAAGGTATTCCTAGGCCCAACACCAATGGTTGCTTTCATCTTTCACAATCTTGAAATGTATAATGACATTGTAACCATTTTTTATCATAAATGCTCCAAATTCTGCCACCCAATTTAGATCCATTTTCTAAGCTAAGAAATGCCTTATAAGGGCTAAGGTATTCCACATATTTATCTTATAGATCTCATTGGAAGAGAGATTTTGATATATATTTCCATTGAACTCAATGAAAACAACTATTTTTTATTATTTTGGAATAATTAGTTCACTTGTATTCCAATTCATTGATAATGTAAATTGAGTCATCTGTAACTAACTAAATATTATTATTTGGTTATTAAAATTATAAATTCACTATCAATAATAATTTAAAAATCGTATATTATTTTAAAGGCCTTAAGTAAAAACATAATATAAAATTGAAATTATGTGTACTTACAAAGTCTACCTTAGTAATAAATGTTAACAACTAATTTATAATATCAAATTGAATTTATTTAAAGACTTAAATTTTTAATGAGAAACATTAAGAAATTGAGTTTTAGTTTTGTGCAAAGACAAGATAAAGCAAGAAACAGATTTGCGATTCACACCAATGAAGCTAAAATAGTTGCACAAGTGAATAGAGCTGGTCAAATGCAAGATATGAGGCCTACTATTATTTTCATCAATTCATCTCCTTAAAATAGTGTTATCTTCTCTACTACAAACATGTACTATGTAAGCACTAACAACATTGATGAATTTTCCTTTGCTCTGTAAATGACCACCATAAAGCATCAAATTTTCCATTTTTAACCTTCAGGTAATCGTTATATTGTTCTTTATCTCTATATTGCTTCAATGTAAATTTCATGTTCATGTTTTAGGAATTGATAATTTTTGTGGGGATTTTTTTTAAAGGATACAGTAATTATGATATGAATAACATGTTCCAACCTCATAATTTTCTCCTTTTTTCCATATAAATTTAACTCAAACGAAAAACTAAAATTGGATAAATCTACTACAAACATGTATTATGTAAGCACTAACAACAACGATGAATTTTCATTTGCTTTGTAAATGATCACCATAAAACATCAACTTTTCCATTTTTCATCTTCAGGTAATCATTATATTGTTCTTTGTCTCTATATTTCTTAAATGTGGATTTCATGTTCATTTTTTAGGAATTGATAATTTTTGTGGGGATTGTTTTTAATGGATACATATTTAATCTAGATTTTTAAAAAACCCAATAATTATGATATGAATAACATGTTCCAATCTCATAATTTTATTCTTTTTTCCATATAAATTTAACTCAAACGAAAAACTAAAATTGGATAAATCTACTACAAACATGTATTATGTAAGCACTAACAACATTGATGAATTTTCATTTGCTTTGTAAATGATCACCATAAAGCATCAACTTTTCCATTTTTCATCTTCAGGTAATCATTATATTGTTCTTTATCTCTATATTTCTTAAATGTGGATTTCATGTTCATGTTTCAGGAATTGATAATTTTTGTGGGGATTGTTTTTAATGGATACATATTTAATATAGATTTTTAAAAAACCCAGTAATTATGGTATGAATAACATGTTCCAATCTCATAACTTTGTTAGCGTCCCTTTTCCCAAACTGCACCAAATACAAGTTTTTAAACAATTTATTGTCATCCATCATAGCATAGGAAGGGACAGATCATTTGTTAGTGTTTTTTAATCTTCACACAAAGGAGAGGAGAAAATTTTTGTCATATGTTTTGGTTTAATGCCCAAAACAGGGCATGATAGTTTTTGATGAAATACCTTAGAAAATTGCAAGGTAAAGAACCCCGCCGGTAATCAACCCGATAAGTGCCCCCTTCACGATGTGTGTCATGATTTTGGCATTGGAGATTATATGTCAGATAAGTTCAAGATCAATGGAATCTGGATATGTGTGGCCATCAATGCATAGGATAAAAGGATTTTGCATTATGTTATGGTTGTTTCTCTTGATAGATGTGCATGAAAATGAGGGAACCTAGTCAAGGCTAAATTTCGGGACTTTTTAACAGACTACAGACATTCATCAAGCATTAAGGATAAAGGTATTTTGTTATAAATTGTAGTTACTTAATGTTATGGAGGGAAAGAATACAAAATTTAGAACTTCTGATTATGCACGTGAACTATTCGAAAAAATATTGGAAGTGGATGGGACGTGTTGACAGTCTTCAGTTTGGTAGTTGTTTTTTTTTTGTTTGGCTTGCGTTGGATCAAAAGAGGAGTATTTGTAGCCCCTAGCCACACCTGTCATCTTGAGGAGGCACAAAAATTTATCATCCAAGTTTCTTTTAATTGCGTGGTAGATTAATTTATTTTATTTTCTTGGACATGCACAGTTACCATGAACAAACTCTAAAATTTACTAGAAATGTGCCAATAAAACCTCTGGTGGTTGTGTGGAATCATATGTTTGGTTATTTGATTAATGGTGTTTAGTTATGGACATGGAAAATACCAAAATACAATCTTTGAAAACAAAGTTGGGGTAGGCATTATTGTTGGGTGTGGTAATCTAAAGTATCATGGTAGTTTTTTTGTACAAATTTGGACGCATGTTTAAGGCATGTGATCTATCGATTAAAATTTTCCCTAAACAATCACAAGGAATGTGATTATCGCAAGACACGTGCGAAATGTAGTTGTGAAAAAACATTTAACGGGTTGAAAAAAATATTGTTTGTTGGTCATAGTCCATAAGGAAAAGTCTCGAGCAGACGCCTCAAACAAGCATAAAAAAAAAGTGATGGATATCTCCTCCTTTTGTTTCAAACTATGTATTTCATCATTTATTTTTAGTGTTGGATTTCAGTATATTATATATTAAAACCAAAATACAAATTTGAATGAATGATACGATTTTAGCCTTTCTGAAAAATATTTTTTGTTAAACTTAAAAAATGAAGAGGACTTTGAAATCATGTGCATCAAGGGTCATATTGAATGGTTAATGGGAATCAAAACTTCAAACAAGATTGATGTCGATGCAAATAACCATGAAGTTTCTTAACCAAGTTGACTAACGAGATTAGGTAGCTTAGCAAGGTGAGATTGGATACCCTTTTAGAACTTCGGTCACTTATAGTGATGTTCCTTCTTTAAGAAAATGCAATGGGTTTTATCATACGAATGTCGTATCGATTTGGTGTAACAAGAAACCTCCTTCACCTACCTATAGAACTCCTATGTGAGAAGCAAAACCAAATCTTAGTTTCATAAAACTTATTTCATAAGTTAAATTTTCAACTGGATGTTCATACCCACCCATTGTTTTACAATAGAAGTGTTCGATGGATTTACAATAATTGGTCTCGAGGGCACCCTTGTAATTTCAGCCCTATTTGTCATAATCAAATTTTGTGGAATCTAATTAGTTCCTTGTTTATTTGAATTTAAGTAAGAATTGAGGAAATTCATGTTTGAACTTAAAACAAGAATTCCCACAAAACAAATTGTAAGCACTTTAGTTGGTTTGGGCCAATTTTTGAAAAACTCATAACTTGAGCTAGATTTCTCTTTTGAGGCTCCCATTGGTCTTATAAATTTCTTGTGAACCATTTTTAATGTGTTACAATGTGTGTAGATTATTATTTAGTCAATTACTTTGTATGAATGTATTTTTCAATTTATAGTGTTTTCTCTCTCCTTCTTCCCTCTCATTAAAATAATTAGTAAATTTTTGTTGGTCTTAGAAATGTGACTTGATTAAAATTGTAGATGAGTATAAAATGAAATGAAAATGGGTATGCATAGTGAAATGGTTTTAATATTTTGAATAGGAAATAAAATATTATTTATTTTTCTCTCTTTTCCCTACTCTCCATCTTGCAAAAAAGTGTAAATGAATATGGAAGTGTGAATGTGTGACGAAATTATGAATTTATTATTTGTGCTTGATGTAAAGGATTTCCATACTTCTCTTTGTACTTTGTTTTGAATTAATGTAAATGATAAATGTCTTGTTTGTTTTTTAGTGTAAGGGTTTCCCATTCTAGTCCTATGATTGATGCAACATTGGTCGGAAGTGCTTGAAATAAGAAGGATTAAGAGCATAGTATGTTGTAATCCACTCAACAACATTGAAATATTGTATATTGATATAGATTACAAATGTTAGATAGAAGTGAATTAAATAGCCTTACATTATTAAAAATTTTATTTTTCAAGCATTGTACCCATAAAACTGTGTGATTTGTATCTACTTTGTTTTAAACCTAACCTACGAATACTAGTAGGAATGAAACATTTATGAACATAGGACTAACTATGTTAGCTAGATAAATGAGAACTAGGTAGGGTTCTTATTGTTTAGATGATTGAAATAATCACCTGCCTAATAGGTATTGTTGTTTATAGATAAAATCAAAACGTATGGAAGTAACTTATTAAATATAAACTATATAAATGAAGTTGATCTTTAACCTTTTTTTTACCCTCCATCTAAATTTATTACATCCAAGATTGCTAAATTATTTTTTCTTAAGAACTAACTTAATCGACACAACTAGACTTCTTGTACCACATCTAAGAAAAGTCTTCAAAAGATCATTTCTATAACTTATGAGCCCTTGTTCGAGGCAAAAAGTTTGTGGTGTGACCTTACAATATATGGGGTAATTAGAACTAATACTTCCTTGAGTTCCTAGTGGACCAAAAAATTATGATGAAGTTAGATATAGGATTAACTTGATCTTTAAAAGAACTCCTAAAGAGATCTAGATGACACAAGTGGATTTAATGCACTAGTTGTACTATGTCTTAAACTCTTAATAACGATCCAATTAAATCTTGAAAGATAGAGATAGTACCTTAGCTTGTAGAAACGAAACACATTGGGTAGGTTTTACAAGATAAATATTTTTGAGAAAATTAAGATGACTTATAGCTGGGTGTAGATATTTGAGTGATATTGTAATTAAACTACTCTTATTCCAATTATGAGGCTAACTTGTTGGAAGAAATCGTAACTAGCTCTTAGCGAACAGAACTGTTTTGTTTTTTTGAAATTTTTGACTTAAGAGAAGAGGAAATTTAAAACGTGATCCTTTAATCCCTAGCCATGTCCTTTCATGACATCATGAATCAAATTTTTCTAGAGTGACTCCAATAAGATACCTAAGAAACAATGTAAACATGATAAAAACAAGAGTAAATTTTATAATGGTTTAGGAACAAAGTAACATTTGAACTCTTTATTGTTTTTTAAGCATTGACTTTTTGTTAAGAATTAATACAAATTGTTTTTGGTGGGATCAGGAATTTGAGCCAACATAGTCCCTAAAATAAAAACATCATGACGTGTAAATGCTAAATTGACTGAAACTAACTTTTGATTTATAACAACTATAATATGAGAACAAATGTGCTTTTATAGAGGGAAGTTTACTGACAAGGGTAACTTTAACCTTAATCTTCTTTAAATTTTGTTATTTCTTTCCCCTTGTCCTCATGTTAGTTCCCATACTCAAGGAGGGTAAAATTTAACTTCAATAAGACAATTTTTAAGAAACAAACCTCTTAATGTAAGAATGAATATTAGGAGACTCTTGGTTGTTTAAAATGAATTTATTTCACAAATGAGATGTGGATAACTAATGATATTTTTGAAAGCAATCAATGTCGCACTCTCCTTTAATGACTTATGCTTTGGAAAATAAAGTAATTGAATTTTGAAAAATAGGAAATTCTAAACCTTATGTGTTCAATTCTCTTCAAAACTATAAGGTCATACAATGGAAACCTAAATGTAATTAATATGTAAACCATAAAAAATTCATGTTGTGGAGTATTCCTATCATGTGTTTCTTATTAGATTTGGGTTATTGTACTAGTTTATGTCATTTGAGTAATACCTTTATGTGTACCGTATGTTATCCTATTCTATGTTTGAGTTCATGTTTGTGTAAGTGTTTTATGTGATGTTGAGTTTCTCTACCTGGAGCCCTTGTGGTGTTGTGTAGCAAATAATTAAAGACAAAAAAATTATTCTGATAATTTAATTGTTGAATTTTGGTGTTTAAGGTTTGGGCATTACATATTTTACAAATTTTGAAAAAAAAATGATTAAGATGGATAAATTTATTTGGGTGTCAACTAGATAAGATTGTTAGTATATATTAAGAACAAGGAGCAAAAATTTGAGTAAAATGTATTAACAATATTTGTAAGCTAAGTATTACACATATTTAATTTAAAACTTTAATTTTACACTATTACATAATATATTTTATTTTAAATTAATTTAATACTTATAATTTTTATTCTATTATTATCAAAAACTTCTATAAATAAATGCATATTTTTATTTATTTATTTATTGAAAATGAAGATAAAGGCTATCTTGCTTAAGAAATATTTTTAAATGAAGAGAAAAGTAAACCAATTTATAAATATATCTATTACATAATAATAAGTTGTCACTTGAAACAAAATGTAAATTCGATTTTAGGTAGGATTTTTAAATTCGAAAGAGGATTGGTGTTGGTTGCATATAAATATTTGCACCTCCCTAATATCTATGACAATATGTTTGACTCTCTCTCATTTTTGAATCTCTTTAAAAACATCCTTTTAATTTTTGAAGTTGAGTTCAACAACTTTTTATGTTCCAAACTAATGAACAACCTTACGAAACTATGGTGCATTGATACTGACAAAGAATATCAGGGCCATTCATAATGACAATTAAGATAATGGCTAGATTACGAAAATAAGGGCCATGTATAGTCAAATGTTTGCATGTGGATATTGGTTAATGTTAATTATCACATCTGTAATAATTTACATCTAAACAATTTTTCTAACATGATATTTCTGTAATGAATAACTAAAGAACTTGGTTTGCATTCCTTCACAAATGCATTTTTATGTAATCACAATATAGAGAAACATGTAATTAATGTAGTTGATGGAAAATCGATAAAAGAATAACATCCACCAAAACTTTCAGTTTTTGTTAATATTTATTTTGTCTCTCATAAGTGAGAGTGTTTTTTATTTCATCCTCATCAGATGTAAAATTCACCATGACTTTTAAAATCGAACACAATAAAAATGGTTGAAATAATATTCAATAATTACAAATAAAAAATTATTTAATTTAAGAACTAATTTCTAACACATTCTAAAAAATAATTAAAGAAATGATCTCAAACATATTTTAACTATAAATTTAAAAAATTGAAATACAAATATTAGTTAATAAATATGATTTTTAACAAAAATTATACTAGCAAATAATTTTTTTTTATTCCTATTTTCAAATGTTAAAATTTCAAATCCTAATTATTAGGAAATTTAAAAAATTACAAATTTAAAAGTTAAGAGAAATAAATCAGAAAATTTTAGAAATGAAAGAAAATGTGATAAATTTCGGTGACCAAAAATCTTTGTTCTATCTTCTAGTTCCCTTTTTAAAACTTATTCTTCCTATCTTTTCAAAAAAATTAAATGAAATATTAGATATGTGCTTGACATATATATTTATTCATAAGGATTTTCACCATTGGTTCTTTTAACTCACACTTAATTGATAAAATAAGTTACTGATAACCTCACTTATATATAACAGTTAAAACCCTACTAAAAGAAATGTTGATACGAAAGTACTGTACCCCCAAAGTGTCTTAGATGTGAGTGGGGCATTCAGTGTAATCTGCATAACTTTGGACCATCTCTCAAGTTGTGGGACCTAGGAACTTGAGATGGTCCTCTGGAGAAGGTCGACTTCCTCTACCTAATCCTAATGCTAAACTACTTCTAAGGAGGAAAATGTGACTAGCTACTCCTACCCTAACAATGCCAAGGAGATAGGGAGAGAGAGAGCATGAAAATAAAGAAATCCTACACTACAAATATGATAACACCAAGAAAAGGGGGTTACTGATGTGTTCAGTTAAACGTTGCAAAAGCCATGGAATTGGGGTAAGAATCTATAAAAAAACCCCAAAGGATTTGAACAAGCTGATCAATGGACCATCTGATAAGAAATGAGCAAGGTTTTCTGCTTCGCATTCATTAATTTGACGTAAACAAGCAAACTATGTAAATGAAACTAACCTCTATTCTTTGAAAGCTTGAAATAATGAACCTAAGAGGATCTAAGCATTCATTTTGTGTTTAAGAGAAAGAGATCTCCCCATTAATGGCTTCAAGGCCAATGGTTCTTTCCTTTTACTCTATATTTGTGTTATAAAATACAAAAGTAAATGCTAATAGCTCAATGGAAGAAAATGAACTACAATCTAAAGCCTAAACAAAATACTATAATTTGTGCTAGGAAGAAGACATAATTCTTTGAAATGAGGGATGGGGTTCTAGCCCTATTTTCATTTGAGAAAGTGGGAGATTTGGGTGCATGTGGGACAAATGTAATATTCCAAAACACACTTTTAGCAAGTCAAAGTTAGGTTTGACTGTGTTTAGAAGAGATCGACCATGGTTAATATTTAATTAACCATGTTTAGAGGATAATTAACCCTATTTAGAGAGGAATTAGGTTTTTGAAAGGCTTCTAACAGACTTAATCAATCCAACGAAGTGGATTGATACTCTAGGGAGCTAATAGAGGTGGTAATGAAGAGAATATTAGCCAAGAAGAGGTTATTATAACCTATTTATTTAGTTTACAGGAGGAAATACAACCAATAAATTGTCGTAAGAGAGGAGTTAGATAGATCTAACTGACGAGGTGTCATAAATTTTCTAGGGAAAGAATAGTTAGTGCAATATTAAGAATAATAGTGTATTGATCAAACTACAGGTATCTACACTTGGCATCATCTATGATCCTGCTCTGTTTTCTTTATGTTTTTCCGAAGTCCCTTCTATTTAGGAGTAACTATGTTGGATCCTAGACATGTGGAGGGCCAATGTATGTTTTGGAACTGTCATCACCAATCTGGCACTATGATAATTCTTCACCAGGAACTCCTCGTGCTATGATTATTTACTAATGCACAGCCTTTAGTTTGGTGGATGTAATCTGGAAACAAAACAACAAACATAACACAAGAATACCATCGAATATGATAAGACGGAATGATGACAAATCTGAAATATCAAAGTAAATTATAATATTAACATGAAATTGTTACAATCTCACCCATGAGGTACTTCAAGTGTTATTGACTTCACTTGCCTTTCACCAAGACTATGGGAGAAACTTTACAATTACACCTCTTAATGGCTTCTTCAACACACCTTTAAACTGATGACTTCCTTTGCACACTTCCTACAATATTTCTCACTACTTCTTTCTATGCTAAATGAGGGGGGGTGGCCTCTCTATTTATAGAACTTCCAGGCTTATCCATATTATCTCTAAGATAGGATAAGAAATCCACTCTGACGAATCATATTCCATACCTTAACTTTTATCTGTACATGTAAGCTTATCTTTTAAGATAAGATAAAGCTTATCATTTTACATTGGTTCCACATTTTTAGACTTTTTACAAATAAAATACAAAAAATATTTATGACCTCACTCCTTGTCCTTATTACCAATATAATATTTCTAATTCCTAATCATGTAGACCCTACTTCTCTAATTACCCAAACTTTGACATTTTAACATTACTGGACCACTTACGACAAATATTTACTTTTTACAACATTCCTATTGTACTTTGACTGTTACCTTATTCCACATTATTGGCGGCATAGTACTGACGGTGCCATTATCTTCTATCAGATGCTACTACTAATTATACTTAACAACATCCTATTCCTAATACATACATTAATGAAATAGAAATTACGGAGGAAAATTTTAGTGTCGACATCTTCCCCCTTCCTAGCTTCTACTCCGTCCTCAGAGTAGACTATTCTGGTGCTTGGAAAATCTTCAACTTGTCGTGGTTGACCCATTTCGTAATGGGGAGTGCCATCCAATTCCTCCAGTCGGTATGTACCATTTTCATGCATAGCTGTTATTTTGTAGGGCCCCATCCATTTTTGAAGAAATTTTCTCTGTCTTCTTTTTTTGTATCTGGAATCATATACTAGAACCAAGTCATTCACATGAAATGGAGACCAATGGATCTTTTAATCAAAGTATTCCTTCTACTTCATTTTCTTCTTATGGCTTGTATCCTTTGCTATTTCCCTTATTTCCTCTAGCAAATGAAGATGTACCAACCTTTCTTTTACTGAATCACTTTCATCCATCCTTTCATTTTTCATAACTCTCACAGTGGGAATATCAAACTCAATAGGAAGAACTGGATCAATGCCATAGGCCAACTGAAATGGAGAGTATCCTGTTGTTGACTTTGATGTTGCCCTATATGCCCACAATGCTGCATGAATCCTTTTATCCCATTTATGTACTTGCAAGGCTGCATCTTTTGCTAGAATTTGATATAACACAAAAATATGTTCGTTCCACCTGTCCATTTGTGCTTGGCTTGTATGTTGTTGCCTTCCTGTGCTTAATAGAAAACTTATTGACTAGGGCATCTACCACCTCATTAATGAAGTGGCTTCCTTGATCTGTTACAATTTCTAATGGACAACCAAATTTGGTGACAATGCGTTCATATATGAACCTTGCCACTTCATCCATGGAAGTTGTTTTCAATGGCCTAGCTTCAACCCACTTGGTTAAATAATCTGTGGCAACTACAATATACTTATTTTGGCATGAGGTAGTTGGAAGTGGACCTACAATGTCTATTTCCCACTTTTCAAAGGGACCAAGTGGAATAATAGGGCATAATGGAGCTGATGAAGTCTTACGGTTACCATGTGTTTGACAAATATCACATGTCTTACAATAATTATAACAATATTTAAAAAGAGTGGGCCAGTGATAACCTGCATCCAAGATCCTTCTTGATGTAAGTTGTCCAGAGAAGTGCCCTCCACATGTACCATTGTGGAATTTTTCTAGCAGTTCCTTCCCTTGATCACGTCCAACTGCCCTCTTGTACTATCCATCGGGTCCTATTCGAAATAATACTCCATGCAGAATAGAATATGGATGACTGGACTTGAGTAATCTTTCTCTTATTCTTTGCATTGGCACCATCAGGAAACTTGAATTCATTCAGATAATTCCAAATATCTATGTATTCATTAGGGATTGTGTCAAGGGATAACAATGTTGCATCGAGGAAATCATCATCATCACAAGATGATCCTAAACAATCATAGGCTCGAGAGAGTGCATCTACATTGACATGCTTCTTTCCTAGCCTATCTATAATATCAAATTCAAATTCTTGTAGCAAAATTATCCATCTTGCTATCCTCCCTGATGGGTTAGGCTTATTTACAATATATTTTAGAACCTGATGATCTGTTACAACTAGAAATTTTTGCCCCAGCAAGTAATTTCTAAACTTCTTTAAAGAAAAAACGATAGCCAGAGACTCTTTTTCAGTTACAGTATAATTTACCTCAGCACTGCTCATTTGTCTGCCCCCAAAGTAAATTGGATGTTCATTCCCATTTTCATCCTTTTGGTTCAAAGTACTTCCTAGTGCTGCATCTGAGGCATCAGTGTACACGATGAATGGCTTGCTCCAATCTGGATTCTTCAAAACAGGTGAAGACACCAGGGCTTCCTTCAGTTGTCCAAAAGCTTCATGCGCCTTATTTCCTGGTTCATAAGTAACATCCTTCTTCAAGAACTGGGTTAGTGGCTATGCAATCTTTGAGAAATTCTTGATGAACCTTCTATAGTAACCCACATGGCCCAAAAATGATCTCAACTTACTTCTATTAATAGGAAATGGTAAATCTTTGATTTTTGAAACTTTATCAGGATCAGTACCAACACCATCTCTGGATACAACATGCCCTAACAAAACGCCTTTAGAACATCCAAAGACACACTTTTGTAAGGTTTAGTGAGGCTTGTGCTTCATCTAACCTTTGAAATGCTGTCTCCATCTGGTGCAGGTGGTCCAACTTGCTCCCATAGATGTAAAAATCACCCAGAAATACTCTGATGAAAGTCCCAATGTAGGGTTTCGAACACCCTATTCATCAAATGCTGGAATGTTGCTGGAGCATTACACAACCCAAAAGGCATAACTCTATAAGCAAAATTTTCCCCAAGGAGTGGTGAACGTGGTCTTCAATTGATCTTTCTCTGCTATACGAACTTGGTTGTAGCCACTATATCCATCAGCAAAACTATAGCACTCCTGGCCAGCTACTTCGTCCAAGATCTGATATGAAAATGGAAGAGGGTAATGATCCTTCTTTGTTGCCTTATTGAGCTTCCTGTAATCAACACAAATGCGTAGCTTCCCATTCTTTTTTAATTGAGATCACAATGGAAGAAACCCATTCTAAATTCTCCACAACAAATATGAATCCTGCATCAAGCAACTTATCTATTTCTTCTTTTACAGTCTTGGAAAAATTAGGATTCATTCTATATGGCATTTGCTTTATGGGCTTAGCACCATCTACCAGCTCAATAGAATGTTCTACCCAACTTACTTGACGGAGTTCCTTGTAATCAAAAGTGAATATGTGTATGTACCTTCGAAAGAGCTGGAGGTAGGATTCCTTCTCACTCTCCATCACAGCATCACCAATCTTTATTTGTTGGAGATGATCACCAACTTATTCTTCAAATAATTTTATGGGGTCATGAGTTGGTGTGGGTGGAAGGATATCCATGACTGAAACATCAACCTCACTTTCTTCATCTTCAGTGTCCACTTCACTGGTACTAGAGTAATTAGAGGATGTTCGAATCATCAGTTTCATCACTTGAATCCATAGGTTCTGCCTTATGATGTCGAGGGATCACATTTATCTTCACCCTCTCTCTACCACGTCCAAGTGTCATGAAACCTTCATTCCAATAGTTTCTTGCATGAACTCTCCTTAGCCATGGTCTTCCCAACAACATTGGGTACGCAACAGTACCATTTTTCATCACCTAAAAGTCTAGCACACATACAACACCCATAACAGATATTGCCACATTTGAAACTACACCTTCTGGTTTAGTTTTTCCTTTATTTAATGACCTTAACATAAGTGTTGAAGGGCGATCATTTTTTAAACCCAACATATTCATTACAGACTCGGTCATTACATTAACTGCAACACCTCCATCAACTAAGACATCATGAATTGAAATTCCATTACATAATACCTCAGCTTGTGTAGCATAGGGATCTCACCTCTGCCTCCAAAACAGGGACCTCAACCTCCTTTCTTCATCAAGCATTGATTCCACTTCGCAGCTCCCACCTCTTCTCCGAAGACATAGCCAAGAGTTGATCATATGTAATATTTGCAGGCCTTTTGGATAGATCTTCTAAGATGGAGTATGGTCCTTGCCCCTGTGAAATCAGAAAATCCTGCACACCCAAATTTCTTCTCCTATGTTTCTTACTAGTTTCTCCTTTCATCTTCTTAGGATCATTTCCATCTTGATTATATTTTTCTTTCTTTCTTTTTGTTACAAACACATCTACTTCATTATTTCCTGCTCTTATCTACTACATCAAAAGAATTCACAGGTGCTTTTCCTTTATCATTATCTCCTTTACCATATGTAGAAGCTCTATCTAGACAATTATACTTATAATGACCCTTTTTATAACAACCATAACATACAACTTTAGAAATATTTCTTTTTGGAGCTCTATCTCCTCCCTGAGAACTAAATTCTTTTCCTTGAAGAAGATTAATAGTTAACTCACCCATCTTTTTGAGCAGATCTTCATACTTAGTAGATGTACTAGGAGAAATATTTGTGCTCACCAGGAGTGGTTTTGGATTCTGGACCAAAGGTGCTAGTGTACGCTCTACTTTAGCAACAATTTCTTTGGGCTCCTCTTCCATGCTTTCTTCTTGCCTTCTTGCAATCTCCTTTGCTTGTTCAATGATAGTTGGGTAGTCATACTTCACTCATTTTCTAATCTCTGGCTTCATCCCAAGAATGAAGTGCTTACAGAGGAGATTATCCACACCATTCATCAACCCATCCGCTAATCCTTCCTTCCGGATCTGGGCATCAAGCTTCCTCCTTAGCTCTAGAACACAAGCATGATAATCCCTTATCTTCTCCTTCTCTCCTTGGCATAGCTTTGTGATCTCGATCATGAGATTTGCATATTTCTGTTGTTCACCAAATTCTTCAAGAAAACTTTTAGTTAATAAATCCCATGAATTTTTCACATTATCACCTAGTGTTTCAAACCACCTAAGTGCTGAACCATCCAAAAAGGTAGGAAAAAATTCAGTCCATTGTTCCCTTCTTATAAGGCCATTACAAATACAAGATCACTTAAACTCTTGAATGAAAGAAGAAGCATCTTCATTAGATTGAGCTGAAAAAAAAAGAATTTTTCCCATTTTCAAAAGTAACCACCCTAAAATACCAACCCACAAGTACAATCAACAAGACTTATGTGCATAAATAATTGGAATCACTATACTAGAAAGTGACTTTATATATTTCTACAGTAAAATAGAAATGACCACGGTAAACTACGGTAAAACTTGACTTACTGCGGTAAAAACTGACTTTACTATGGTAAACACTATTCACGGTAAAAAGTGAAGTTACTGCGGTAAATACTATTCACGATAAAAAGTGACTTTACTGTGATAAATACTATTCACAGCAAAAATCACTTTATCATGGTAACTACTATTCACAGTAAAAATGACTTTACCATGGTAACTACTATGCACAGTAAAAATGACTTTACCATGGTAACTACTATGCACAGTAAAAATAAGGTTACCCTCTAATTGATTTTTGACTAAGTGGGAATATCTCTCTAGAAAATCCACCAACAAGGAATGGTCCCGGCAACGGAACCAAAATGTCATCACCAATCTGGCACTATGATAATTCTTCACTGGGAACTCCTCGTGCTATGATTATTTACTAATGCACAGCCTTTAGTTTGGTGGATGTAATCTGGAAACAAAACAACAACATAACACAAGAATACCATCGACTATGATAAGATGGAATGATGACAAATCTGAAATATCAAAGTAAATTATAATATTAACATGAAATTGTTACAATCTCACCCATGAGGTACTTCAAGTGTTATTGACTTCACTTGCCTTTCACCAAGACTATGGGAGAAACTTTACAATTACACCTCTTAATGGCTTCTTCAACACACCTTTAAACTAATGGCTTCCTTTGCACACTTCCTACAATATTTCTCACTACTTCCTTCTATGCTAAATGAGGGGGGTGGCCTCTCTATTTATAGAACTTCCAGGCTTATCCATCTTATCTCTAAGATCTAGGATAAGAAATCCACTCTGACGAATCATATTCCATACCTTAACTTTTATCTGTACATGTAAGCTTATCTTTTAAGATAAGATAAACCTTATCATTTTACATTGTTTCCACATTTTTAGACTTTTTACAAATAATATACACAAAATATTTATGACCTCACTCCTTGTCCTTATTACCAATATAATATTTCTAATTCCTAATCATGTAGACCCTACTTCTCTAATTACCCAAACTTTGACATTTTAACATTACCGGACCACTTAAGACAAATATTTACTTTTTACAACAATCCTATTGTACTTTGAATGTTATCATACTCCACATTATTGGTGGCACTGTACTGATGGCGACGTTATCTTCTATCAAATGCTACTACTAATTATACTTAACAACATCCTATTCTTAATACATACATTAATGAAATAGAAATTACGGAGGAAAATTTTAGTGTCGACAGAACCTGCCTTTGGATTTAACTTTGAAGTTATGTTGAGCTGACACATGGAGGCTTATGCTGACTCTTCCCATGCTTAGACTTTTCAACATCTAGTTCTTCCTTTCTCAGGATTTGACCACGTGGAGAGCCTGCGCTCATTTGGGGACCCCACTTTTGTCGCACCTTTGAAGTTGTCCTTGATGAGGCATGTGGAGGATTCTACTAACTCTTAGACTTCTCAACAGTTGGTATAACTTTCTCGGGTCTTAGAGATGTGGAGATCCTGCACTAGTTTTGGGATCATGATTTTAAACATTATACCAAAAGTGCACCGAAGAGACACGTGGAGGCTTCCGCTGGCCTTTTTTATACTTATCCAATTTGGGCCTCAAGTGAACAAATTATATATGCATTGAGATCCACGTGTCTTAACTTTTGTCACACCTTTTGAAGGTGTGATGACATGACACGTGACACCTTCCACGGCTTCTTGGCCTTCATTTGTCTTGAAGAGGTGCGTGAGGAGGATGTTGATCTAATCCAAGATGCATCTTGGCACATGTGGAGGGCACAAGGAAACAAAAAGAAGGTGCACATGTAGGAAGAAGGAAAGAAAGTGAGTGCGTAGGAGGAAGGCGCGAAAGTGGGGAAATGGAAGGGGAGCATAATGCAAAGGGAGAAACAAGAAGGCACACAAGGGGGCATGGAAATAAGGTTACAAGGAAGTGAGGCACGTGACAAGATGGAAGCAGACGAGAGGTAAGCAGAGATAATGTGCGCATGTAGGTGTGCGCATAGCAGAAAGGAACACATACTTGTGAAAGACACGTATGGAAGCAGGGTAGTGGTAGAAAGAAAAAGGGGTGCACTATAAGAAGACCTAGAACTTAGGTGATTCTTTAAGGCATCCATAGAGGGGCACGTGGAAGAACTGCAGCCTCTGCAAAGTGCCAAATGAGCCATCCTATGAGTGCACGACCTAAAATGTGAAGCATCAGAGTCAGAATGAAGATACAAGTTACCCAAAATAACTATGAGATTTATTTAGATTAAAATTTGGTAACTTTCGAGGGTCATCTACCTGATAGATGAAGATATCAGTGGTCTTAGGAGTGTCCATTGGGCATGGAGTCAAGCCTGATAAACATAATTCTTATCTAAATCTCTAAAATCCTATCACTGAGCCACCTACAAACATTATTGGAACTGGAGATTTAATCTCCCCAAGCGCTACCTTCAATATACTATGCACAAGAAAAAAAACACCAAACATACTATGTACAAAAGAGAAATATCATACATTACATAAGTGGAACATGCAGAGTGTGCATAAGCACTTGTTATACTGAAAGAAAACCTACCTACTATACGCTAACTAAAAGTAAAGGTAACTTAAGCAAATCTTGTAACTGGCAGGGAGAAGTAGCTTCCCTTTCTCAAAATAGGAATCCATGTATATGATTTGGCAGCTAAACATGGCTTTTATTATGAGTGAAAAACTAACAAGATGTCAATCCTCTACCCAAATCATCAAGGTATTAGCTGGAAACAAGGACAAATACCTCTATTAGTTTCTCTGCATTTGTATTGAAGAGGCATTGCAGCTGATCCTTGGTACTCTAAAACTCATCCTCATGCTCAGAAGTAAGCATGACTGGTGTTGGCTCCTCCCTTAGCTCTAGTGAAGCCAAGTACCTGATTGGGAAAGGTCTGATCTGATGGATGTGCCCTTTTATTTGGAATTCCACTCCAGAAATGGAGTCTTCATATAGACCTTATTGAAAAAGGAGGTTGTTTGCATGTTGATTTTTGTCTTGCATTGCCTCTGTAAGCAACTTATCCTCTGCTTTGATGACTGGTTTGTAAATGGTATCATTATTGTTTCCTTCCTCCTCCCTGAGAATAAACATGGAAGATTAGAGATCCTCCAACCTTGGTTCTAAAGGGGATGTTATGAAGTGTAGGATGTTGTTCTTGAATGCTCTCCTCCATGGCAGCGGAATCATGTGCTTGGAAGGTAGAATGAAGGATGAGAAAATGATGTGATTTCTATCAGGGCTCCTCACCATCAAAGTCAATCCTCCAAATCAGATAGATAATCTACCTCCTTACTATCCTACTGCATGTTGACTCGACCTCCTCCTTACGGTGTCCTCCTGATCTACAACTTGCTCACCATGGTTTCCCTCATCCTCAAACATGAAGTTTAAAATCTCAAACTCTTCTTTGACATTAGAGCCCAAAGGTGGACGAAGTGGGAGGAAGAAATGAAGGTTCTTTCTATGACTTGCTCTACACTTGAAGCCTCTATAATTGTATGGTTCTCCTCCCTAGCTGGAATGCACTCCTCTTATTTTTGATTTAGAGTAGCTTTTTCTTCCCTGTCTTGGAATGATTTTGTAGCTTGAATTGGATCAAAATTCTCTTCAAATAAAGTGCCATCATTGACACTGCATTCAGAGCATACGGGCTATTGATCTTCTTGATCCACTACTGTTACAAAATCATCCTTAGCCACAACTAGCTCTTAAACTTTGACCTCCTCTGTAGGCTTAACCAACAAGGGAATATTTTCAATTCCAAATCTAAGAGCCAAGCTCACCAAGCTTCTAATAATTTCTTCTTTTCTTGGCTCTTCTTTTTGTTGCTCTCCTTGACTGGATTTTTAAATCTCTTCCCGACATGGAATTGAGAGAGTAGGAGTGGTGGGTGGGGTCTCCACTAGTTTTTGCTTTATTTGTGGTGGAGGGGAATGTATTTATTTTGGCTCTTGTGGAGGGGAATTAGATTTGGAAGGGAAAAGGGAAAAGTGAATTAAGATGGGATGGGAGACTAGAAGATGGAGAAGGGAATTCAACAATAGAAGCAATGAATGGGAAGCTTGGAAATTGAAGCTCAGGCTGACATGGTGCTGCTTGGGGAATGAAGAGACAATGACTAGAAGATGGTGTAGGACTTACCCATTGATAAGGTTTTCTGGCACCAAATTTGTAGGCCTCTATCTCCTCAGTCCATTGTGTAAGTTGAAGAAGCATTTCAACCATGAAGTCGAAGCTTCTCTTCTGGGATATAGTGTATTGGAAAAGGGCCTTCCCATGAACAAGATGCCATGTAAACGATTCTGAAAGCTTTCATTTGAGCTGTAGCCCTGGAATGCACCATGCTAACCTCCGTTCTTTGAATCTTCTCTAGCATATCAGAATTCTTCATATAAATGTTACCATTGTATGTGTACCCTTGTTCTTGATAGGCTCCATAGTTTGGTAGATGACCAAACTGATCTGCACCTTGCTCATATGGGAAAGCATAATGGTTCTGAATATGATCATAATGCTGATCTAGAGGAGATGATAAATAAATTGGAGGTGGGCTGCATCATTGCTACTCCAAGTGTGAATTCCAAGATGGGAATGAAGCCATGACTGCAAAGCTTCATGAGTGACTGAAGGTGAAATATGTGGAAAGACGAATGGATGGAAATGCATTGAGAGAAATTATGTAACTCATAGAATGGTTTGTTGATCAGATGGAGACTCTAGATGTGTTTTTTCTGTACCTCTTAAAGGTTGAATCTCACAAAGAAAACATAAACTTGATGAAATGAAGTGGTAAGGTGCTTCAAACCTTTCCCACTAGGTGTGCTAGAACTATTGTGGCATGGTCGCATGGTGGCTTAAGATTTGTTGTTTATAATGAGACACCTTCGAAAGATGAGAAAAATATAAATCCAGTTTTTTACCAGGATTTCCATAACTATTGAGGAATGGTCGAATGGTGGCTTAAGATTTGCTGTTGATAATGAGACTCCTTGGAAAGATGAGAAAAATATAACTCTAGTGTCCCATCAGGCGTGCCAGAATTATTGAAGCGTGGTCGCACGGTGGATTAAGATTTGTTGTTGATAATGAGAAACCTTGGAAAGATGAGAAAAATCTAAATCTAGTGTCCCATCAGGCATGCCAAAACTATTGATGTGAAATTACATTACCCCTAAATTTCCTTAGATATGAGTGGGGCATTCAATGTAATCTTCATAACATTAGACCATGTCTCAAGCTATGGGACTTGCGAACTTGAGATGGTCCTCTGGAGAAGGCCAGATTTCTCTACCTAATCCTAATTCTAAACTACTTCTAAGGAAGGAAATGAAACTATCTACTCCTAACCTAGCAATTCTAAGGAGATAGGGAGAGAGAGAGCCTAAAAATAAAGAAAACCTACACTATAGAGATGATAACATTAAGAAAAGGGGTTTGTTGATCACAAATCCAACTTCCTGAAATGGAGATCGGTGAGCAATGGAGAGGATGGAAAATATACATCACAAACCAAAGATAAATTTCACACAGAACACCACTTCAACCCATTAAACATAGCTCCCAAAACCTATAATAGATATCAGAAAGATGCACAGTATACCCTACAATGGTGAGAGGAAAGAAGAGACAATAAAATAAGCAAAGGATGGACAAAATGCATCAAGAAACCTATTTTATTGCTCCATGAGTTCACACAGTACATCATTAGTGGGAAAGAGGCAAGAAAATGCCATTACAAAGCAAAGAGAGGAGGCTTAAACTCCACATTCAACCCTAAAGAAGAAATATGGAGGGGGAAGGAGACAAAAATTGACCCCACTTTTAAGAAAAATATCTTGCCTTACAATATAAAGGAAGAATTAGAGAAGGAGAAAGGAGAAATCCAAATTCTTGTTCAACCACCCCAAAAGAGTAATGAATTTTCCTACAACAATGATGGGTTCTATTACAAAACCCATGCCTCCATGTGTTGTTTCTTTTTGGAAAAGAAACAAAGCCCATACTTCATTAATTGTAGTAGGTGAGAAGCCTGACAACATCAAGCTTTCCAAAAATTCTTCTCTTTCTCAAATCTAAGTTTCCACTCAAAAGTTATGATCATCTGAAGGATAGGTTTGGGCATTTCCTGCAGGCTCTCACAATACTTTAAAAGACTTGAGAATTTAAAATTTTTGGTGGGATTTTCCACCTATTTAGGAAAAACATTGTCAGACCCTACACACGTGGAGGGCCTATGCTTGATTGGGGACCAACCTTTACATTTTTCCATTAAAGTTGCGCTGATGAGACACATGGAGGCTTCTGATGGCCTTTGAGGGTCCTGAGAATGCGACGTGCTGACACTTGGCACTATCCGTAAACATGATTCTTTATTCCATTGGGTGAGTAAGGGGCCCCACTATATATAACGTTAAAACTCCTTTTCTGGAAAGAACTTTATAGTTAGCTCCACGTGGAAGCCTTGCGCATTCCTAAGATTTTACCCCCTCATTTCACTTTTGAAATTGTGATGGTTGGACACTTGGCATTGTCCGTGAGGCTGCTCTACTTTCTTTGTGTTTTGGCTAAGTCCCTTCTATTTAGGAGAAACTATGATAGACCCTAGACACATGGAGGGCTAGCACATGTTTGCAAACATGCCTTTGGATTTACCTTTGAAGTTGCACTAAGCTGACACGTGGAGGCTTCTGCTGACTCTTCCAATGTTTTGTCTTTTCAATGGATGGTTCTTCCTTTCTAGGGATTTGACCATGTGGAGATCCTGTGCTCATTTTCAGACACCGCTTTTGTCACACCTTTGAAGTTGCGCTAGGTGAGGCATGTTAAGGCTTCCGTTGACTCTTAGACTTTTCAATAGCCAGTATAATTTTCTTGGGTCTTAGACACGTGGAAAGCCTTCGCTAATTTAGGGATCCTTAAAAGCGGGATCCATTTGTGGATCAAGCACATCCCTAAGGTCTCCACTTTTATCGCACCTTTTAAAGGTGCGCTAAGATGACATGTGGAACCTTAAACAACTCTAGAGTTTTCACCTGTTGCTGAAATGGATTCTTGGCCTTGATCTGTCTTGAATAGGCGCATGAGGAGGATGTTGATCTAATCCAAGATGCTTCTTGGCACGTGAGGAGGGCGCGAGGGGATAGAAAGAAGGTGCATGCATAGGAAGAAGGGAAGAAAGTGAGCGCACAGGAGGAAGGCATGAATGGGGTGAAATAGAAGGGGATAAGAATGCGAAGGGAGAAATAAGAAGGTACGGAAAGGGGTGTGAAAAGAAGGTAATAAAAAAGTGTGGTTTATGGTAAGATGAAAGTGTGTGAGAGGAATGTAGATAAAATGCGTGTATGTAGGTGCACTCGTAGCAAAAAGGAACACATACTTGGGAAAGACTAGTATGGAATAAGGGCGCAAACATTGAACTGAGGAAGATCACGCGGTGGTAGAAAAGAAAAAGGGGCACATGATAGGAGACCCAGAACTTAGTTGATTCTGTAAGACGTCTATAGAAAGGAGAGTGGAAGAAATACATCCTTTGTAAAATGCCAAATGAGCCATCCTATGGGCACACGACCTGAAATGCGAAGCATGAGAGTCTTAACGAAGATACAAGTTATCCAAAATAACTAGGAGAGTTATTTAGATAACAATAAAATCTAAATAAACACCAATATTTTTGGATACCCATAATTCAATTTCCAATCTAACCCATGTCCAAAGTACAACCCTCAGTTCCCCCTCTTCTTTCTCTACTTACCCAAATCTAATGTTGAATAGAACATTTCATTGAAAAACAATTTCAAACTAGAGGAAAATTTAAAGAGATAATCAATTAAACATCATACATATCAAAATCACATTAAGTATGGAATTTCTATTTCCATTACATATCTTTGGATTTGTATACTATAGAATTTTACATAACATTTCAATATTTGTTAGTCCACCTTAATGACAATTGACATGTTTAATATCATTTGATTTTATCATTGTATGTTTTGATTGTGTTTTTTTATTTCTTCTATTTTTTTTTTGAAATAAACAAAACATTCTTTTTTCAAATATGATTTTCACAATTTTTTATCTATAATACATAGCTTGAAATATTATCAAAATACCAAGGTGTTGTGAATTTATTAATAATAAGCTTCCAAAAACTCTTTAAAGTAAACGATTTTAATTATTTATCATTTAAATTATGACATAAACATGTAATTTGTTTTGCATGTCCTTTATTTTTTCTAGGTGATTACGCATTGATTCATCTTCTTAAAAGTTGATGAGAGATTTTTTCTTCTAGAGACAATAAATTTCAATCAAACCATTTGATCGCCTTCAAATATTATAGAAAGTTAGATCTTAATTGACGTAATTATGTTATGAACAAACTTCTCATGAAAATTGGGTTCTCTTTTAGCATATTTTGGGGCCAACTTATTTCATCTAGTGGACTAAAATTAGCTCAAAGAATTTTTAGTATAGAATCACAACACCCCCCAAATGGCCGCTACTATGAAGTGGGGTATTCGGTGTGATTTCACAACATGGGACCATCTCTCAAGCTGTGGGACTTGCAAAACTTGAGATGGACCTTCAGAGAAAGTAGGTTCTTTCTTCCTAATCTACCAGTCACAAGTTACTCCAGTCTAGGTAGAACCTATGCTATCCTAATCTAACCATTCCAAGGGGACAAAGAGAGAGAGGGTGAAAGAGCCTACACTATGCGGTGATACACCCAAAAACAAAGTGGTTAAATCACACATTCGACTACCTAAAATGGAGAGAGGTGTGCAGAGGGGAGGTTGGACAAGATGCACCACAGACCAGAGATAGATTTCACATAGAGAACCACTTCAAAACTGATTAAGCAAAGCTCCGAGAACATGTAACAAACATTAGAGTATGCATAGTATACCCTGCATTAATGAGAGGTAATAAGAGATAACAAAATAAGCCAAGGATGGACATATGCATCACGAAAAAAAATTTAATTGCTAGAAAATGGTACACAGTACATCATCAATGGGAAAGGGGTGATAAAATACCATTACAGAGCAATGGGAGGAGAATTAGACTCTGCATTCTACCCTAAGTAAGAAAGAGAGAGGGGAGCAAAGGAGAAACAATGACCAACATCTTAAATATGCCCCTTCATTACAACATATAGGAAGAATATGAGAGAGAAGAGGGAAGAATTTGAGTTCAACCACCTTGAGATATGTGTTTAATCCCACTTTAAAAGCTCAACCACTGCCCCTTAATGCCCGCTGCAGATCTTCCTACAATATGTCGATTCTGGTTCACTGGTGGATCAAATCAAATAAAATATGGTAGTTGGAGAAATTGGGCTCTGTATTAATGTCCTGGAATTTTTTTCCCATTTTTCCACCTACCAGAGCTTGATAAGAATGATATTTTATGTTTCCATGGCGTAGAGGGTGTCGAGATGTTTCTAAAAAGATTTCTTCCACCTAAATATGAGTTTTTAGTCAAAATATATGGTTGTTTGAAGTTCTTTGTGTTGGCCACTTAATATTTGAAGAGTCTATCAATTACAGGGTCCACTTGGTGGCCTAGAAATCGTTTAAGATTTTCACCCTGCCTTTCACTCTTGAAATAGCGCGAGATTGACGCGTGGCAGCTCCCACGAGCTCTTTGGGCTTCTTTGTATTTTTCCAGAGTGCCTTTTCTTTGTAGGCCAAAAGTCTTACCCTGGACATGTGGAGGCTTGGTGCTTGTTTGGAAACCCACCCCAAATTTTACCTTTGAATGTGCATCGTAATAACACTTGGCACTTTCCATCGGCATGCCTCTACTTTGACTACTCAACTCTTGAATTTGTCTATTTTTTGGACCTAGGACCCATGGAAGGTTTGCCCTCATTTGGAAACCCGCTCATGATCTTACCTTTGAAGGAGCATCGGGTTGACACTTGGAAGCCTCCTCAGGCTCTTAGATTTTTGAATAGCTACACCCACTTTCTCGTGCCCCTGAACACATGGTGACCTGCACTAGTTTAGGGATCACCTTTTGGGCTACACCTTTGAATGTGTGCCTTCAAGACATGTGGCACCTTCTAGTGCACCCTTATACTTAACCAGTTTTAGGTCCGCTCTCCTTTTTGACCTCTGATGACCATTAGCTATGTGGAGGGCCGGCACAAGTTTGACCCTTTACGCAGGATCCCGCTTTTGAATGTGCACTGTTTTGACACTTGGTACCTTACACTGAGTTAAATACTTTTCAAAGGTCGGTGCAAATTTTTGGGCTCTAGACATGTGGAGGCTTGGTGCTTGTTTGGGGATCACCTTTTGGATTTAGTCTTTGGAGGTGGGTTGTTTAGAAACTTAGCATTTTCCATTGTCTCCTCCATACTTAGTCATTTTTGGTGCTTGTTCTTAATCATTTACAGAGCCCGAAGACTTCCAACCTTTATCATTTCTTTTCCTTTGAGCCTCTAGCTTCTTTTTTGTCATTCAGCCTCATTTTAACCCTATGTTCCTTGAGTCAAGCTCAGCTTTCCCCTTGTTTTTCATTTTATAATGTGAGCTCATGGGTTTGAATCATTTCCTTCATATTTTCTTTATGTGTGGGTTCCTATTTGACCAAATCTTTGGGGGGTGAATTTGGGATATCAATTTGATGACTCACGGGGACATCTACCTACTAGATGAAGGGACCAGTAACCTTGAAGCATCCATAAAGCATAGAGTAAAAAATAATAGCCTAATGTTGAAAATTTTCTTTAAAAATCTTATCCCCGAGTTGTTGCGAGCCTGAATGCTTGCTCTTGTCGACCCTGAGCCTATCCCATAAATGGACTACCTCAAAATGTTCTTTAGTTTCTTTTCATTTGTTTTATTTTGAAATTAGAAACTATCATGGCAAACTAAGGTCTTCTGCAATGAATAGTGAAGGGCCTAGCCTCATACACCTCGAGAGAAATGCGAACAAAAATTATATACAAAGAAAAAATCATACATGCCTCAATTAAGACATGCAGAGTGTGCATAAACACTTCTTCTGCTAGAAACAAATTCTAATCCTACTCCTACGCTAGACAGAGAGGAAGGAAAGCTTAAACAAAACCTACTACATGAAGGGGGAAGTAGCTTCCCTTTCTCAAAAGGGGCAGCGATGCAAATTATTTGACACTAAATATAGCTACCTGTATGAGTGAAAAACTTACAATAAGCCATTCCTCTACCCAAATCATCAAGGTATTAATATCAATGAAATATATCTCCTCAAGTTGACTTGCATTAGACTCCTGGAGGTATTGATGGTGACCCTTCGTACTTTGATACTCATCCTCATGCCTTGAAGTAGGCATGACTTGTTTTGGCTTCTCCCTTGGCTCTAATGAAGCCAAGTACCTGATTACACATGATTTGATCCTTTGTATGTGCCCCTTGTTCTAAAATTTCACTCCAAAGTGGAGTCTTTTTGTGGACCTTCTTGGATGGATGGTGTGAGAGAGATGATGACATTCTCTTGCCTTTTCTCTTCCTCCTCTTGTGGAGAACATGGAAGATCAAAATCTTCCAACCTTGGTTCCAAAGGGCCATTATGGAATGTAGGTTGTTACACTTGAATATTATCCTTCATGAAAGCAAGTTCATGTGCTTTGAAGGTGGAAGATGGAGGAAAAAATGATGTTATCTCCTCAGGCTCCTCTTCATTAAAACAATCTTCCAAGTCTAATAGGCAGTATGCCTCCTTGTTGTCCTTTTGTATTTTTTCTACCTCCTCCATGGTATCCTCCTAATCTACAACTTGCTCACCATGGTTCCCTTCATCCTTGAACATGAAGTTTGAAATCTCAAACTCCTCTTTAACATTAGAGAGTAAAGGGAATGAAGTGGGAGGAAGGACTAAAGGTTATTCTGTGGCCTTCTCCTCACTTGGATCCTCTGAAACTATATGGTCCTCCTCCTCTACTACAAACTCAGCCTCATCCACCTCTGGTTCTTCAACTTTGACCTCCTATGTTGGCTTAACAGTCAAGGGAATCTTTGTAAACTTAAATATAACAGCCCATCTCCTTGAATTTTCTATAATTTGATCTTTGTTGGGTTCTTCTTCTTGATGTAATCCTTGGCTGGTTTTTGGAGTCTCTTCCCAACATGGGCTTGGGAAATTAGGAGGAGTGGCTGGTTGGGGTTCAACCAGCTTTGCAAATGTTTTTGGTGGGGAGGGAGGTGGAACCTATTATTTATTTTGAGGGGATGGCTACTTGGAAAATAAAAGGAGAGAAGAATTGAAATGGGGTGGAATATGAGGAGATGGAGAAGGGAAGTCAACACTTGGGGCAGCAAGTGAAAGGCTTGACTCATGACACTGCTGAAATGATAAAGCTTGAGAAAGAGAAAATGAAGGACAGGGAGCTAGTGATTGACTTACCGATTGACAAGGTTATCTTGAACTTTTCTCATAAGCCTCAATTTCCTCAATCCACTGTGTAATTTGAGGCAACACTTAAACCACGAAGTCAAGCTTCTCCTAAGGGCTGTAATGTCTTGGAAAAGGGCTGAACCATGGAAAGATGCCCTACAAACAATCCTAAATGCCTTCATTTGTGTTGTAGCCCTGCATTGCACCATGATAGCCTCCATTATTTGAATCTTCTCCAACAAACCAGCATTCTCCACATATTTGTAACCATTGTAAGTGTCCCCTTGTTCTTGACAATCTCCATGGCCAAACTAATTTTGACCCTACTCATATGGATAAGCTTAAGGGTTCTGGATCTGATCATAATGCTGATATGGATGAGTTGGGGAATACATTGGAGGCTAAATACACTATTGTATGTGTGAATTTCATTAAGGGAATGAATTCGTGATTCCACAACTTCATGAAATGGAATAAAAATTGGAGATATGGAAATAAAATTGAATGAAGATGGGCGGAAATGGATGGAAAAGGTCTGTAACTTCAGAGATGGGGTTGTTGACCAGATGGAGTCGTTAGATGTGTTTGCATGTGACTCAAAAGGTTGAATCTTAACAAGAACACAATGAATTGCTAAGATGAAGTGGTAAGGTGCTTAAAACTTGTCCCACTGGGCTTGTAAATCTTGAGATGGACCTCCAGAGAAAGTTAGTTATTGTTTTCTAATCTACTTGCCACAAGCTACTCCAGTGCACGAAGAACCTACTCTATCCTAATCTAGCCATTCCTAGCGAATAGAGAGAGAGAAAAAGGGTGAAAAATCCTACACTAAGTGGTGATACACTAGAAAAAGAAGTGGTTGAATCGCATATCTGACTCCATGAAGTGTATAGAGGTGAGCACAGGGGAGGGTTTACAAGATGCACCATAGACCAGAGATAGATTTCACACAAAGCACCACTTCTATACCCATTAAGCACAACTCCTTAGGGTTCATTTTAAGAGACCTCTTGGAAATCAGAGGTGGAAAATACCTAGCGAATATCCCCAGAACCGGTTTCGCAGGATAATGAATTTTTTGGGGGTTGTATGAAAAAAATTCACTTGATTTTCAAGTGGTGTGACAAAAGGGTGCAGACACGCGATGGGAGATTCACCTTTTCAAAATTTTCCCTGCAGCTCCTAGAACCTACAACAAACATCATAGTATGCATAGTATACCCTACGACAATGAGAGGTAAGAAGTGAAAACAAAATAATCCAAGGATGGACAAATGCATCAAAAAATAGATTTTATTGCTTGAAAGTGTTACATAGTACATCATCAGTGGGAAAGAGAAAAGAAAACACCATTACAAATCCATGAGAGGAGGCTTAGACTCCGCATCCTACCCTAAGAAAGAAAGAGAGAGGGGCATAGAGGAGAAACAATGACCAGCCTATTGAATATTCCCCTTCATTAAAATATATAGGAAGAATAGGAGAGAAGAGGGAATAATTCAAATCTTGCTTCAACCACCTTGAGATATACATTTAATCTTGCTTCGAAAGCTCAACCACCGCCCCTTAATTACCACTGTGGATCTACCCACAATCTATCGATTCTTATTCCCTGGTGGATCAAATCGAATTAGATCTGGTAGTTGGAGAAATCGAGCTCTTTATTAATGGCCTGGAAGACGTTTTCCCATTTTTCACCTACCAGAATGTAACGCTCAAAATTACAAGAGCTGGAAAATGAGGATTTTTTTTAACACATAAACATAATAACAAATTACACAACTGCAATTGTACAAATTTATTTAATCAAATTCATTAATCAATTTTTTTGTTTTGATCTATCTGATAACATCCATGTAATCCATGTGTGGCTAAGAAGGGTGTGTCTAGATCTCCACGATCTCCCTTTGTCACTACTTCAATTGACAATGCTTACTAGCATTTCAGCTCAACCTTTTAAAGGTCATTGGAACTATGTTAAAGACCTTGGGTCTACCACAAAGCTAGTTTCCCAACTTCGTATTCCGGTATCCGACCATTGTCTACCTCATGTTAAGTATTTCAACTTCCCATGATTAGTTTACAGACAATTTTTTTAATTTAATTGGATGACTAGGTGATCAAACAATGCACAACCATCAATGCCTTACTTTGGCCAAAGTTATCCGCCGTATAGGTTATAGATAAACTCAAGACAACACACTAGTCTTATGAGTTTTAAGTCTTCTGCCACCTCACAAATATCCCTTTAAAAGTTATTTAGGTATTTATAGTTTTATTTTATTTTATTTCCAATTAAACCTATCTTGAAACAGTTTATATTGAGATAGATGGCAAAGGTCAACTAGGATCTTTATGAGATACGTACATTTTTTATGCTGAAATGTAACTATATCAGAATTCTGCATATACTTATCCCTTAATATGCCTAATGGATATTATCATCTATTTACCATCCCATTTAGTCTCTTTTTTCCTGATGTTTGATTCTTTAAACTTAAATTACCTTTTTACAATGATACTCTTCCATTCTCTAAACAACAGGAGTTACAAACTTATCATATTAATACCAAGTTTACTGAAAGGCAGAATTAAATATATATTAAAACATGTATATTTAATTATTCCTTTGATTAGCTACGCCACTAAATAGATTATTTAATTAAGAAATTAAAGACTATTGATTGTTACAATAATTTCCCAATTATCGGCTTCATACATTGATAACTATCAAATAAAAGTATTCAAGAATTTGTGAAAATTAAGATTTCAAAACTCAATTATTCATCATTTACTCATATTGAGATATTATTACACACAAAGTAATCATCTCTTTATTAAAATCATATATTAAATATGTTGTTAAGGAAAAATATATAACCAATATAATAATTCTCACATAGTGAGGTTTGAATATTTACAATGGGTCCAAAATCCCAATAATTCACCAAAAATTCGAGGATATTATCCTTTCACCAATTGAAATCCAATTATCTCATTTAGATCAATCCTTTGATAAAACTTCACAAGACATAAGTTTCCACATATCTGAATGTAACGGCTAATGGTCCTGCAAAACTGGAGTAGTGGTATGATGTCAATTCAAAATGAACTGGCATGAATATTAACTCCATTTTTTGATGTAATTAATTAATAAAATATGAAAAGATATAGATGTTGTTTTATCAACAAGCACATGGTAATACGGCTGAAAATGTATTACTACCTGGTTTATATAAAGATACAGCTATGGATGCACATAAATAAAACAACAATTTAGATATCAGCGATCATGTTTCCCTATAATCAAAAAGGTCAATACATCTGTATTCCAGCTTCAATCAATAAGCGTTTGACATTTAAAATTTCTACATAACTTCATAAAAACAAGATGATTAAGAATAGTATTTTTTTCAGTCAATGAGCCGCTCTACAAATTAGCACAAATATCACCATATTTACATGACTTTAACATTTTCTATCTGTTAAACAAACATCCCAACCAACAATATAGCAGCACCATGGTTACATCATTTAAACATACTCTTTTTAATAAAAGAAAAAGTAATAATTTATTTCATAAGATATCATTATTTTAAGCCTAATGATGAATCCAGTTACTCCTTGGTGCATCTTGGTCAAGATGTCCAGGATTTGATGCCCTCACAAAGACAAGAAATTTCTTTTCCATAGTCTTATAGGAACCCAAGTCATATTCCCAGGCTAGAAGTTACAAGCTAAATGCCATTTTTTTTTTGTAATTATTCACACATAGTAAGACACCCTCATTTATAAATGAACTAATTTAGTGGTCCGTAATAATGAAATTTCTGGAAAATGTAGCCCCATGCAAGAGCTTTGACACCCACAACTTATCAAACAAAAGATCTCAATAAATTAAAAATCAGACCTTCATATAACAACTAAGAAAAAAAATACAAAACCCCAATGGGTTGCATACCCATATTGATTCCTTTACCCAAATAGATTCCTTTGTAAAAATTTATTTGTATACCCAAATCGATTTGTTTACTGAAAAAACACAACCAAATTTTAATTTAACAAAATGAAAACTCACAAGCACAAATCAATTTTAAACACACAAATTCACAAAATGTTTTCCTTCTTCATGTATAGGAAAACCCCAACTCTTTTCCTTTTGGGTATAATTTATTATAATGCAGAGAAGGAATTTTTAAACTTTTTTTTACTTTATTTTTTTTATCAAAACCCAAAACCCCATCTACGTATTTTTCCAGGTTAGGTTAAAACAACACAAAGAAAACTAAAAAGAATACAAAATCCATCAATTTCCTTTTCATACTTTATCTCCAAAAAATTAAATCAAAAGCTTTCAACAATTTCCTTGATTTCCATTAAAAACAAAATGTGTATTTCGTCATTTTTTTACAAATAATGCAGCAGAGAAAGGAGAAGATATTCATGCCTGAAGTAAACCCAGAATCGGAAACCTTCTACTCTTCCTGTTTTAACAAGTTGAATCCTTCTTTCCTCCAAAACTCACGTAGGTATTCCAAAAGGGGTGAATGAAAATAGATGAAGGAAAAACAATAGAAAAATATAATGAAATAACTATAGTTGGGTGGCATATTGAAGAATTTTAAGGCTTCTCAATGCTAGTACATTTTTTAGTGCATGTCACACAATTGTGTCATGTGAAGGTGTTTCACTTTATGAAACCCCTAAATTTCAATAACTCAATAAAACTTTTGGCTTACATGCCAAATCCCTCTAGTATATATATATATATATATATATATATATATATATATATATAGATATATATATAGATATATATACATATACATATATATACATATACATATATACATATACATACATATATATACATATACATATATATACATATACATACATATACATATATATACATATATATATATATATACATATATATATACATATATATATATATATATATATATACTAATTAATATTTCATACATTTTTTTTACTTTAGTTGTTACCCAGTTTAATGGTTAAGTTAAAATTAACCTTCATAATACAAGTCCACATATTTCCAACAATATATTACTATAAAAATTAGTTGAATTTCCAGGTTTATATTAAAACATTCCAATACGAAAATCACCAAGTCTGTGAATAATAATTCAAATATTTTCATAAAGTTGTTTTGATATAGCATTTTCAAATAAAACAAAGACAATTATCATCATTGTCATGCAAAAGTTGAACAAAACAAAAGATGACCAAACTGATTAAAATACACTAAACAAAATACAAATAACCAAAAGATTCACTATCATTTATGAAGCATTTTACCTATGATTTAGGCCTAATCATGTTTTAGGAAGGATCATCAAGGGGGGTGTGGGGTTATTCATTATGCGGTGTCATTCCCCACAGCAGTAGCTGTGGGTCATGATACGATGAACCAAATTAATTTTACACCCACTGATGATCTCATATAATCTTGTTTAGACTTAACCATAGTTAATTTAACTTAAAATAAATTTTGGGATGTTACATTCTCCACCCCTTAGAATAATCATCGTCTCGATGATTTCATGATAAATAGATAAACTAACCCACTATTCATTTGCTACATAAATATATTTCGAATCAGCTTAGAATTTGTAGCAATATTATTTCCGTTAAATCATAAAGGTCACGACATCCCTTTTAACATATAGAAAATTAGTAATATAATATGTAGACATAATACATTACTGCCTAAACGAATGATTTTATGGGTTCATTAACAAAATCTTCATTAGTAATTATTAATCAAAAAGTATCTTAGTCCCAATATTCAGTTGTAGGCTTATCTACCAAATTTTCTTATCTACCACTTTTACACAAAGATTGAATTTAGTACTTTAACAAAACATTTTCTTAAAAAATATGTCAAAAAGATGTGGAAAAGTAGTCTAGATATTTTCCAGATTCCCCCAAGTGGCATTTTCTTCAGAATATTGGTCCCACTGGACCCTACGTTGTGAAACCTCATGGTTTCTCAAGTGTAACTTTTGGGTTTCTAGTATCCTTATAGGATTAACCGCGATTACCCCTGGATCCAGAACCTAAAATGAATCCCAATTAAGTACATGTGTTAAATCAGGTACATATTTCTTAAGCAAGGATACATGAAATACATTGTGTAGCCTGGATAGAGCGGGAGGCAGTGCTAGGTTGTAGGCTACTGGTCCAATGACCTCTAGGAATTCAAATGGTCGTACAAACCTAGGAGATAGTTTGGCTGACTTGCCAAACGAAATGGAACTCTTTTTAGGTTTGACCCTAAGAAAAACTTTATCTCCCACGTTAAAATTTCTATCAATTATTTTTAAATCTGCATAACTTTTCTACCTAATTGCTGCTTCTTTCAATCTTTCTCAGATTAATTTAACCTATTTTTCCATTTCTGAAAGCATTTCTTGTCCAATAAGTACCCTATCTTCAGGATTATCCCAAATTATAGGTGTTCTACACCTATAACCATATAAGGCCTCAAAAGGAGCCATCTTAATGGAAGAATGGTAAGTGTTACTATCAAAAAATTCAACCAAGGGAAGATACTCTTCCCATTTGTATTGTTGATCCATGCAATACATTCTTAGTAAATATTCTAACACTTTATTTAGTCGTTATGTTTGGCCATCAGTTTCAGGATGGTAGAAATTCTACCAAAATTTGGAAGTTATCCTTGAGTCCCTGTCTAAAATTATTACTTCTGGAACTCCATGTAATTGGAAAACTTCTTGTACAAACCTTTTTACAAGTATGGGTGAATTATCCATTAAATTACCTACTATAAAATTTGCCACTTTAGTTAACTTGTCTATAACTACAAGTATAACATCATGTTTATTTTGGGACATAGGTAGACCTTGGATAAAATCCATAATTATAACTTGCCACTTATATTTTGGCATGTTGTGAGGATATAATAGTCCTGCTGGATGTAAATGTTCAGCCTTAACTTCCTGACATTCCAAGCATTGTGAGACGTAAAGAATCACATCATTTGTCATCTTTTTCCAGAAGTATTACTTTTTGATGTCCACCATCATCTTTGTTACTCCTCAATGTCCCAAATAAGGAGCATCATGAAATTATATCATGACTTTATTTATGAGTTCTTTACCTTCGGGTACATATATTATGTTTTTATAATGTAGAATCCCATCTGTTTCCACCTTGAAACCATCATACCTTTTGTCCCTTGGATCTTTTTCTAGAGTTGTTTTAACATGATTGTAGTAGGGGTCATTGGTTAACTCATTTTTAAATTCATCTTTGAGCTGGGTTCTAAATGTAATTTTAGTAGCAATCTGCTTTCTGTGACTTAAGGCATCAGCCACCATATTCTCTTTTCCCTTAATGTAATTTATATCAAAGTCATAATTTTCTAGGAACTCCAACCATCTTTGATTCCTTGCATTTATATTTTGCTGCATAAAAATGTACTTGAGCCCAAGATGATTTGTTTTGAGTTCAAAAGGTTTTCCTAGCAAATAGTGTCTCGATACCTGCAGCGCATGAATAATCGCATCAAGCTCAAGATCATGTGGTGCATAATTTACTTCATGCACACTCAAATTTCTACTTTCAAAAGCTACCACATGCCCATCTTGTAGTAGTACTCCACCCAAACCTTCCCCTGAAGCATCGGTTACCACTAACAAGTTCTTGTTTGGATCCAGAATCTTCAACACTGGAGAACTTGTGAGTCTAAATTTTAACTAATTAAATGCTTCTTCACACTTATTGTCCCAAAAAAAATTCTTACCCTTCTTTTACAAAGAAGTGATAGGTCCTACTAACCTAGAGAAGTCCTTTATGAATTTTCGATAGTATCCTACTAGACCCATAAAAATTCTGACTTCATGCAAATCCTTTGGTGTTGGACATTCCATGATGGAATTGATCTTTGAAGGGTCCAGCGAGATTCCTTATTTACTTAATAAGTGGCCTAAGTATTGTACTTTGTATTTATAGAAAGCACACTTAGATCATTTTCCATATAATTTATGTTTTTTGAGAATTCCCAGCACAATCCTTAAATGTTCATCATGTTCTTCTGCATTCTTAGATTATATTAATATATCATTAAGAAAGATAAGTAAAAATTGGTTTAAGTATTCCCTAAACATGTTGTTCATCAAGTTCATGAAAGTGGCAGGTACATTTGTTACACTAAAGGGAAAAACTGTAAACTGGTAATGCCCATACCTTGTTCTAAAAGTGGTTTTATGGATATCTTCATCCTTGATTCGCAATTGATGATAACCGGATCTTAAATAAATCTTGGAAAACACTTTTGTGCCCCCCATTTAATCAAATAGATCATCGATTTGGGGTAACAGGTACCGATTCTTCACTGCTAGCTTGTTGAGAATTCGGTAATCAATACAAAGTCTGAGGGTCCCATCCTTCATTTTTATGAAGATAACCGGTGCACCCCATGGTGATATACTTAGCCTAATAAGACTCAAGGACAAAAATTCATGTAATTGAGCTTTCAACTAAGCTAATTCAGTTGTTGTCATTCTGTATGGTGCCTTTGAGATTGGTTCCGTTGTTGGTTTAACCTCTATTGTGAGGTCAAATTCACGCTTAGGTGGAAGTTTGGGAAACTCATTTGGAAACACATCTCTAAATTCCCTTAGGATGGGAAATGCTTCAATTAAAGGCTCAATTTCTTGTCCCGAATTTTTTATTTTTATAGCATATAGATGGTAGATCTTCCTCTTTTCCTTTTTTAGCTGCATGGTAGAAATCGACCTAGTGACAAACTCTCTTTTAACACCCTGAACACTTGCTATTTTCTGTTGATCATCGCAGCAGGTTACACTTTTCCCTAAGCAATCTAAGGTTGCATTATGTTGGCTTAACAAATTTATACCTATGAGAACATCATAGGATCCAACAGTTGCCACATACAGGTTTAATCTTGTCATGAACTTAGGTAATTCTAGTGGTGCCTCAAACAAACATTGATTCACTATGTGTACAACATTATTTATATATTGTATAGTCCAAGTGTGTTCCATGTACCCGTCTCTTATTTTGAGTTTATCAACAACTTTAGATGAAAGAAAATATTTTGTTAAAATGGAATCAAATAAAATAGAAATAGTTTCTCCAAAAATCTTCGCTAAAGTTTCTATTGGAGTCACTTACTTTTCTACTTTCTTATTATGGAATGCAACATAAATATTATGTTGTTTCCCCTCCTTATTTACCACACTAAATACCTTCTACTGATTATTCCATTGTCCTCTTTGTAGACAATTGTTAGCAAAATGATCACCACCGCACTTAAAACATCATCCTAATGGTCCTTTTCTCTCAATCTTATTTTAGCTGAAACTTGTTCCGTGTTGCCCATTTTTATTATTATTCACAACAATTCTACCCGCTATATCTCTTTTATTGACAGGCTTGAAATTTTTGTTTCCCTTTTTCCATGCTGGTTTACTTGTGGTTGATGTTTGGAAATGGCTATTTTTCCTATTTTTTTCCTCTTTAGAGGCATAAATAGTTCACAACTTTAGTTCTTGCTCAATAGTTTTTTCAAACAATTTTTCCATAGAGATAGGTCAATAAACATCTATCTCACCACCAATACTAGGATTCAATCTGATTATAAATTTTCTCACTCTAAACTTCTCATCCTTTTGATACAAAGGAACATATTTCAGCAATCGAGTGAAATGTTCCCAATATTCTATAACTGAGTCATATTTTGGAATTTTGCCATCTTTTTGTCAAAGTATAGCTGAGGTATCCATCTTCAATGAAATTAGGCCTTGAACTACTCCCACGTGATCATACCAAAATCAATTCCTAGTTCCATTTTCTGGTTATCCCACCAGGAAGATGCTTCACGAGAAAATTGGTAGGCTCCTCATACTACTTTTGTCTCCTCTGAAAATTCCCTAATCTCAAAATACTTTTCCATTTCAGAGATTCAATTTTCACCAACATCCCCAAGAGTTGTACCTAATTTACCTTTCATTCAAAAGGTTAAGGATTTCTTCTAACTTAGCAGTCATATTATCCGGCACGTCATCATTTACCCAAGTGTCACTTGCCATACAAGCTCTTGTTGCTAGCCTAGCCATATTTTCCTATTTTATAAATGAGGATACTTTTATTAGAATGTGTGTCCCATTAATGTTCAAGTGTCTGAGCCTCTAGCTCTGATACCAAACTGTAACACTCAAAATTAAAAGAGCTGAAAAATGAGGATTTTTTTAACATATAAACATAATAACATAATAACAATCGTACAAATTTATTTAATCAATTTTTTCTCTTTTTATCTATCTGATAACATCCATGTAAGTCATGTGTGGCTGAGAAGTGTGTATCTAGATCCCCACGACCTCCCTTCGTCACTACTTTGAATGACAATGCATACTAGCATTTCGGCTCAACCTTTTCAAGGTCATTGGAACTATGTGAAAGTCCTTGGGTCTACCATGAAGCTAGTTTCCTGGCTTTGTATTCTAGTATCTGACCATTATCTACCTCATGTTCAGTATTTCAACTTCCCATTATTAGGTTAAAGACAATTTTATTAATTTAATTGGAGGACTAGGTGATTAGACAATGCATAGCCATCAATGCATTACTTTTGCCAAAGTTATCTACCATGTAGGTTAGGGCTAAACTCAAGATAGCACATTAGTCTTATGATTTTTAAGTCTTCTACCACCTCACAACTATCCCTTTCACACTTATCTAGATCTTTATATTTTTATTTTTTATTTCCAATTAAACCTATCTTACAAGAGTTTATATTGAGATAGATGTCCAAGGTTAACTAGGATCTTTGTGAGATAAGTACATTCGTTATGCTAAAATGTAACTATATCAACATTCTGCATGTAATTATCCCTTAATATGCCTAATGGATATTTTCATCCATTTACCATCCCATTTAATCTCTTTTTTTCCTAATGTTTGATTCTTTAAGCTTAAATTACCTTTTTACAATGATACTATTCCATTATCCAAACAATAGGATTTATAAACTTATCATATTAATACCAAGTTTACCGAAAGGCCGAATTAAATATATATTAAAATATATATATTTAATTATTCCTTAGATTAGGTACACCACTAAATAGCTTATTTAATTTAGAAATTAAAGCCAATTGATTGTTACAATAATTGCCCAATTATCAACTTCATACATTGATAACTATCAAATAAATGTATTCAACAATTTGTGAAAAGTAAGATTTCACAACTCAAGTATTCATCATTTACTCATATTGAGATATTATTACACACAAAGTAATCATCTCTTTAATAAAATCATATATTACATATGCCATTAAGGTGAAATATATAACCGGTATAATAATTCTCACATAATGAGGTTTGAATATCTACAATGGGTCCAAGATCCCAATAATTCAGCCAAAAATTAAACGATATCATACTTTCACCAATTGAAATCCAAGTATCTCATTGAGATCCATTCTATGATAAAACTTAACAAGACATGAGTTTCCGCACATCTGAATGTAATGGCTAATGGTCCTGCAAGACTAGAGTAGTGGTATGATGTCAGTTCAAAATGAACTGGCATGAATATTAACTCCATTTTTTGATACAATTAATTAATAAAATATGAAAGGATATACATGTTGTTTTATCAACAAGCACATGGTAATATGGCTGAAAATGTATTACTACATGGTTTCTATAAAGATACAGCTATGGATGCACACAAATAAAACAACCAATTTCTATTTCAGCGATCATGTTTCCCTCTAATCGTAAAGTTCAATACATTTGTATTCCAACTTCAATCAATAAGAATTTGACATTTAAAATTTCTACATAACTTCATAAAAATAATATGATTAAGAAGAGTATTTTTTTCAGTCAATGAGCAGGTCTACAAATTAGCACAAAAATCACCATATTTACATCACTTTAACATTTTCTATTTGGTAAACAAACATCCCAGCCAACAATATAGCAGCACCATGGTTACATCATTTAAACATACTATTTTTAGTAAAAGGAAAGCTAATAATTTCTTTCATAAGATATCATTATTTTAAGCCTAATTATGCCTCCAATTACTCCTTGGTGCATCTTGTTCAAGTTGTCATGGCTTTCATGCCCTTGCCAAGACAAGCAATTTCTTTTTCACATTCTTATTAGAATCCAAGTTATATTGGCACGTTGGAGGTTACAGGCCAAATGCCATTTTTTTGTAATTATTCACACATAACAATACACCCTCATTTATACATGAACCAATTTAGTGGTCCATAATAATAAAATTTCTTGAAAATGCAGCCCCGTGCAAGAGCTTTGACACCCACAAATTATCATTCAAAAGATCTTAATAAATTAAAAATCAGACCTATAAATAACAACCAAGAATAAAAATACAAAACCCCAACCGGTTGCATACCCATATTGATTGGGTTACCCAAATAGATTCCTTTATGAAAATAGATTTGTATACCCAAATCGATTTGTTTACAGAAAACACACTACCAAATTTCAGTTTAACAAAATGAAAACCCACAAGCATAAATCAATTTTAAACATACAAATTCACGAAAAGTTTTCCTTCTTCCTGTACAGGAAAAACCCAAATCTTTATCTTTTGGGTATAATTTATTATAATGTAGAGAAGGAATTTTTAACCTTTCTTTTACTTTATTTTTGCTGATCAAAACCCAAAACCCCATCTGCGTATTTTTATGGGTTAGATTAAAACCATACAAAGAAAACTAAAAATAATGTCGAATCCATCAATTTCCTTTTCATACTTCATCTCTAAAAAATTTAATCAAAATTTGTCCACAATTTCCTTGATTTCCATTAAAAATAGAATGTGTATTTCCTCAAATTTTTTCAAATAATGGAGTAGAGAAAGGAGAAGATATTCATGCCTGAAGTAAACCCAGAATCGGAAACCTTCTACTCTTCCTACTCCAACAAGTTGAATCCTTCTTTCCTCCAAAACTCACGCAAGTATTTCATAAGGGGAGAATAAAAATAGATGAAGGAAAAATAACAAAAAAATATAATAAAAGAACTATACTTAGGCAGCATATTGAAGAATTTTCAGGCTTCCCAATGCTGCTACGTGTTCTAGTGCATGCGACACACTTTTTCCATGTGAAGTTGTTTCACTTTATGAAACCCATAAATTTCAATAACTAAATAAATTTTTTTGGCTTACATGTCAAATCCCTCTAATATATATATATATATATATACACTAATTAATATTTCATACATTTTTTTTTAGTTTAGTTGTTACCTAGCTTAATGATTAAGTTAAAATTAACATTCATAATACAAGTCCACATATTTCAAGTAATATATTAACATAAAAATTAGTTGAATTTCTATGTTTATATAAAACATTCCAATACAAAAATCACCATGTCCATAAATAATAATTCAAATATTCTTATAAAGTTGGATTGATATAACATTCTCAAATAAAACAGAGACAATTATCATCATGGTCATGCAAAACCTGAACAAAACAAATGCCGACCAAACTAATTAAAATAAAGTAACCAGAATATAAATAACCAAAAGATTCACTATCATTTATGAACCATTTTACCTATGATTAAGTCCTAATAAAGTTTTACAAAGGATCATCAAGGTGGGTACAGGGTTATTCATTCCACACTGTTATGCCCCGTAAAAGAACATATGGGTCTCGATACGATGAACCAAATTAATTTTAAACCCAATGATGATCTTGTCTAATCTTGTTTAGACTTAACCGTAGTTAATTTAAGTTACAAGAATTTTTGGGATGTTACATAGAGATTTCTAAGAATGATATTTTATGTTTCCATGGTGTAGAGGGTGATGAGATGTTTCCAAAAAGTCTTCTCCTACCTAAATATGAGTTTCAAGTCAAAAGATATGGCTGTTTGAAGTTCTTCGGGTCGCGCACTTAATATTTGAAGAGTCTATCCACTAGAGGGTCCACATGGCAACCTGGCACTCATTTGATATTTTCCCTCTGCCTTTCTCTCTTGAAATAAGGCTGAATTGATGCCTGGCGTCTTCCGTGAGCTCTTTGGGCATCTTTATATTTTTCCTGAGTCCCTTTTCTTGGCGGGTCAAAAGTTTGACCCTCGACACGTGGAGGCCTGATGCTTGTTTGGAATTCCACCCCAAATTTTACCTTTGAATGTGCGTCATGCTGACACTTGGCACCATCCATCGGCCTACCTCTGCTTTGACAAATCAACTCCTGACTTTGTCCGTTTTTTAGACCTAGGACACGTGGAAGGTCTGCACTCATTTGGAAAGCCACTTAGGATTTTAGCTTTGAAGGAGCATCAGGTTAACACGTGGAAGCCTCTGTAGGCTCTCTAAGTTTTGAACATCCACTCCCACTTTCTTGGGCCCCTGAACACATGGTGACCCAACGCTCATTTACAGATCACATTTTGGGCTGTGCCTTTGAATGTGCAGCGTCGAGACACATGGCTCCTTTCACTGCACCCTTTTACTTAACCAATTTTGGGCTTGCTATCATTTTTACCTCTGTTGACCATTAGCTACATGGAGGGCTGGCGCAAGTTTGAGCCTTTGCTCAGGATCCCACTTTTGAATGTGCACCATTTGGACACTTGGCACCTTCCATTGAGTTGAAGAATTTTCAACGGCCGGTGTAAATTTTGGGGCTCTAGACCCATGGAGGCTTAGCGCTTGTTTGGGGATCAACTTTTGGATTCAATCTTTAGAGGTGCACCATTTAGAAACTTGGTAACATCCATTATCTCCTCCATACTTTGTCATTATTGGTGCTCATTCTGAATCATTTGCAGAGCCCGAAGACCTTGAGCCTTCGCCATTTCTTTTCCTTTGATCCTCTGGATTCTTTTGTTTCGTTCGGGATCATTTTGGCCCTATGTTCCTCGAGTCAATCTCACTTGTCCCCTTGTTTTTTGTTCTAGAATGTGAGTTTTCCGGTCTGAATCATTTCCTTCAGATTTTCTTTATGTACGGGGTCATGTTTGACCAATTTTTTTGGGGAGAATTTGGGATAGCAAGCATTTTTCTTATGAGTATCTATAACTTTAATTTTAATATCGTTTAGTGATGTTTATTGAATAAGAAAATATTTTGTGTAATATATATTTGTATGAAGGCATATTTTATGAAAAACTTGTAGTCCATCTAATGTGTTTTAATTTTATAAGATTTTTTTGTGTTTTAGGGTACTTAAAATTTTGGTGTTTTTTTAGAGAGAGTGAGAAAAAAAAGGAAAATTATAGTTATGGGAGAGATTTTGTGGATTATTTAATGATAATGATATTGTTTTGATGTTTCATGCATTTTCAAAAGTTGTATGTTCTTTGTTTAGGCATTCTGACCTCATGTAGCTAGATCCACATCAATTGGTATTATAATAGGATGTGGATCTTGTGAGAATGGTGAAGGTAATATATATTACACTTATGTTAATGATATACTAGGAGAGTATGTTATTCCCAAATGAGTAATCTTACAAAAGAACTATAAAAATAAGTTGTTAAGATGATAAAAGAAGTTACGTGTGTCATATGTAGACATGTAGATAGAATTGAAAACCCAAATAGTGATACTAAATAATTAAATTCATTAAGGTAATAAGGATGAAATCGACAATAAAATGGGAGAGATGAAGAACATTAAATGAGAGGTTATTCGAATAGATCGCTATCAAAGCTATAGAGGGAAAGAATTATGACATCAAGATTAATGTTCCTAATCATGGTGAAAGAATATACCCATAGAATAAGACTGATTATTTGAATTGCATATAAGACTTATTTGAGTGGATAACCCTCTCAAAGGTGAACAAGGTTAATTTTACATGCACCAACTTGGGAAAACATGCTTTCACTTTATGGGATAACATGTCAAATGATATCTATAAAGGAAAGGAAAGGATATGACACAAAACTTGAATAAAATGGTTTCAAAACCTAGGGGAAAAAATGTCTAATAATTGATGAGTATACGATGTATTTTTATAAGATATTAATCTAGGTAGAATAGGGAGAGAATAAATCACATTGTAATTCCCACTCCTCTTCAAAACTGATTGAAATATGTTTTCAATTTCGAATTGATTATAATCTTGAACCTTGCTACTATATTCTAGTTAGCATACTAATAATATGTGCATGATATAATTATTACTGTTGTGTTCTTTTTGTTATTAATCTTATGGTTGTAGTGTAGACTTTGTTGTACATTATTGTATATGATTTTACTAACCTAATTGATAGACAATATGGAGGTGTTATACTCTTAACATGATGTGACTTATGTGATGGATTTTATATGCTTGATTTACATATAAGTGTTGATGTTCTTAGTGCTACTATTGTATTGACACATCGGACTCGATTTATGAATATTTCTAGATGATTGTTGATGTTATGATCTTAGTACAAATTGATGGATTGGTAGAATCTAAATGTTATAAATTTGAACAATTGTTGAATAACTCGATTTTGATGTTGTTTTAATTATGATATTCGATGAGGTGAATTATGATGTAAATATGTATGTTCTTTATTATCTCGATGTTGTTAATGTTGCCATGAGGCCAGAAAGGTATTGTTTGATTTTGTAGGAAATTACATCACAACAAACTATAGGGGATAGGTGAACAACAGCGAAGGAATGTTGGGTATTGGTAATAGGTCACCATGGAAACTCGTTTAACGTTATGTTGTGTTGTGTATGCCTAGTTAGGAGGTTTCCCATGGGGAGTGACCTCACATGTGTGGCCATGGGGATAACGTTTCTCTTCTTTTAATTTTGTGTGTGTTTTATTTTGTGTTATGCTTTGAATTATTAGAAATTGTAGTGACTTTATTATCAATTATTAATGTGTCTTAATTAGCTAATCTAACTAAATTTGTTAACTAAAATAAGGATGTGAAAATTGAATAGTTATGAGGGTAGATGGTTCTTGAAATCTTGGCGATGTATTATTGATTTTTTTTTTAATTTTGTGTGGTGTACCCTTCTCTAACTTTGAAATTCGGATTTTGACTTGGGAGGCCTTTTTGGAGGCTCGTGAGACAATCTAAGCTTGTCCCGTGCCTCTTAAATTCACCCAACAACCATACTTATTGTATGGGGATTTCATTTTAGAATTATTTATGCATTTTGGGGTGTTAAGGGTGAAAATAATTGCACTTGCCTACTTACCACATTTAATTTGTCCTTGGTAGTCTGGGTGTGCAAGTTTGAGTATCATGTGGGCTTTTCATAAGTCTTACATGTTCATTTATCATCTTGGGCTTGGTGTTTGACTTGTGCATTTGAATGGATTAATGATGAAGTGACATCCTACATGGATCCATCTTATCATCCTCACATCCCATTTTTATTTATTGATGGAATTTGATGGATTTGGGGTTACTTGTTCATTTTATTTCTTTGCACTTTCTAAATTGGGAGCTTGTTGGATTTTATTTTAGGAGTGTTCTTGGCTTCAAGGTGTAAAATTTATTATGGAGTGAAGTCTCTTGGAAGATTTATGGAGAGGTTGGATCTCTACGTTTGTTTTTTATTTGTAGATTTGAAGATTGTGCTTGTTAAATATTGTATGAGTGTTTTGAATGTGTTTTTTTGTTTATTTAGGTAGTTTGTCTTATTAAGGGAGTGGGATATGGAAGTATGGGACCATTGGGGAGGAAAAAGGGAGTTGTGAGGCATGCATTTTAGAGGGAGTGTGATTTGTAGTTTCACCTCTGGGGAGTGAAAAGGAAAACATGGATATATATTTTCATACTTGTAAGGGGATAGATAATGATGCTTTATTGTTGTATTGTGCACAAGAAGGCTATGGGTTAAAATCCTACTTCATTTGGGAGGAAAATGGAGCTGGTTCCTATATTCCTTGCTCCTTTTTGGCTTTATATAAAGCCTATGTGTTGTTTGAGAAAGTTGTAAATTATGTTAAGTATGTCTAGCTAGATGTGTTGAATGTTTTGGATTGTATGTTTTTTTTGTTGAAGCCATTTAGAGCTGACAATGGTTGTATTATACCCATCATTGCTTCTTTGTTGGGGCTTAGAAGCTAATGACAAAGATGGATTATCTCCATCATTAGATATTTGGTTGGGTGGAGAGTGTTGCCAAATCTCCAATTTTGTTGTGTGCTTGATTTTGATGAGATGGTATAGATAAATTGAAGTTCTCTTTTTGGAGAAATATGTGTGAAGTTGCAGTTCGTTCTACTATGACTCTACAACTTGTAATTTCTACCTATAGTGTCATTGGATGTAACCTATTATTTTATTGGATAGTTATTATAAATCAGTATAATATGGATTGCATTATTTTGTTGGAAATGGGAACCTTGAAATGGTTTTGTAATTAAAACAAAGTGATTTTAAATCCATATATTACTCAAATTGTTTTGTAAATCTATTTTTGAAAAATTTAGTGTCCTTGAACGAAAAAGGGGTGTTGATCATTTTTGCATTATTGTCAATTATGTTGAAGGTGATTAAATTTTATTTAGGTATGTGTTATGTTGGAAAAGTAGCACCCTAGGATTTACACATTACAAAACACTACTTTTGACTAATATGGGATTTTATCAAGGTGGGGGACGCTTGCGATTGAGATAAACCTCCATATAAGGTTTTCACAAGGGTGTGGGACCCTTGTCTATGTCAGGATGCCTTTTGAATTAATGAATGCTGGAGTAACTTTCCAAAGAGCAATGGATGTAGTATTTTCTAGTTATATTAATGATTTCATTGTTGTTTATCAAGATGATTTAATTGTGTTTTCCAGAAGAATAAATGATCACTTGCAAAACTTGGAGAGAATTTTGAGGAGGTGTAGAGAGTATGGCATATCATTGAATCCCAAGAAGTGCCAATTTTTAGTGTAAAAGTAAAAGCTTTTTGGTCACATTGTATCAAAAGCAAGCGTCATGATTGATCCCAAGAGAGTGGAAGCCATCAGTAAGGTTCCAATTCCAAGAACTAAGAAGGGAATTCAATCCTTCTTTGGACAAATAAACATTATCAGAAGATTCGTGTCTAACTTTGCTAAGATGACCATCCCTATCACTAGCATGTTAAAGAAGGACCAAGTTATCAAATGGGAAGAAGCTTCCATTCAATCTTTCAGTAGGATCAAAGAAGCATTAAAGAATTCCCCTGTTTTAGCAGCTCCAAATTACAAGAAGCCTTTTCAAATGTTTTCTTTTTCTTCAAAAAACACCATTTCATCTGTCTTGTTGCAGAAGGATGATAAAGGGGCCAAGAGACCAATTTCCTTTTTCAGAAAGGCATTGCAAGGAGCTGAGTTGAAGTACACCATCATGGAGAAGCAATAATTTTCCTTGGTGAAACCAACAAAGGTTTTCAGACCTTACATCTTGAGCTCTAAAGTTGTTTCTTATGTTCCCCACAACATGGTGAAATATATCTTATCAGAGATGGAGGTCTCAAGCCAAATATGTAGATGGGTAAACAAGTTGCAGGAATATGACATGGATATCCAAACCACAAAATTTATAAGAGGTTTGGGCCTAGCTAAGCTTATGGCTAAGAGAAACCTACAAACTATTGAGGTGAATGAAGTAGAAGGAGAAAGGTTGGAAGTCCTTGAATAGTTGGTAAGCTCTGAATGGTACAAAGATATAATATTTTATCTCAAACATATATGATTCCTTGAACATCTGAGTAAAAATCAGAAAAGGGCTCTTAAGTTAGCCTCTCAAAAATATGTCATCACTAATTTTGGGTTAGCTTTGAAGAACATGGAGGGAGTGCTCTTAAGATGAATTGCTAAGGTTGAATCCCTAAAGGTAATTATTGATCTCCATGGAGGAGTTTGTGGGGGACATTTTGCTGGAAGAGGTACAACAAATAAAATCTTGAGGGTTGTTTATTGGTGGCCAACTCTCTTCAAATATAAAACTCTATTGGTAAGGAAATGTTAAAGTTGCTATCATTTTTCTGGAAGAATGAAAGCTTCAGGATCCCTTCCTTTGCATCCTGTGTCAATTGAAGCCCCATTTAAGAAATGGGGAATGGATTTCATTGGTGAAATTTCATATCCTTTCAATGTTGTTCATAAATGGATTCTTGTAGCGAATGATTATTTCACTAAGTGGGTGTAAGCAATCCCCACCAAGAAAGCAACACACCAAGTTAACATGGGCTTCATGTTGAATCAAATCATATGCATATTTGGAGTACCAACAAAGATTGTTGCTGATAATGACATGAATTTTAGAGCTAAACCTTTGTTGGAAATGTCCAAAGGGTATGGAATCAATTTGACATATCCTTCTAACTACAATCCCTAAGGAAATGGACAAGTTGTGTCCATCAATAAAAACTTGTTGAAGATCATTAGAAGAACCTTGGAGATAAACAAAAGGAAGTGGGATGAGAAACTGAAGTTTGATATTTGGGATAACAGAATCACTGTTAAAAGAGCTATTGGTAACAGCCCATTTGAGTTGGTATATGGAACTCAAGCTTTTTTTCCCCTTCATTTGCAATTGTATTCATTTCAGTTTGTTCAACAAATTTAAGATCAAGAAGTTAGTCAATATAATGCTTGAATCAATCATATTATTGAGTTAGATGAAGAAATAAGGGCATCCCATCAGCAACATGTGAAGTTCAAAGAAAAATTGAAGAAGTTATTTAATAAAAAGGTGACTCTAAAAGCTTTCAACGTTAGCGATCTTGTGCTATTATGGGATAACAAGCTTGAAGACAAGGGAAAGAATGTTAAATTTGATGCATTGTGAATGGACCCTTATTCAATTGACATTTGATTGGTTAAAATACCTTCTTCCTAAAATACTTTCATTTTTTTTGTGTTTGTTTGTCCTTGTCCTTGGCGGCCATTTTGTTGGTTTCTCAGTTCATCCTTCGGGGAGTTAGTTATTATTGTTCTTCTCTGCAAGCTTATTCTTTGACTCCATTTCCCAATAGTTTATTTTTCACACTTGGTCTGCTATTTATTCTTGTGGCACTCACAAGGAGTACCCATCCCTGAGTCAGAGCTGATGCTGGTGCTCAGTTTGATCTCACCCTGTTTTTCCTTGAAATTCTTTAGTTTACGGGCTCTGTTGTGTTTTCTATCTCTCTGTATTGATGCATGAAAACTCTATTCTCTATTTGGTTTCCATGATCAATCCCTTCCTTGGTCGAGGATCACTTAAAGTCAAGAATTTTATTTTCATTCCTTTGTCCATGTGAAAAGAATTTGTAACTTGGGTGAAAACTCGGGTATTTTCCCTTCCTTCCATTTTTCCACAGTCACATTTTGTTGTCCCTATCATTTTTGTCCCATATATCTATGGAAACATTATTGGATGTGGCTCTGAAGATCATATTTGAGCCTTATATAATTTCTAAATTCTGTGACTTGAAAGAAAGATTCGTTTTTGGGCGCAAATGGTGATTTTTCTGCATTTTACAGTTTGACGGGTGTTTTTTTCCTCGTCAAATTTATATCTCAGAGTCTGTGGAAACATGGCCCTTTCTAGTTAGATGCAGCTCGGTGAGGTGCTTTCAAACTCTAAGGCCCACTTCAAATCAAGGCTTGTCCATGTGGAGGGCCGGTGCTCATATGAAAATTCTCCTTTTGGTTTGGCCTTGGAGTTGTGCTGGGGAGACACGTGGAGGTTTCTGCTTCCTTGCCCAAGCTTAGATAATTTTTTCATGTAGGTGGGATAGTTTTTATAGACCATGGACACATGGAAGGCCCGTGATCATTTGAAGATCTACCTTAGGGTCCCACCTAAACAGTTGCGCCAGGGAGACACATAGAGGCTTCTGTTGACTCTGCTCTATACTTAAACTTTTCAAAGCAATATTCTTAGTCCTGGGACATGTGGAGGGACGGCGCCTATTTGGGGATTGGCCCCTAAATTTTATTTTGAAGAAGTGTCAAGAGGACACTTAGAGGCTTCCGCTCACTCTGCCCTTGCTTGGACTTTTCAATGGCCAAGGAAAACTATCTCAAACCCTAGACACATGGTGCCTTCCGCTGAACCTTCACCTTTTTAAAAAAATCTGCAAAACTAAAACACGTGGTGAGCCCATGCTTGTTTGGGGTCTCCGCTTTTGGGGACCATGTCAAAGTATTCCATTGAGACACATGGAGGCTTCCGCTAGCTCCCTTTTTACTGAGACCTTTTCAAATGCCAAAAGGAGTTTTTCTTGGGCCTAGGGCATGTGGAAGACCCGCAATTTTTTGGAAACTTGCCCATGTACTTGTCCTTTGCAGTTGCACCAAGGAAATATGTGGATGGCTATAATATAAAGTAGAGAAGGGGTAGGATCAATGGTTGTTATGCATTGCATCTGTTTTTATGCCTTTTTTTCTTCAAGACTCCTAGAGATGTGAATACGCACTGTTTATCATTATTTTTTGATGAAATTCCTTGTCTTTTTCATCTGTAAAGTGCCATTGAATGGTTTCAGAACTTAATTTGTGAGTCTAAGGATTGTTAAGGTCGATATTTGGAAGTTGGAATTTCTCAGGAACTTGAAAAAATGTGAATTACCAAAGAAGATGGATGTGGGAAAAAGTTTCAAAGGAAAGAGAGGGAAAAGGATTAAATGATGAATGTTGTATGTGTAAAAGATAAAAAAGGTGTTTCCTCGAGAGTGAGAAAGGATTACCTGTCAGATCCAGTTGTATAGAGCCTCCGGAGAATGACTAAAATGGGGATTTCTCACATGAAATAATCAGAATGATTAGAAGGATTGCCAAAAATTTGTGGCATGGAATCCTAGTCATTAGTCGAGGGCCTGAGAAATGTGATCAGTTCATAATTGGTCCACCTGGCAACTTTTGGATGTAAATTTGTTAAATGTCACTTTATGAGGAAGATTGGTAACAACCAAAGGTCCCTCAAATATTGTTCTTTCTGGAGGGAAAATTTGGGATGAGTGAATAAGTGAAATGTATAAATGGAATGAGAATACTCTTACAAAGGGTCAGGGGTTGAATTCTTAAGATAAAATTTGAGAGATCCCGTCTTCTTGAGAGACCAATCTGAGATACCTAGTTAATTTCTTCTGTGTTAGATTTTCTATCATGTCAAGTTGGTTGCAAATACATAGCCATTGATAATCTTTGATATTTCTCTAGAAGCTTTCCCCTGCTGATGAATCTATTCAACTTTGATTTAATTTGTGTCAATATTGGAGCAATTTGTGTCTGCTTTGTTTGATAATGTCTACAAGTAGTTTTTCTTATTCCTATTGTAATACTGTGTTAAATTCCCTCTAAATCACACAGGATTTCATCCTTGTGATAGTTTAGTGGCATTTACAATTTCATTTCAAGAATATATTTCATCCTGTGATGAGATAAATAATTTAAAATCACTTCACTATCATTTGTTCATAAAGGTTGTGTCTAAGCCTTTGAGTGTATCTTAGGCATGAGGAACTATGGGTCTTTTATATTTTATTGAGTCTTTATCTTGAGCCTTCATGTTATATTCTCAAATATTTTGTGAAACCGTGTCGATCTGGGCCTCCATTTAAGCACACCTTTTGGTTAAAGGAATATCTTAGCTATCCGGAAGCTTTTTTTCATTTGGCTTTCCAATTGTTGTGAATTATCTCAAAGATCGGGTATAATCAATTTTATCCTCCTTAATCTCCCACCAAAATCATTAGAAAACAATGACTCCATAATATCTTTAGTAACCTTAGCCATTTTTTGAAATTATCTCCATCTTTTAGAACTAAGTACTCTTGAGAGTTAAATTATGGAGTATTGATCATACTTTCCCAAGGTTTTCTTCATAAAATTTGTGCAAAAGAAGGATACCTCTATCTCCTTCATCAAACAAAGGTTACACTACGGGTCCTCTAACCCTTGTCAAAAGGCATGGCCTAAAGTAGTGAGGATACGTCAAATCCTCTTGAAGGTGCTATCCATCTCTCCACAATATGAGTGACAAAGGGCCAGTTAGATGTCATCCCCGACTACAAAACGACATACATCATGATCTATCTGTCTCTAAGATGCATGTTGAATCTATGATGATGATCATCTTGAAAAGGAGAATGAATTTGGATACCAACACTTGTGGCACCATTATCGGGGATCATTTGTTTATTTGTTGCTAGTTAATATCCATTTGGCCCGTCAACACTCGTGGTGCCGTTACCGGGGAATCTTTTAAGTATTTTACAAATGCAGTACATACATACCCTAGTAATAATTCTTACACATTTTTTGTGCCAATACATTGCTGAAACATCATTATTTGTTTAGAACTGTAAGAATTGTTCAAAGTTGTTAGTTCTTAGTGCAATATTTCCAGCTTATATAGTTATTCCACTAAAGTATGTATCATCATTGACAAATTTGGGTAGAAGAAGAGCAGATCATGTAAGATTTTCATGAATTTAGTATTGACATACATTTGATAGGGTTTTCATAGTGCATTTGCACAAACTAAGGTGAAAATCCTTAGTGGCGACTCCGTGTTGTTTAAATTCTTAATAAATATCAGTGTCTTAACATATATCAAGTAAGATTTGTCATTAATCTCTACAAAAGTTGGAAGGAAGAAGATGTTTCTTTGTCAAGGACCCTAGTAGAAGGTTGTTTTCAGAGTTGGGAAAGTATAATTCAGAGGGAAGAAGAATTAGGAAGGTTGTTGGAGATCAAGCATCAAGAAAAGACATCTCCATTGGTGAAACTAATCAGCCTGTGATTGAAGAATGCAATACTTCTTCAAGTGAATCTAAATTAAGTAGTCTCTTTGTTGAATTGAATTCTCCATCTGGAGAGGGGACTTCATTTGTATTTGAAAAATTTATTTCTCAATATGCCCCTGTATTTTCCAAATCCGATAGAGTTTTTGAAGAAAGAGATCCTTTAAAGGGCATTCATTATGAGAATTACATCCCTGTACCACACAGACCCCTCACTAATCATTTTTTTTCTCCTGTAAGATCACCTCCTAAATATAATATGGCTCAGCCTCCACCAAGACCTCCTTTTATTGTTAATAGTTTTGGTCTCGTCAATTTTAGAGGTATGGCTGGGTATCCAAATGTTGTTCCACAAGATGTAAGAAATAGATTGCCTAAGTTTCAAGGAAATAATGCAATCACTGGTGATCAGCACTTGATGCTCTTTATCAACAGATGGAGGATTTTGAAATAGAATTTGAGGATGTGTACATTAAATTGTTTATCCATACTCTAGAAGAATATGCAAGGGACTGGTATAAATATTTTCCAGATAATTCGATTGATTCTTAGATAGAGATGAAGAAGGCTTTCAGATTGCAGTATGGAGATAAAACAGACCCTAGGTTTATTTTATAAGAATTTGAAAATATAAAAAATAATCCTAATGAATCAATGCATGATTTCAATACAAGATTTCACAAAACATTGAGAAGACTACCTCCTAATTTGAGGCCATGTTATGAATCATGTCTGATAAAGTATTCAGATGCATTTGATAAGAAATCTTCTTAATATTTAAGGGATAAAAACCCTGGAACTTTGAGGTAGGCCTTTACCATGGCTTTGTAAATTGAGAACAACATTAAAGTAGTTGGAAAACCTCCTAAGAGGGAGGGTGTTAAACTGATCAATGCAAAGAAGCATCAATCAAGTAAGGTTTCAGATCTTGAGGAAGTTGTAAATACTTTGGCCGGTGCTATCAAAGAAATCTCTTACAAGCTAGCCAGGGTAGAGAAAGGAATTAGAAAAGCTTCTCAAGGTTAGCATAGGCAACAAGCAAAAGATAGATTTACAAATAATCCTAGAAATGAACAGAGATCAGATGACAGAGGTAAAGGACCCATGGGAGCTAGACAACCCCAAGCTAGGGAAAATAAAGTAGTGCCCGATCCTCTAAATGCAAAAATTGTTGTTGTTGAAGAGACAAATGAAATTGATTGGTGTGACAAATTTTTCTTACCCCACCCTCCATGTGAAGTAGATCAGCAATTTGAAGAATTTGATGATGATGATAACACTAATGATGATGCGTGCATGGTGGATTGCTCTACAAACTCACAACAAGGAGAAACTTCAATTGAAGTAATAAGTGCAAGAACTGCTGCAAGCTTTTGGGATTACATTCACCGGGTACCTCTTCTTCCTCCCTCTCATACTTTATAAATAGATATGGTACAAGATTTTGAACTTCCTAACAATGATTTGGAGTACCGAAGATCTCTAACGATTAAGAAGTATGATGGATGAATCCCATCAGAAGAGGATAGACAACTATTAATGAATGTTTTTGTTGCCCAAGAAAAAGAGTATAACACAAGAAGTAAAGCTGTCAAAGGGGCAAGGCATCAAGCCAAACCAAAAACCCCAGTTCTCACCAATATCCCAAAAGAATCTCCAAAGAAAGATGAATCTGGCAAAGGCCTTGTTGTCTCATGTAGAAATGGTGTTCCCACCCATGCCCAAAATTTGAAAAATCTTGTGTCATCCGATGATTTTGTCAATACCTTCCTCCTAACATTTTGCATTACCCAAATATGTTCCTTGTGACATAGCCCAAATCTTAAGTCAGATCAAGATTTATGTTCCAATTGTTTAACTACTTAGGATTCTTGAGTACAAGAAGAGGGCCTTTGAGTATTTGGGATTGGAAGAAGATAGGAGTACCCAAGGCAGAAATATAAATAATGTAGATATTCCTCCTCCAACCATTGTAGACCTAGAAAAACCACCGGCATTGGAGGAGATAGGTGAACCACTTTAATTTTACTTGGGAACATCTTTGGTTGAGTCTCAATTAAATGTTGATGCATTTTTTACAACGCTGATTATTAAGGACAGACTTTTGCACAATTGTATGTTTGATTCCTGAGAATCATGTAATGTTATGCCTCTAGAGGTCACAAATGAATTAAACATTAAAGTGACAGCAGCTTATGGCAAGTGTACTGGAATGGATTCTAGAGAGGTGCCAATTGTAGGATGTGTAAAAGGTTTGGTGGTACAACTTGCAGCTTATCCAGGTAAGAACTTGAAACTTGATGTTGTTATTGTTGATTACCTTGCCGAATGGGGCATAATGTTATCAAGAATGTGGGCTGCAAGTGTTGATGGAAGTGTTCAAGGAAACCTTGTAAATTTGTATGGAGAGAAGAAGATGTTGTACCTCCTTGAAGATCTGAATAATGATTCTTATGAAGTGTTGTATGGTGATGTAGATGTTGATAACTTTGTTGGATTTTATGATGGAAAAGAGCACAATATTGATCAATGTAAATGTCTTGAACAAGTAGGTTTTCCTTTGACCTTATTATTCAATGGAGCTTGTTCCAAGTTTTGAAATGGTGCTGGTATTGTTCTGATTTCTCTAAGGTTTTTTTCTTTCAAACTCAACTTTGAATGCACTAACAACATTTTTAAATATGAAGCACTGTTATTAGGTTTAAGAATTACATGGAAATATGGTGCAAAGGATATCATTATCAAAAGAGATTCAAAACTGATTGTCAAGGAGATTAGAAAAATATATGCTACTAAAAATAAGAGAATGAAACAATACAAGCATGCAGTTTGGGATTTGACTGAAATGTTTGACTCATTTAATACTGTGCACCATGGTAGAAAGTTTAATGCTATTGTAGACAAGTTAGCAGTGCTAGGATCTATATTTGGAAATTGTATAGTATCCCCATTTTGTGAGTATAATGTTGAAATAATAACAAGGCCATTTGTCCCTGAGAACTTTAAAAAATGGCAAGTGTTTGATGATGACGCCCAGGTGAAATGGTTTCTACAAAACCAAGGAGAGTTTTGTGACCAAAATATAGATTGGGAACCAATGGTGTGTGCTGCTAAAGGAAAGGAATCTTTATTTGGAAAAGACATCATCTAGTTGAAGAAAAATATTATTCCCATAGGTTTGGTGGCACGTGAATCAAACTTTGATCATGCTGATTTCATTATTAATAGAGGTATGTCAGTTTCAAGATATGTGGAAGAGCATGACCTAGACACAAAGGAAAAACCACATAAAATCTAGTTACAAAGCAATATGTGTAAGGAAGAGAAGCAGTCCAATGTTTAATTGTTGAAGAAATATCAAGAATGCCTAACTTGGTCTTACTTTGAGTTGAAGGCATACATGGAAGATTTGTTACAACATGATATTCCTCTTGAATCTAATGCCAAACCTTTCAGGAAAAAACTGAGGCCAATTAATCTTCTCCTTTCTTTGAAAATGCAAGAAGAATTGAAGAAGTTGAGGGATGGAGGGATCATTCAGCCCACAAGGTACTCATCTTAGGCAAAAAATTTAGTACATGTTAGAAAAAATAATGGTGATGTAAGGTTATGCGTAGACTTCAGGAGCTTGAATAAAGCATCATATGAAAGATAATTACCCTCTACCAAACATGGAGAATATGCTACAGTTGGTAACGGTTCTGAATTGTTATCCTCTTTGGATGGTTTCTTTGGCTAAAATCAAGTTGTTGTGAAGGATTCAGAAAGAATAAAGACTTCCTTTACCACTCCTTCAGGAACTTATGTCTATGTCAAGATTCCTTTTGGCTTAATGAATGTTGGAGCAACTTTCCAAAGAGTAATGGATGTAGCATTTGCTGGTTATATTAATGATTTCATTGTTGTTTATCAAGATGTTGCAACTGTGTTTTCCAAAAAAAAAAATGATCACTTTGCAGCACTTGGAGAGAATGCTGATTTAGGTGGAGAGAGTATGGCATATCATTGAATCCCAAGAATTTCCATTTTGGAGTGCAAAAGGCAAATTTTCTTAGATCTCATTGTATCAAAGGAAGGGGTCATGATTGATCCTAGAGAGAGTATAAGCCATCAATACAGGTTGCAATTCCAAGAACTAAGAAGGGAGTTCAATCCTTCTTTGGAAAAATAAACTTTATCAGAAGATTTGTGTCTAACTTTGTTGATCTGACCATCCCCATTACTAGTATGCTGAAAAAGGACCAAGTTATCAAATGGGAAGAAGTCTTCCATTCAATATTTCAATGGGATCATAGAAGCACTAAGGCATGCCCTTGTTTTGGAAGCTCCAAAATACAAGAAGCCTTTTCAAGTGTTTTATTTTTCTTCAGAAAACACCATTGCATCTGTCTTATTGCAGAAGGATGATGAAGGGGCTGAGAGAACAATTTCCTTTTTCAGTAAGGTATTGTAAGGAGTTGAGTTGAAGTACACCATCATGGAGAAGAAATAATTTTCCTTAGTGAAAGAAGAAAAGCTTTTCAGACCCTACATCTTGAACTCTAAAGTTGTTGCTTATGTTCGCCATATCATGATGAAAGATAGTCTTATTAGAGATGGAGGTCTCAAGCAAAAGATGAAGATGGGTGAACAAGTTGCAGGAAGTATGACATGGATATCCAAACCACAAAATTGGTAAGAGGTTTGGGCCTAGCTAAGCTTATGGCTGAGAGCAACTTGCAAACAATTGAGGTGAATGAAGTAGAAGGAGGAAAACGTGGATGCCCTTGAAAAGTTAGTTAAGCTCTGAATGGTACAAGGATATAATATTTAATCTCAGACATCTATGCCGCCCTAAATATTTGAGTAAAAATCAGAAAAGATCTCTTAATTTAGCCTCTCAAAAATATGTCATTACTGATTTTGGGTTAGCTTCAGAAGAACTCAAAGGGAGTGCTCTTAAGATGCACTGCTGAGGATGAAGCCCCAAAGGTAATTGCTGATCTCCGTGGAGGATGTTTATGGGGGAAATTTTTCTGGACGAGTTACAACAAATAAAATCTATGAGAGCTGGTTATTGGTGGTGAACTCTCTGCAAGGATACAACTGTATTGATTAGGAAATGTGAAATTTTCTAGCAGTTTTTCTGGAAGAATGAAAGCTTTAGGCTCCCTTCCTTTAAGTCATGTATAATTTGAAGCCCCATTCAAGCAATTGGGAATGGATTTCATTAGGATAAATTTCATGATCCTTCCAGTGCTGGTCATAAATGGATTCTTGTAGCCACTAGATTATTTTACTAAGTGGGTAGAAGAAATCCCCACCAAGAAAGCAACACACCAAATCCTCATGGAATTCATGCTGAATCAAATCATATGCAGATTTGGAGCACTAATTAAGATTGTTGCTGATAATTCCATGAGTTTCAGAGCCAAACCTTTGGTGTTAATGTGCAAAGAATATGGAATCAAATTTTGACATATGCTTATAACTACAATCTCCAAGGAAATGGACAAGCTGAGTCCAACAATAAAAACTTGTTGAAGATCATTAGAAGAACATTGGAGCTGAAACAAAAGGAAGTGGGGGTGAGCAACTAAATTTTGTTGTTTGGGATGGATAGAATCACTATGCCAAAAGAGCTACTGGTAAGAGCCCATTTGAGTTGGTATATGGAACTCAAGATTTGTCTATCCCCTTCATTTGACAATTGTCTTCATTTCAGTTTGTTTAACAAATTGAAGATAAAGAAGTTAGTCCATATGATAATCAGAATTAATCAGATTATTGATGTTAGATGAAGAAATAAGGGAATCCCATTAGCGACTTGTGAAGTTCAAAGAAAAGTTGAAGAATTTATTTGACAAGAAGGTGACTCCTAGATCTTTCAGCATTAGGGATCTTGTGCGATTTTATGGGATAGACATGCATGAAGATAAGGGAAAGTAAGGTAAATTTGATGCATTGTGGATAGGTCCCTTATTCAATTTATATTCAAATTGGTGAAAATACCTTCTTCTTAAAATACTTAGATGGATAACTGCTTGAATTCCCTGTTAATGGTAGGCATTTGAAACATTTCCTTTGATTGATTTCTTCAGAATTAAGGTATACATCCATTGTATAGTGTATAGTGTATAGTTATTCGTATTCTACTTTCATGCTTGTGTGTTTTTGTTTGTTCCTGGTCTTTGGTGAGCCATGGTTTGTTACTGGTTTCTCGGTTCATGTCCTTTTGGAGAGATGGTTATGGTATTCTCTTGCACTACAAGTTTATTCTTTGACTCCATTGCCCAATGGTCTATTTTTGGCACTTGGTCTACTATTTGTTCTTATAGAATTCACAGGGAGTTCCTGTCCTTGAGTCAGAGCTGATGTTGGTGCTAAAATTAGATCTCGCCCCACTTCTCATTGAAATTCCTACAGTTTGCAGGCCTGTATAATTCCTCAATTTATGGAGTATCTGACCTTAAAGTAGATGCAGGAAAGGTCAAATCCTCCATTGAAGGTGCTATCCATGATTGGTCCACAAATCCTTGAGTTGAGGATCAAGTAAGGGCTAGAATTAGTTTTTCTCATCCTCTGTGCATATGAAAATGACACCTATAACTTGGGTGAAATCTATGGGTATATCTAAGCTTCCATGTCCAATCTGTGTTGCTGCTCAGATCATGAAAGGGAGTCCCTATCATTTAGATACCAACAAGTTCCATGATATGCAATAAGCTAGCATGTCAGTTGCAGAGCTATGAGAGAAGGTTCCTGGATTTGGGCCTTATAGTCATGTCCAAACTATATGTAGGATGAGTAGGTTAGGATTCATAGGTTCCATTCGCAAACGGTGATTTTTCTAAATTTGACCTGGTTTGACGGGTAGTCCATATGCATTATCCCCTTCAAAATTATAGCTCAAGGTCATGTTAGAAACGTGGCCCTACCTGGTATAAAGGATGCAAAGAGGTGAAGATGCAACATGCATGAGACAGGGTGAGGAGTCGCATCCAGTCAGCTCATAGGATAATCGATAGAAGGGGGTGACCCCTCCCCCTCGTGGTGGGCATGAATCTTGCATAGTCTTATTTTAAGCCTTGGACTATAGTAGACGGGGAGACCCATGGAGGTTTCACGCTTCCTTTCCACAAAGATATGATGCTCAAAGAGGGAACAGTATGGGGCCTCCAACTAGTTTTGACCCACCATGGACATGAGGGAGGCACCCAGGGCACATACAACAAGAGCTCATCCATAGTGTCCCACTAAAGTCTAAAGATTTGTGTTTGGGAGTCTTCATGAACAGATTCCCAAACAACCAGGAGAATCTGCTACTCACTTGGAGATTGACCAAGAAGTTTTCTATAGGCCTTGCATATGTGACCAGGGACATCACCTATTTAGAGATTGTCCAAAAAACCTTAATAACAAGGATAAGGGTCACCATTTCATAGCTGAAAGTGGGTGACATGGCTAGGAGCCACTAAGATTTATCATAGCGGTCGAGAACCACTAAGCATAACATTAGAGCCTAGTGATTCAGGCTACAGGTAGCATCAGCTAGTATCCTTCTACCCCTATTTAAAATAACTCTACTGGATTCAGACATATTTTAATTCCGTGCTTATTTCTTAGGTCTAGTAGCAGTTAGGCAGGACCATCTCAAAGTTGGGACATTGAGATGGCTTCTGGAGCCAAGCTCTCCAATGGAATCCTTAGTCAAGGAGTGTGTAGTTGACCTAGGACTTGTTCAAAGGCCATTACATTGGTATCTTCGTATCCTTGGGCCTTTGGGTTCTTATGGAAGGCCCATGCTTGGTTATGGATTGACTTGTCTGCACATAGAGCTTGTCCTTGGATTGTTACAGCCAAGGTTATATCTTGTGCTGATGACTTTAGGAGTATAAAGTCAGTGATAGTGGGGGAATTAGGACGGCCATATACTGATGCACTACCTCTAATTTTCTTCTTTGTGAGCTCCAAGACTCATGGAGCTATGAATTTCATCTTGAGTAGTGCCTCATCTATCCTAGTTTATCCCCTTGGGGTGTACCAGTTGATTTTTGTCTGAAGAAGTGACGGATCCTAAACGGTTATGCATCAACTTACCACCAGCTTAGTCCAAGGTAATGATGAAGAATCATTACCCCTTCCATGTATTGAATGATTGGCATTGCTCGATCATTTAAAGGGGGATACAATGTTAATTACCAGAGATTGATCTCAAGTCGGGGTATCATCAGTTGTAGGATTGTGAAAGAGAGTGGAAATTCAGAGGAAAAAATGATCACACCATATGCATGGCACATTACGAGTGTTACAGTTGTGCTTTTCGCTCTTACGAATTCCTTGTAGTATTCATGAGTTTGATGACCTGGGGAGTTCAGGACATTGTTTGGACCGCTTCAGTGTTCATTTTTCTAGATTATATTTTGATTTTCTCACATCACAACATGAGGAATGATGATAGAGAACCTGCCACTAGGTTCTGACAGTGGCAATGTAGTCATTGAGTCAAAAAATTATTGGGAAAATGTGAGAAGTGTCATTGTTTTTCCAGTTAGCAACTTTTGGATGTAAATTTGTTAAACGTCACTTTCTAAGGAAATTTGGTAACATGTAAAGGTCCCTCAAATATTCTTCTTCTTGGGGGGAAATTTTTGATGAGTGACCGAGTGAAATGTATAAATGCAATGAGAATAATCATGTAAAGGGTTGGGGGTTGAATTCTTAAGAGAAAATTTGAGAGAGCCTGTCTTCCTATGAGACCAATCTGAGATACCTTGTTAATTTATTTTGTGTTAAATTTTCTATCATGTCAAGTTGGTTGCAAATATATAGCCTTTGATAAGCTTTGAGATTTCTCCGGAAACTTTCCCCTATTAATAAATATAATCAATTTTGAGTTAATTTGTGTCAATCTTAGAGCAATTTGTTTCTCCTTTGTTTCAGATTGTCTACGAGTAGTTTTTCTTATTCCTATTGTAATATTGTGTTGAAGTCCCTACGAATCACATAGGATCTTGTCCCTAAGACAGTTTAGTGGCATTTACAATTTCATTTCAAGAAGAGCTTTACTCCTATGATGAGATAAACAATTTAATATCACTTCACTGTCATTTGTTGATAAAGATTGTGTGTAAGCCTTCAAGTGTATCTTAGGCATGAGGAAGCAGAGGTATTTTATGTTTTATTGAGTCTTTAGCTGAGCCTTCATGTTAGATTCTCAAATATTGTGTAAAACCATGTTGATCTGGGCCTCCATTTAAGAACCCCTTCTGTTTAAAGGAATATCTTAGATATTCCAAAGCTTTCTGTTCGTTTCGCTTTCCAATTGTTGTGAAGTATCTCAAAGATCTGGTATAATCAACTTTATCCTCCTTAATCTCCCACCAAAATCATTCAAAAACTATGATTCCTTAATGTATTTAGTAACCTTAGCCATTTTTTGAAAGTATCTCCATCTTTTAGAAGTGAGTACTCTTGAGAGTTAAATTATGGAGTATTGATCATACTTTCCCAAGGTTTTCTTCATAAAATTTGTGCAAAACAAGGATATCTCCACCTCCTTCATCAAACAAAGGTTATAGTATGGCTTTTCTCACCATGGTAAAAAGGCATGGCCTAAATAAGTGAGGATAGGTCAAATCCTCTTGAAAGTGCTATCCATCTCTCCATAAATCCAGAGTGAACAAATGGACCATTAGATCTTCTCCCTGGTTACAAAATGGTATATATTTGTAATCTAGTTTCCTCTAAGCCCCCTGTTAAATCTGTGTTTCTCCACTTGGCTTGAAAAGGAGAACAAATTTGGATACCAACAAGACCTATTGGCCTTCATCATTTTTTTAAGAAGCATGTAATTATGCTCGACACGAACTACTCAACTCAGCTACTATCATCATCTCATGAGACAGATTCCAGGAACCTTGAAAATAGTCCATTAGCATAATGACTTTAAGAACCATACCAAAACTGAGTATGAAACAATGGATTTCCATATCTAAAAGGGCATCGGTCCTGTCTCTATACAGTGGCATGCAGTTCTTATCACAAAACATGGTGAAAACCTACCAGAATCTACATGTCAACAAGTCTGAATCATGAAAAAAACTGTCATATAACATTTGAGTACTCCTTAGACTTAGTTGAAACATCTTGAGAAAACCTTGACTATCTCATGAGGAAACTGACAGATAAGGTATTATGCTATCAAAACCTCTTCACTGTGCATTACTGAGTAGACTCACAAATACTGTCATCCATAGACTGAAACAATACACATACTTTATGCTCCAAACCTTCACATAGGATTTAGTCCCATCGTAGTTTAGATTATTTTCTCAAAGGTTTTAGCTTAAAACTCCAATATTTGACCTCTCAAACATGATTTTCCACACCTACCCCTCAGTTGGACTTTGTGAACGCAGTCTAAGGGCAGAGACCATCTTAGAACACACTTGATGTTTCATTCATGACTACATCCATAGTTGGCCTACTGAGCTAAGAAAGACTTGATAAGGATCTGAGAGCCTTAATGTGTTCCATGTTTATGTACTTCAAGGAGATATATTACCATCATCCTTATCATGTACCTTGAGATTGAACCACATTGCAGGTACAAATTTAATTAAAGGTGATGGTTGAGCCCATTAGACATTATTGTTAGAATCCACTTTTCTATGACCATGGGCCTTGAGATTGAGTTGAGATTGAGCTAGCCTTTGACAATGTTTAATGGGACATCTATGAGTGAAGACATGCAACTACTTGACAATTATGCTACCTTACTATAGAGTTCCTTTTCCACACCTATTGGCACTTGACTTTCAGGAGGAAGTTGAGTCTAAAGTCACAAAATATGAGATCTAGAAAGCTGAAGACTCCAACACCTTTTTGTTGTTTATTATGATATTGTCGACTATACTCATGAATCATTATCATGTGGATAGACTTTTGATTTCACATGATGTTACATGTTAGAGGTCATGAACTGTGAGTTGATTTTGATTCATACTATTATGCATGGGGATAATTGGAGACATGGTTATATTAGATTTTGGTATAAATGCTGACTATGGTTAGACATATTTCTTCAATGTGTGTGTGTGTGTGTGTGTGTGTGTGTGTGTGTTGTTGGACATGTGTTATTTCGTCATATTGAGTAGATCTAGAAAATTGAATTAATCTTGTGATCTTAAGATTATGGATGAAATTCAAACATAGAATGATGTCATTACTATGCTTGATGATGTTTTTATTTCTATGGATATATGAATTTGGAGTTATCAACATTGTATATTTATTCACTTTATGTATTACATGATAGTAGGCCATCAATTTTCCGAAGGAGGTATCCTGTGTTTTGCAAGGTAAGCACACATGTCACAAAAAACATATTAAGATTGAAAGAAATAATTCCACCCTTGAGATTCTCGATCAAACCTCAATAAGGGTAACCATGGAAATGTGTATTTGTTTGTGTCATCTGTGTGTTCAATCCAGTTAGAAGGTTCCCTTAGCACCTTGAAACAACACTTTTAAACGTGATCATAGGGGTCTATGTTGAAATTCTCTTATACTAGTTGCATATCTGTAGACAGTTTAAAATATGTTTATTCAGTGATGTATTTCCCCTTTGTTATTTATTTAATTGTGTCTAGATTGTTGAGTAATAAAGTTGTAAATTTTTATTGCACCTTCTTGCATGAAATTAATTTTGGTCCTTGGGGTGTGGACATGGATTGTGTAAGTAAAATGGTCATTTATTCACTATAGTCATCCACCTTTTTTACCATTCAAAAACTCCCTGGAGTTCTCTCTAGATCACTTATGAGGTAGAGTTCCTAGGCTGAGTCTATGTAGTCATCCTAAATGGATCCACCTTAGACTCCTCACAACTTTCTCTATTTATTCGAGTCTCTTAATCGATTTTGGGGGTCGCTAATCATGGGGGTTAACTCAGCCTAACTACCTCATGATTGGACTAGTGCTCTTGCAATTTGAGAGAATGTAAAGTTATCTCCTGAATCCTAAATGTGGATTGTTGGAGACTTTAGTCCCACTTGGATAGGAAGAACTTGTTGTTGAACTCTTCCAAACAAATATCTATAAATGGACAATCCTAGGAGCTAGCACTCTGTGTCAAACCATGAGTTTTCTTCCCTTAGCATAAACTATGTTCATTTTAGTGAATGTATTGAGATCGCTTCCATATGTTTGTTGAGCTATGGTTTGGTCCACTATTGCACTAGGTATGGGGTAGGAGACGACTATTGAGATAAATGAGAGGAACCATATGAGTTATTTGTGGATCCATTAATGGTGAGCTCTGGGTCTTAAATACCTTGAGAAACAACAAACAAATTTGCATTTATTAGAATCTAAACTAGGTTCACATTCATTAAGAGTATGTCATGGAGTTAGAGATGATATTTAGATATGCTAGGGTTTAAATGTTTGTTTCAAAGTTTATACATTGGTATGCAAATAGATAGTTTCTTGTTTATATCCTAATCTTTTGGTCTATAGATGCATTTAGTAAAGATTTGAGTGTTATTTAGTTCTTCTTACTGTGATTGCAAACATAGTATGTATTTCCACTCTGTCCTATGTGTCACAATATCCAGTCCTGAAGTGCAATAGATGTTAGTCTGAGAGTGGCTAAGTGGGAAATTACCCCCATTCTTTGAACTTGAACCTTTGACACATCTTATGAGCACGTAGTTGACCTTCTATGGGGACACTTTTAGGGATAACACAATGTCTTCAAACTCATATTAATAATGACACTAAGTTCAATTATTTAGACATCATGACCACTACATGCTCTTGGGCATGCAATATCTACTTTGAGACACAAACAAGCATCTCAGATTAACATACCAAGAACACTTACAATCCACAGTACTAATTCTTATGAATCACTAGATTAACACCATAGAGAGTACAATATATACTTAATGAATTGGGATAAGACCTACACACACCTGACGGATTTTGTCAATGTGGACTCCAATGTTTATACGAATGGGAAAATATCATAGATTAAACTTATACACGGATATTGATGAAGATACAAACCATGAAAGACTCCATGGTTTGAAGCATAAAATAGAGATAAAGTATGCTTTTACAAAAAAAATCATTCCATGATGGATCTAGTCTAGAACATAAAGATGAGCGTCTGAAGTAGACATACCTTGACCTGGGTGATATAGATACAGCATGGAGTGGTCAGACCTATGCTCCCGCTTCAAATTATATGCTTCATATGAACCTATAGTACCTTCACAGATAGCAGAGTGAAGTTGTCATAACAATCACTAAGTATGACACTAAAAGAAGGTCTTCAAGAGTGTCCCAGACTCTATATGCCTTGGGAACCTGTAAACTGACTTCATCCTCCCTTCTCTGATAAGAGTGAAATGTGTTTTTCAATCTTTATGTACATCATTTCTTGCTCTTCAGGGAGACACCAAGAGTCTCTCTTAGGAAGACCTAAGAGACTTCTAGGGAGGCATTACCTTACACTCTGAGGCCACTGACATAAGACCACTTCTTTGCTCTTTAGGCACCTAGGAGAATTTATGTTATGACTTGAAGAGGCTTGATAAAAATGTGTCTGTGCAACATGAACAACCTTGTTTGACAGCTGTAGCATACAACTATACTGTGATCCATTTGGGAAATCACCAACATGGAGTTAGATCTTCTGATTCAAACAAGGCACTAGCTAGCATGTCTTACCTGTGATTGCATTTGGAAGCATAAAATGGAGTTCTCTTAGCAAGATAATTCATGTTTTCTTTCCATGGATGTTGTATCTCTAGGATCATATCTTCTTGAGGTATATGAAATATGTTTGTAATGTTTTGGGAGTTAGTCTCAAACACTCCTAGATTCCATCCACAATCCTTAGTCTTTGTGACTGTTATCCAAAATTCACACCTCAAGGTAATTTTGATAGCATGCACCAAATTCTTCCGTCCCGAGTAAGTAGAATTGATTCAAGGCCCAAAATCATGTTTTGGGCCCCCCCTTGGTTTCTCTCTAACTTCCCCATCCAAGGAAAAAAACCAAGAAGCTAGAGAAAATTGGAAAAAATACAAAAATGAAGTCGCGGGCTTGTTTTAATGCATTGTGGGTCTAGAGACTGTGGATTATAGCAGTAAAAATCATACCATAGGTTCATTGTACCCAGTTTGCGAGTCCGAAATACAAAGGATAGTTGGGACTACAGGGACTTTCTATGTCCTAGACCGCACAAATCCAACAGGGATGCGCGGGGTGTGCATTAGTGAAAATGCTGAAGTCAAAGGGTAATCTATGAAGACAAAATTTTTGTTCCAGGACAGTCTACAGGAAAGATGGGATGTAAAGTACGCATTTGGGACATGAGTCAGCCGATTTACTACAGGAGTTAGTGCTATTATGGGTGGTGCACGGAGATTTTTGTCTAGGACAGTTGGGACAAAAATACACGCAGGAGGTGCAGAAAGGTGAAAAGAGCCGCAAACAGGGGACCATGGGATTGCAGTGAATGCAGAAGTCAACAGTCCTCACAGGCCATGGTCAATAGCGGAAATGCAGGGAACAAGAAATCTTGAATCAGTTGATGCAGAAGATATTTATGTCCGGGACAGCTGGGACATACGGACCAGATTTTACCAAAACAGCCGTAGCAAAGAGAAGAAGTCAAAGTTTGACCTCCCAAACTTCAAACGGCCATAACTTTTGACTCTGAGCTCCAATTTTCATAAAATTGGACTTTTTGGTAATGAGAACGATGTCCTTTCAAAAAAGAATATTTGGCTCTATTCAGTTAATTCTAATTCCCATCAAATGATAGAAAATGCACGTGGCAAACCCAAAATAGCTGCTCACACTCAGAAGGCCATAACTTTTGCATTTCTCAACGAAATCACACAAAATTTGTACCGTTGGAATCATGGATTCAATGAGACCAAAACATAGTAAATAAATAAATTCTAGATTTAATTAGAAACCAACATGGGGTGTTTTCATAAAACGTGGCCGGGTTCATGACAATGTTTTATTTGGTAGTTGGGAGTGCAATTAAGAGGCATGGTCATCATTCCTTCTCTACTGCAGCACCTGGGATAGTATGGGGAGCCTTTTGCAAGTAACATAAAATTATTTCACTCCATTTAGTGCCTCTTACAAGTGGTTGAAGGACATATTTCAGGATTTCCATTTTCCCTTTTTCTCTCTCTTCTCATTTTCCTACAAATTGGAGTGTTGGGCTCATTGTAAAAGGAGGTAGTTTTAATTATAGAAAAGCTCTGTCAAAATTTATTTGTGAATCCATTGTGTTGCAAGCCCTTGTATTAAACTCCTTCCATGGTGATCCAGGCCCCTATCTTGTAATAGATTGAAATGTGCATATCATGAAGCAATAAAATACACGTTTGTGGATGCGTCTTCCCCTGCTGTGTTTGTTTGCATTCTTATTTCCCTTTCAACCTTCATTTTAAGAATACTATGACTATTTTTATGCTCTTGCAGGGATCCATTATCATTGTGTATGTTTGATATGTTGTTGTGAATGCATTTTTCTAGATTGTGGAGAACTTTTCATCACCCCTTCTAGTGTGCACTTTGCTTCTGTATCTCACGCATTGGAAGACTACTCTCCCACCCCCTCCTTTTCTGTTGTATCACTGTCGTAGTGTAGGCTTTCATTGTCTTATGCTTTCTCTCTCCTTAGTCCCTTTGAAAGTTAGATTATGACACTTAGTTTTTGCCTGCATTAGAGTAGATTGTGGCAAGTAGTTTAGGAGTAAGAACCAACTTTATTCTAGAGGTCTATCTCAAGTATCAAGTCCCACAACTTGGAGATAGTACCCATGTTATCCAATCACACCGTGAGCTCAAGTATATGCACTTTTGCAAACATAAGGGTCTTGTGATTCGGTGATAACAGTTATTTTTTGTGATGTTGAGGATTGATGCTCATTGTTGTGGGTACAATTTGATTCCCTTTTTGACACTATATAGCTACAATTATGGTTTTGAGTTGTATGAAACCCATGTATGTGTACATGTTGGGAATTCCATGCTCTTATAGTGTACTTATGTTAGGAGAACCTTTGTGTTAGGAGCATGTGTGATAAGTATTATGTTGTGGGGGCTATGTATGTTCCTTCCATGGGTTAGTTGAGTTCTTGTGATGTGATATAGTCATGAAAGTATGTAGTAATTTTTCTTGTGGACCATTAGTGTTGTGTTCATGTTTGGTGTGGTATCGTGCTATCAGTATCAGAAGGGCACCCACAAAAAATAGATAAACTAAAATATTAAGAATTGAAATATTAAGAGCTAGATATTAATAAATATTGTTAAGGAAAAGTACTAACTAAGTAATAAAGAAGAATGGAACTACCAATCTTCATAGAACATTAAAATTTAAGATACTCACATATCTAGTTGTATCCTTGTGGTCTTATTTTTGCAACATGTATCAATCACTGGATACATGGGTCATGATTGTTTCCTCCTTTCTTGTGAATACCTTATTCTAATCTTATCCTTGTGTCATATCTAGGATGATGATTTTATAAGGGGAGGGAAATGTAGTGCCGCCATTATATTATTAAAATGAAATTTAAAAAAATGATATTGTGAAATGGTTAGGTGAATTGAAAGGGGTTGGTGGAGGAAGGTGGTCTTGGTCATGTTGTCATGTGGCAGGAGATTGACAGAGCATGGCCGCCCCTTTCTGAATTGTCATTACAATTTCATTTCAATGCAACACCTTAATGGAAACTCAAGGACTATTTAATGCGCTTAAAACCCAATGAAACAATGTAAATTTAGCATTGTATAGATAGCTACAATGAGGACAAGGTGAGAAGGTTTGTGGCAGTTGATGGAAATTGCCGCAATGTTGTGACAATGTTTGACCAATGAAAGAACGTGGAAGTCACACTGGTTCCCAATGCAACAAATAGGTCTCCAACTTGATTAGTTCACGTTTGATCCGTACTTCCATCCTACAAAAAAATGTGAGCACGTGAATAGGGAATGAACATCCATCAAAGCATTAATGAAAATATGATTTTTTTTTTCTATCTTCTTCCTATAGTGCGCCAAATTAGGGGTTTGCCAGATATTGTAGTTTAAAATGAGTTGGTAGTCATAGATTAAAAATGTTGGAGCATATACTTGGCATGTGAACATTTTGAAAAAAGTGCCCAAAGAGATGTGGCCTCATGGTTGGAAATGATTGTTGTATGTGCACAAAATGGGTTTGTTAGCCTTGTTTCACCATATGTAACCAACAGGTGTCCAACCTTATTAGTTCCAAGTTTTCTAGCATACACACACAACCAATGTCAAAATAGTTGTAGCTTTGGAAACAGGGTATGGTCATCAATTAAAGCATTATGGAGAAGAGTATTTTGTCAAAATTTTTAGTTGCAAGTTCCCTAAAAGAAATGGATGCAACAAAAAAAAATGGAAGAAAAAATAAACAATTTTTGTGTGTGTGTGTGTGTGTGATGTTTGGGAGGTATATGGAGTTGTTTTGTGATGTTTTGGGAGGTATATGGAGTTGTTTTGTGATGCTTGGAAGGTATTTGTAGCAGCTTTGTGATGCTTTGGGAGGTGTATGGAGTTCTCCTGTGATGCTTTGGGTGGTATATGGATTTGTTTTGTGATACTTCATGAGGTATATGAAGTTTCTTGTGATGTTTTGGGAGTTGGTGTCATGATTTATCTATTCTCGCGTGAGTATGGTTATTGTTATCCAAAATTCACCCCTCGAGGTAATTTCGATAACATGCATCAAATTATTCAGTCCCGAGTAAGTAGATTGATTCAATTCCCAAAATCATGTTTTGGGTGTCCCCTTGGTTTCTCTCTAACTTCCCCATCCAAGCAAAAAAACCAACAAGTTAGAAAAATTTGAAAAAATACAAAAATGAAGTCGCGGGCTTGTTTTAATGCATTGTGGGTCTAGAGACTGTGGATCATACCAGTATGGATCATACCAAGGTTCATCATACCAAGTTTGGAGCTGAAATACAAAGGAATCGGCTAAATCGGCTTTCTATGTCCCAGACCGCACAAGTTCAACAGGGACGCGCGGGGCGTGCATTACTGAAAATGCCGAAGTCAAAGGGTAATCTGTGAAGTCAAAATTTTTGTCCCAGGTGGTCTACAGGATAGTTGGTATGTAAATAAATGTAGGACATGCAAAGCTTATTTTTCCACAAGTCAGTGCATTGCGGGTGGCACGGAGAAATGTGTCTGGGACAATTGGGACAATAATACGCGCAGGACGCGCAAAAGTGAAAAAGCCACAAACAAAACTATACATTGTGGTGAATGTGGAATTCAACAGCCCTCACAGCCCAGTCAATGGTGGAAGCATGGAACAAGGAATCCTGAATTGGGCGACGTGGATATTTTTGTTTGGGACAGCCGAGACACGCGGACCAGATTTTACCGAAATAGCCGCAATAAAGAGAAGAAGTCAATGTTTTACCACCCAAACTTCAAACAGCCATAAATTTTGACTCCGAGATCTAATTTTCATAAAATTAGACTTTCGGTAATGAGCACATATTCATCTCCAGTCAATTAATGCTCATTCTCGTCAAATTATACAAAATGCCTGGCAAACTCAAAGTAGCTACTTGCACTCATATGCCCATAACTTTTGCATTTCTCAACGAAATTGCACAAAATTTGTACCGTTGGAATCATGGCTCTGAGACAGAAACATACTATTCAATAAATTTTTTATTTGATGAGAAACCAATAGATATTTTTCATAAAACATGGCCGTGTTCATGATAGTGTTTTATTTGGTAGTTGGGAGTGCAATTAAGAGGCATGGTCATCATTATTTTTTGTTGCAGCACCTAGGACAGTATGGGGAGCCTTTTGCAAGTAACATACAATCAATTCACTCCATTTAATTCCTCTTATAAGTGGTTGAAGGATATATTTTTGGATTTCCATTTTCCCCTTCTCTCTCTCTTCTCATTTTTCTCTAAGTTGGAGTGTTGGGCTCATTATAAAAGGAGGTAGTTTTTGTTGTAGCCAAGCTTTGTAAAAATTTATTTGTGAACCCAATGTGATGTAGGCCCTTGTGGTTGACTCCTTACATGGTCATCCAGGCCCTTATCTTGTAATAAATTGAATTGTGCATATCACAAAGCAATAAAATACAAGTTTGTGGATGTATCTTCCCTTGCTATGTTTGTTTTCACTCTTCGTGCCCTTTCAACCTTCATTACACGAATATTGTGTTTATTTTTATGCTCTTGCAAGGATTCATTATTTTTGTGCATGTATGAAATATTGTTGTGAATGCATTTTCCAAATTGTAGATAACTATTATCACTTCTTCTAATATGCATTTTACTTCTATTTTTCACGCATTGGAAGACTACTCTCACACCCCTCCTTTTCTGGTGTATCACTGCTTTAGTGTAGGTTTTCGTTTTCTTGCATTCTCTCTCCTTGGTCCCTTGGAAAGTTATATTAGGAAAGATATTTTTTTCCTGCATTAGAGTAGATTGTGGCATGTAGTTTAGGAGTAAGAACCAACTTTATTTGGAGGTCTATCTCAAGTAGCAAGTCCCACAACTTGGAGATAGTACCCATGTTATCCAATCACACCGTGAGCTCAAGTATATGCACTTTTGCAAACATAAGGGTCTTGTGATTTGGTGATAACAGTTATTTTTTGTGATGTTGAGGATTGATGCTCATTGTTGTGGGTACAATTTGATTCCCTTTTTGACACTATAGCTACAATTATGGTTTTGAGTTGCATGAAACCCATGTATGTGTACATGTTGGGAATTCCATGCTGTTATAGTGTACTTATGTTAGGAGAACCTTTGTGTCAGGAGCATGTGTGATAAGTATTATGTTGTGGGGGCTATGTATGTTCCTTCCATGGGTTAGTTGAGTTCTTGTGATGTGATATAGTCATGAAAGTATGTAGTAATTTTTCTTGTGGACCATTAGTGTTGTGTTCATGTTTGGTGTGGTATCATGCTATCAGTATCAGAAGGGCACCCAGAAAAAATAGATAAACTAAAATATTAAGAATTGAAATATTAAGAGCTAGATATTAATAAATATTGTTAAGGAAAAGTACTAACTAAGTAATAAAGAAGAATGGAACTACCAATCTTCATAGAACATTAAAATTTAAGATACTCACATATCTAGTTGTATCCTTGTGGTCTTATTTTTGCGACATGTATCAATCACTGGATACATGGGTCATGATTGTTTCCTCCTTTCTTGTGAATACGTTCTTCTGATCTTATCCTTGTGTCATATCTAGGTTGAAGATTTTATAAGGGGAGGGAAGTGTAGTGCCGCCATTATATTATTAAAATGAAATTTAAAAAAATGATATTGTGAAATGGTTGGGTGAATTGAAAGGGGTTGGTGGAGGAAGGTGGTCTTTGTCATGTTGTCATGTGGCAGGAGATTGACAGAGCATGGCCGCCCCTTTCTGAATTGTCATTACAATTTCATTTCAATGCAGCACCTTATTGGAAACTCAAGGACTATTTAATGCGCTTAAAACCCAATTAAACATTGTAAATTTAGCATTGTTTAGATAGCTACAATGAGGACAAGGTGAGAAGGTTTGTGGCAGTTGATGGAAATTGCCACAATGTTGTGACAATGTTTGACCAATGAAAGAACGTGCAAGTCACACTGGTTCCCAATGCAACAAATAGGTCTCCAACTTGATTAGTTCACGTTTGATCCGTACTTCCATCCTGCAAAAAAATGTGAGCACGTGAATAGGGAATGAACATCCATCAAAGCATTAATGAAAATATGATTTTTTTTTTCTATCTTCTTCCTATAGTGCGCCAAATTGGGGGTTTGCCGGATATTGTAGTTTACAATGAGTTGGTAGTCATAGATTAAAAATGTTGGAGCATATACTTGGCATGTGAACGTTTTGAAAAAAGTGCCCAAAGAGATGTGGCCTCATGGATGGAAATGATTGTTGTATGTGCACAAAATGGGTTTGTTGAAATAGCCTTGTTTCACCATATGTAACCAACAAGTGTCCAACCTTATTAGTTCCAAGTTTTCTAGCATACACACACAACCAATGTCAAAATAGTTGTAGCTTTGGAAATAGGGTATGGGCATCAATTAAAGCATTATGGAGAAGAGTATTTTGTCAAATATTTTAGTTGCAAGTGCCCTAAAAGAAATGGATGCAATAAAAAAAAATGGAAGAAAGAATAAAAAATTTGTGTGTGTGTGTGTGTGTGTGTGTGTGTGTGTGTGTGTGTGTGTGTGTGTGTGTGATGTGTGTGTGTGTGTGTGTGTGTGATGTTTGGGAGGTATATGGAGTTCTTCTATGATGCTTTGTGATGCTTTGGGAGGTGTATGGAGTTCTCCTATGATGCTTTGGGAGGTATATGGAGTTGTTTTGTGATACTTCATGAGGTATATGAAGTTGTTTGTGATGTTTTGGGAGTTGGTGTCATGATTTATCTATTCTCACGTGAGTATGGTTATTGTTATCCAAAATTCACCCCTCGAGGTTATTTCGATAACATGCATCAAATTATTCAGTCCTGAGTAAGTAGATTAATCCAATGCCCAAAATCATGTTTTGGGTGTCCCCTTGGTTTCTCTCTAACTTCCCCATCCAAGCAAAAAAACCAACAAGTTAGAAAAATTTGAAAAAATACAAAAATGAAGTCGCGGGCTTGTTTTAATGCATTGTGGGTCTAGAGACTATGGATCATACCAGTACGGATCATACCAAGGTTCATCATACCAAGTTTGGAGCTGAAATAAAAAGGAATCGGCTAAATCGGCTTTCTATGTCCCAGACCGCACAAGTTCAACAGGGACGCGCGGGGCGTGCATTACTGAAAATGCCGAAGTCAAAGGGTAATCTGTGAAGTCAAAATTTTTGTCCCAGGCGGTCTACAGGATAGTTGGTATGTAAATAAATGTAGGACGCGAAAAGATTATTTTTCCACAAGTCAGTGCATTGCGGGTGGCACGGAGAAATGTGTCTGGGACAGTTGGGACAAAAATACGTGTAGGACGCGCAAAGGTGAAAAATCTGCAAACAAAACTATACATTATGGTGAATGTGGAATTCAACAGCTCTCACAGCCCAGTCAATGGTGGATTCATGGAACAAGGAAGCCTGAATTGGGTGATGTGGATATTTTTGTTTGGGACAGCCGAGACACGCGGACCAGATTTTACCGAAATAGCCGCAATAAAGAGAAGAAGTCAATGTTTTACCTCCCAAACTTCAAACAGCCATAAATTTTGACTCCGAGATCTAATTTTCATAAAATTAGACTTTCGGTAATGAGCACATATTCATCTCCTATCAATTAATGCTCATTCTCATCAAATTATACAAAATGCCTGGCAAACTCAAAGTAGCTACTTGCACTCATATGGCCATAACTTTTGCATTCCTCAACGAAATTGCACAAAATTTGTACCGTTGGAATCGTGGCTCTAAGACAGAGACATAGTAATCAATAATTTTTTTATTTGATGAGAAACCAACAGATATTTTTCATAAAACATGGTCGTGTTCATGATAGTGTTTTATTTGGTAGTTGGGAGTGCAATTAAGAGGCATGGTCATCATTCTTTTTTGTTGCAGCACCTAGGACAATATGTGGAGGCTTTTTCAAGTAACATACAATCATTTCACTCCATTTAATTCCTCTAAAAATGGGTTGAAGGATATATTTTTGGATTTCCATTTTCCCCTTCTCTCTCTCTTCTCATTTTTCTATAAATTGGAGTGTTGGGCTCATTGTAAAAGGTGGTAGTTTTTGTTGTAGCCAAGCTCTATAAAAATTTATTTGTGAACCCAATGTGATGTAGGCCCTTGTGGTGGATTCCTTACATGGTGATCCAGGTCCTTATCTTGTAATAAATTGAATTGTGCATATCACAAAGCAATAAAATACAAGTTTGTGGATGCATATTCCCTTGCTATGTTTGTTTTCACTCTTCATGCCCTTCCAACCTTCATTACAAGAATATTGTGTTTATTTTTATGCTCTTGCAAGGATTCATTATTTTTGTGCATGTATGAAATATTATTGTGAATGCATTTTCAAAATTGTAGATAACTGTTATCACTCCTTCTAGTATGCATTTTACTTCTATTTTTCACGCATTGGAAGACTACTGTCACACCCCTCCTTTTCTAGTGTATCACTACTTTAGTGTAGGTTTTCATTTTCTTGCATTCTCTCTCCTTGGTCCCTTGGTAAGTTATATTAGGAAAGATAGTTTTTTCCTGCATTAGAGTAGATTGTGGCATGTAGTTTAGGAGTAAGAACCAACTTTATTTGGAGGTCTATCTCAAGTAGCAAGTCCCACAACTTGGAGATAGTACCCATGTTATCCAATCACACCGTGAGCTCAAGTATATGCACTTTTGCAAACATAAGGGTCTTGTGATTCGGTGATAACAGTTATTTTTTGTGATGTTGAGGATTGATCCTCATTGTTGTGGGTATAATTTGATTCCCTTTTTGACACTATATAGCTACAATTATGGTTTTGAGTTGCATGAAACCCATGTATGTGTACATGTTGGGAATTCCATGCTGTTATAGTGTACTTATGTTAGGAGAACCTTTGTGTCAGGAGCATGTGTGATAAGTACTATGTTGTGGGGGCTATGTATGTTCCTTGCATGGGTTAGTTGAGTTCTTGTGATGTGATATAGTCATGAAAGTATGTAGTAATTTTTCTTGTGGACCATTAGTGTTGTGTTCATGTTTGGTGTGGTATCGTGCTATCAGTATCAAAAGGGCACCCACAAAAAATAGATAAACTAAAATACTAAGAATTGAAGTATTAAGAGCTAGATATTAATAAATATTGTTAAGGAAAAGTACTAACTAAGTAATAAAGAAGAACAGAACTACCAATCTTCATAGAACATTAAAATTTAAGATACTGACATATCTAGTTGTTTCCTCGTGGTCCTATTTTTGCAACATGTATCAATCACTAGATACATGGGTCATGATTGTTTCCTCCTTTCTTGTATATACGTTATTTTGATCTTATCCTTGTGTCATATCTAGGACGATGATTTTATAAGGGGAGGGAAGTGTAGTGCCGCCATTATATTATTAAAATGAAATTTTAAAAATGGATATTGTGAAATGGTTGGGTGAATTGAAAGGGGTTGGTGGAGGAAGGTGGTCTTGGTCATGTTGTCATGTGGCAGGAGATTGACAGAGCATGGCCACCCCTTTCTGAATTGTCATTACAATTTCATTTCAATGCAGCACCTTAATGGAAACTCAAGAACTATTTAATGTGCTTAAAACCCAATGAAACATTGTAAATTTAGCATTGTTTAGATAGCTACAATGAGGACAAGGTGAGAAGGTTTGTGGCAGTTGATGGAAATTTCCGCAATGTTGTGACAATGTTTGACCAATGAAAGAACGTGCAAGTCACACTGGTTCTCAATGTAACAAATAGGTCTCCAACTTGATTAGTTCACATTTGATCCGTACTTCCATCCTGCAAAAAAATGTGAGCACTTGAATAGGGAATGAACATCCATCAAAACAGTAATGAAAATATGATTTTTTTTTTCTATCTTCTTCCTATAGTGTGCCAAATGGGGGGTTTGACAGATATTGTAGTTTAAAATGAGTTGGTAGTCATAGATTAAAAATGTTTGAGCATATACTTGGCATGTGAACGTTTTGAAAAAAGTGCCCAAAGAGATGTGGCCTCATGGTTGGAAATGATTGTTGTATGTGCACAAAATGGGTTTGTTAAAATAGCCTTGTTTCACCATATGTAACCAACAGGTGTCCAACCTTATTAGTTGCAAGTTTTCTAGCATACACACACAACCAATGTCAAAATAGTTGTAGCTTTGGAAACAGGGTATGGGCATCAATTAAAGCATTACGGAGAAGAGTATTTTGTCAAAAACTTTAGTTACAAGTGCCCTGAAAGAAATGGATGCAACAAAAAAAATGGAAGAAAGAATAAACAATTTGAAATATTTGAAAAAATGCCTGAAGAAATGTGTATTCATGGAATGCTTGGACTGCATGATATGCACAAAATGGGTTTGTTGGAATGGCTTATAAAATTTAATGAAAATACAATTAATAGGTGTAAGACCTGACTTCACAATCTCCAAGCATCACCTCCTTCCATTGGCCAATGTATAGTGTTAGCGATGAAGCTGGGAAGTGAATGTATTTGTATTTTATGGTGTTGGGGTGTAGCATAATAAAAAAAAAAGATAGAGAGAGAAGGGAAATAAAGAATAGATGCGTGGAGTGCAAAAAAATAAATAAAATAAATGTGTTTTCATGGACACCCAAAAGTAGAATGCAACTCTCTGAACAATTACCTTAAAGAAATGTGATCGATGGACTGAGGGGATTTCAAGATATGGGAATCCCTTTCACGGATAATGTTATAGGAACATTGTTATATGTTACAGTTGTTGGTGATCTACTAGACCATTATGCAAAGCGTGGAATATTTTTTTGGATCTCTTGTTTTGTCTGACAAAATCCAAAGTAACTGGGGTCCAATCAAATGCGATCTTGCGATTCTACTTAAAGAAGGCATGGTCTCGTTACCTTTTTATTTCATAATTTTCGTAATTTGGTTCTTCATTTGCAATCAAATAATTTTTTTAAACCATTGGATAATATTACAAATGGATATATAACAAATTTTAAATAGTGAACACAAATAAAACTCCACCTTTTCATTGATGAAACCAATTTACAATTTAAACATTAACTGTGGTCGCTACTATAACTGTATATGATTATACTTGAGTATCCAAATTAAGTGCTCATATCTATGGATATCAGAAAGAGTTAGATGATGTCATCAAATAAACAACCATTTGCCTACCTCGCAAAGTTACAAAAGTGTAATTTCCAGAGGATTGAAAAATAACGCTATGAGCCCCGTAAAAGAGATGTCAAATGTCGTATGTGTTCCTTTTTATGTATAGAGTCATGTCAAGAATTATCTCGACCTCATTTGACTATTTGCACTCTCCTCTTCACTTCTCTGGGAGCCATGTCACTCCATTTTACACATGTAGGGAGCTGTTAAAACTAAAAAATTGTCTTTCATTTTGACTGACTGTTTGAACATTGAACAACAAAATCCTTATCCACCTTTGCAAACCCATAGTATTTTCACTATAAAATTTCCTGAAACCTTCAATTTGGGGGAAAAAAATCTTCTGGGTACTTTGGAAAAGGCATTTTAGAGGCCTCCAGTCGTAGTTTGACTAGGTGAAATTTAACCAATTACGACTGGTGGCTCTAGAAAACCTATCACCGTTTAAAAACAATTTTTTTGTTCTTAGTCCTGTCGACTCTGGTGAATTATCCATATATATAGGAACTTGTAGGAAGTTTCTCATTTCACGTTCGTACATCGAACGTCAATTTTGGACGTTGTTTTCTGAGCCCTCAAGATAAATTTTGATCATTTTCAATTAGCTTAATTACGACCAATGGCGTTGGGAAAATGACCACCTATTGTACATTGTTCTCTAGTTCTAGATTCCGTCAGTCCTTATGGAATATTGGTATATAGATGGACTCATAGGAATTCGTCTGTCATGAACTTGCTTGTCAAAAGAAAGTTTTTAAACTTACTTTCTTAGCCTTTGAGCCAAACTTGGGCATTTTGAAACCAACAGAAAAATGTAAAAGAAATTTGTAGGACCCTGGTCAAGTTAGAAAACTATTGTGGAAACTTATTACCACATGTAAATAACTATTTGAAACTCTGTCTTGTGGCTTGATGTGTGAAATTTGACTTTTCAGAAAATAGTATTTCTCTCTCTTACTTATCTCTTTCTCTCTCTTCCCTCAGTTAAGGAATAAAATGAATGTATGCCCTAACCCTCTCTTGTTGTGTTGTATTACTACTACAATGTAAATGGAAAACCAATACGTTAATTGTGCTAGATTTACGTGGGTGTCATGCCAATGATTTATCATTTATTTCATGCTTACATGGTTTTGCAGGATGGAAGTGAGATGGTGAAAAGGAATGTTGTAATTCATTGTTTATTATTGTAGTTTATATTTGTTATTTGAAAATGTTTATATGTACAATGGATTGAGATGTTACAGAAATTTATATTTGAAATTTGGTAATAGGTATGAGATGCTAGTTTTAGAAATGCCTTGCAAAATGTGCATTTAATCATAGGTGTTCTTTGATTCTAATTCTCTTATGGTAAAAATGGGGTTGGATATGTATGTTAAATGAAACTGTAGAGGATATTTCAACATTTTGTGAAGTACAAAAATGTTTATAATTGAAGTTTTGTACTATTTTATATGTTAGGGTTTAAGGGAAATGTTCATCTATCTTAAATAAATTAGATCTTGAGTTTACTTTATCACCATAGCTTGTATATTTAGTGTCATTTTCATGAACCCATCTGTTAAAAATGATATGGTCAAAACGTTATCCAAAGTATGTGTTTCCCTTCAAGGTTTGGTTGTCGTGTGTGTAGTAAGGATATTTTTTTTCCGCTCAGGTCCGACATACTTGTTGAGTGGCGAGGATCGCCAACTAGCCTTGGAAGTCATCCTTAATAGTTGGGATCATAAATGAATTTTATACCCAATCTCAATTATCATTTGGGTCAATATATGGTGCAATATTAAGAGTTAATTATGAAACTTAATAACATGTTTAATTTAGGATGAGTTGGTGGAAAAGTAACTGGAAGATAATGTACTTGGATAAAGGTAAATTTTAGGTCATTCTTATATTGTGTTAAATCTTCTTGTGGTGTAAACCCTAATTTGAGCCTTACCCCTTTAAACGATGAACTACTCCAACTTGCTCTCCAACTACTCCTGTTAGGTAATAGATGTTTGACAAGGAAATGTTTGATGTTTTCCTTATAGATAAATCTCGTAGCATAGGGACTACTAGTCTCATAAGGATACAAACACCCTATTAGGAAATAGGTTACACAACTCATTTCAAAGGCATATGAACCTAATTTGGAGAAAGCCTCTTAAGTCAGACGTGCGATGATACTCAAGAAGCCTAATTTAGGAACAAAAATAAGGAAGTTGGTAACCATGTTTAGAGCTTTCGAATCCCTAACTAATTGTTGGAGCATACCTATAGTAAACTTATAATTGATCCTTATCCTTGGGAAGTGTAATCGTGGAATGTTATTCTACAAAAAATTAAACATGACCTTCCTCATAATGTAATTAAACCCTCTTTCTATGGATGAAGAACCTAATCCCTATAATACTTATAGTGTACTAACTCAATTATCAATTTATAAATGACTAAAAGAAGCTTGACCTTAAATCCTTAAACACAAAATAAATAAAATGTAAGCTTCACATCCTTCAGACTTACGCTTTTCCCATTATGTAATGGAGGTAGGATATAACGTAAAGATGCATGCCCTTAGGAGTGTATCCTAGAGATAATACATAATAACCTTGTGTGTAAACAAATACCCATTAACGAAGGAGCGAATTAAACCAATAATTGAAATAAAGAAGGTAATCCTTATTCAACGAGATACACCATAAATCAAATGTCAATCAATATAAAGGGAATCTGGAAAAAAAGGAAAAGGATTGTATGATGCACATATTATGAACCCTTCTAGATCTTAAGTTAAGTTTTGAAACGTGGTTTTTAATAAATGTGAAATCCTAAAAATATCGTGATGTGGGAAGACCCTATCTATAAGTTTGTATTGTAGTTGAATTGTTATGTTGTGCCTTGTTATATGGCAACATATGCTCCTTGTTGTGCATCACGTGTTTTTTGTGTTATCTATGCAGGTTAATGTTATGCAAACATATCGTGTGTTGTGGGTATTCCCACGTGATCTCCTCTAGTGTCATGTGTACTACAATGTAACTAAAAAAACTAAAAAATCCAATGTGTTTTGGTGTTGCATTTGTGTGTGTAAATTGTGGGTGTTACACTATGTGTCTCACAGCTAGAGACAAACCCTAGTCTTTACCTTGATACCTAGATAGAATCACTCTTCATAATTGAATATGAGACCCCTAATATCATTTCTATATGAAACCCTAATTGTAATAGTGTATAAAATAAAACATATAAAATATGATTTGGGTAGGAAAAATTGAAGGGCTGCAATTTCATGCAAATATATTTGCTTCAACAACATTTCTCAACCACTCCTTCCATTTTTAGATATCTCCCTTAACAGTTTCATCGATGTCTTCCTCAAAAAGGGTTTTCTCTTTTTGATTGACAAACATGCGGTTTTGTTCTTAGAGGATAGATTTTCATGTTTACTCCCTCATTCTTCTTTCCTTTCCCATGCACTTCCTCACCCTCTTACGCCTTCTTCTACACCATTCTTCATCTCCTGTTGTTTCTCTTCATCCATTTTTACTTGTTCAAGAGATTCTTTTTAGTGTTTCCATTGTATATTTCAAGTATGATTTCTAATTTTATTTTAATAAAAGAGTCATTGCATCAATGTCCCAAAAAAATCGACGGGCAAGGTCACCCGTCAAATCTCACCCCTGCTAGGCGTACCTTGTGGTCGGTATCCCACCCTCGTTTAGAAAGCGGACAAACTAAACTCTTACATCACAAAGAATACAAAATAAAAAAGGTAAACCCGCACGTTTTTATACCGTCGATTTAAATGCACCTCGCGCAGTTTCCAAACCACACTGAATACGCCTCAGCATAAAAAATATTATATGAACCCCACCTGCATCTCTACGATAGTCACCGACAACAATAATGTGTAATACAAAATACAGAACCTTGCGCAGTGTGCATGTTATACTATTTCTATTGGGATCAACACCCTGCAAGTTTTGTACGATGATTACATACGAACGCAAATCTGTGTCCTTCATAATTTTCTTATTTTGCTGCCTTTTGATTTGTTCATTATCATATACTCTTCCTTACGGTAGGGAGGCCAGGAGTTTTGTCGCCCTGAGAACAAACAACATGGGACCGTGATAACGAATGGACTCCGGTCTGTAATTGTGAATCAATTTTGTTTACAAGTTGTTCCCCACGCTTCATTATTCTAATGTTTACCGTTCCACATCTCCTCTTCCCTAACGGACGTCATTTGACTATTTATCATATGGCCTATGCCCTCTTCATCCTATCCTGATTCTTCACTGTTTTTCTTCCTACCCTGATTCTTCCCAGTTTTTCTTTCTACCCTAGAAAGTGTTGTTTTCCCGTTACTGGACACGTTTAAGGAGCCAAATCCGCGGTAACGGAACAGAATAGAATTAGAAAAACATCTTGATTCGTTGAATCGGTGGTACCATCCAGTGATTAGTTTGAGTTCAAATTATATTATGGCTGTAGGAGGAGATGGAGCTCCCTGTGGAGCCTGTAAGTTTCTTAGAAGAAAGTGTGTGAAAGGGTGTGTATTTTCCCCATTTTTCTCCACAGAAGAGTTGGGTGCATCCCAGTTTGCTGCAATTCATAAGATATTTGGAGCGAGCAATTTCTCAAAGTTGTTGCAGCACATTGGATCGGAAGAAGAACGATACGATGCCGTGGTGAGCATATCTTATGAGGCGCAGGCTCGCCAAAAGACTCATCCATGTTCAAGCTCTCTTTACCTGGTGGCATTTCCCAATTAAAAGCATGGATCAACGACCCCAAATTGTATTCCACCATGGTAATCCCCATCCTAGTACCAGCACAAATACGCCTACTCCCCGCACCAATAAGGCTATGAGTTGAAAGTCATTTCCACGTGGATCAATTTTGGATCCCACAAACCGTTTGGATTGTAATATCAAGAATGATGGTGTTGTCCCATTATTTATAGGATCCAATGTACCGATGTCATTTGAATATCTGTTGATACATGAGAGCGAGGTTCCCTTGGGCACATAGTAGCCCATCCTACTTGACAAGGCTCAGAAGAGACTTCGTGGTATGGCTGAGAGGAGTGGAGCTCATGCTTCCGGTAAGTATTTTTTCCCTTGCAAATGGCATATCAGGTAGGGGAGCTTTGGAATATCTGACTCTTCTAAGTACGCCTATCACGACCAACGAACTTTGTCCCATCTCAAAATGTGCCTGCTAATAAAGAGAAGCTTAGGGTTTTGAATTAGAACTCTGCAAGCGTCCATATCTATATACGCTACTATGAAGTGTCGGTCCCTGTGAAGACATAATTGGTGAATAAATACAAAAAAGAAAATCCATTAATAACTGTAACTATTCTCTACCTCAAAAAATTATAGAAAATGCCTTACGTGATTTTTTAATTTATTTACAAAGAAATTATGAAACCTAAAAACTACATTTGAGTGAGATTTAGTTCTATGAGGAGCGTACCCGTATAGTAAAATTGAAACCGAAACAAGAAGGATTGCATGCGAGTAAAAATTGAAACCAAAAGAAAAGGATGAAGAGTCCTCTCTATGATTTTCATACTTATTTAGAATTTGAAGTGTCAATCTAGCTAGTTACAATCATTATTGATATTTGTTTCACTCTAGCTAGGGAAACAGCTTCTTTAATGCTAATATTTGATATGCGGAGACATTGTTGACACACCCTTCCAATACATTAGAACAAATGATAGAATAGTATTTTCTATTCAAAAGTGCACATGAAAAGTCCATGGTAAGAATTGAAATATCAATCTGTTAATATTGTAGATAATCTGGCTTTGTTTAACTTATTGGTATATTTGACACAAATAGTATTTGCTCAATTGTAATGGTATATTCAAAATACAAGCAATAAGTTTCCTGAAATGTCCAACCTATATAATCGTCGGGATAAATTCTCATGCTGCCAATGAAAGCTAGACACACTTACATGAGTATAAGAATTCTTGAAATAATAAATATATACCAAATATGCACGACTCCTGTATGTGAACGTCAGACAGGCCTTCCTCCTATGGCCATCACAGTTATCCCGTTGGGACGTTTTTGTAGCAATGTCCAAGAAGTCTGGAGCAGCTCGCTTCTTGGCCGCCGCCTGTGATGTTCTGCAATCATCCTGGTTAGCATTTCGATCATATGTCTCTTGGTATGTAACTTTCTTAACAAATACCCCCGCTTATGTATTTTTACGCCTGCAAATCCATCCATGCAATGGTAGAGGACCTCCGGACGTTTCTGTAGCTATGTTAAATTTGATGTCCGTTTGGACATTTTTGTGATTTTCTGCGTTTTACAGTTGCATGCTATATTTGATTAGATGCCTCTATTTTGCAGGGTCGGTTTGATGGCTTGCTTTAGACGTAGTTTGAAACCAAGCGGAAGAAAAGACGAGCTGCTAAATGCGTTAAGATTCAAGTAAGATTTGTTACTAATTCAGCCTAAGAATATGACTGGTAAAAGGTGAACTTGGAAGTCTATGCTTGTAAAATTTTAAAGACCCATTTTATCATAAAGAATAAGTAGCTGTTTGATTTTATATGAAAGTTTAGTGCTGTTTAGGACAGACCCAACATGTGAGGTATTTCTGTTGACCCCCCAGTTTCAAAATAAACCAGGATCTGATTGCGAAATCCATTGTATTAAAATCTCAGTGGGTTTCTTTGCAGGAGTTTTTCGAAAGGCTCTATGATCAAAAGATTTTACTAATAGATTCAAATTGCAGACTATTGATACCTATTGGCGGTACATGAGCAACAGGGTGCCAGGCACCATTTTCCAGTGGGGATTTCGAAAGGACACTGTGTGGAATTTTGAGATATATCTAATGATCATGTATTTGTTCTAAGTGACAGGGGAAAGTGCCAAGTGGGGAACACTTACAGTCACAAAGGGGAAGAAAGAAGCATTTGTCCCGTGCTTTTACAGCTGAATTTGATCAGTACTGGCAAGGGAATTCTGAGTCGCTCACACTCTGCCTGGTTATATAAGGCCCTTGCAGAAGAGTTCAAGCGCACTCTTTTTATTCTCTCCAAAATCAATAGGGAGGATGGCAGATCGGCATCATTAATGGGTATGTGGCTTTCAGGGTAAAAATGCTTTAGAGTTTCTAAAATTTGATCTCAACTGGTGTGTGGTGATGTTGTTTGGCTTATGAGGGTTTCTGTGTTGATGGCAGAAATGGATTGGATGTCTTCTGTGGACAACATGGATGATGAGTACGAGAAACTCATTATTTGGGTTAAGGATGAATCCTCTGACATTTGATTGATTTTAGCAGTTGGGTTTGAACTTGTAGGACTAGGAAGGAATGCCCATCAGAGATTTTCGTTAATGGTTATTGCTAATTTTATTTGGGTGCTAATGGTTTTCTTGAATTTTATTTGGATTAATGGTTTTCACTTATTTTATTTGAATGTATATTTTAATTCAAGAAACATCTGTTTTGGTAACTAATCTTGTACTTGAATTTGGTTTACTTGGAGGGTTGTGATTGATAATACCTCTTGTGAGAATGCTACCGTTGTATAGGTAAGGGCCTTTCTTGATTTTTGGGTAGGGTTAGGTGGTTTAGATTCAAACAGATGTGTAATGCCCTCGTAATTATTTTTAGGTTGTTTAAGCTTTGAGTTGAATCTGCTTGCAGGTCGACAGTGCTAATAAACACGACATTCTTCTGGATGTTGTACAAGTGCTTACTGATTTGAAACTCTTTATCACCAAATCCTACATATCTTCTGATGGAGGATGGTTTATGGGCTTCTCGTTCGGATGCATATCTTCTCATAGCAGATGATTGGATCCATGGGTTCTCCATAATGAATTCATTAATTATTGTTTTATTCCTTACCGGTTTTGTGGCAAAGAAAGTAGGCCATGGAGATGTATTCAGGCCCCCAACTAATGCAATCTTACTTTGTGTTCATGTAGGAACTAGAGTTCAGGTCTTTGGGAGAATTTCTTTTTGCATAAATATTCATAACTTTGTTAATTGTTCTTTTGTTGATCTATTGTACAAGAAAATAACATTGAACTATCTTGCAGGAAAGTGATGTCAAATGAGCTACAAGAATCTTGCAATTGAGCATCCATTTAGGAAAAAAAAATACCCCAAGAAAAGTCCAGAGGATGCGTGGTACAAGTGGCATGTTTTCATCAGAGGACACATATTTGTCATATGGAGTTGTTTTCATTGAATTATTCTTCATCTTAAATTCCATCTGGTTTCATCAATTCTACAACAATTTTGGGTTCCTTTTCATAGTTTTTGTTATCCTTATTGTCACCTTGTTATGCTTGGGTTTTCTTTCACCATCCAATGGTTGAGGATTGATAACAACTATGGTCTTCTTGTGGGTCTTCATGGATTTTTTTGTCATTTACTATTCTGCAAGGCTGCATAAAATGTTTAAGTGGATAGAGTGGAAAACGAATGCAATCAAAACTGATTTCACACTCCCTGGCATTGCTTTTGTCATTTTATTTATCCTCAATGCCCATGAAAGTCATGTGGGGACCAAACAGTCCTCTAGTATAGAATCAAACAACTCATCAACTCACTCTTTTTCCATTTGGAATATCATAACAATTATTTTTTGGTTTGGGGATATCTGTGCCCTGGTTTTTGTATGGTAGTTATTTTGGATACAAGAAGCTTGCGATTGAGTTAAGTCAAGTAATGATAGATAGCAATTGGTTGCTTAATTGCATTTCTTTCAATGCAAAATGAATAGCTCGTTCAACCATAATAGGGTAGGATTGCTCTGTTAGGTTCCTAAAAATAGTAATTCCATCTTAATCAAGCGCATTAATAGTATTTTTAATAATTTGATTGCAGACTCTTAATTTTTTTTAAAATTTGGACATTTCATGTCCTTTTCCTTGTGTACATAGTATGGCATATTGAACTTCAGGAATTTAAGAAAATGGTGGGAAAAAGAAAGATTATTGATTTGAAGTCACATTGCATTAACATTTCGTAAATGACCAAGTGCAACTAGCAGAGAAAGTTAAAGCATCCTTCGCTAATCCATTTATTGTGGTTGATCATCGCAAATGTATCACTTTTGATATTTTTAAGCCGTCAGAGGAGTGAGCATCACCCAGTGCCAACATGTATATATACATTATAGTTTCTACCTATTATCGAGAAAAAGTATTTCCTTCATCTGTTCATGATTTGCCCTCGAACTCAAGTGCGGCATCATCAGGGAGAAATTTATTTGTTCAATTCTCCTTTTTCTTTGAGAGGCCCTGTCCTTGGTGACAACCTTAGATGTTCAAGGAGAGATGCATAATTTTATGGCACTTATTTTGGTTGACTAATATTGGATTCTTTGGAAGCCAAGGTGTGGGGCTATTTTTCATGTAGACCCTTTCTCAGCTTGGAAGAGTTGTGGCTATTTCAAACTTTGATTACTAAAGTTAAATTCAAATGAATATGGTAGATTGATTAACTTTTTTTTTCTCTGAAGTAATATGAATTGCATTTTTAATCGAAAATACTGTATATTGTTCAATTTCTTACAAAATTACATCAAACATTCACTATACATTTTGGTTGCCTTTTTGCATAGATGTGATGAATTGTATACTTTGCCAAGATGTGGGAAATTAGAGATGTTGAAAGGGTTTAAAAGCAAATATTCAATTCCCTCAATTATTTGATCCAATGAAGAAATAACTACCTACCTTACATTAATTTTTGTTATATGACCCTATATGGTTTGTTAAATTTGGATAGAGAGCAGATAATTCTATATGCACCTAATTTTTCACTTTGCTGATTTTTTGTTTTTTAGGAATCATGTGGTGTATTAACTTTCCTGGAGCTTTGTCCTTGGGGAACATTGTCAGGTTCCACCACCATAAAAGTGAAGAATAAAAAAAATGATTATGTGCATTCTTCATTAGCTGCTTTATTGTGTTTTATTAATAAACTGGTTTGGTTAAAAAAGAGAGTAGAAGAGACAGTTCTAGATTTGGAGTTCGGTGTCCTCTCCCCTGAAAAATTTGTTTTTCCCGTTGAAGTGCATACATATTTGCAGGAGTATCCTTGTAAGATTAACTGTGTGTGAGGGCTCTGCATTGGTTAAACCTTTTAATTCTTTTGTAGATTAAATGTCATAAGTTCACCAGTGGTCAATAGTCAATTACATCTTTCATGTTTTTCTGATATAATTATACTTCAAACAAGTTCTTCTACTGTTAAGGTGAAACATATCCTTGTAAGATATTTTGAAATAGGAATCTTAATTTAGGTCATGAGGTACTTCAAGAACCTGTAAAGTAGACATAATTGATCAAACTTATCCTCAACAGTGACCCAACCAGAGTACAATGTCAATGCCCTCTATTACTTTACAAATCTTCATGTGTATAATGCCCAACTCATATGACACCTGAGCTCTCAAGCTTCATTCATTTTTGTGTTGGATTTCACATATGATTTTCATCAAGCATGTCCCTTTCTTAAGTGCTTACATATTAAGCATGTTAGTTTTTAGGATAGGGAAGTTGTGCTTGAAAACATCACCTTGTGTTTGCTGCAAAAATGAATGTTTAAATGGTGATAAAGTAAGGGGTGTGTATTTAGTATCAAGCAATTGCTTTTGTTCTTAATGGATATGCCAACTTCTTAAAGATAAACGACTGACGACTGAAGCTAAAAATATTTTAAGACCATTTCACCTTCTTAGGATAGGGGATCCTACTAAGGGAGTATTGTAATGTGAGTGCAGTTGAAGTTAATGTTTAGATGAGGATAAAGCGTGGGTTAGGTATTCTTGTATCAAGCAATTGAAAAACATCAGCAATCGCATGTGTACAATGCAATGTGAATGTCGAATGGTATAAGGTTTTTTATTTTGACCATTGGGATTCCTCCATCTACTGGGCTAGAGATTATTCCTCCTAGAATTAGTTGTATTAGTCCCCTGATCCAGGTGTTCCAAATGTGGATCATAATGGCCATGGATTTGATTGCCCTCTTCAAAAGTTCTTGTATTGGCACAGCCATGTAAGAGGCAACCATATATGAAGGATCTCATGGCATTGTTTTGTTGAAAAAAAACATTGAAAATGTCAAATGCCTCCTTTAGCCTTCCCTCTTTGCATAAAATATTTATTTCGTGTTTTTCTACCACGTTTCCAAGTGATTTTTTAATGGATTCTTCTTTGCCCACATTTCCAATATTAGAAATATTGATACCATTCTTCCTACTGCAACAACTTTGTAGGACGTAGAATACATCATCCACCATTGAAGTAATAAGGTTGTCAAGAATATACTCATCAATCTTAATAGCCTTCCTTACATTCTCTACAATGAAGAACTCTTCAAGGACGATATAAAATCCCGTCAGTTCTTTAACGGATTGACTAAAGAAGTGCAAGGGAATACTAATAAGTATATGGTGATATGATTGAGCTGTAACTGTCACCACCTAAACAAATAATAAATCATTAAAAAATTATTTAAAAATCTCTGATCCAAGGGGAAAGTGATTAAATTTTTAGATGCCATCTCGTGATGAACCGGAACTGCACTATATATAAAATTGTCAACCCTTAAAGGAAAACATCAATGACCTGAGATCATTCTAATACTCCTACCTTGTAAATAAGCCCACTAACTCTGCAAATGGGGAAATGTGTTTTTTCATACAACAAAAATTGCCTCAACTGTTGAGAAGGTTTTTCCAATCCTTAAATGGACCACTCTAGAATTATGATATAATAAATGTAAAACATGGAAATGGAATGTATAAATTTCATCAGCAAAGGATAGCACTGAATTACAAATCCACACATTTCTAAATTTCCTACAAGTTGATATCTCTCCTAAATGTATAAAACAAAATGAGAAGAAAGTGGTGTGAAGGAAAGAAGTAATGGTGATAACAACACATTATTGTTGGTAAGAAGCAAATAGTTGCATAGCCAACAATAGATGTTGATAAGACAAAGAAGGATGAAGAAAATGCAACAAATGGCACTTGTGGGTGTTTTGGTGGTCTATGACTGCCAATATTAAAAGCTCTTCTTGTTAAGCATTAAAAATGACATGTTTTGATCAACGTGTCTATTGAGATCACTCTAATACTCCTACCATGTAAATAAGCTCACTAACTCTACAAATGGGGAAATGTGTTTTTGCTCGTTCATATAGAAAAAATTTCCTTAACTATGGGGAAGGTTTTTCCAACCCTTAAATGGACCAATCTAGAATTATGATATAATAAATGTCAAACACGGATATGGAATGGATAAATTTCATTAGCAAAGGATAACACTGAATTGCAAATCCACACATTTCTAAATCTCCTACAAGTTGATATCTCCCCTAAATGTATAAAACAAAATGAGAAGAAAGTGGTGTGAAGGAAAGAAGTAATGGTGATAAGAACACAATATTATTGGTAACCACAAAATAGTTGCATAGCCAAGAATAGATGTTTATCATACAACGAAGGACGAAAAAAATGAAACAAATGGCACTTGTGAGTGTTTTGGTGGTCCATGATTGCCAATATTAAAAGTTATTCTTGTTAAGCATTAAAAATGACATGTTTTGATCAACATGACTGCATTTTTGTGCTTTGGAGATGGAGGATTAAATAAACACAGCTAGATGATTCAATGCAAAGCACTTTAACATTTAATAAACAATCGTAGCATGGTTTAAAGTTGGCATTTAAAACAGTCCACTATGAGTACCAAACAAGATTGTAAACAATTTTGAGAAACCAATATAAATTCATCAACCACGTCAAATTTAATGAATTAGTATTCCAAATGGTGGGGAATAAATTATAGTTTTTTTCATCATCTACATGGCATCAACGTGGGCCAATGCACCCCCAAACAATGGGCCACTACCCATCAATGGCGATTGCCTCTATATTTTTTCTACTTTTAATATTAGTCTTTGTAATTATCCACTTGTAAGGGACACAAGCTAATGCACAAGGAGAAAACATGGCTTCTATTGTAGGAAGTGGAGAAGAAGGGCAAGTAAAACATTAAGCCGCCTAAAATCTTATGTGTTATCTAAGTTACATGCAAATGATGGGAAATACAACAACTGCCAGAAGAAAAAAATACTAGCATTTTGTTAAACTCAATTTAGCAAACATAAAACCTTAAGCTTTATTGGTAGATTTTATACTATTACAGTCCATGAGATCAAATTAAGAGACGTTTGTTTGCCCCCACCATTTCTAATCATATAAACTAAAGTAAATATTTTAATATGTACTAAATAATCTATGTATAAAGTTTGTAAGATACATCGAATATATTGATATTTAAAAATCTCATATCATGAATATCTCCGTACACATGAAGACCTCCGTACACATAATGAGACATGTATACATTTGCAATATTTATATCATGAATGGTAGCCTTTTGTGGGAAATTTTATTTTCAATAAACATGATTACATTTTATACCCCTTGAATGACATTACCGCTTTGGATACAAGAAGTGTTGATTATAGCAGTAGTGAAGGTGTTATCAAAGAAAATGGTAGTATTTACGATGGGTTGAGTGATAGTAGTCTTGCTTCTTCCTTTCTTCTTGCTCCAAGTGTTGGTACGTGTGCCATATTTGAGTACTTTTCGAACAAAAAAGCAGGTGAAATGCACATATTTGCAAGCGAGGGAACTCCAGAGAAAGCAGTGAATGTCAGACCCTGCCTTTCAATGGTTCCAATGTCAACAGTTGCTCTATGCAAAGTAAGTCCCTGGGACTTATGGATAGTTAATCCCCATGCCATTTTAATTGAATTGTCTTCAATTCTCTCTTTAAATATTTTCTTCCTCGTACCACCTTTATCTTTGCTTCTTTGTATTAGAATTTTGTGAGAGCAAGCAAGAATGTTTCCAATAATTTTTTTTTTATGAGTACATTGCAATGTTGCTTGCTTTTGTGTTTTCAGTGTACAATTGACTCTATGGGAGTAGACATATGAGCATTCTTTTTCACACTTATTGCAATGAACTATTGTTTTTAATGTTCCAAAGGTGCCAAATGTGAAGTTGCATTTGGCACAAACAAGTTCAAAAGGGATTGAATATTTGTATGAAATTGTTAGCAGCCCTTCGATCTTCATGAAATAAACAAAATTAGAATTTTACTCTATATATAATTATTTAAGTGAAATATAGGTATACTAAAATGAGTACGTTGGTTGTAGAGAAAATCTAAGATTGTGTATATTGAATAATGGAAGATATGATGCGTGGAGGAGAACCTTGTATGGTAAATCAATAAGATGTGACAATTGTTGCAATTGTACCATGTGGATATATATCTGTACTTTTCCAAGTTTTGCAATAGTAGTGTTAGGAATGAATTTTTATTATGTACATTCAGTGGAAATGTTATCAATTGATCTCTGATCAGTAATTAGCAAGATGAAATCATAGTCACCACAATCATAGCTTGTCTCAGCAGAGATCTCAAAATTTGTAATACAAACACTTTTCACTGCCTCAAGTTTTTTCTCAGGTTGCTTTATCAATTTGTTAGGGGCGTTCAATGTCACAATTAATTCTCCTTTGATATCAGTTTAATTTACAGTCCTGTAAAACCACCACTATCACAAGTGTAAACACAAGTGTCATAAACAATTAAGCATTTTCTACAAGCAATTAATCATTTTCTATTCCTTAGTTGCTATACACCGGATTTAAAGAAAAAATGTGCCTTCTTGTTTAAATGTCTGCAAGTCACCCGCCATAAATAATGGAGGCCTTAAATAGACTTAATTTCATGCTAGACAATTATCGTCCACATTAATTTCATGCTTTATGTTTAAGCAATAATATTATTTGCCTCTATTTACGTGAAGAATAAAGGGACCTGTCAAAGCTCCAATGAAATGTCAGATAAATACTTTTAATAAATAATTATAAAATACATATTTTTCAAACACAATAATCTAAAGATTAGACTTTGAAAATACTGAAATTTGATTGGATATAATTGAAAAGTAAAGGCATAATAAGGATGGATAACAAGACAATATGAACTTTGAATTAGTGCTTGAAATAGAAGCCAATTAGGGGAAAAGGGTCTATCTATGGGAGATACAATTTCTTGTTCTCATATTGTTAATGTTTACAGATTAAGTGTTGTTATATTAATTCCAATGAAGTGGAGAGGAACTCTCTGAACAGTGTGAATTTGTCACGTGCAACTGACTTAGTGAAAACATCTGCCTTCTGTTCAGCTGTAGGACAGAACTGGAGCTGTATGTTGTGCTTCAAGACATGCTTACGTATGAAATGAACCTGTACTTCAATATGCTTGGTTCTCTCATGAAATACTGGATTGCGAACAAGATTTAGAACTCCTTCATTATCAACATATACTGGAGTAGATTTCTATTGTGGTAGACCAATTCCTTCCAGTATTCGGTGTAGCCATATTGCTTCACAAACAGCTTCACCTGCAGCTCTATATTCTACTTTTGTAGAAGAGCGAGAAACAAAATTCTGTTTCTTACTTCCCCATGATATCGGTCCAGATCCCATAAAGAAGACGAAGCCTAATGTTGACTTCCTATCATCCATGTTTCCTGCATGATCTGAATCTGAATATCCTGTCAAGAAGAAATTGTCATTCTTCTTGTACTCTTGACCAAGGTCCACTATACCCTTTAGATATCTTAGTATTCTCTTTGCTGCTTTCCAATGTCATATTTTTGGTTCTTGCATGAAGCGTGATAAATAGATGACTACAAAGCTGATATCTGGTCTAGTATATGTCAAGTAAATGAGACTCCCAATCAACTGTCGATAGAGAGTTGCATTCACCGGTGGTGATGGATCGGAACGAGATAACTGAAGTCTCGCTTCCATAGGTGTAGCAATAGGAGTGCAGTCCATCATCCTGAATTTCTCAAGCGTTGTCTTGGTGTATTTCAACTGCGACACAAAGATATGATTCTCTTTTTGCCATACTTCCAATCCAAGACAATAGTGCATGAGCCCGATATCTGTCATGTTAAACGATCGATTAAAATCCTTCTTTGTTGTATCGATCATCTTCACAGAACTACCTGTAATGACTAGATTGTCGACATAAACAACCATAATGACAATCTCCCCCCCTTGCTTTTTGAGGTAGAGATTGGGGTCATAAGGATTCCTTTCGAATCCATGACTTATGAGATGCTCATCAATTTTGATGTACCATGCGCGGGGTGCCTGTTTTAGGCCATATAGAGATTTTATGAGTCTGCATACCATCATCTCTTTTCCTGCTATTACATAACCCTCTGGCTGAGTCATAAAGACTTCTTCTTACAAATCTCCATTAAGAAAGGCACTTTTCACATCCATTTGGTGGACTTTCCAACCAAATTGTGCAGCTACAGCAAAGATCATCCTAATTGTCTTGATCTTGGCTGTGGGAGCAAATGTCTCCTCATAATCAATGCCTTCTTGTTGTGCATACCCCTTTGCTTCAAGCCTTGCTTTATACTTGTCAATAGTCCCATCTGATTTGTACTTAGTCTTGAATATCCATCTGCATCCAATGGGTTTCTTCCCTGGTGGAAGGTCGACAAGTTGCCATGTGTTGTTCTTCATCACTGACTCATACTCTGAATCCATGGCATCTTTCCAAGCTTTTGATTGTAGGGCTTCCTGAACTGTAGATGGCTCAACTGTTTCAACAACTCTGCTCATTAGGGCATAATTGACCTCTTCACAAGCTTGACTGCGAGTTCTAGGTCCAGGATTAGATGATGTGCTAGGTGCTTCATCCAAATTTGCATCTCTTATTAATTGAGTATACCATTTAGGTAACTTCTTAGCTGTTCCATTAGCTTGTGGTGGATCCATGTTTTCACCATCATCCAATTCATCACTGTCATCTTCAGTGGGAACATCAAATTCTGTGTTCACAAGAGGTGTATTCTGCATGTTTGTTGAGTCGTTGAGTGGAGCATCTGCTTGTTTCTTCTCAAAGAACTCAACATCCCTACTTGTGTATACTTTCTTTGCTTTTGGATCCCATAATCTATACTCAAGTGCTTCTTCACTGTATCCAATGAATATCTGTTTCTCAGCTTTCATATCCAACTTGTTCCTGTTCTTCTTGGGTATGTGCATGCTAGCTTTACACCCAAATACTCTTAGGTGTGCAATTGATGGTTTCTGATTTGACCATGCTTTTTGAGGTGTCACTCCTTCAAGAGCTACTGTGGGCACTCTGTTCAACAAATAGACTGCAGTTCTTGCAGCTTTTGCCAAAAATGTTTTTGTTAACCCTGAGTCGTCAATCATACATCGCACCATTTCCATGATAGTACGATTCCTTCTCTCAACTATACCATTCTGCTGTGGTGTGTGAGTAGGAGGCATTTTTCGACAAATCCCATGAGCTTCCAGGTAAGTCTTGAACTCATTGCTTGTGAATTCCCCCCCTCGATCTGAGTGGAGAGTTTTGATCTTGCGACCAACTTCATTCTCAACAAGTGCTTTAAACTTCTGAAATGTCTCAAAGGCTTGACTCTTGTTTCTTAGACAATATATCCACATCTTTCTTGAGTAGTCATCAATACAAAGCATGAATTATTGACATCCAGAATGACTTGGTTGCATGGGCCCGCAAAGATCGGTGTGCACCAAATCAAGCTTTCCCTTAGCTCTATATGTGTTCTTCTGTAAGGGTACTCTGTGTTTCTTTCCAGCTAGGCAATTGTGACACTTGTCAGTGTTGTGCTTGAGTGTAGGAAATCCTTTCACCATGTTGCCCTTTTGAAGTGTTTGGAGATAGCCAAAACTGATGTGACCATATCTGCAATGCCATAGTTCTGCAGATTGTGTGTCTTTGGCCACTAGAGCTTGATCATCCTTGTGGACAAAATCAAGTTGGAACATGCGTCCCACATTAGAGGCTCTTGCTACAATCTTGGAACCTCTTGACTTATCTCTTATCAAGCATAGTTTTTCTCCATTATTACTGTCAAAATCCAACTTCAAGTTGTGATCAAGGAGTTGACTAACTGATAGCAAATTCTTGGTCAACCCAGGTATGTACAATACATTTGTGATTTTGTAGTCATGCTTTCCAAGAGGTAGTGAAATGTTTCCAATCCCCTTGACACTGTATGATGAGTCATCACCTAATGACACATGCTTCTTGTTAGGTGAGTCACGTAGTGTGTAGAACCAATTCTTGCGTCCAGTCATGTGTCGAGTTGCACCTGAGTCAACATACCAGATATCTTACGTGGACTTGGTTTCTTCATCAAATTGAGTAGAATACATGTGGTGTCCTTCATCTGAATCATCCTCATGTTCGGCGATGTACCCTTGTTGTTTGGGTTTTCTTTTCCAATTACCATTTTTCTGCCCTTGATTGTTGTTATTGTTGGACTTCCCTTTATTTGAATTATTGTTACCCTGTTGGTTATTGGGTTTTGAATTACTTGATGAACCCTTTTTGTAGGAATTGTACCAACAATCTTTGATGTCATGTCCCCCTCTATTGCAAATGGGACACTTCTTGGTGTTGTCTCGTTGACTTTGTTTTTGTTGGGACTTCTTGTGATTGGACTGAAATTTTCCCTTTCCTTTATGATTGGAAGATAGTGCTTGCTCATCTTCCTGATCTTTGTTGTTCATTGCCTCTTCTTGTTGAAGTAGATTGACCAACTTCTCAAAGGTGACTATGTGTTCACTTATATTGATAGTTGTCACAAAGATTCTGTAGGAAGGAGGAAGTGCTCGCAACACAATTGGTACGAGGTCTTCATCACTTATCTCTTTTCCCAATGCCAATAGAGATGCCCTTAAAGTAGTAACTCATCTCAAAAAAACTTCAACCTTCTCATTGTGCTTGAACTTGAGAGTATGCAGTTGTGATAGTAGGTTGAGGATGGCATTCTTGTTCTTTGCCTCATAGACTGTGCTCAACTTATCCCATGCATCCTCAGCCGATGTGGCATCTCTAATGTGGGGTTACACATTGTCTGTTACGCTAAACAAGATGATCAACTTGGCCTTTTGATTGGCCCTATCAAATTGAACTTGTTGTCTTCCATCATCAAGTGATCTTGTTGTTTTTCCATCTACAACTATCCATAGGTCTTCAAACTCAAGTAATGTCTTGATCTTCGGTTTCCATGTAGCATAGTTGTCTCCTCTAAGCAGTTGTGAATCTGGCAAGAAGAACTTTGGTGCTTGTGCACCTATTTCTGCAATCTAAATTTCTGAAACTCTGAATTTCTGACAAAGGGTAAGGCTCTTATCACTCCAGGTTTATGGTCTCCCTCTCAATATACCGTCAGGCCGATATACCAAACCTTTATATATACGCTCCCTTCTGATATACCCGTCGGTACGTGGAAGAAGATCACCCTTTCAATATACCCGTCAGTACGGAAAGAGGTGTTAACGCACGTGAAAGAATTTAGTACATGGTACTTAGACAGTACGGAGAGGGGTTTGTGCAAGCACAAACGGATGGGAGGGCTCAAATGTGTGTGTATTGTGTCCTTATTACTGCCCATCGATTTTATAGGGTCGATGCCCAGACGACGTTTAGGCAGCTATGTTAGGCATTAAGTGCAGTAGTAGTCACGACGGCATCACCCGTAAGCACTTCCCAGAGCCACCGTATATACCGAACGCTGCTATGAGATCAAAGATCTCGTGTGATAGAACCAAACATAAAATGAAAAATTTACACTTTTTTTTTTTCACTTTATACACCAAGATTACTACAACATGCTCCAAAAGTACATCAAAATGAAGTTTTTGTGTCCCCCCTCTTTAGAAAAAAGGGTCTAGAATCACAAAATACACAATTTAGGCCAAAAATAATTTTTTTTACCCCCCAATAGGTGTTTTTCCGCTAAATTTAGCGGTGGCTCTAAATGTGTTTGGTGAGCTTCTAAATTTAGAAATCTCCCAAAAAAATTTAATTTCTCCAAATTTTCCAAAAAAAATAATTTAATAAAAAATATGGAGAGAGTGGGAATCGAACCACTGCCTGTTTGTTCCCAAGATCCAAACAAACAATCTGAATATTGTTTTCACCTTTTCTCACAAACCGTGATCTGGGTTTTTCTAAAAATTTTACAGAAGCATCATACAATATTTTTCTTGAAACCCACAAAATTTCAGAAGAATCAGAATCTTAGTTTTTGAGATCTTACCAATTTACCAGCTAGATCTGATTTTTTTCAAAAAAAAATGATCCGACTTGTACAGACTTTTCGTCACATGTAGATGCCGAATCTGAAGATGATGTCAACTGAAAAGTTGTGCTTCTCCTTCTTATCTTTCCATAAAAAAAATAGTACATCAATCCGACATTGTATGAAAATGTTACGTCCTTTTTTCTAAGAGCTATCTGCTGGAATTTTTTTGACGGCACTGCTTCAACCTTTGCTCCCGAATTCTTAACACCTCCACTTTCAGCTCTGATTTTTTTTAGATATGATCTTTTTTTTTCTTTTGATCTACAATTTTTTTCAAGATCTCTCTCCTTTTTTTTTTTTTTAAGATCTATTTTTTTCACAATTTTTTTTTTTTTTTTTTTTTTTAGATCTGCAATTTTTTCCAAGATCTTTCTCCTTTTTTTTAAAGATCTCCAAATATGAAATATTCTACCAATATGTTAGATCAATTGGCCATGCCAATGACTAATAAAAAAAATTTACCTTCCAAATAAGTGGATAGGTCAAATTTTAGTTGATGGATGCTTGGGAGGAATGGAGGCTGCGGGATGCTTCAATGGCTCTCCTTTGATGCAGATCTTATTCTCCAATGGATCCTCTCCAATAGTGCTCCTCTTCAACCTTGCTTGGATAGAACCTACTCTGATACCAAATGATAATAATGGTATAGCTTAGATACCAAATGATAGAATAGAATAAGATTGCAATGACCAAAAAGGGACGAAAGCCTCACAAATATTATTGATCATGAAATCAGATTACATTACAATACAAGAGCTGTAATATTTATAGATATTAGTCAGCCTCATATGGATAGACATGACACCCTAGCAGACACCAACTACGAGATGATAAGACCTATCTCACATGCACATGTAATTACTACTAATACCAATATTGAATGTTATCCAACATAACAATATTGAATGCAAGTCACTAGACTAGAGTGCACATGTTGCACATTATTAAATAAAAGACAATGTAATAAAATGCAATAAATATGCCTATGCTAAATTATGCTAACAAATCTATCTCAAATTAAGGGTCTATTTATGGGAGATACAATTTCTTGTTCTCATATTGAAAATCTATAAGCAACAGTCTGAGATAGTCAATTACTGTTATGGCCTACAAGATTCTTATTCTAACAAGGGTTGTTGTGCCTGTAAAAGGAACACCATATGATTTCAATAAAGATACCACTATTGGGAGTAGAATAAATAATGTTCATGGAGGGTTTGATATAAATATGGCTCTGGACCCTCGAAAGAAGAACCCTAGTCTGAGACATGTCGTTAGAGTGAAGGATGATTTCAGTGGCAGGATTTTGAATTTGTGGACAACTTCTCTGAGCTTGCAAATTTAATGTTCCAATATGATGAAGACAACTATGGGAAAATTAGGTGCAATCTATAGGAAATATTCAGCCTTGGCCTTGGAGACCCAGACCTTCACTGATGGTGTCCACCACCCAAACATTCCCAATACAGTTTACAAACCAGGGCAGATCTACCGTCATACTATGGTGTATAGATTTTCAATGAAGAAGTAGTCATCACATGTTCAATGTTAAGGATAGGTGACATGGCTTCTCAATCTATCTAATGAATTCTATTGTTTAAAGATAGTACAACATTGCCATTGAGAACAATTTTTAAATATTGCTTTTGAAGGCTTTGAATGACTTTGGTAGATTGTGTCCCATTTTAAAAAATATCAAATCACACCGGCATTAATCGGATTTCTCCATTCATGTATTCCTTAGAAGCACCACCTTGTCTTCTTCGCTTTATAATACCCAAATTTTCACTTGACTGAAAATCCACAAAATTTGGTCCAAAATGTTCCTTGCATAAAAATATACAATTTTTTCTAAAGACTCAAGGGAAGAATACACATTTTTGACCCCCAAAATAGATGGTGCGTCTGAATTGGGCACACCCTTTATCAACATCAACTACAAAAGTAATAACTATCCCTCTAAATTAAATAACATATACCATTCGACGTTCACATTGCATTGTATACATGCGATTGCTAGTTATATTTTAATGGCTCCTACTCGTAGTCATGCTTTTTTCATCTTCAAATTTATACTAAGAATCTAATATCTGAAATGAGAAGCGTATGGAAAAACAAAATTCTACTGAAAATATTATCTTATTACTAGTTATAAACAAATGCAATAGAGTTGGCCGTAAAGGGATTCTATATAGTCTAAACTTGACACTAATAGATACAAAATATTAAGCTCTCTGTAAAGATTTCATTTAGTTTTAAATTAGCTTATCCACAGTGAAAATGAATCCTTGTTTGTCAGTTAGTTTTTGTCTACAGACATTTTTGTAGAATTTTTTTGTCTTGTATTAGTTTGGGAGTAAACCTTCTTAACGAATTGTTGTAAAGCGAATTTTTTCAAGTAAATTTAGTAATACTACTAGTTGTCCTTATGGTTATCTCTAACCAGAAGAAAAGTTGATTAAAATTTGAAATTCAGTTTTTATGTAATAAATTTCTTAAGATCTACGGTTTTGTTACTTTACAGGTTGCGCTTTTGCAGGAGGAATTGCGAAATGCCCACGCTTGTCTGGTCAGTACCTCAGACGAGCCATCATTGAGAACTAGTTTCACGGATCACAAGCACAGGGAAATCTCAACCTCGTCCACTAACAATATTTATGTTCATGAGTGTTCTTCAAATGATCCAGAGTCAATTTACGAAAGCTCATCCAAGGATAATAGATTTTACACTCATGAGGAGGGTTTCTCTTTCCCTACAAACATGCCGGACTACAGCCACTATCCCATCTCTACAGCGCAACAAATGAATGTGTTTGACGACGATGAAATTTCATCTAAGGCAAGCCCAGAGCATGGAAGAGATCTACAGGATTTGGTGCCCTCCCTGCTTAAAAGAAGAAGCAGTCCAGCTAACAACTTGGGAGATGTTCGTCACATTTAATTGTACCGATTGATGTTACCCGCTGGGTGGGATCAAACTGCCCATTAAAATAATGCTCTTCAAGACCATTTAATTCATTCGTAGCAAGCTTGAGATCTCTAGGATTTGGCGTTCTCAGCTGTTTAGAAGATAAAGCAGAGCGACCTAACAAGGAGGATGTTCGTCACATTTCATGTAGGAATTGATGGTACTGTGGGAAACAAGGAGCTGTGTGTTAGCTGCTACTGAATAAAAAACAATTACTTTCTATTATATTTTTGGCAGCATTACAGTGCTCTTTTCTTCGCATCCCAGAATAGATTGAGTTACCACTTATATATGAATTTGTAGATGTAGTTTTCCAGCAAGCCAACTACATGTAGCGAGAAAAAATTAATGCACCGCTTACATAGGATTTAGAAGATTGCACATTATTTAAAAATATATACACTAGATTTACTAACACTGATTTTCGTAAAAGATTACATAACGATAGTATCTATTATTGTGTTAACTTTACTGAAAGGAAATAAAGCGTATTTTAAAACCAAGCTTGGATATAGGTTATTTATTTCTTACTGCATTTGATATAACACATGCAGAACATATAGAGAACCAAAAAACGGAGAACAGAAGATTCATGTATTTAAAGTATACGTGGTAGTCATCGTCGCAAAGAAGATTCATCGGTCAGTAGTCCTTTAACAGTTCAACCTAAATTCGTGAATCTAGCAGTCATGAATCATATGGCGAAAACAAATAAAGCTAATTTCGTCCCTATCTATTTCAGGCAGACAGCAGTTTTCTCTAACGCATGCTTTTAGTTTTGTTGTTGTTTTTATATATAATTAGATCAGTCCAGTTCATTTCCTAAAATTAGGAAAAGAAAATAAGTTTTCACGGTCTCGTTTATACACGCTTTGTTTTAATGACAACAGTCTATTTTTAGCGATGATATGCTTTATCTAAAAGCTAGATATATGTGAGGCAATTGTAATCGTTGAATGCAAGAAAAGCCATAAGGCATAAATGATTAATAAGAGCGCAACTGTAATCGTTGTATGCAAGAAAAGCCACAAGGCATAAATATTATGAGTATTGGTCTCTAACAATGAAGGCATTGTTCAGATTCCAAGATGTTTGGGAAATTGTTGAAAATGAATAAACAAAATTTGTAGATCTATCAGTTTATAATACAGTATCACAAGCAGAGAAAGATTTATTAAAGGAGCAGTGATAGAGAAATGTAAAATCCTTTTTCTATATACATATCAAGCTATCCATGAAAGTATTCTTACTTGATCCACTAATTTTAGCAAGAACTTGAAAGGTCATAACTTGTGCTTTGGGAGTACATTCGAGTCCATTTTTTTTAAACCACCTATTTCAACAAGACGAATGCATCGGACAACCTACCCTGCCGATTGTAGCATGATTCGGCACATTTTTGGGCCCTAAATCGGCCATCTAAAGGCCAAAAATTAGGATCTAAGATGTATTTCAGTTTTTTCCTATTTTAGGGTAGTAGTAAATTTCAGTCTCTTGAATGCATAGTAGGTTAGAAAGTTGGAAATTCCTCTAAGTTAGTCATGTAGAAGATATTTGTCAGTTTCTGTGCTCGTACAACTAGGCATGTGAACTTACTAAGAATAGCAGGTTCTAGTAAATTGCTAAAAATAGAAAATTCCGCCACCTAGAGTAGATTTTGTCAAAGTTAGTTAGAGTTTGCTTGGCAAATTGAGTTGGGAGTTGTTTTATTATTTATGAAGCATTGTAATTCATGACTCAATAACGAAGAAGAAGATTTAGTTTTTTTAAGTTCAAGATATTTGTAGTGTATCAAGTTTGTATTAAAGTTGGCTACATTATCTGGTATCAGAGCAAGTTCAAGTCTTGGTGAAGGGAAGTGTAACTAAAACAACCCACTTGAGAACCAAGAACAACCTAGGTTAGTTAGAAAAATTAGTGACTATTTTTTTTTTGTTCAAGGTGAGACTACAAACAATCCTCGAAGCAACAATTGACACAAGGAACTACATCAAGGTCATTCATGTTAAGAAGATAAGGTTTTCCATTAGAACAACATATAAAAGACCAAATTACATTTAGTGAGTATAATTAACCAAATATAGTTTGAATTTCCTGTAGGTGTTAATTTAATAATCAGATTAAATTAACAATAAGGGTAAATATTTCTTAATTACACTTAGAGGGATTACATGAGCCAAAACAATAAAACAAGGCTCTCATCACAAGGGGTTAGGAAAAAAATTCCTTTGTCTTATAAGGTGGCCCCAGAATAGTCAACTCATGCTAAACAAAACATGTTGAAGACTAGAAAGGTAAACCTCCACTTACCCACTCCTATACATAATTAAAAATTCTCAAACACCATTCCATTTGATAGGAAATTTCTTTCCCTTTCCAGTGATATAAAGAAGTCCTTCTAACTCCCTATAAAACTCAAGTTATGGGCCGTTGGGCCTTGGGAGGAAAAGTTTACCCAAAGGTGGGCCCGCGGGCTTAGGGGAGAATTTTTTTTCCCCAAAAGAGTTCGAGACGGCGAGGTTTGAGAGAAAATCATGCACCCACTATTCCACGGTGGGACTCCACGCACGAAACAAAATTATACCTCGTGCGACAAGGGACACGTGGCACGTCCTAAGCCTATGTGGGGAAGCAGTTTAACAGGGACAAATAAATAATTTTTCCTTGAGGATTAAGAATGCATAAGGGGTTAAAATCCACTTGCGCCTCTGGCGGTGCCTCACGATGCCACGTGTGAGATGTTCATTACATGTAGACTAGTGGGTCAGCAGGGAGAATTGGGGAAAAAATTGACTTTTGAAGCCTAAAGCTTCTGGACACTCTACGCCTCCGCTGACGCGTTGCAGAGACACATGTCAACCAGCCATTGGCTGCGGGTCTACAGGTCTACGGGAAATATTTGGGAATTTTTCCAAATTTTCTTTTGAAGCGTTAAGGAAAAAAAAGGACCCGCACCTCCACCAACACTTTTGTAAGCCAGTGTCAGTCAAAGATTGGCTGCGGGGATGCGGAAATGTTTTTTTCCAAAATAACGTTTTGGCCTAAGAAAATTTTTGTCAAGGAAGGAAGGTTCATGCCAGAACAGAGCCAGGGAATTTCATGAGTTTTGCGCCCTTTGGGCCAAAAGCAAAAAAAAACAAGTTTTCATCCGCGGATCTGCTAGCAAATATTTTAATACTTTATATTTGACACTTAAATTATTTTTGAGCCTGAAATGAAGTAAAAACTTCAAAAGGCAATAACTTTTGATTCGAAACTTGGTTTTTGTTAAACAAGGACTTTTTGGAAAGCTCTGGAAGTCCTCTTTGTGCAGGAAACATAAGATTTTAATTTTGAGAAACTTTGAAGGGTCATTTTAAAGAAAACGCTCTACAGGGTTTTAAAAGATGAACTAAACGTTTTAACTTACAAGAGTTGCTCAAAACTATCATTCTCTCACCTTCAACATGTCAAACAATCATGGAGGTCTATGCTTGGGAGAATTTAAGATGAATTGCATGGGTTAAATGAATGATCAATTGTTATTTTAAAGTTAACAAATTTGATAGCAAAACAACTATAAATTTGACCATGCCTGATTTTTGCAGGATATTTATATAGACTTTTTTTTAATCTTCTTAAGTAGTTTGGTTTGTTTGGGACAATTTTGATCTTCCCTAGATTTTATTAGTGTTTCAAATGTTCTTTATAGTCTTACAGGGTTGTTTTGCATATTTTACTAAAAATTTGTAAGTTTTAACAAAAAATAAAATGAACTTTATACATTAAAAAGAAATCAAAGATTTACCTATTTATTTTTCCATACTATAAAGACATTGAACTCATTCCATGATAGTATTACATAGTTATCTTACCTATAATCAAAATGTAGAAACAAGAATGTAGCTTCTATTTTTCAAATCAGGCATTTCAATGAATAGAGTAATAAATTTTCTTCACACGTAATTCTTTCCTCCAAATAGAAATTCCTCGCCATTTTTCAATGCATATTTTAAATATCAGTAACTCCATTTAAGGAAAATAATACAACTTATATTTATATTGATCAAATAAAACTTTAAAAATTACAACTTTTTCTCTTTTCCTATCATTCAAATACACTTTCACCTTTCTTTACACAGTACATATTCTAGTGCATACCTCCTTCTCAATTAGACATAGGATTTCATTTCCAAAACAAAATAACTATCCAATACAGATAATATTGAAAGTCATCCACTTCAAAGTGGGAAAAGGTTATAATAAGAATTTATCCCAACAAGGACTATCAAACTTGTCTTTTTCTCTTGTTCCAGTACAACAACACGAAGATCCTCCATTTTTCAGTTTGGTCACAACAAAAGGTAGAGGAAAGGAAATGCTCTCCACCCAACCAGGACATCCAATGAAAAGGAGAAACCATCCTTATTCATTGGCTCCTGAGCCCCAACCACAATACAATAAGAAATGTGTTTCAACTCATGGCAACAATAGGCTTCCATAACACACATACAATTTCACATTTAAAATAAAGTACAAAATAAAACTGTAGTTTGTAACCACAGATAAAATACAACAAACAAAACTCAAGCTTCCTCATGAAATCTAAAGGAGCAAGAACTATTGGGGATGTTACTTATGCCTCCCAAAGGGGAAATGGGTATCACCACCTGATTAAAAACTACCAAAAATATAGTATATCAAAACTGTGACATGCTCTTATGCCTCCCCCAAGTACCCCTTATTCCTCACATTTCCTTATGCCTCCCCAACCTCTTATGGCACCCCATAATGAGTAAAGAAATGAAAGCTATTTCTTTGCTGATTAGGGGATATTTTTCAATGTCAAAATTCCGTAAACTTCTCTAGACCATTTCAGTGCAGTAGCACCTTCAGAGAGATTTATGACGACTATAAGAACGTGAAAAATGGACACTCTAAACTAAAATTATGTCCGGTCAAAGTTCAATCAATATGGATGTCAACTTTGGTCAACAAGTGGACCAATGACAAGTTGACACGTGGCAAATTGGTGACAATGTAAAATTGATGGTCTTATAATTTTTTAAAAATCAGTTCCATGGTATAGATCTCGTCGCAAGCTTTCTGATGCATTTTGAATGGACCAAATCTGAGTTCTTATGTGAAAGATATGTACAGTCAAAGTTGTGGTCAAATGATGACGCGGCACAATCTGATGTGGACAAATGACATATTATGGGCATGACACTTGGCATATTTTTAATGGATTTAGATTTTAAATAATAATAATAATATTTTATTTAATCCATTCCATGGGAATAAGCCTAATCCCATAGGACAAGGAGGATTTTGTGGACAAAAAGCTATTTAAAGGCTTATCTTATCCATTTCCCACCAAATGTGGGGTGAATGGCTAAATTGGGTGCCTAAACCTATGGGAAGGAGATTTGAACGTAGCACCTCATCTTAAAAGATAAGCGGCCTTACCAACCCACCACCCTCTTGTAAGTGGTATTAACAAAGCTCACTTGTATTTGTAATAAACAAGTGTCATGTCTGTGTCAAGGTAATAAGGAAGCAGATTTGGAAAAGTGCAATTTTGGGGCAGTTCTGCTCACTTCCAAATCTCGAGTTACATATAAAAGTTGCTCAAAATTTCGAGATGATCTCAATGATGTGATCATAATTCTATTTTGAGAATTTTTCAACAGATTTATTTGCTGTTAAAGTCACGCGAAGGCATAGAACCAAAGGGAGACATTGCTGCAAGTGGATCAGGAAGGTGAAGGACAACGGCTGAGCTCCATTAATGTCCTTCGAAGTCCTGAAACATAGTTTTTCAAGTTTTTGATTGATTATTGTTTAATTTAAATGTTATTGTAATTACATTTTTTAACATTATTAATGGATCGGTTCATCACGAACCCGAGGACGTAGGAATTCCGAACCCAGTATAAAATTTGGTGTTGTGTTATAATTTTTATTTTCAGTTTCTAATTATTTGTAGTAATTTACATTCCCAATTTGAATATGGATGTAACTATAATCAGAATTGATAAAATTTTGAAAAATCAATTAAATCTGAAACAATTATATTTGGGGCTTCGAATGAACAGTGAAATTTTTGAGTTAATTAAAAACTTAATTTCAGTTTCAATTCAGTCCTAAATCTGATTCTAATTAATTTTTGGAAGTCTAAAATACTTTTAAGTTGATTAAAATTGAAGATCCTTGAAAGTTTTTAAAATTGGAAAAAATAAAACACTCGTTTTCGGATCAAGTTTGGTATCAGACCAGTTAGATTGTCGGATTAGCTTCTAATTGTGTTTGAAAATTTCTCTTCACTTTTAGTATTGATTTTAGTTTTCAGTGTGTAAATATTCTTGATCTTGTTAATATTATTTTACAAGTGTGCAATTTTGGAAGTACAGGTTGTGTTTGTAGGAACAAGGAATCATGGGCAAGTCATCCAAACAGGAGCAACTGGGTGAGTTTGAAGCCATTAACCACCAACTCCAAGAAGAAAACTCTTTCCTGAGAGATAAATTCTATTCCTTAGAAGAGGAAATGGTGCGGTTAAAGTCTGAGCCACAATCCTCTATAACCAAGAAAGAAGAGTATGTCAATGAGACGCATACATAAAGCAAGAAGTTAATGGGCTTTGTTAAAGAGTTGCAGGAAGAAATACTTTCCAAGGATGCCCTCTTGGAAAAGATACAACAAAGTGAACACAAGAAGGAAATTCCTTTCAAATCAGATGCAGGGACTATGACAGAATGCATTGTAAGTTTTTCACGTGATAATACTTCCTCTAATTTAGATTCAGATATTCCTTTGGGTTAGTTTAAAAAAAACACTAAGGGAATTGGGTCTAAACTAATGGTTAAAATGGGATATAACGGAAAAGGCCTTGGTAAAAATGAACAAGGTGATGCTAATCCCATATTGGTAGAGAATCAACCTTGGTTTGCAGGTTTGGGTTATTCTAGTGGGAAAATGGAAATTGGAGAAAAATCTAAAGCAACTGAAGGAAGAAAAGCTTCCAACAACTAAAGATCGATGCCTCTAGAATTACAGGATTTGGCCATCAGGAGGAACAATGAAAGGTGTAAGAAAACAGGTAATCAAGGTAATGAAATTCCACCTCCTTCCACTTACACTAAAAATAGCATTAAGGGGAAATTAAATCCTAAGACTTCTAAAAATCTCTTTCAGTTTGAACAATATAGCTTTAGTAGACAAAAGTATGGTTTTCCTTTCACGTTTTGTGGAGGTACTAATCATTCTGTAGCATATTGTTGGAAGAGGAAAAATATATTAAAGAAGTTAATTCCTTTAGTGAATGATAAGGCAGATGCAAAAGACAAATCTCACTCTCGTAAGGTGAGAAATGAAAAAATGGTTATCTCTCCTAAATAGGGGAATCATTTTCCTAGATAGAGTTCAAGGAATGGAAAAATGGGTAAGAATCCTAAAAATAAGGAAGGTAAATTTTGTTCCCATTGTAAAATGAATGGTCGTGATATTAAGATATGTTGGTATGTTCCTTCAGTGTAACATTGGAAAGTTGTTAAAAAGGAAGATAATGTCAAACCAAAATTTCTTGATCTAACTCATGTAAATGCTCATTCTAGTACTGGGGAAGTAAAACCACCTAAACGAAGAAATCCAAGTAATTGGACGAGAACAACATTCCTCAACTTTATGTTTACATTACAGTAACTGGTGATAGTATGCAAACATTTTCAAATCTATATTTTAGGGATTTTGATCCTATGTTAATATTCAGCTTTGAAATAATTTGGAAGCAGCCGTAAAGAAGATTTGAGTGATAGGTTCATCATACTCATATTCATCATCTCACATTTTGGTTGGTTATTCCATTTCTGACAACAGTATGCATGGATATGGGCATCATCAAAATGTCTATTTTGAAACTTGCAGTTTTATAGTGTTGGCATTTATGCAAATATTATGGATGCTTATAAGACCCATTTGGGCACCTGTATGATATTGTAATAAATAGAAAATTTTGTTGTTTCCACATGTGTTATTTGCACTAATTTATAAGACCCTTATTTTGGGAAAATTTTATTTTTGTAACTATCAAAAGTGGTTGCAATTAGGGTGTAAATTTATTACACTGAAAAACTGGTTTGTAAAGGCACCAGGTGATCATTTTACAGATTATGGTAGTTCACCAATTTGGGTAAGCATACATGGATAAAATATTTGCATATTCACGTTGATTCAGATTTTGACTATAGCCATTTTTGGCATTGATGGTTTAATGATTTTGGATAGTGAATATTTACACTTGTAATAAGCATAATCATAAAGTGTCAGTTGAATAGTAGCTTCCGTTATAGATGGGTGTTATTATCTGACTTATTATTTATGATGACGATACGCTGTTTTGGGAAGATTCAAGTGGATTTAGTTGTTGACTATATCTATTTTTGGGCGTTGATAGTCTATTTTATTTTGGATAGTGAATAATTGCAGTTGTTACAGTTTCAGATAGATAGTCGACACTAGCCTAATTTTGGGAGGTTTAGATGTTTGGTATATTGATCTATGTTATGAAATTGTAAGTTAAGTAATCGGCCATATCACAAAGTGACATTTAAACACTAGCTTTCTGTAATAGAAAGGGTGTTATTATTTGGTCAATTATTTGTGATGAAATTACAGTGGGGTATGACAGTTCACAGTTGTGTGTAGAATTGATAGGGTTGCAACGTTTTAGTTGAACACTAGCTTAATTGGGTGTTATTATTTGATTGATTATGTAATTAGCTAATCAAATATTTTCATTTTATCAACCTATAATGTTATTTCAGGTTCTTGTATGTGTTTTTACAATGCAGGAAGAGATAGCATGTTTTGTGTGTTGATACATAGCTTTTTGTGGACAAAAAGCCTTCTCAGTAGGGAGGAAAGATGAGGGGATATTTTTTAGTGTCAAATTTTGCATAAAATTCCCTAGATCATTCCAGTGCAGTAGAGCCTTCAGAGATCTTTCTGACTACTATAAGAACGTGAAACATGGACACTCTGAGCTCAAGCTATGTCTTGTCAAAGTTCAGTCAACATGGAAGTCAAATTTGTTCAACATGTGGACCAATGACAAGGTGACACGTGGAAATTGGTGACAAGGAAAAATTTATGGTCTTGTAATTTTTTAAAAATCAGTTCCATGGTATAGAGCTCATTGCAAGATTTTTGACGCATTTTGAACAGACAAAATCTGAGTTTGTATGCCAAAAATATGCACAGTCAAAGTTGTGGTCAAATGATGGCGTGGCACACTCTGATGTGGACAAATGGCATATTATGGGCATGAAACTTGGCAGGTTTTTAGTGGATTTGGATTTAAAATAATAATAGTAATATTTTATTTAATCCATTCCATGGGAATAAGCCTAATCCCATGGGAGAAGGAGGATTTTGTGGACAAAAAGCTATTTAAAGGCTTATCCTACCCCTTTCTCACCAAATGTGGGGTCAGTGGCTAAATTAGGCACCTAAACCTATGGAAGGGGGATTTTAACCTAGCACCTCATCTAAAAAGATAAGTGGCCTACCCAAACTGCCACCCTTTTGTAAGTGGTATAAATAAAGCTCACTTTTATTTGTAATCGACAAGTGCCAAGTTTGTGTCAAGGGAATAGCAAAGCAGTTTTAGAAAAATGTAATTTTGGAGCACTCTATGCTCAATTAAAACCAGATCTCAAGTTATATATGAAATTTTATCATAATTTTGAGATGATCACAATGATTTGATTATTTATCCAATTTGGAGATTTTGTGATAAAGTTACTTTCTGTTAAATTCATAGAAAGGTGTAGAACCAAAGGGAGAAACTGTTTCAAGTGGATCAGGAAGATCAAGGAAATAGGCTAAGCTCCATTAATGCCCTTTGAAGGTTTGAAAAATAGTTTTGTAGGTTTTTGATTCATTATTGGTTAGTTTAAAGGTTATTGTATTTACATATTTAACATTATTAATGGATCGATTCACCACGAACCTGAGGACGTAGGAATTCTGAACCCCGTAAATAGTCTAGTGTCATTTTCTAATTTTTATTTTCAGTTTCATTTTATTTACAAGTAATTTAAATTCAAAATACGAATATTGATGCAACTATAATTAGAATTGATAAAATTTGAAAAATCAATTAAATCTGAAACAATGATTTTTGGGGATTTGATCAAACAGTGAAATTTGTGAGAAAAATTGCAAACTTAATTTCAGTTTAAATTCAGTCTTAAATCATGATTTTTAATCAATAATTTGAAAGTATTAATATCCTCTTAAATTGATTAGATTTTATGATCCTTTGAAAGCAATTAAAAAGTGGTTAGATTCAAACACCCTTTTTTAGATCATTTGCAAGGTAGAGCCCCAATCCCAAGGAACCATCCAGGACTAATTGAGCAACGATGAAAACTTGGACTTAGGTGACTCCCACAAAATACACATACATAGGAATCTCAAATCAAATCATGACGTACATAATCCACCCAACCGGCCATTACAACTTCACAGACAACACAAGGGTTTGAGACATTCATAAAAACCAAAGAAGAGTGTTTCAAAGGGCTATAGATTTTACCACCTCCTTATGGAGTTGTCCCAAGCTCCAAAAAGGGAGTCTTATTCCTAATCCTCTAAGTAGCACGAAAATAATCCACAAAGCACAAACATTCAACCACTTTTATCTTCTCCCTTGCAAGCATGCACAAATCTATGAATTCCTTTTCCCTTCCCATAGGTAATTACTCCCATTCAGTGATTCAACCACTAAAAGCATGCCTCACATAAAATCTTGAATTTCCTTCCCAAGATGGTCCCATAAGACCCTTCTCAGGTGGACCCAACTAGGAGGCCACATCACACCTCCTCAATTCCAACACCCAAAAAAACACCATTCTCCAAGTGCGTAATAAATAGGTGGTTGATAACAAGCACAACATTGCTTACGATAAACAAAATCAAGCCCATACCCCGTAAGAAAATTGAGGACATCAAAAACCTCTCCATCAAAAGTCCAATTAAAACATTCAACTTGCCTCTTCAAATCCAAGCAAAGAAAGTTCCAAGCACTACAATTTACACTCCCAAACCGTAGGTCAAAATTGGCACAAGAAGCATTTAAGAGGTGTTGGACAAGTATACCCCCATGTCCAATAAAAAATCCACCAATATCAACCTAGAAATGGAAAAAGTTCAAGATGATAGTAGGTGGAGGGCTCCATATTCAGGATATCCACTTACATCATCCCTTATCACATTTCTTACAACACTTCAATTTCAACACACCAAGACTCTAATAAATACTTTCTTATGACATAATTTGCATTAGGACTAATGACAACCCACATGATTACTCAAATTACTTGCACACCATGATTTCAAGGCACATAAATAAATTGGGGTAGAACATCACTTATTGGAACACATTTTTCATTAATAAATGACCAAATAAAAGAAAACATAAATCCCTTCGTCACATTCAAAGGGGATCGCCCCCCCACGAGAATCCCTAACCATAATCAAACACACACAAACAATTACAAGTTGCCATGGTGACCTTGTTAAATTCATCTAAAATTCCAATGTGGACAAGTCTTCCTTGTCCCACTGATGTTTGTTCTAAAAGTGCCCCCTACAGTACACAAATACCGAATCCTTTGAACCTCGGGGTGTTGTGAGAACACTCCCAAATGCACATAAAAATGATTCAACTTACACATGGACTATAAGATCTCATCATAACTATTTTTCACATCTCTAATTTGGTTAAACAAAACAAGAATGGTTAAGTCTAATTAACACACATTATACACATGTTAATAAAGTGACAAAATTACAAAATTCCAAACATTAAATTCACAAAGGTAAAAAATATATACAAGTAAAAATTAAAAAAAAAAACATAATTCACCCCATGGCCACACATGTGATATATCATACATATACATATATATAGACCTATACAAAGAGACTTGCAAAAAACACACTAAACAGCATTACACAAGTTTTCAATTTTTTCCATCATTTCTCAAAGCCTGACATCCTTCCGTGGTTGGTCCTCTATCCCCCTTGATGTTTCTGGTAAAATTCCTATGCACAACAAAACACTTCTCTGGTCTTTTGGCCATATATATACATACATTGAGAAAATATACATATAAAATCAATGTTCATCATTCAAGATTTAAGAATTCTATTTTCCATCAATATGAATAACAACAATCTCAAGGCATACCCATCCATGATCATTTACAATTCTACTCAACAACTATCCCATTAACAATTAACTCCACTGTCTAGGTATACTTATTATATCTAATATCACATGTCATGAATAATCCATCCATACATACTAACCATGTCTGAACTTCACTATCTAGTGCATCACATATATAAACAGTTTTAAACAGTCATCAGTGTCACCATATATCCATCATAGTTAAGTATAATCCATTATCCAACATCTAACATGATACTAAATCAGTATTATAATCAAATGTCTATAATATCAGTCTAATAATATCAATATCAAGATACTAAAAATGTTCTAAGATGAAGTAGGACACTACATCCCCCTCCCCTTATACTTGACTTCCTCTCTGGAAGTCACTAGAATAGATGTGGGAACTTGAGCTCGAAAAAAAGTGGCATCCTTCTAAGTGGATGCATTATTTTCATACCTATGTCCCACTATACCTCGCACCTAGATCAATATCTGTGGCCTCGAAGGCCCAAGGTCCTATGAAATCTATGATGCTATACTGGCTCCACTGATCACCTTCTCCTACTTGTGCACCTACAATGTAGGTCCAATCCAAAACATGAGAAGGATCTGGAACATATATCCTAAGTTTACTGATACATGAAATGCATCGTGCATGTGAGATAAGATGGGTGGAAATACTAGATGATAGGCCAAAGGGACCGATACAGGTTCCAAGATCTCAAAGGGAACCAACGAATCTAGGAGCCAACTTACATCCTTTTCCATAATGGATAGGACTATTATGAGGCCCTAACATGAAGTAAATACCTTACATGACCCACCTCAAAAACTATGATCTATCCTCCTGCAGATCTACATACTTCTTTGTTCCTATCCTGAGCCTTTTGAAGCCTCTTGTCGAATCATAGACAACCTGTTGCTCCATATATTGTACCAAATCCAGTCCTGAGAGAAACCCTATCCTCCAACTATATCCTAACTCAAGAGGTGTCCTGCACTCTCTACCATATGACGCCTGAAAAGGAGCCATGCCATATATGAGCTCTAAAAACTGTTGTTGTAGGAAAATTATACCAAATAAAAGCACTCCTCCCACCTAGACTTCTTGATCCATGAACATACATCCACAGCATATCCTCCAAGATCTGATTTACTCGCTCTGTCTATTCATATGTCTCTGGGGGTGATAAGTTGTATTGAAGTTGATACTTATATCAAGAACCTGCTACATGGTAGTCCAAAAGTGAGAAGTGTACAAGAGGATCGCATTGTCACAAATGATCTTATGGTGGAATCCCGTGTAACCTATGAATATCTCATCGAGATTATACTCACTGCTACTGCACTAGCTATATAGGTGGTATTCACCAGAGAAAAATGAGCCACTTTCATCAATTTATCCACCGTGACCATGATGGCGTCATGGTGATATCTCGATATTGATAGCCCAATACGATGAAATCCATGGAAATGGTTGTCCCATTTCCACTTCAGGTATGGCATGCGGGTAGAGAAGGCCATATCTAGATGATTATGCTTAGCCTTAACTTTCTATGACACTCTAAACAAGCATGATACAAAACTTAGCTACATCCCTTCGAAGACCTATCCAATGATAGAATTTTTCGCAAGGTGGCATGCATCTTCTTCACCCCATGATGGGATAAATAGGGTGCATGATGTGCCTCTATCAGAATATCCTATCTCAAGCCTCCGTCTCTAAGAACATAAATCCAGCCTCTATGCCTGGGAAGACCATCTACCTCTAAATAAAAACCATAAAACTTCCCCTCAAGGGGTCTCTGAGACTCAATCTCTGCACTAGCTGCAATGTAGAAACTATCAAGGGGAATTTGCTAAAGAATCCTTCTCTGTAAATCTGTGCCCACTGAAGTGGCCATAACCATATGTCTCCATCTACTGAGATCATCTACAACAACATTCTCCTTCCCCTTTACATGTTCTATCTCCATATCATACTCACAAAACAACTCCATCCAACGACGATGATGAGCATTGAGATTGGGCTACGTGAAGAGGTGGCAAAGACTCAAGTGATCTGTCATGAGTGTGAATCTCCAACCAAGAAGAAAGTGTCTCCATCAAACCAAAGCATGCACAACTGCTGTAAGCTCAAGATCATGAGTTGGATAATTAAGATCTTAATATTTGAATTTGTAAGAGTTGAAAATAACTACTCTACCTTCTTGCATCAACACACCTCCAAGCCCTGCTAAAGAAGCTTCCGTGTAAATGAAAAACTCACCCTGGGGATCTGGCACTACAAGAATAGGTGCTATCATGAGGCACTCCTTCAATGTCTTGAAGGCCTGCTCGCATCTATCTGACTAAACAAACTTCTTCCCTTTCCGCTGAAGGGAAGTGATGGGTTGTGCAATCTGAGAGAAATCTTGAACAAATCTCCTATAATATCCTGCTAAGCTCGTGAAGTTGCGCACCTCTGTCACACTAGTGGGTGCTGGCCAATCCATAATTGCTCAAATCTTGGAAGGATCGATCGCAATACATTCCCCAGAAATGATGTGGCCTAGATATTGCACCTTTGTCTGAAATAAAGCACACTTCTCTAAGTTCCTGTAAAGTTTCTACTCATGAAGACCCTAAAGGACATGGCAAAGGTGCCCCACGTGTTCCTCATGTGTACGTGAGAAAATCATAATGTCATTAAGGAAGATAAGCACAAAGTGATCTAAGAAGGTCCTAAATACCGCATTAATAAAACTCATAAGCACTGCGGGGGCTTTGGTCAATCCAAAATGTACCACTGTGAACTCATAGTGGCCATATCTCATAGGGAAGGTGGTCTTATGAATATCTACCTCTGAAATCCATAGCTGATGGTATCCTAACTTAAGGTCTATCTTAGAGAAAATTGTGGCTCCCTTCATCTAATCGAACAAATAATCAATGCACAGAAGGATATAATAATTCTTGATCATTACTTTGTTCAGATGGCGGTAATTGATACACAACCACATGGATCTATCCTTCTTCTTTACAAAAATCACTGGTGCACCCCAAGGGGATAATTAGGACAAATTAGGCATTTCTCTAGAAGGCCCTCAAGCTGCAACTTGTACTCACAGAGCTCAAGGGTAGTCATCTGATAAGGTGCTCGTAGGATAGGCTCTGCTCCCGGAACCAAATCTATATGAAAATATATCTCACATGGAGGTGGTAACCCTGGTAGCTCCCCAGGAATGACATCTGAAAAATCTCTCAAGATGGCGTGGTCATCTAGTGATGGTTAACAAGACCCATCCTCTGATCTATCACTAACTATAACAACATACATCTGACAACCCAATTACACACACTACTTGAGTTGCATAGTGGAGATGGTGCAAATAGAAATGGGTCTCCTGACCCCAACTATCACCGCCTCAACTCTAAGATCATTTCTACACAATTTGATCTTGTGGTAATAATCCACTCTGGCTCTGTGTGCAGATAACTAGTCCATGCCCAAATGACTCCATAAGAGCCCAACGAAAGGATACAAAGATCTTAGGTAGTGCTAAAAGGTCCCAAATCCACTACACACTCCTTAACTAAGGAGTCTATAGAGATATTGGCTCCAGAAGCCATCTCAACATCCCAACTATGACCTTGCCTAACTACCATCAGCTTGTATTGCTCTACTAAATTTGGTGCAATACAAGAATTAGAAGAACCAGAATCAAACAAAATGGAGGTAGGAATACCACCAATGCTACCTATATTATTCAAAAGTATCACAAGGGTCCCACACCTTGAGACAATTGTAGGGTGCTACTTTTCCAACATTACTCAATCCTGATCTGGGGGTTCAATGAGAAGGATTGAACCTCCAGATAAGGTTGGTTATCAATCCTTGGGTGCTACTTTTCCAACATAATATTATCTGGAGGTTCAACCAGAAGGTGTACATCAATGGAGGCCCATATTTTCATGATTTCACACAATCTCAAAGAATTTAACACAAGGGCTCGAGTTAAAAGGGTCAATTAAACATTATCAATCTCTAGTTCATCACATCTAAGATACACTCAAAGACTTACAGATAATCTGTATCAACAAAATGATAGTAAATTGATTTTAAATTGTTTATCTCCTTACAAGATGAAGGCTCTTCTCATAATGAAATTGAAAATTCCACTAAAATATAACAGGGATGAAATCCTATGTGATTAAAAGAGATTATAATATAATATTGCAATAGGAATAAGAAATATACTATTTACATATATTTTGAAATAAAGCAGACACAAATTATCCCAAAATTAACACAGAATAATTCAAAGTTGATTAGATTCACCAGTAGTGGAAAGTGTCTTGAAAAATCTCAGAGCTTTTCAATGGTTGTACACTTGCAACCAACTTGACATGATCAAATCTAAAACATAAGAGATTAACACGTTTCTCAGATGGTCCCTTTGGAAGATGGGCTTTCTAATTTTTTGTTTGTAAGAATTCAACCCCTGACCTTTTGCATGAATAACTCATGCCCTTTATAGTACTCGTTTACATTAAAGATTTCCCCCCAAACAAAGAATATTCGAGGAACCTTTATTTGTTACATATTTGATCAATAATTTCCAAAAAGTGATGTTTAACAGATTCACAACAAATATTTGCTAGGTGTTCAAAAGGTGAATCATTTAAGATATTTCCATCATTATTTTAACTAGGGCATCTAGTCATCTCCTCTGGCAACACGTTTTTCATCCTTTTCTCCTATAGCTTCCTTCTCCTCATTATTTCCTCTGCTGGATCTAGCAATTTATTTTCTGCAGGTTCCCGAGTAACTTTGTTTCAAAATATCAACTCTTGCACTTTGTTGATAGAAACGATAAGAAATCATTTAGATTCACCATGAAAAATGATGTGCATTTGCATCCCCTAAAGTCGTGGAATGTTAATGGCAGAAAAAACCAGATGCATCGCACCATAATCATTGATTCTGCCCTTTCACAAATTTAAATTAGAGCCATCCAAATGGAAGCTTAGAATCGAAACGAGCTTGGGGGTGCCTTTTGAATTTTATAAATTTTGGAGAAAACATACAATTTTGTCATTTTGACCCACCCCTCTGCATTTGAAATACGGGCTCGACACCTGGCTTACTTTGGGCCTTTGATGGAGTTGCTTTTCATTTATGTAATTTTACCCTTTTTAACAAAAAGGAAAAATTTCAAATTCTCCTTCGGTGACCGACTTCCCTGCCTTTCAATTTTAAATGCAAACTTATTTTGTTTCATGGTCCGACCACGCTTCACTTTTATACTTTATCCCTTTTTCATAATAAAGAAAAAAGCTCAAAATTTCTCTCGGTGCTCCGCCCTCTGATTTGAATTTTTGAATTCTGACTCAAACATGTGACATCAATCTGTCCCCTACAGGGTTGCGGATCAATTTATAAGTTTTCTACCTCATACAAAAAGGGAAAAAAAATCAAAATATTCCAATGACCTGCCTTCTCGCCTTTGTCTTGAAAAATTGCCATGTGTCCATCTTCGGGGTCAAAGTATGACTTTTTCCCTACCGCTTTATATTTGATTAATAGCTAATTAGAGACTATTGAGGTTGAGGGGCCAAATTGGTATTTTTTACAAATGTGACCAAAGTGGAAAATTTCACCAAAAAGACCCGCCGAGCCGCAACCAATTAAAAATGAACACATATCCACCTTCGGGGCAAAAAAGATAAATTCACTTTGCCTTTAAAAATTTGACTAGCCAATCAAAACTCAATGGAGCCGCGGGGACAATTTGGTATTTTTGCGAACATAGAAAAAAGTTACAAGTTATAAAATAGACCCGATGTGCCTCATCCAATCAAAAGAGACCATGTAGCTGAAGATGTTGAGATATAATTTGACGGGGAAAACACACCTGTCAAATCGTAAAATATAGGGAAATCACCTTTTGTGCCCATAATTAAATTTTTCTTTAAGGACAAAGAATTTGGAAATGATACAATGCCCAAATGTTATCCATGAATATGGAGAAGGATCTTCTACAAAATACAAATGAATAAAACCTTTCACGTATCCATTCAGGGAAATAGAAAATACGACAGAGCCCATAGATTGAAGAAGTTTGAGGGAAAAATAGGGCATGATCAAATAAAGCACCAACATCGTCTCTGACTCGGGGATTAGTGCTCCCAGTGAGTGCTATAAGAACAAATAACATACCAAGTGCTAAAAAATAAACCATTGGGAAACGTAGTCACGAGCCAACCATCCAAGAACAAATTGAGAAACAAACAAAAAACGACCACCAAGGACCAGAGAAAACAAAAACCAACAAAACACAAAAACATAACAAACAACCCAAGACTTTACACTATACAATGCTACATACCTCAATTCTAAGAAATCAATCAAGGAAATGTTTCAAATGCCTGCCATTTATAGGAAATTCAAGCAATTTCCCATCTAGGTCTTTCAAGAAGAAGGTATGTTCACCAATTTGAATGTCAATTGAATAAGGGCCCACCCATAATGCATCAAACTTTCCATGGTTGCCCTTATCTTCTTGTTTTCTATCCCAAACTAGCACACGATCTCCCACACTGAAAGATCTTGGTGTCACCTTTTTAACAAACAACTTCCTCAATTTCTCTCTGAATTTTACATGCCTCTGATGGGATGCCCTTCTTTCTTCATCTAACTCAACAATCTGATTGATATGAGCATCATAGGGACTAATCTCTTGATCTTCTAGTTGTAGAAGACATTGAAATGAAGACAAATGCATATGCACAGGCATCAAAGCTTGATTTCCATACACCTACTCAAATGGGATGTTTCCAGTAGCTCATTTAACAGTGATTCGATCAGCCCAAATAGTAAACTTTAACTGCTCACCCCACTTCCTTTTGTTCAAGTCCAAAGTTCTTATAATTATCTTCAATAGGATTTTATCACTGGACTCTGCTTGTCCATTTCCTTAGGGATTATAATTAGAAGCATAGTCAAATTGATCCCATATTTGTGGCACATGGCCACCAAAGGTTTAGCTCAGAAGCTCATGGCATTATCAGCAACTATCTTACTAAGAACTCCAAACCTATAAATGATATGATTCAGAATGAAATCCATGACAATTTGGTGAGTTTATTACTTGGTGGGGATTGCGTCCACCCACTTAGTGAAGTAATAAGTGGATACTAAAATCTACTTATGGCTAGCACTTGAAGGATCTGAAATCTCATCAATGAAATCCAGTCCCCATTTCTTAAATGGGGTTTCAATTGATACAAGATGCAAAGGAAGGGAGCCTGAAGCTTTCAATCTTCCAAAAAAGTGTTTTCTCTTTGAAAAGAGTTGGCCACCAATAATCATCACTTAATATCTTATGAGTTGTGAATCTTCTAGCAAAATTACCCCCATAAACGCCTCCATGGAGATCAACAATTATTTTAGGGGATTCATCTTTAGTAATGCATCTTGAGAGAACTCCCTCAAGGTTCTTCCAAGCTAACCCAAAATAAATAATGACATATTTTTTGGAAGCTAACTTAAATTCTCTTTTCCTATTCTTGCTCAAATATTCATGGCACTGTAGATGTTTGAGATAAAAAATGATGTCCTTGTACCATTAAGAATTTATTAGTTTTTAAGAACATTCAACCTTTCTTATTCAACTTCATTTACCTCAATTGTCTGTAGATTGATCTCTGCCATAAGTTTTTCCAGGCGCAAACTTCTAACCAATTTTGTTCTTTGGATGTCCTTATCATACTCTTGCAATTTGTTTACCCGTCAGCATCTCTTGCTTGAAACCTCCTTTTCTGATAGGATATCTTGTACCATGGCATGGGAAACATAAGAAATGACTTTAGAGCTCATAATATATGACCTAAAGACCTTTGATGTTTTTACCAAAGAAAATGTCTGCTTCTCCATGATAGTATACTTTAGCTCAGCTCCTTGTAATGCCTTATTGAAAAATTCAATTAGTCTTTCAGCTCCATCATCATCCTTCTGCAACAACACAGATGCAATAGTACATTTTGAAGCAAAAGAAAACATTTGGAAATCCTTCTTGTAATATGGAGCTACTAAAATAGGGGCATTCTTTAATGCTTCTTTGATCCAAGCAAAATATTGAATAACTTCTTCTTCCCATTTGATATTTTTATTTTTCTTTAACATGCTAGTGATTGGGATAGTTAGTTTAGAAAAATTATAGATAAATATTATAATAAAATTAATCTACCTAAAATAGGATTGAATTCCCTTCTTGGTTCTTGGAATAGGGACTTTCTTGATGGCTTCTACCCTTTCAGGATCAATCATGACCCCTTCCTTTGACACAATATGTCCAAGAAGATTTTTTTTTTAAACTCCAAAATGGCACTTATTGGGATTTGGTGAAATACTATACTCCTTAAATCTTAACAACATTCATTCTAAGTGTTCCAGGTGGTCACTCTTTTTTCTAGAGAAAACAGTCACATCATCTTGATATAAAACAATGAAATAATTAATATAAATAGAGAAATCTATATCCATAGCTCTTTGGAAAGTGGCTCCAGCATTCATTAGACCAAAAGGAATTTTGAATATACATATGTTCCCCAAGGAGTGGTAAAGGTAGTCTTGATTCATTCTAATTCCTTCACAACTACTTGGTTACATCCAGAAAAAGCATCCAAGGTGGATAAAAATTCCGAACTAGAAAACAATTGTAACATATTATCCATTTTTGGTAGAGGGTATTTATCCTTCATTGCTACTCTATTCAAGTTTCTAATGTCCAAAAATAGCCTTATATATCCATTATTCATTCAGACATGTACCAAGTTTGTAACCCATGATGAGTACATTGTCGGCTGTATGATTCCTCCATTTCTAAAATTTTTCAATTCTTCTTGGATCTTAAGGGAAATTAGTGGATTAATCGGTCTCTATCCCTTCTTAAACGACTTGGCAGAAGCTTCCAAGGGAATTTCGTATTGGAAAAGATCCTCTCTATATGCTTTCAGTTCATAATAATACCTTGCTAAGTAGTCCTAGTATTTCTTCAACATTTAGACATACGACTGCTTTTGTTCCTTGCTCAGAATTCTACCTAGCTAGATCTTATGTGGTTTATCCTATGTGCCTAGGTCGTGCTCTTCAACATCCCTCAAGGCTAACATGTGTCTATTGACAATGCAATCAAGATTATCAAAGTTTGATTCAAGTGCTACCAAACCTCTATGAATAATATTATTCTTTAATTGAATGATGTATTTACCAAATAAAGTCTCCTTTCCATCAGCCGCACAAACCATTGGCAACCAATCTATACATTGATCTTAAAATTCTCCTTGGTTCTACAAAAACCATTGCACCTGGGCATCATCTTCGAACACTTATCAGTGTTTAACATTGTCAAGAACAGATGGCCTAGCTAATATCTCAATATTATACTCACAATAAGGGGAGACAATACAATTTTAAAATATGGACCCCAATACGGTCAATTTGTCTGCTAGACTATCATACTTTCTATCGTGATGTTTTATGTTGAAGGAGTTAAACATTTCAATGAAATCCTAGACTGCATGCTTATACTGCTTCATTCTCTGATTTTTTGTTGCATACAGTTTTCTAACTTGATTAACAATTAGCTTTGAATCTCCTTTAACAATGATGTCTCTAACACAATATTTTCAAGCAATTCTTAAACCTAATAGGGTAAGTGCACCAAGTTGATGGACAAATATAGGGTCATCCGTGGATGTCATATTGTAAAAAACAGTGAAATCTCAACTTGTAGGGATTATTAGCTATACATGCACTCTAAATTAGAAAAAATTATATGAATATTAATCGTAGCATTCGGAATCTAGTTTCTAAAATACTAATTTTTGTAAAAAATGGACAATTTTAGCTATATTAAACACTTAAAATTATATGACTTACTTTTTTTTTTTCGAAAAAACTTATAAGATTGTAGTCCGTTTGCCTGCATTTTGGATGACCAAATCTTGTTATTTTTTTTTTTTCCTTTGGTGAAATGTTAGATGTAGTTGTCTATCTTGGATGGATTTTATTTTGTATTTTTTTTAGCAATATTTTTTTTTTATGATTTTTTCCGTGAAAGTGGTTTGAAAATATTTAGAAAATGGAGCGCTTTCCGTTTGCCCGCCATAACTATATCAAAAAATATCGAAATCAAATTTTATTTTGTTTTAAGGTGTATAGAATTTGTCCACACTTGGGATGGTATAATTTTTATCATATTTTGATAAGTGAAACAAAAGTTACAGTCTTAAACGTAGACATGAACATTCACGGGAAAATATATCTTAAGGACCTATTGTTAGTAATAAATTATAAAATGATATTTATCTTATTCTATTCACTTTAAAAACAATATTTTTACAAAGATAAGAGTCTACCCTATGTGATGGCAGCATTTTTGTGAAATGTTTTCAATTTTTTAGCATGGTTCAAGTCTTTGGAAGAGTAGATTTGAGGTTTTTTGACCTTTTGCACTTCATAATGACCTTCCATAGCTTTGGTTGGGGAAAAACAAAGATTTTCCGAGGCTAAGGTTCGGCAAATAGCTCTGCGATCACGGTTTTTTGTAAAAATACCGCGAACGCGGTTTATAAAGTGCGCTCGCGCTTTATAAATCATATTTACACACATCCCAATGTCTGAATTACCATGTGATTTTTACTCTCTGACCTTACCGTATGAATTACTGTGAAATTCTATCTTTTTCCAGGCACGTTTTTTTATCACCGAAAGCAAAAACATCATGGGAGACAAAAAACAAAGTCAAAAAAGGAAGTCATTAAGTAAAAAAACACCAGACGAATTAGAGGCCAACAAAATTGAAAATGCTGAGTGAATGCGGAAACTTCGTGAATCTAGAAGAGGTTCATCTTCAATCCCAACTACTGTAAGCAATGAAGAACTAGGTAATGTTTCTACTGTCAATGTTGAAGTTGAATTAAATAATCATGATGAAGAAGTTTTTACTGTCAATGTTGAAGAAGAATTAAATACTCATGATCTAGCAAATGTTGAAATTGAAGGAGAAAATGAAAATGTGAATAAGGAAATTCATGTTGAAACTATAGACAAGCAAAATTTGACAAAAACACCTCCTAGGATTTTACATAAGAAACCTAATTTTTTGATTGAAATTGATGAAAAAATTTTGAAACCAATGTCTGACAAACTTTCTGAACTACAAATCAGAAGAAAAGCCACTGAAATTTGGGATAATCATTTTGAAATTTTAAATGATTCCCAAAGATGTCAGTTGTTGGTTAGTTTGATGAAATTGATTAAAATGAGACCCACATTAAACACCTTAGGATTGAAAACATCTAACATACGTGGTCAAACCTCTACAATTGTTGAAAACCTTCATGATGCATATCACACTGTTGGTGTCAAGAGACGCACTAGGGATAGTAATATTGTGCGTCGTGTACTTGCTACTAGTCTTGTAAGTGAATCAATAAAAAAACAACGTTTGATTACGCAAACAAGTCGAATGTTGCAAGTTAATCGAAAAAATCTAATGAAAGCAATTGAAAGACGTAATATCCTTCAATCACTCAATAATGTCGATTTTTGGGCATTTTCTGCTAGAGCACCGCGTAAGGACAAAAATAATTCTGATGCTATAAAAGAAGTTGTTATTAAATTTTGGCATGATAACACTAGAGTTTCACCCAATACAAGAGATGTTATAAAATGGAGAGTTGGTTCTACTAATCGTGAACCACATCCAAAGCATTTCTTAGATATGACTCAAACTCAATTTTTTCGTAAGTTTGAACAAGAGAATCTGGAAATTAAAATTAGTCAACGTTTTTTTGAAATGTTGAAACCATTCTATGTGAAAATCAACTATGCTCGCACCACTTGTTGTAGGCAACATGTTGAATTTGCGATGCATTATGCTAAATTTTTACGTATTCGTTCTATTTTTCATTCTAAAACTATGTTATCTGAATGTGGTGTTCAAGTTCCACCAATATCTTCTAGGGATTTCATTCCTACTATATTTTGTTGAAAAGAAGTTGGACAATTTTTTTATAGTCAGGATTGTTTAGATGGAAGTTGTAGTACATGCGGTGGATTACCTAAATTGGAAAGTTGCATCCATGAAAAAATTGAAGGTACAATAGGACATAATTTAGTTGAATTTGATAAATATAAAGCAGTTGCATACCAGTTGAAAGATGGAAAAGAGTCAAAATGGTGTGAGCTAGTTACAGAACAAATGCCCATTTTTCAATTTATGACAAAATTTAAGGATGAAATTGTTTATGAGTATGCGAGGCATACACATAGAGCTCGATGGTTGGATGAACAATTCAAGCTATGCAAAGACACATTTCATATTGGTATTATTGTTTCAGTGGTCGATTTTGCAGAGAATTACACATTGCAACCACAAATGGAGGTTCAATCGCAATATTACAACTCAGTACAAGTTGCCATTTTTGTGCATATAGCATTTCTACATTCTCTTGACAGTACAGAGAATGATTGAAATTTTTTAAGATAGTACCACTTTTATATCAGTGATGATCGTACTCATTCTACTGAATTTGTGCAAGGGTGTTTCCAATTATTTTATGGAAACTTGTGTGATAGGGATATCCACTTCAAACAACATTATATATGGTCAGATAATTGCACGTCTCAGTTTAAGAATGCACGAATGTTTTATTGGATGAGCAGAATGCATGTCAAGATGGGTGTGCAACATATTTGGAGTTTCACTGAGGCTGGACATGGAAAAGGAGAGCATGACGGTGCAGGGGCATATGTGAAAAGAGCTCTTGCAAGAGAAGAGTTGAAGTACAAAGATGGTGCTGAATTAAAAGATGCAAAGAGCATAGTGGAATGGTGTACTAACAACATGGCCTGAGGTTCTCAAGAAAATTCCACAGTTTGCAGATTTTTTTGGTTGATAGAGGAAAAACATATTGCTAACTATGAGGATTGTATGACACTCACTGGGTCCAGTGATATGCACTCATTTTGTAGCTCAGACGCTACTTCGTGGGCCGTATGGACAAGAAAGTTGACATGTTTTTGTGCATCTTGTATCGAATTTGTCACTGCTGAGTGTGATTCACAAAAATGGGTGGAAGGATGGATTTGTAGGCCTCTAACTCCGCTTCCTAGTTATCAACCTCCACAAGCATTACAACTTGTTTCTGCAGATGAAGTTACAACATCCAAGGACTTTGATGAAATTTTTATTTTGGTGCGACAAGGTATTTATCCAGTTATTTATTTAATTTTTGTATTGAGTTATGTCCATTGAAATTTTAATATGTAATTTAAATTTGAGTTTTTCAACCTTGGTTATTTTTTTGTAGGACATGTGTTTGTAGTAATTGCGACAAAAGACAATGAAGAAGGAACAGACTATTTCTTATGTCGTTGCATCGAGGAAAGAAAGAAGTTGACTTCTCCTATTATAGATGGCGAAGAGATTGAGTATCCTACAGGGTCAGTGGTAGTTATTGGAACTTGGCTTCGACGGTATCCATTAAAAAAATCCTCTGTTTGGATGTTTGAAGACTTTGAGACACACAGGAAAATACTCTTATATTCACATCTAATTCTAGCGACAAATATTCAGTTGTATAGATATCGAGGAAGACCTAATAACAAGATTCTTTGGAAGGTTCGAGAGTCAGATCATGAAGCAATATTGTCTGCTATTCAGAGAAGATCCGATCCTGATGGTTCATTGGAAAGAATTTACAATGCTCATGACTGGTATATATTTAATTTCAAGTTTCAATTTATATAGCGTATATATATATATATATATATATATATATAAAATTTTTTTAGTTTAAAGATCTAGATTTAAGTTTGAATATATTTTATTTTAAATTTGTGTATTTTGTATGTCATGTATATAGACTCTAGTATATGGTTTTGATTTGAAACTTAAATTTCTTTGACTAACAATTTTATGTTTACGTTAGTGGTGCCAGAAAAGCTTCCACCTTCACGTGGTTGGTATCGTTAGTAGAGAATTTTAAATTCTCGAAGCTAAGAGAAGCTTGAACATTGTTTGAAAAATTTGTAAATTTTGAAAAGTCAAGTTTGTAAATTTTGAAAATATTGTAAATTTTGAAAATGTTGTAAATTTTGAAAAAGTTGTAAATTTTGAAAACGACTCCTCTAGGTGCCACGGAGTCCGAGTAGTCACTCGTCAAATTTGAACGATATTTTGGTCTCAGGGCTCTTAAGGGACTAAGCCCGAACGAAGTAGCCCGGAAGCAACGACCCTTTCGCGCACCGAAACACCACCTCCTCTAGCGTTCACCTGGCCACCCAGACGTGCCAGTGTAGGTAGTTCGGTGCCATGGCCCACTGTTTGCAAAATAAAGTGTTTGACAACCTTACACTGGTTCCAACTGCACTATTTCACGCGTTTGCAAACATTAGGACAACGAGAGCACCGAAATGAGAAGGAAAAAAATGAGAGAGGATATTGTAGAGGGTCCGTATGCCGAGGTGTCAGATCAGACGAGGCCTCTCTAGGTGCCACGGAGTCTGAGTAGTCACTCGTCGAATTTGAACGATATTTTGGTCTCAGGGCTCTTAAGGAACTAAGCCCGAACGAAGTAGCCTGGAAGCAACGACCCTTTCGCGCACCGAAACACCACCTCCTCTAGTGTTCACCTGGCCACCCAGATGTGACGACGTAGGTGGTTCGGTGCCACGGCCCACCGTTTGCAAAATACAGCGTTTGACAACCTTACACTGGCTCCAACTGCACTATTTCGCGCGTTTGCAAACACTAGGACAGCGAGAGCATCAAAATGAGAAGGAAAAAAATGAGAGAGGCTATTGTAGAGGGTCCGTATGCTGAGGTTTCAAATTAGACGAGGCCTCTCTACGTGCCATGGAGTACAAGTAGTCACCCGTCGAATTTGAACAATATTTTGGTCTTAGGGCTCTTAAGGGACTAAGCCCGAACGAAGTAGCCCGGAAGAAACGACCCTTTCGCGCACCTAAACACTGCCTCCTCTAGCGTTCACCTGCCCACCCAGACATGCCGGTGTAGGCGGTTCAGTGCCATGGCCCACTGTTTGCAAAATACAGCGTTTGACAACCTTACATTGGCTCTAACTACACTATTTCACGCGTTTGTAAACATTAGGACAACAAGAGCACCAAAATGAGAAGGAAAAAAATGAGAGAGGCTATTGTAGAGGGTCCATATGCTGAGGTGTTAGATTAGACGAGGCCTCTCTAGGTGCCACGGAGTCTGAGTAGTCACCCGTCGAATTTGAACGATATTTTGGTCTCAGGGCTCTTAAGGGACTAAGCCCGAACGAAGTAGCCCGGAAGCAATGACCCTTACGTGCACCGAAAAACCACCTCCTCTAGAGTTTACCTACCCACCCAGACGTGCAGGCATAGGCGGTTCGGTACCACGGCCCACCATTTGCAAAATACAGCGTTTGACAACCTTACATTGGCTCCAACTACACTATTTCGCGCGTTTGCAAACAACAGGACAGCGAGAGCACCGAAATGAGAAGGAAAATAATGAGAGAGGATATTGTAGAGGGTCCGTATTCTGAGGTGCCGGATCAGATGAGGCCTCTCTAGGTGCCACGGAGTCCGAGTAGTCACCCGTCGAATTTGAACGATATTTTGGTCTCAGGGCTCTTAAGGGACTACGCCTAAACGAAGTAGCCCGGAAGCAATGATCCTTTCACGTTCTGAAACACCACCTCCTCTAGCATTCACCTACACACCCAAATGTGCCAGAGTAGGCGGTTTGGTGCCACGGCCAACAGTTTACAAAATACAGCGTTTGACAACCTTACACTGGCTCCAACTACACTATTTCACGCGTTTGCAAACATTAGGACAGCGAGAGCACCGAAATGAGAAGGAAAAAAATGAGAGAGGCTATTGTAGAGGGTCTGTATGCCGAGGTGCCCAATCAGATGAGGCCTCTCTAGGTGCCACAAAGTCTGAGTAGTCACCCGTCGAATTTGAATGATATTTTGGTCTCAGGTCTCTTAAGGGACTACGCCCGAACGAAGTAGCCCGGAAGAAATGACCCTTTCACGCACCAAAAAAATTCCTCCTATAGCATTCACCTACCCACCTAGACATGCTGGCATAGGCGGTTTGGTGCCACGGCCCACCGTTTGCAAAATACAGCGTTTGACAACCTTACATTGGCTCCAACTGCACTATTTCGCGCATTTGCAAACATTAGGACAACGAGAGCACCAAAACGAGAAGGAAAAAAATGAGAGAGGCTATTGTAGAGGGTCCGTATGCTGAGGTGTCGGATCAGACGAGGCCTCTCTAGGTGCCACGGAGTCCGAGTAGTCACTCGTCGAATTTGAACGATATTTTGGTCTCAGGGCTCTTAAGGGACTAAGCCCGAACGAAGTAGCTTGGAAGCAATGACCCTTTCATGCACCAAAACACCAACTCCTCTAGCGTTCACCTGCCCACCTAGACGTGTCGGTGTAGGTGGTTCGGTGCCACGATGCACCGTTTGCAAAATACAGCGTTTGACAACCTTACACTGGTTCTAACTGCACTATTTTAGGCGTTTGCAAACATTAGGACAGCGAGAGCACCAAAATGAGAAATAAAAAAATGAGAGAGTCTATTGTAGAGGGTCCATATGCCGAGGTGCTGGATCAAACGAGGCCTCTCTAGGTGCCAGGGAGTTAGAGTAGTCACCTGTCGAATTTGAACGATATTTTGGTCTCAGGGCTCTTAAGGGACTACGCCCGAACGAAGTAGCCCGGAAGCAACGACCCTTTCACACACCAAAACACTACCTCCTCTAGCGTTCACCTGGCCACTTGGACATGCCGGCATAGGCAGTTCGGTGCCACGACCCACCATTTGCAAAATATAGCGTTTCCTTATTTATTTAAATTAAATTACAATGACTTGGTTGTTATGTTATCCGTTGTTGTCATCTTGTCCTTGGTAGGATGATATACATCCAGGGCTATGAGTGTGATCTAGGATGTGGTTAGTTGTATTCAGATGTGTGTCTAGAGTATGACAAAAATTAGGTATGAGTATTTTTATCTAGTGGATATACGGTGCGAGATAGATCAATAAGGCACCTATGGTTGTTAAAACAATGTATAAATGAAGTGCATATCAAAATAAGTACAAAATTCTATATTTCCAAGTTCCCAAACCAAATTTTGGGTACTAAACATTTATATCTTAATGAATTCAACACTACATGACACTTTTACTATTGCACATGTGCACCAATTAAATTACAACCCTTTTGATCAGAATATTTTAGTGAATTTTATATATTAAAGATATCCTAAAAATTGACACAAATACACATTATATCCAGCATGGTGTTCTATATGGCATGGCATGGTGTTATATCCTAAGTAAATTGTTTCTCTCATATTTGTTTATCAGATCAAATTTATAGCGTTACATAAACACCACTTTGTTGTTAACATAGTAATATAATTGGTTTGAATTGAGCATCCAATATTATAAATAAGGTGTGGAAGCTATGGAATCAATATAATAATTCATATTTTTAGAAGTGACATGTAAACAAAATAAAAAACTAGAGAAAAATAATGAGAAAAATAAAAAGTAGTCAACCTACAAAAAATATCCAATGTATGTAAAACTACAAATGATTGAAGAGAGGGAGAGAAGCAATATTTCTCACATTTAAAAAATATCCAACATGTAAAACTACACATTTATTGACTATGCTTAAAGCATCTTTCTCACTCCCAAATTCTAAGTCCGCCATTTCATTACTTTTTCTTCATGTAAATTGGTACCTCAAGAATCAATGCACGTTATACATAGCACATCTCTAGTTACTAATACTTAAGTTGGCTTGATATAGAGCTAACAATATTGTTTTCGTTTGAAAAATAAAAATTCAAAATGCCCATGGCACGAAATATACCACAAATAATAATCAGAAAGATACTAGAAAATATATAACTAGAAGTAATACACTAAATGCACCGAACAGAGATCAAAACCCACTTTCTCAGAGTTAGCAATAATACCAAAATAACCAAATTTATAGCCTTATTTAACCAACACACATGGATATATATATATATATAAGAATCAAATAAAGTGTGCTCCAGACGCGCACGTCTCTGAAAATATATATGTACATGTATAAGTTCATAATGTATGTATACATCTTGAACTAAGCACGTGTCATAATGTACATAGGGGACCACATGCGGTCGCAAAAGGCTAGATATATATACAATGGACTGTGAATAGATGTACTCATGACCACATATATGTGGCATCCAAGTGGACTATAAATCTACTCGTGAAACATCTTCCCTCTCTTCGCCCTGCTAGAAGTAGCACGTCCACGACCTGAGGATGTAGTGGAGGGAGATGCCACTACAGATTTCATCCGTGTGGTCCTAGGTGTCTCCAAGCATGCCTGCAACCTAACATGCACATTCATAAACAACAATTTAGTTAAAATTTTAAAATACCTTCAAAATTTAGAAACTTGTACAATTTAGTTAAAATGCATGTGCAATCTTACCGCAATGTCATGATCCCTATCGATTTGTTGTTGACGTGTCGCAGGGACAACAATAGACTCACGAGGGGTAAGCTACATACAAATAATTAATTTTCAAATTAAATATTTCACACATATATATACCTACAAAATTTGGTATTGTAGATTTAAGTTTAATAAGAAAAAATGAACCTCCAAAATTTAACAAATTTTAAAAATTGTGTACCTCGGTTAGTGGATTTGCAGATGCTATGGCAGTATCTACAGTAGCCTCCACAGTCTGCATATGTGGAGGAGTCTTTGTAGCAGTCATAAGCTATACAAATAACATGTACAAATCAATTTATTAAAATCTACTTAAGAGCTATACAAAAAACATGTACAAATCAATATTTAGTTACTCAAGAAAGAAAAAAAATACATTATTAAATTTTATCTTCTATTTAGGCTAAATACATAGGATCTATAAATGTTAGCATGGAGGCCATCTATCTTCATAAGATTTTGACAAAATTTTATATTTAATCTAGGTAACCCATAGTCATCTTCTATGACAATTAGAGCATCATTCAAATTTGAAGAACTTTTAAATCTAACATCACCAGACCAAACATATAGATCAGACGAAGAGTATACTAGAGTTGTATATCCTTGGTGGGTAAGTGTGTTGCAAATATATAGATTATAATGCACTATTTATATGTATTTGTGTCCAAAAGTAGCTGAGTTTGAGTTTTGGTGCATGAGCCTAGAGGATCTTACTTGTGTGTTATCCCTTTGGAAATAAATAACATAACCTCCTTCCACCTTGCTGGCTTAGAGATCTTTATTTCGAGTTTTTATGTCCACGGAATTGTCCACCAACTTCGTGCACTTACCTTGTCAAGCGGTTGGGAGTCTGACTACCCAGGGTGGTCTAGCATCAAACACACACATATTTTTCTCCTTTGGTTTTTTAATGCTTTGATGAAGGGTTTTGTAAGTTATTAGGGTTTCTACTTTACTGTTGATCATTACAGGTCATCTTGATGTTGTGTGAAAAAGAGCAACACAATTCAATCACACAATTTCTAAACAAGCAAAGCACTAGAAAGTTGAGAGCTCAACTACCTTATGATCTAAGACTATGAATTCCTTGTATTAGACTGTACAACTACTATATAGACCATACATATCATGTATGGTCTTGAACCTACATGTTTTCCAGTTCTATAATCTTCTTTGTAGAATCTAAAGTCTTATCTTCTCCTGCTCCGCTACCTGTCACATCTAGCTCATCCCAGAATCTTCCTAAACAAGCTAAGTTTCTCTCCCCTCTTGTATATTGATAAATTTATTGTTTATCACTTAGTCCATTTCAAGTTGGAATGAATTATTTTTGTCATGCTTAATTGATGTTGGAAGTTAATTAGATAATAATTGTCTACCTGTTTATAATCCTTGTACCTTTTTCAGTAGAAATTTTAAATAAGGGTATAAATATGACCAATACATTATAGCTCCTCAAACCCATTATGAGGTGTGGCATAATATATAATAGAATACAAGCCCTTGATTCATCCCTCACACATGGAAACATGCACAAATTTAGCTCATGTTTGATCTATGGGAAGAAACATGGATAACTTCAAACTGGTAGTTTGTTGTTGTTATGGGTACTCTTAAGGAATCAAATGGTCCAATGTTTCTTCTTAATTTTATTAGAGTGAGAATAGAGGATCCTTTAATTTTCCAAGGTCACCCTACTAGGTTTTAGTGAATGAATATTTATATATGACCAATCATTAGATTTCTTACTCAACAAACCTAAAAGTACTACCTAGGTTGACTAAGCCAAGTAACCCTTTTGAAAAAGTTAATATTAGAAGTGTATGGGATAGGTTTGTAGGGGGTGGATAGGTTGGAGTTTAACTTATCCTAAACCTACAAACATGTCCATGATGTCTAATAAATTAGGTCTGAGACACATGGAGGATTATGCATATGTTCAATAACATGTGCAGTGATTTGTGAGGGGTTGGGATGGAGAATACTTGTTATCTAGTAGAAGCGAAGTGGATATAGAGTGAGACATTTCCTTAATTTGTTCAAGTTATGTGTGAATGAGATATATATCATTATAGTTGTAACACACGTCATGTTTCCAAGTGTTGGGAATACATTTAGGTACTAAAAATTACCCCCATTTCAATATAGTATTGATAAATGTTGGATTAATAGATAAGAAACAAGTAAATACAAACCTCACTTCTTGATCATACAATGATGTTGTAAATTCTTAAATTTCAGTACACCAATCCATATAAAACTTATAATCATATGGAAAGGACACATAGATTTTTGTAGATAAAGGGTACAATAGGATTTAATAACCTTTTTTACATTTCTTCATCACTCTTATCATTCATTTTGATTACGAGTTGATCGCTTCCACCTTGTCAAGTATATTTTCCTTCATGACTCATGGTGTTACATATCTAGAGGTAGTTATTGAGAATCAAGATATAGTCTAGGTAAATAAGTAGATATGGGAAGATATCATTTTACATTGGATTGAGAAGTTCATCATGTACAAATAATATACCTATGACAATGTAGTACGTGTCATTATTTTGGATGTTGGGAACATGTAGACCATGTGTATCCAGTTTAGTACTACAAACGAGACATAAGGGAATTTATCAACTGGCCCGAGAGGATCAAGAAGATCAAGAGGATTAGGTCAGTAACCACCTAGAAAAAATACTTATGAGATTTCTATTTCTGGATCTAGAGGATAGGGTCCACATCCATAATAATCACTTAATAATCCTCTTCACCTAAAGTAAGCACCTCAAGTCTATTATGACATGTATCTCCAATTACAAAAAATTTAGAGGTATTGAAAATACAGCAGAGCATGTGTACAAGTGTGAGATACTATGGTATTCTAAGCAAATTACAACTTTATATATGGTAGTTGTTGTATGTATTTTATATATGTTGAGTATAAGAAAGTGAAACTCATGTACACATAGGTCCAAGAATTAGAAACAAAGTGTTTAAAGAGATTTGTAACTAACCTGCGTAAAACTCATGCGAGGCATGCCAGTAGCTTCAGTTCCCTGAGCAGATGATGACCCACCAGGCTCCTGTGTATAAAAGAGAAAAATATTAATACATGTACAACATACACGTGAAACAAATTATAATAATAATCTAGTGCAATTAAATGATTTATTAAAAATGTAAGTTTGTACAACTTGAAACTTACGTTTGAAACACGCCCAACCGCAGTAGCTAGCATGTCAACACCGGATGTTTCCTTCACTGGCTCTTGCTATTTAAAATAAAATAAAAAATTAGTTTTTTACATGTATGTACATGACGTACAATCATATATATATTAATATCTCAAACATGTGAATTAAACTATCGTACATATATATATTATTTAAATTTATTTAAAATTTACTTGTGAAAGACCAATATCAGTGGCTCCAGTTCCAAAAACATTCCCCAGCATCTCATCTATAGAAAAAAAATCCTATGAACCAGCAAATGATGTCTCGCCTACAGTGCATACGACACCACATGATCCACAGTGGTGTGGTGCACTAGAACTGGTGCCTCCACCAACATCACCAGATGCAATCTGGGTGCTATACTGGATGAGAGTGTCAGTGAGCTCCCTCAATGCATGCAATGTATCAATCTCCACAACCTCCTTCACTGTAGGAGGGATAACTGAAGGTAGTGGGGGTTTTGGGGCATGGGGGATCCTAGGCTGACCTATGCGTGCACCAGGTCTGCTCTGTGTAGAGCCACCTCCTTGACCAAAAAAGTCTGAAAAGTCAAAATAATTCAGGACCTCATTGAGCACAAACTCACAATATAATTTCTTCAAAAAATAAAGAGGAACCTCATTGTTGTTGCATGGTGGATAATCAAAAACCATCCACCATCGGTCCCAAAAATTATTTTTGATTCTATCATCATGGCACCAATGGATTGGGAACCGTTTGCAAGTAACTGCAGGGGGGCATTGGTTCTAGGGTCGGTAAATAATGCACAAATGAGGTCTTTTCCAATTTTTTTGTCTTTGATGGCCGCATGAGATAGTTTATCCGCATACCACCGCCTACAGTCACTTCGAAAGGTGTTCCATCTATGTATTTGGTTGGTTGCATAATCGAATTCGCCAATCAATGTTTGCAATGTATTGGCTAAAGTCATGCGGGATGGATTTGTAGCATGATTTTGTCTTGTAGTTTGAATTAGGTTCTCAATGACAATTTTATTTTCTTGGATTCTTCCAATGATATTATCTTGCATTCTTGTTGGCTCAGTGGGGACAGAAGGAGCCACAGGGGGCGGATCTATGTTTGGAGGAGGGTTTTGAGGAATGTTCGAAAGGTTTTGAGGAATGTTCAGTGGGTTTTGAGGAATGTTTTGACGGTTTACATGAGCCCGAGCTTGCCGACCAACTGATAAAACAATAAAATTGTATACATAAACAAACAATTCACAAAACCCATGAAAATGCCAAAAAAAACCTAAAATGCAAAAAAAAAACCTAAAATGCAAAAAAATGATTACAATCGGGGACTTACCTCCTCGTCTTGGCGGCATGGTTGAATCTATCGCTATCCAAAAGTCTGATGAGTTATTTTGAGATAGTATTGAAAGTGCGAGTGAAAAACGTTTAGGAAAAGTCGCGGTTTGAAATGAAAATTAGGAAAATAACGAGTCGCGGGACTGTTAAATTTTGTCTTAGAGTTCCGCGATTGCGGTTTATAACCGCGCTTGCGGTTATAAACCGCGATCGCGGAACTAGGTTCGGTAATTACCGAACCTAGAATTCAATAACCGCGATCACGGTTTTAGGACCACGCTCGTGGTTTTAAAACTGCGATCGCAGTACCTTTATTTTGGGTTTTTATGTCCACGGAATTGTCCACCAACTTCGTGCACTTACCCAATAATAGTGCTTAATATTTTACAATATTGTTAGTGCACTCAAAGTTGATTTTTTTTAAAAAAAATATTCATGGTCTGGAGATATCAGAACAATACCAACACCATTTCAAAATTTAGAGAAATCCCCCGCAAACAACAAAGTCCAAGGAGAACCTACTTGTTTAAGATACTTACATTGATCAATTTTGTGCTCTTTACCATCAGCAAATCCAACAAAGTTATCAGCATCAATGTCAGTGTATAACACTTCATAGGAAGCATTATTGGAATCCTCTTTTCACCATACAACTTTACAATGCTTCCCTGAATAGGTATAGTGGCATGGGAATCAACAATAACAACATCTAGTTTTAAGTCCTTTCCTGGGTAGGCTACAAGTTACACTATCAAACCCTTGACACATCCAACCACTGGCACTTCTTCGGAATCCATGGCAGCACACTTCCCATAAGCTATTGTCACTTTGATATATAATTCTTTCATGACCTCAAGAGGCATAACATTGCATGATGCTCCAGAATAAAACATACAGTTGTGTAACATCCTTTAACTAATAATCAGAGTAGTGAAAAATGGATCTTCATTCAGATGGGACTCAACCAAGGATGTTCCCAAATATACTTCAGGTGGTTCACCTAGTTCTTTTAGTACTTGGGGTTTTTCCAACTCTGTAATGGCAGAGTCTCAACATTGTTTACATTTCTGGCTTGGGTAATTTTATCTTCTTTCAATCCCAAATACTTAAAGGCCCTTTTCTTGTGCTCAAGAATCCTAAGAAGATCAACAATTTGAACAGAAATCTTGATCTGACTCAAGACTTAGGCAATGTAATAAGGAACGTTTTTGGGTAAGGCAACATTTGGAGGAAGAATTATAAACTCATATACTAGTTCTGTCTATGGAAACAAGGCCTTTTCCAGATGTATCTTTCTTAGGAGTTTCTTTTGAGATATTGGTGAGAACTGGAGTTTTTGATTTTTCCTGAGGCCCTACCACTTTGACAACTTTACTCCTAATGTTATATTATTTTTCTTGGGCAATCACAACATTCATTAACAACTGCCTATCCTCCTCATAAGGGATTCCTAAATCATATTTTTTAATCATCAATGCCCTTAAATATTCAAAATCATTAATAGGCAATTTAAAAGATTGTACCATATCTATATCAAAGGTATGAGAGGGAGGAAGGGGTAATACCCAGTGAATGCAATCCCAAAAATCTACAGCATTTCTGGCACTTATTAATTTAGTCAAATTTTGTCCTTGCCATGAGCTTGTAGAGCATCCCATTATACACACATCATCATCAGTGTCATCATCATCTTCCTCAACTTCTTTGTCTTTATCACATGGTGAATGTGGCAAGAAACATCTATCACACCACTCAATTTCATTGGCTTCTTCCACAGAAGTAACTCTGGAAGTCAAAGGATTAGGCACGATTCTATTTTCACTGGCTTGGGGCTGTCTATTTCCTGACCCCATGGGTCCTTTGCCTTTGTCATCAGATATCTTATCACCCCTAGGATGATTTGCAAATATTTCTTGACATTGTAATTTATGCTGAATTTGAGAACTTTGTCCAATTCCTCTCTTTTCTCTGGCTAACTTGTAATATATTTCTTTAATAACTCTGACCAATGTTTTAGCAATCTCTTCCAGATCAACAAACTTAATCGACCGAGGCTTCGCTAGCTTGATCAACTTGATACCTTCCCTCTTAGGAGGCTTACCAACTTCCTTGATATTATTTTCAATCTGCAAATCCATGGTGAAGGCCTACCTCAATGTTACTAGGTTCTTGTCCCTTAAATAATAGGAGCCTTTTTGTCAAAAACATCAGAGTATTTTATTAAACAAGAAACATCACTTGGAATCAAGATCACAGGTAGCCTATTCAAAGTCTTATTGAACCGAGTATTGAAGTCATGAACAAATTTATTAGGATTCTTCTTAATATTTTCAAATTCAAAAAAAAGAAACCTGGGATCTATCTTATCCCCCTATTGCAATCTAAAAGCATTCTTCATTTCTGTCCATGAATCAATGGACTTGTCTGGAAAATATTTATACCAGTCCCATGCATCCTCCTCTAGAGTATGAATAAAAAAATTTATATACACATCCTCAAATTCAATCTCATAGTCTTGCATCATATTGACAAAAAAAATTAAATGTTGATTGCCAGTGATAACATTATTCCCTTGAAATTTAGGCAGTCTATTTCTAACATCTTGTGGCACTACATTTGGATATCCATCCATATCTCTAAAATTTATAGGACCAAAGATATTAACAAAAAATGGAGGACTAGGTTGGGGCTAGGCCATATTATTTTGAGGCAGTGACTTTACAGGAGATACAAAATGATGAGGGGTGAGGGGTCTATGTTGTAAAGGAATGTAATTCTCAGAATGGATGTTCTCTAAAAAATCTATTTCTTGGAAAATCCAATCAGCTCTGGAAAACACAGGGACAAAATGAGATGCAAAATTTTCAAATACAAATGAAGGACCCTGTCTAGTTAGAGAATTTAGATCTATATGAAAATTACCTGACTCAGAATCACTTGAAGAAGAATGGTAATCCTCAACCGCAGGTTGATCACTTTCCACAATGGATAACTCTTTTTTTGATTCCTAATCTCCAACTATTTTCCAGACTCCTTTTTCTTCCGAATTAATCTTTCCTAGTTCTAGAAACAACTTTATAGTAGGGTCTTTTGTAAAGAAAGATCTTCTTCCTTCTAGATTTGCAAAGATTAGTGACATATCTCACTTAATATAGGTTAAGGCACTCATATTTATCAAAATTTAAAATCAACACGGAGTCACCACTAAGGATTTTCACCTTAGTTGTGCAAATGCACTATAAATGACTTGTAAAATATCTATCAACACTTAATTCCTGCAAATCTTAGCAGATCTTAACTTCCTCTACCAGTATTTATCACTGATGATATGAATTTAGTGCAATACCCACTAGAAAATCAAAATATTGCACACAAAATTTATAACTTCACACAATTCTTATAAATCTGAACATAGGATGACGTTTAAACAACATATTTTCACTTATATCATGTAAGAAACATTACCAGGGTTTGTATGTGTGTAGATTTGTTTAAATAGTCCCCAGAAATCACACCAATATGGGGCTGTTGCCACACAAATAGGTCCCGATGTTGAAATAATCCCTAGCAATGGTGTCAATCTGGTCTTATTGTAGCACAAATAGGTCCTAGTGTTCAAATAATCCCCAGGAACGGTGCCAATCTAGTGTTGTTTCTGTACAAATAGGTTCCAGAACTAATAAAATCCCTAGCAATGGCACCAATCTGGTATTAGTATCCAAATTGATTCTCCTTTAGAAGTTGAGCATCATCACATATTTAAAAATAAGCATAGAGATAAATAAATCATCACGTATGTCATTTTGTAGCCGGGGAGGTGATTTAACTGGCTCTTTGTCACTCAGATGTTGGATAACACCTTCAAAAGGATTTTATCTATCCTCACTAATTTAGGTTTTTCCTTTCAACCAAGGTGAAAGGACCCATTTTGTAACCTCTTTTATTGAAAGAGAATGAAGATATCCTTCTTTGCATAAATTTGAAAGGAAACCTTGAGAAAATATGATCAACGCACCACAATTTAACTCTCACAAGTTGTCACTTCTAAAGAATGGTGATATTTTCTAAACAAGGTTAAGGTTACTAAAGACATCAAGGAATGCTGATTACTTCTACATATTTTGGCAGTTGATTTTACTCATTTATGGACATACAGGGTAGACAAGGGTATCTCACGTAGGATTCATTTGTTTTTGAATAAATTTTTCGTGCGAGATTAAGCAAGATAAACTTAATTTTTCTAGAACTTTGAGAACCTTCACAACAATTGGAAAACTAAATGATAGAATGCTTCAGAATAGGTAAAATATTCCTCCAACAAGAAGGTGTGCATCAATGGAGGCCCATATTTGCATGGTTTCACACAATATCCAAGAATTTAACACAAAGGATCAAGTTAAAAGGCTCAATTAAACATTATCAATCTCTGTTTCATCACATCTAAGATACACTCAAAGACTTATATACAATCTGTATCAACAAAATGACTATAAAGTGATTTTAAATTGTTTATCTCATTACAGGATGAAGGCTCTTCTCATAATGAAATTGTAAATGCCACTAAACTATGACAGGGATGAGATCCTGTGTGATTCAAAGAGATTATAATATAAGATTGTAATAAGAATAAGAAATACTATTTATAGACATTCTGAAATAAAGCAGACACAAATTTTCCCAAGACTAACAAAGATTAATTTAAAGTTGATTAGATTCATCAGCTGGGGAAATTTTCTTGAACAATATCAAAGCTTGTCAATGGTTGTACACTTGTAACCAACTTGACATGATCAAATCTAAAACATAAGAGATTAACAGGTTTCTCAGATGGTCTCTCAGGAAGATGGTCTTTCTCAAATTTTCTCTTAAGAATTCAACCCCGGACCATTTTTGTGACTAACTCATGCACTTTATAGCACTCATTCACATTAAATATCCCCCCGCCCCCCAAAAAAAAATATTCGAGGAACCTTTATTTGTTACATATTTGATCATGATTTCTAGAAATTGATGTTTAACATACTCATAATAAAAATTTGTGAGGTGTTAAAAAGGTGAATCATTTTAGATATTTACATCTTTTTTTAACTGGGGAATCGAGTCATCTCCTCTGGCAACACTTTTTTCCTCATTTGCACCTATAGCTTCCTTCTCCTCACTCTTTCCTCTATAATTTTCTCTACTAGATCTGGAAATTCATTTTCTGTAGGTGCCTGAGAAACTCTATTTCAAAATATCAACTCTTACAGTTTGCTGATAGAAACGATAAGAAATCGTTTAGATTCACCATTAAAAATGATACATATTTGCATCCCCTACAGTCATGGAACGTTAATGGTGGAAAAACCAGATGCATCGCGCCATAAACGTTGATTTTTACTTTTCACAACTTTAAATTAGATCCATCCACATGGAAGATTAGAGCCATTCACGTGGAAGATTAGAGTTGAAACAGGCCTAGCAGTGTCTTTTGCATTTTATGACTTTTGGGGAAAATGTGCAATTTTCTAATTTTTCCCCACCCCTCCACCTTTGAAATACGGGATCAACACGTGGCTTAATATGGGCCTTTGATGGAGTCGTGGCTCATTTATGCAATTTTACCCTTTTTAACAAAAAGGCAAAATTTCTAAGTTTCCTCTGGCAACCCGCTTCCCCACCTTTGACTTTTCAATGCAGACTTCATTCTTTTCCTGGTGGGGCTGCGCTTAACTTTTATACTTTATCCCTTTTTCATAATAAAGAAAAAATTTTGAAATTTCTCCCGGTGCTTTGCCCTCCTGATTTGACTTTTAAAATCCTGACTCAAACATGTGACATCACTCTGTCACCTGCGTGGTTATAGATCAATTTATAACTTTTCTCCCTCATACAAAAAGGAAAAATTCTTCAAAATATTCCACCGAACCTCATTCCTGCCTTTGTTTTGAAAAACTACCACGTGTCCATCTTTGGGATCAAAGTTATACTTTTTCCCTGCTGCTTCATATTTGTTGAATAGCCAATCAAAGACTATCGGGTCTGCGGTGCTAATTTGGTATTTTTTATAAATGTAACAAAAGTGACAAATTTCACCAAAAATACCTACCGTGCCATAACCAATTAAAAATGAGCATGTATACACCTTCAGGGAAAAAGTAAAATTCACTCCGCCTTTACAAATTTGACCTACCAATCAGAACTCAATGGGGCCATGAGGCATATTTGGTATTCTTACAAACATAGCAAAAAGTTACAAGTTATAAAATAAACCCAACTTGCCTCATCCAATCAAAAGAGACCACGTAGCTAAATATGCTGAGGTATAATTTGACAGGGAAAACATGCCTGTCAAATCGTAAAATGTAGGGAAATCACCATTTATGCCCAAAATTGAATTTTTCTTTAAGGAAAAATAATTTTCAAATGATACAAGGCCCAAATGTAATCCACGACCATGGACAAGGATCTTCAAAAACATACAAATTAAGAAAACCTTTCACGCATCCATTCGGGTAAATAGAAAATATGACAGATCCCGCACATTAAAGAATTTTAAGGGAAAACTAGGGCACGATCAAATCGAGCACCAATAACTTCAATGGGTATACTATCAGATGTGGTCCCCAAATAATTGAATGCTTGATTTATGGGAAGACTTTGAGGAATGAAAATGGTGAAGGAGTGAGATGGGGTTACATCCAAATCCATGTATTTGAATACCTCTATGTGGAATGGAAGCTACTTTGATGAGGGTAGGTTTGAAGGACCTTATTTTTGTCATCATGTTCCTTAAAATTACAGATACGAGGATGTCTATATCCCTCTTGGCTCAAAAAAAAATAGTTACACCTATCAAATAATTTCTCTGGCATATCCCTGCTAGTCCAGGCTATTGTGAAGATAACATTATTCAATCTCACTCTTCTAATCTTCGAGAACACTATTCAGACAAAAAAAATAGTTGTCCTCACTCTTTTTATTCCCACCTTGCTAAGTTATATTATTTTAGGTTGTGGTGTGCTCTAATGTGTCTATTGAAAAGTCCTTCAAAACTTTGAAGCTAATGCAATTGGAAGGTGTAAAGTGAGACTCCACAACCTTTGTCATCATACTCCATTCCTGTGTGAAAATGGTAGCTTCAGAGAAATGGTGTTTGGTAAGGCACTTCACTACCATTCCATTAGATGCCTCGAAGAGACGTGATCTCATAGGCTATGTTGGTGGAAAAACATGCACAAAGTGGAGTTTTGAAAAGAAATGGGAATCCGAAAATCAAAGTGCAACTAGGAAGTGTATCACCAAACTCTACAGTGGTAAACGCTAATATTTTTCTAGGCATGGTTCATCTCTCCATATATTTCATAATTCTTGTTGTTTAGTTTCATTTGCAACGAAATAAATCTAAAACTTGGGAACATCTCCCTTTCTATTATTTTTTTATATAAACTTGTTTTGAAAAAAAATAAAAAATGAAATATGGCACTTAGGTAACCCAAATAACAGCTTGTAGTTGAGCATAAACTTAAACCCCTCCTTTGGGCACAATTTTAAAAACTTCGTAATGAAACTATTAGCATAAAACAATAAAAATCCTTATGTTTTTCATTACTGACTTGAAGTTTGACCAACATCCGTGGCTACAACCACAACCTTCTACACTGCTATAACCTGGGTGTCAAAAATTTCAAGTTCTTGTTCATTGGTATTGGCAAGAACTAGAAGAGTCACCAACTAAAACAACATTTTCTGTCCACCTTGTAAAGTTCAAAAATGTAATTTTGATAGACTTGCAAAATAACACTCTGAGCCCCATAAAGGATATGTCAAGTGTCATATGTGTTCTTTGTTATGAAGAGAGTTGTGTCAAGCAATATCTCAACTTTGTTTGATCATTTGCACTCTCTTTGCAGCTCCTCTAGGAGCCCTGATGCTATGTTTTGAACTTTTAGGAAGCTGTCAAAACTGAAAATTTGGCTTTCATTTTAAACCACCATTCAAACCCCGAGTAATGAAATTTCTTTCCACCTTCGCAAACCTTTAGTATTTTTACAAGAAAATTGGTTTGAACCTTCAGTTTGGGGGAAAATACTCATCTTGATAGTGTAGAGAGGGAATTTTATAAGCCTCCGGTTGCAGTTTGACTAGGTCAAAACTCGACCAATTACGATTGCTGGCTCCAAAAAGAAACTACTGTCGTTTGAAAGCCATTTGCTAGTTCTCTATCCCGTTGACTCTGGTGAATTATCGATATATAAGGGAGCTTGTAGGAAATTTATCATTGCACATTTGTCCATTGAACTTCAGTTTTAGACATGGTTTTATGAGCCCTCGAGTTAACTTTTGATCATTTACAATAGGGTCAATTGTGACCGATGGCCTCATAGAACTGGTCACTAATTGTAAACCGTTCGCTAGTTTTGATTTCCATCAGTTCCTATGAATTAGTGGTGTATAAGAGGACACGTTGAAACTTATTTGTGGTGTTTTTCTCAGAAGAAGACAACATTTTAAAGTGGTTTCTTAGCCTCTGAGCATAAATTAAATGTTTTTTTAACTAATAGGAAAACGTACAAAAAGAAAGTTGTAAGACCCCATCGGGTTATCAAACCACCATGAAAACTTCTTTTCACTTTTAAATAACTATTTCAAACTCTACCATGTGACTCGTGTGAAATTTAATTGTTGGAAAAATTGTGTTTCTCTCTCTCCCTAACAATTCTCCCTCATTGGTTAAGAGATGAAGTGAAATGAAAAGAAATGAATACATGTCTCTAACCCTCTCCTTTCGAAAGAAAATTATTATTATTATTATTATGTAAATGGAAACTAAAAGTGTTAATTATGATAGATCTAGGGGAATGCCATGCTAGCAATTTATGGTTTATTTCATGATCACTTGGTTTTGCAAGATGCAAGAAAGATGGTGAAATGGTGTGGTGAAAATTTATTGTTTATTATCATAATTTAGATGGATCATTGTACAATGTATATATGCATAATGTATTGTGGTGTCATAAAAAATTATTTTCAAAATTTGGTGATATGTATGAGATATTAGTGTTAGGCAGACCTTGGCCAATGTGTATTTTAATTCAGATTTTTGTATGGTAAAAAAAAGTTTGATATATATGTATATATTAAATGAATTTGACTTTAATATCTTTTAGTACATTTACAATGTGTAATAAATAATTGGTGTCATGTATTCCTTACCTTAAAAATTTAATAAAGAAATCTAATCACAACAGACAACCTTAGTTTAAAACTAGTGCACATCTAACCTTCTCGCATAATCCTTCTTAGCTCAAAATAAATTGGAAACCGTATAATGTACTAAAACTTTGCACTCTATGACACCTTCTAGTTTAAGTAAATAAGATCACAAATTTTGAGTTATCGTCATAGCCTATATATTTAGCGACATTGTTGTAAACCTGACGGTTAGGAACAACATTGTCAAACTTTATCTGAATTAAGTAGAAATAACACTTCGTCAGTATCCTAGTGGACTACCTTTTCTTACGAAGTTAGATTTAGAATAAAATTTTCTTCATCGAATGAATTGCTTATGGGATCCAGTTAACACAATGGAGCTAGCGAAATAATTGTACTATTACTTAAACTCTTATTACTGATCTCTTTAGATATTCTCAGTTAAATGTGTTACCTTGGCTATGGAAAGTATAGTGCCTAGGTTCTTTGTAGAAGCTTTATAGGTTAGATATGTTTTATTTTACACCTTAATATGATCTTTAATAGGGCATAGATCCCTGAGTGTAAATCAGAATTAAACTAAACCATATTTGTTTTGGAGGTTAATTGGTGAGTAGAAAATTGTAAGTAACTGTTTAAAAACAAAATTTGATGTGAAATATTTTGACTTAAGAGAAACTAGGAAACTGAAAAACATGGTTCCTGTTGAAAATTTTGCACTTGTGCAAAAATGGGCAACTCAAAACTTCGTCGTTACGATGAAAAGTCTTGGGTGAAGTATACCTAAGCTAAAGAAGTTTCGATGTTATTAGTTATTTCTGAATTAATTAATGATTAAGAAAAATCTGTAGTTGTGTGTGCTATTTCAAAATAGATAGATAACATAGTTTCCAATTTCATTTCATCTTCAGAAAAAGAACACAATGCCTCGAAGTAAAATTATGTTGTCTTGATGAAGAAGATGAATTACAATTTAGGTGAAGTGCTGAGTTTTGAAGCAGAAAACATAAATGTAGATTACAGAAAATCAGATTTCATTACTGAATGTTACAATTTCCTATCAATGTTCTTTCCTTCATGATTAAGACATGAAATTATGTTACTAAGTTGTTTAGTTCATTATACAATCCATATAAAAAATCTAGAATGCACAAGGAAATACAAATCTCATTTACAAAATTCAATGTTTTATTCACAAGGAGATTCAAATGTTTCCCTCACAAGCCATGGGATGTAACTGAAAAATTAAAGTACATCTACTGAAAAGAAAGTTACACATGCATGAAAGAGAAAGAAAAGGAGTATGAGTGAACCCATCATTGCCTTGAGGTTTCTCTTCTTAGTTTGAAGCATCTTCATCTTTACCTTTCGTTTCTTCTTCATCTTCATTGTAGAAGACATTGTAACTAAAAAAGAAGAAAATAATTAACTGTTAGTTATGAGCTCAAGGATAATTCATATTCCTACACTATCCTACTTCATGCATATGAATCTTATCCTAACAAGAGATTTATTCTACTTGAAGAACAAAATGCATGCATGCTTTATTCACTCAGAAATAAGAAAAAGAAAAGAAAGAAAAAACATGGATATAAGAGAGGCCAAAAATCCTAATTATTTTCTAACTGTTTTCCTAAGTGTGCAGGTACAGGTTGCAGCTAAAGAGAAAGATAGACAAGTCATAAGTGGATGAAATAAAAGGAAGAATGTAACTCAAAAATCCAATAATTGTTCTAAAATGGAAAAAATTACAATGTAGAAGAAAGACTAGCAATAGAAGCACATGCTTCAGTTTGCAATAGAAGGAAAACATAGAATTCGAAGGTTGATTTTTGGCTAAAAGAGAAGGTCATAGTTGAAAGGAATGAAGACAAGATTTTGGAAAAAATTTGACCTAGCTTTGCCATGTAAAATAGAAATTTAAAACTTTCCATCATGTTGTTTTAACTACTACATGCCTAAAGGAAAGATTTAAATCAGGTAATTGATACATAAAAACAGCAAAGCATGCTATGATCAATATAACACAACTATGATGTTTGATTTTTATTTACCAATCAAGTTTTAAACATGAAGTGTTATGTTCTGAATCAGAAAATACAACTAAAATATTGAAAATGGATGGAATAGAGAATTCTGTTAGGTTGTGGAGCCTGTTTTCATGTGTGAAAGTGTTCAAGGCTGTACACTAAGAGTACTGTACACTTTTCATGTATCCTCGCTGGGCCATAAAGAGTACTATACACTTTTAGGCATAATTTTTTTGGCCTCAAAAAAATGCACCCGACATATCGGGAAACGTGCTCTTCTCATATGGGTGAGATTTTTGACCCATAGGTTTATGGGATGGGTTTTGGCCATGGTTTTGATACCCATGATTTTGTAAAACTGCTTAAGCAGTTGTCTATTTATATGGTTTTATGCATATGATAGAGATATGAAAAACAATATAGATGTGTTTTGAATTTGGCTTTGAATTCTATAGAGTTTGTTGAGCATAGCTCCAAACAGATCTAGGTATTGTATTGAGAGAGTGGTGGCTTATAATAAAATCTGAGTAAGTGATTCTTTGTAGACGTAGCCCAAACTGGGTGAACCACGTTAAATATTGTCTCCTTGTGTTGTGTTATTTTATTCTGTAATTTTATTTCACATATGTAATAATTTCTGCATATTAGTTTCTACTGTTACGATTCTGTGAGGGATTATTCCGCATATTTTATCTCTTATTTCCTAACAATTGGTATCAGAGCCTGGTTTGGTTTGCTGAAGTGTTGAATCACAGGGAAAGTTTTTAGCTTGAGTGGGAGCTATGGCAGATGATGGAAGATCTAGGGTTAACAAATTCAATGGGTAGAATTTCAGTCTTTGGAAGATGCAGATGGAAGATTAGCTTTATCAAAAGGATCTTTCTACTCCTCTATCTGAGAAGGTGAACAAACCCTCGAGTATGATAGATGCGGAATGGGATTTGTTGGATCGAAAGGTACTTGGAACGATCCAGAGGTGTCTTGAATCTTCAGTATTATTTAATGTTTCAAAGGAAAAGATTGCAAAAGATCTAATGGATGCATTAGGGAAGTTGTATGAAAAACCCTCTACTTCTAACAAGATATTTTTAATGAAAAAGTTTTTTAATATGAAGATGTCTAAGAATAGTTTAGTAGCAGGTCATTTAAATGATTTCAATATGGTTGTGAATATGATAGCTTCAGTTACAATAGAATTTTATGAATAAGTTAGGAATTTATTAATTCTCTGCTCTTTACCTGAGAGTTGGAATAGCCTGGTAATGGCAGTAAGTAAATTGGTTCCAGCTAACTCGAAGTTGAAGTTTCAGGATGTTGTAGGGGTGATTCTAAGTGAGGAAATGTGAAGAAAAAGCTTTGGGGAATCTTCTACTTTAGGGAATGCTTTGACAGTGGAAACTAGAGGGAGACAGAAGAATAGAGGAAACCGTGGAAAATCAAAAGATTTGGTAAGATCAAAATCCAAGAACAAGATTATATGCTGGAATTGTGGAAAGCCTGGGCATGCAAAGAAGGACTGTTAAGAGCTTTGAGATAAGAAGAAACAAAAGGAAGAAAACAAGGAGGCAAATGTGGCAACGGGTAATGTATGTCAGAATGCTTCGATTCTTTCTTTGCACAATATTACTGAATCTTGGGTTTTAGATTCAGGGGCTTCTTTCCATGCTTCTCCACGAAGGCATTATTTTGTTGATTATGTTCAAGGAGATTTTGGGCATGTTTTTCTTGGTGATGATGAGCCTTGCAGCATAATTGGAAAAGGTTTTGTTCAAGTTAAGATGTGGAATGGGAATACTTGGCTATTGAAGGATGTCAGACATGTGCCTACATTAAGATGAAATTTGATATCGGGAGGGCAGTTGGGAAGTGATGGTTGTACTGTGATATTTAAAGTGGACTCTTGGAAGGTTACAAAGGGTGCTCTTGTGGTGGCAAAAGGTAAGAATGTTGGAACCTTGTAATTAACCACGTATAGCACTAATGCTTGTAATCTTGTGGCTTTAGAAGTAGATACAACATTGTGGCACTATAGGCTCTGTCATATGAGCCATAAGGGCATGGAGATCATAAAGAAGGATTTTCCCAGATATACAGAAATAGGTTTGGAGTTCTGTGAGGACTGCATATATGGGAAACAGAAGCGAGTAAGGTTTCTCAAGGTTGGACCTACAAAGAAAGAGAGTAATTTAGAGATGGTGTATTCTGATGTGTGGGGGACCAGCTCAGGTATCATCTCTTGGGGGTTCAAGTTATTATGTTACTTTTATTAATGATGCAATAAGGAAAGTTTGGGTTTATTGTATTAGAAACAAATATGATGTATTTGACACTTTTGTTAAATGGAAAGCCTTGGTAGAAAATGAAATAGGTCTTAAGCTAAAATGTCCCAGGTCAGATAATGGAGGGGATTATTGCAATAATGAATTTGATGATTACTATTCTAAGAATGGAATCCACAGGAAAAAGACAGTTCTAGGAACTCCGCAGCAGAATGGGGTATCAGAAAGGATGAACATAACAATAATTAAACGTGCTAGGAGCATGAGGTTACATGCAGGATTGCCTCTTTCTTTTTGGGTAAAAGCAGTGAGCACAGCTATGTACTTGATAAACAGAGGACCCTCAGGTGCCTTGGATGGAGACATACCTGAGGAGGCTTGGTATGGTAAGAAAGATGATTATTCATTTCTTAGAGTCTTCCGATGTGAGGTGTTTGTTCATATAGACAAGGATGATAGGACCAAGGTAGAGGCTAAATCAGAAAAATGTACTTTCATTGGTTATGGTGGTGATGACTTTGGATATAAATGTTGGAGTATTAAGGACAAAAAAAATCATTCGATCCAGGGATGTGGTCTTTAATGAGAAAGTCATGTATAAGCAGTAGTTACAGGAAAATAGGGAAGAATCCAGGAAAGAATATATAGCGGTAGAGGATCTTCCAGATGGAAAAGAAACACATGAATCAGTTCAGGAACCTCCTCAACTGGAACCCCAAACTCCTATATTGAGGAGGTCTTCTAGGGTAAGAAGAGAACCTGAACGTTTTTCTCCTTCTCTTTATTATTTATTACTCACTGATAGTGGAGAACCAGAGAGATTTGATGAAGCAATACAGGTAGATGCCAGGAAGAAGTGGGAGCAAGCAATGGATGAGGAGCATCAGGCTCTCATGGAGAACTAGACATGGGATTTGGCAAAGTTACCCGAAGGAAAAAGAGCATTATAGAACAAGTGGGTGTTCAGAGTCAAAGAGGAAGAAGGAGGCAAGAAAAGATATAAGGCCCGATTGGTGGTCAAGGGGTTTGCATAGAAAAAAGGTATAGATTTTGATGATATTCTTTCTCTTGTAGTGAAAATGACTTCTATTAGAACTGTTCTAGGAATAGTTGCAGCAGAAGACTTGCACTTAGAACAACTTGATGTAAAGACAACATTTCTCCATGGTGATTTGGACGAGGAAGTATATATGCAGCAACCAGATTGCTTTGAGGTCAAACATAAAGAGGAGATGGTGTGCAAACTGAAGAAGAGCTTGCATGGCTTAAAACAAGCTCCATGTCAATGGTAGAATAAATTTGATAGCTTCATGATGGAGCAAGGTTATGTTAGATGTCATTCTGACCATTTCATGTATACAAAGAAATTTGAGGATGGTAGTTATATTATCCTTTGTCTGTATGTGGATGACATGTTCGTTGCAGGTAAAAACATGTAAGAAATAAAAGTACTCAAGAAGCAGCTAAGTGAATCCTTTGCTATAAAGGATTTGGGGGCAGCCAAAAAAATCCTTGGTATGAGGATATATCTGGATAGGAAGGAACAAAAGCTGACTTTATCTCAGGAAGAGTACATTAAGAAAGTCTTGGAGAGGTTTAATATGCAGGATGCTAAACCGGTTGGGACTCCTTTGGCAGGTCATTTCAAGTTATCAAAGGAGCAGTGTCCCAAGACAGAGCAGGAGAGAAACCAAATGTCCAAGGTACCTTACTCATCAACAGATGGCAGTTTGATGTATGCTATGGTGTGCACTAGGCCTGATATTTCCCATGCAGTGCGAGTGGTGAGTAGATTTATGAGTGATCCAAGTAGAGATCAATGGCAGGCAATAAAGTGGATCCTTCGGTATTTACGAGGGACCATGGGCACAGTTTTGTGCTACAGTGGATCAAACACCATTTTGTGTGGTTATGTAGATTTAGATATGGCTGGAGATGTAGACAGTAGGAGGAGAACAACAGGTTATGTTTACACTATAGGTGGAACAACAGTAAGTTGGATTTCATGACTACAGAAGTTGGTGGCTTTATCAACCACGGAGGCTGAGGATGTTGCTGCCATAGAGGAAAGCAAGGAAATGATTTGGTTACAAAAATTACTTGAGGAGTTGGGGCATAAGCAAGAGGAAGGAAAGTTGCATAATGATAGTTAGAGTCCTATACACCTAGCTAAGAACTATGCTTTCCACTCAAGGACAAAGCATATACAGTTAAGGTACCATTTCATCATGACAGCTTTGGAGGAAGAGAAGTTGAAGTTGGAGAAGATTCATACCAGTCAGAATCCAGCAGACATGATGACCAAGGTGGTCACAAGGGAAAAACTGAAGTTGTGTTCAGCTTTGGTTGGTCTTCACAGAAACTAGTGAATGGTTAAGAAGCTTTCTCAGAGGAAAGCTAGTCTCCAAGTGGGAGATTGTTAGGTTGTGGAGCCTGTTTTCATGTGTGAAAGTGTTGAAGACTGTACACTAAGAATACTGTACACTTTTTCATGTAAATTTTTTTAGGCGTAAATTTTTTTGGCCTCGAAAAAATGCACCCGACATATCGGAAAATGTGTTCTCATATGGGTGAGATTTTTGACCCATAGGTTTATGGGACGGGTTTTACCCATGGTTTTGGTACCCATGGTTTTGTAAAATTGCTTAAGCAGTTTTCTATTTATATGGTTTTATGCATATGATAGAGATATGAAAAACATGGCAGATGTGTTTTGAATTCATCTGTGAATTCTGTAGAGTTTGTTGAGCATAGCTCTAAACAGATCTAGGTATTGTATTGAGAGAGTGGTGGCTTGTAATAAAATATGAGCAAGTGATTCTTGGTAGACATAGCCCAAATTGGGTGAACCATGTTAAATATTGTCTCCTTGTGTTGTGTTATTTTTTTCTACAATTTTATTTCTAATCTGTAATAATTTCTGCATATTAGTTTATACTGTTGCGATTCTGTGAGAGATTATTCCGCATATTTTATCTCTTATTTCCTAACAAATTCTAAAAAAAGTTTTCCAAGGCTTCACCATAAAATCAACACTTTAAATTTTTTAGTTGCTATGGGAAAGGATCGATTTCAAAACTAATTGCTATGGGAAAGGATAAAATCCAAAGCTAGTTGCTACGGGAAAGAATCAATTTCAAAGCTAGTTGTTACAGGAGAGGACAAAAATCAAAGCTAGTTGCTACAGGTGAAGCTCAAGTACATCATTGAAGCACAAAAGAAAATGTAACTACATTTTTTAGTAAACTTGAATTGTCCAACATGTAGGAGTTGTAAACAAAGTTCCAGAAATAATTTGTTATGCATTGTTTCAGAAAACAATATACATTATTTTTAGGAATATTGTTATAGTCAAGCATTTAATAGATGTGATTTTTAGAAAACAATTACATTTCAAATACTCATCTCATGGAGAAATTCAATGTTCAAGTGATCTCAGTTTGAAAAGGATTAAAGCAAGTATTCTAAAAAATGTGTTGTTATCCAAAATTCACCCCTCAAGGTAATTTTGACAACCTACATCAAATTCTTCAGTCCAGGGCAAGAAGATTAATTCAAGGCTTGAAATCATGTTTTTTGGGCCCCCTTCGGCTTCTCTCTAACTCTCCCATCCAAGAAAAAATTCCAACGAGTTAGAAAAATTAGAAAAAATGCAAAAAATAAGGTCACAGGATTGTTTTAAAGCATTGCGGGTCTTAAGGGTGCGGATTGTACCAGTGCGGGTCGTACCGGAGTTTGTCGTACTAAGTTCGTAGCCGAAATACAAAGAAAATAAGCTAAGTTAGAAATTTTTGTCCCAGGTGGTCCACGGGACAGTCGGGACGTCGGTATGCGCGGGACGCAAATCAGCCAATTTTCCACAAGTCGGTCAATTGCGGGCGGTGTAGAGATTTTCATATAGGACAGTCGGGAGAAAAGTACGCACAGGACGCGTGAGACGCACAAAGGTGAAAAGGTCACAAAGGGGGAAAAGGAAGCCCAAATCAGCTGATGCGGAAGAATGTGTCTAGGACAGCTGGGACACATGGACACGATTTTGCCGCAATATCCGCAACTCAAAGGAAAAGTCAATGTTTGACTCCCAAAACTTCAAACGGCCATAACTTTTGACTCCGAGCTCCGATTTTCACAAAATTGGACTTTCTGGAACGAGCACGACTTTTTGGATTTCTTATTTTTGATGAGGGTAGATATATTTAAATAAAATAAACATATTCAGCTCCAGTCAATTAATGCTCATTCCTATCAAATGACAGATAACGCCTGCCAGACCCAAGATAGTTCCCTGCACTCAAAAGGCCATAAATTTTGCATTTCTCAACAAAAATGAACAAAATTGGTACCGTTGGAATTACCACTCCGATCCTAACACACAACAATCAATAAATTCTATATTTTATGAGAAATTAGTGGGGATTTTTCATAAAACGTGGTCGGGTTCATAACAATGTTTTTATTTAGTAGTTGGGAGTGCAATTAAGAGGCATGGTCATCATTCTTTCTCTACGGCAGCACCTAGGATAGTATGGGGAGCCTTTTTCATGAAACAAACAATCATTTCACTCCATTTAATTCCTCTTACAAGTGGTTGAAGAGCATATTTCAGGATTTCCATTTTCCCCTTCTCTCTCTCTTCTCATTTTCTTATAAATTGGAGTGTTGGGCTCATTGTAAAGGGAGTAGTTTTTGTAGAATAGCTCTACAAAAATTGCTTTATGAAGCCAATGTGCTATAGCCCCTTGTTTTGGACTCCTTGCATGTTGATCTAGGCCCTTATCTTATAACCGATTGAACTGTGCATATCAGGAAGCAATAAAATATAAGTTTGTGGATGCATCTTCCCCTGTTGTGTTTTCTTGCATTCTTCTTTCCCCTTCAACCTTTATTATAAGAATATTGTGTCTATTTTTATGTTCTTGTAGGGATCCATTATCATTGTGTACATTTGAAATGTTGTTGTGAATGCATTTTGCTAGATTATGGAGAACTGTCATCACCCCTTCTAGTGTGCACTTTACTTCTGTATCTCACGCATTGGAAGACTACTCTCACACCCTCCTTTTTTCATGTATTACCGCTTTAGTGTAGGCTTTAATTTTATGCATTCTCTCTCCTTGGTCCTTTAGAAAGTTAGATTAGAACAATTAGTTTACCCTACATTAGAGTAGATTCTGGTAGGTAGTTTAGGAGCAAGAACCAACTTTCTCTGGAGGTCTATCTCAAGTAGCTAGGCCCACAACTTGGAGATAGCACCCATGTTATCAATCACAACGTGAGTTCAAGTATATGCACTTGTATGAACATAGGGGTGCTATGATTTGGTGATAATAGGTGCTACAAAATTTTAGAAGATCAAGTTGATCCTGAGATAATGAATTGTAACAAATGGATTCTCCAGAATACAAAATTGAGCCAAATATTTTAGAATGGACCTGATGTAGTGTATAGAATAAATCAAATTTTCATAATAGGAACACATGATCACAAATTTTTTTTGAAGTTCATTTTAGTAATGGCTGAGCATGATAGATATAGGAAAACTAGGGAAATACAATTATAAAACCAGTACTTCAAGCTTTTACAGGTATTTTCCAAAAAAGAGTTGAAAATTTCTCAAGGTCACATATCTATAAATACCCAGAACATAGAAAATATAGATCTATAATTCATGATGTAGATTGAGCTAAAGAATACACTCACCATCGATAATCAAATGGTCAAAAATTTCAAGCAACTGGATGATGAAGCGAGAGGTCCAAAGGGCCACATGAAGTTTCAAACTCAGGTGTCAATCAGGACAAACAAATCATAGAACCCACAAATAGTTCCAAGAGTTCAGTGATACATTTAAAGAAGAAAAGAAAAGAGAAGTGTATGCATGCAAGAGAAATTATTTCACCTATAAATGACTATGGCAGTCAATAAATGAAAACTCAGCTTTCAAAAAATATATAGAGGCATGAACGGTACAAAAGATAAAAGGATAGAGCTAAGCTTAAAGAAACAATAATGGTGGCCAACACTTCAACCACCTTGCTTAGAAAGCTACACAAAAACCATGAAACCCGAAATGACAGAGAGTTTTTTCCAGAGAAGAAGCTCCAAAATATAGTGAAAGCTAAGCTCAAACTAGAATAGAATAATGGCATCGGGAGGAAATTTTTCCAGGGCTTCACACGCTTCACAAAAATCCAAATGGATGTGCCTTAGGGTCAAGTTCCCTTTACCGCCTGAACCTAAGAAGTAGGTTAACTTGAACTCAACCATAGTCAGAGATTGGTGGCATCAAAACATCAAGGACACAATATCAACGTCATCACATCATCACAAGAACCAATAACTATGGTCAGGATGCCACCACCCACATTAAATGCTAGCTGAAACCCTAACTACATGTCAGAAATCAATGGTCTGTGATCAGACAGGGTACACAGTTTAACGACTAAGAACAAGGCACGAAATTTCAAAATAAACCACCAGGATTATAGTTAACCTAACCAAAGTTGATGCCACCAACAAAATCACCATGGAAGGTGACATCCCATGTGTCCACCAAACAAATCATTGCAAATGACGTTCAAAATTCTAACCCAAGTGCATACTTCAAATAATTTTAAAGGGGCCACAAAATCATATATCATTATCACCGAAAAGGTGAATATTATAATATGCCAAGGATGACATAATCAAAGGGGTGTCAAATTTATTATGATTCCTATGCCATGGCCAAAGGAGATTGCAATATAAGAACATGTGCACATAGCAGGTGGTCCCCATAGGAGAAATTATTTTTGTAAATATTGCAAGTATTATTTTTCTCACAAATAGAGAGTTGTATTGTTGCATGCCTTCACAACAAGACAGAATAGAGAATAATATAGAGTTACATGTTCATGGAAAGAGACTTGCCTAGCAAGACACCTTATTTTTAGCAAATAATTCACCGTTCTTTTCTTAAAAATAGAACAGTCAACTTCAGTTTGACTGTAATGTAAGTAAGGCTAATAAAGCTTATTTGTAATTGCATGCTCTATTTTTCCCTTTATCTATTATTAGATAAAGGATAAAATAAGATGCATGGGCAAGTACAAGCCTTAGGGTATTTTGAGGGAGAGGGTAATTTTTTTTTTGTTATATATTGTGTGCCTTTGCAAAGCACAAGAGGATGACTAGAGGACTTTTTGATATATAAGTACTGAAGCAAATTTTGTCATTTTTTCCCTATGAGTACTGAAGAAAATACGTAATCCATGACTTTCCAATTTATTTCACAGTCTTGTTTATGTTTATATTAATCTTGTGAATGTAAATTCCCTGATCAATCACCTTACCCTGCTGCAAATTCAGTCTTTTCTGCTTAATTTTAATGTGCATGTTAACTTATTAGTACTGTTGTGATTCTCCCTTAGTATAATCAAGTGTTTTCCCCTTAGATATTCTGCAGAAAAACTATTCGTTCATGCATTAAGAATCCTTCCCAAATCAGTTGTGCATATACTTAGTCAAAGCCCTCATACAAATTTGGTGTATCACCGTAGTTTTAATCATTTTACAGTCATCTTTTACTCTCAAACTCCTAGAAATCAGTTTAGGATACACCAATAAGGAACCAGCCTTGATACCGAAGAATCACCTCAAAATAGGTATACCGAAAGACTTAAGGTGTTTCCATTGTATCTACAAAATAGAGAGATCATTTTTGCAAGCCTAGAAAACCTATAGCCATCTCTCTACAGGGTGCATTTTCGAGAGATAACAACTCCATAATTCATTGTTATGTTGCTTATGACATTAAGAATAAAATAAATTTCTCATTCCGAATTGTGAAATGTGGAAACATGGGATCTCACTTTGAAAACAAATCTCTTGTGGTTCATGTGTAGTTTATAATGCTCTCAATCATGTACTTATTCAATATGTAGACAAGTACTTTCATAACTATTTTGTTCTAAAGTGATGCCAATAATGAGACCATATTGCAATGTTAGAGTAAAGCATATAAGAGTAAAATGAGATTTGAGATTAGGAATAATGTAACTCTTGGAGTCCTTATAAGTGCATTATAAATTTACTTGTGTTAAAAGAAATATGAATTGCCTTGGTGAGATCAAACTTCGAGAAAACAAAAGATATATATAAATTTAAATAAAATTTCTTGATGTGGAAAGTTGAATGGATTCAAAAAGTTTTTTAACTATTTTAACTATGATTGGGAATAAGGATACCGTGATAAAAAAATATTTTGGGAAAAGGTATCTTGATTCCTTATCTTATGGTTGGGTCATTACTAGCATTTGCTTAGTGGGGGAGCATGGCATTGACATGTATATGGTGTTGTCATGTTTCTATGTGAGTTGATGATTTATGTAAGTGTCTAATGCATAGTTGAGTTTCTCTTCTTGGAGCCCTTGTGGTGTTGTGTAGTGAATAATGTAAATAAAAAAAATATCATGGCATTTTTTACTGTTGTAGTTGTGTGTGTAATTTGTGGGTGTCACATAGAGACTTACAAGTATGTACATTTGAGGATAAGGTTCTGAAATAATCCCATTCTACATGCAAAAGCAGCTACCAAATCCATTTTGAATATTTCTAAACAACATAATGAAGTAAAAAAAACTTAGATAGAAACAAAGTTTATTGATTTATTACACAAAACTAGATAAGTTTCGTAATCTCAAGTATATCCTTAACATCCCAGATAAAAAAAAAGAGTGGAAGGTAATTTATTTTAATTTTAATGCATTGGTTATTAACATTTACGTTTATCGTATAAAAATATTAAAAATATATTTTTTAATTTGAATGCAAAAATTTGAGAGTTAATGCCTTTCAATTTTCCTAGTGAAATATCCAAAGAGTTTATATGAAAAATGGATTTTTCTATTCTTTGCTGATGGCATATAGACTAAATAGAAAGTAAAATTTTAAGTTTTTTTATTAGGTTGCCTTTCCTGTTAACTTATTAATGATAACAAGGTTAAATTTCATCCAAATTCACTGACAAGATTCACATCCAATTCATTCAGGGCTGCAAGCGGAAAGACTAACAAAGATTTTATCATTATTAGATGATAAAGTGCAATAGGTGGATGTATGATTAACTATCTCTTTTGAGTAATCCGTAATAGTAGAGGCATTTTATTCTTACTGCTAGAGAATAAAGGATTCAAAAAAAGAGATAAAAGGTTCTACATTATTTGAAACATAAACATCTAAATAATATTGTATTTCCATCATGTAGTGAATCAAATGTGTTTAAATTTTTTAAATTGCATGAATCACACTACCACCAGTTGTCTTTACTGTTGGGTGAAGAGAGAAAGGGAAAAACAAAATCTCATTCCCATATAGGGGAAAAATGTAAAATGAAAAAAATACCTTGAGGTGGATGAATTTCTTATCATTTAAGCTCATAGAGTATTAGACAACAATGTGATGTAAAAGGAAGGAAATATACCTACAAGGATGGAAGAAACAAATTATTTTACTTGTGAATGTGCATATTCATTCCAAATTCCATTAACTTTATCAGCTAGTCCTTCATCTAATCTTTTCAAATTTTAATGTGTAATCGCTACTTTTTACAATTTGTCTAGTGATATTTCTTCTGATGTAATAATAGAGCTGTTAATAGTTGTCAGAACTAGTGTGTTGGATTTTATTATTATTATTATACTAATTGAAAATTCAAAAATGTTAAGCGAAAGTAAAAAGATACATGGAAATCGATAAAGACAGTGGACAATAATTTATGGATGAATGTTAATCTATGATGGCAACATAATTTTTTTTTTTTTTTTTCATATGTACATAATAAATGGTGTGCACAACTATGAAAATAATGATGATGATATCGAATAAGTCACTAGGGATTAGATGGAGAAGTTTCAACAGAAATTGGTAACTTCAATAGAAATTGGCTTGAAAGGAAACATTCAACCTTTTCCTCACGAATGATTTTATGAATTCCAGGTCCAGATGTTCACTTGATGTTTGTCACAAAATTCAATAATAGTTCTTTACGATGGTAGTGCACATTGTGTGAATTAGTCTATTCCAATATATATGTTGCTTTTATTGTTGAGACACATAGTCAAGAAATTTTAATGAAGCATTACTATTCTAATATGATGAAAGGTTCATCTCCAACGATTACTTGAAAAAGTGATTTCTATTATTGGATTTGAGCTAACAAAATCTATGTAAACATTTATTATTTATGAAAACAAAAAAAAACATATAGGATCTGATGTACAACCCATTCAACTTAATGCTACACAATGATTTCAACATGGTGATTGTCCTTTACTCATTTTATAAATATTTTTAATGAGCTCTATTTTAAATTGCCATGGTTTGCATTTATTTTACAATATTACTTTTTAATAGTTCTGATGACATATGTGGAGAATGTGGGAATAACTTCCACCAATATGGAATCAGACCCTAGTATAATATTAATGTTAGTTTATAAACAAAACAACTAATAATCCCCAAAAATTTATAAGACAATAAATTGTTATCCAGACAACCAATAACTTGACAATGTATCAATGGAGGGCATACAGCTATCTAGCATGAATAAGTAGTCATATCATGGTATGTTAACCATTGGTATTTTCAAACAAAACCATTGTAAGTCCAACAAATTTATAAGAAACGATACACGGTAATTATAGAAATTGGGCCTTTTTTAGGGGAGGAAAAACCATATTCCCTATTTGAAATGTTCATGTTTGAATCTAAAACTCCATAGTTTGTAGTTATCATTTCATAAATAAAAAACATACATTTCTATACAGGGCATATGGTAAAAGATAAAGTTTAAGGAAATTCATTTGTAATCTACCTTAACAATTTAAAAACATTAGAGAGCTTAGAGGACTCTGTGTATCCATGTTTGATATAGAAATTGTTAGACTAGCCACTCATAATTTCATCAATGTCTTACTGACTCATAATTGCATAGTTTTAACAACATCCCACTTATTAACTACTACATAGTGAATACTTACACTAAGTTAACATTGTTTTGCCTTCAACATCATCTTAAAAAGAAATACATATTCCTTGACCCCACTCATGGGTATGTAGAGTAACACTTGGATAACATCATTAAAGGTTTTGTAGTGAAGTGTGGTTACTCAAATGATAGAATATCCTAGCATTTGCTAATCCACATCAACATATGAGGAATATTTTCAACCAAAGGGTGGTTAGTGAATATAAGTGTAGCCTAGTAGATGTTAAACTTCAATCATGAGACACAATAAATTGTATTATATGTACCTTATTACCATAGAACTCATTATGGTTTTTCTGTTAGGATTTAATTTACAATAGCATGAAATTGATTATGAAATGATTAATTTTTATTTAGAATACAACTTTCATCAAAAATACCTGCATTAGGAAGATGCAAGCCAAGCCACAAATGCAAGCTTTGTCAGTGAATGGTATCCTCCTAAAGTGTTGATATTGAAATACCATATTACCATGGAGACCACTATGTTTTTCAATTATGCTTTCAATTACTATATATAGAAATAGATTGCGAATTTATTAATGTTTATTTGATAGATATTTCATCAACAGATCCAACAATAAGTAAATTCAGTGCAATCAAAGACTCGATCTTAATCAATAACTAGTAGTTCTAAGTTAGAATGTTAATTGAAATAAAATTTATTTTCTTCCATGGAGTTTGCCATAAGAATTATTTACTTATTTTATATATGGAGGGTTTTCTATATGAGAAAATATAAAACATACTATAGGAATATGTCATTTGCGCATGGAAAGGAGACTATCAACCTCTGAGTTTTCCTGTTAGAATTTTTAAAATAATTATCACCAAACTATGAATTGGAATTATGGTCTAACCATATCGCTTTTCATGATGCAATAATATGCCAAAGAGATTCACTAAAAAATATCGACTGTATTGAATCCAATACTAACATCGACAAATGAATATTACAATATATTTGATATAATTTAAGTAAGAGATATAGAAAGGGTTTGGAGTAGAAATGATGTTTCCTTCATTTCTAAAGACACTTTGTGTATTACATTATATGCAAAGAAAAACTTGCTTGAAAATTTTATTTTTGAGATGAAAAGAAACTAGAAAATTATAAAAAATATATGTGGTTGATGGACGAGTTGTATAATAACATGTCACTAATAATGTCTCAGGGATCAAATGTTATAGTGGAAATAAAATATTTGGAGCATGAAAATGCTAAATAACTATTTATCAATTTAAAATGTTATTATGATGGTATTGGTTAACATTGTAAAGAAGATACATTCATATTCTATTATGAACATACTAATTAACTATTTTATATGCTCAGATTGTAAAAATATAAGTTAGGATTATTTTCATTTTGAATGACTATAAGTTGAGACTATGAATGTAAAAATTGTGTGCATTAAATATCATAAAAATTCTATTGTAAGAAAAATGAGAATTTTTTTATTAATCAAATATGTATTCCTAAATTAATTGTGAGGGTGCTTGTATACTATATTACCCATAAAAAATTAAAAATGTATAATACAATCATACAAAATTAAATAACTACAATATGGTTTGGAAATATTTGCTACTGTGAAACATTACATTCGATTCAAAAACATTATGCAATAAAATATTCCTAGTTGAATAAGAAATGAGGAATGGCATTTAATTTTTTACTTAATTCACCACCTACATGTATTTGATTTATGATGTACCAATAAAAAAAGGGACATGTTTTTATTTTTTGGTTAATACACCTCCCTCAACCATTTGATGTTTTTTTATTTGCAGATAAGAACACATAAAACATAAAATGAAATAATTTTTTATATAAATGGTTTTTCCAAACACATTATCTACAAGGCTCATTCATCATACAAGAAGTCAAAAAAGATTGTTGGCATCAAGCTCAAGACAAATATTTATTTTCTAATAAAAATGTGAAAGAATTCTTACCACGTTGCAATTTTTTATTTCAAAATAGCAATATAGAAATCTCCAAGAAAGTCAAATATTGATGACATGATGCCTTAATTCCTTGGAACATTAGCTTAGAGGTTGGAAGCTTCAATTTCATATTTACACAACAATATTGTATTGATTCTAAACACGCCAATTATGAAGGTTTTGGGAATCCCAAATTATATCTCAATAATCTTAACTCCATTTGCTAGCAGTTAATACATCATACCACATTAAAAATATATTACTTATTGATAACTCTTTCGATTAAAAAAAGTTCATTATTTTTGAGAACTAGATAATTGATAAAATATTTAACTTCAATTATAAATTAGAAGAAAAATAATTTTTAGATTAGACGTGGCTTTTGTTGCAACCAATGAAGGACACATAAATTTTTTGCGATGTTATTAGATCAAAAACCAAATTATAGGGAGATTCTTTTAGATATTTGCTATGATTTATATTATTAATTCGACATCCCATCTTCAGGAATAGTGTTATAGTAAAATTAAATTTTCTAGTATTTTTTAGAAAGGGTAAAAATTATTTGGTCTTAATGGGACCAAAAAACCCCACATAGAAATGGAGAAAGGATATAACAAGGATGCACAAAAGAAGAGGCCTTCTACAAGGAGCCATACCCCAAAAAAACTCCAAGAAGAGGTCATCAAGGGAATGTCAAATAAATAAAACACTAACAACCAGGGTTAAACCAAAGAGGGTTCCACAATATATATCAAAAAGTAATATGGTAATGTAGCCAAATTAAGAACAAACCAGATATACTGCAAATAATATGAACTCCAAAAGAAAATAGATCTCCTTCTTTGCTATCAAATAATGAATTAAAATGTTTCCCAAATAGGAAAACAACTCCCAACTTGAGTTGCCAAGTAAACTCTATCTAACTCTAACTAAATCTACTCTAGGTGGCAAAAATTACTATTTTTAGCAGTTTACTAGAACCTGCTATTCTTAGTAAGTTCGCATGCTTATTCCTACAGGCATAGAAATTGAATCGCATCTTCCACATCCCTAAATTATAGGAATTTCCAACTTTCTAACTCACAATGAAATTAATAGACTAAAATTAACTAATGCTCAAAAATAGGAAAAAACCAAACTATAACTTAAATTCTAATTTTTGGCCTCAAGATGGAGGATTTAGGGCCCATAAACATGTAAAAAACTTGCCTCAACTAGTAGGGAAGGTTTCCTCTGCATTTGTATCATCAAAAAACGTGGTTTAAAAAAAAAAACGGACTCAAACGGACACCCGGAGCTCAAGTTATGACCTTGTCAAGTTCCTGCTAATTCTAGCACATCATTCTCCCCTGCTTGAAAAAAAACGCAGCTCCTACAAGTTGTCTTCTTCTAAGCTACTTCCATTTATCTACATCCAAATTATTAATATCTCCAGCTCTGTGACCCAAGTATTGTCCTCTTGTTCTAGTCATTTCGAATGTACCAATTATTTGGATGTATTTCCCATGTCGCATGTGACCATTATTTTCTTATCTAGAATCTAATCCACTTCTTCTTTCTTCTTCACTAGAACCTGCTACCTCAAATATACTACTTAATCAATAATATCCCCTTTCTGCACCTTCCGCATGAAAAGAATACAAATATTAAATACATTAAACATTGGAGAAATATCAAAATTCCCTGGCAATTCTACCTCATAAGTATTATCGTTTATTTTTTTCATGATTTTGTAGGGACCAATCTTCTTGTACTTCATCTTATTATAGGTTCCTTTTGGAAACCTTTCCTTCCGCAAATATACCATAACCAACTCACCAAATGTAAATACCTTTCTCTGTCTGTGCACATCTGCTATTTCCTTATAATTATCATTACTATTATGGCAGTTTCTTCCGCACTTCTTTCTCCAATTATTGTATATGTTCAACAAATGCTTCTGCATCATCACTGACTCTGAGCCATCAACTGGTAGCTATACCAAATCTAACACCCCATTTGGATTACTCCCATACACAATTGAAAATGGAGACTTTCATCGTGGATTTGTTTATGGAACTGTTATATGCAAACTCAGCTTGTGGTAATGCTAAGTCCCATTGTTTCAAGCTTTTCCCCAACAATGCACCTTAACAGGTTTCCCAAACTCCTATTTACCACCTCCGTTTTCCCATCAGTCTGTGGATGATAGGCACTACTGAACTGTAGTTGAGTTCCAAATTTCTTCCATAAAGTCCGCCAAAAGTGACTTAAGAACCTTGTGTCCCTATCTGAAGTAATGGTTTTTAGAACACCATGCAAATGAACAACTTCTCTGAAAAACAAATCTGCTACACCTGTTGCATCACTTGTTTTCTTGCAGGCAATAAAATGAACCATCTTAGAAAACCTATCAACAACCACAAAAATTGAGTCATTACCTCGTTGTGTTTTTGGTAATCCCAAAACAAAGTCCATACTTAGATCTTTCCATGACCCTTTAGGAATAGGCAATCGCATATACAACCCTGTATTCTGTGCATGGCCTTTCGAGACTTGGCAAATTCGACATCTCTCCACATATATTACCACATCTCTTTTCAATTTTGGTGAATAGTATTTGTCTGTTACCAAGGCTATCGTCTTATCTTTACCAAAATGCCCAGCCAACCCTCCGCTATGCAACTCTTTCACTATATTCTCTCTCATAGACCCAACTGGAATACATAGTTGGCATCCCTTGAATAGGTAGCCATCCTGTAAAATATACTCATCCAGGACATCTCCTGCATTGTCTGACAATGGACAAATTAGTCTTTCAACAATATCCTTGAAATCTGAATCAGAAGAATACAAACCCTTTATTTCTTCAAAACCCACCACCTCATTTTTCATAGTGGTAAACAAAGTCACATTCCTACTCAATGCATCTGCAACTTGATTCTGTTTTCCGGATTTATGTTTTAGAGAAAAAGTATATCCCTGCAAAAATGATACCCACTTTGCATGCCTACTATTCAACTTCTTTTGGGTATTCACATACTTCAGGGCTATGTGGTCTGTAAATAACACAAACTCCTTAGGCACTAAGTGATGCCTCCAATGCCTTAATGCTTGTACAATTGCATAAAATTCCACATCATAAGTAAAGTAGTTCTTTCTTACCTCATTCAATTTCTCACTAAAGAAAGCTACTAGCTTTCCACCTTGACTTAGAACAACACTAATACCCACATGTGAGGCGTCACAATCAACCTTAAACACTTTATCAAAATATTGTAGTGCCGAAATGGGTTCCTCTGTCACCTTCGTCTTCAAGAACTGAAAAATATCCTCAACCACCTTTGTCTACAAAAACTCCCTTCCTTTTGTGCAATTTGTTATCGGAGTTACAATACTGCTGAAATTTATTTAATAATTTTTTTGTAAAATGTTGCTAGATCATGAAAGCTTCTTACCTCTATTATACTCCATGAAATAGGCCATTCAATAATTACCTTTATCTTTTCTGAGTCCATCTGTACCCCATCTGCTAAAATAATAAAGCCCAAGAATACCAAACTCTCTTGCATAAATGTACACTTCTTCATATTTACATAGAGTTTTTCTTTCCTTAATACTTCAAATACCACCCTTAGATGCCTCAAATGTTCTTCTTTTTTTTTACTAAAGATCAAGATATCATCAAAATAAACCACAACAAACTTACCATTATACTCCCATAGCATGGTGTTCATCAATCTCATAAAAGTACTAGGTGCATTGGATAACCCGAATGGCATCACCAACCACTCATATAAGCCATTTCCTGTATTGAATGTTTTTTTCCACTTATCTCCTTCTCTGATCCGAATATGATGATAAGAACTTTAAAGATCAATCTTGCTAAAATACCTAGATCCAGCAAGCACATCCATCATATCATCAAGGCAAAGTATTGGGAACCTATACTTGATTGTAATTTTATTGATTTCTCTGTTATCCAAGCACATTCTTCATGTTTCATTCTTCATTGTTGTTAATAAATCTGGTGTTGCACATGGACTCATGCTCTCCCTTACGAACCCCTTTCGCACGAGCTCTACCACGTTCCTATTCAACTTTGCATGTAATGTCGGGATCATCCTATAACCCTCTTAATTTGGGAGTGATCACCTTGGAATCAAATCAATATGGTGTTGAAAATATATCTTTTGGGTGGTACAATCCATCTAGTAGCTCATCTGGAATAACATCTGAAAATTCTTTTATTCATTCTTCTGTTTCTATTGGTATTTGTGCACTTACAAGTTCATTCTTATTTGTGACTAGTGCATAAAAAAAACCAGTTGCCTTTTCCTACTTAAAAAATTCCTTTGCAGAAAGCGTATTTTCAGCCTTCCCCTCTTTCTTTAAGAGGTAGCAAAACTTTTTTTTTGCCATCCTTCTAAAAATTAGAAGTATTCTTTCCCCCATCATGAATAACTTTTCTATCAAAATTCCATGGTATTCCTAGAAACATATGACATGCATCCATAGGGATAACATCACACCAAATCTCATCCCTATAACTGTTCCCAATAGAAAATCTTATTAAACATCTCTTATCAACAATAACTTCATTACCCTTCTTAAACCATGCAATACGGTAAGGGTTAGGATTCTTCTCACAATGTAGACCCAATTTATCAACCATCTCATTTGAAACCATGTTCTCACAACTACTACCATCAATAATAACATTACATACCTTTCCTCCTAAAGTGCATCTTGTTATGAAAATATTTTTACCCAGCCATGCATCCCCGTTGATCTCCTTTCTTGGAGAAATCATCATCGTCTTGATCATCATAATTTCTCCAACATCTGGTGGAATTTCTAGGTCATGTTCATCTTCTACTTGCTTCAAATTCAAAAATATTTACTATTGGAGCATCTCCTTTCCTTTTGTCATGTGTATAAATATGCGGGCATTCAAAATCCTCGATTCCCTTCTTCACCACGTCTGTAACAAACAAATGGTCTACATGGAGCCTCCCATCCTCTATTGCTAGCATATCCTCTGCTCCTAGGAAATACTTTGTCTATTTGTTGATTTTGGAAATATTGTCTCATATCCTCTTGCTTTTCCAATCCACAATATGGTTCTCCCCTACCTTGGTTAAAACCATCTCATCCCTAAAAGGAGGATGAGGCCTCCCCATTCATCCCAGGTGATCTCCTCAAACTTTGACAATTTTATTTTTCCTCAACCTTTAAGGCTAATTGATAGGAATCCTCCGTGCTTTTAATCCTATGCATACTTATCTCATCTTGAATGGAAAATTTTAATCCATTTACACACCTTCCAACCATTTGTTCCTCAGTTTCTTCATTCTCTACACGAATGGACAACTTATAGAACTCATCTGTGTATTCTTGCACTGTTTGTAAGTTCTGTCTGAGATTCTAAAACCTCCTATAAAGGATTTGTGCATAATCCACAGGGAGAAATTCATCTTTCAGCTTCTTCTCCATTTTACTCCATGTCCTAATTATTTATTTCCCATTTCTTGACCGCTCTTTCTTTCAGGTGATCCCACCATAACATAACATGACCTTTCAGTTTCATGCATGCAAATTTAATACCTTATTTTCTTCTAACATAGCCTTCCACTCAAAAAAATTTCCCATGCTAGTCAACTAGTCTATCAGCTCCTCTGGTTTTAGACTACCACCATATTCTGAAACATCAACTCTTATCCCATCATTCTTTCCTTCTAATGCTCGAAGCGTCTTTTCTTCAAAAGATAATGGTGATGCTTGCATTTCCTCCTCTTCACAAACTTATTCTTCATCTGTGTCATCTCCACCTTAATTTCCTCTTTGGGTTATCATTGCAGCAAGCGCACCGACTTGTCTCTGCAGATCTTGCATATTTCTATTCATGTAGGTAATACCCCGCCTCACTCTTCCTCTTCCTCTTCCTCTTCCTACCATTTTTTTATTTAAATACTTCAAACCAACTTTGTTACTAGATAATGTAGCCAAATTCTAGAACAAACTTGATATTACTGCAAATAACATGAATTCCTAAAGAAAATAAATATCCTTCTTTGTTCCTCAAATAATGAATTATATTTTTTCATAAATAGGAAAACAAATCCCAACTCGAGTTGCCAAGCAAACTCTAAATAACTCTGACTAAATCTACTCTAGGTGGCAGAAATTACTATTTTTAGTAGTTTACTAGAACCTGCTATTATTAGTAAGTTCGCATGCTTATTCGTACGGGCACATAAATTTCCACACATATTCTACATTCATAAATTAGAGGAATTGCCAGCTATATAACTCATAATGCAACTAATAAACTAAAATTAAGTAATGCCCAAAAATAGGAAAAAACCAAACTACAACTTAAATCCTAATTTTCGGCCTCAAGCTGGTAGATCTAGGGCCCAAAAACGTGCCAAAACTTGCCTCAACTGGGTAGGGCAGATTTATGCTATGTTCTTCTTATTGAAACATGTGGTTTTCAAACAAAACGGACTCAAACGGACACCCGGAGCTCAAGTTATGACCTTGTCAACTTCCTGCTAATTCTAGTGCATCATATAATAATTATAAATATACGCATTTACATAAAAAAAAATTATTTTAGAAAATAAATTACAAATTGATTTTAAAAAGTTGTGGCCATTGATACATAAGACAATTGATATTTTAAATAATTATAAGAGATATTTAAGGAGGGGACCGAATGCAAGAGTTTAGTGAAAAATTACCATGGTCATCGATATTTCGGGGAAGTGTAAAAAATTTCTAATGTAAAAATCCAACCAGCAAATAACATTAGAACAACCTAGATAGAGAGATAAAATAAAAAATTATGAATTTGACATGTAGTTAACAACATATGGAAAAATCATATTCGTATAAAATATTAATCAATGACAGACCCTAATTAGTCATTTAATGCTTTTTAAAAAATCATTACCCAATTTTCTTGAGTACCACTAGGTGTAGTGCCCTATCATCACAAGGTGGGGAGTTATCACAAATGGATAATTTATAACATTCATGCACCCAAATAAATGAATATAAACATTAAGACAACTCAACATATATGGATGTAGTCCAATATGCAGGTAACATTACAATATGTTCATCGAAATTACCCCTTAAGAGTAAAACAACCTCATACACATAGTCCTTATAACCATCTATATGCATCCACATAGACTTAATCTTCAACTATTAGTAAGCACTTTTACATACATTCAATTAATGACCTCTATAGCTACATGTATATTGGTATCAAGAGACTCTTATTAGATGTGACTCACCATCCTATATCCTAATAACACCCATCGCAACTAAGTGTCTCCCGAAATAGCTCAAAGCTATCTTTGACAAGCTGATAAATAGGTGATATGCATGGTAGAAAGTTATAAACTCATTACACTAACAATAGGGGATGTAAAGCCTCATACCCTATGAATCTCCATTTCTCATACTTCATTATAATAGCATTTCCCTATCTACATAACATGTTATTACCCCTCCTTAACATGTTTCTTACCCAAAATATTTAGGAATCATTTGAATAAGTGTTAATTGAGCAAATCATTGCACAGTTATGCCATAACTTGATAAGTGCCAAAGCATTTAAGCTATATACTTGTCATTTAGATCCATAATGATGGCAAAAATGGATTTTTAATAAATGGTGACTAAGATATTTGGCTTCCAAAACTTCCAAATGGTAACTTGAGATAAATTGAATCCAAATACAGATCCAAAGTGTGATATTGTATATTTAATACTACCTTCCTAATACATCTTTCCTATTTTTATTTTTTTTCAAGTTTTGTTTGTGGGGAATATTTTACTAGAAAAAAATAGAAAACATTTATTGTGTTGTTAATATACCTTGAAATTATTTTCCAATTACTAATTCTATCTTTCGGTGAACTTCTCTAAAATATGGTTTCTAGTCTAATTAAGCTATTCTAATTAGTAATCATGACCATCATTAAATTTAGTTGTAGCTCAAGTATCGATCAAGTGACTACAAAAATATTTTGGGATAGTGTTGGGATGCTAAGAAACACATTAATATGTTGATCTAATTTTTATCATTGTTAAAGCAACACCAAACATATATTTAATGTGTAAATAGTTAAGTTTTGAAATATCCCAATATCTAAATATCTAAATATATCCTTAGAAAATACCTTTATCAATTTTGAAAAATGTACTATTCTCATAGTATTGAATCATCAATACCACTAATAGTTTCGAACAAAAAATTTAGTAATTAGGAGGGGTCATAAACAATACTAAGAAAATTCAAGTCGACGATCAATTGAATTATTATTATCCAAATTCGTTATTCATTTCAAGACAACAAATATTATAGATCCACATATAAGACTTTGAATAGATAATCATCACCTTCTTTGTAGTTTTGTAGCTTAGAATGTAATCTTGCTCAGTATTTCCCTTTGAATTCTCTATTCATCTCAGAGATGGCATACATAGATTTATACGGTTGTACCATGCTGCTTTATGTAGCCTTTAGTCCATACAATGGTGAGATTTAACCATAGATGGTACAACTTGTTTATGAAGCACTAAAATCCCATGGATGGATAAATCCCTTTTACATAACTAATATTTCTTCATAATGTACCTGTGGTAGATGGTTTGACAAATCCTCCCATGAATTGTACATTCATACTTAAATATGTAGTGCCCACTCCTAACCTATGCCAGACACTATTAAGTAGACGAATGCTACTGTTGACCTGAAGGCATTATGAGGATCACTGACTTATTCTGCAACATTTTCCCCTAAAATCAGATTAATAGTTGATCCTTAGTATGATAGACATGGGAAATCAAAGACTATTTCAAGACTGGAAATTCATGGTCTCCTTGTGATTCACATTTTGATGATGATTACACGCTATGGATGGAAATAAGCTAATTTTAGTAGACAGTTCTTTGTTGATTTGCACTTTATACATTTTGGTATTGAGACATTAACACATAGAATGTTCTAACATAGAATGAACAATCTCCTCTTCAACTTCAAAATGATGCTTCAGAATCAATTTGGTTTCAGATTAAGCATGCTTTCACAATATGTTTTGAATAAAAAAACATGGAGGAAGAGTATTATTGTTTTATAGTAGACTCAATTAAATACCAAAATCTCTATTGATGTGGTCATGAAGCCTATAAGTATACCCAAAAATGTTGCAAACATATCTTTATCATACAAACATAGTGAAAGGACTAAATATGTTTCATACTCATCACAGTAGGATGGATAACTTCTTGCAAGCTTATGGAAATCAAAAATGACAACTTTTCTGTGTTGTGTCAGGAGGAAAGAGATCATGTGACCTCACATTGTGGCCATCAAATGATTTCTCATTAAGCATTATAATCATTTGTCATGTAAAGCTTTACTTGTGTATATGTATTTACAATTAATAGAAATAATTGTCCTTTAAAATGGAAACAATTATGTCTTAATTAGCAAAACTTTCCAACATAATTCAGTAGGAGAAACTTCCAAAGCAGTATAATGTGCTCGTACAATGAGGAATACATTACAACCATTTAGGGTTATGGTCAATTGATAGCTTGTCATTATATCAGTTGCAAAAAATTAATCAGGTTATCATTTATATGGTCATATTGTACTCTCCCCCATTTTATTCAAATTAGGATTTTGACTTGTGAGAATTCAACCCCTGACCATTTGCAAGAGTACTTGTGACGTTTCAATTTAAACATTGTCCCTGCATCTAAATATATCACCCTTAAAATGATTAAGAATATTGTATAGGGACCTTTAGATTTTAGACTTAACCTCTTTTTCCAGACAGCGACGTGTAAAAAATTAGATCCGAAATCTACCAATTGACTAATTATGACTTGACTCACATTAATCTTGGGCCCATGGGAGGCATGAATATGATGCCATGTTAGTGAGGAATTACAATGGGAAAAATATGTCCCAATGTGTTACAGTGCTTTAGTTTATGAGAAATCCAACTATTTTTTGGTTTCAACTTCCATGGGTTTGAAAATACAATGGATCTGATTTTTAATGGCTAGTTTTATTCTACGAGGCAAACACATTTTCACCTTATCATGCGCACTATGCACACCCTTTCTATTATTGAGGGAATTTACATGGCATTGGGGTTCCCTCTTGTATCTATGTAAGGGTTCATGGCCCTTTTTTATTGTTCTCTAGAATTCATATGCTTATTACAAGTTGCCTTTGAGCATGTTTACAATTGAAGGTGTATTGAACCTTTAGTGAAAATCCTTGGACTCAAAATTATGGAGTTCTAAATCTCCATATGGCCCCCAATTTGATTTATGTTTAAATACCTGTGAAAATTGTAACGCTAAATAATGATGCAGTGATAGTGCTGATGATTTGCCCCCCCCTAGTGAGGTTCTGGATAAAAAAGGATTAAGAAGGAAGTGGCAATAGAATAGAATATATGATCCCACCCATTCTAATAAGTTGATAATCTACATAGGAGTTGTGAGGCATGAATGTTTGGAAGGAGCATGTACCTGTACAAAGGAGTTGTGCATAGGGGAAAATTTCCATGAACAAGCTCATATTCCACATGCTTAGAAGGGATACAAGAAATGGAATTTGTTTTTATTTGTATTGTGTAAGTGAATAGTGGCTAGAAAAATGTCTACTCCACTGTCAGAAGCCTCCAGGAGGTGGTCCCAATCATTAAAAACTTTTAGATAAGTATTAAAATCTATGTTTAAGAATTTGTCAAATATTGTTGAGTATCAACCATTTAGTGTCTCATCAAGTGTGTTTTTAATAAAGTTTTTTGGAAGAAATTCTTGTAAAATAAAATTGTCTAGGGTCCAACAGTTTCTCATAGATCCATTGAATAATTCCAAGCAATAGAGTGGGGCTTGGAAGCCAATCCAAGTGTCATATGGCAATCTCTGTCATATTAAAACTTAGGGGCCGGTCCCCATAGCAAAGAGTGGTCACCTATTTCCCATGTTCCAGGCCTTTGATCTAATATTTTGAAAATTTTAAGTGTAGGCAGTGGAGAATGCAAACATGGGACACCACATTGTGTCACAATAATAATTGTAATAAGGTGGGACCCTAATGTGCCATAATCATCATATGAAATGTCAAGCATAAAGCCACGTGTCCTTGGGATCACACCACAACTGTCACAAGACGAAGGACAGAGCCATCCAGGATGTATACAAACAAATAGCGTCATACCTCCATCATATTTACATAATACATCTCCAAGGCTAAATCCACAAAATCAAATAATTAGATGAGAATGAACCCTCAACATAAACAAGCTAGTGAGTAATAACTATATGCCTTAAAGTATAGATGGTAAAAACATAGGTAGCATGATTAAGCAAGATCCAACATGGAAGATGGCCATGTTTCCATAGATGCTTGTTAGCTGTAAATTTGACGGGAAATAAGGACTCACCCGTATAGAATCAACCATGAAGAGGAAGGCGTAAAGTACTGTTAAATGAGCCCAAAAATGAATCTTCATTTCTAGACATGGGGGATACCCATTTAGAATATTAATGTAAGGAACTAAATATGGATCCACCGAGCCACATCAAATCACTGTATAACATATGTGTGTCATGGCATCAAGCTCAATGATAGGGGCATCAATACATGAGTGTGTAAATACTGGAAGCAATTGCAAATGAGTTGCAAGTTATGGACAAAGGAACGAAGGGCAATTTACGAAATTTTATGTGTATAATCTTTACTCAAAGAACAATTCCAGTGTAAAGATCCAAAGAAGGGAAAGGTGTAGAGAGTCGGTTCTTCTGTCGGCCAGCTATGACTGGCCAGATGAAGTAAAATGATAGAGCCTACAACACTGAACAACTTTGAGGTTAACACCGTGGTCGAGACTCAAAATGATGTTCTAACATCGGCTCCGGCTCAAGGATCCCAAACTCCCTAAGGTTGCCACCAGAACAAATGGTTATTGCCAAGTGCCAAAAATAAACCATTGGGAAATGGAGTCAAAGAATAAGCTTGCAGAGTAAAGAAACCATAACCATCCTTCAAAAAATGAACCAAGAAACTAGCAAAACCAGGTCACCAAGGACCGGAACAAACAAAACACAAAAGAAGAATGAAAAAAAAGATCTATACACTATAAAAAGGAGTATAACTTTATTTTGAGAAACCAATCAAGGAAACATTTTGAATGCTTGCCATTAATAAAAAATTCAATCAATTCCCCGTCTAATTCTTTTAGGATGAAGGTAGTTTCACTAATTCAAATGTTAATTGAATAAGGTCCCATCTGCAATGCATCAAATTTACCATGCTTTCCCTTATCTTCATGCCTGTTATCCCATAATAGCACAAGATCCCAATGCTGAAAGCTATTGGATTCACCTTCTTGTCAAATAACTTCTTCAAATTTTCTCTAAACTTCACATGCCTCTGATGCGATGCACTTCTTTCTTCATCTAACTTAATAATATGATTGATTCAAGCATCATATGAACTAACTTCCTAATCTTAAATTTTTTGATCAAACTAAAATGAAGACAATTGCAAATTAAGGGGCAACAAAGCTTGAGTTCCATATACCAACTCAAATGGGCTCTTACCAGTAGCTCTTTTGATAGTGATTCTATCATCCCAAACATCAAACTTCAGTTTCTCACCCCACTTCTTTTTGTTTAGCTCCAAGGTTCTTCTAATAATCTTCAACAAGTTTTTATTGTTGGACTCAGCTTGTTCATTTCCTTGGAGATTGTAGTTAGAAGCATATGTCAAATTGATTCCATACTCTTTGCACATTGCCACCAAAGGTTTAGATCTTAAACGCATGGCATTATCAATAAAAATCTTAACTGGCACTCCAAATCTGCATATGATTTGATTCACCATGAATTCCATGATGACTTGGTTTATTGCTTTCTTCGTGGGGATTGCTTCCACCCACTTAGTGAAATAATTAGTGGCTACAAGAATCCATTTATGACCAACACTCGAAGGATTAGAAAATTTTCCAATGAAATCCATTGCCCATTGTCTAAATGGGGCTTCAACTGACACATGCTATAAAGGAAGGGAGCCTGAAGCTTTCATTCTTCCAGAAAAACATAGGCAACTTTCACATTTCGTAACCAAGAGTGTTTTATCTTTGAAGAGAGTTGGACACCAATAACCAGTCCTCAAGATTTTATGTGTTATAACTCTTTCAACAAAATGTCCCCCACAAACTCCTCCATGGAGATCACCAATTACCTTTGGGGCTTCATCCTCAGAAATGCATCTTAAGAGCACTCCCTCTTGGTTCTTCCAAGCTAACCCAAGATCAGTAATGACATATTTTTGAGAGGCTTACTTAAGATATTTTTTCTGATTTTTACTCAAATGTTCAGGGTAGCATAAATGTCTGAGATAAAATATTATATCTTTGTACCATTCAGAGCTTAGCAAATTTTCAAGGACATCCACCCTTTTTCCTTCTACTTCATTCACCTTGATAGTCTGCAAATTACTCTCAGCCATAAGCTTAGCTAGGCCCAAACCTCTTATCAATTTTGTAGTTTGGATATCCATGTCATATTCCTGCAACTTGGTCACCCATCTACATCTTTTTCTTGATACCTCCATCCCTAATGATATATCCTTCACCATGGTGTGGGGAACATAAGAAACAACTATAGAGCTCAAGATGTAAGGTCTTAAAACCTTTGTTTCTATCACCAAATAAAATACTTTCTTCTTGATGATGGTGTACTTCAATTCAACTCCTTGAAATGCCTTACTGAAAAAGGCAATTGGTCTCTCAGCCCCTTCATCATCCTTCTACAACAAGATAGATGCAATGGTGTTTTTTGTAGCAAAGGAAAATATTTGAAAAGGCTTATTGTAATTTGGAGCTGCGAAAATAGGGGCATGCATTAGTGCTTCCTTGATCCCATTGAAAGCTTGAATGGAAGATTCTTCCCATTTGATAACTTGGTCCTTCTTCAGCATGCTAGTAATGGGGATGGCCAACATAGCAAAGTTAGACACAAATCTTCTAATAAAGTTTATTTGTCCAAAGAAGGACTTAACTCCCTTCTTAGTTCTTGGAATTGGAACCTTTTGATGGCTTCCACTCTCTCTAGATCAATCATGACCCCTTCCTTTGATACAATGTAACCAAGAAGCTTTTCCTTTTGTACTCCAAAATGGCACTTCTTAGGATTCAATGATATTCCATACTGTCTAAACCTTAACAACATTATCTCCAAATTTTATAAGTGATCATTTCTTTTTCTGGAAAATAGAGTTACATCATCTTGATAAACAACAATGAAATCAATTATATAAATAGCAAACGATACATCCATTGCTCTTTCGAAATTTGCTCCATCATTCATTAAGCCAAAAGGAATCCTGAAATAGAAATAAGTTCCCCAAGGATTGGTAAAGGTAGTTTTTATTCTTTCTGACTCCTTCACAAAAACTTGATTATATCCAGAGAAACTATCAAAAGTGGATAAAAATTCAGAACCAATTACCAATTGTAGCATATTCTCCATGTTTGGTAAAGGGTATTTATCTTTCAATGATGCTTTATTCAAGTTCCTGAAGTCTACACATAGCCTTATATCACCATTATTTTTTCTGACAGGCACTTGGTTTGCAACCCAAGATGATTACCTTGTGGGCTGAATGATCCATCCATCGCTCAACTACTTCTGTTCTTCTTGTATCTTCAAAGAAAGGAGAAGATTGATGGGCCTCTATTTTTTCCTAAAAGGATTGGAATTAGGTTCAAGAGGAATTTCATGTTGGAACAAATATTCCTTGTATGACTTCAACTCAGAGTAAGATCAAACTAGGAATTCTTGATATTTCTTCAGCAATTGAACATAGGACTGCGTCTCTTCCTTGCTGATATTGCCTCCTAACCATATTTTACATGGTTTTTCCTTTGTGCCTAGATCATGCTTTTCCAAATCTCTTAAAACTGATATACTTCTGTTAATAATACAATTATCATTATCAAAGTTTGATTCAAGAGTGAAAAAACCTTTGGGAATCATGTTTGTCTTTAGTTTGATGATGTCTTTGCCAAATAAAGTTTCCTTTCCTTCAAAAACACACACCATTATTTCCCAATCTATATTTTGGTTATCAAACTCACCTTGGTTCTATAGAAACCATTTCACCTAGGCATCATCATCTAACACTTGCCATTTTTTAACGTTATTAGGGATAGATGGCCCTGTTAGTATTTCAAAATCATACTCAAAAAATGGAGACACTGAATAATTCCCAAATCTAGATCCTAGCACTGCTAACTTTATTGTAATAACTTTAAACTTTCTATCATGGTGCACAATAATAAAAGAGTCAAATATCTCAATCAAATCCTAGACCATATTCTTGTATTGTTTCATTCTCTAATTTTTAGTAGCATACAATTTTCTAATTTTCTTGAAAATCAGTTCTAAATCTCATTTGACAATGATATCCTTTACACCATATTTCCATGTAATTCTCAAACCTAATAATAATGCTTCATACTTAGCAATGTTTTTAGTGCATTCAAAGTTGAGTTTGAAATAAAAAACAAACTCTTCCTAGCTTGGAGAAATCATAAAAATGTCAGCACCATTTCTAAACATGGAACAAGTTCCATAAACTAACAAGGTCCAATGTAAACCTACTTGTTCAAGACATTTACATTGATCAATATTTAGCTCTTTGCCATCAACAAACCCAACAAAGTTATCAACATCCATATCAGCATACAACACTTCATAAGAGGCATTATTGGGATCTTCAATGAGATGCAACATCTTCTTCTCTCCATATAGCTTTACAAGGTTTCCTTCAATTGGAATGGTGGCAAAAGACATATCCATATGAATACTTCCACCAAAACTTGCAGCCCACTTTCTTGATAAAAGCATGCCTTGGCAGGGCAATCAACAATAACAACATCAAGTTTCAAGTTCTTACCCGGATAAGCTACAAGTTGTACCACCAAACCTTTTACACATCCTACAATAGGAACCTCTCTAGAATCTATTGCAGTACACTTGCCATAAGCTGTTGTCACTTTAATGTTCAATTCATTCATGACCTCTAGAGGCATAACATTACATGAAGATCTAGAATCAAACATACAATTATGCAGCAGTCTATCCTTAATAATCAATGTTGTAAAAAATGGATCAACATTTAATTGAGACTCAACCAAAGATGTTCCTAATTAAACTTCAGGTGGTTCACCTATCTCCTCTAATGCTGATGGTTTTTCTAGGTCTATAATGGTTGGAGGAGGAGTGTTTACATTATTTATATTTATGCCTTGGGAACTCCTATCTTCTTCTAATCCCAAATACTCAAAGGACCTCTTCTTGTGCTTAGGAATCTTAAGTAGTTCAACAATTGGGACAAAAATCATGATTTGACTCAAGACATGGGAAATTTCATAAGGAATGTATTTGGGCAAAGCAACATTTGGAGAAAGATTGACAAAATCATCAGATGACACAAGATTTTTCACATTTTGGCCATGGGTAGGAACACCATTTCTACTTGAGACAACAAATCCTTTTCCAGATGCATCTTTCTTTAGATCCTCTTTTGGGACATTCGTGAGAACTGGGGTCTTTGGTTTGGCTTAAGGCCCTGCCTCATTGATATCTTTACTTCTTGTGTTATACTCTTTTTCTTGGGAAATAACAACATTAATTAACAACTATCTATCCTCTTTTGAGGGGATTCCTCCATCATACTTCGTAATCATTAGAGCTCTTAGGTACTCAAAATAATTATTAGGAAGCTCAAAAGTTTTTACCATATCTATTTCTAAAGTATGAGAGGGCGTAAGAAGAGGTACTCGGTGAATGCAGTACCAAAAACTTGTAGCATGTCTTGTACTTATTACTTTAGTTAAAGTTTCTCCTTGTTGTGAGCTTGTAGAGCAGTCCACCATGCATGCATCATGATCAGTGTTATCATCATCATCAACTTCTTCAATTCGCTGATCTACTTCACATGGTAGGTGGGGTAAGAAAAATTTGTCACACAAATCAATTTTATTTGTCTCTTTAACAACAACTATAGAATTTAGAGGATGAGGCACTACTCTATTTTCCCTAGCTTGGGGTTGTCTAGCTCCCATGGGTCCTTTACCTATGTCATTAGACATCTGATCATTTCTTGGATGATTTACAAATCTGTCTTGTCCTTTTTGCCTATGTTGACCTTGAGAACCTTGTCCAATTCCTTTCTCTGCCTTGGCTAGCTTGTAAGATATTTCTTTGACAGTTCCGGCCAAAGTATTTACAACTTCCTCAAGATCCACAACCTTACTTGATATAGGATTTTCTGGGTTGATCTGTTTAACACCCTCCCTCCTAGGAGGTTTTCCAACTGCTTTAATGTTGTTATTAGTTTGTAGAGCCATGGTAAAGGCTTGCCTCAAAGTTCTAGGGTTCTTATCCCTCAAATAGTAAGCATCTTTCTTATCAAATGCATCTGAATACTTTATTAGACATGATTCATATCATGGCCTCAAATGTTTTGTTAAATATTGTTTTGAAATCATCCATTGATTCATTAGGATTATTTTTTATATTTTCAAATTCTAATAAAAAAAACCTAGGCTTTGTTTAATCTCCATAATGTAATCTAAAAGCATTCTTGATCTCTGTCCAAGAATCAATGGAATTATCTGGTAAAGATTTATACCAGTCCCTTGCATCTTCTTATAGAGTATGGATAAACACTTGAATGTACACATCCTCAAATTATATTTGAAAGTCCTCCATCATATTGATAAAGAGCTTCAAGTGCTGATCACCAGTGATTACATTATTTCCTTGAAACTTAGGCAATCTGTTTCTTACATCTTGTGGCACAACATTTGGATAGCCATCCATACCTCTAAAATTCATGGCACCAAAATTATTAACAGCAAATAGAGGTTTGGTAGGAGACTGAGCCATATTATTTTGAGGAGGTGATATTATAGGAGAAATAGGATGATGAGGAGTGAGGGGTCTATGTGGTACAGGGATGCAATCCTCAGAATGGATGTTCTCTAAAAACTCTATTTCTTGCAAGATCCTATCAACTTTGGAGAATAGAGGGACAAAATGAGATGAAAATGTTTCAAATAAAAAATTAAGACCCTCTCCAATTAGAGAATTTGTATTTACAAAGACACTACCTGATTTAGAAACACTTAAGGAAGTATTACAATCTTGAATCACAGGCTGATCAGTTTCACCAATGGAGATCTCCTTTGTTGATGTTTTATCTCCATCAACCTTCTAAATTCTTCTTCCTTCTGAATTAAACTTTCCCATCTCTTGAAATAACCATCTATTAGGGTTGTTGGTGAAGACAGATCTTCTTCCTTCTATATTTTCAGAGATTCATGACAAATCTTACTTGATATATGTTAAGAAACTGGTATTTATTAAGAATTTAAATAGCATGGAGTCGCCACTAAGGATTTTCACCTTAGTTTATGTAAATGCACTACGGAAGACCTATCAAATGTCTGTCAATACCAAATTCATGTAAAGCTTACAAGATCTTCTCTTCTTTTACCAAAATTTATCAATGATGATACAAACTTTAGTGCAATAACTGTATAAGCTAGAAATATTACACTGAGAACTTACAACTTTGAACAGGGTAAGTGCAGGAAGTTGATGGACAAATATAGGGTCATCCGTGGACATCATATTGCAAATAACAACATAATATCAACTTGTAGGGATTATTACCAATACATACACTCAAAATTAAACAAAATTATATTAATATGAATCGTAGCATCCAGAATCTAGTTTCTAAAATACTAATTTTTGTAAAAAATGGACAAGATTAGCTATATTAAACACTTAAAATTCAATGACTTGGTTTTTTTTAAAAAAACGCCGATAAGATTATAGTCCGTTTGCCCACAATTTGGATGACCAAAAATTGATATATATTTTTTTCCTTTGGTGAGAAGTTATATGCCACTATCTACCTTGGGATGGATTTTATTTTGTATTTTTTTGAGTAATATTTTTTTTTTAATGATTTTTTCCATGAAAGTGGTATGAAAACATAAAGAAAATAGAGCACTTTCCGTTTGCCCGCCATAACTTCATCAAAAAATATTGAAATCAAATAATTTTTTTTTTGAACATGTATATAATTTCACCACGGTTGGGATGGTATAATTTTTATCACATTCTGATAAGTGAAACAAATTTTGCAGTCTTAAACGTAGACATAAACATTTAGAGGAAAAAGTGTCTTAAAGACCTACTATTAGTAAAAAATTATAAAATGATATTTATCCTCTTCTATTCACTTTAAAATTAGTATTACTACAAAGCTAATAGCCTCCCCTATGCAATGGTACCATTTTTATGACATAGTTTTTACTTTTAGGCATGGTTCAAGTCCGCGGAAGACTAAATTTGATGTTTTGCTGTTTTTAATGTAAAATTCAGGATTTGATGTCCACTTAATTGTCCCCCAACTTGGTGCACTTACCCAACAATTCTTACAAATCTCAATAGATAATGATGTTTCAATAATGTATTTGCACTTAGATCATGTAAGAAACATTACCAGGGTCTGTATGTACTGCATTTGTAAAATACTTCAAAGAGTCCCCGACAACGGTGCCACTAGTGTTGGTATCCAAATTTGTTCTCCTTTTTAAGTTGAGCAGCATCACAGATTTGACATGGAGCTTAAAGAAAAATATATCATGATGTACGTATTTTTGTAGCCAGAGATGAGATCTAGCTGTCCCTTTATTACTCATATTGTGGAGAGATGGATGGCACCTTCAACAAGATTTGACCTATTCTCACTGCTTTAGGCCGTGTCTTTCAGCCAGGGTGAGAGGACCCGTAGTGTAACCTATGTTTGATGAAGGAGATGGAGATATCCTTCTTTTCCACAAGTTTTATGAAGAAAACCTTGGAAAAGTATGATCAATACTCCATAATTTAACTCTCAAGAGTTGTCACTTCTAAAAGATGGAGACACTTTCATAACAAGGCTAAGATTACTGAAGGCATTATGAGATCCTAATTGTTCTGCATATTTTAGTAAATAGATTTTGTTTCTTTGTTGATATACAGGGAAAATAAGGGCATTACAAGATGGATTCATGGTTTTTGAATGATTTTGGAGGGAGATTGAGTAGGTTAAAGTTGATTATACTAGATCTTTGAGAAACTTCACAACAATGGACAACTAAACAACATAAAGCTTCAAGATAGTTAAGATGTTCCTTCCAGCAAAAGGTGTGATTTAATGGAGGCCCAGATCAGCACATTTTCACATGATCTTTGATAATATAACATGAAGGCTCGAGTTAAAAGACTCAATTAAATACCAAAAAAATCTAATCAATCATGCCAAAGGTACACCCAAAGACTTAGAAATAATATTTATCAACAAATGACAGTGCAGTGATTTTAAATTTGTTTATCTCATCACATAATGAATGCTCTTCTTGAAATGAAATTGCAAATTCCACTAAAGAGTCACAGGTATGATATCCTATGTGATTTGACAAAGATTTCAATTTAAGATTGCAATAGGAACAAGTAAAACTACTTGCAGATATTCTGAAACAAAGAAGACACTAATTTCTCCAAAATGGACACAAATTAATTTCAAAATTGCTTAGATTCATTAGCAGGGGAAAGCTTCAAGAGTAATCTCAGTGCTCTTCAATGGCTATACTTATGCAACAAATTTGTCATGATAGAAAATCTAACACAGAATAAATTAACAGGTTACCTCGGATTAGTCTCTCAGGAAGACGACTTTTCTCAAAGTTTCTCTTAAGAATTCAACCCCTGACCATTTGTAAGAGTATACTAATTACATTTATACATTTCACTTACTCAAATTCTCCCCCCAAGAGAGAAGAATATTTGAGTGACCTTTTCTTGTTACCAATTTGTTTCACATGGCGACGTTTAACAAACTTAGATCTGAAAGCTACCAAGTGGACTGATTATGAATTGATCACATTTCTTGGGCCCTCGACTAATGAATATGATGCCATTTCACAAATTATTGGTAGTCATCCCAATCATTATGATTCTATCATGTGAGAAATCCCATTTTTAATCATTTTTCGGAGTCTCTGCACAGCTGGATCTGACACGTAATTTTTTTCATTCTCGAGGCAACACCTTTTTCACCTTTTACACCTGCAACCTTCATCATTTCATCCTTTTCCCTATCTTTTCTCTGTAATTCTTCCATGCATCCATCTTCTCTAGTAATTCCCATTTTTACAAGTTCTTGAGTAATTCTAACTTCAAAATACATACCTTAAAATATTGATATATTGTTTGACATAATTATATTTATTGATGTTGTTCAAACATGAGATATTTGGATATATTGAGTAGACCTAGAAAATGGAATTAATTGATAATCATATAGTTGTTGATAAAATTGTAAATGATATTTTTTATTGCCTTGATGTTGTTGTGATATATATATATATATATATATATATATATATATATATATATATATATATATATGATTTTGGAATCATGTTTATACGCATTTTTGATGTTCTAATATGGCCATGGCGCCAAAGGAGGTAATTGTGTTTTACAGGTTAAAATATCACAACAAACATTGGGGGATTGGAGACCAACCACAATGGAATTCTAGATTAATTCATAAAGGTCACCATGGAAACTTGTAATTGTTTGTGTGTGTTTGATAGTTGTTAGGGATTCCCATGGGGGGGGATCCCCTTCGAATGTGACCAAGGGATTTAAGTTTTCTTTTATTTGGTTCCTTTGTATAATGTTTGCATGTGTTTATTTAGTGGTGCATTGACCCCTTTCATTATTTATTAAATGGTGTGTAAATATTGTGAGTAATCATGTTGTTATGTTAATTATTCAAATTTGGTCATAAGAAAGTAATTATTAGGGTTGTTGACCTTGAATTAAAGTTTTGTAAGAAATGTGTAATAGATTTGTAAGTTAATTTTGGAGTATGGAACACTCTATCTTCTTTAAAATTCGAATTTATCCTTGGAGGCTGATTTTGGAGGCTTGTGGGACAAGTTAGACTTTTCCCACACCTCTTAAATTTATTTATCAACCATACCTATGGTTGGAGGGTTAAATTTAGACCTTCTTTATGCATTTTTATAAGTCAAGTTGAATGTTGTAATTGCACTTTTCTTACATGTTTTAATTTCATTGCTTTGGGGTGTGGGTTTGATTTGAGTGTGTAAGTAAAATTGTCATGTTATTCACCCACCTAATTATTATTCATTTGAGAATGAAGTTAAATTGGGTGTTGGGGTTGAGGATGTGTGATGTGGCATCCTCCATGGATCCACCTCATCCTCTTCTCTTCCCTATTCTATAAAATTTGAATTCCTTACCTTGTTTTGGGTTACTTCACTTTTACATACTGCATTTTGGGGTGAATTCTTTTGCTATTGGAGCTCTTGTTTTTGATAAGTTGAAGATTGTTGAATGCTTGTGCTTTGTTGACATTTTCGGCTGCTTGCATTAGAATAGCTTGATGTTTGGAACTTAGAACAACTCCATCATGGAGAGGTAAGAGCTTATCTCTTGGAAATAATATTATTTCCTTTTATGAATGTGTGAATGGTTGTTTGTTTGTTTGCTTGATGGTTGGTTGATGGTTGGTTGGGTAGATTGCCAAGGGATAGTGAAGAAGAAGACTTTGGGGTATTTTTTGGGAGGCATAAGTGTTTTAGGGAGGTATAAGTTTGGAGGGAGTTGAGATTTGGGTTCCACCTTGAAAAGACATAACTTGCATTTCTTTACTCATTGTGGGGTGCCATAAGAGGTTGGGGAGGCATAAGGAAATATGAGGAATAAGGGGTACGTGGGGGAGGCATAAGGGCATGTCATGAATTGTTATATTTTGGTGGTTTGATCTCAGGTGGTGATACCTAATTTCCCCTTGGGAGGCATAAGTAGCATCCCCCATAGTTTCTTTCTCCTTTGGCTTGCTTGATGAAGTTTGAGTTTTATTGGTTGTGTTTCATGTGGTTGCAAATTGCATTGTGTGTTGGACTGTGTTTTAAATGTAAAATTCTACTTTTGTGTTATGGAAGCCTATTGTTGCCATGTGTTGAAACACATCTTCTATGGCATTTTGGTTGGGGCTCGGGGGCCAATGAAGATGGTGGATTCTCCTTTTCATTGGATGTATTTTTTTGGTAGAGAGCATTGCCTTTCCCCTACTTTTATTGTGATCAAATTGGAGAATGATGGAATTCCTTGTTACTATTCTTGAAGCTGAGAAAGAGGACAAAGTTTTGACATTCTTTTGTTGAGATTTTTTCTTATTGTAACCTCTTCCCAATTTGAAGTGGATGACATTGTATATTAATTGTGATGTGTAGGATACTCAATTTTAGCCATGGAAGTTATATTTGATTATGGAAGAATATACCTGTTGTAAATATCTTCCCCCCTAGGTAGATATAAACAAGCAGATGAATATGGAAATCAAGAAGCTCAAACCCTGACATTTATTGTAGGCACAGGTAAAAGGCGCACAAAAAAGAATGTCAACATGTAAATGGATGCACCAAGGTCCAGGTAAAAGGCGCACAAAAAAGAATTTCGAGATGTAAATGGATGCGCCAAGGCGTAGGTAAAAGGTGCACAACAAAGAATGTCGACATGTAAATGGATGCGCCAAGGTGCAGGTAAAAGGCGCATAGTAAAATGTGTCGACATGAAAAAATTCATGCCTTGGTGCACGTAAGAGTATGTTGACATAAGGATGGATGCGCCAAGGCACACCTTCAGGAGGCAGAACATTTTGAGCGCTGCCAAGAAGTAGACCCTGACGTAGATATTCAAATGGCCATAAATTTTCACAGGGATCTTAGATTAACGCAAGGTTGGACTTTTTGGAAATCTTACAACATCCTCTGTCTAAATACGATGATTGGGTGAGAACAAATTCTTAAAAATACAAAATACAGTTCACCACTTTTTGGGTTTGCTAGGGTTCTCACCTACCACCATAATGAGATGTATTAAATGCAACCTGGAGGTGGTTGGGGTAGGTTTGGAATCCCTCTCTCTTTTTTCTCTCACTCTTCCTATAAATTGTAAGGAGGGGATTCTTTCTAAAGGTTGGACATTCTTGTTTTGCCCATCCCTTCTTCTCTTTGGCAAGTGAATTTGTGGAGATCAAACCTCCCATTTAAAACTGTAATGCAACTTTGCCTCTTGGCATTTTGTAGTGTATTTTATCAATCTTTAGAGCAAATAATGCATGTATGTGGATGATTCTCAACCCTCTCTATGTTCATTTGCATCCTCTTGATCTTTCACTACAAATCTGGTTATCTGTGGATGATCTTGCATTACATTTTAATGGTTTATGTTTATTGCCAGGACAGGTGTTTCTTCATTCCTCGGTGCATCACCTTTGTTAGTTTAGGTTTATTTTTATGCATCTTCTTACCCTGTCTCCTTGGCCTGTTAGATTAGGTTTTTAAGTAAACCCTCTACATTTTTATGTGTGCATCTGAAAAGAGGAATAGGAACCGGCCTTCATCCAGAGAGCTTTTCTGATTTCACAAGGTCCCACACTTGCGAAAAGCTACATGTTATGCAATCACACTGAGAGTTTCAACCTATCGAGTTATAGACATTTAGGGGTGTTGTGATTCGCCATCAACAATACCTTGTATTAGTTCTGGTAATGGAAAAGAAAGGCATGTTTTCTGTATGTTGTATTTTGAAATTATATGGGAAAGGATTTGTAAAATATTCATTGAATCAATGGAATTTTCCTGACCTTGTTCTACATGGCATTGTTATATTTAAATTTTGTATTTGAAATCCCTGTTTGGAAAATTGGAAGAAAGAAATATGTATGAAGATGTTAGCATATGGATTTGCACGCATGCAAATGACATGCAACAGTGTGGGAACAAAGTCCCTCATCAATGAAGGTGAGGCTGCCTTTATTGAGGAGGGACTTCATTCCCACACTGTTGCATGTCATTTGCATGCGTGTAAATCCATATGCTAACAGTTTTTGGCGACTCTACTGGGGATTCAAAAATCGTTAACTAGTGCTTGGTTAAATATTTATGACTATCCCCTCTGCATAAGCTCCAGTTCTTTAACCAAATATTGTGCCCAACAAAGATTTCCAAGGAGACATTGCTGCCAACCTTCGAATAGTAGCTTGGGAAAACCATGCAAGATTACAACAATTTGTGGATGTTGATAGAGCCATTGACAGAGAAATCTACATCAAAGACCTTAGAAGAAGAGCACCCACACTTGTGGCCAAAAGACCTCTTGGGAACGTGTTGATAGTTGTTCATCGACGCGGTCCTCTTCCACCTAGGCAATAAGTTGTATGACTATTAAAGGTAACCCACCTATCTTGCAACCAAATCTTGTTTTTGTAGATACTCAAGAAGACATATCATTAGATTTGAGGCAAGCTATTTGGGAAAAGTGCACAAGTAACCATCATTTTCATCTCGCTGCATCAGTACTAAATAATGAAGAAGAGAAAGCCGCGAGAGTTGTTAGAGTTATTCAGGTGCAAATAGCTCAAGAAAGAGAGAAAAGAGAAAAGGCTAGAGCTGGTCGGAACACGCCAATGATCTCTTCACCATAAATATTTCAAACTAGAAGGAAATAGGTTTACGCGAGGAGAAAAAGCTAAAGGTTGATCCGACCCCACTTTTGACTTTCAAGGAAAATTTAGTTTCAAGTTATCTCCTCCCAAGAAGGACACACTTCGTAGATCTGCAAGCCTCACATCAAGTCCTGAAAGAGCAAGCAAGGAAGAAATCACTACCAGTCAAGCACTTGTCCTTGCTCACATTGTTTTACCTTCGCATACCACCTTTTCTCCAATGGCAGCCAATGTACCATGGGGAAATGCCATAGGCCCATTGGCCTTACCTGCTCGACATGAACTCCCACGAGGATCAAGAAAGATTCTTCCCAAGTTTGACGGAGATGGGAAGACGTCACCAGATAATCATATTTCTGCCTTCTTCGCTGCATGTGCTATTTTATTGGTAGAATATGAAGATGTAGCTATTCATCTCTCCGTCGAGACATTGCATGATATTGCTGCAAATTGGTTTCATCATCTACCCAATGGATGCATTACAAGTTGGGATGATATGAAAAATAAGTTTGAAAATCGATTCAAAACGGCGGAAGATGAACATGCTCTTCTTGCCCAACTATCCCAGGCAAAGAAAGAGCCTACATAACCCATGAGGAATTTCGTGGCCAAATTCAACAAGATGGTAAACAAAGTTCCCACTGGGATTCGTCCCGACCTTGATGGACAAAAGTGTTTCTTTATTAATGCACAACAACCAGAAGTGTGTTATCATCTAAGAAGGGCCAGGGTGGCTACTTTGGAACTTGCTCAATCTTTGGCCATAGAAATTGAAGATGACTTAATCATGGTAGGAAAATTCAAGAAAAATTCCCTCAAAGGAAAGAGTCAAGAAACTCCCAACATTTCAGAAACTATACTCACTAAGTTGGCTAATGATACGCTAGCTTTGAAGAAGCAAGTTGCTCAAAGTAGTAAACCTGTTCCTTATAAAGATATCCCGTGAAAAGGATACGTTCCCAACAAAGCCAGGATTGTAGGTGCTCCAACGAGGCTTGCTATTGAAGCAGCTCCCGCAACTAATTCCAAATGTGATGTCATTGAAGAAAGTGATGATGAGATTGAAGTCATCGAAGTTGATGAGGAAGAGCCTGATTCTGAGACATCTGAACTTACAGTTGAAGATCCTGAGGAAGAAAGTAATAATCATTTCTTTGAGTACCGTTCCGATGAAGAAGATGAATATGAAGAAATTATAGAATATATGAATAGTCAATCCTTCGCCATCTTCACACGCTCTCAGAAAAAGGACCAAGATACCACCAAGGTGGGAGATAAAGAGGTTTCCAAGGAAAATATCAAAGGATCCAAGATAAAGGAGGCTCCTAAAGAGTCTAGAGAAACTGAGGTTTCAAAGGTCAAGACTATCTTAAAGAAAGGAGAGCCTTTGTTAGATCAATCAGTTAGTAAACCAATTACGAAGAAAACTTCTTCTTCCACATCCGTATCAACCAAGCCTGAGACCAAGGCCAAAAGTGTGCCATCATCAAGTTCGAAAGAACTCATATCTGAGACTTCAAGTGCAATTACTTTGCCTAAATTTGATATCATTGATCATATCAATAAAACAAAAATTTCCATGTCACAGGCAGAGTACTTGAAGTCCAACAAGGATCAGCTCGAGAAGTTGGTCCAGTTTATCAAAGGCGACTCTACTGTTCATTCCTCTAAAGGAATTCTAAAAAATACCAAAGATGGGAAAACTCAAAATATTGTGGCGGCCACTACACCTTCAAATGAAAAGATCAAACCTTTCTTTGTGTCTTTTCTGATCAACAGATGCAAGTTAAGTAATTGCATTATAGACTCTGGAGCCTCGAACAATGTAATGCCAGCAAAAGTAGCACATGCTCTTGGTTTGACTTGTACGAGAACATTCGGATCATGTTACTCTATGGAAACCAAGCAAGTTCCTTTGATCGGGCAAATTAAGGATGCCCAAATGGTTTTAGCCCAATTCCCTCAAAAGCGAGTTAAGGTAACTATTTTAGTGGCTAATATTCCTGCCTCGTATGAAATTTTGTTGAGCAGGAAATTTTGTAGGGATTTGGGTGACGAGATTCAAATGGACTGGTCTCATGCCATGATTCCTATCAATGGAGAAATGAAGAAACTTATGCCAGAAGCTCAGGCTAAGTTCACGGTAACTAAAACTGAAGATCCTCGCTCACAGATCCTTTTCCAAGGCTCAAGTATGGGTAATTATATGATGACTACAGAAGTTCATACCCATGAGATCATTTTCCAAGATTCCAATGAGATTTGGAATCTTGAGTTCGATGGAAGTTGTTACTCAACGGGCTCTGGTGCAGGAGTGGTGCTCATATCATCAAATGGTAAAATCTTTCCTTTTTCGTATAAACTCGAATTTTCAAATACTAATAACACTGCAGAGTACGAGGCATTAGTCCTTGGCCTCCAAGTCATAGAAGAGAAAGGGATCAAAAATCTGGAATTCTTTGGAGATGCGGAATTGATCGTGAAACAAGTAAGAAATCAGTTCCAGGTAAAGAATGATCATCTGAGACACTACAGAAATAAAGTTTGGGATGCAATAGAAGTTTTCGACACTTTTTCCATTAAATTTGTCACTCGTGAAAAGAATGACAAAGTGGATTCTCTAGCAGTTTCAGCGCCATTAATGATTCCTCATTCAGAATTTGATCAAGACAAATACACCATTGAAATAGTTTTTAGGCCAAGTGTTCCTGACAATGGAGAAAATTGGCAAGTATTTAATGATGATCAACAAATTATTGCCTTCTTGGAAAAGAGAGAAAATTTTGAATAGTTGTACTTTGAAGGAAGTGATTTGGTATTTCAGGAATCAACTACCTCACCCATTCAGAAAGGAGTTGAGAACGAAGATCCTGGTGATGGCATCATTCAACTTAAAGGAAATAAAATTCCCAAAGGATTGGTTTCACTTGAAGAACTTTTTGACAAACATGATAGGTTTATTAAAGAGAAAGAGCAAGCAGGACCTACAAATTCTGCTGACTATGAGAAAATTAATATCAGCACCAAGAATAAACCTTGCCTGATCAATATTGGTAAATGTTGCTCACCTGAGGAGCGCAGGAAATTCATAAATCTCCTTACCAAATACTCTGACGTCTTGGCATATTTGTACAAAGACTTGAAGTCTTTCCAACCTAGGGAAATGGAGCATGCCATACCCTTGAAGCCTGGCGTAGTTCCATTCAGGTAGAAGCAAAGAAAATATAATCCCAAGATTGCAGGGACAATATTTCATGAATTTCAAAAAGATGCTAGATGCACGAATAGTTTTTCCCATTCGACATTTGACTTGGATAGCTAATATTTTACCGGTTCTCAAGAAAAATGGAGAAATTAGGATTTCCGTGGATTTATGCAATCTTAATCAGGCGTCCTTGAAGGATAACTACCCACTACCAGTCATGGACCATATTCTGCAGGCAGTAACTGGATCAGAAATGCTATCTATGCTAGATGGTTTCTCTGGCTATAATCAGATTGAGGTGGCTAGAGAAGATCAACATAAAACTACATTCACTACCCCCTGGGGTACGTTCGCATATAGAATAATGCAGCTTTTCAAAGGGCCATGGATATGGTGTTTGCAGACTATAAAGACAAGATCATTGTGATATACCTAGATGACTTGACAGTGTTCTCAAAGAAGCTAGAAGATCACTTAAAAGATTTAGAGAAAATTTTACAAAGGTGTAAACTCCATAAGATTTCTCTAAATCCAAAAAAATTTGTGTTTGGAGATACAGAAGGTAAACTCCTAGGTCATATTGTTTCTAAGGAAGGAACTAAGATCGATCCTGAATGCATTCAAGCTATAAAGAATCTTTCCCTACCTGCAAGTAAACCTGGAGTCCACTCCTTCTTTGGAAAGGTGAAATTTTTGAGAAGGTTTGTGCCAGATTTTGTTGAGTTGACTAAAGAAATCAATGATATGATGAAAGGAAAAGAATCTTTTAAATGGTCAAAGGAAGGTAGAGAGGCATTTGAGAAAATCAAGGGTGCTATTGCAAAAGCTCCTATATTGGTGTGTCGTGATTTTAAGAAGGATTTTATAATTTATTGTTATGCTTCGCCACACACAATCTCTGCCATTTTGACTCAGCACAATCAAGAGGGGATTGAATCTCCTATCGCATTCATGAGTTCAGGATTCAAGAAACATGAACTTAATTACACTCCTCTTGAGAGACATGCGTACGTGGTGATAAGAGTCCTGAAACACTTCAGGTATTACGTGTTGAATTCTCACACCAAAGTCCTAGTTCCAGAAACCGCGGTGAAATCAATGTTGACACAAAAGGAACCGGGATATAAAAGAGGTAATTGGGTCTCCAAGATACAAGAATATGATCTGGACATCAAGCCTACCAAGTTGGTTTGTGGGAGAGAACTCTGCCAACTCATTGCAGAGAATGAACCACGAGATAACTCTGAAGAAGAACTAGTTTAAGGAAATTTACCAATGGTAGTTTTTGTCAGTACCACAGATGAATGGTATTATGATATTGCCTACTTCCTCACATACGGCGAGTGTCCAGAAAATTTGATAGCTAAAGAGAAACAAGCAATCAAACTAAGAGCTGCCAGATACGTCATTTGGGATAACACGTTGTTCAAGAAAGGAATTGATGGCATGTTCCTCAGATGTGTTGATAAAGAACAACAGCCTACGTTGTTGGAAGCCTTCCACAATCATGCTTGCGGCGGTCATTTTTCTGGCCCAGTAACAACCCATAAAATTCTAAGAGCACATTATTACTGGCCCACTATGTTTTCTGATGCTTAGAAATGTGTGACCAAATGTGAGGCCTGTCAACAATTTGTTGGAAGACCAAAGTTAACAGCACTGCCTTTGAAGCCAGTTGTCATTGACGAACCCTTTCAACAATGGGGTTTAGATTTCATCGGGTTCTTGAACCCTATTTCCAGTGCTGGTCATACCCACGTGCTCATTGCCACTGATTAATTTACAAAATGGGTAGAAGCTATACCGGTGAAACAAACATCTACTGCAGTAATCTGTGATTTCATCAAAGAAAACATATTGGTTTGTTATGGAATTCCTCACAAGATTGTGACTGACAATGCCTCCAATTTTTCTTCTATAGAGATGATAGGTTTTCGTTATGGATATGGGATATCTTTGTCTCATTCATCAGATTACTACCCGTAGGGAAACGGTCAGGCTGAATCCAGCAACAAAAACCTCATTACCATTGTTCGCAAGTTAGTCAAAGAAAATCAAAGAACTTGGCACAAAAAGTTATACGATGCATTATGGGTTGACCGCATAACTCCCAGAAGGGCAATTGGGATGTCTCCATTTCAACTTCTGTATGGAACTGATGCTCAAATTCCCGTCACATTGGAGCTACCAGCGTTAAAATTAGCTCAGGAAGTTGATGAATGCTTCACCAATGCATTAGATAAAAGGGTCATGTTCCTAAGCAAGCTCGAGGAACAAAGAATTCAAGTGGCCAACAGGATCGAGGAACATCAATCCAAGGTAAAGAAGTTGTTTGATAGGAAAACTAGAGAGAGACAGTTTCAAATCAATGACTTAGTTCTTCTCTGGGATAAAAGACGTGAGCTGAAGAGAAAGCATGGGAAGTTCAAGACTCACTGTGGCTGGGACCATTCAAAATAAGACACTTCTGTGGAGATATTACCTACTACTTGGCATATCCTGATGGAACTCATTTGCCTTTGCCCTACAATGGGCAGTATCTCAAATATTACCAGAATTGAAAATGGGTTGTTCCCCGTATTTACATAGGTAAATAGGATTTTGGTTTGTTTGTTTCCCTGTTTTTTGGTCTCCTCTCTTGTGTCGCCCCATTTTTGTGCCCCATCATTCTGTGATCATGTTCATGAATTTTTTGGTCTGGGTCTATTGCTGCGTCCATGAAGTCCTTGTCCCCAATCAGAGCCAGCTGTTATGAGCCAATTTTGACTGCGTTAAAATTGTTTAAAATTTTTGTGAATTACTAGGTTTCATGAAGATTTATCTTCGTCACATGTTCTTATTTTTCTTCCCGGTTATGTCAAGCTTTGTTTCACTCAAATTCGGAATAAAATCCCTCTTGCTATGAATTTAAACGTAAAAATTATTATTTAATTAATATTAATTAAAAATCGTTCAATTCAATTAAAATTTAATTGATGGAGATTTTTGATTAAATATTATTATAATAATAATTAAAACTTTATCGGAAAAGTTTGTTTAAATTTCCCAAAATGATCATTCAGCTTCCCACACCTGTTTTCCCACTTTCTTGTCAAAACCGCCTGGTTCCTCCACTGGTGGAAAGTAAGCCGCTATTTGCCAATTTAATAAATTGGAAAATGGGAAAGGATTTTCCCAAATCCCCTCATGGGAAAATTTGATGGGAATTGCCAAATTCTTATGACATTCCCATTGGCAAAATTCATCCAATCTTCCCCTTTTTCCTTGGCCATTAATGCCACTTCCCATGATTCAAGGAGTTTGTTTTTCTGTTAAAGGGAAGAAGGAATTGGTCACTAAGAATTCTCCTATTCTTTCTCCTTCTCCCGTGAGAATTAAAGAAACAATTTTTTATACTCATTTCATTTCATGCATTTGAATAAAGAAGGGAGAAACATCATCCATCATTTTAGGGAAGAACTGAAGTTTATTCTTTCTGTTTACACTCGTACATTGGAGAAAGAAAGCCAAACAAACTGGAGTCTATTCAATAGTTTTCACGCAGCATACAAGGAAGGTGAATATTAATGCAAAAGAAATTGTAGTTTCCACGTAGCAGCAGGAGGGAGAAATGGAGGTTCAAGTGGAAAAAGGAGCATTCAACAATTTTCAACGCAACCTGCAGACCTTCACGCCTTCATTAGTTCCATGCCTTTTTCCTTAAGGCCACGTAGGGGAAGAACAGTCATACCAGGTCCGAGCCTGAAGCAGAGACAAACAGCCCTAACTCCATCAAATGCCTCTCACTGGAGAAGAAGATAAGGAAGGAGAAATCCACACGCCAAAGGAGGAATATCCATCATTTGTCTAGGTAGTCTGAAGGAGAAGAACACCAGAAGCTTTCCATGCATGCAAAGGATGAGAATGCAGAAAGAAATTTTAAATCCCATGCCAGAGCACTTTCCAAATGATGAGGAGCAGCCCCCAGCAATGCCTAAATGTTTCACACCAAATTTTATTGACCATCTTCATAGGAGTTTTAATGGTCCACAACTAGCTGCAATTCAGTTGGCTGTTATGCATATAGCAGTGGTTAAAATTGAGTTGGGTCTGCTAGATGGCAAGAACCCTAGCCCTTCACTTTGGTGCAAGGTCCACCAAGTACAGGAAAGACACACACAATCTGGGGAATGTTGAATGTTATTCATCTTGTTCAATATCAGCACTATTATGGTGCACTGCTTAAGAAACTTGCTCCTGAAAGCTACAGGCAATATTCAAAAAAAGAAACCGAAGTCTGTCACACCATAATGACGAGTTTTAGGACAGAGCTCTATGTGAATACCTTACACAACCTCTTCCAGAATCAGTATGGGGAGCTCACACATAGGCTTGTACACCATTTATTTGTCTTGTGCATGCAAACAATAATGAGCGATCACTATGGGGAACTTGCATGCAGCTAGCCCTGTGCACTATGCATTTGGATGGCACTCATCAACGATAATGAGTTGTCACCTTGCACGTCTTCTCCAGTCCGCCTTCTATCCAATTGAATCAAATTTCAACCGGAAGAATTTCAATCAGACAGTAATGTGCCCATGAGTGATTACTTGTAAACTAGTTTCCTCATCCAATTGAGACCTAGCAAAAGAAATGTTTATTGGAAAACACATCTTTATTCCTCCCTAGTGGTTTCTATAAATAGAGGGATTGAATATTTTAAGAGGTAACTATGAATATCCAAAAGGAGTTGGATCCTGAGTATGATCATGGTCCATTGGCATCAGGATCAATCGATGATGTTCTTCAGAGTATGGATCGCACACTGTTCCGTATGCTTCCTAAACTTTACCCTAAACCACGAATGCTTGTTTGCACTCCATCAAATGCTGCAACAGATGAATTTCTACAACGTGTTCTGGATCGTGGATTCATTGATGGTGAAATGATGGTCTGTCACCCTGATGTTGCGAGGGTGGGTGTGGATTCTCAAAATCGTGTTGCACAGGCAGTATCAGTGAAGTGTAGAACTGAAGTTCTCCTAGGAAAGTGCCGTGAGAAAGTAATTGGCTATATGCAGTAGCTATGGGGTAGAGAAGTAAACTTATCTCAGAAAATCAGTGGCCTCCAGAGAGAGCTAAGTGCGACAGCTGCTGCAAGGTGATCCCAAGGAACTATTGGTGTTGATCCTGGTGTTCTGGTTACACGCGACCATAGTCATGATTAGTTGTTGCAAAATCTTGATTTTCCTTCAAGCTGTAGTAGAAGAATGAGATAAAATTCTAGTTGAGTTGTATCACCTTTTCTTTTTGGAAAGTCACTTCCATGGAAGAATCTGAATCAAATCTTGAGGCAAGTTTTGCAAATGAGGCTGAGACTGTGTTTAATACTGTTTCTAGTAGTGGCTGGAAGTTATTCTAGCGCCTAGCCTGTGGGTTTGATATGGTGGTTATAGATGAAGCTACAAGCTAGTGAAGTAGGCATGTTACCTCCACTTTCATTGGGTGCTGCAAGGCGTGTTCTTCTCGGGGATCCACAGCAACTTCCTGTAACAGTAATTAGCTAGGCAGGAGGCATGTTGTAGTATAGTAGAAGCCTTTTTGAGCGCTTCCAACAAGCAGGTCATCTAACTATGTTGTTATCGGCTCAGAATCGAATGCATCCTCAAATTTTGGATTTTCCTTCAAGATATTTTTATCAAAATGAATTAAGTGACAGTGAGAGTGTTACCAGGAGACCTGATGAAGTTTATTACAAAGATTCTCTATTGAGACCTTACTTGTTTTACGATGTAACTCATGGAAGGGAATCTCATAGAGGTGGATCTATTTCATATTAGAATGTTCATGAAGCACAATTTGCTTTGCCATTATATGAGCATCTTTAACGGGTCATAATCATGGCAGCATTAAGTCTTTATCGGTAATGGCATTTTCTCATCGTTTAGAAGGTACAATTGTGCTTATTATGGTAAAGCCAAAACATTCTTACTACAAGTGTTATATAATAAGGAAGAACCGTGAGCATTGTGGTAAAACCATTCTTTTCAAAAATGTTGGGTTAAGCTCGTTATTCAAGTGAGTTGAGCCAGAGAAGAACTCAGGGAGTTCGGTTATGGAAAGAAGGTAAGATGTGACACGAAGGGCATGGATCGCCATGGGATTCCAAATTCAAGTTGAAAATGCATGAGCTCATAATCAATCTGGGAGTGATATGATTGAGGGATTATTCATGAGTTGAGTCGTCTAAACACCTAGGTGAAGAAAGAGCACATCTCGAGAATTTTTCATTCCAATCATCATTCATCTTTGCATGATTGCCCTAATTCTTCAGACCTAATCAACAACTCAACACTATAATTTAGAGCATTAGTTCATGCACAAGCACCTGTAATCTATATCACACAATTTCTAGAGGTGGAACTCGTTGATGAAGTACCTCAAAATATACCAGCCCAACTTGTGAATGCTAGTCACAAATTCTCAACCAAAAGTTAATGATCCGGTTCTTTCCCCACCTACATTTGAAGAATCACCACAAATGGAGAAAATGGTGACAACATCTTTCTCACAACAAGAAGATCCAATTGAATCAAATTGCAACCGGAAGAATTTCAATCAGACAGTAATGCGCCCATGAATGATTACTTGTAAACTAGTTTCCTCATCCAATTGAGACCTGGCAAAAGAAATATTTATTGGAAAACACATCTTTATTCCTCCTTGGTGGTTGCTATAAATAGAGGGATTGAATATTTTAAGAGGTAACTACGAATAGCCAAAAGGAGGTGGATCCTGAGTATGATCATGGTCCATTGGCATTAGGATCAATCGATGATGTTCTTCAAAGTATGGATCACACACTGTTCCGTATGCTTCTTAAACTTTACCCTAAACCACGAATGCTTGTTTACGCTCCATCAAATGCTGCAACAGATGAATTGCTACAACATGTTCTAGATCGTGGATTCATTGATGGTGAAATGACGGTCTGTCGCCCTGATGTTGCAAGGGTGGGTGTGGATTCTCAAAATCTTGCTGCACAGGCAGTATTAGTGAATTGTAGAACTGAAGTTCTCCTAGGAAAGTGCCGTGAGAAAGTAATTGGCTATTGCAGCAGCTACGAGGTAGAGAAGTAAACTTATCTCAGAAAATCAGTGGCCTCCAGAGAGAGCTAAGTGCGACAGCTACCGTAGGGTGATCCCAAGGAACCATTGGTGTTGATCCTGATGTTCTGGTTGCATGCGACCACAGTCGTGATCAGTTGTTGCAAAATCTTGCAGTTGTAGTAGAAGAACGAGATAAAGTTCTAGTTGAGTTGTATCACGTTTTCATTTTGGAAAGTCGCTTCCATGGAAGAAGCTGGATCAAATCTTGAGGCAAGTTTTACAAATGAGGCTGAGACTGTGTTCACTACTGTTTCTAGTAGTGGCTAGAGTTATTCCAGTGCCTAGCCCATGGGTTTGATATGGTGGTTATAGATGAAGCTACAAGCTAGTGAAGTAAGCGTGTTACCTCCACTTTCATTGGGTGCTGCAAGGCATGTTCTTGTCGGGGATCCACATCAACTGCCTGCAACAGTAATTAGCCGGGCAGTAGGCATGTTGCAGTATAGTAGAAGCCTTTTTTAGTGCTTCCAACAAGCAGGTCATCCAACTATGTTGTTATCTGCTCAGAATCGAATGCATCCTCAAATTCAGGATTTTCCTTCAAGATATTTTTATCAAAATGAATTAAGTGACAGTGAGAGTGTTACCAGGAGACCTGATGAAGTTTATTACAAAGATTCTCTATTGAGACCTTACTTGTTTTACGATGTAACTCATGGAAGGGAATCTCATAGAGGTGGATCTATTTCATATTAGAATGTTCATGAAGCACAATTTGCTTTGCCATTATATGAGCATCTTTAACGGGTCATAATCATGATAGCATTAGGTCTTTATCGGTAATGGAATTTTCTCATCATTTGGAAGGTACAATTGTGCTTATTATGGCAAAGCCAAAACATTCTTACTACAAGTGTTATATAATAAGGAAGAACCGTGAGCATTGTGGTAAAACCATTCTTTTCAAAAATGTTGGGTTAAGCTCGTTATTCAAGTGAGTTGAGCCAGAGAAGAAATCAGGGAGTTTGGTTCTGGAAAGAAGGTAGGACGGCACGAAGGGCATGGATCACCATGGGAGTCCGAATTCAAGTTGAAAATGCATGAGCTCATAATCAAGATGGGAGCGATACGATTGATGGCTCATTCATGAGTTGAGTCGTCTAAACACCTAAGTGAAGAAAGAGCACATCTCGAGAATTTTTCATTCCAGTCATCATAAGTCTTTGCATGATTTCCCTAATTATTCAGACCTAATCAACAACTCAACACTATAATTCAGAGCATTGGTTCATGCACAAGCACCTGTAATCTATATCACACAATTTCTAGAGGTGGAACTCGTTGATGAAGTACCTCAAAATATACCAGCCCAACTTGTGGAAGTAGTCACAACTTCTCAACCAAAAGTTGATGCTCCGGTTCTTTCCCCACCTACATTTGAAGAATCACCACAAATGGAGAAAATGGCGACAACATCTTTCTCACAACAAGAAGATCCAATTTCAGCAACACCCGAAGGTGATCCCCTTTAGCGTGATGAAGATCAATTCCCAACGAACAGGATAACCATGTACAATGAGGTACTTGGAGAGGTTCCCACCTGGCTACATGATATCTTGAAGAATTGAAAGAGGGTCATCAATCCAATAGTGCTAAACTTGGAAGCGATTGCGTAAATGTTAGAATCCATCACTCCAAAAAAAAGACCAAATACTACACTAAGGTGTGTGTCAACGAATTCATAAATCACTTTGATGATTTTTTAGCACTACTCGTTCACAATGGGGCAAAGGAGATGGATTTCCAAGACTTTGAAGTCTCATGAATTCTGCTCGAAAGATCAACACTTTGGGATGGTGACAAAGACAAAGGACATAATTCCAGGTGGTGAATTGCAATTTTGGCTCTTGGAGATCTTCTCAATGGCGAAAGACCAGAAGCTGGATTCTGATAAACCAAGGTGGCGTAACAACTATGGTCTCTTGACAAATGAATAAGTCACCATGGAAAGGTACTCAGAGCATGTGGAGAATTGTGAATGTGAATACGAATGAAGAAAAATTTTCTCGCACCGGGATATTACTCGGAGCATGTGGATGAATTGCTCAAGTTTCAAGCTCAACACTCTTGTCATTTGGAGGATTGCAGAGCACAGTCAATGAGTTCATTCCCGTACAATCGGGATAGGCAGACTCTTTGCCCAATGGATAAGGCACTGTTCCTAGGTGTCTTGATCTGGGTGGCACATTGCTGACTAGGATGTCTACGTGTGCATACAAGTCATTTAAGTGGGGTCCACATGTACCCATTTCTTTTATATATGTATTTTTCCTTAAATGAATTTTTAACTTAAGTGGTTTCTATTTTTAGTCACTTTTTAAAAGTTGGTTGAAAAAGTCAAAGTCACTTAAGTGCCCTATTTAATGTGCATTTAAAACCCTAACTACTTTGTAACCAACTTTCGGGTTATAAAAGGAAGTGAGGGGCTCATTTGTAAGGGTGAATTTGAGAGAGGAGAAAAGAATACATTTGTGCAAGCTTTTTTTCAAGAATAAACTTTTTGTTCTTTTGTGAAAAACATTTTGGAGTTAATGGAATAAGAAATTTGTGTCTCATTCATTGTCTCTGGTAACATTTGGTGTTCTTATGTTCATTAGATGTTAGGTGTTTAGATCTTGCATGAAAATATTATATTTGATCTTATTTTCAACATTAGTAATCAGTTGTTCTATTTCAAAGTGATCAAGCTCTGATTGTCTACTTGCTCATATGTGTTCCCTTTTACATGTTCTTGTTTAACTAATTCAAACTCCGTTTTATTTGTGTTGGTTATTTAGCTTTCCTCTTCATGCAATATTAGGCTTTGTTTTTACCAAACTCTTGCATGTTCTTTCAGTTCATTCCATTCCACTCCTTTCCTTCTTTCTATTCCATTTCATTCATTCACTTTTCTTCCATTGATATTCCAAAACACCCTCCACATACAATTTTGAATGTACAGATGTAAATACAGTTTTGGTTTTCAATAAAGGCAGCCTCACCTTCATTGAGGAGGGACTTCGTTCCCACACTGTTGCATGTCATTTGTATGCGTGCAAATCCATATGCTAACACACACCTTAGAAGAAGGTATTAGAAGTGTGAAGACTGTTAGATACGCCGATTGTGAGACAACTAGCCAAAGAAGCAAGTATTCTTGTTGCTACAAGAAGAGTTATCAATGGAAAGGTGCAACTACTTTAAACTAGCATGTATTATGAGTGCAATGTTAGAACATAGTTATGACTAAGTTAAGGGGTGTAAGGTCCTTAGGCTCAATGTGAATTGAAGAAGACTCAATGAAGGGGTTTCACTATGTAATTGCAAGATGCTCATCAAATGATTGATCAGAGCGAACATGAGGCACTACAAAATGAAAAATGAGCCACTGAGATTGAAGCTTTTTGTGATCAAGAATGATCCCAAGTAAACTAGATGACTTAGAGAGGTATAACTCTTCAATGAACCATCTGCAAGACCATGGGTCAAGGACCACATATGGAGTGTCTCCTCATTATTTGGAAGAGTAGAGCTGCAAGAATCTTGTACATTGGCTCACAAGTAAATGAATAATACTTTGACCTTTTGAAAAGATCCAAAAAACTTCCACAGTGAAATATTAAATTACTATTTGGCATGTTGACTAAGCTAATTAAGGGTACATTTGAACAAACTATGCATGTTAAGAAGATTACAAAATGAGTGCTGAAGTGAAGAGCCAAAAGACAAGATAATGCTTCGGAACTAGATGGTACCCTTTAAAACTTATAAAAATAAAGTTCTTAAGCCTCAGATTATCAATGTGTTTACTTTAAGATCTTTACAAAAAGTCCTTGAAATCCAAAAATTAAATGTCACGATTAGAGAATACACTAAGGAGTTTCTTTGGATTCATGACTTAGATATATGGCATCAAAAATAATTCAACCAGTCAGAAGGTCACATGATATATCAATGGATTGAGATTTGGGATCTAGGAGTTATGTTTGATGCTACATACAATTTCTGTGGAGACTTTTATCCCCAACAAACCTGCAAAGGTGGAGGAAACATTCCCCGCTGCTCCGCTAAGAGGAAAATCCTTAACTTGTCTAAGAGGAAACCATCTAATGTGTCAAAAAGGTAGAGGTGGAAGAATTTCCCCACAGCCCCACTGCCCGCATTTACATTTTAAAAAGTACTGATGAGTGTACGTAGTGCATGTAACACATACACAAAATAGCTGTGCAAGATGATTGGCAAAATTTCCTAACTTTCCTAGCCGGCCCACTGGCCTGTAGCTAATTAGGTGCTACCACATGGCTTCACGAGGAAAGAGGATTTGTTGGGGTGCATGTTTCAAGTGTAAAAACCATTTGGCATCACACATTCGAAATTCATATTGGACAATTTCTCTAAGTTTTCTCCACTGCCCCGCCAGCCCACATTGAATCAAGTGCTGCCATGTGTTGGTGAACGAAGCAAATCGTTCTCAAGATCTAGATCCTGGGAAGCCTTAGCGCTTGTGACAAAGTGTTTTGCGAAGTAATGTAAATGGATAAGTTCACCCAGTCGGCTTATTGGGAAGGTCATAACTAATAGTTGATCAGACACATTTACTCCATGATGGGCATGACAGATGTGCATAGTGCATTGAAAAATATGAAAGTAAATTCAACCTATTGCTTTAAAGGACAAGGGCGAAGGTGAAATGTGCAATAGAGTTTGTCCCCCAATGAGTTCTAATCGTGTCACAACCAATCACTGGTTTTTTTGTGGCAGATCAATGTGTCGGTGGAGGAGCGGGCTAAAATGTTCAAGTTACACACTTATACCAAAGGAAGTGTGGAATGATCTCCATAGAAATCTGAGGGAGTCCCACCTTCCCGCCTAGTGCATGGAATGTTGACAGGAGTCCTGTAGACATAGTGATAAAAGACTTATCGCAAGGATTACTGCTGATGCATATTATCAGTCATTAAATTGACTTGATACGTCGGTGATTGAGTCTACCAAACAAGTGAACTGCACTTATAGCCTATGAGCTCTAAAGGAAGAATTTCTTCCCTAGGTCTGCCTTTGGAGATAATTGTATCCTCCCATTGGATAGCCAGGACCTATAAGTTCACGAAAATTTGAGCCCATGTCTGGCACCCAGGAATTACTTGCACCAATGGAAACGAGGAGGAAGTGGCACTATGTAATGTGGATTCGAGACTCATCAACAAGATTATGGGATCAAGTATAGTTTTCAATTGCCAAGAATTAGGCTAAATGATTTGATGTCATTTCCTTAGTGGGATAGCACAGATATTGCCCTCTTAACCTGAATGATTGATTCGAAGAGTAAGTTATCACCTGATCAGAATTTTAGTAGGATTGTTGTAATGGGAAAACTATAAGCTATCAATTATGAATTGACCTTAGGACTTATGTATGAGTGGTTAGTTATTGTCAGTTTGGGTGTAGACACTTTTGCCCCAAGCACATGTTCCATAAGGTTGATGAACTGAAGTGTCTGAAGATATTGTTGGGTCTCAAATGGGTTGTTCATTAGTGTATGTTGGATAACTGTTGTCATGCAGAGCCATGTGTTGCATAAAAATTATGGAAACTTGGGAAGCATGACAACAAACTTGACAAATGTGAAAATTTGCAACCTGCTGCAATATTAACCTGAAGCACACTTTTAAATCTAGAGATCAACTTTGTGTGGAAATCTGCATATTCAGTGCTCATCCTAAAATTATAAGTGCTTCACCATAGTGTTGAATTAACTCTCGCCTTGGTCCTATGTAGCTTGCACAGATTTGTGATAAGGTGTCATTCATCTCATACCATGAGAGCTAGACTTCACCACCAGGCTAGTTCATGTTGATAGTAGCTATCCTAAAAGGCAAATTTTACAGACTCATTTCAGGATGCTGATGTGCATCTCTATGTGAAGGGACCGTAGAAGGAAATCCCACACTCATCAAGATAGTGGTGACATCCATAAAGAGCTATGAACATGCTGGAAGTGATTTAGGAAATTTTAGGGAAGTTTTGAAAGTTTAGAGGAGAGAACTCCCATGAGGAGTCAATGAGAGTAGTGTCACCATAGAGGGGATAGGGAGAACGAGTTTTAGGATAAAAAGATAGGTCTTGGAGCCCTAATATTTTGTGAATGAGCATTCTAAGAGGCTCTGTAGCGGCCAGTTAGGACTTCAACTGTAAATCACATCAAGGAGATTTTTAAGCTTTAAGCCAACACCTCTATTCTAGTGACAGGTGGAAGTTTCAAATAGATTTACAATACTTAGGTGATCTCTCAGTGGAAACTTCAATCTCTGTAGGCACATTATGTCTAGTCCCAATAGAAAAGGGAGATATTGCGGGGAGTTGTAGGTAGAATTGAAGGATGAGACCATCCCAATTTTGGGAGATCTAGTTAAGGATTTAGGATTCATTCAAGATACTCATGTGGAAATTTTTAAAAACCCTCTACATGATGGAAGCTCTTTCAGGATCGGTTTCACAAGACTCATAGTATTTCTCTTGGAGGTTGATACAACTCAATATGTGTAGGCACATTATGTTGTCCCCCAAGAAAAGGCCAGCTATTTCAGTGGCAGCTGTATGAAGAGTTTAAGGATTTGAGACCCATCTCCAGTATGTTGATTATAATGCTAATTTGAAATAGGTGCAAATCCATGGGTAATCAATTGGGGTCAAAATCTATACCTCCTGGAGCTTCGACAATTGTGTTGACAAGTCTTCATCTCTCCACAGGTACGCTAGCTCGCAGTTAGCTATTTTTTCAAGAAGGACACTTATCACCTCCAGTTTGAGGCACACTTAGGGAAGACCCAACAGGCTAGAGATTGAGTCCAGAGCTTCCTAAGGGGACAGAAGTAGGACACACAAATGTGAGGGGTCCTTAACTCTTCGTCCAGGTTCCCTCGTGATGGACCAGAGTTCAAGCACAGTCCCCGGGTAGACCATAGAAGCTAGTCTTTCCTCATCTCCTCCTCATTTGAATCATGTGCCGCCACTATGTCATGCACTAGGTGAGGTCGAAATTTTTTGTGTCCCTCTTGTCCCCATTCCCAAGGGGGTCCATAGAGGACACAAAAATGCACCCCACTCTAGAGCTCCCTCATCATGAGATCCTCCATATGACCCGAGTCTCAACATTCTGTAGGTGCTAAGTGCATCAGGATTCCTCAACTTTCCCCATCATGCAATTACCAATGTGGACATTCCTGTCAAATAGAGGAGAAGATCAGGTGGATGTTTTGGTTACACCCATTTGCTCCCCATTCCTAAGGGGGAAAATGGGGACATAAACCCTAATAACAGGGGTAAGACAAAGAAGTCATAAAAACCCTACTGTTGGTCAACCATGGAGTGCTGTTATCAGCATCTACGCAGTACTAAAAAATACACTTTCTAGGCTGAGCATGCGAAGATACAAAATATTGATTTTTACCTCCATTTCTAGCATTGGTTCAATTCCCATACCTCCATTATGTTTGAAGTCTGAAGAACCTCTAGAAACTTGCATTTTACAATCACCATGCTGTTAAAATGGAGCTATTCTCATTGCAAACAAGCTGGGAGTTACTGCATTCTACTTAGATTTTCACATGTAGATTTCTTCTCCAAAGCATCCCTGTGATAACTAAAGCTCAAAGAATCCTTTATTTAGGAGTGTATAGTGGATTTGGGACCTTTCACCACTACCTCAGATGTTCGTTCCTTCCGTTGGGCTCATATGGAGTCATCTTGGGTATGGATTGGTCATCTGCACACAGGGCTAGGATGGATTGTTACCACAAGACTATATCTTGTGCAGATGAACTAGGAGTTGAGTAGTGATTTTAGGGGTTAGGAGACCTATTTCTACTCACACCATCTCCGCTACATAGCTCATGCAGTGTGTGTGTGATGGGGTTGTCAGATATATGCTATGACAGTTAGTGACAGATCATAGGATGAGTCTAGTGGACCATCGCTAGATGACCATCCCATTTTGAGAGATTTTTTGGATATCTTTCCAAGGGACCTACTAGGGTTACCATCCCCATGTGAGATTGATTTTCATATATATTTGGTTCCGGGAGCAGAGCCTATCTCATGAGCACCTTATTAGATGACCACACCAGAGCTCTGCAAGCTCAAGATGCAGTTAGAGAGCCTTCTAGAGAAATTTCTAATCCATCCTAATGTATCCCCTTAGGGTGCACTGGTTATTTTTTTAAGAAGAAGGATGGATCCTTGCGGTTATGTATTGATTACCACCAGTTGAATAAAGTGAGGATCAAGATTCATTACCCCCTTTCGCGCATTGATGACTTGTTTGATCAGATGAAGGGGGCCACATTTTTCTCCAACATTAATCTTAAGTCAGGCTATCTTAAGCTAAGGATTACGGAGGCAGATATTCATAATACTTCCTGTCTTATGAGATATGGGCACTATGAGTTCACAATGGTGCATTTTGGTTTGAGTAATGCCCCCGCAGTGTTTATGAGTTTGATGAATGGGGTATTAGGAATTTCTTTGATCATTTTGTTTTCATCTTTGTAGATGAAATTTTGATTTACTCATGTACACGTGAGGAGCATGAGGGGTACCTTCGCCAGGTTCTTAAGAGTCTTCGTGAGTAACAGCTTTACAGGAACTTAGAGAAGTGTGCTTTCTTTTAGACAGAGGTGCAGTACTTGGGTAATATCATTTTTGGGGAAGGTATTACAGTCAATCCTTCCAAGATTAGAGCTATTATGGATTTGCCAACACTGACCACTATGACAGAGGTGCAACTTCATGGGATTGACATGATATCATAGGATATTTGTTCAGGACTTCTCTAGGATTACGCACCCCATCACTTCCCTTTAGTGGAAATGGAAGAATTTTGTTTGGTCAGATAGATGTGAGAAGGGATTCAGGATACTTAAGGAATGTCTCACTAAAAAACCCATTCTTTTAGTGTTGGAACCACATGGTGAGTTCTTTTTTTACACGAATGCTTCCTTGGTAGGGCTTGGAGGTGTGTTGATGTAGGGCTTGGAGGTGTATTCTCTCAAACTCAAAGATTATGAGATTAATTATTTGACTCATGATCTTGAGCTTGCGGTAGTTGTGCATGCCTTGGTTTGATGGAGACACTTCCTTCTTGGCAGGAGATTCACACTTAGGACAGATCACTTGAGTCTTTACCACCTCTTCACGCAGCCCAATCTCAATACTCATCAACGGTGTTGGATAGAGATGATTTATGAGTATGATATGGAGATATAGCATGTGAAGGGGAAGGAGAATGTGGTTATAGATGCTCTCAGCAGACGGAGACATGTGATTATGGCCACTTCAGTGGGCACAAAATTTCAGAGCAGGATTCTATAGTAGCTTCCTCTTGATAGCTTCTACATTGCAACTAGAGAAGAGATCGAGTCCTAGAGAACCCTTGAGGGGAATTTTGAGGGTTTCCCATTAGAGACAGACGGAAATACTCAGCGGGTGACAAATAGTTTAGAGGACATGGTGAGGATGTATGTTATGGATCACCAGTCGAGATGGGAGGAGTACCTATACTTGGTGGAGTTTTCCTACACTAATATTTTTTAGAGTTCTGTAGGCATGGCTCCTTCTCGGGAGTTGTATGACAAAGAGTGTAGGACACCTCTTAGCTAGGATATGTTAGAGGAAAAGGTTTCTCTTGGACCAAATTTATTACAGGACATGGAGCAGCAAGTGGTTATCATTAGACATAGACTGTAGGAGGCACATGACAGCAAAAAGAATTACGCAGATCAACATAGGACTGACTGTAGTTTTGATGTGGGCATGAAGATTTTCCTTTGTGTTATGCCACATAAGATACATATATGTTATGGAAAAGGTTCTAAGTTAGCTCCTAGATTCGTTGGTCCTTTTGATATCTTGGAGTGTATCGGCCCTTTGGCATATCATCTAGCATTGCCACCTAGCTTGTCTTGCGTACATGATGGGTTTCGTGTTCCAATTCTTAAGAGATATATTATAGATCCTTCTCATGTGCTGGATTGGACCTCATTGTAGGTGCAGGATCAGGCATAGGTGATGGTGGAGCCCATTCAAATTATAGATCACAGGACCCTGGGCCTTCGAGGCATTGAGATTTATCAAGTCCAGGTGCAGTGGGAAATATATGATAAGACTGTAGTTACATGGGAGGATGCTACTTTACTATGAGTTCAGTTCCCACATTTGTTCCATTGACTTACAATAGGAAGTCAAGTCTAAGGAGAGGGGGATGCAGTGCCCACTTCACTTTCACATTTTTTGATACTGATTAGGGCACTATGTGACTATATTATGCACATTATTATAGTTTTGATATAGTAAGATGATTAGATGATAGATCATGGATTATTGTTGACTTGGATCTATATATGAGACATGATGATCGTTAGAGATATTTTATATATTGATGTTGATATACTGTTTGACATGGTTATATTTATGGATGTTGTTTAGACATGCGATATTTGGATATATTGAGTAGACCTAGAAAATGGAATTAATTAATAATCATATATTTATTGGTAAAATTGTAAATGATATTGTTGGTTGTCTTGATGTTGTTGTGATTCATATATATAGATGATTTTGGAATCATGTTTATATCCATTTTGGATGTTCTGATATGGCCATGAGGCTGAATTAGGTAACTGTGTTTTACAAGTTAAAATATCATAACAAAAATCGGGGGATTGGAGACCAACCACATTGGAATTCTAGATGAATTCAAAAAGGTCACCATGATAACTTGTAATTCTTTGTGTGTGTTTGATAGTTGTTAGGGATTCCAATGGGGGATCCCCTTCGAATGTGACTTGGGGATTTATGTTTTCTTTTATTTGGTTCCTTTGTTTAATGTTTGCATGTGTTTATTTAGTGGTGCATTGACCCGTTTCATTATTTCTTAAACGGTGTGTAAATATTGTGAGTAATCATGTTGTTAAGTTAATTAATTAAATTGAGTTATATGAAAGTAATTATTAGGGTTGTTGACATTGATTTAAAGTGTTGTAAGAAATGTAAAAGAGATGTGTAAGTTGATTTTTGAGTATGGAACACTCCACCTTCTTTGAAATTCGAATTTGTCCTTGGAGGCTGATTTTGGAGGCTTGTGGGACAAGTTAGAATTTTCCCACACATCTTAAATTTATTTACCAACCATACCTATGGTTGGAGGGTTAAATTTATACCTCCTTTATGTATTTTTTAAGTCAATTTGAATGTTGTAATTGCACTTTTATTACATGTTTTAATTTTAGTCTTTTGGGGTGTGTGTTTGATTTGAGAGTGTAAGTAAAACTGTCATATTATTCAGCCACCTAATTATTATTCATTGGAGAATGAATTTGACTTGGGTGTTGGGGTTGAGGATGTGTGATGTGGCATCCTACATGGATCCACCTCATCCTCTTCTCTTCCCTTTATCTATAAAATTTTAATTCCTTACTTTGTTTTGGGTTGCTTCACTTTTGCATACTTTATTTTGGGGTGAATTCTTTTGTTGTTGGAGTTATTGTTTTGGAGAAGTTGAACGTTGTTGAATGCTTCTGATTTGTTGGTATTTATGACTATTTGAATTAGAATAACTTCTTATTTGGAACTTGGAACAACTCCATCATAGAGAGGTAATATGTTAGCTCTTGGAAATAATCTCCATTCCTTTTTATGAATGTGTGAATGGTTGTTTGTTTGTTTGCTTAATGGCTGGTTGGATAGACTACCTAGGTATGGTGTAGGAGAAGACTATAGGGTATTTTGTGGGAGGCATAAGTGTTTTGGGGAGGTATACGTATGGAGGGAGTTGGAATTTGGGATCCACTTTGGAAAGAAATAGCTTGCATTTCTTTACTCGTTATGGAGATCCATACGAGGTTGGGAAGGCATAAGGAAATGTGACGAATAAGGGGTACTTAGGGGAGGCATAAGGGCCTGTTAGGTTTAGAATTGTTATATTTTGGAAGTTTTATCTCAGGTGGTGATACCCAATTTCCCCTTGGGAGGGATAAGAAGCATCACCCATAGTTTGTTGCTCCTTTTCCTTGCTTGATGAAGCCTGAGTTTTTTTTGTTGTGTTTCATGTGGTTGTAAACTGCATTGTGTGTTGGACTGTGTTTTAAATGTAAAATTCTATTTTTGTGTTGTGGAAGCCTATTTTTACCATGTGTTGACACACATCTTCTATTCTATTGTGGTTGGGGCTTAGGGGCCAATGAAGAGGGTAGATTCTTCTTTTCATTGAATGTCTTGGTTGGGTGGAGAGCATTGCCTTTCCCCTACTTTTTTTGTGATCAAATTGGAGAATGATGGAATTCCTTGTTGCTATTTTGGGAGCTTAGGAAGAGGAAAGAGTTTTGACAGTCCTTTGTTGAGATTTATTCTTATTATAACCTCTTCCAACGTTGAAGTGGATTACATTGTATATTAATTGTGATGTAAAGGATACTTTGTTTTAGCTATGGAAGTTGTATTTGATTATGGAAGAATATACCTTGTATTCAATTCTCTTAATAGAAAAGAAAGACATGTATTTTGTATGTTGTATTTCAAAAATATATGGGAAAGGATTTGTAAAATATTCATTGAATCAATGGAAGTTTCCTTACCTTGTTTTGAATGACATTATACTGAAATTTTATATTTTAAATCCCTGTTTGGGAAATTGGATGAAAGAAATACGTATGAAGAAAATGTATTAATTTGTTTTGTTAAAATGTATGATTTGAAAAGAATAGAATCCACATTCTTATTTCTACAACTTGATTGAAGGAAATATAACTACTTTAAACTAGCATGGAATGATTTCAATGTTGTTATAGTATGGCAAAAAAAAAAGATTAATCCTTGTTTTCTAATTGTATAAACTCCATCTTTTATTTCATTGTATACTTGCAATATTTTATAAAATATTAATAAGAACAACCCTAAAAACTATAAAAGACAAATGAAATATTCAATTGAACTTAGTGTGATCAAAATGATCCCAAGTAAACTAAAACACTTAAGGAAATTTTCATTGAACCTTGCAAATCAGGCTACAAAAAAAACTCAGTCTTCTTGCTGTGTAAAATTGGAATTATTGAGTTGTAAATAAATCAAAAAATTGACCTTTTCTTTCTATCCCAAATTCTTCCAATTGAAGTCCTCCATGCCTATTTGGCATGTAGAGAAAGAATTAATGGAAAATTTGAACAAATTTTGCACGTTAAAAATTACCAGTTCCCTTTTTAAGTGACAGAAAAACGTTTTCTAAAATTTGATCCTTCACAACTTATCAAAATTAAAGTCATAAGCTTCTTGTGCAAATAATACTTTGAGAGCTTTCCAAAAAGTCCTTGTTTTCCAAAAACTGAGTTCCCAATCAAAAGTTATGGCCTTCTGAATTTTTTACTTCATTTGGCTTCAAAAATAATCTAACTTTCAAATTTAAATGAATAAAATATTCTTGGTCGGACCCACGGGCTAAAACTTTCCTTTTTCACTTTTTTCCCAAAAAGATAAAATTCATAAAGTTTCCTGTTGCAACACTAACCTGCAAGCCGTCATTTTGTCTAAAAATGATCTAAGTTCAAAAAGGAAAATCTAGAAAAAATTTCCCCGCGGACCCGCCACCCACCTTTACCTTTTGAAAAGTACTTATGCGGGCGCGTGGGCCTACAACCCTTATCTTAGCTTTAAAAAATAAAATTTGGAAAAATTTCCTAACTTTACTCATTGCCCCGCAACCAATCATGTGCTGCCACTTGGCTTCATGAGGTAACAGCGGAGGCATAGAATAATTTAAAACCTTAGAAATTTTGAAAATGAATTTGGAAAATTTTCTAAGTTTCCTCCGTGGCCCCGCCAACCCACAGCCAATCGAATGCTTCCACGTGGCTTCACGAGGCATTGGCAGAGGAGAAAATCCTTTTAAACCTTAGCACTTTGGAATATTTTGGGGAAAAAAATACTAAGTTCTCCCACCGCCCCACCAACCCTCAACCAAATGTTGGCTGACACGTGTCTCCACAACGTGACGGTAGAGGCACGGAGCGTTTTAAATCATAGTGCTTTTCCTTTAAAATTTTTGAATTTTTCTAAGTCTACCCGATGGCCTACAACCAACCAATGGTTGACACATGGCATCTTGATAGGTCGGCAATGGAGTGGGCTAAAATTTTCCTTTACGCCATTTCTAAATTAAGTCAAATATTATGTTTTACCTCCGATAACCCACCTTCCTGCCTAGGCATGGATTTTGGACATGTGTCCTTAGCATACCCCAAGTTCAAAATTTTCCTTTTGGGCACAAAGCCCCATCATAGGTGCACAGGTGTGCTAAAGTGAAATGTGCTTTTCGCCAAAGAGTGCTAAGGGTTAAATTTCTTCCCCAAGCCCGTAGGCCCGCCTTTGAGAAAATTTTCTTCCCAAGGCACGTTGGCCCATAACTTGAGAAATACGAGGAGTTAGGAGGACTTCCTTATATCATTGGAAAGGGGAGGAAATTTCCTATCTAATGGGAGTGTTTTCATGAAATTTTGAGTGCCCTAATTTTGAGAAAAATTAGGATGAATATTTTAATTTAGTTAGAGAGTGGGATAGTGAGAAATCGCCCTCTTAACCTAAATGATTATTCTAACCCTAAGTTTTGACCTCATGAATTTTAATAATTGTTTTAATGGGAAAACTATAAGCTATTTATTATAATTGACCTTAAAAAAATTTTTTGACAAATTCTGTATTGTAGTATGGTTGTAGACACTTTTAAACAAAAAAATTTTTTCCATAATTTTTCTAACTAATCTTAGGTTGTTGTTGTGTCTCAAGTGGGTTGTTTTAGCAGGTGTTACAGAATGTGTCTTAGGATTGGATAGACATCATCCTTTCATATTGGATTATGATTTTGATAGGATACACTCCACATATATTAAGCCTTTTTCGAATTTAATATCCAATAATAAATGAAATATTTATGGCATTACTTTTTGTTATTAGTGAACTAGTAAAATTTGTAAAGTAAGCATCGATCATTCTTAAATCTAGTTATAAAATAAAAGATTGTTATCGTAAAATTAATATTAGTTAATAACATGAAATAATTTGTAACATAAGATATAATGTATAATGGGGTATTATAGAGAGATGTGATCATGAAAAAATTGGTAAATATAAATGTGTCATTGTATGTACAACACAAATTTATTTAGTATACTTTACGATAGAAATTTTTAAGAAGCTCTAAGGTGGTAAATATATGTTTTAAGTATTTTTTCTAAGATGACTCTAGTCTAGGTATGCCTTCAAAGTTGTAATAAGAGTAGTATACATCCACTTTAACAATTTGGTGTCTTATATGGAGAAAATTTTCTATAGTAGTGTAAAATGTTAAATACAAATGTCCAAAAGGATCAAATATAAGAACAACTATGTATGTTACATGTAGCTATGAAATTTTTTATTTTTATAATATCACATTTTTCTAAAGTGAATCACCAGATGGTTGTTTTAATTTCTTTAGTTCTGGAAGTGTTGTTGTAGGTCAAGTAATCCCCATTATGGTTAAGGCATGCAACCTATTTATGAGTGGACTAGTGGAAGATTAGAGGCACAATTTGTATTGTTGTATAAGTATTGATTGTTCCTTAAAATTCTTGCACAATTTTTATTTTTCATGTTAAAATAAAAATATGTGTTTCAATTTTTTAGTAAAATCAAGGGGTGTATGTGTGCATTTTTTTAATTTATAAATCTCTCTCTTTTCGGGATTGAACCTATATTATACCTCCAATATATATTAATATGTTTTGCAACTAGAAAAGTATTTGGAAACCTTGCCACATATTTTATAACTCGCAAATTCCTCCTATAGGTTTCACAGCTACTAACATAATCTAAAATACTACAATATTCCTTTCTACCTCAAATTTTTGTAGGTGAGTTTTAAAACAACCAATGGAGTTTAAAACATTGGTAGCTGTTTTCCTTCCTATAAAGTCAACTGGATAAATTTTGGAACCAAATTGACACATTCTTCCTTCAATCATTAGGACAAAAATGTGTAGTTTACACATGGAACATGTTGGGAAAACTTATTTAAATTTATTCAGAAGTGGAAATTTAGGGTAAAATAAATAGTTAATATACCGGTGTGGAAGGTGTCAAATAATGGATAGAAAATATAATAATGTGTTCTTCTATGCTTTTTATGTATGAGATAAATAAGTATGTAAGAATGTTTTATGTCAATTTGATAACCTATTCTAGTTGGAAGAAACTGTCAAGAGGTTATGTTTTTTAGTAGATAATGCTCTTAAAAATTGATGAATGACTCAAAAATAGTTTCATATTAAATTTTGTCATCGTAATAACGAGGTCATCATTTTTAGCAATAATTGTAGGCTCTTGATTTGAATGAAAATGCAATTAATATATAAAGAGTCATACCGACATGTCCACTATTTAAATATTGTTTCATGAAAGGATATATAATAGAAAACTACTAGGAGTATGACTCATAGTGAATTGATTCTTTACATAAGTATGTATGATATGTCAAGGTATGTGATCAGTAAATAAGTGTATGCATAAATTAGACTTATAAGTTATTCCGGTAGTTTTCACTCATTATTTTGAATAGAAAACAATTGTTGACAAAATATTGGATTATATTTCCTAACGAGAAAAATTAAGTTGTACAAGTATTTAGAAAAAAAAAGAATATCTATTGCTCTTATGAAGTAATAGGATTGAAAATTCTTAACATAATCTTTAAGATAAAAAAGAAGTAAAAATGGAATATAAAATATAGTGTATTGCAAAATATTTATCCATTGAAAACTCTTTTAGGAAAATATTCAATGTGGTAACATCTCACCATTTTTGTTTTTGCTCAATCATCTACAATACAATAGTGTAGTTGCTATTTATACTCTATCGTAATGCATATATATCTTGTGCATGCTTGATTTTAATAGATTAATCTGCCTGAAGTTGGTAGTAAAAGACTAAAGGTTAAAACTTGGAGAACTAACAAAACTTTGTTTCTGTCCATAGGTACATGGTTGGGGAAGTTGAAGAGAAATATGAAGATGGAGCTGTAGCTCAAGATGGTACAACATGAAGACGAAGATAACAAGAACCCAAGGAAATGATGGGTTCTTCCCTTTAATATTTTTCTTTCAATTTCATGTATGTGTACCTCTTTATTAAGTAAACATAAGTTACATCCCACGACTTGTGTGGGATAAAATGGATTTATTTAAGAATAAATGACATTAATTTCTATAACTGAGTTGTATTATTCATTCTGCATTCAGTTTTGTCATAAATATTGGTTGTATAATCAACTAAACAACTCAATACATACTTAATAACACTTCAACATAAGTAAATACTAAGATTTGATGTACATGTAACTCATTAATGTATTCTTATGCATGCAATCAACAACTCTATTTGTTGTTATGGGATGAAAAATCCAACATCTACTATGATTCATGCCTTCATCAAGGTTATGCACTAGTCCTTCGAGGCTTCCGTATTTCTTTTCTGAAGATGAATGTGAGTAACATCACATGTGAGGTGTTTCATTATGAAACAACACACATAGTTTCATATTGCATTTCTATTTTAATTTTCTATAACTCAAAACATTAAGAAACCTTCCCTATTTCCCTTAGCTACATCCATCACATCAATTATTTTAATCTGAAACAAAGTTTTGAGTTTCCCATTTTGCATGAGAGTAAAATTGCTGACAATTATCCTAATAGATGCAACACATACATTATAGGGGTTAGCTTTCCAATATGAAAAAAGGTTACCCATTGTAAAGGAAAGAATACATATACTTTTGAAAGGATTGTGTAATGATAGTATTTTTATGCTTCAACTAAGAAGTGAAGAGTGAAAACTTATTTCTATAAAATATTTTAATTCAAAAATGGAGTAAGTTTGTTGGTGCAATACAGGTTAAGAATGGACCATTTGGATGAATTTGATACAGGTTAAAATTATACATGGTGAGGAATATTTCTATATGAATTTCAATGGTATTTCCTCACCTATTATAAAGTGCACGAAGGGATAGGAGTTTGTACATGGGAAAAGGTATTACTAGATAGTTGTTAATTTATTACAAAAATAGTGTCAGAGGAACATGTTTTGCTACATTGAAAAATGTGAAAAAAGTAGTTCTTTGTGTTGAAAGATATGAGCTATTTTCAATGGAAAAAGAAAGTTTACTTTCATTATGAAGTTTTTTACTGTAAACGAGAAAAAATGAAATATAAAAGTTGTAAGAAGTTGAAATTGTATGGTTAGAAGACTTAAATGTAAAGAAAAGATGTTATAGTTAGTTTTAATGTATATATGTTCAAGTGAAAATGTGAACAAGAAAAAAATTTGAAGTATAATGTTGTGTTGATATGTTGCATTTTTGTAATAACAAAATAATATCAATGTAGAAGTAGATATAAATTATTTATTTTTACTCTTAGAATTCTAAGAAGATTAGTTGAGAAAAATGGAAATGATTTTGTAAGTAGTTGTTCTTTTATTAGAATTGATAATGTTTAAAATGAGAAGTTTTCATTAAGAAATGATCAAATCGAAATAAATCTCAAAACTGGAAACTTTAGGTGCAAAAAATTAAGTTTAGAATGTATTTTAGAACTTTGTAGTAAATTTTAGTTTTGTGAAAATCTCATATTTTAGGTTTTGTTTCTTAGAAACAGGATCGCCACCCTGTGTAGTGCAGTGGTCACGTAACTGCCGCTCAAGCAAGGTGGAAGTCTCAGAACTGCCGCTCCATAGGGTAGCAGTTCATGGTTTGTCACCCAGGTAGGGAGGTGGTCCCAGGACCGCTGGCTTGCTCTAGGTAGTGGTTTTGTCACTTACGACAGAACTTCTCGGATCCGATCCTGTGCATAATTTTTAACTGGTTTATACTAAATTTTAAGTTGTAAATTTAACTAGGAAACTTCTTGCAAGCAAACAATGCTCAAATCTTGTTGTATTAATTTTTTAAACCTAAAAATGCAAGATTAAAAACATTCTTTCTCATTTATATTTATGGGATTGGTTTTTCCCTAATAGAAAACCCCAAATACATATAGTTTGGAAATAAAACAAGATTGGTAGAGGAAAATCCCTCCGAATCCTTGAATGAAAGAAATTACAACAATAATAAAACTACAACTAAAATAATCTAAACTAGATCTCCTTGTAGAATCGTCCATAGCTCTTTCTCTCTTGCTCTGATGGCTTCCTCTTCCCAACCTATAATTTTAGTAGAACAAATAGGCCAAATGGGGGAAATAGAATAAAGGAAAGGCTTTAATAAAATTCATAAGGATTTTAGGGCTAAGTTTGGAACCCTAGAATCTAGTGGCCATGATGGTTTTGATGTAAGGGTGGAGGATTTCATCTTACTTTTGTTTGGTCGAAATGTATTTTAAATGTTTAAATTAAATCCTTAAGGGTATGTGTAGATGTGTGAATGGGGCCATTTAATTGCCTTGGGGTGTAAATTCTTTATTAGTTCTTATTATGTCGTAAGAGATTAAAAAGGGGGGGGAATTTAAACTATTACGATAATAAAAAAAACTAAATTAATTAAGAATGAAGTTAGTTATATTTGGATTGAACATTAATTAAGAAAAGAAAACAATTAACCAAGTAAATTAAACTATGACACCTTCCTAGTTGGCTTTTAATTAATCGACCTTAGAGGTAAAGAAAATTTAAAATGTAATCATTTAATTAGACCTGGGCCATCAATCTTAAGTTGAGTTAGTAAGGTAAGTTAATTTAACGAACCTTAAGGGTTAAACATCCTTGTAACCTTCTTTTAAGTAAAAAAAAAGTGACAATTTTTGGGTTAGATGTTAGGTTGTAGCGTGTTCTTAGAGCGTCATTTTTGTGGGTGTTACACTTGGTATTAGAGCCATGGGTTTAAAGATTCAACCCTCAGGCACACCTTGAAAATATGAAACATAAACATTTAACCTAGTGCAAAATTGGTTTCTTTTAATGTAGAAAATCATAATGTCTTAAAATTGTATAATTTATAAAACATAGAAAATTGAAACAAGACCTAGAACAATGAACTAACTCTTGCCTTGATTTGTGCAGGAGGCATGGATCAGACGAGGATTCTTTTCACATGGACATATATATACGACCTCCAGAGTAGTTTATAGTGGCCATTCTAAATAGTTTAAAATAGTTTTCAAAGGAGAAAGAAGTTTGCATGCACATATGCAATTTGGAGTTGTTTCAAAACAAGCTTACAAGGCCACCAATTAACGTCTTCAAATGAGAAAATTAAATCAAGAAATGCAACATTATTTTAGAGGTATAATGCATTGTAGGGATTGTAAGAGATACAAAATATATCAACAATCAACAGTTTGACTAACCACTTTGATTTTGAAATTATATGCATTTATGCATTGGCTGGAAATATTAAAGCAACAAAATTGAAATCAAGTAAGAGAAAGGACTAAAAAATATGATCATGCAAACATGTAGGGAGCACTGAATGAAGAAGGGCCATATTTGATCAGATACTCAGTTGAATACAAGTACACAAATTGCAAATTTAGTATTAAACAACATGATATATAAATCGTGTTGCGTTACATCTTTTGAAAGATGGAGCAACCACTCTACTGGATTACCAAGGAGATAATGTTTCAAGGAAACTCGGCTTGAGAGGAAATTGGGTTATATTTTGAGGAGCAGTTTTTAGGAGAATTTAGAACTTCCAAACTTCAAATGCTAATTCATAATACTTGGTAAGTCTAGAATTTCATGAAGTACCATCAGTTTCCACCCATAAAAATGGCTATAAGAGTATTATAGTGAACTACTGGATTAGTACTAGGAAAATCGACTATATGGCATAACAGTGAAATATTTGCAGCTAAGAAATTCAGAATTTGGATCTGGTATGCCTGAAGACCCTATGATTTGGGTCAACATCTAATTGTTAAGTTTAAAATTTGTTCCATATACATGAGGGAAGACATAATAGGCTAGATTACAGAGTGCAGAAATAGCTAGAATCTAGCAATATGTAGGATGACAGCTCGAGCCATGATCAACTCACAACTACTCGTGGTCAATACAGATTTTAGGACAGGATTCATTTAGGCCACCATAGCAGTAAAAAAAGTAGCATGAGCTCAGGTACCTTGAGTTTCAAGTACCTCGTTAAATATTGTGAAAGATACACAACAAAGGCATAAAGTATGCGACCTCATCCTGTGGGAATAAAACTGAGCCAAAATAGGAGTTGGAGCCGACAATTTGAAATCATACAGGAGCACATCAAGCACATACCTCATCATTACATAGCTGAAGAGTGAACATGATGGCATAGCTCAAAATTACAAAACTAGAGTTAGGAGTTAACAGAGCTGCATCTGTACTAAAGAAAATCAACCCAGATATGTTAAAATAGTGGTGTTGTAGTGCACCATTAAATTGGGTCATACTCTCCTTTAAAGAACCGTTAGAATACAAGGGTAAGACATAGATCTCAGAGCCTATTCATATGGAGATAGTGGCACATGTTAATTAAATTGAATCTACACATTAATTAATAGCCTCTAGGTTGAGCACCAGAGTCACCATGATAGAGACCACCTGTACTCTTCATGACCTATTTCAAACCTCATATGATGAACTAAGATTCCAAGTCTAAACCTGATTCTTTAAATACACTATGACTTAGTCTAAACCTAGACTTACACTCCTATTAACAAACCTAGGAAAGGAATCCTACTTGGGATCTTGCTATGATCTATCACTCAAGACTTAGAAGAAGGTCTGTAGACTATCATAGCCAACGAATGTGAAATGGATTTGAGACTATTTTTGGCTAACCTAGAATATTCGAATGCCTTGACAAATGGCTAGTTATGGTCTCAATCGATGTCGGTCACCTGGACTGGTTGTCTGCACATAGAGTTAGATAGCACTGTTTCCAAAAGCCTTTTCCCAATTTGGTACGAATAGATCTAGGAGTATAGTCTTATTTGTATCAAGAGACTTAGGAGGCACTCAAATTTCTATTCAGCATCATATAGGAAAAAGAAGACTTACAGCGGTGAGCACTACCAACATCGATCACCATGTCATCATCCCTCTTCAACGATCAGTGACATTCACAACAGAGAGGCATGGAGGTCTGAAATGGACCATCAACACAAATGATAACAATTCTTCATCTCTGAGATCTCTTATTTTACCATCTTTATCACCTATGTAGCTACTAATCTATTCCTCTGCAACGTGAGATAGATTTCCACATAGATCTAGTCTCGGGCACAGAGCCTATCTCACGAGCCCCTTATCAGATGACTACTGCTGAGCTATGTGAGCTCAAGTTGTAGCTACAGGGCCTTATGGAGAAATGCCTAATCGGTCCTAGTGTATCCCCTTGAGGTGCACCGGTGATCTTTGTGAAGAAGAAGGATAGATATTTGCAATTATGTATTGATTACCACCAGCTGAACAAAGTAAGGATCAAGAATCGTTACCCGCTTCCATGCATTGATGATTTATTTGATCAGATGAAGGGGGCCATATTTTTCACCAAGATAGATCTTAACTCAGGGTATCATCAGCTCAGGATCACAAAGGTGGATATTCATAAGACTTTTTTTTGTATGAGAGATGGCCACTATGAGTTCATAGTGGTACCTTTTGGTTTGACGAGAGCCCCTGTAGTGTTCATGAGATTTATTAATGGGGTGTTCAGGAAATTTTTAGATCACTTCATGATCATCTACCTTGATGACATTTTGATTTACTCATGTACACATGTGGAGCACGAGGAGCACCTTCTCTAGGATCTTCAGTGTCTTTGTGAGTAGCTTCTTTATGAGAAGTTAGAGAACTATGCATTCTTTCAGAAAGAGGTGCAATATTTGGGCCACATCATTTCTGGGGAAGGTATGGTAGTCAATCCTCCCAAGATTCGAGCTGTCATGGATTGGCTAGCACCCACTAGTGTTACCAAGGTGCACAGATTCATGGTTTTTGTAGGATATTATAGGAGATTTGTTAAGAACTTTTCTCAGATCATGCACCCCATCACTTCCATTCAACGGAAAGGGAAGAAGTTTGTTTGTTCAGACAGATGTGAGCAAGCCTTCAGGATAATGAAGGAATGTCTCACAACAATGCCTATTCTAGTAGTGCCAGATCCTCAGGGTGAGTTCTATGTTCACACATATGCTTCTATGGTAGGACTTGGAGGTGTGTTAATGTAGGAAGGTAGAGTACCTGCTTTTGAGCCTCGTAAATCTCAAGGATTATGAGCTCAATTAACTAACTCATGGTCTTGAGCTTACAATAGTTATGCATGCCTTGTTGCGGTGGAGACACTTTCTTCTTGGTGGGAGATTTACACTCAGGACTGATCACTTGAGTCTCTACCACCTCTTCACACAGTCCAATCTCAATGCTTGTTAGCAACATTGGATGGAGTTTCTTTGTGAGTATTATATGGAGATAGAGCATGTGAATGGGAAGGAGAATATGATTACAGACACCTTTAGTAGATGGAGACACATGGATATGGCTACTTTAGTGAGCACATATTTATGGAGCCAGAGGAGAGATTGAGTCCTAGAGACCCCTTTAGGGGAGATTTGATGGATTTTAATTAGAGACAGATGATCTTCTGAGACACGGAGGTCAAATATATGTTCCTAGAGATGGAGGCTTGAGACAAGACATTTTTATAGAAGCTTGTCAAGCATCTTATTCAGCCCATCTAGGAGTGAAGAAGATGTAGGCCAGTTTGAGATAGTTATACCATTAGAGAGGACTTTGGAGAGATGTGGCTTAGTTTGTGTCACGTTGTTTAGATTGTCAGAGGGTAAATGCTGAGCATCAGAATCTAGCTGGCCTTGTTTTTCCTCACATCATTCTGGAGTGGAAGTGGGACACCATTTCCATGGAATTCATTATTGGGTTACAAATGTCGAGATACCACCACGACGTCATCATGGTCACGGTGGATAAATTGATGAAAGTGGCTCATTTTTCTCTGGTGAAGATGACCTATACAACTAGTGCAGTGGCACAGGTATATCTTGATGAGATTGTTAGATTACATGGGATTCCATAGAAGATCATTTACGACCATGATCCCTTATACACTTCCCACTTCTAGACCACCATGCAACATGCTCTCAGGACTAAGATCAACTTCAGCACAACATATCACCCTGAGATAGATGGACAGACTAAGCGGGTGAATCATATCATGGAGGATATGGCATGTAAATTATGGATCATCAGTCAAGATGGGAGGAGTATCTGTACATGTTGGAGTTTTCCTACAATAATAGTTTCCATAGTTTGAAAGGTATGGTTCTTTTTCATGCATTATATAGAAGAGAGTGCAAGACACCTCTGAGTTGGGACAGGTTAGATGGCATGGTTTCTCTTGGGCCAACATTACTATAGGATATGGAGCATCAAGTTATCTTGATCAGGGAAAGATTACAGGAGGCATAGGAAAAGCAGAAGAAGTATGTAGACCAGTATAAGATAGATCATAGTTTTGAGGTAGGCACGAAGGTTTTTCTTCGTGTCAGACTGCATAGGAGCCCTATCCATTACAGAAAAGGTTGTAAGCTTGCTCCTAAGTTTTTGGGTCCCTTTGAGATCTTGGAGTGTATCAGTCCTTTGGCCTATTGTCTAGTGTTGCCACCTATCTTATCTTACATCGATGATTTGTTTCATGTTTCTGTGCTTAGGAGATATATTTTTTATCCTTATCACATGCTATATTAGACCACATTTCAGGTGTAGGATCAAGGAAAGGTGATCATGGAGCCCATCAACATTATAGAGCATAGGACCCTGAGGCTTCGCGGAAGAGAGATTGACCAGGTTTAGGTCTAGTGGAATAGATATGATGAGACTACGGCTACATGGGAGGATGTTAAATTACTATGAATTCATTTTCCACACCTGTTCTAGTGACTTCTAGGAGGAATTCAAGTCTAAGGGGAGGGGGATGTACTGCCCACTTCCCTTTCGAAACCTTTTTGATTATTGATTTTGATACTGTCGACTACACTTATGGATATTATTACATCTTTTTTTAGCATGATACTAGATTTTAGAAATACTAGACTTTTTTTGATATCGACTCATAAATGATGCATGTGGATTATTAGAGACATTTTATATTGATGTTGATATATTGTTGACATGGTTATTTATATATGTTTCTGACATATGATATATTTTTTCATATTGAGTAGACATTTAATAATTGGATTAATGTTATGATCATTTTGACATGGATGAAATGTAGAATAGAAATGTTGCTAGAAATTGTAAATGACATCGTAATTTCCTAGATGATATTTGATTCACATATAGACGAATTTTGAATTATTGTATATTTTATCATAGATGTTTTTAATGTTTCCATGATGCCGAAGGAGGTATTTAGGTGTTTTTTAGGTAAAATTATTCACAACAAACATCGGGGGATTGGAGACCAACCACATTAGAATTCTAGGTGAATTCGACAAGGGTAACCATGGCAACATGTATTCATGTGTTTGTTTGAATTGGTTATGGGGAAATTTTGACCAAGGGGTTATGTTTTGTGTTTTATTTAGTTTACTTTAGTGATGTTAGGATGTGATTTTAGTGATGTAATTCATTGTATTATTTATTTGGATTTTGATGTATGTATTTTACCCCTTTATTATTAATGGGTTGTATTATCTTAATTAAGATAATTTTACCTTCTCCTAAAATAATTAAAGATGTTACCAAAGGAATGCATTTATTAGACTATATTTCTCTTGGATTTTTTAATGTAAGTTGATTGCTTGGGGATCTTGAGTGTTGTACACTCTACTCCTTCATAGAAATTCGAATTTGGCCTTAGAGAATATTTTTGGAGGTTTGTGGGAAAAGTCAAGCTTGTCCCACACCTCTTAAATTTCTATACCAACCCTACCTATGGGTTGCGGGGTAAAAATTATACCCCATTAGGTGTTTTTTGAAGATAAAAAGGTAAAATGTTTATTGCACTTCCTTTCTTGTAATTAATTTTGTCCGTAGGGGGTGTGGGCTTAGATTGTGTGTGTAAGTAAAATTTTATTCCTTCAACCACTTATTAATTGTGCATTCGTATATGAGGTTGACTAAGGTGATGTGAAGGGGAGAAGAAATGAGGTGACATCCTACTTGGAGCCACATCATCCTCCTCGCTCCCTTTTCTATTTGTTGAAGTTCTTTTGCTTGCTTGGGGGTTACTTTATTATTTTGTGCTCTTGCATTTTTAATATTTAGAGGATTTTGGAGATCTTGTGGTCTTGGTTGGAGATTTTTTGTGTTTTCTTAGGTTTCAAGGAGCTTGAAGATTGAATCTTGGAACAAGATCTACTTTATAAAGGTAGGATATTTTCTCTTGCGCATATTTTTCCTTCATTTGTGTAAATGTGTTTGTTATTTTGTGTGCTTTGGAATGCTTTTGGGGTTCTTGGGTATATTATGTAAGTGTGGTGTAGGAGGATAGTATGGGGAGAATTCATGTAGGGAGGTATAAGAGTTATTTTATGATTTGGAGGGAGTTTGGGTGGGTGCTCCACTTTGGACAAGAAATGCTTGCATTTCTTACTAGTTCTTGTATGAGGGAGGCATAAGAGTATGAGGGAGGTATAGGAAGTACTTGAGGGAGGAATAAGAGTATGTAGGGGATTTGTGATATGCATTTGAGGTTTTAAGGCGGGCACTCTTTTCCCATTGGGAGGCATAAGTGGCCTCCCCATAAATTCTTTCTCCTTTGGCCTTCATTTAGAAGCCTTGTATATTTTTGTTGCTTTCCTTCTTGTGTTATAGTTTGAGATTGGTTGTGTTTGGAATGGTTGTGAAATACTTGGTTTAGTGTTGTGAAATCTTGTTTGTTTCCATGGTTGGATCTACCTTTCATTGTAATGTGGTTGGGGCTCAGGGGCCAATGAGGAGGATAACTTCACCTCCTCATTGGGTATTTTGGTTCGGTGGAGAGTGTTGCCTCTCCCCCCATTTTTTTGTGAATCAAACATATCATAAAGGAACTATCTTGTTTGTGTTGTGAAGCTTGGAGCTTATGGTGGAGTCCCTAAGAAGATCTTTCTTGTAATAAAACTCCCTTAGTGTCATTCCCACTTAGAGTGGAGGAACTTGTAATATTGTATTTATTTTTTTAGCTTACATTATTGTATGATTTCTCAGTACAAGTGGAGGACATTGTATTGATCTTGTGAATAAAATTGCATTAAAAAATTGTTATTAAAGTTGTATTGTATGTGGAAAGAAATAAATAAGAAAATAAAGAAGAAAGATTTGTATTATAGAGTTGTTTTGGCAAAAAGAAAAGGAAGTAATTCTCTTTATTTGAAATCTTGGTTTTATTGTGAGAAAATTAGTTCGTTGTGTTAAAAGATATGAGCTATTTTCAATGGAAAAAAAAAGTTTACTTTCATTATGAATTTGTTTACTGTAAATCAGAAAGAAGGTGTTATCCCCGAATCACAGCACCCCTGTGCATATACCTGAACTCAAAGTGTGATTGGATAACATGGGTACTATCTCCAAGTTGTGGGACTTGCTACTTGAGATAGACCTCCAGAGAAAGTTGGTTCTTGCTCCTAAACTACCTGCCACAATCTACTCTAATGCAGGATAAGCTAACTGTTCTAATCTAAATTTCTAATGGACCAGGGAGAGAGAATACATAAAATGAAAGCCTACACTAAAGCGGTGATACACCAGAAAAGGAGGGTGTGAGAGTAATCTCCAAATGTGTGAAATACAGAGGGAAAGTGCACACTAGAAGAGGTGATGACAGTTCACCATAATCTAGCAAAATGCATTCACAACAATATTCCAAGCATACACAATGTTAGTGAATCCTACAAGAACATAATAATAGACACAATATTCTTGTAGAAAGATAAAAGGGGCAAGAAGAATGCAAGAAAACACAGTAGGGGAAGATACATCCACAAACTTTGTATTTTATTGCTTCCTGGTATGCACAGTTCAGTCTATTACAGGATAAGGGCCTGGATCCCCATGCAAGGAGTCCACTACAAGGGCCTATAACACATTGGCTTCACAAAGCAATTTTGACAGAGCTTTGCTACCCAAAAAACTCTCCCTTTTACAATGAGCCCAACACTCCAATTTATAGAAAAATGAGAGGGAGAAGAGAAGGGAAAATGGAAATCCAAAAAATTGTCCTTCAACCACCTATAATAATCATTAAATTGAGTGAAATGATTGTATATTACTTGAAAAAGGCTCCCCATACTGTCCCATGTGCTGCAGTAGAGAAAGAATGATGACCATGCCTCTTAATTGCACTCCCAGCTACCAAATAAAACACTGTTTTGAACCTGGCCACGTTTCCTTAAAAAAAATCAATCAATTTCTCATCAAATCCAGAATTTCTTGATTGCTTTGCATCAGGCTTGGAGCCACGATTCCAACGGTACCAATTTTGTGCGATTTCGTTGAGAAATGCAAAAGTTTTGGCCTTTTGAGTGCGGGCAGCTATTTTGGGTCTGGCAGGCGTTTTCTGTCATTTGACGGGAATGAACATTAACTAACTGTGGCATAGAGGACGTCGTGCTCGTTCCAGAAAGTCCAATTTTGTGAAAGTCGGAGCTCAGAGTCAAAAGTTATGGCCGTTTGAAGTTTTACAGGTCAAACGTTAACTTTTCCTCTTCTGTCTTTGGCCAATCCGCGCTTTCGCATCCCACGCGTCCCTCATGTACTTTTGTCCCGGCTGTCCTAGACTAACCTTCACCCATTTCACACTTTTGCATCCCACGCGTCCCTTGCGTACTTTTGTCCCGGCTGTCCCAGACGAACCTTCGCCCATTTCGCGCTTTCACGTCCCACGCGTCCCTCGCATACTTTTGTCCCGGCTGTCCCGGACGAACCTTCACCCATTTCGCGCTTTTGCGTCCCACGCGTCCCTCGCGTACTTTTGTCCCGGCTGTCCTGGATGAACCTTCGCCCATTTCGCGCTTTCGCGTCCCACGCGTCCCTCGTGTACTTTTGTCCTGGCTGTCCCGGACGAACCTTCGTCCATTTCGCGCTTTCGCGTCCCACGCGTACTTTTGTCCTGGCTGTCCCGGAGACTAAGACTTAGCCATTTTTCGTGATTTTTCCTAGCCCGAGCCTATCTTGTGCAACCTTTTCACATTTTTTCAGAGCTTGCTCTTTCTTTCATGGCCAGGGGAGTTAGAAAAATTCTGAGGGGACCCCAGCAACATGATGCTTTGCCTTGAATCAATATAATTGCTTGGGACTAAAGAATTTGATGCATGTTATCAAAATTTACCTTGGGGGGTGAATTTTGGATAACAGAAGGAAATATAGAAGTTGTAAGAAGTTGAAATTGTATGGTTAGTAGACTTGAATGTAAAAAAAAGTTGTTATAGTTAGTTTGAATTTATATATGTTCAAGTGAAAATGTGAACAAGGAACAAATTTGAAGTATAATATTGTGTTGATATGTTCCATTTTTGTAGTAAAAAAATAATAACAATGTAGAAATAGATATAAATTCTTTATTTGTACTATTGGAATTCGAAGAAGATTAGTTGAGAAAAATGGAAATGATTTTGTAAGTAGTTGTGATTTTTTTAGAATTGATAATGCTTAAAATGAGAAGTTTTAATTAAGAAATGATCAAATTGAAAGAAATCTCAAAACTGGAAACTTTAGGTGCATAAAATTAAGTTCAGAATGTATTTTATAACTTTTTAGTAAATTTTAGTTTTGTGAAAATCTCATATTTTAGGTTTTGTTTCTTAGAACTAGGACTGCTGCCCTGTGCTGAGCGGCGGTCATGTAACCGCCAATCAGGAAAGGCGGCAGTCTCAGAACCACCACTCCATAGGGTCGTATTTCATGGTTTGTCACCCAGGTAGGGCAGTGGTCCAAGGATCACTATCCTTCTTTGGGTGGTGGTTCTATCACTTACGACAGAACTTCTCGGATCCGCACTTGTGCATTATTTATAACTAGTTTATACTAAATTTTAAGTTGTAAATTTAACTACGAAACTTCCAGAAAACAAACAAAGCTCAAATATTGTTGTATTAAACATTTAAACCTACAAATGTAAGATTAAAAACATTCTTTTTCATTTATATTTATGGTATTGGGTTTTCCCCCAATAGAAAACCCCAATACATATAGTTTGGAAATAAAACTAGATTGGTAGAGGAAAATCCCTCCCAATCCTTGAATGAAAGAAATTACAATAATAATAAAACTACAACCAAACTAATCTAAACTCAATCTCCTTGTAGAATCCTCCATATCTCTTCCTCTCTTTCTCCCATGGCTTCCTCTTCCCAACCTGTAATTTTAGCAAAACAAATAGAACAAATGGGGGAAATAGAATAAAGGAAAGGCTTTAATAAAATTCATAAGGATTTTAGGGCTAAGTTTGGAACCCTAGAATGTAGTGGCCACAATTTTTTTGATCTAAGGGTGGAAGATTCATCCTACTTTTGTTTGGTAGAAATGTATTTTAAATGTTTTAATTAAATCCTTAAGGGTATGTCTAGATGGGTGATTGGGGCCATTTAATTGCCTTGGGGTGTAAAGTCTTTATTAGTTCTTAGTATGTTGTTAGACATTAAAAAAAGTGGGGGGGATTTAAACTATTTCGATAATAAAAAAACTAAATTAAGCATGAATTTAGTCATATTTGGATTGAACATTAATTAAGAAGAGAAAACAATTAACCAAGTAAATTAAACTATGGCACCTTCTTAGTTGGCTTTTAATTAATTGACCTTAGAGGTAAGGAAAATGTAATATGTAATCTTTTAATTAGACCTGGGCCACCAATATTAGGTTGAGTTAGTAACGTAAGTTAATTTAATGAACCCTAAGGGATAAACATCCTTGTAACATTCTTTTTACCTAAAAAAAGATTAGTTGCAATTTTCGGGTTAGGTGTTAGGTTGTAGCGTGTTCCTAGAGCATTGTTTTTGTGTGTGTTACAACACACATAGCTGAATTTTTCCTTTTTCAGTTTACTTAAATTAAAACATAATTAAACTATAAATACCTTCTAGTTGGGTTCAGTCATCTATTCCCTCCATTGAAAATAAAGTTTTGAGTTGCCCATGTTTACACAATTACAAAAATTGTAAACATGTAGTAAAGTGAACCATATGCAAGAAAGTGTAAGGAAAAGTAAATGAAACTAAGACAATCCAGTCTGGTGTGGATTGATGGAATGTAATTGAAGATGAATGGTTATAGTTGTGTGACTCTCGAGTGGATGGAAATGTATACTATGAGTTTCATATGTTTATGCCCCTCAGCAATGAAGAATTAAACATAAATGAGAGTGGGTAATCAGGAAGTGTTTATAATGTGTGTGGTGTGAAGTGCACTATGTTAAATACATGAATAATTTATCTGACATTAGTGAGACATGAGTGACTCTTATAGTCGAAGCATATATCATGATAAAATTATTGAAGGAGTGATGATTTATCTTAAAATCCTATATCAGTATATGATGAGTGGAATAGGTGATTATAATGCAAGTGCCAATGTTGATGTCTCCTATGATGTATAGATAATAGGAGTGGTGATGTAGCCTAAATCATAAACCAATACAATATGATATAAGGTGTGACCGTGTAGCCTATGACATGTTTCACTAACATAGAATGTCACATGATGGTATATTGAGTGATGAACATGTGATGGGTGTGTTGTCCATTTGTGATTTATACCCTCAACAATTAATTATGGACCTTGAGGCTAGAGTGCATCATAGGGTAGTGAGTGCACCACGTGAGTAGATGAATATAATAGCCAATGTATGTAGTAGATGATGAGAAGAGATGAGCATATGTTGTGTGTAATGTTTAATGGGAGATGCATAGTATGTAAGGAGAGATGTGTAGACAACCTATGTATAGCCAAATGTGTGATGAAAAATGTGTAGAATGTGTATGGTGAGTAGGTGTAAACAAAATGTACAATATACTATGTAGGATGCAAGACATATGATGTGATATTCTTGAATAGACATGTTGTGTGGTAGATATTGTGGAGTGTGTGTAGGGTTCATGTGTGTACTAAACATTCAATAGTCAACTATGAATTAAAGAACAAAAATGAGTCATCAGGAAATGATCGATGCTAAGATGTGTGATGAGAATGCCTATGCTAAGAGTGTTATGTATGATTATGCAAGATGGGTCATCACTAAGATATGGGGGGAGATGTGTGTTTGATGGTTTCCCCCCAAGTGTGTGGGGGGTAATGTGAATATGTACCACTCTCGAGGAGATCCTCATTTTCATGGTTGAAACCTACTAGAGAAACATCATAAACATGGTAAGAAATAAAGTGAGGTGCGCCATACAAATATCCATAACAAAGTAGTTTGTATACATTCATTATATATTCTTCATCACTGAATGATTTCGGTAGAAATCCGTGTGCATGCCACTAAGAAATATTCTGAGCATAAGTAGGAGATGAGTCATTGGTAAAAGAAATATTTCCAAATGGCATAAGAAATGTAATTGAAGTATGATTTGTTTCTAGAGTACTACCAATATAGTTAAGCTAATATTACCCAAGTTTGAGTGGAGAGTCACGAGGGGTAGGTACAATAAAGACCATAAAATTAAAAACACGTAGGCCATAGGAAGTTGTAACATGAAAATAACCATGATAAAGATGTGATAAATGAAGAGGTGGCAAGATTTCATTAAGTTTCATGCCAATCCTAACCAAGCCCTCTTGTGTGAAAATAATATATGAAAAATTGTTGTTAACTGGAATGTGATGGAAAAATTAATTGCTAATGAACAACAGACATGTTAGAGGGGGAAGAGGAATTTTAGCCTGTGGAGTAGAAGATGAAACATCCTCTAAATTTTTGAAAATCCCTTGATATAGTATCATAGAATTAGTAAAGGGAGGGGTCTTGAATTTATATTCACTCGGGCTATTTGCCAAAAAAGGTGTTAGGAATTCTATGGTTTACTGATTTTAGTATGGCTTTCCATTTATGCTTTGTAATTTGTAAAGGTTAATGGTAAATTTTAATAAGGATAAATTTGGGAGGCTAGTAAGCTAAAGTAAGCTAGTAAGCTAAAGTAATAAAACAATAGTGTTTCTTTCTTATTATTGTTATTGTTGGTTTGTTAAAACCATTTGAGAGTGTTGGAACATAATTATTTACGTAGTTTTTATCCTCCACTCCTATTTAATGGAGTATTTGTAACAGAGATTGTAGTGTAGATTATTACATTAATATAATATTCTTGTGTGGAGTTTTATTTTTTGTTAAATCACATTATATTATCTATCTTTATAAAAAATTTAATGGTGTTTTGATATATCAATATTGTGTAGATATTTCATTTGGGATCAGAGCTGACTAAGGCTCTCCAAAATGAATGGAAATATGAATATGTCTAAAGAAAATTTTAGAGAAAAAAGAATATATGGTGTCATGAAATTTTCCATAGGTGGTCGGCACCGATTTCTAAAAAATACAGTCAGTGGCTATCAATTTTCCATAAACGTCGTTGATTCTAGACCTGTAACTCAATGTCTCATCATTAGGAAAATCTCCAACTATTTTTCTGAACCTCCATTGATTCCTTTAAAATATACAGTGATTCTCTACACCATTGGAAATATTTTGAAACCACATTTCTGACAATTTATATTTGGTAAAATAGAGCTACAATTCTCATTTTATCATCAAAATATTGAGTACTTCTTTTTATCTATTGTTTTTTACTGATCAATGGAGACATCTATAGTACCAGTAGATAAATTCACTGGTTTCAATTTTCACACATGGAAAGTGAAAATTTTGATGCATCTTATGAATAATAATTTGTGGGGGATTATAAATGGGTAGGAGAAGAAACCATCATATATAGTTAATGAATTAAAATGGGAAACAAAGGATGATAAAGCCAAAGTCATTTTTGGCTTAGCTCTTTCAGATTCAGAATTACACTATGTTGAACTTGATAAACCATCAAAGGAAATGTGGGACAATATAAGTAAGTTATTTAGTGAAAAAGATGTAAATGCAAAATTTTCCTTAAAAATTCAATTGTTTAGATTCAAAATAGATGACTAGGTCTCCATGTATAGTCACATTAATGCTTTAAGATCACTAACTAAAAAATTAGCTGAAGTTAATGCTCCAGTTGATGAAGAGGATACAAAATCAACTTTACTAAATTATTTTCCTTCCAAATAAAGTCATGTAGTTTTTCCTCTTTTCTCCATGTCCTCTAAAATTCTTGAAGACGTGATTTCAGATCTTTTATCTGAAGAGGATAACTAAAGAAGATGTACAAGAATAAAAATCCATGTACACGAAAAAGAAACATAAAAACTTTACTAAAAAGGAAAGTGACGTGTAGTGTTTCTATCATTAGAAAAAAGGTAATATTACCACATTATAAAAAGTAAAGGTCGGAGATGCACTTAGAGGGAAGGTTATAGGTGAAGAAAATATAGCCACTAATGAAGATTCACAAGGAGAAGATGAACCCACAAAAGAGGAGTGCAGATATGTGTTTGTTGATTTTCTCTCATCAGCCACCTATGATGGGGAAATGCCATTGGGTTGGTGACATGTGTGTGTGTGTGTGTTTGTGCATGTGTGTGTGTCGTTTTGTTCTTTCTATAGCATGTGTTAAGACTTCATTGTGTTTTCTTATGGAAACTTCACATTGTGGGGTGAAAGACATAGTGTTTCAGTTTTTTGTGAGTGATAAATAAATTCAAAATCATAGATTCTGATAGATAACCTCTTGAATATTACCAATGATGAGAGTTGAGAAATTTAATGCAACATCATGATATTTTGGTTCTTGGCTCCACTCACAAACCATCTATAGTTGTGGGTTTTACTAATTTACTGGAAAAACTATCTATAGTTGTGGTTGTTGGTAAACAACTACGAAAACCATCTAGAGGTTTTTAGTAATTTCCTTGAAACCATCCACATCATGAGTAAGGTATGAAGAGGCACATTTCTATAGATATGGTTTCCCCATGTTTTCTCCAAGGGGAATGTTAGGAATTATTTTGTTTAGTGCTTCTCATATATTTTTATGCTTATTCTTTGTACTTTGTAAAATTTAGTGCTAAATTTTAATAAGAATAAATATTGGTGGTTAGTAAATTAGAATAATAAAACAGTAGTATTGTTTAATTATTATTGTTATTGTTTGTTTGTCTAAACCATTCAACAGTGTTCGAATAGAATTTGTTACGTAGTTTTTTATTCTCCACTCCTATTTAGTGGAGTATTTTGTAACATGGATTGTAGTGTGGATTATTCCAGTAAAATAATATTCTTGTGTGGAGTTTTATTTTGTGTTAAATCTCTATATATTATTTGTGTTTATTAAATATTTAATGGTATTTTTATAGCTAAATATAGTGGAGATATTTTTAAAAAATTCTTCAAAATAAGAGTCATCAACATCTAGATGAGTAATATTGAGTTGTCTTAATTCTTCATAAGTGATTTCAATGTCATCAACTTCATCATTAGAGTCCTCAAAATCATATTTATGAACATTATCATGTTGACTAGCTTGGTCAAGTAAGTTTCTAGGTGTTACATTGGGTGGGGAGATGGAAGGTTACATGATAAGTAGAGAAGAAGTGGTAATAGGAGCTGGTATGGTAGGTGAAATAATTTCCATGGTGTTAGTATAAATAGTTAGATTATTTGTGGATATAGACAAAGAAAGAGGGGTTCTAGACTGGGAAATACTATATGTATCAATAGTACCATATGGAATATGCTGAGGTGGGGGGATAGGAATACTAGTATGAGGGTATATATGCCAGAACTTGAATGGTTCAGGATCAATGGTGAGAATATGTTGACAACCATCATGCAAAAACTTGACAAATTGGTGAATAGTGGATGTAACTATTTGTATTACATGAATATATGGTCTTACTAGAAAGATATTAAATTTAAATGAGTTGTCTATAATTTATAATTCATTGAGAATGGCCTTACGGCCAACCTGAATGTGTAATAAAATAGTCCTTAGACATATGTGAGTGGTAGAGTCATAACTATAGATGATAGTAGAATTCTTAGTAATGAAAGTATCACTAATACCAATTTGTTTTATAAGAGAATTATCACATATATTGATAGGTGATCCATTATTAATAAGTACTCTTTTGATGAATTGTTTTCGTATGATGGTGGAAATAATTATTTTTTCATATTTCTTTTAGAAAATTGTGATAAATCTGCTTTGGTAAGGATATATGATGTGGAAGATTCTGAAGAGATTGTATGAGATGTGTAAAGGCTAGCACAAAGTTTTCATTTTCTATGTAAATGAAACAAAGTGATGGTTCTTGTGTTTGAAGACATTCAAGTGCATTACGCAATAAGTTGTAAAGATAAAAAGAAATTGAAGTATTTTTATGTTGTTCATTGATGTCATATCCTTTAAAAGAAATAGGAGGAGTTACAAAAGTGATGTGTAAAAAAATAGAAGTGGGTGGAGTTATAGGAGTATTAGGATGAATAAAAAGAGTAGTAAATACGTTGATATAGGAATCAACCCTAGGTGTAATAAAGCGAGGAGTATGTTGAGTACGCACACACATGAGATCAGAAAAAAATAATGACTATACCAGAGACCTTAGTAAATGCAAAAGTGTGATAAGATGATTGATCCATGACTTAATCACGTGAAGGCATGATCAGAAGTAAGGGATGGATGGGTCAGGTTCACCAAAATGATAAAACTAAAGTGGAATATTGAAACCAAATTTGATTTTAATCTATGTAGTAAATAACAAAAGTAAAATGTAGTAAATAATAGCTAAGTAGATAAAAAAACATTACACAAGTAACTAAGATAATGAAAATGTAAATCCCTAATGTGTAAGAAGGAAGAGGGATGAAATCAGGTGATTTGTAGAATATTCGGGACTATGTCATAGTGATGTGTAGAGAAACAAAATATAACAACGTCCACAAAGGAACTCTAGAAAGTGGATATTTAAGTTATCTAAGAATACCAGAGAACTTAGAAAAGGATAGGGATGCCCCAAGTATCCTTGTTTGAGATTTTGGTGCCTTCCTATTTGCAAGAACTCTAGAAACAAATTTCAAAGGGTATTTGTAATATATGGAACCTTCTCTTCTTGTCATGTGTATGCCGCTACACTTCATTGGATGTCACTGGTAATCAAGCATGAAAATAAGACCTGCTAAACACCAAGATGAGTATGAAATCCCTAAAAAATAAAGATTCAAACGAATGGGTTAGATTGACCTTAGCTTCCACAATGGGAGGCTTATGAATGGAGGGATGCACTACATTTGAAAGAAAAATGTAGTTCTAAGTGTGTGTGTGAAAATAATTCCCTAGATGCTCTAGTATGAGTCAAAATTTGTGAAGTTGAAAGAAATAAATAGATGTAGAAATGTAAAAATATGATGGACAGAATAGAAAATCCTCCCCTCCTATGAATAATGATGCAGATGAGCTAGTTTTTTCCCTTGTGATGGAGTTAGATGGATGTAATGGAGCTCCTAGATGCAGATAAAGTTGATGAAAGTTTAGGTGGAAAAGTATTTCTTAGTGCTTGGTCCCTCATTATGGTCTCATAACTTTATATTTATATGGTTATTTTGATCTAAACTTATAATTAACCCCAAAGATGATGAACATGAAAAATATCAAAATATCCAATGCCTAGAAAGTTCCCAAAAAGGGGAAGCAAAGTCAGAAAGAGACTGTGGCACCTAGAGGGGTCCAAGGCACCTAAGGTTCCCTATTCCTAGTTGGGCCCCCGAGACAAGAATAGAAAATATGATAACTTTATAAATAGACTCAGTGACGATGATTAAAAGATCATAAATGATGACAAAAAGAAAAATAAAATGGCCAAAGGATAGGAGTTAATTAGTCCTTTATTTACCTAAAACAATCTAAAAATTAGTATGAGACCATGAAAAAATAATACCCAAATGCACAATCTTGTGTCTACAGGTTGTCCTATGAATGATAAGCATGCAATTCATCATCTACCACCATCTTTCCTCTCATAATTAACTCCTAAAATTGAGTTTTAGAATCATTTTTGCAAGCGCAATCGACAACTCACATGCATTGCTAGTTATACATTTGCCTTAAGATGTAGTCCATATCCCTTTGTCTTCTCTCTACATATGTCTTAATCTTATAATTAGGGAGAGATGGTCATTTTTTTATATGCTTATGGTCACAATTATGTGGTTGTACAAAGGGAAGTCTTCATACAACCATGTGATGGATGTTGAGTTTTTGGAGTTCCAAAATTTTAACACTCCCAATAGTACACGGAAAAGATATTACATAAGATTTAAGGGAAACCATTTCACACAATAGACAAAAATCGGATCATTACTTTTCTGCTATAAGCATTCTAGATTCTGAAGAGGAACATGTAAAATCCTTCGAAAGAGTGAGGAAATATCACAACCACAAGAGGAGATCCCGAAGGAGTTTTGATTGAATTTTACATTAAATATCTCTGACAAAAGGCATATCTGATCTTCAATATCTTGTGGTGTGTGATCTATCATCACCAATCTGGAACTATGATAATTATCCACCAGGAACTCCTCGTGTTATGATTATTTACTAATGCACGACCTTTAGTTTGGTGGATGTAATCTTGAAATACAACAACAAACATAACACAAGAGTACCATAGACTATGATACAAAGCAATGATGAAAAATCTGAAATACAACTATAAAATATATTATTAACATGAGATTATTAGAATCTCACACATGAATTACTCTAAGTGTTACTAACTCCACTTGATTCCAACAATGGTTATGGGATAAACTTCACAATTACTCCTCTTGATGACTTCCTTAACACACCTTCACAAAGAATCCTTTATTCATAAAATAATTATTACAACTTTGCTCTATGATAAATGAGAGGGGATGGCCTCTCTATTTATAGGAAATCAGGCTTATCCATCCTATCTCTAAGATAGGATAGGAAATCTCTTCCATGCAATCATATTCCAAGCCTAAACTCTTTCCTTTACATGTAGGATTATCTTCTAAGATAAGATAAACCTTATCATCTCACATGGGTTCCACCTTTTAGACTTTTCTACAAATAAAATACACAAAATATTTATGACATCACTCCTTGTCCTTATTACAAATATAATATTTCTAATTCCTAATCATGCAGACCCTACTTCTCTACTTACCCCAACTTTGACATTTTAACATTATCGTACCACTTACGACAAATATTTACTTTTTACCACAACATTGCTTTTTTACTTTGACTGTTACCATACTCTACTTTATTGGCGGCACCATACTGATAGTACCGTTATCTTCTATTGTACGCCACTACTAATTATACTTAACAACATCCTATTCCTAATACATACATTAATAAAATAGAAATTACGGAGGAAAATTTTAATGTTGACATTTTCCCCCTTCCTAGCTTCTACTCCATCCTCGGAGTAGACTCTTATGGACATTCTGAATATGGTGCCTGGAAAATATTTAACTTTCCATGGTTGACCCATTTCGTAATGGGAGTACCATCAAATTCCTCCAGTCGATATGTACCATTTTCATGCACAACTGCTATTTTGTAGGGCCCCATCCATTTGGGAAGAAATTTTCTCTTCCTTCTTTTTTTGTATCTGGAATCATAGACTAGGACCAAGTCATTCAGATAAAATGGAGACCAATGGATCTTTTGATTGAAGTATTCCTTCTACTTCATTTTCTTTTTATAGCTTGTATCCTAAACTATTTCCCTCATTTCCTCTAGCAAATGAAGATGCACCAACCTTTCTTTTACTGAATCACTTTCATCCATCATTTCATTTTTCATAACTCTCATAATGGGAATATCAAACTCAATAGGAAGAACTGGATCAATGCCATAAGCCAACTAAAATGAGGAGTATCCTGTTGTTGACTTTGATGTTGCCCTATATGCCCACAATGCTGCATGAATCCCTTTATCCCACTTATGTACCTACAAGGCTTCATATTTTGCTAGAATTTGACACAACACAAAATTTATTCATTCCACCTATCCATTGGTGCTTGGCTTGTATGGTGTTTCGTTCTTGTGCTTAATAGAAAACTTGTTGACTAGGGTTTCTACCACCTCATTAATGAAGTGGCTTCCTTGATCTGCTACAATTTCTAATGGGCAACCAAATCTGGTGATAATGCATTCATATATGAACCTTTCCACTTCATCCATGGAAGCTATTTTCAATGGCCTAGCTTAAACCCACTTGGTTAAATAATCTATGGCAACTACAATAAACTTATTTTGGCATGGGGTAGTTGGAAGTGGTCCTACACTGTCTATTCCACAGTTTTCAAAGGAACCAAGTGGAAGAATAGGACATAATGGAGCTGATGAAGTCTTACGGTTACCATGTGTTTGACAAATATCACATGTCTTACAATAAGTAAAACAATATTTAAAAATAGTGGGCTAGTGATAACCCGCATCCAAGATCCTTCTTGCTATAATTTTTCTAGAGAAGTGCCCTCCACATGTACCATTGTGGAATTCTTCTATCGGCTCCTTCCGTTGATCACATCCAACTACCCTCTTGTACTGTCCATCAGGTCCTATTCGAAATAATACTCCATGCAGAATAGAATATGGATGAATGGATTGAGTAATATTCCTCTTAGTATTTGCATTGGCAGCATCAGGAAACTTGAATTCATTCAGATAATTCCAAGTATCTATGTATTCACTAGGGATTGTGTCAAGGGATAACAATGTTGCATCTGGAAAATCATCATCATCAAAATATGAACCTAAACCATCATAGGCTCGAGAGAGTAAATCTGCATTGACATGCTTCTTTCCTGGCCTATCTATAGTATCAAATTCAAATTCTTGTAGCAAACATATCCATATTGCTATCCTCCCTGATGGGTTAGGCTTATTTACAATATATTTTAGACCCTGATGATTTGATACAACTATAAATTTCTACCCTTGCAAGTAATTTCTAAACTTTTTTACAACAAAAATGATAGCTAGAGCCTCTTTTTCTATTACAAGTATAATTTACCTCAGCACTGCTCATTTGTCTTCTCCCAAAGTAAACTAGATGATCATTCCCATTTTCATCTTTTTGGTTCATAATACTTCCTAGTGCTGCATCTAAAGCATCAGTGTACACAATGAATGGCTTTCTCTAATCTGGATTCTTTACAATAGGTGAAGACACCAGGGCTTCCTTCAGTTGTTCAAAAGCTTCATGCGCCTTATTTCCTGGTTCATAAGTAGCATCCTTCTTCAAGAAATGGGTTAGTGGCTGTGTAATCTTTGAGAAATTATTGATGAACCTTCTATAGTAACCCACATGGCCTAAAAATGATCTCAACTTACTTTTATTCATAGGAAATGGTAACTCTTTGATTTTTAAAACTTTATCAGGATCAGTACTAATACCATCTCTAGATACAACATGCCCTAAAAAAAAACCTTTAGAACATCCAAAGACACACTTTGTAGGGATTAGGTGAGGCTTGTGCTTCATCTAATCTTTGAAATGTTTTCTCCATCTGGTGCAGGTAGTCCATCTCGCTCCCATAGATGTGAAAAAACATCCAGAAATACTCTGATGAAGTTCCCAATGTAGGGTTTAAAACACCCTATTCATCAAGTGCTGGAACATTTCCAGAGCATTACACAACCTAAAAGGCATAAACTCTATAAGAAAAACATTCCCCAAGGAGTGGTGAATGTGGTCTTCAACTGATCTTTCTATTCTATACAAACTTGGTTGTATTCGCTATATCCATCAACAAAACTATAACACTCTTGGCCAGCTACTTCATCTAAAATCTGATCTGAGAATGGAAGAGGGTAATGATCCTTCTTTGTTACCTTATTGAGCTTCCTATAATCAACACAAATGCATAGCTTCCCATTTTTTTTATTAAGATCACAATGGGAGAAACCCATTCTGAATTCTCCATAGTAAATATGAATCCTGCATCAAGAAACTTATCTATTTCTTCTTTTATAGTCTTAGAAAAATTAGGATTCATTCTATATGGCATTTACTTTATGGGCTTAGCACCATCTACCAGCTCAATAGAATGTTCTACCCAGCTTATTTGATAGAGTTCCTTGTAATCAAAAGTGAATATATGTATGTACCTTCGAAAGAGCTGGAGGTAGGATTCCTTCTCACTCTCCATCACAACATCACCAATATTTATTTGCTGGAGATGATCATCAATTTCTTCTTTAGATAATTTTATGGGGTCATGAGTCAGTGTGACTTGAAGGATATCCATGACCAAAACATCAACCTCACTTTCTTCATATTCAGTGTCCACTTCACTAGTACTAGAGTAATCAGAGGATGTCCAATCATCAGTTTCATCACTTGAATCCACAAGTTCTACCTTATGATGCTGAGGGATCAAATTTATCTTAACCCTATTTCTACCATGTCCAAGTGTCATGAAGCCTTCATTCTAGTAGTTTGTTGCATGAACTCTCCTTAGCCATGGTCTTCCCAACAACATTGGGTATGCAACAGTACAATTTTTCATCACCTGAAAGTCTACCACACATACAACACCCATAACAGATATTGCCACATTTGAAACTACACCTTCTGGTTTAGTTTTTCCATTATTTAATGTCCTTCACATAAGTGTTGAGGGGCGATCAATTTTTAAAACCAACATATTCATTACAGACTCAGTGATTACATTAACTGCAGCACCTCCATCAACTAAGACATCATGAATTGAAATACCATTACATAATACCTCAGCTTGTGGAGCGTAGGGATCCTCCTCTATCTCCAAAACAGGGACCTCAACCTCCTTCCTTCATCAAGCATTAAGTCCACTTCGCAGCTCCCGCCTCTTCTCAGAAGACATAGCCAAGAGTTGACCATATGTAATATTTACAGGGCTTTTTGGATAGATCTTCTAAGATGGAGTATGTTCCTTGTCCCTGTGAAATCAAAAAATCTTGCACACCCAACTTTCTTCTCCTATGTTTCTTACTAGTTTCTCCTTTCATCTTCTTAGGATCATTTCCATCTTGCTTATCTTTTTCTTTCTTTCGTTTTGTTACAAACACATCTACTTCATTATTTATTCTCTTATCTACTACATCAAAAGAATTCACAGGTTATTATCCTTTATCATTATCTTTTGTACCAGATGTAGAAACTCTATCTAGACAATTATACTTATGATGACCCTTTTTTATAACCATTACATATAACTTCAGAAATATTTCCTTTTGGACCTCTATCTCCTCCCTGAGAACTAAATTCCTTTCCTTGAATAAGATTAATAGTTAACTAGCCCATCTTCCCAAGTAGATCTTCATACTCAGTAGATGTACTAGGAGAAAGATTTGTGCTCACCGAGAGTGGTTGTGGATTCTGGGCCAAAGGTGTTGGTGTAGGCTCTACTTTAGCAACAATTTCTTCGGACTCCTCTTCCATGCTTTCTTCTTACCTTCTTGTAATCTCCTTTGCTTGTTCAATGGTAGTTTGGTGGTCATACTTCACTCGTTGTCTGATCTTTGGCTTCATCCCAAGAATGAAGTGCTTACAGAGGAGATTATCCACGCCATTCATCAACCCATCCACTAATCCTTTCCTTCCTGAATCTAGGCATTGAGCTTCCTTCTTAGCTCTAGAACACGAGCATGATAATATCTTATCTTTTCCTTCTCTCCTTGGGCTAGCTTTGTGATCTCGATCATGAGATCTGCATATTTCTGTTGTTCACCAAATTCTTTAAAAAAACTTTTAGTTAATAAATCACGAGCATGTGTTTTTCACATTATCTCCTAGTCTTCTCCTTCTCTCCTAAGTGCTGAACCATCGAGCTTTGTGATCTAGGATCAAAATTCAATCCATTGTTCCCTTCTTATGTTGCCATTACAAATACAAGATTCGTTTAAAAACTCTTTTAGTGAAAGAGGAAGCATCTTCATTAGATCGGGTTGAAAAACAAGGAATCACCCCCAGTTTTAAAATGTAACCACATTGAAATACCAAGTGCATAAGTAACCATCAGTAAGACTTATGTGCACAGGAATAATTAGATTCACTACAATAGAAAGTGACTGTTCCACTTCTTATGAGGCCATTACAAATAGGAATGACCATCGTTTAAACTCTATGAATGAAAGAGGAAGCATCTTCATTAGATTGCAGTTGAAAACTGAAAGGAATGTGGTAAACACTTTTTATGGTAAAATGTAAGTTACATGTGGTAAATACTATTCATGGTCATAAGTATAATTCACCATGGTAACTCCTATGCATAGCACAAATACATTAGACTCACCCTCCAAATAGAAAGTCAGACTAAGAGAGAACTATTTCTACAGTAAAATCCACCAATGAGGAATGGTCCTGGAATTATGGAGCCAAAATGTCATCACTTATCTGGCACTATGATAACTGACTTACACCGTGGTAAACACTCCTCATGGTAAAAATGATTAGTTACTAATGGTACATACTTTTAGTTTGGTAAAAGTGTAATTTACCATGGAAACACAAATGCATAGTAACATAACACAAGAATACCCTCCAATATGATTCTGATGATAAGAAGAGAATGATGATAAATCCATGAAATATCTACCAATTATAATATTATGGTCCTGGAAATGGAGTTACAATCTCATCACCAATCTGGTACTATCAAGTGTTAACTGACTTCACCGGGAACTTCCACCAATACTATGGGAGAAACTTCATTTATTACACCTGCTTACATGGCTTTTAGTTTAACACACCTGTCAAAATGATGGCTTCCTTTACAACAACAAACTCATATAATATTTCAAGACTACTTCATAGACTATGATAAGAACCGAATCACTGCACCCCTATTGAAATATCTAAATTATATATACTTGAACATCACGATGTGATTACAATCTCACCCATGAGGTACTTCAATCTCTACTGCCTGTGGGACTTGCCTTCCACTTGAGATACTACCTCCAGAGAAAGCTTCACAATTACTTGCTCTCTAAACTGGCTTCTTTACAACACTACTTCAAAATGAAGCGGCTTCCTTTACACTACTTACTCATATAATAAATATCACTACTTCGACCAGGGAGTGACCGAATGCATAAAATGAACCCCTATTGTTTACTAGCAACGGTGCATATACTTGAACTCACGAAAAGGATTGGATAACATGAGAGTACTATCTCTAAGTTGTGGGACATGCTACGTGAGATAGACCTCCAGAAGCAAAGATGGTTCTTGCTCCTAAAGTAGGGGCCATGAAATCTTCTCCATAATCTAGGGGAAAATAACTATTCACAATCTAATATTTCCAAACATACACAATGATAATGAGAATCCCTAAAATGAAAGCATACATAATAGACAGCGGTGATACACCAGTAATCAAGGTTAAAGTGTGAGCAAGTATTTTTCAAATGCGTGAGATATAGAAGCAAAGTGCACCAACTAGTAGGGAAGATGACATTTCTCACATAATCTAGCAAAATGCATTCACAACAATATTGCTCCCTGAACATACACAGTGATAATGGATCCCTGAAACAACATAAGGGCCTAGATCACCATATTCAAGGAGTCCAAGGTTAACAAGGGCCTACAGAAGACATTGGCAAGAAAACACAACAGAAATTTTGGCAGATACTTTGCTACATAACTTATATTTTATTGCTCCCTGATATGCCCAGTTACAATGAGATTACAAGATAATCAAATTTATAGAAAAAATGAGAACAAGGAGTCAGACAACAAGGGCTTACAGCACATTGGCTTCATCCCTAAATCTAATCCTTCAACCACTTGGCATATCTACTTGCTACAAAAATCTACCCCATACTCTATCTTACAGGTGCTGCAGCCCAAGAATCAGAATGGTGACCATAGAAAAAATGAGAATGCAAGGAGAGAAGGGAGAAACTGGAAATCCCTAAATAAAACACTGTTAACCAACCTGTAAACGTTACTTGATGAAAAATCCCCACCGATACTATCTCAGGTGCTGCAGCAAAGATGGAATGGTGACCATGCCTCTTAAATGCACTCCCAACTACAAATAAAACACTGTTATCAACCTGGAAACGTTTTATGAAAAATCCCCACCGATATCTCATAAAATATGGAATTTATTGTTTTATGTGCATCAGTCTCAGATCTATGATTCCAACAGTATTAATTTTGTGTGATTTTATTTAGAAATGCAAAAGTTATGGCCTTCTGAGTGCGGGTAGCTATTTTGGGTCTGGCAGGCATTTGACGGGAATGAGCATTAACTGACGAGAGCTGAATATGTTTCTTTTATTTAATTTTTGTTTTTGTCATAGATAATGTCATGCTCATTCCATAAAGTCAAATTTTGTGAAAATCAGAGCTCAGAGTCAAAAGTTATGGCCGTTTGAAGTTCACGGGTCAAGCGTTGACTTTTCTTCTTTGCTGCAGCTATTTCAGAAAATCGGCCGATTCACGTCCCACACGTACTTTTGTCCTGGCTGTCCTGAATGAATTTTCCCACATCGGTCGATTCAGTCTTCATTTTCCCCTTTTGCGGCCTTTTCACCTTTTTGCGTCCCGCGTGTACTTTTGTCCCGGCTGTCCCGGATGAAGTCCCGCGTGTACTTTTGTCCCGGACTGTCCGGACAAAAATCTCCGTACTACCCACAATAGACCATCTTTCAACAAATAGGCCGATTCACGTCTCACGCGTACTTTTGTCTTGGCTGTCCCGAACCATGCAAAACAAAAAAACTTGATGATTTTTATTTCCTGCGGCCGTTTCACCTTTTCGCGTCCTGCGCGTCCCGACATCCCAACTGTCCCGCGGACTGCCTGGGACAAAAATGTCTAATTTAGCCAATTTTCTTCCCTCTTTGGTCCCAAACTTGGTACGACCCGCACTGGTACGATCCGCACCCTTCAGACCCGAAATGCTTTAAAACAATCCTGCAACCTTATTTTTTGCATTTTTTCCCTTTTTCTAACTCATTGGAATCTTTTCTTGGATGGGAGAGTTAGAGAGAAGCCGATGAGGCCCCAAAAACATGATTTTGGGCCTTGAATCAATCTACTTGCTCGGTACTGAAGAATTTGATGCATGTTATCAAAATTACCTTGAGGGGTGAATTTTGGATAACACTTCCTTCTATGCTAAATGAGGGGGGTGGCCTCTTTATTTATAGAACTTCCAAGCTTATCCATCTTATCTCTAAGATAGGATAAGAAATCCAATCTAACGAATCATATTCCATACCTTAACTCTTATCTGTACATGTAAGCTTATCTTTTAAGATAAGATAAACCTTATCAATTCACATGGGTTACACATTTTTAGACTTTTTACAAATAAATACAAAAAATATTTATGACCTCACTCCTTGTCCTTATTACCAATATAATATTTCTAATTCCTAATCATGTAGACCCTACTTCTCTACTTACCCCAACTTTGACATTTTAACATTACCGGACCCCTTACGACAAATATTTACTTTTTACCACAACATTCCTATTGTACTTTTGACTATTACCGTACTATACATTATTGGCGGTGTTGTGCCGGTATCACCGTTATCTTCTATCAGACGCTACTACTAATTACACTTAACAAAATCCTATTCCTAATACATACATTAATAAAATAGAAATTATAGAGGAAAATTCTAATGTCGACAGATCCCAACATCAAATAATGGTCACAATATGCTTTCAGACTTCCTATAAGTCAAATTGCATGAATAATAGGTCAACGGTGCTCCCCTTATTTTTATCCTACTTTATATTTTTAGTCCCATGATGAAAACATTACAGTTGAACCTTTAAGCTACGTTCCTTCACAAGAAGAAATTGCTGAATAATATCTTGAATGAATCAAATTTAATCTTTATAGAGTTGAAGAAAAAGTAGAAGAAGCCAAATAAGAACCACCTTTGGCTTAAAAATACCACTTTCATGGGGAAAAATTTACGTCACTTATCTCTATCCCCACCTCTGCATTATGTACCTAGAGCGTCAAGAAATAATTTTTCCAAGTTATATGGTGATGGGAAGCAACATCTAGATTACCACATTCCAACCTTCATCATTTCTTGTGGAGTGTTGGGAGTTGGATATAAAGATATATCAGTACTCTTTTTTTGTAGAATATTTGTAAGATCTAGATGAAGACCAAATCTATCACTCCTCAAATAGATCTATAAGTAATTTGAATGACATAAAGGCCAATTTTATAAATAGATTAAGACCTGCAGAAGATGCTCATGTACTTTTGGTGTAAGGATCTCAAATGAATAACTAACCCTTCAAACTAATTTGGCAGTTGGTGGAAAATTTTAAAAAAATGTTTTACATGATACCTGGAGTGGCCCAACCTATGGAAAACAAGAAGTGAAGATTCTTCACAAAATCCCAATTTCCTATGTTGAGTTATATTCCAATAAGAACTCAACCCATATATTTGGAAGAAGTAAAAAATATTTCAATTGAAGGATAAGATGCTTTAATCATGTCAGGAAATATAAAAATGGTCCAAGTAACAAGAAAGGCCGAATATCAACCACGCATACCATAGATTTATTAGTCCAAAAATTATTTAATGATGTTTTGTCTCTCAATAAGTAGTTTATTCAAGCTTATGTGAACATAGAGGCACTTGAAAAGAAATTTCCAAATAGACAAAGGATTAAACCACCACCTCAGAGACTTACTCTAGAGGATCCCCCTGTCAATACAGCCTATAATACACAGGGTTATGATAAATATGAGATTACTAAATAAGATGATGATGATGAAGGATAATATTGGCTTGAAATTCATAAAGTTGATGGTATTGAGATTTGGTATTTTGATTCCTCATTTAGAGAAAAAATTGAAGAAGATGATGCACAAATTTTCTATTGTGAAATTTTCAATCATTTTAAATAAAAAATACAAGCTATTTTGCCACCACTCTCAAGAATAAGAAGGCTACAAATTCTCCCGCGGTGAATCCATCTAACAAAGTAATCAACAGAGGATCTAGACTTTCGTCTTCTATGGAAACTGCCAAAGAAAAACTAGACAGTTTGGAATCCAGGAAAACCCCATATGATACAAGTAGGTCACATAAGTCTACATTTGTTAAAATATATTTTTATAATATTTCTAAAGCTACTTAAAAGAAAAAAGTGTCTATAAAATGTTTTGAGGTACCCAATAAGCCCATAATAGCTTCAAAATGTACCTATACTATTAAAGTAACCTTTGCTTCCAAAGCAGTGTCTTCTTTCAAATCTTCCACCACCTTAGATACATAAACTTCTTCCTCTTTATATATCATAGACCTTATCAAAAGGTCTAAGGTCCAAATTTCAGAGTCTGAATTTTTACAAACCCATCAAAAACATTTTGATAAACTGGTCTACTTTATCAAAGGTAGTAACCAAAAACCCAATGTTATTAATCCCTCTTCTAAAGGTTTATTTATAAATCCTCCTTATTCATCTCAAAACATGCTAGCCTTAAATACATCTGAATTTGATAAAATTGAATGATGCTACCTTTGTCTTATTGTTAGAGGCTATAAATTGAATAACTATATTATAAACTCATGTGCTTATGATAATGCGATGTAAATAAAATTAGCTAATACCCTTAGTCTTACTCTAACACATGATAAAGGATGTTAGTATTATATGGAAACCAAATAATTCCCACTTGTGGGAAGAATAAAGGATATTCGAGTTTCTCTAGCTGATTTCCCAAACAAGAAAGTAATATTGTCTATCTTAGTAGAAGACATTCCAGCCTCATATCAGATTTTTTTGAATAGAATCTTGAGTGGAAATTTGGGATTTTAAATTCAAATAGACTACTCTTCAACAAATATTACAATCAAGGGAAAAACCAAAAAGTATTTAAAATGAGAAAGATTAAGTATATGGTGCAAAAATCATAAGATCATAGGGAAGAAATTCTTTATCAATATAGTTGACATGCGAATTAATTGATGGATTTCATAGGAAATGATGATGTTCCTATTATCTTTGAAGAAGAGGAAGACAAACTATTGATTATTGATATTCATGGAGTCTATTGCAGTACAAGCTCCAGAGCTGGTGTGGTTATGATTTCCTTACCAGGTGAGTTGTTTCCTTTTGCTTTTATGCTCCAATTTGAAAATACAAATAATTTTACAGAGTATGAAGTTGTTATCTTAGGTATGGACATAATTGAGCCCATGGGAATTAAATAATTGAAATGCCTAGGAGATGAAGATGCAATTGTCAAAAAATTCTGAAATAAGTACCAAGTGAAGAATTCATGGCTTAAAACCTAAAGGAGAGAAGTGTGGGATTGCATTGAATCCTTTGATGACTTATCTATACAAGATGTTCCACATGAACAAAGTGAAAAGGATTATTTTCTTATTGTGTTAGCTTATTTGATAACACCACATCCTTCTTTTGATATAGATAAATATTCTATCGGTATGATATGTAAACCAAAAGTGCTTGATAATTTCATCCATTGGAAGGTATTCAATGATTATAAACACATCTCGTCTTTCCTTGAGCAGGAAGATAATTTCAAAAACCTATTCTTTAAAGGAAGTACTTCTTTACCTAGAAATAAAATAAAAAAGAAGGAAAAAGTGAAGTTAAATAGGTTGATTCTAAAGGATTGCTCATGATGAAGGTAATAAGATTCCTAAGGGCCTAGTCTTGCTTGAAGACTTGTTTGATGGGCATGATAGATACGTAGAAGATACAAATAAGGAGTCTCACAAGAGAACTTTTCATTTTGAGAAGGTAAATATTGAACCAAAAAAGCAACCTTGTTATGTGAATATAGTGAAATATATCTCAACATAGGAAAAGAGAAGCTTTGTTTCATTGTTGAAAAATTATTCAGATATATTGCCATATTCTTATAGTGAACTCAAATCATTTAAAATAAAAGTGATGCAACACACAATACCTCTCAATCCTAAAGAAAATCCGTTCTATAAAAAGGAAAGAAAATATAATCCCAAGATTTATGAAGAAATATGAGAGGAAGTGTTAAAAATGTAAAATTTAAGGATCATTTTTCCAATACATCACTCTACAGGGCAGGAAAATATCATTCCTTTTTGGAAAAACAAATGTAGAAAAAATTATTTTTTTAGACTTATGAAATCTAAACCAATCCTATCTAAATGATAATTATCCACTTCCAATAATGGATCAAAATTTAAGAGCATCCATAGGTTTAGAAATGATTTCCATGTTGGATATATTTTCTGGTTACAATAAAATTAAAGTTTCTCAAGAAGATCAATATGACACTTATTTTACAACTCCATGTGGAACCTTTTTATACAAGCGTATGCCATTTAGTATCATCACTATTTGGATATCATTTCATAGAGTAATAGACTTGGATTTAAGGAAATTGAAGAACAAGTGTATTGTTATTTATCTAGACGATCTCACAATATTCTCAAATAATAGGAAGGAACATATGATACACCTTGAACAAGTTTTTCTATGGTGTCAAGAACATGGAATATCATTGACTCTGACAAAATCAGTATTTGGATTGACTAAAGGAAATATATTAAGACATATCATTAACAAATAAGGAAAACCATTTGATTTGGAAAGATTGTGAGAAATTCAAAATATATCCTTACCCACAAGTAAGAATGGAATTTTATCATTCTTTGGTAACGACAACTTCCTATGCTATTTTGTTCTAGAAATTGCTAAGTTGAACCAAAATATTACAAAAATTAGGAATCCCCAAGAGATTTTTAAGTGGAGTAAAGAGGTAAAATAAACTTTATAGAACATCAATAAGGACACATCCAAAGCTCTGACCATGGTATGTCTTGATTTCTTTAATGATTTCGTAGTGTATACCTATGTATCTGATCATACTATTTCAGATATTTTACTTCAGATGAATGAGGAAGGGCTTCCATCTCATATTTCCTTCATGTCCTTCCTCTCCAAAAATCATGAGATCAAATACTCTTCTATAGAAAATCATGATTATGTGGTGGTCAAGAAAGTCATAAATTTAAAATTCTACATCCTACATTCTCACACCAATGTGATGGTTAATGGATCATCTATAAAGTCTATCTTCACTCAAAATAATCTTGGAGATAAAAGAGGAAACTGGGTTTTGAAGATTCAATAGTATGACCTAGTGATAAGGCCATTGAATTTGGTTAGAGGTCAGTTAACTAAACTCTGAATTTTAAAATTAATCTAAAATGTACAATAATGTAATAACTGAAATATAATCAAATATAAATTCTAATTAATTTATTTTATATTTTAAATAAATTGAAATAGGAGGGAACATAAACTAACCTAAAATGAAATTACCTCAGAGTAACCTAAGATTGGACATGGTGATAGAATGGAAAATTAGAGTGTCATGATGGGAATTAAAGAGTTACATCAGAGGCACATCTAGATAGAATGGGGTGCTTGAGGAATGATGAGGGTTCCTTGGGCAATCTCATCCACAATATGGGTGCCTTGGTCTATAAAAAATGCTCAGATCTAGTTCGGATATGGTCGCTAAATCTTCTTAATTATTTACTTTTAGTCATGTTAGTGTCACATTAGGTTCATTGGTGTTGTCATAGACTCACATAGAATAAATACCTATAAAACCTGAAACAAAGCATCAAATACCTTTAAAAAATATTCATCTGAAGGGGTTGGATTGGCCTTAGTAGGAACAATACTAGACTTAAAAATAAGAGCCACACTACATCTCAAAATCAATGTAGTTATATGTGATTGTGTGTGCAACCATGTGTCTAGGAATCCCTAGCCTCAATGACGATGAGATATCAGGAAATATCTAGATAAAATATAAACAGTGGATGCAATAAAATAGACATCCATTTCCTATATAGTGTGTGATGAAAAATAGATTCCCAAATGCAATCTCTTGTCCTATGTAAATATATATTCCCTTAGTAGAATAGTCCACCCTTAAGATAGTATGCATGTTGTCTTTATATAGGGATCTCTTGATCAAATTTCAACACTAATGGCCTGACATGCTGACTAGTACCTTGAGAGAAGAGATGGAAAACTTAAGAGATCAAACTCAAGTGCAAAACATAAAACCAAACATAACAAGGACTAAGGCTCCTATATTCAAAACCAGGGAACCCCAAGTACTCTAATCCTTTTCTAGGCACCCTAGTTAGAAAATAGATAGAAAAAATAAGTGAACAAGGAAAAAAAGGGATCCATGAGAGCCTAATGAAACAATGTAAATGACTGATGAATATGCAAGACACACAATGAAAAATAAATTCAAGAGATCTAAATGGAAAATGGAATTGGTCATCAGTGAATACTTTTCTTACACAAGATCCATATAAAAATAAACATGCTTAGCGGTGTAATAGTAATAGTAAGTATGTGATTTTGTGACTTAATGTTATTTCACTTTATTTTGGTGAGTTATGTTGGTGTGTTGGCATTTCCTTCACCTCTTATTTATTTATTAGATGTATTTCCACCTCACCGGGTGAGTCATCTCACTTAGGTGAGATCATAGGTCTTAGGTGTCATATTAGTTATGATAGATTCTCTTACAGAATCTGTCATATATGTAAGTTGCGTCATAGGAGTTACATTCCCATTTGGGAAAGTAACTCCTCTTCTCCATTATGGAGGAATCTTTTCTTACATGGGAGTTACACATTTACTCCCCTATATGTACACACCTTTCCTGATCTATGAACAATGGAGTATGGGCCTCTTTTGAGCCATTTTCCCTCAATGCATGCACATTGCTTTTCAGTTGAGTTCTTTCTTCGATCTTGAAGCTACGCCATTTTTGCGGTTGAGTGCAATGTGTCAATGCTCACGGATTCCCTCCAGATCTTTGTCATTTCTACGACATGGTATTAGAGCTCGGGGATCGGAATCGTGTTGCTCACCGTGGTTGCTTACTTCTCTCCACCTCGTAGTTTCTTGTGCAAATTCTCATTCTTGTTTTGTGCTGCACTTGCATTGATTTGGTCATTTATACCTCCATTTGGGTTGTTTGTGGGTTTCTTCGGAGTGTTTTTGGTTTTTTGGCCTTGCATGAAGGTCTTGAGAGGTTCTGCTACTTCAGATTATAGGTTCGATTTTTTTTCTTGGTTCCTGCATTTGTGTTACTCTGCCTAACCCCTCTGGTCGTTGGCTTCTCCACTGGCCCGATTTGAGCTATGCTAAGGCTTCCAGCGTGGAAACTCAGTTTTTCTTTGCTTGGTGTGGAATCTAAACGTGGCTATTTTTATGGTTGTTGGCTTGTGATGTTCCCTGCTCGTGGTGTTCAAAACCCTGTGTTTGCTGCTCGTGGTGTTCAATGTGTTCGTTGTTCATGAAATTTCTTGAAACAAGACTCTTTTGGATGCATAGCCAACCAGATGTATCTATTTGAATGCTCAAGCACGTAGGTGGTTCACTGTTTGAATGCTCTGCACATCCATCATCTCTAGCGATCGGCTCATTTTTTTTGTTCAAAAGCTCGGGTTTTCAATCTACAACTCATTTGTTTTTCCCCGGAGTGGTCATTTTTCCCTGGTTATCACGTTCTGCTACTGTTCTACCTCCATGTGTCTTGTTGCTGGCTTGTTTTTTTGAATCCTTGGACATTTTTTAACCCTGCGCACCCATCAACAGTTGCACAACCATTTTTCAAGATTTTTTGGCATTTTGGCCATTTGAGATCGTTGTTGCTCTCCCACATGCCTACAACACCTCCAAATCCCTCTACAACCTGCTCTTGGTGCATCTCTAGGTGTTTCCCTACCACGTTCAGCTCTGTAAAAACTCTAGCCTGCACAACAGTCCAAACTGTCAACAAAACTAGCACGTGGACTTGGCATTTTTGGTAGTTTGGGGTTCTACACATGGACAACTCTTGAGTGCAGCACTTCCAACGTGGCCCCCCTCCACCTTTTTAATGTTTTAAGGTGTAAAAAAAATTAAAAACATTCATTTTGGCATTGTAATTTGGGTTTTTGGCTTGTGTTCTTACCTTCCTTCAAATGTCGAAGACGGAGGGCGACGTCTGGAATTGGTAGGAGACTAATCCTCCCTCACAGTCAAAACAAACCCTACCTAAAATTTGATGCCATTTCCAATGGGTACCTACATGACACCCTTTGCAACCATTTTGGGCACTTTTTTAATCTGTTTGTAGGGCCTATTGACATTTTCCATCAGTTACGGGAATCATCTTTAATGCTATCACTTTTGACATCGCTAGCTCATTTTTGAGCGCTTCTTTAGTTAAAGTTGTATGATTTTTCACACATTACATGATGACATTGTCATTTTTGTAAATGCACTACTTTATAAAGTACCACATTTTGGGGGGGGTTCACTAGTACTCTTGGGATTTCACACGTAGACGCATTATCGGCCGAGTCTGACGTCTTGCTTCTTGTGAATCTTACATTTTCTTCATCATGGAGAGTGATTTTTCCAAAATTGAGTGTCATATGGTCACCTTACATCCTCCACAACTTCTCACCGGGAGAGGGAACTATTTAGCTTGGCATGCTTCCATGGAACGTTACTTCGCCCATGAGGGTCTTTTACCCTTCTTGCTTGGGCCAGTTCCTACATCCACTAATCATCACCATCTAGAGGAATTTCTTGACACTTGCAACCATGTCTTTGGTCACATGATGATGCATGTCTCTTGATATCTCTAGTTTCAAGTGGTAGAATCAGATCCACCTCACCATGTCTGGAGCATTCTTTAGTCCCTCTATGGAGACCCTTCACAAATTATCACCTCTGTTACTGACTATTGATTCCAGTTGTCTCCTCCACTTCTTCATGTGTGATGGCAGTTCCATTGACATAGAATAATTTGGTTCTACTTCTGATGATAAGGATTGTGCACCCAATTCTGATGTTGAGAGTACTACAAAGGACTCTTCTCCTCTTTCTCTCACTAATCTAGAGAGTGTTGCCACATCCCACATCTCATCAGATATCGAGCAGTCTTCATATTCAGTCTCATACCAGTCATCACACCTGCCTCTTTTCCACCTACAGTGTGTGAGGCCCCTATTCCACTCCTCTACCTTCATTAGATGACTCATACCTATCTAACATCGCTCTTCTATTTATTGAGCCCCCTCATTGGGATGAGTATCTACCTGAACTTAGTCATCTTTTCACAGAGTACTACTTGTTATACACTACAGGTTTCTCATCCATCTAAAGGTGCCTTCAGAGAAGTTCATCATCTCTATTGTTGGGAGTGCCCCTTCTGGGAATCATATCACTTCCACATTTCTAGAGACCTTCATTGATCCACCCTCATTTGTGGATCCCTTTTCAGTTGTGGAGGATGTTTTGTTCCCTTCACATCACTTGGACATCCTTTCTGTGGGTGTTCATCTTTTTCACTCTGATAGTTCTATGCACATGGCACTACCTTCAGTTCCTTGGCACTCACTTGCTAGACCTATGTCACGCTTCCGTGCACCAGACTAAGAGTTCTTCGTGTTACTGCCTTTCAGTTTCCTTTGTGGAGTAGGAGGACTTCCAACACGTCATTTCTATCCTTCCTAAGGGTAGGCACCCAGTTTATTGTGGGTGGATCTTATTCAATCTAGAGGCAGAGGATCTCGTCATTGACATTCTTCTAGGAGACTTCTTAGAGACTGCAGAGTTCAGATCCTTCCATGGCATCTTCTGCATTCCTCTCATTTCCCTCTTCTTCTCTCTTCTTCTTCTTCTTTCTGAGAGATTTCCTCTTTGTACATGGGTACCTTTTCTAGGCTCATCTATGAGCTGGGACCCATATTTGGCATCTTTATTAGATTAGAGAGTGTTTTGTTCTCTTGTGGTGGATGTTTTTCCCACTGGGTTTTCCTTCACTACTTGGGACGTTGTTTCTTGTACATGGGCAGCTCATAAGGCTTTGTGCCGGGACCCATTTCTCATTTCTGACTTGCTGCCTCATCCTAAGTTACGATGAAGGGGGGGTTTTGGTCTGTGTGTTATTTCCTCCACATCATTAGGTGAGTCATCTCACTTAGGTGAGATCACCAGGTCACCAGGTGTGTCATCTCACTTAGGTGTCATTATGAGATTCTTTTAGGTGTCATCAGTGCGTCATGACAGTATTAGTGTGTACAGAATGCTGTCATATGCGTCATATGCATCATTGAAAGTTACACTTCCTATTCTGGAGAATGTAACTCCCCCTCTCTACTCGAGTTGTCATGATTAATATTTTCTTACCATGGGACTTACTCATTTACACCTCCTATATGTACACACTCATTCCTGATCTATGAGATAGAGGAGAGTTTTATGGGCTTAACCAGGTTCTGAGCCATGTTACAAATCATTTGCATGCACATTGCTTTTCGGTTGATGCTCACTCCTCCTAAGATCTCTTCACAGCTAAACTATTTCACATGGTTCATTGCAATGTGTCGATGCTCAAGGATTCCCTCCATGATCCTCGCTTGTGGGTTTTAAACCGACTCTTTCACAGCTTCGTAAGCATTGCCCAAGTCCAGTTAGATATGATGTCAAAAAACATCCAAGTTTCCACTAATCCCATAGATCATGCCCTAGAACTTCACAAATCCCTTCTTACCAGTAGAATAATGTCCCTTGAAACCATATAGTCTAATGAACTAATAATGAGTCACTACATATATGAACTATGAAATATATCTGAATATAATTTCCAAAACATGACTTGAATGTACCTAAATTAGAGTTCTGACCTGTAGCTGCAAGATGATTGACCATGGTGATGGGGGTAGGACCCTTCTAATTCCCAGACCCCAATGACATGCCCTGTATTCCCAGTCAACCTGGAGGATTTGGGAATCCTGCCACTAGAAGATCATGTAAATGTATGATCATGTCATGAAAATGTCATGTTATTATCAAACTTGTAACTACATCCTCAAGATCTAGTCATTGTAGACAGACTTAGATAAAAAAAATTAGTGATTTTTGGATCCAAATAATACGATCCAACAATTGACCCATATCATCTTTAGAAAATTGGTATTTTTAGGTGGTGCACACTGATCAGGTATGACCTCAACCATAGGATGGTTATGGAAATACTGAGGATACCTCGACAACAGAAAAACAAAGTGTATGGTGGCTTTAAATTTAGGTCACCAAGAAAAAATGGGTTAGAGTACTTCATCATTTTCAAACTTCTCCTAGCTAGGCTTTAACTAGGAAAGTTTTAAACCTCTTTACCTTCTTAATGATCAGGTCATAAAAATGTTACAATAAACTGACTGTGATTATTGTGACTTTTAACATCCTACAAATGTCACCTTATAATAATTTTTGAAAGCCAAAATGTCCCATACTAAATTATATTTTTCATCAACGAGCATAATAAATTCACAGTCCAAGCTGTGATAATCACTCGTGTCTGTGAACTTGCCTCACCATAAACTATCATGAATGTTTACATGTAAAGTAATCATCATGTGAACTTGAGATGATATGTTTATGAGAGCACTATGATCATAAATCACAATAAAATCACATAATAAATGGATAATTTAATCACCATACCTCAATGGTCTCTATCTAATCTCATTTGCATAGCCTTACCTTAGGGATTCTCACTGTATGGAAAACTAGTATCTAGGGTGCATCATAGTGTAATAAATGCAGCATGATAACCTCTGAAAATGACCCGAAAAATACCTAATATGGCCATGTGATGAGTACCTGATTATCAAGATATCCAGTGATCTCAAATGTAGCTCCAATGCCATTCTGTCACACCTCCATGAACAACATAGTATGCTTTAATGTTAACACTATGTATGGTAAGCAAACCACCTGAATGCCTACATGTATGCCACTATATGTGAGATGTCTCATATGCATGCTGTAAATATTTCTATGTAATCATCTCAATGTTATTCCTAATGCATCCAAGAAGCTCTTAATACCAATATAGTACCTCCTAGGCACTTGTACTAGGATTGTTAGATGATTATAACAAACCTCACTAGAATCCCATTAATAGCAAGCTAATATACATCTAAACCAGTATGTTAGACTATTAGTATGATACATCGTCAATATGGAACATGAATACCTACAAAATATGAATATTTTCACTATAAATGTGGTATTTACATCAATGAAAAAACATATGTAGGACACCATGCCAAGGTAATCTGGACCCCCTTTTTCATTGATGGAAAACACCTGCTAGGTAACTTCTTCCCCTTTTCAGCATTGATGATAAAGGCTTACCTATAACTCACCCTGTGTCCACCTATATCAGCTTCATAGTAGAATGATTTTTTTAGAAGACATCAACTATGAAGATGTGTATATTTGTATACTACATGTGGTATCTATGTCTATGTTTGCGAGTTATAAAATGTGTAGTTCTTTTCTTCAATGTGTTAGGTTCATGTGTAAACACCATGCTCCCCCTGGAATCAGGTAGTTCAACAATAACACAAGATGTGCTTTATATTACTTGTGATTACCATGATGCTAAGAACGTAAAATGAGTATCTCCCTAATGTCATTAAGTAGAAATTTATGGTAACACTTTGATAAAATACTTTCAAACCTATTATAAAGTAATTCTAAACTTGTGAAGCAACATCTTCAGATTCAATGCCCACCAAGTTTCTCAGTTCTGAGTCATCAGTAATTATTGATTTCATCTGTAAATTCATGGATTCTTGGAATATCGTCAATCCTCTGGGTCACACTTCAGAGAGACCCCCCTCACTTTACTTGGTAGACTACTAATAATATCAGGATAATCACGTACATGAACCTCTATGATACTTTAAGGTCCTTCTATTCCCATTACATATTGAAGCCTTATCCAAGCAAGCCATGTAACTTTAGGTGATCATTTCTTGATAAAATATTAAACAATGAGTAATATTTTGTGTATATCTTAAGAAAGAGCTATTGCATATGAAGATACATATAAAAGGCATTGGAAAGGAAATTTACGTATGATTAGGGTCTAATGTTCCCCTAATTTACTCAAGACATGATTTTCCTAACATAAGTGGAGAATAAGTAAGAGTGCGTGTAAGAAAAAAATGACGATGGAATATATGAATACCATAAGAAGCCATGACATAGATTGACCCCTAAAAAAATTAGGGTCATGTAGTTGAGGATGGATGGTTTCCATAGAAAATAATAATCGAGTCAAGAGCTCATGAGTACGCATAGTCTTTGGTAAATTAGGATTGAATGGTATATGCTACCAAAATGAATTGTTGATAAATAATGTTCATGTGAAAGGTGGACATGCTAATGAAGATGCTGGTGATGAAGGTTAGGGTGTTAGAGAAACATCTAGCCCCCGCTGAAGAGTGATATATATAGAAGTAGGAGGAGGAGGTAATCATGTAGAATTAATGAAATCAATCACACAAATAACACCCTTAAGAGGTGGTAGATGAGGTTGTTTTTTATAGGTTGTGGATAATTATTTCTATCAACCCGTGGAATGGTAAGATTACTATATTAAGTGCATGATCACAATATAGAAATGGATCACTTTTTTGAAGAACAATTTACTCAACACCATCATGTAAGAATTTAATGCAATGATGAATAGTAGAGGCAACAATCTCCATAGTACAAAGCCATCATCTGCCTAATAAATAAACTTAAGTGATAAGAAATTCAATGAAAAACAATATTGTGGTAATATTTTTAGGACTTATAGTGGTGGGTAGTGTAACATGACATATACACGGGAAAATATTACCATATTAAGAACGTAATGACATGAAAGAAAACCTAACATCCTGATCTTAAAGACCTATGGCCTCAAGTAATGTCATGGTGCATAAGTTAAGTTCAGAGAAATTGAAAATTAAAGTGAGTTTGAATATGACATTATATATGTAACATATGATATACAATGGGGAATCATAATTGAAAGCATTAACATCAGTGGGAAGGAGATACTTGAATGCTATATGGTGAGAGAATTCATCTATGAAGGTTTTGATAGACTGAATAAGGATGTAAGTCAGCACGTATATAAGTAGTATGTAGAAGATGTTAGATTCAAACCTTAAGGTCATGATTAGAAAGAAAAAAATCAGCAATAGAGATACTCATGATGCCAAAATGCAAATACAAGCCCTGGAAGGTGTAATGAAGAAGGATTGGGTTCACCAAAATGATTAACTATAATTGAAATGTGGAGTATTGGGTAGTAAATCTAAAAGTAGTATTAAAATAGTGTAAATACAATATTGTAATGCTAATATGTGATCCAAATACTAAATGAAAGGAAATGTAAAACCCTAGATCAAGAGATAGAGATAAATATATATTAGCTAGTTACGGAATTTTGTTAGACTGTCTCGTTGGTCTGACTAAAAATTCTTGAAGAAAGAACGACCATGCAAAGTTTTGGGAAAGGATAAATCTTGATGGTGTAGCTGGAATGGAGAACATGAAAAAGGACTGGGGCACCCATGAGTGCTCTGGTATGCAGAATAAGCATCCTAGTCTAGGAAAATTCTTCAAAACTAGTTTTTACAAGTTCTGGAGATGGTCGGTAACCTTCTCTTCCTTTCACATAAAATATATTGTACTCCTCTGAATTCTCTAAATAATCCAAATGGAAGAATAATCTCAACGAACACACAAAACGAGTATTAAAACCCTAGAGAAAAATTGAAGAATGCAAATAAATAGGTCGAAGTGACCTTAGCTACCACAACTATGGGCTTACTAACTAAGTGTTGCACTACCTTTCACATCCAAATTTAGTTCTTGTGGTGTGTTTAAATATGTGCCCTAGGTTCTCTTCTACCAATCACATTTTATTAACATGTGAGTAATAAAATAGAAATAAAAGTAGTGGATATGCTGCATGAAACAGAATAAATCCCTCCTATGATGTGTGTGATGTAGATGAACCAACCTTGTTCCTGTATGATGGAGCTAATGAATGCAAATAACACCCAATGGATGCAACTCTAGGTGAGTAATAGTAGGGACTAGTGCTTGGTCCCTCATTATGTTCTCATACCTTTATATTTATAAGGTTCTCTTGCTCTAATTTTGTAATTAACCTCATCTAGGCCTACCATAAGAAATTTAAAAAGTCGCAATGGCTAGAAAGTACCAAAAAAGTTAGGAAAAATGAGAGAAAGGATCATGGTGGGACCATGACATCGATTGGCACCCTAGTATAGGCATGGGAACACCAATTTTATGGAAAGAACTACAGAACAATAAAATCAGAATGTGTAAGTTTTTTGTAGAGGTCATTGATGTCAAAAGAAATAAAATCAAGATGGCCAAAATAGGTTTAATTAGTAATTTCTTTATTCAGGAACCTTCAAAATAGTAGTATGGGACCCAGATGAAATATTTCCCCAAAGTGCATTATTTAGTGACTACAATAATCATTTTAACTATACAACAACCAATGTCTACATGAAATGGATAAGAACTAACAACATACATCAATAGTGAGTCAAGTTATAAGATCCATCTATTGACATTTTATACACTCCATGCAAAAGGTCTACTTGAAACTTTTAAGTTTCTCAGATTGGTCAGGTTACAAGTTAGACTATGTTTGGGGAAACCATATTAGAAGGGATATAATTTTTAATATCTTGGTTTTGGATAGAATTAGAATGCCATGCATCAAATTAGCAGCTGAAAGCATTGCCCAGAAGGAAACACCTTCTGTATACTGCCTTTTCAATGTATCGTCTTAAGCCAAACAGTCCAGTAGCGTAGGAAGATTTCTACAAGACCTTATTGAAGGAAAAAACGATGGCATATGCAGGGTTTTACATTCTTAAGAATCAATCTTAGTTATAGGTTTGAAGCATAGAAAGGGTAGTTTGACAAGCAGTTTACATTTTCAATGAGTTTATTTCCATGACTAAGTGAATTATTTAAGTGTTTTTAGTTGTATAAGTTCATTTTTAATCCATACAAATGAAGAAAGTACAAAAAGGAAAAATATACATCTCATTACACAAGAATATTTTCATTTATTCCTGAGAAATAACTGTGCATATCTTCTCACACAATCCGTGAAAACTAACTGAGGAAAAGGAATGCATATAGTTATGAAATTGAGAATATAAGGAGGTAAATGGACCCTATAATTGCCTTGAGGAGTTGTTCCTTTATTTTTGAGATACTACTCAAAGATGTTCTCTACAAACTGCATCATGATAACTACAAAAGAAAAGAAAATTGTTGTCAATATTGAGATCAGGGTTTTATATTAACTCCTTATACTTCCAAATTCAAAATGCATGCATTTAAAGTTACAATTGTCATATTCATAAAAGGTAGAGAATGGCATGTTTCAGTCATCAAAAGAGAGAAAAACATGTTGCAATAATAGAAATGATGTATGGAATCCAGGTACAATTGACCCTTAAAGAGAATAAATTCTCAGCTTACAAAGATACAACCATACGTCTTTCAGAATCAACAGTATTTCAAGAGTACTGTGAGCTACAAAAGGTAAAAATTCAACTATATGGGTATGTTTTCGAATACAGAGATGGATTTGCAAAGAAAGTTACACATATCGTGTAATTACAGCCAAAAAACACAAGATAAATTTTCTCAATTTTTAAAAATGCATTATTAAAGTGAAAGTGCTATACATATCTCAATATAGAAAATGAATGAGAATGGATGGAAATCACTTCATGAAAGCAACAGTTTACAACATGACAATCATTTTAAAATTCTTTAAAAATTACATGCTTAGTTTTGGAGAAACAATTTTAATACATCTTCAAGAATTAAGAGTTTTAAGAAGTGCTTTCTATCATATAGTTGTAACCAGATAGTGCTCATAAAGGAAATATGTATAGAAGGCCCTATATAATTCCTTGTACAACCTATAATTATACCAAGTGATTAAACATAACCTGAAAGTATGAATTTTTTAAGAACAAAAGAAGATTAAGTGCAGATTACAACTTCCATTTCAGAGTTTGATTCAGTTGTCAATGAGCGAATGCAAATTGAAAAGCTCAATTATAGTCACCAAGTAATTTAAAGTTGTTCACAATACTTTCATATTTAAGACTCTCAAGTTTGAGGACACTGGTGACAATAGAATAAAAGAAAAATATCCTTTCAAAGAAATTCTAGCTCTTACTTTTGCATCCCAGGCACAATTTTAATCACCAACAACAGTTGCATAATGCAAGGAATGGAGTATGCCAAATTGTATAAAGAATACAATCAAGGAATGAAATAACAAGAGTTATATAATCCAACCAAACAAGATATGTTTATTAACAAAGTTTCTACAGACAGTGGTTATAGCTTTCAAATAGAAAGAGAAGGCGATCGATCAAGCAGGCTGTCAATCAAATCAGAGTTGTTATCTTGTATCAAAGAGAAAAAATCGTACATCCTTTTAGTGGAAAAGTTTTCAGTCCTCACAAAGCAACCTTTTAGATTTAAGAGCTTTAAGTAGTACATCAAAGATTGATCACACATTATACACAGTTTAAGTATTCTTAATATATATTATCTAGAGCATGGAACAATCAAATGTGGTTGAGGATTTCCTTAATATTGACATAAGCACAATTTTTTCAATAATAGAACAACAAGTTTCACAACTATCTCCATCCTATTCATTAATGGCGAATTTTCATGTTTTCAGAGAAAAGGAAATAATTTTAAGATAAATAAAAGAACGAGAAAAGTAAATTCATCTATAAATAATCTCAGCAAAGGTTGAAGCTCATGTGAGCTAAAAAACGACATCTATAATAACAGATATCTGAGCTAGATCAATAGATTCTAGCTATAAACGTTTAACGAATAACGAAAATTATCCCAGAAAATTAGAATAGCTGGCTCGAATCCATCAATCAAAATGCTATAAATAGATAAAGTGGATACCCAAATGCGTAATACGGATATACATGCAAATATGAAAAGTCTACTTTGAAATGGCAAATCAAGTTTACACAGAATACAGAGTGAAAAGGAAAGTCTAGGAGATCAGATCTCGAAAAGGGTGCAGAATCAAGAATATAGTGACACTCAGATTACGAAACAATTATTTGATATCACGAGTTCAAATCACCAACTCCAGAGCCTTTCTTAAAAATTAGAGCTTCGAATGGAACCCCCTAAAATAATCTAAGACATTTCATAGCCGAGCCACAATGTCTCAAATCATGGCGAACCCGCGAACATATTCGTACTCATAAAATACGTACCCACAACTTACGTACCCACAACTTACAACTTAACTGGTGGAGTATATTGTTTTAGCAACAACATTTGCTAAAATGTTCAAAATAAATATGAACTTTCAATGAATGAATATCAAATCATTCTAATGTAAAACTCGAGTAATTTAGAACCTAAAATTCTCCAAGAAAAACAACTTTTCAGTGTAGCATGTTATCAATATCATGATAAACTTGAATGAATAAAAAAGTGAGAAGGCATCGCCCAAACAAAAGTAATATTTAATTTGAAGTTGTATTTTCCAAAATAAAGGAGAAAACAGTATATCATAATCTTTTGGGGGTGGATATGTTGAAATGAGTATGGACTATGGACTATTGAGTAATATGAATCCACGACCACCAATCACAATATCATATCTCGAGAGTGGGGGTGGATTGTTTTGTTGGAAACTTGGTCAATTGAGATTCTAGGAAAGAGTCCACATTTGCATAATGTTCCCAACATTAAAAAACTTTGTTTTTTTATGGCTTGGTGGCATCCACATATCTGCATGTTGTAAATGATACTCATATTCTCCTTTGATACTGTAAACTAGAAAGCTAATGCTTATTTTGTTGTACATCAAATCCATGCGTGTATACTTAGTTCTAAGTTTTTTATTTTGCAAATAATTAAATTTCAAACTACAATTTTAAAAAAATATTGAAGAAAATGTAAAAAATGACTCAGTCAAAATGAATTCTGTAGAAAATGAGTGCTACCTTCTTATATCCAAGTTCCAATTTGCAACAAATTCAATCTTCAAATTTCACATTTATTGCAATAATTGTAATTTTCAATCTTTATTTGTAAAAAAACAAACAAAACACAGTTACAAATCAAAATCAATATAAAAAGCTAAACAAAAAATCAAACAAAATTAGTTGGAAATCAAAATTAATTGATGTTTCTATTTTATAATCATTGATAAGATATTAAGACTCTATTATTTTTTATTTTTTTTATATTTCAAAAATTCTATTTTTATTTATATTGTATTTTTCATGAATATCAAAACAAAATAATAAATAATATAATTTTAAATTTATTAACTTTCTTAACTATTATAAATTTAATACACGTGTGTGTGTGTGTGTGTTTGTGTACATATATACATAGATATACATAGATATATATATATATATATATATATATATATATATATATATACATATACATATACATATATACATGTGTGTGTGTGTGTGTTTGTGTGTATTAATGTTACATACATACATACATACATACATACATACATACATACATACATACATATATTTTAACAGTTAAATTTGTAATATACATGTCATTTTGGTGTTTAAATTATATTTTTGCATGTCAATTATGACAGTCATATTTTAAAAGTGACTGTATTTTGATGTCTAAAATAACTGAAAATGTCTAAACGCCTTGTAAAATCCAAGCCTGGGACCAACATTCATAATCAACTCCCAGGAAGTGAAGGCAGCCACGTATAAATATTCCCACAAAATAGCTCAGTTAAGAGAAAAGCTTACAAAACAAATAACTTGATTGACAGTTAACAGTGATCTCTGGTTGAAATTTCGGAAGGGTGCATCTAGCTCAAAAGGGAGCTAAAAAAATGCCAAAACATTTTAGGGTTCCAAGATTTTACCTGACCCAATCGGCAAGTACACAAACCCAGCCAAGGTTGAAACATTATGCATGCGGCAATGATTCACCAAGAAAAGTGAAACCCTAACTAACCTTGGGTAAGTCCATCCCACTGACCAAGTAATAAGGGTCATGAAATCGTGGAAAGGGGCCAAAGTTTTATAATTATTATTAGAAAGGTAAACCATTACCTTATGCTATCATGATTATTTGAAAAGTGGCCTAAATATTATATGATGCCTATGATTACTCAAAGGTGTCTGATCAACATATATGCATCGATGGTTATCAAAAGGTAAACTTTACCTTATTATATTATGCAAGGGGTCTAATCAAAAGGGGACCAATAAATAATAAAATGATCAAGTCAAATGAAGGTGGCCAAGTAAGATATGGTCAAAACATACTTTAAAATTCTGTGATTACCGTAAACCCCTTGAGGATACCTTAAACTTTCCAAGAATCTCATGCTCAAGGAGATAAATTAAAATAAAGACGTGTATCTTTTGCATGTGAACAGAAAGGTGACAAAGAGTTATTCATGAAGATAAAGACAAGGACCAACCATTGAAAAGTCTCACATTAATGCACTAGAAGACATATATGATCATCTTATCATGCAAATTAAGACAAAAGTTGAGTATGTGCACAAATGTCAACATCAGAGATCAAGAAAACCCTTTTGACATGCTAATTACCTTATTTTTTTATAAATAATGTTATTATTTTCTTGCACATGTATACAGGTGGTCCCCATAATGAAGGGTAAATGTTTTGCAAAGTATTAAAGAAAAAGGAATTATTTTTCTCAAATAGGGATATTATTTTTGCATGTGCATCCAAGGGGGCAAAATTGAAGAATGCCTAATTTTATCATTGCAAGTGGATCAAGTTGTAAGTGTCACATCAAGTAGAAGAAGACAAAGATGGAATGCACATTGTAGAAGACTTGCACAACAAGAAAATTTTTAATTTTAGCAAAATTATTCACCCAAGTTTTATTAAAAATAGATCAGTCAACTACACTTTGACTGGAATTTATTTTTGTTACTAAGGCTATTAGTGCTTCATTGTAATCAACATGTATATTTTTATTTCTTTATTTATTCCTGATAAAGTGGTAAACTTAGAATGCATGGGAGAGTACAAATTTTAACCTATTTTTAGGATGGGTTAAGTGAATAATTTTGCTATATATTGTGTGCATTGGCAAAGCACAATAGGGGACTCTTTGGAATTTTTTGACATAGGAGTGGTGAAGCAATTTTTCTTCAAGATTTGCGTTGAATGAGAATTGATTTCTGAATTTTCAATTATTTGCAGTGGTGTGTATATTTTTATTAATTCTTATGAATGCTAATTCCCTGATTAATCATCTTACCTTGCTGCAAATCTGGTAATTTCTACATAATATTAGTGTGCATGTTTATCTTGTTGTGTTGTTGTGATTTATTCCCTCAATACATAAAGTGTTTTTCCTTAGTATTCTTTTGGAAACCATTATTTCATGTGTCACCCTAAATTCAATCTCAATTTTAGTGTGCATATACTTAGTCAAAGCCCTCAAAAAATTTGGTGTATCACCATTTTCAATTTCTGTTACAATCATATTTTTACCCTCAAAACCCCAAAAAATTAGTTGAGGATACATCAAGAAGGAACCAACCTTGATACCAGAGACTCACCTCAATAATAGATATACCCACAAACATGAGGTGTTTCCATTATATCTATGAAAGTGAGATATTCAAAACAATATTATAACCCCTACTGTCATCTCTCAACAAGGGTGCACTTTCGAGAGATAATAATTTTTGGCACACCCGGTGGGATTGAATAGAGCTTAAACTACTATTGATGCATCATTATGAAGATTGAAGATCCAAGATCTGAAGAAATCATCTGGTGACTCCGTAAATCTGATTTTAGATCAGTAAATAACTTTTCAACATCATAAAATTTCTTAGTTGCAGTTTTCAAGTATTTTTCAAGAAAATTAGATCTGTTATTTTACTGTTATTAGCTATTTTTGTGAGCAGTGGACCTATTTTTCATTGTTTCAATATTTTATGAGGTTCTGCAGTCATGAACCCTCATTTCCAATAGTATTATCACCCAAACCAGTAACCTTTTTTATCTTATTTCCCCTTAAGACCAGTTCTATAACCCCTACCAAAATGAATATCCTTATGACCCAAACCTTGGAAATCATTACGATTATCAATATGATGATCATTATGTCATTCAAGGTCAAATTTATGCAGAGGGTTATGCTGATTGTGAAAGGTGAAGAGATCTTGAAATTGAGCTTAATGAACTTAAGCAATCATTTTTAGCTATCAAGGAACTATATGAGAAATCATTAGCAGTGAAGAATGATAGACATCAGGTTTGTCAGAATTTAGTGCCTATATATTCCCTTGTCATCCAAACAAGCCCATTCATCAGTTTTCAAATTATCAGGCTATTTGCAATTCCTTCCTTTTACTACCCCGTAATCATGTATTGAACCCAAATTAAAGTGTCCAAGTTGGCATTCAGATGCTTTCCTAAACAAAAAATTTTTACTCCAGCCTCTTGTTCAAGATTTTCCAGTTAAGGCTGAAATTAATCCCACTCCTTTTCTCGTACTTCAAGTCTAGGAAAGAGAGGATCAGAATATCATTCAAGAGGGGCACCTAACTAAAGAAAACAACCATCAGGAATTTTTACATAGCATAAAACAATGGGTTTCTAAATTTCAGTTTCATCATATTCCAGAGTTACAAGATGAAACCATGCAAAAAACACAGTCTTATTTTGTAACATATCAAAAGTAGGTGGAATATGATCAACAATCAACATTCTCTGAGTGTAGTGTGCACTGATGAGCACCATACTCAGACCAGTCACTAATTCATCATGATCTAAAGAATCTTAAGAGGAAAAAAAGTTTAGAATAAAAGAGGATTTGACATAGATCAATTTTGATGTTAAATCATCATTTTCAGGGAATGATCACATCCTGATATACATCTTATCAGATTCCATGGTTGATGATGAAAAAGAGAAAAATATCAGTTTTAGAATGATCATGACCAATAAATTAAGTGTGAAGACCCTTATTTTGTTACATGCATAGAGATATGTATGCGTTATTAGGGACATGCAGTGATTCACAAGGACTATCAGATGATACTACAAGTATTCGTGATCAGCAATATTTCATTGAGGAGGAAAACTGAATGTTCTAGGAAATATGGAAAATATGGATAGAAGAATGGAATAATTTGGAAGTACTGCAAAGTCTGAAATATCACTCATGACAGTAATGGATCAGAAACTTGAACAAGATAAAAACTAGTTTGAAGATACTGAAAATATTTTCAAACAGTTTAAAGAAGTAGAACAACCATCTTATCATCTTCATGATGTTATGATTGATGAGTTATAATAGATTAAAGAGGATGAATACTTTTAAGATCAGTTTTAGAATGTCAAAGAGAATATACAAAAGTTTATAGGGGCTAAACAAATTTAAGAACAACCTTCAAAAAAGGTTCAGAAAGAGCCCATGATCAAGAAGGAGGTTCATGATTCAGTAGAAACAAAGAGAATAATTTTACCAGTTGTTTGTAGGCCATGTCTGATTCAGTACCTTCAAAAATAGAAGAAATAAAATGGTTCACAATAGGATACAACAATACTCCAAAGAGTTCATGCTTGTATCAGAGCCTTAAAAAAATGAGTGTCAGATCCTCAAGAATCAAGTTCCAAAGCCCCTCAGAATAGTTTACAGATCAGTTAGAGAAGTTATTTGTGTTTTGGGTTGAGTTTTGGAACAAATTTAAGGTACACATCTCATTTTCAATTCTGTCATATGTTACTTGTTTTGCAAGCTGGATCCATTTCCTCATTTCTAGAGAAAAGGAATCTATTTTTTGTTCTTCCTATTTTAGGATTTGTTTAGCCTCAATTGTTGCTGGTTAGAATAGGGTAGATTAGGATTTCCATTTCAATAATTATAGTTCAGTTCTTCATGCCAAACTTTTCAGATGCATTCAATAAGTCAGAATATTATTATTAGTTCACTGCACATTATAGGATGTTCATGGTTATTTTCAATTCAATAAGTGCACTCATGCACGTGATCTAGTTTACCAGATCCTTTCCTAGATTTAGTTTGTTTTTGGGAAGTTTTTAGAAAAGGAAGATTTTGGTTATATGTTTTGAATTTCTCCATGCCCAATGGAAAAGAGAAAGGAACTACTGTCTTATAAGCTAGTAGGAAGCTTTCCCCACAGGATCACCAGAAATATTGACATTTTTGCACCTCATGTGAAAGGTCAACTCAAAACTTTAAAGTTTCTCAGATTCGACGGGTTAGAGGTTTGACTATGTTTGGAGAACAACCATGAGAAAAGGGATATAATTTTAATTGCTTGGTTTTGGACATAATTAGAATGTCATGCATTCTGAATTAACAGCTAAAAGTGTTGTCCGAGAAGGCAACACCTTGCATATACCTCAGGTTTTACATTCCAATGTATTGTTTTCAGTAAGAACGTACAGTAGCCTAAGGAAATACCTACTACAAGGCCTTGGTGAAGGTGGGAAAGATGGCATATGTAGGGTTTTATGTTCTGAAGCAACAGTCTCTAGTTACAAGTTTGAAGCATAAAAAGGTAGTTTTACAAGTAGTTTGCATTTTCAATGAGCGTCGAAAAGGTACATTCAATTTTAATTTATTTCCATGATTAAGTGAATTATTTAAGTGTTTTGAGTTGTATAAGTTCATTTATTATCCATACAAATGAAGAAAGTATAGAAAGGAAAAATATACATCTCATTACACAAAAATATTTTCATTTATTCATGAGAAATAACTATTCATATCTTCTCACACAAGCCATGAGAAATAACTGAGGAAAAGGAATGCATATACTTACAAAATTAAAAATTTAAGGAGGTTAATGAAACACGCCATTGCCTTGAGGAGGTAAATTCCTTTCCTTTTAAGATACTTAACCACTCTTCTTCCTCAACTAAACTACATCATGATACCTGTAAAAGAGAAGAAAATGGTTATCAATATTGAGCTCAGGGTTTTATGTATTCGCAACTCTTTATACTTCCAACTTTCAAAATACATGCATTTAAAGGTACAATTGTGTATTCATAAAAGTTAAGAATGACATTTACAAGTACATCAAAATCAGAGACAAATATGGACCTAACAATAGAAATGTCTTCTGTATCTCAATCCAAGTAAGTACAGATTGTTATGCCCATAAAAGATAAGTTAAAAGCTTCAAATATAAATTACAAAAATACAATTATATCAAATTTGCTTAACCACAGTATCATAAATGCATTTCAAGAGTATGCATGAGCTAACAAAAATGTAAAAATTCAACTATATGGGTATGTTTTAAGGTACAGAGTCCTGAAATTTGTAAAGTTCAAAATTTACACATATTGCGTAATTACATGTTTCAAAAAAAGGTTGTACAAGATAGTAATTTCTGATTTTTGAAATGCATTATTAAAGTCAAAGTGCTATACATCTCAAAATATACAAAAGGAATGACCAACGGATGGAAATACACTTCATGAGAGACATCCATACAAATTTGCAGTGACATCACAATGAAGTATTTTAAAAAATACATCCTTGAGTTCTCAAACGAATAATACATCAAGCGTTAAGAGTTTTAAGAAGTGTTTCTATCATATAGTTGCAAGAAGACAGTAATCAGAAATGAAAGTATGCCAATAGAATTCCATGTACAGCTAGGAGAATCCTATCAAGAATGATCAAAAGTGATACTTCAAGTCTTAATTTTATGTTACATCGAATAAGATCTTGTAGATTACCAACTTACACTGTTTGAGTATTATTAAGGTTTCATAATATGGATCATGGACAAAATCAAATTGCATTGAGTCTCAATTGAGTCACTGGCATATGAATACATATTGTTCAAGAGGAGAACACCGATTCACAACAAGTTTGATCAACCATTGGAAAGAATAAGAATAGCAGCAATAAGCTAAAGTAAGGGAAAAGCTCTTACGTTTCATAAAATGGATCTTTACGTCATGAATGATCCAAGGAATAAAAGTTTGTTAGAAAAAATAAATTGTAAATTTATAAAAGTTGTAAAGAGAAGAATACATATCAATCAGAAGGAAACACTCAATCAGTTATATAATTAGAGACCAAACTAGATATGAGATTCACATAGTTTCTTAAGTACAATATGTGACTAGACCAATAGAAACTTAATTTGATTCGATTGCAAATTTAGTGAGCCATCAATGGAAAATAGAACTTGAACCATTGAAATTTTGAATAGGTCAACCATCATGAATAAAATACACAACGCTTTCAGTGGAAAGATAGAACTTCACAAATGCCAACAATAAGAAAAGATTTAAGACTGCTTCAAGCATTCATTACCATTAAAGATTTATCATAAATTCTAAAAGTTTAGTGTGTGTATCTTCAGAATCAATTATTGAGCATGGATATAGAAGTAAAGAGGATGTACTTTAATATTGATATAAGCAATCATTTAACTACATAAAGAAATTCAATTGAAATAATATCGGGACAACCTATCATCAATTGAATTCCATAAAGAATACAACATTTTTAATAAAGATCAGTTTTGCATCAAGCATCAAGTGATTAAGGGTCAAACTAGTGAGAACGAGAAAAATAAATTTATCTACAGAGAATCTCAGCAAAGGGAAGCTCATGAGTCGAAACAATCTTTTATTACAACATGGATATGAGTTCAGGAATAGACAAAACAACAAGAGGTTCTAATGGCAAACAAAAATTAAATATAACATAGCCACAACTGTAAGGAAAATAGCCCAGATCTGAAGTCCCATCTAAGAAATTAGGCTAAAAATAGATAAAGTTCTGAGTACCATAAATAGTAAGAAGGAATACATGCACAATATGAAGAGCTCTATTTGAATCTAGGAAAATCTATGAAATACAAAGAATCCATCATAGAAAAGAATATGGCCTACCCAATTTTAAGGAGATTAAAGCTCAGAAAATACCCAGAATCAAATTAGAGAGAGTCAAAACTACAAGTTTCAATAGTATGATAACTATGCAAAGAGTACATATATGAAGTTGCAAAAGCTACACATAGCCTTTTTTCAAAAGAATCAGAGATTCGAAGGGAACCCCCAAAATAAAGTCGGAGAGCATGTCAAAGATCAAGCCACAAAGTCTCATTGATGGCAATATGGAACAATTCACTCTCCAATAAGAAGATGTACGAACAACTTAGATAATCATGATTCTCACTAAGTATGAAAATGAAATTACACCAAATAAAAAATACTCCAGATCTAAGTTTTATGTAAGATCGTTCTTAGTTTTAAGAAAATACCCAGAAGGAAAATATCCCAATAGAGTAACATTCTTGACAATTTGAAAGTGCCTAAATAAAGGTGAGCTTGAAAGAACATTATGAATGGCTAGAACAAGGTTACGAGAGCCAAGCACAATATTTCTAACAACGTCTCAAACTCCGAATTAAAGAGAAGCTCAATACAACAAATAATAGTAAACATGATAAATAAGAAGTCAAGTCTATCAAAAGAGATAGAGAAATCTGAGAAAAGAGCTTCATATTCTCCTTCAAAACTTAGCACAACTCCAAACCAAGTAGTCATACTAGTACAAAGGCTCATTTTCTCAAGTAAAAATATAACCCAACAATGGGTGAAGTTTAGATACTAGCCCTGTCAAAGTTTTTACAAATTCTCATAACCAAACCATTACAGATCATGAGATATCATACTATTCATAGCCCAAGTTAAAATGGCATCATGCGTATAAATGATGGCTAATCATTTCCAGTGAACTAACTCATAGAGCTCCAATGGAAATGGATGCAAAATCAAGCTCATGAGAATCAAATAGTCAAGCTTGAAAACCCCAACTCCATAAATTCCCAGAATAACCAATCAAATATATCTTCAAACCGTTTAGAGGAAACCATTGTTGATCAAAAAACCATGGCAAATGAATTTGAACTTGATCTCATAAATGTAGGATCCAGAAGCCTTCTCACATATGCTCCCAGAGGAACAAAGAACTAATATGGGCTCACCAAAAAAAAGCGTCTTAATTGCCCAAAAGACCCACAGTGATCACACTGTGCATAAAATCATCAACAAGGAGACTCTTAGTGATCGTAAATGGTGGCAAGTTTCACAGAAACAATAGAATAGAGTAAATCCCATAGAACCCTGATGGCGGCCAAAAAATATAAATCTTGGCACCATAAAAAAAAATGGTTCCTCAGTTAAGAGTTCAGCTCTTGTAAAATAAAGAGCTCGTTTTATGCTAATTAACTCAAGTTAAGTTAAATGGCCATATAAAGTAATTATTCTTGAAATTTTGGTAGTGCATCTTAGCTCAAATAGAGAGCTCAAAACAATGCCAAAAAGTTGATTAGGGTTTCAAGTTTTAAACCCGACCAATTCGGTGAGTTCAAAACCCAACTAGGGTTGAAAATTATGCAAATGTGGCAATGATTTATCCAAGCAAAGGGGAAACCCTAACTAACCATGGGTTAGTGCATCCCACCGACCTCGTAATAAGGGTCATGAAAACTATATGCCATGATTTATCAAAAAATCTGACAATATTATTATGTGCATGATCAAAGTAGAAAGGGTCCTGAATGTTACTAAACCAAATGATTAAGGAAAAAATGTGGCCTAAGATATTTTGTTAAGTATGTATGCATATTCTAATAAAATCATTATACCAATGATGGTTAATCAAAAGGTAAACAATACCTAATTATATAATTCAATGGGTCTAATATATACCATGGTCAAAGCAATTACAATTCAAGTCCAAAGGTGGCCTTTCCCTTAAGATATGGTCAAGACATACCTTAATATTTGTAAATGATACCTGCCAATAATCTCATACCCTTCAAAAAGACAAGACAAATATTGAACATGTGCACATCAAAGGTGATCCCCACAAGAAAGACATGTATCTTTTACATGTGAAGAGAAATGTGACAAAGAATTATTCATGAACATAAAAAAAAAGGACCAACCATTTACAAGTGTCACATGCAAATTAAGACAAAGATGACCATCTTATCATGAAAATTAAGACAAAAGTTGAGTATGTGCACAAATGTCAACATCAGAGATTAAGAAGACCCTTTTGACATGCTAATTACCTTTTTTACAAATAATAGTATTATTTTCTTGCACATGCCTACAAGTGGTCCCCATAGTGAAGGTTAAATGTTTTGCTAAGTATTAAAGACAAAGGAATTATTTTTCTCACACAGGGATATTATTTTGACATGTGCATCCAAGGGGGCATAATTGAAGAATGCCTAATTTTATCATTACAAGTGGATCAAGTTACAAGTGTCACATAAAGAATAAGAAGACAAAGATGGCATGCACATTGGAGAAGACTTACACAACAAGAAAGGGTTTATTATTAGCCAAATTATTCACCCTAGTTTTATTAAAAATAGACTCAGTCAAATACACTTTGACTAAAATTTATTTTTTAACTAAGGCTATTAATGCCTCATTGTAATCAACATGTGTATTTTAATTCCTTTATTTATTCATGATAAAGGGGTAAAAATAACATTCATAGACGAGTACAAATGTTAGCCTATTTTTAGGATGGGTTGGGTGAATAATTTTTTTATATATTATGTGCAATTACAAAGCACAAAGGGAGGAATTTTTGGACATATGAGTGCTAAAGCAATTTTTCTACCATGTTTTTCTTGAATGAGAATTGATTTTTCCCTTTCAAATTATTTTTAGTGGTGTATATCTCTTTATTAATTCTTTTGAATGTCAATTCCCTGATTAATCATCTTACCTTGCTGAAAATTTGGTAATTTTTGCATAATATTAGTGTGCATGTTATCTTTTGGTGTTGTTTTGATTTATTCCCTCAATACATAAAGTGTTTTGCCTTAGTATTCTGTTGGAAACCATTGGTTTGTGCATCTAGAATTCATTCTCAATTTTATTGTGCATATACTCAGTCAAATCCCTCAACAAGTTTGGTGTATCACCCATTTCAATTTCATTTACAGTCATCTTTTTACCCTCAAAACCCCTAAAAACTAGTTTAGGATACATTAAAAAGGAACCGGCCTTGATACCGGAGACTCACCTTAATAATAGGTATACCAAAAGACCTGAGTTGTTTCCTATTATATCTATGAAATTGAGACATCTAGAGAAAACATCGAACCCTTGCATTCATCTCTTAGTAGGGTGCACTTTTGAGAGATAACACCAACCAAGCACTTGTATGATGACATTCAATCCCATATATAGCAATATTTAAATAAAAATAATACATCGATCTGTCATATATGAAATAGAACTAAGTTTATCACAATCTACAGGTATCCAAATCCATATAATGCAAGAAAATAAGATAATAATCCTAATGTTAAATAGGCACTACATGCCCGAGTCAACACATGTGTCACCAAATGATCCATAATGAAACCACATAGTATCCAAATAGTGCTAAAATACATGGCCATAATCTGGTAAAATTAAAGAGTTAGTAAATGCACTGATGCAAGAAGAGGTCGGCATTACATCCCCCTTGCCTAAGATTAGACATCCTCCTAGAAGTCATTGGAAGAAATAAGGATATTGAGCATTCAATTGTGTGGAATCCTCCAAAGTAGTTGATGTCTCATCATATTAGTACCATTGCAGTCTAATTTAGTTTAATTATCTCCATCGAAGGACCAATCTCCTATGTTCTAGTATGCACACGGGCTCCAGTTTCAACTGTCCTTCATCCTCCACCTATAATTTTGACCAATCTAATATATAAGAAATACTAGGTACACATCAACATATAATTGAAACATGAAATACATCAATGGCCTAGGCTAGCTATGGTAGCAAATATAAATGATAGGAAACTATACTTATGACCACTATAATATCAAATGTCCTCGTAAATCGAGGTAAAGTTTTATAACCCTTTCCATAATGGATTCGGCTCTTATGTGGCTGAAGTCACAAGAATACTTTGGCATCAACTACACATTGATGTTATGTCCTTGTGGTGTCTGCATATGCCTTCTGGAGTGCTATAGACTACTCAGTACATTTCCTAATAAAAATAACCTACTTCTTCAAGTATCGAATTTAAGATGGCCCAAGTACAACCTTATCGTATAACCTATTTTAACTCAATGGTGTTTTGCAAGATCTCCCATACAAATCCTGATAAGGAGTCATACTAATATAACTGTGATAATTGGTGCTGTAGGAAAACTCAAAAAGGTACAATTAATCCTCCCATTTATTTTTCTGATCCATAACATACATATGAAATATATCCTTAAGTATACGATTAAACATATATGTCTTCCCATCCATCTCTTGGTGGTAAGATGAACTAAAATTGATGGGTTCCCAAAACATCCTAAAAGAAATTCCATAAGTCTTAAGTATAGATGGTGTCCCTATCATTAAAAATGGTCTTCGTAATCCCATGTAACCTAACAATATCCTTTATTAATAATTTGGTAATGACAACCTCATTATAGGTGACCTTGGTTGAAGAAAAGTTTGAAACCTTATTAAAATTTTCCATAGTGACCATTATGGTGTCATGATGATAAAATTACATAGGGAGACTGATAATGAAGTTCATGGAGGTCACGTTCCATATCCACTCAAGAATTTCGTGAGGATACAAAAGTCTTGCGGGATGCGAATGCTCATCCTTGACCCTCTGAAACTCAAGGCAATTAGATACAAATTATTTTTAATCCCTTCAGATAAAAATCCAATAATACAACCTTATGAGGTCAACCTGCATCTTCTTCACTCCTAGATGTGCTGCATATGTGTCTCAATGAGCCTATGAGATAATAAAGATGTGTAGATCATCTGCCTTAGGCACATAAATGTATTTTTGAAACCAAAGTTGACCATCTTCCTCTTAACTACATCCTTTATACCTACCCTTTAAATAAATTTGAGACTCAAACATCTTCTTGGAACCCTCCTAAAATATTTCCCCTGGAAGATGATGAAGAATCCTATTTTGAAGGTCTGACTGTAGTGTCATTGTTAAAATCACATCTTTTCATCTACTCAAGGCATCTGTGATGACATTCTCTTTTCCTTTCATATACTGGACGTCCATGTCGTACTCACACTAGAACTCCATCTAACAAAGCTAACGAGCATTGAGGTTAGAATGTAAAAATATTTGTTGAAGGCTGCAATGATCGGTCCTCGAAATAAAATTCTTAACCAAAAGGAAATGCCACAAATGCACTACAACATGAACTTCTACTACCAAGTCCAAGTCATGAGTAGGGTAGTTAAGCTCATATTCTTTCAGCTTACATGACTTAAAATAAATGACGCAACACTCCTACATGAGAAATGCTCCAAAGACCCTTCTAAGGAAGCACCGATGCAAACAACAAACTATCCTAAGTCAGATTCGAGAATTGATAAGATGGGTTGTCGTGGTCAGTTCACTCCTTAAGTAACTGAAAATATTGCCCACATTTTTTTGACCACTCAAATTTCTTCCATTTATCGCTGAAGAGAAGTAATAGGATGCGAAATCCTAGAAAATCCCATGAAAAAATTTATGGCAGTACCCTAATAATCTCACTGAAAATCCTCACCTCTGTCACTAATGTGGGTGCTGGTCAATCTAGAATGGCTCGTATATTTGTGGGATCTAGTGAAGATATCCTCACTTGAAATGATGTGACCCAAGTATTGAATCTCTGATTGAAAGAAACTGCACTTATCTAAGTTCCCAAAAAGCTTCTGATATCTCAAAACCTGTAGCACTTTTCTCAAATGTTCCTTGTGTTCCTCCTTGGAATGAGAATAAATCAATAAATCATCCAAAAAAACTAAGACAAATTGGTCCAAAAAGGTCCTGAAAACCCCATTCATGAGGCTCATGAAAACATCTAGGGCATTGGTTAAACCAAACGATGCAATAATGAACTCATATTTCTCATAACGAGCATGGAAAATTTTGTTGTGAATGGTTACATATGCAATGCACAACTGTTGGTATCCTGACTTGAGATTAATCTTGAATAACACCTTAGCACCCCTCATTTGATAAAAGAATTCATGAATACTTGGAAGTGGATATTTGTTATTTATTTTGACCTTATTAATCTTTTTGAAATCAATTCAAATTCTGAGAGAACCATCCTTCTTTACAAAATTAATTGGTTCCCCGCAAGGAGACACACTAGGGAAAAGGAGGCCCTTATCCAAAAACTCCTCTAGCCAAATCTTGAGCTCATGGGACTCTTGAGTCATCATCTGATAAGCTTCACATGAAAATGGTACTACTCATGGTACTAGGTCTATAGGTAAATCCACCTCTATAAGGGGTGGAAATCAAGGAAGATCGCTCAAGAATGCATGTGCAAGCTCTGTAAATAACACATGCTGATGAAGAGGAGAATGATATTGAGTACTCTACAATAAATTATGGATATTAATTGTGAAATAACTAAAAAAAAATTTACATGCTCGACTTGAGTTACTTAGCCGAGTCCATATGCAAGGAATATGCCTCTACACCCCAAAAATAGCAATTGAATTCCCAAGGTCATGCCGAAACTCAATGATCTTACTTATTCAGTCTATTTTAACCTGATGAGACTTAACCCAACATTCCCATAACAACCTCATATGATCCTAAAGGTAACACTTGAAGGTAAAAGGTAGTGGATAATACTATCAAATCGAGCACACAACTCTCGACATAGTTATCCAATGTGATTTTGGTCCCAAAAGATAACTATTCTTTCCAACTATCTTGTTTCCTAGTCACCACTAGCCGACATTGGTCCACTATTTATGGTGATATAAATGAATCTGAGGCTCTTGAAAAAAAAATGGCTGAGATACAAATACCCTTGATAGTACATGTAGTCTCGATAATCATGTCTTGATGTTTGGCCTAGAAGTTATCCACTATTTCATAGACATGATGAGTGTTTCCTAAGTCTACCATGTTCTAATATGAGATAGGATATCTCTACCTATGAATGGTGGTGGGTTTGTGTCGACATATCTACAGGTAGTGATTAGGGGACCAGCAAATACAACATCATACTAGTCCTCTGTGTACCAAACCGGTTGGCTCGACTCTGGAAGACTGTTGTATGTGGGCTAGTTGTACTTTCAAATTTCTTTATCTCGTGTGTCTACCCAATATAAAACCTCTTTGAACTTTGCCTCTCTGCATACTCTATGTCTACGCAGTACTTTACTTCTAATATTCTCAATGTTGTGACTTCTACTGGGTGTGTGGCAGAGGTCTCAAGATTGGTTGTGGAGGCCTGAATACTCCTCTAACTGGTGGTGTTGTACACCATGTCCTATGATCCTAGGAGGATTGCAACCTCTCATAAAACTTACTCTTTTTCTTGTCCCTATGCTCTTCGGCCTTGTTCCTATTCTCCCTAGCTAGGTAGGTCTTCTCCATTACATTCTCAAGTGTCAGAGGAGATAACATCCTAAAATCCTCAACCAAGTCTGCACTTAGTCCCTAAATAAACCTGTTGACTTGTAATTTCTTGTCTTGAAGATAATCCACATACTGCAATAAATCAAGAAACTGACTCTCACATTTTCCAACAATTTATGAACCATGGCACAGATCATGGAACTTGTCAATCCTCTTTTGTGTAAAGTGTTTAGACATGTACTGGGATCTAAAGAACTCCTTAAATAATTCCCAAGACATGGAATCTCTAGTCAAATGGATCTTTTTCTCTTCATTCCTCCACCATATGCTTGTTGTATAACAGATGAGGTGTATAACGAACCTAGCCTTGGCATTTATCTCATATTAGTGTATTCCAAAGTAGTTCTAGAGGCTTAGTAGCCATGAATTGGCACCAAATCCATCCAAAGTTCCTTTTTATGTTTGTGGATATAAAAATAAGAATATCTCTAAGATCACAATACTTGTGTCATGATCATGATGTTCATGTCCAACCGTCTCCACATCTAAAGAGTGTGGTTGTACTCCATATAGTGGTCCCTTAATATTGTGAGAGTGGTTACTCTCTCAAAGTGAACAGATGGGCTACTAGACCTAGCCTCCCCGAGTAACCTACTGAAGTGGCTCCAAGCATGGGCCCTCATTTGGTGGTGCATCCTCTCTTGGATGGACATCCTCCTCTACTAGCTCATGCTGTATAGGAAGAAATATTTGTAAAACCCCCACCATATATTGTAATGCCTCTAGTATCTTTGCTTCTAAATCAAGGATATGAGGCTCGGGCGTAGGTGACCTACATCCCAAACACCTAACGGATTGGTGCCTTCTAGCTTGTCTAGGAATCTTGTTTATTAAAGGAAAGGTAAAGCTTATTAGTTTTTATGAGGTAACAAAAATGACTAAATGGGTTATTTTTATTGAGTTAACCATTATTAATTTAATTTTCAATCCCCAGAGCATCTGATGTTGTAAAACCTAAGTTTTGATACCAAATGTAGTGCCCCATATTTGGACAACCCAGACCATTGCAAACAATAAAAATCTCGACATTTAAAAAAAAAACATATTTATTATTATAATTCCTTAACTATGGTCAGGACTATAGCCAACAATCAATCTTATTATTACTATTTTAAGATACTAGGATGGAAAAAGGGTCATTCCAAAATATAATCGTAGGTGATATTTATTCTTAGTCCATGGGGTTCTAATCCCTCTTATTCGTTTAAGCTTCGGCTACTTTCCACCAACGACCCTCAGTTATGGAGATTGATTGATTTATTTAACCATTTATTCTAGATTACATTGCTGCACATATTGCACTTTTGCTAGACATTCACCAAGGTTACATGGGGTGAAGGACAAAGGCCCCCCAAGGTTCCCTTTTAATCAGGGTTTGTTTGTATAGTGATAACCACTCAACTATGATAACACATCTCCATAACCACAATTTCCAAAGTTAGGAGGGTTCAATCCCCAAACCATTGGACTTATATCATTCTAGGCCATAAAAGATTAGGTATCCCTCAAAAACCTAAAATATTATATATTATGAATTCTAAAGTGGGTTAAGCATTTATTTGTAAAGATGTTTTCCTCCATTTGCATAGGAAACTTTCGTTGCGGCAGGATAACTACTCAAGATGATGAAGAAATTTAAGGGTGAGTTCATGGAGGACATAATTGAGTCTCTCCATCCATCGTAGGTAGATGGAGGAGAAATGAATTCATGGAGACCAAATGGAAGCTCCATACAATTTTATTTCTTCTATATATTTTGATGGAGGAAATAATTTCCCCCTTATTAATATTTTTGGGATTATTTCATCTCTCTCTATATGTGATTTTGTAAATATCTTATTTTTACATTTATTTACCAGTATTTTATGATATATTGATGATTCTATAATTTATCATGTATATGTATAGTATATGGTATATGTATATTTATGTTATGTGTGTGCGTGCGTGTGTAATAGATTCAACAAATGAAAATATGGAAGAAGATGGTTTATATGGGTGTGACAAATAGCCAAAGAGGTATGAATTTTGCCTATTGTTTGACCACAACCATGCCACAGGGGACCTGTGGTTTGGCTACGTTGACAAAACAAAGAAAATGTGGTGGAAAGTATGGGAAGGGAGGACGGGAGTCTAAGTCGCAGCATATCCCATACCCACTTTTTTGAATTCTTACACATAACCAAATCTTACAAAAAACATACTTTTTATTAGTATTTCAAATGATGAACCAAAATCAATATTTTAATATTTGTATGTATACACATAATTTTGTGTGTATGTGTGTATTCTTTGTTCTTATTTACTCACAATTTTTATTCCTGGAAATGAAGCTTTCCTACCTTAGAAGGGTGAAAAGAGTGCACACAGGGGCAGATATAGGCATGTATGACACAGGAGGAGGTACATGATATATGGGATGATATATGATAGAAAATCTAATCTATTTGTGTGTGTGTGTGTGTGTGTATAAATGGTATATAAGTATAAGAGTTCGATAGGGTAACTCTTTCTTTCTTTTCAAATCTATGAACTTGGATTTAATACTATAAGATAAATAATACTATATAGTGGAAAACAATTGCAAATATATTTTTAAATCAAATAGTTTATTATACCTTTTTTATAATGGAGAAGATTCATATTTCACCAAGAATTCAATACAACCCTTTGATAATTAACATGAAATATCCTATCTTTATCAATCAAATATGGAGAACTAATTACATAAAAAACAAGTGTATATTGCATTTAAATCTAAATAGTAATCGAATATATTATATTTATTTTACTATGTAAACTAACCTACAAATCTCACATTTAAGAGAATAACATTTCCAATTTATTCCAAATACATTGACTTAAACTCACAAAGAACTAGTGCAATTTCCTTTCACTACCCATTTTTTTTACTATAAATCAAGTAAAATGTATTTGTGAGCTTTAAGCGTACAATTTTTTTTAAAAACTTGAATATGATGTAGAGTTTCACATAACCATTGTAAATCCCAAATAACACTTGTACATTCTCTTTTTTTTTTTTTGAGTTGTAATTTCATTCAAAACTTTCACTAAACAAGAATATAAAATCTAAAAAAATACAAGAAAATGGGAGTCTACCAAATTTAGAGGTGGAAACAAGTTTACAATATCCCAATCCTCCTTAATAGAGAAGATAAAAAAAGGACACAAAATTTTAAATACAAGGCTTCAAAGCTTATTCTCAAGAGAGAAGGTATACTTAACAAATATTAAAAAATGATAATTAAAATTCAAGTGGAAAAGCCTCCCCAAAATGGGGAAAACATGCCAATTATTTTAAATTTTCTCCTTCTTACTCCAAACCCAACTTGCAAGGTTCCACTCCAAATTAAAGTCTTTAACGCACAATAGAAACGGGACCGGTTTCCTTCCAATGAAATAGCATCATTAGATGCCATCTTCACTAGATGGAGGACATATTATCCTCCTGCTAAGCGCATTGGGGAGAGAAAATTCATCCCTCAATGTTACGTAGGTAAGGGGAGAAAAAAAGGGTGACAACACACAAAAAATTCAATACAAACCAATCATAAGAACAACAAATCTCAAGACAAGAACTCCATGATTTCTTCAAATGGGAAGAGGGCTAAGGATCCCATAATAAGCCATATTGTGATCTAACCATAGGATCATTAGAAAAATTCCTCCATAGGACTCTCCTTATCACTCCATCCCAAACACCAAGCCTCCTCCTTGGAATGTTTTTCAAACCAAGCGTGGTTTCCTTGCCAAGGATGGAAGAGGATGTTCAAACCATATAAATAGTCCTTATTCCACATCAACCATATGAGGGGAGGTAATAAAATAAAGCCCGTCATGGATTTTCCATCAAGATATGTCGTATAAGATGAGATTTCCTCCCTCTTCCCTTGCAATTAAAAAATCCACCACAAAATAGGATGGATGGAGAAAATAAAAGAAACAAACATCACTAAATACACCCACAAACAAACATGTAAACTTTCAAGATTCAAAAAAACAATATTTTTGTTGCACATTATACCATAGAAACAAAAAAAGAGGTATGAAGGCCTATCTTAAAAATATAATTCTAACTTCAAGAACAACCAAGATCTCCCAATCTCTAGTCTCCTAGCTCCAAGCTCTCTCCAACTCTCACTAGTGCGAATGAGAAGAAAAAGTGTAAACTCCTCTCTAAGAGGAAGTATGAAATGAATAAAAACATTATAATCCACACAAATGAGATAGTTACATGTGTCTCCCATCTTATTCCCGAATAAAATATTCCAGAAATGCCATTAAATATAAAAGAAAACACATTTCAGAAGAAAACTCCCAAATTTCATAAACTACCAATAAGCCAACTTACTTCAAATTTTAAGATAACACAAAAATCAAACAAATTTACAAGATGGTGACATGAGAGCAGTCAAATGGGAAGGAAAATCAAATTTTACCTTTAAAATATATCCCCTACTCATAGGTAGGGTAAAAGGGATCCAATTCAGTGTAAGGGAGACCCCAAATGTGAAAATGGCCCTTATAAATACCACATTTAGCCCAAATTTGAGATTGGGTAAAGTGGATCGAAATAAGACATGGTAGGGCCAACCCAAATGATAATTAGGTGGTCCTAAACACATAACAACAAGATTACTAGCATAATAACAACACTAAACCAAGAGGGTACCAGTAGGTCCTTAAACATGCTTAATACAAGGCTTACCAAATTATAAAAAACATAGGTAAATTAGAAATCACCAATGTTGTCCCAAAAATGAATATTCCACATACACACCAAGCTACTCAAAGATCATGCATGGCTAAAGATCTCAGCCCAGTTAGCTACTTGTGCAACTTGAGGTACAGCTCTTAAACCCACGTTCTTCTATGTGACATATAATTTACACACTCAATTCACCAATTAAAAAAACCTACTCGATTCAATAAATTAAATAAATAATATCAATAACTAAAACATGTATAGTTAATCTAACTATACAACAACCAATTTCTATATGAAATGGAAAATCATTAAGAACATACATCCATAGTAACTAAATTTGCAAGATCCATCAAGGAACTTGCATGATAACATTCAATTTACCATTATCAGCCAATGATATCAAGGTATACGACAAAATCATACATCTATCCATCAGATACGATATAGAACTAACTATATCACAACCTATTGGTATCCAAAAACATATAATGTAAGAAACTAATATAATGATAATAATGCTAGATTAGCACTACGTGCCCTAATAAAGTACACATATGTCATCAAATGATCCATAATGAAAACACATAGTATCCAAATATTGTAAAAATCCATGTCCATCATCTAGTAAAAGTAATGAGTTAGTAAATGAATTGATGCAAGAAGAGGTGGACACTACATATTCCTAAACATGTGTAGTTGAGAATGGATTGGAACATGAAGGACCACTTACCCCGAGATGAACAATATGCACTGAAATCAACTTTTGAAAATTCATGGAAATTAATTCCCTTAACAATGGGTGTTCTTCAAGAAAATGATTTTGTGGAGTAGTTATTTTCCTTTGCTTTCCCAACTCACTTCTTCCTTTTCAAACTATTTTTTCTTTCTTTCTTGATCTCTTTGGATCCTTTCTTGTTCCTTCATCATCTCCTTTCTTGTCTTTGCATCAGCTTATGATGTTTTGTTTCTTGCCTTCTAATTTCCTTTTCAATATTCTCTTGTTCCTTTTGTTCCCTTATAGAAATTCTCTCGGTCTTCTTCTCTTTGGTTTTCACCCTTCTTATTTTATTCAACTCTTCAATTTCCTTCTTTCATTTCTCTTTTTCCATGAGCAGCTCCATATATATATATATATATATATATATATATTACTGGTAAATGGTTTTAAAGGGGAAAATACCCCAAGGTAAAAATGGGCTAAAAAACAAGATTTAACAAGAGTACATAAGTGGTTTTAATACCAACGAGGACCACGCCCCAAAAATAAAATCCAAAAATAGCAAGATAGAACAATTAACACAGCCACGATACAATAACGCAATAGCTATAGAACCACATAATAACTTCACAACAGTGTTACACTAGGTTCAAACAATGGTTTTCTTGGGTTTTTTCTTGTTTTGTACCATTTTCCACTAATGAGAAACCTCCTCAATAGGAAGAATATCTTCTAGTGTATCAATTTGTAGATATGTATTATTTTTCAAAGGAAAATGGGGTGGGATATTTTTGTTAGCCGATATGCAAGTGGATAGAGTCAGATTTTCAATCTTGATTCCATCATTTTGAACCTTGTTTCAATCCATTGGGATATCTCGAAGGGGAGTGTCAAGAACTTCCTCCAAATTAGTGATTAAGTCCAAATATTGATTAGATTCAAAGACTAAAGGTTCAGGGAGAGCATCTTTCCATATTTTTTTTTGTCATTTGTATGCTTTTCCATCCCACAAATCGCATCAATGTATCCTAAAGCAAAACATCTTCTACATTTGAAGGAAATCCTTCATACTCTAAATGCTCTGTCCAAGTTCTATTTTGAACTTTGAGCTCAATATTGGTAGGGATATTTTTGGAAGTGTCAATCTCAACAAGGATTCTTGAAAAGGTTGTGTGCTATGACCTAAAACATTTCTAATAGACATTAGATAGGAACAATCCAAGAATTGTAGACGTAGATGAGACATCCTAATCTAGATAGCTTTACAAGAAAATAATTCAGTTAACAACTGCATATATTGATCAATAGTTATTATTTGATATTCTTTACTCAATATTATTCCATCATTACAAGTTTTCCTTGATGAATCCTTCACGCTTTCCATTGGAAGTTTAAAAAAATTAGAAACAAAGATTTTTCCTATGTGTTTCCTCACAAAATTTGTTACAATTTTATTTTCTAATCTCTTCTTCCTCCAACTCTACTACATCAATTTGTTCCTCATCTATAATTTTGAAAAAGTAGCAGACCACATCTGATTCATGAAGTAGTGATGGTTGTGAGGGAATAAATAAGTTTTCTTCTTCATTATTGTTCAAATTAACACCAAGATTAATATTAACTTCTTTCATCTAATCATGACATCTAACTTGGGTAGGCACCATTATAAACTCATCAAATTGACTTCCTCTAGCCTAAGTTTTTTCTTGTTGGAAAACATATTCACTTACATTTTTTTCAATATTTTCAGGATCAAATTCTTTACTTACTTGTTTGTTATGTACAAACTCAACATCTTCACTACATTTCTCACTGCTTGACACCTCTAAATTATCTCTAGTTATACTTAGCATGTTTTTCACTGCATGTGATTCATCTTGAATATATGTATTAAAAACTTATGCTAGTTTCCATGTCCTCATCCAAGGAATTTGGATAAATAGGTGATATACATGTCCACTTGAAATGTAATGTCCCTTTTCCCCACCTAAGAGAAGAAAATTTGTCTTTTTGTCATTCCTTCTCCATGGAAAAGAAGGAAAATCATGGAGAATACCCTTGACCATATTTAAAATATATTTTATCTAGTTTTTTTATAATTTTGTTAGTGCTTGTTGAAAAAAATAAGCTCACACTTATTTTGGGTCAACTGACACCATTTTCCCCCTTTTTTTCTTCAATCTAAATTTTTACATATTTTAATCACATAAGGCCCCCTAAAATTAATTCCATTAGATAGGAAATTTCTTCCCCTTTCTAGAGATAGAAAGAAGTCCTTGTAACTCCTACATATTTCGCAAGTTACAGGCTGATAGGCCTTGGAAGGATTTTTTGTCCAAAAGCAGGTCGGTGGGCCTTGGAAAGATTTTTTACCAATGAAAAATTATAGAACAGCTGGGGCGGTGGGAGATATTTTCATCATTTTTACACTTTTCTGCAAAGGGGTAAAAGTACAATTACAGGCTCGTAGGTCCATGAAGGATATATGTCTTTGTCCAAGTGGAAAATGTGGGCTTACGGGCCAAGAATGTGTTTTGAAAAAATCGGGCCCGGAGGATGTCTTTTTTCCAAAGTGTAAAGGTGGGTCTACGGGGCCACAAAGGAAATGTTCACCTAAGTGTAAATGTGCAAGCTAGTGGTTCTATGGGGGACTCTTGAAATTTTACACTTTTCACAAACTGGCACATTTTTCAAGTGCGGTCCTGCGAATCGGCGTAGTGTCTCATCGGCCGTTGAAAAGTCACATACCCATAGAGGGTACCACATGTTCCTCATCGGCACAACTCCAAGGATAAAATCCAAAGTGGAGACCCCTAATGCAGTGCATTGAGCTTCCATGTGTCATAGGGTCAAAAAGAGAGAGGACAGTAGTCGACAGTTGAAAAATTCAAAATGGGGAAGATCTGAGGGAAAGAGTTCACACATAAACTCGACGCAATGTAACTTTAAAGGTAACATCCGGAAAGATTGGTTCCAAAAGAGCAGTGCGAGGCTTCCATGTGTCCAAGGTCCAAAAAGGGGACAGAGATAGCCATTCAAATTGGCTAAGTATAAGAGAGTTTTGGTGGAAGCCTCCACATGTCTCATTGGCTTAACACTTTTAAGGTTGGGTCACAAAGCAATTGGTTTCCAAATGATGCATAGGCTCTTCCATGTCATTAGGGTTCAAATGAAATTAGAATGGCCAGTCAGGCCCGAATTGAAACTAAGTATAGAGAGCTAAGCGGACGCCTGCCACATGTCACATTAATGAAAATCTCAAAGGGCACAATTTGCAAAGTGAAGACTCAAACAAGTGCGTAGACCCTGCCACGTGTCCAGAGCCTGATAAAGGCAGAGGCAGGTAATTGAAAAGCCTAAACATAGGCAGGCCAATAGAAGGAGCTAAGTTTCAACATGGAACACAACTTCAAAGATTAAAATTTGGAGTCGGTTCTTAAATGTGCGTTGAGCATCCATGTGTCCAGGGTCAGATATATGGCTAGTACTAAGCAAAAAGGACTTAGCCTAAATACATAAAGAAGGATAACAGGCCAGTGGAAATGAACCACGTAGATCTCTTTGGCACAATTTCAAGAGGTGAATCCAAAGGCAGTCCCCAAACATGTGCCATCTTGCCGCATGTATCATCAGCTCAATTTCAAAGGCATGACCCAAAAGGTGATCCCCAAACGAGATCAAACCTACCACATGGTCAGAGTCCAAAAAGGAAAGGTCAACTGTTTAAAAATCCAAAAGCCTGCAGAGGCCTCCACATGTCTCATCTAAAAAAATTCAAAATCAAAATTTAGGGGTAGTTTCCAAATGACCACGAAGCCTGCACGTGTCTTGGGTCACGCACAAGTGTCTCAATGCCAATAAGAGGGAGTCAAGGATAAAACAAAAAGGAGAATAGAGGAGCCCAGCAAAATCTACCACGTGTTAGTCTGACACAATTTCAATAGTGAAATGCAAGGGGATTAACCTTCAGAGCTGCCCAAGGCTGCCATATGGACTCTTGTATGGATGGACAGACTCTTTAAAATATTGTGCGCCCCTTGCAACCCTAATCTTTAGACAGCCATATCTTTCGACTCAAAAATTTATATTTGGGTGGGAGAGGACTTTTTGGAAAGATATCGGCACCGTAACTTCTCACATGCCACCGTTAATGTCTCAGACACAGCCATTTTAAGGGACTAGTCAATTCTCTAACCTGTTGCCATCATGATGAAGAATAGGTGTCCTCTTTCTTTCCCAGTAAGGGACAATGACAGAGGCATTTGTTTTGCAACAAGACTCTTCATTATGGCCAGTGGATTTCAATGCTTTCTGGAGTGGTTAGAGTATGGGGAATTCAATACATTGCAGTGGTGGTTAGAACAAAGTTCAGATTTTCTCTCTCTCTTTCTCACTCACTCTTTTATATATTATAAAGAAAGGGAGATATTCAAACATGGTTGCTCATTGTTTCTCCTCCTGCCCCCCTCTCTCTTTCTATTCCCTAGAGTAGAATGTGGAGTATAAGCCTCCTCTCATGGCTCTATAATTGAAATTTTCTTGTCCCTTGCCCACCAATGATGTACCATGCAACTTTTGGAGCAATAGAATCTATTTCATGATGCTTCTATCCATCCTTGCTTATTTTTTTGTCTCTTCCTGCCTCTCACCATTGCAGGGTATAATGTGCATACTTATAATGTTTATTGCATATGTTCTGGGAGCTATGTGCTTAATGGGTCTTGGCAGTGGTGTTCTATGTGAACTTAATCTATGGTCCATGGTGCATTTTTTCCACCCTCTCCTCTGGTCACCTCTCTCCACTTTAGGTAGTTTGGTTTTTTGACCGGTCACTTCCTTTTCTGGTGTATCACCTGCTTAGTGTAGGCTCTCATTTCCCTCTCTCTCTCTCTCTCTCCATGTCTCCTTGGAATGGTTAGATTAGGATAGATTAGGTTCTGGATGCACTAGATTAGCTTGTGGCAGGTAGATTAGGAAGAAGGAACCAACCTTCTCTGGAGGTCCATCTCGAGTTCGCAAGTCCCACAACTTGAGAGATGGTCCAATGTTGTGTAATCACACCAAATTCCCCACTCAGATACTAGGCCAATCGGGGGTGTTGTGATTATGCACTAACAATTTTGGCATGCCCAGCAAGACAGTTTTGAAACATCTTACCACTTCATCTTAATAGGTTGGTGTGTTCCTGTCACAAGATTTATCCCATTTGGAGGCACATGGAAAGAACATCTCGCGAATACGTCTAGGCAACAACCCATCCTCTGAGTTACATACATTCTTCCCATCCATTTCCACCCATCTCCATTCATCTTTCCTTCCACATATTTCATTTTCTATCATTTATCGAAGTTTTGTAATCATGACTTCATTTCCTTCTTGGAACTCACAATTGTAGCAAAAGCAATGCCAGTATAACTTCAAATGTATTTCCCAACTTCTCGAGATCATCATTATGATTAGATCTAGAACCATTATGCTTACCCATATGAGCAGGGTCAAAACCAGTTTGGCAATGGAGCCTATCAAGAACAAGGGGATGCATACAATGGTGATAGCTACATGGAGAAATGATGATCTGCTAGAGATACGATTGAAATAATAGAGGCTATGCATGGTGTACATTCAAGGGCTATAACTTAGATGAAATCATTCAAGATTGGCTACATGGCACCTTATCCATCGGTTGGCCCTATGCCAAGAAATTACAACCCTCAAGAGAAGGTTAACTTCATGACTTAAATGATGCCTCAACATGCGCATAGTGGATTGAAGATATTGAGGCATATGAGAAAAGTGCGAGACAACCTTGTTAATGGGTAAGTCATTCACCAACTCCTTATTCTTTATTTTCTTTTTCTCAAGGTTTATTATTTCAACAGTGCCATGAGTCAAGCCCCTCACTTGCTGCCGCAAGTGTTGATTTCCCTTATCCACCTCCCAATCTTCCATCTCATCCCAATTCCTCTTCCCTTTTCCTTTCCAAGCAGTCATCCCCTCTAAAAAAACTTGAAGTTACTACTCCCCTCTCCACCATAAAAATTATTACAAAGTTGGTTGAAGCCCCAACTTGCTACTCCTCTTTCTTTCCCAAGTTCATGTTGGGAAGATATTCCAAAGACCAATCAAGGAGAATAACAAGAAGAGGAACCTAATAGACAATAAATGACATAAAATCTGAAGGGTTGGGTTGCCAAATTTGGGTTTACAATGATCCAATTGATGGTTAAGCCAACAGAGGAGGTCAAGGTTGAAGAGCAAGTGGTGGTTGAGGCTGAGTTTTTCAACAAAATAAGAACAAGAACAAGAAGGAGAAGATCAGCAATCTATTTTCTCTTAATATGCAATGTCCATAATGGCACTTTGTTTGAAGAGGATGTTGATCTTATCCAGGCTGCAAAACTAGTGAAGGAGGAAGAACAACCAGCTCCAAGTCCTATTGAAGAGGAGCAACTGGGAGAGATCAAATTAGAGTTGAGGTCAACTTAATAAAAAAAGCATTATTGAAGACTTTTTCCTTTCATTTGAAGGGCCTGATTTTATTTGATGAACCCATGAAGGAGGAGGACCATACAATTTCAGATGCTCTGAGTATGGAGTCAGGCCATAGAAGAACCTTCAGTTCTCCATACCGCTTTATCCCCTTCAACCATATAATGTTGAAAAATATTTTGATCTTTCAAAATCCATGTTTGAGGATGAAGGGAACCATGGTAAGAAATTTGCAGATCACGAGGATACCATGGAGGAGGTCGAGCACATGAAACAAGACAACAAGGAGGCATATTTTTTTGTCAGACTTGGAAGATTTCTTTGATGGAGAGGAGCCTGAGGAGATAACATCATTTTCTCCTCTGTCACCCATCTTCACAAACACATGAGTTTGTTTCCATCAAAGGAGAACATTCAAGTAACAATAGCCTGCATCTCAAGACATTATGACCCTCTAGAACCAAGCTCAGAAGATATGAATCTTCCACATGTTCTTCAAAAGAGGAGGAAGGGAAAAGGTATAAGGATGTCATCATCTCTCTCCACACCATCCATCCAGGAAGGTCAGCATTGGAAGACTCTAGTCTTGGAGTTGAGTTTCAGAGCAACAGAAACATCTATTAGGCTCAGACCATGCCCAATTAGGTAATTGGCATTCATTGAATCCAAAGGAGAATCCAAAACCAGATCATGCCCACTTCAGGGCATGAGGATGAGCTTTAAAGTACCTAAGGATCAGCTACAATGCTTCTTCAATTCAAAATGAAGAGCAACTAAAAGAGGAAATATGTCTTGTTTTTTAGTTGACACCTTGATGATTTGGATGGAAGACTAGCTTATAGTTAGTCTTTTAACTCATACTAGCAGCCATATTTAGTGTCAAATAATTTGCATGGCTGCCCCTCTTGAGGAAGGGAAGCCACTTCTCCCTGCCAGTTGTAGGATTTTTTTGAGTCCCTTTTTCTCTCTGGTTAGTGTACGAGTAGCTTTAGGTTTTGTTTTCTGCAGAAGAAGTGCTTTTGCACACTTTACATGTTCCAGTTAGAGCATGTATTATTTTCTAGTTTTGTACATAGTGTGTTGTGGTGTTTTATTACTCATGCACAATATAGTAGAGGTAGCATTCTGGTAAATCTAGCTCCAACTCCAACAGTGTCTCCAAGTGGCTCAGGGATTAGATCTTCAATGTTCATATAAGATTTACATCTACCAGGAAGACTCCATGCTCAATGGATGCTTCAATTCCACTAATCATTTCACCTAGTAGGTAGGTGATCCCCATGAATCACCAAATTATTGACCAAAATAAGTTCACACTTATTTTCAATCAATTGACACCATTTCCCCCACTTTTGTGCTTCAATATGAAGATTTTACATATTTAAAGCACTTGAATGCACCTTGAAATCATTTCCATCAGGATAGAAAATTTCTTCTCTCTTTCTATAGATATAAAGTAAGTCCTTGTAACTCCTCATATTTCATCGAGTTATGAGCCGGTGGGCCTTAGAAGGATTTTTTGCCAAAAGCGGGTTGATGCGAGCCTGTAGGGAAGATTTTTTCCCAATGGAAAATAATAGATGAGCATGGTAGAGGGTAGGAGATATTTTTTCATTTTTCCAATCTCCTGGAAAGGGGTGACAAGAACAATTGCAGGCCTTGCGGGTCCTAGGACAAATTTATTTTTGTCTAAGTAGAAAATGTGGGTTGGTGGGCCTAGGGATCACTTTTGAGAAATGCATGCTGGTGGGCCCAGAGATGTCTTTTTTCTCAATTGTAACCAGGTGGGTTTGTGGGGCCATGGAGGAAATTTTTCCCAAGTGTAAGTGTAGGTCAGTGCAAGTCTATGGGGAACTTTGATAACTTTTACACTTTTCACAAAATGACGTGCAGTTTTCAAGTGCGGGCCTGACGAGCCTACAAGTTCTGATCGGCCATTGAAAAGTCACAGACCCTTGGAGGGTGGCACATGCCTCATCAATGCAACTGTAATGATAGATTTTAAAGATGGAGACCCCAAGGAAGTGTCGAGATGTTCCATATGTCTCGAGGTTCGAAAAGGGAAAAAGTTGACAATTAAAAAAGTCAAACTGGGACAGAGCCAACGGAAGGTGCCACGTGTTGACCCAACACAACTTCAAAGGAAAAATCTAAACCGAGTTTCTAAATGAGCGTGAGGCTTCAACGTGCACCAGGTCCATGAAAAGGTGAACAGAGCCAACCATTTAAATTGGACAAAGTATAAGGGTGTCTATCAGAAGCCTCCATATGTCTCATCGAGTGCAACTTTGCCAAGGTTGCGATCCAAAGAGTGGTTTTCCAAAGGTGCGTCAGGCTCTTCCACATGTCCTAGGTTTCAACAGAAATCAAGTGGGTAGCAGGACTTGAAGTCAGCTAAGTATAGAGAGCTAAGAAAAATGACTTCACATGCTGTCGCATCAATTCAAATTTCAAAAGGAAAATGACCCAAAGTAGAAAATCAAACGAGTGCATTGACCTTGCCACATGTCTAGAACCTCGAAAAGGAAGAGGTGGTCATTTTAAACGTGTAAGTAGAGGCAGGCCAGTGGATGAAGCCAAGTGTCACTAGCATGACGTAACTTGAAAAGTAAAATCTAGAGCGGGTTCCCAAATACATGTTGAGCCTCCATAAGTTCTAGGGTTATATATATGGCCCCACCAAGCAAAAATGACTTAGTCAAAATACAAAAAGAAAGAACAGGCTAGCAGAAGGAGCCACATGTCTCTTCGACACACTTTGAAGAGGAAAATTCAAAGGTGGTCTCCAAACATTTGCCAATTCGCCACATTTATCATCAGTAAAATTTCAAAGGTGTGACCCAAAAGGTAGATCCCCAAATGAGTGCCAACCCACCAGGTGTTTAGAGTCCAAAAAGGTAATGTTAGCCATTGAAAATTCCAAAAGCCTATGCGGAGGCATCCACGTGTCTCGTGTCCATGAAACTTCGAAAAAGAAAAATCTATGGGGGAAGTTTTCCAAATGAGTGCGAAGCCTCCATATGTCTGTTGGGTTAGGCACAATGTCTCCACCAAAAAGAGGGACTAAGGAAAAACACAAAGGAGCACAGAGGAGCCCGTAGAATCCACCATGTGTCAGACTAGCACAATTTCAAGAGTGAAAGGAAGGGGCTGAAGTATTCAGGATGCACATGAGGCTGCCACATGGATCGTGTAAAGATAGACTCTTTAAAATATTGCACACCCACGACCCTGATCTTCAAACAACCATATATTTTGACTGGAAACCCGGATTTGGGAGGGAGAGGACTTTTATGAAAGATCTTAACGCCGGATTCTCACTTGCCACCATTAATGCCTCAAACCACTATTTTGGGGGGATGTCAAGTCTGTCACCTATTGCCATGATGAAGAATAGGTTTCTTATTTCTTTCCCAGTAAGGGACAATGACATAGGCATGGGTCTTGCAGTAATATCCATCATTGTTGTAGGTGGATTCAATGCATTGCAGCAGTGGTTAGAATAGAGTTTGAATTTTCCCTCTCTCTTTCTCTCTCATTCTTCTATATATTGTAAAGGAAGGGGATTTTCAAATGGTTGGTAATAGTTTCCCTCCTGCCCCGCTCTCTCTTTCTTCCTTAGGGTAGAATGTGGATTCTAAGCCTCCTCTCATGGCTCTATAATTTCTTTTTCTTTCCCCTTTCCAACTGATGATGTACTGTGTAACTTTTGGAGAAATAAAATATGTTTCATGATGCTTTTGTCCATCCTTGCTTATTTTTTTGTCTCTTCTTGTCTCTCATCACTACAGGGTATACTATCAATACTTTTTATGTTTGTTGCATGTTTTGGGAGTTGTGTTTAATGGGTCTTGTAGTGGTGTTCCATTTGAAATTCATATTTTGTCTTTGGTGCATCTGTCTACCCTCTCCTCTGCTCACCTCTTTCCTCTTTAGCCAGTCGGATCTATGATCAGCCACTTCCTTTTCTGGTGTATCACCACTTAGTGTAGGCTCTCTTTCACTTTCCCTCTCTCCCTGTCTCCTTGGAATTGTTATATTAGGATTAGATTAGGTTCTACCTACACTAGATTAGCTTGTGGGAGGTAGATTAGGAAGAAGGAACCAGCCTTCTCTGGAGGTCCATCTCAAGTTTATAATTCCCATAGCTTGAGAGATGGTCTGATCTTGTGCAATGACACCAAATTCCCCACTCAGATACCAGGCCATTTGTGGGTGTTGTGATTCTGCACTAACATTGTTCATTTTTATTATATAGGTCAGCCTTTTCTAATTGAGCATTGGCATAAAAAAGGAGGATATAAAAGGAGATTAGATCCATCATTTACATCAAGACTTGGTGCATTTTATTCAATTTATAAATTGTGAGATTGATTCTCCTTCATCATGCACTTGAGGAAAAAAACCATCTTGTGATGCTTCATTGAAGGATGAAAACTCTTCATGTCACTTGTGCGAAGAACAAAAACCCTTCATCATTACTTGATCTTAAAGTGAAGAGATGATGTGAAGATATATTTGAAATTTATAGTTGGTATTTGTGTTATTTATGGTGGAGCGACCTACCTTGGTTAGGGTTGAGAACTATTAGTTAATAATTTGAGAAATCTTAAAGGCCTGAATATGAAGTTTGATGAATTTAGATGGTTTATAGATGCATATTCATATTTTTCTTGTGGCTGTAATTTCAAGTTTTTATTTAATTTCTAGAATTGTATTGTTTAGCATTTCTTGGTTATTTTGTCTTCTAATATTCCATAAAATATATTAAAAAAATTGGGGAGTTGGTTTGTTGTGTTTTGTGGTGATTTTTGGCATTTTTGGCGATAGTTCAACTCACTGATTTTACTCTCTTAGTCTAGTATAATATAAATTTCAGATATTCATTTGTTGTTATTATTTAAAAATCTTGAAAGGGTTATTATAGTGTTATTAGAGTATGTATCCTCCAATACCTATGGTTTCAATTGAATAATTCAAGTTTGAAGAATTGATGGTATTGATAAACCATAACCCACAAGTCCAAGGAAGAACCCACATTGCATAGAAGGGTAAGATATCTATTTTTGATGGCACTAAAAAATATTCAATGAGATCGTGGTTGTCATAATTGGAGGAATATTTGTAAAAAACCCTATGTGTTTGAAAAATGCACCAAAATTTATCCCTTATCATTTGGAAGGGATAGCTATAGATTGGTGGTACCATGTGATAGAATGCCAAGGGAATGAATTGGTTTACTTCTTTGATGATCTTAGTCAAAATGTCATGTGAATGTTAGATGTGGAAACTCACAATGATGAATCCCATTGTAAAATTTCATTGGTGTTTGATGATATTATTTTTTCTCTAATGATTATGTGTGTAAAATTGTTGAAGAAAACCAAAAATTATTGCGTATGGTTAGAGAGAAACCCTTAGAAGTAATAAAGGATTTTGTCAATCTTGGCAATGATGATTCATTGAATGATATTTAGAACTAAAGTATAGAAGAGAACTTTTTTTAGAATAAAACCATGGAACATAAGTACAAAAAATAGGAAGAAACATATTTTTATATCAGTAAAGTTAGGTTAGCAATAGAGAATCGATTTCCAAATGTGAATGAAGATAGTAACCTTGTTGGAATTTCCAAAGAAACAACTCATTGGAGTAAAATCGAAGGTGTTATAAGTTTGTGAATGGACCAAAAAGAGGCCCCATGTATGTGAAAATAAGGTATGAATGAATGCAAATAATAAACTATTCCATCCATCAACATAATCTTGTTAAATAGGAATGGATCTATAAACTAAGAATTTTTAAATATTATGGGTAGCCCATGTTATGAAGGTCTACCATGGATGGATAATTATTAGTACTCATGTTTCATGTATGTTGTATCCTCTTTTATCACCACTTATTGAACACCTTCATGCGCATCATACTTCATGAGGTAAGGAGGTAAGAAATGTTATTTATTGAAAAGAACATGTATCCACTAGGGCTCAATTTTTATGGTGTTTTCATATGTGGTATATAGGTACTATGTGGAGTCCTTCAAAAGAAGGAATATCTGATTTCAAAATAAGTATGAAAGTAAATACTTATGATTCTAATTTTCATTCTCCTTTGTAGCTAACCCATGAACCCATAATAATTAAAAATCTAGAAATAATGGAATGGATGGGAAGCATTATTACTATAAAATGTGGCACTCATCACCCACATTGGGTAAGGAGTCTTCTTATAGACCATAAGAGCACCGTGCTTATAGAAAATGACAATATTCATCAATTTATTGGATAAGGATTGAATAGAAGAATGGATCGAAACAAATCTGGTTTCAAATGCCACAAGGTCACCATAAGTTATATATGCTCTTGACACATGGAGGATACCATATCTCGCTAATCCCATAAAAATGTATGATTTTTGTATTGTATTAAATTTTTTAAGTTTGGCTGAGGAACCTATGGGTTTTTTGGGTTAAATAGCTCTAAACTTTGGGTAAATAAGTATTCAAAATCCCTAACAAATTATTGAATTTACACCCATAAAATGAAGAAGTCAGAATTTTTGAAATCAGCTATGTGAAGGGTAGTCATGTTACTAAAGGAAAATATGTTTTCATTTCATTACCAGTAGTAGAGAGGTGATTAATTTTAGAGATTAATGCCTAGAGGAATATTGCAAACATCATCATGAGGATAAATATTGAAGGGAAAATGATGCATAATCAATAGCGTAATCACACCCATACATGTGAGACGAAAGAAGGTAGAAATATCACATATTTTATAATGAGTATAACAACTTATTACATATTCTTAGTTCCTCTAGAGCCATTTTAAGTTTCTAACACTTAACAATCATATGTGGACCTCATATTTTGTAATTATTTAAAGGAATCGGTTCTTGATTCTTTTAATGATGTCTTAGGATATAAAAAAGCATGGGTGAAGCATCTTCAAGACCTTATAATAATAATGAGTGTTTTATAAAAAAAATCTTTACTTGCAAACTACTTTAAATTTGGACTTGGTTGGAGAAAAATGCTACATAGAGCATTGAGGGGTACATGTGGAGAAAAAAAGGATCTGCAATGCTCGCAAAAATGAAGTTCTAGGAGCATGCTTCAACCTAACACTTAAAATTAAAATTGCAACTAAATTATTTTTTATTTAAGTTATAAGAATGTTACAAGGGTTCTTGACCCTTAGGGTTCATTAAATTAACTTACACCATGAAACTCAACTTTACGATTGAAGAACTAGGTCTAGTTAAAAAGTTAACATATTTTCAAATTTATCTCTAAGGTCCATTAATCAATTATTCATTTGGAAGGTACCATAGATTAATTTACTTTAGTTAAATGTTTTCTCTTCTTTAGTTAATATTCAATCCTAAAAATGTTAACCTTATGTTGATTTATTTAAACTTCATTATCCTATTAACTTAGAGTCATTTCCATTGACTTCCTAACACTTTCCAAGAACTAAAAAATATTTAGCACTCTAAGAAAATTAAAAGGCCCCATTCACCCATCTACACATACCCTTAAGGATTTTAAATATAAACATTCAAAATACATTTTTATCAAACAAAAAATGAGGGTAGATCCTCGACCCTTAGATTAAATCAAACATGGCCACTAGATCCTAGGGTTCTAAACGTATCCCTAAAATCCTTATGAATTTTATTAAATCCTTTCCTTCATTCTATTGTCCCTCATTTGGTCTATTTGTTTTGCTAAAATTTTAGGTTAGAGAGGAGGAAGCCATGGGAGCAAAAGAGGAGGATCCATGGAGGATTCTACAAGGAGATCTAGTTTAGATTAGCTTATCTTAAAGTTTTATTGTTGTTATTACTTCCACTCAAGGATTGGGAGTGGTTTTCCTTTACCAATATAGATTTTTGTTCAAACTAAGTTTATTTGGGTTTTCACTATTTGGGGCAAACACTACCTCACAGTAAATATAAATGAAAAGAATGTTCTTCAATTCACCATTTGTATGTGTTAATTTCTCATAATCAACATGGGATTAGAGCATTGTTTGATTTGCTGGTCAGTTATATAGCTCAAATTTTACAACGTAAAATTTAGTATAAACCCATTAAAAAATATTATAGCACAGGCACGGATCTGAGAAGTTCTTTCATAAGTGACAGAACCACCACCGAAAGGAGACCATTGAGGTCCTGGGACCGCTATCCTGCCTAGGTGGACAAACCATGGACTATCACGTTCTGCGGAGCGGTGGTTTTGAGACCACCACCTTAGCTTGAGTAGCGTAATTACATGATCGTCACTCTGCATAGGGCGGTTTTCCTGTTTCTTAGAAATAGAACCTAAAATTATGAGTTTTTCCAAAAAAACCAAAAGTTGCTAAAAAGGTAGTAAGATGCATTTAGAGCTTATTTTTATGTACCTAAAGTCTCCAGTCTTTTTTATTTCTTTCTATTTGATCATTTCCTAATTAAAATTACTCATTTCAAACATTTTAGAAATACAATAGTAACAATAACAACTACAAGATCTATTCTATTTTGTTCAACTAATTTTCTTTGAATTCCAAGAGTAAAAATAAAGGATTTATATCTACTTCTACATTGTTATTTTTCTAATACAAAAATGCAAAAATTCCCTATTTCAAATTTGTTGTCTCTTTCATTTTCATTACAACTCAAATATCTTAAGTAACTACAACAACTTTTATTTTACATTCAAGTTTACTATGCATGCATTTTCAACTTCTTACAACTTCTATATTTCCTTATTTCACAATTATAATAAAACAACTTCACAATGAAAGTGAAACTTTCTTTTCCACTAAAAATAACTCATGTTATTTTAACACAAAGAACTAGTTTATCTGACAATACAACCAAGATTTCAACCAAAGAGAATTACTTTTTTTTTCTTTTTTTTACAAAACTAACTCTACAGTACAAATATTTCTTCTTACTTTTCTTATTTGTTTCTTTGCACATACAATACCACTTTAATAATAATTATTTGAATGCAACTTTATTTCCCAAGATCAATGCAATGTCCTTCAATTGAAGTGGGAAAATCATACAATAATGTAAGCTAAAAATAGAATACAATATTACAAGTTCTTCCACTCTAAGTGGGAATAACACGAAGGAAATTTTATTACAAGAAGGATCCTCTTAGGGACTCCACCAAAATACTCCAAGCTTTCACAACACAAACAATATATATCCTTCAATATTTGTTTGCATTCAGCAACAAAATATGAGGGAGAGGACAACACTCTCCACCTAAGAAAGATATCAAATTAAGAGGAGAAGCCATCCTCTCCATGGGCCCCCGGTCCCTAACCACATTACATTGGGAGATGATTGCTAACACATGGAAACAACAATCTTCCAAAACACAACAATAAATGTTTCACAACCATTTCCAACCACATTATCAATCAGCTAACAACACAAGAATGAAGATATAAAACAACTAAACAATAAGTAAACAAGGCTTAAAATGAAAGCCAAAGGAGCAAGACCTATGGGGACACCACTTATGCCTCCCAATGGGAATGGGTTCCCACCCTAAAACCTCCCATACATATCTCAAATACTATTACATACTCTTATACCTCCCTCAAGTACCCCTTATACCTCCCACATACTCTTATGCCTCCCTCAATATTTTATGTCATCCCTCATAAAAGAAACAAGAAAGAAAATGCAATGCATTCCTTATACAAGGTGGGGCATCAAAACAAAAAATTCCTCCAACAAAAAGGTAAACTCTTATGCCTCCCTACATGAAATCTCTCCATAGTCTCCTCCTACTCCACAACTTAGGCAATATACCCATACACCCAACAAGCATTCCAAAGAAAACAATACTCAACACAAGCACATAAACACAAAATAAAAGCATAACATAAGCAAGGCTAAATATCCTACCTTTCCATAGTAGATCTTATTACAAGAGTAAATACTACAAGATCCTCAAAAGCAAGAATTCAGCCATAAGCTCCAAAAATCCACAAGAACTCCCAAAAATCCTCTAACTGTCCCCAAAAATGCAAGAGTACAAAATGATGAAGTAACACGCCAAACTAGCAAAAGAACTTCAATAAATAGAAAAGGGAAGAGAGGAGGATAATGTGGCTCTAAGTAGGATGTCAACTTCATTCCCTCTCCACTTCACATGTCACCCTAGTCAACCTCATATTCCAAAGCACAATTAATAAGTGGTTGAAGAAAAGATATTTTACTTACAGACACTCATCTAAGCCCACACCCCCCTAAGGACAAAATTAATTACTTAGAAAGAAAGTGACAATAAAACATTTTACCTTATTCATCTTCCCAAATCACCTAATGTGAGTCTAATTTTGACCCCCTATACCAATAGGTACAGTTGGCATATCAGTTTTAAGAGGTTTGAGGACAAGTTTGACTTGTCCCACAAGCTTCCAAAATTGGCCTCTAAGGCCAAATTCGAATTTCCATGAACGGATTAGAGTGTAAAACACTCAGGATCCCCAAGCACTCAACTTACAACACAAAATCCAAGAGAAATCTACACTAATAAATTAATTCCTTTGGTCACATCTTTAATTAGTTTACAACAAGATTAACTTAACTTTAACTAAGACACTACAACCCATTAATAATAAAGGGGTAAAATACATACATCAAAATCCAAGTAATTAAAACAAGGAAATTACATCACTCAAAAGAAACACATAAAACATAATAAGAAGGGAACTAAAATAAAAGACAAGACATAACCCCTTTGTCACATTTTCCCCTCAACAAAATTCAAACACACACACACACACAGTTACACATTTTCATGGTGACTCTTGTTGAATTCATCTAGAATTCCAATGTGGTTGGTCTCTAATTCCATGATGTTTTTTGTGAATAAATTTACCTGCAAAACACATAAATACAGATGACCCCTTGGTCACAATTCTCCCCTAACCATATAATTCTAACACACACACAATTACATGTTTCCATGGTGACCCTTATAAATAAACATGTCAAAAGTATTTAAACATCAATACAAAATGTCTCTAATAATCCACATGCATCATATATGAGTCGAAATCAACAACAGTCTAGTATCTCTAACATCTACTATCATGCTAAATCAAAAAACTATAATATATCTATAAGTGTAGTCTATAGTATCAAAAACAACGATAAAAAAGGTATCGAAGGGAAGTGGTCTCTACATCCCCCTCCCCTTAGACTCGAATTCCTCCTCAAAGTCCCTAAAATATGTGTGGAAGCTGAACTCGTAGACATGTGGCATCCTCCCATGTAGTTGTAGTCTCATCATACCTGTCCCACTGGACCCAAACCTAATCAATCTCTCTGCCATTAAGGCCCAGGGTCTTGTGCTCTATAATGTGGATGGGTTCCACCATCACCTACCCCTGATCTTGCACCTGCAATGTAGTCTAATATAGCACTTGAGAAGGATCAGAAATATATCTCCTAAGCAAAAAAATGTGAAACACATCATGGATGTGAGACATGCTAGGTGGCAATGCTAGATGATAAGCGAAGGGACCGATGCACTCCAAGAACTCAAAGGGACTGAAAAACCTAATATCAATCTTAAAACCTTTTCCATAACAGATAGGGCTCTTATCCGGTCTGACATGAAAAAACACCTTCATGCCTACCTCAAAACTATGATCTATCCTATGTTGGTCCACATACTTCTTCTACCTATCTTGCACCTCTAGCAATCTTTGCCTAATAATAACAACCTACTGCTCCATGTCCTATAATAATGCTCGCCCAAGAGAAACCATGTCCTCTAACTTGTCCCAACTAAGAGGTGTCATGCACTCTCTGCCATAAAGCATCTGAAAAGGAGCCATGCCTATCAAACTATGGAAAATATTATTGTAGGAAAACTCCACCATGTAAAGATACTCCTCCCATATTGATTGGTGATCCATAACGTACATCCTAAGCATGTCCTCCAGGATTTGATTCAGTCACTCAGTCTTTCCATATGTCTCAGGGTGATATGATGTGCTGAAATTGATCCTCATCCCGAGAGCATACTGCATGGTGGTCCAGAAATGGGAAGTGTACAAATGCGAAGTGGAACACAGTGTAATCTGAAAATATCATCAAGATATACCCGTGCCACTGCACTAGCTATGTAGGTGGTCTTCACTAGAGAAAAATGAGCCACTTTCATCAATTTATTCACCATGACCATGATGGTATCATGGTGGTATCTCAACATCGGTAAACCAACAATGAAGTCCATAGAAATGGTGTTCCATTTCCACTCCATTATAGCATGAGGAAAGAGAAGGCTAGTTGGATGTTGATGCCCATCCTTCAAACTCTAACACTCTAAACAATGTCACACAATAAGAGCCACGTCTCTCTAAAGTCCTCTCCAATGGTACAACTATCTCAAAGTGGCGTATATCTTCTTTACCCCATGATGGGTTGAATAAGGTGCATGATGAGCCTCTGTCAAAATGTCCTACCTCAAGTATCCATCTCTAGGAACATATATCTGACCTCTGTGTTCTGAGAATGAGCATCTGCCTCTAATGAAAATACATCAAATATCCCCTTAAGGGGTTCTCTGGGACTCAATCTATGCTCTGGTTATAAGGTAGAAACTAGTGATGAGGAAGATACTGTAAAATCCTACTCCATAAATTTGTGCTTAATGAAGTAGCCATAGCCATGTGTCTTCATCTACTCAAGGTTTCTGCAACCACATTCTCCTTCCCCTTTGCATGCTCTAACTCCATATCATACTCACAAAGTAAACTCCATCTAATGCCACTGATGAGTCGTTGAGATTGGGCTATGTGAAGAGGTTGTCGAAGACTCAAGCTGATTAGTCCTAAGTGTAAATCTCCAGTGCCAAGAAGAAAGTGTCTCCACCACACCAAAGTGTGCATGACTACTACAATCTCAAGATCATGAGTTAGGATAATTGAGATCATAATCCTTGAGTTTTTGAGACTCAAAAGTAACTAATCTACCCTCCAGCATCAACACACCTCTAAGTCCTTCCAAAGAATCATCTGTGTAAAGGTAGAACTCTGCCTTGAGGATCTGGAACTCCTAGAATAGGCATTGTTGTGAGACATTCCTTTAGTGTCCTAAAGGCTTGCTCACATATGTCTGACCAAACAAACCTCTTCCCTTTCTATTGAAGGGAACTGATGGGTTTTACGTAATCGAAGAAAAGTCCTAAACAAATCTCATGTTATAACTTGCCAAACCCATGATGCTGCGCACCTCAGTCACACTAGTGGGTGCGGGCCAATCCATGATAGCTCAAATCTTGGAAGGATCAGACTGTGATACCTTCCCAATAAATGATGTGGTCCTAAATACTGCACCTCTGTCTGAAAGAACACACACTTCTCCATATGTTCTCGTAAAGATGTTGCTCATAAAGAAACTAAAGAACCTGATGCAAAGGTGCTCCTCATGCTCCTCATGCATATGTGATTAAATCAAAATGTCATCAGAGGAAGATGAGCACGAAGTGATCTACAAAATTTCCTTAACACCCCATTCATCAATCTCATGAACACTTCGTGGAGGCATTCGTCAGACCGAAAGGGTACTAGTGTGAACTCGTAGTGGCCATATCTCGTATGGAAGGTGGTCTTATGAATATCCACCTCCGTGATCCTCAGCTAATGATACCCTAACTTAAGATATATCTTGGAGAAAACTTTGTGGCCCCCTTCATATGGTCAAATAAATCATCAATGCGTGGAAGGGGGGTAATGATTCTTGATCATTACTTTGTTTAGCTTGATGGTAATCAATATAAAACCAGTAGAGATTCATCCTTCTTCTTTACAAAGATCATTGGTGCACCCCAAGGGGGATATACTAGAATGGATTAGGCCTTTCTCCTAGAAGTCCCTCAAGCTATAACATGAGCTCATAGAGCTCAAGGAGTATTCATCCAATAGGGTGCTTGTGAGATAGGATCTACACCCAGAAACCATATCTATATGTGAAAATATATATCACGTGGGGGAGGTAACCCTGGTAGCTCCCCTATAAAAACATCAGATCAAACTCCCTCAAGATGGGATGGTCATCAAGGGATGGTCCACTAGAATCATCCTCAGATATGTAACTAACCGTAACAGTCATACATCTGAAAACATCATCGCACACACCGCTTAAGCTCCATAGTGGAGATGGTACAAATAGAAATGGAGCCTTCTAACCCCTAATATTAATAACTCCACTCCTAGATCATATGTATAAGAAATAGTCTTATGGTAACAGTCCACTCTAGCTCTGTGTGCATACAACTAGTCTATTCCCAAGATGACACCATAAGAACCCAACGGAAGGATTCAAAGCTCCGAGGTAGTGGTTGAAGGGTCTTAAATCCACTACACACCTCCTTAACTAAGGATTCTATAAAAAATTTGGCTCCAAAAGCCATCTTAATGTCCCAACTACAACCTTGCCTAACTGCCACCAACCTGCAATGCTCTACTAAGGTATGGTGCAATAAAATAATCAGATGAACTCATAATCAAATAATGTAGAGGTGAAAATACCACCAATACTACATGTCACGTCTCAATCACGGTACTCTGGTGCTCAACCTAGTGGTTCTCGACTGCTACATAGATCTGATGGCTCCAGTGCCATATCTCCAATAGTAGGCTTTGAGATCTACATCTTACCCTTGATGCTAGGGTTTTGTGGGCACTCTGTCCAACAATGTCTAGCAACACCATAACAATAACAGCTACTTTGTCCTCTCCAGTGTGATGTAGCTCTAGCTAGTACTCTAAAGGTCTAAGCTATGGATCCTAGAAAATCTTGCTATGGATTGTTGAGGTCTTTGCTAATGAGTTCATGCTGATATGAGCTCTCGGTGCACCATGTGTCCTAATGAGACCCCTAAGAGGAGGCCCCATACTCCACCCTCTTTATGCATCAAATATCTGAGGAGTTGTGTAAGGTGGGTGGGTCTACTACTGTTGTTGCTAAGGTGGCTACTCTGGTAGATGGACCGAAGCTTATCCTTAACTCTATCCACCGCGTGGAGGAGAAACTAACCCCCTTGATTTGTCATCCTGCATCTACTAGATACAGCTCCGAACTTTGTCTCTAGCATGTTGCATCTCCCCCTCGTGCCTCCTCTGTAATATAGGCTTTCTCCGATGGCCTCTACTAATGTATGTGGGAAGTGAACATGCACTGACCGCACAACCCAAATCCAAGTTTGGGCCCTTAATGAAGCTTTGAATATGTACCTATCTCATCCTGTATATAGTCGACGTACTAGAGTAGGTCCAAAAATCAGACTCTCATACTTTCGGCTACAGTCATAGATGCCTTAAAGGAGGTCATGAAACTCATCTATCCACTGCTGAATAAACCTCCTTGGTAAAATAAATTACTCCTGAAACACTCCTCAAATAGCTTCTAGGTAACTGTCTCTCGAGTCAATATGGAGCTTCTGCTCATTGGTCCTCCTCTAGACTCTTGACTCCATCCCTCAAAATATGGATCACAACACGAGATTTTATGTTGCTAGTACAAGGGCAGAGCTTAAAGCATCCGCTCAAGCTCACCAACCAGGCCTCTTAATGAAAACCCGCCTATATCTCCTAAATAGTAAGATGGTCGTAGCTTCAGGATCTCCCTGATATGGTCCTATAGCTGACGTCTGACACCCCCTAGGTCTCTCTGCATGCTCCTCCCTCTATAGAGGGCTCTGAGATCTGTCCCTATGTCCTAAAATCCTTTCTCCCATGCCCTCTTTATGGTGAATCTACCCTAGCCAACTCCGCATGGAAGTTCTCTTCCCTATACTCCTCACTGTACATCGAGGGGATACATGGGCCTTGACTTGATTGTTCCATGTCATGTCTAGTAAATTATTCCTCCAAAGGGACCCTCCGCGTATAACAACATTGACGTCCTAAAGTGTCTTGTAAAAATCTGAGGTATAATGGCCGTTACAACCTACTCTGATATGGCTGTGGTATATCTAAGTCTATGTGAAAATACCCCTCGTCTGATTTACACGTCTCCTGCAAACAGATCAAGGCGAGAGTTAGTTCATTGTTCTATGTCTTGTTTCATTGTTCTATGTTTTCTACATTATACGATTATCAAAAATTGTGGTTTTCTAGATTAAAAAAAAAAAATTTTGCACTAGCTTAAATGTTCATGTTTCATGTTTTTTTTAGGTGTTCCCAAGGGTCCAAGCTTTGAAGCCACGGCTCTGATACCAAGTGTAAATCTCGCAAAAATGATGATTCTAAAAACACGCTTCAACCCCTAACACTTATCCTTAGAAATTGCGACTAATTTTTTTTTTGTTACAAGATCAAGGTAAGATATTAAAAAGGTTACAAGGATGCTTAATCCCCTAGGGTACATTACAACTAACTTACACCAATGAAACTCCAGCTTTTCGATTAAATAACCAGATCTAGATAAAAGGTTAAAATATAACCTCAAATTTATCTCTAAGGTACATTAATCCATTATACATTAGGAAGGTACCATAGATTGATTTACTTTAGTTAAATGTTTTCTTCTCTTTAGTTAAAATTTAATCCTAAAAAGGTTAACCTTATGTTGATTTATTTAAACTTCATTATCCTTATTAACTTATATTCCTATTCCATTGACTTCCTAAGGCTTTCCAAGAACTAAAAAAGATTTAGTACTCTAAGCCAATTAAATGGCCCCATTCACCCATGTACACATACCCTTAAGGATTTTAAATATAAACATTTAAAATAAATTTCTACTGAACAAAATGTAGGGTTAATCCTCCACCCTTAGATCAAATCAAATCTTGGCCACTAGATCGTAGGGTTCTAAACTTAGCCCTAGAAATCCTTATGAATTTTTAATAAAGCCTCTCCTTCATTCTATTATCCCTCATTTGGTCTATTTGTTTTGCTAAAATTACAGGTTGGAAAGGAGGAAGCCATGGGGGAAAAAGAGGAAGAAATATGGACAATTCTACAAGGAGATCTAGTTTTGTATTAGTCTTATATTAAAGTTGTTATCATTGTTATTACTTCCATTCAAGGATTGGGAGGGATTTTCCTCTACCAATCTAGGTTGTGGTTCAAGTTATGTGCATTTAGGTTTTCACTATTTGGGGGCACACCCTACCCCCATAAATATAAATTAAAAGAATGTTTTTAATTCACCATTTGTATGTCTTAATTGCTCATATTCCCCATGGGATTACTAACATTGTTTGTCTTGCTGGTAGATTCATTAGACTAAATTTTTCAAACATAAAATTTAGTAGAAACTAGTTAAAAATTTTAGCACAGGCATGCAGATCTGAGATGTTCTTTTGTAAGTGACAAAACCGCTACCTAGATCAGACCGGCGGTCCTAGGACCGGTCCGCCCTACTCAGGTGTGACAAACCATGAACTGACACCCTATTGAGTGGTGGTTCTAAGACCACCACCTTATCCTGAGTAGTGCAGTTACATGACTACTGCTCTACACAATGCGTAACGGTCCTATTTCTTAGAAAACAGAACCTAAAATTCCAAGTATTTCCAAAAAAACTAAACTTGCTAAAATGTACTAAGATGCATTGTGAGCTTAGTTTTATGCACCTAAAGTCTCCAAAAAATTTGTGATTTATTTCCATTTGATCATTTCTTTAATTAAAATTACTCATTTCAAACATATTAGAAATACAATAGTAATAATAACAACTACAAGATCTATTCCATTTTGTTCAACTAATTTTCTTTGAATTCCAAGAAGTAAAAATAAAGGATTTATATCTACTTCTACATTGTTATTTTTCTAATAAAAAATGCAACAAATCCCTATTTCAAATTTTTTGATCTCTTTAATTTTCATTACAACTCAAATATCCAAAGTAACTACAAAGAACTTTCTTTTACATTCAAATTTACTATGCATGTATTTTCAGCTTCTTGCAACTTCTATATTTACTTATTTCACATTTACAACAAAATAACTTCACAATGAAAGTGAAGTTTCTTTTCCATTGAAAATATTTTATATCTTGTAACATAAAGAACTAATTTTCTCACAATATAACTAATATTTCTAAAAGATTTGGTGAGAATCGTATCAAAAACTGTGCACCATGATAGAGTTATACTTTGAAGGAAAAGTAATAGCTCCAATGTAATCACAAGGAAGAATCGATCAATCAATTGAAGAGCTTGGATAAGAGAACAAACCTTTCACATCTAGAGAAAGACAATGGATCATCTTGGCATACTCATAAATGTCAAATGAAGGGATAGATCTAGGGTGCTAAGTAACCCTAGTGCATGACACACAAGAAACCCTGCACCTAACCCTAAACCTAACCTAGGTGAGATGACCATACATATGTGTGTGGAGGACATATAGGATCTCACACGCCAACACCCCCCATCATCGAAGCTGGGGTAGTTACTATGATGAGTCAGACATAAAAATAATACACTCCTAAACAACTAACAAAGATGTTTCAATGGGGCCTAACAACTAAAGGATTCATAAGGTGCCCATGTACAAACAACATATTCCTAGAAGAAGAAGAAGCAAAGGACTATATAGTCCAAAGAAGATGAGAAGTTGCATAAGACATTACCCCAAGAAGATACTGCAAGTGAAGAAACTTCACCTCAGTGAAGGGCTTAATGAAAATATCTACAATCTAATCAACTTTCTAAATTTATTAAATGTCGATGATACCATCATGAATAAGCTCTCATATGAAGTCCTTATGGATCTGAATGTACTTCATCCACTAATGATAAACTAGATTTCTACAAATTGAGATAGTGCTCGTATTATCACAATAGATAATGGTGGGCTGCCGAAAGTGGATTCCCAACTCTCTCAGAATACCCTGTAGCTAAATATCTTCTATGGTAGTGTTAAGTGCTCCTCAGCAATATACCTTTGTAGATGATATTGCAATTTCATTTTTCTTCTTGCTAGACCAACAAATAGGACCTGAACCAAGAGAGAAACTATAGCCAGAGGTATATTTACATTTATCTAAGTAACCGGCCCAATCGGGATCTATGAACCCAATCAAGTCAATATCCACCCCTCTAAAATAGTAAATGTCGTTAGTATAGGTGCCACGAACATAATGAAGGATCCACTTAGTTACTTTCCAATGTAACTCATGTGGCTCTTACATGAATCTGGACATGATCCCAATATCATACGATAAATCCGGTCGAGTGTGAGTCAAGTAAATCAAGCTCCCCACCAACTGTCGATAAAGGGTACCATTAACCAAGGGAGTAGAGAAATCAGAAATCAACTTAACTCTGGAAAGAAAAGGAGTATGAGAAGAATTGAAATTAGACATATAAAAATGAGCAAGCAAGTCAAGAGCATACTTAGGTTGCGAAATCAAAATTCCTGAGTCAAATTGTGAAATTTGGATCCCAAGAAAGTAATGAATCAAACCTAAGTCAGTCATGGAAAACCTATTGGCCAATGCGGTCTTCACATAATCAATGATAGAGGAAGAGCTGCTGGTGATCAACAAGTCATCAACATAGAGAACAAGAATGAGTATGTAGTCATCTTGCCATAGAATATAAAAATTTGGATCAGAGTGACACCTAAAAAATAATGATGTAAGTAAAAATGAGTCTATCTTGGCATACCAAGCCCAAGGGGCTTGTTTAAGGCCATAAAGAGACTTCTTTAACTTACAAATGAGGGAGGGATCATGGACATAACCCAGAGGTTGTTCCATGTAGATCTCTTCCTCTAGGTCACCATGAAGGAATACACTCTTAAAGTCTATTTGATGGACTTTCCATCTGTTTGTTGCGGAAATGGCTAGGGTCAGTTGAATAGAAGTCATCTTCACAACTGGAGTAAAGGTTTTAGTGTAATCAACCGAAGAAACCCTAAGCTACTAATCACGCTTTAAAATTTTTGACATCTCCATGTACTCCATACTTTGTTCGGAACATCAACTTACACCGAATGATTTTTCTTCCTTTCAAAAGAGGGGTGAGATCCCAAGTATCATTCTAAATGATAGAGGAATACTCCTGATCCATGGAAAAATACCACTTAGGTATACCAGAAGCCTCCCAGAAAGACTGTGGATCATAGGTAGAGGTGAAGAAAGTGTGGGGTCCAATGAAATATGAGCGAGTACGTCTCATATCCGAAGTATCTCAAACTAAATCTCTAGCACTTTGCAGAGTTTTTCTAGCCTAGAGAGGACCAGGAGGACAAGCCTCTGAGTTAGAATATTCATCACTCAAGTGAGATTGCACATAGTCCTCGTCATCACTACTATAAGAATCCAAAGACTCAAGGGTCTGATGGTCGGGAGTATCAAGAAGAGGAGCATGCTCAACAACATCATCATCTGATGAGTTAGAATCCAAATCAGAAAGCTGAAGAACCTCAATAGGTAGATAAGTAGAAGGCAAAGAAGACTCATCAAACTTAACACTTATCTCAATATAAATCTCATGAGAAGCAGGATTCAACAATCGATATCCCTTCATGCCACCAGGATACCCTACAAAGATACATGTTTTGGATTGTGGTTCCAATGCCTTACATTTTTTCTTGGGAATCTAAGCCATCGCCATAGATATGAAGACCCAAAAGTGATCAACATCAAGCTTTCATCCAAAATCGGCTTCAAAGGGTCTCATCCCTCTTACTTCCTTATGTGGAACACCGTTTTGAATGTAATTAGCACAAATCATTGTTTCATCCCAATACTGTGAAGGAAGAGACTTCGAATGAATCATACAAGTGGCCATCTCTTTAAGAGTACATTTATTTCTTTCTACTACTCCATTCTGTGAAGGGATGTATGCAACTATATGCTGTAAGGAGATCCCTTCAGAAGTACAAAAATCCAAAAACCTATTGTTTACATATTCACCTCCATTATTGGTTCGAAGAACCTTGATAGACCTTTCCACCTGTTTCTCAGCAAGAGCCTTAAAGCCCTGAAAATGTTCAAAGACTTTAAACTTAAGCTTAAGATAATAAACCCAAGTATATCACGAATAGTCATCAATGAAGGTCAACACATAAAGAGCTATAGTAAATGAAGGAGACAAAAATGGACCGAAAATAATGTTGTTAACAATATCCAAAGAATGAGTAGCTCTCTAGGATTTTCCTTTGTCAAATTTATTTTCAGAATGCTTTCTAAGGTTACAACCCTCAAAAAGACCCTTAGAAAACATGATGCGGGGTAACCTGTTGACTATTTTGTTTTGGCTCAATTGTTCAAGGTATCGATAATCTAGATGTCTAAAATGCTCATGTCATAATGTACTAACCTCATTTGCATGAGTGAGAAAGGTAGTGGGCGTAGAATCATAAGTAAAGTTGGAAAGGGTTTACAACCATGAACGGTGATTAGCCTTTCCCTCAGCCACTGTAGTGTCATTGTTAGGCTCATGCATAATCACATATTTAGGACCAATTTCCACTCGCATTCCTTCACCAAGGTGAGTGATTTGGTAAACCGATAGGATATTGGTAGAGAACACTCAACACTTTCTTAAATTTTCCCCCATCCATCTCTACTGATCCACTACTAGAAACCGACATTGTCATGTCATTACCCATCATGATTCAGGACATACCACAACACTCGATGTTGGTGAACTCAACATGTGAAGAAGATATGTGGTGTGAGGCACCGAAATCTATAATCCATGTCGATGAAGGAGAAAATTTGGCTACAAGGGCCTTTCCTTTCTTCTTATCATATTTTGAACCTTTTTAAGTAGAAGACTCAATCTTCAGAGCATTTTGTTTGATAAACTCAAGAACACCTGTTTGAATTTTATCAAGTAAATGAGTACGTTGATCAATTTGTTTTCTCATACACATATGCTCTTTATGACCAGGCTTCTTGCAAGAGGAACACAATACCTGTCTTTATGTGCTATAGGCTCAGAAGTCGAAGTGCTCGTGTCAATTTTAGTTTTGGTCTTTATTTCCTTCTTAGGTTGATCATTTTTATCTTTCTTCTTTCCAGTCTTCTTTTCCCTATTAGTACTTGCTACAAGGGCATGTGACATGGACTTGAGAGATCCCATTCGAATGATTCTGTCCCATTCTTGAATGAGTTGGGACAAAAAATACTCAAAGGAGGGCATATTCAGGACGTAACTTAGAGAGAATCAACAAGATCAGTTGAGAATCTTTCTTCTCTACTTGAAATTCCTTTAACAATAATCTAGTGTGGACAAACTTAGAGAAGAATGCTTGTAGGTTGTAAAAATCACTAGGATTTAACCCTAGCAATTCATTTTCCAACTCATGTGCTCTCCTGTCATATTGTTGTCCAAACATCCCATCCAACATTTTCCATGTAGCAGTAGGTGTTTCAAATGACTCAATGTGGAAGAGAAAGTCAAGAGAAATAAACATTCAAAGAAGACCTAAAGCTTCATCACTACGGTTTAACCACTTTGATTTTTCAGGGTCATCATCTGGTTCAGTCTCAGTTCCTATGGTGATGCAGAATAACCCTTTACCCGTTAGTTTTATAATTATTTTCGATCTCCGTTCGAATAAGTTGAATGGCGTAAGCAAAGGAATTGAAAGTGCATCCATATTGAAAGGAGAGAGAAGGAATGTAGAAAATAAACACAACCACCCTGGACAATATAATAATCCCCCTACTTTTGGCACTTTATAATATAGTGCGTTGAATATAATCAGGTCTAATCATGCATCTAGAAAAACTTTGTAACTCACCTTGCAATCAACGTAATAACACACAAGAGAGGAGACCACAATCATATTTCAGGGAGTGTGGAAAAGTGACACCATACACAAGCACAATTGCAAAAAACTAGGAAGGAGGCAAAATCAAACCCTAGTTGTGAGAAAAAGCATCTCATGTCGCGAAGGATACCCCCTTGCTATAAACTGTGGTGGATGCACTCACTACTAGCAAGAAATAATAAGGGGAATAATATAATGTTTTAAACGAACTCAAGATGAGTCCAAATGATCCTCAGAATCCCAGAAAGGCATGTGGAAGACAAATAGGTGTTCAGAGTGTCACTGCACACTTGAGCGCATGATTACTAAAAAAATTGACAATAATGCCTAAAATTTATCGTTTAGAAACATCCAGTTTAGCTAATTTTAGAGCTATTTGGATTTTTTTTGTTTAAAATGATATAATAACGTTAATTTTTCTTAAAATGATTTTAAATATACTTACCGTAAAGAAGGTTAATCTTGAAATTAATAAAACTAGATTTAATTTAATTAAATCTAATTAATTTCTACTAATTAAAAAATTAAATTTAATTATTTTTTAAATATATTCCCCCTTTTTTAAAACTTTAACTTTTTTAAAACACAAATTAAAAAAATAGAAACTTGCTTCAAATAAATAATTAATTTTCCCACTTGAAAAAAAACCACCCAAAAGATAATTTAGAAACTTTCTATACCTAAAAAAGAAAATAAAATTTGAAAAAAAACATACCAATAAAAGGTAACAACTTAGGTTTGTTTGAAAAACTAAAATTGAAAGGAGTGTTTGGGAGGATCCCAAGTTTGGGCGCAGAAGTTGAGGGAAAATCCGTTGGAGACAGCGACAGGTCCGCAACAAGCTCAGCATCTAGGGAATGGTTCCAATCAATATTTTGCGTGGAAGCTCGCAGGGTACGGGAGAAACGCACGGCCATGACCATGGTAGATAAGGGCAGAGAGACATAGGCAAGGAGGAAGCCAAGGGACGAGGGTAAGACACAAATGATGCAAGAAGAGAGGAGAGAAGGCTCGGGAAGAGCCAACATGCCAAAGAAAAACACGTGCTAATCACACAAGGAATACATGAGGTAACTCGGCCAACAATGACTCGCGGAAGAGGAAAATGAAGCTTGGCCAAAGAAAATAAACCAGCTCAAAAAAATGCCAAGGGAACTCGGCAGAGGGAAGCTCAAAGGAGTTTATGGTGAGCGCGCAGAGCTAGAAAATAACTCGACTAGGATAAAACCCACACATAAAAAAAAAACATTCCTTTAAATTTTAAATATTCACTCTTAACCACAAATTTTGAAAACAAGTCGGTTTGAAAGGAGCTCATGGCGAGCTGATTGAATGAGCTCAGTAGAGAGAAACGATCTTGATGGGCAAAGATAAATCTCCAAGCCTCAGATTGAAAACATTTCTTCTGCAAAATATCATGAAAACACAGAAGAGAGACCAAAAACAGAGATTTAAAAAATTTCAGGTTTAATAAAAAAAAAACAGAAATTAACCTTGATTTTAAATGATCTACAAATTTAGTGGTAGTTAGCTAAATGTAGCTGTAAAACCCCTGAAAGCTTCAGGAATACCTGCCCATGCATGAAGAACACAGAAAACTAAAACAAATTTCCAACAAACAACTTGTTAGAAATGTTAGCAAGATTCCTAAAAATGAATAATCGAAAAAAAACTTACACGAAGAGTAAGAAATAATGAAACCAAGAGTGATTGCAACTCAGATAATGAATGCACATTTACCCGATCTCAGCTCTGATACCATGAAATATTTGGCAAGAATCATATAAAAAACTATGCACCATGATAAGGTTGCACTCTGAAGGAAACGTAACAGCTCCAACATAATCTCAAGGAAGAATCGATCAATCAACTGAAGAACTTGCATAATAGAACAAAGCTTGCACATGTAGAGAAAAACAGCGGAGTGTCTTGGCATACTCATAAATGTCAAATGAAGTGATACATATAGGGTGCTTAGTAACCCTAGTGCATGACACACAAGAAACCCTACAACTAACCCTAACCCTAAACCTAACCCAAGTGATATGACTCTCCATATATGTGTGGAGGACATATAGGATCTCACACACCAATAATTTTAAATAAAGAGAATTATTTTATTTTCTTTTTGCAAAACTAACTCTATAATGCAAATATTTGTTCTTTCTCTTCTTATTTATTTCTCTCCACATACAATACAACTTTAATAAAAATTATTTTAATGCAACTTTCCTTTATAAGATCACTACAATATCCTCCACTTGAAGTGGGAAAATCATACAATAATTCAAGCTGAAAAAAGAATACAATATTACAAGTTCTACCACTATAAGTGGGAATAACAAAAAGAGAATTTCACAAGATCTCCAACAAGACTATGATTCAAACCTCCAACAATATAGCTCCTCCAAGATTCGCTTGATTTACAAAAAAGTAGGGGGAGTGGCAACGCTCTCCATCCAACCAAGAAATCCAATGAAGAGGAGAATCCATCCTCTCCATTGGCCCTCGAGCCCCAACCACATTAAAATGGAAGATGATTCCAACACATGGTAATAATAATCTTCCACAATAAAAAAAATATTTCACATCCATTTCAACCAAATTTAAAACAACAACACAAGAAAGAAGAACAACAAAACAAAAATTAACAAAGCTTAAAATGAAAGCCAAAGGAGTAAGACCTATGGGGAGGCCACTTATGCCTTACAATGGGAATGGATGCCCACTTTAAATCCTCCAATGTATATATGAAATCCCCTACATAATCTTATGCCTCCGTTAAGTACCCCTTATACCTCGCACATACTCTTATGCCTCCCCCAATCTCTTATTCCTCCCTCATAAAAGAAACAAGAAAGACAATCTAAGCATTCCTTGTACAAGGTGGGGCATCCAACCCAAACTCCCTCCAAAAAAAATATAAAATCTTATTCCACCCTACATGAAATTTCCCCATAGTCTCCTCCTACTCCAAACTTAGGCAATTTTCCCACACCCAACACAAATTCCAAAGAAAACAATACTCAACACAAGCATATAAACAAAAAATAAAGCATAACATAAGCAAGGTAAACCTCCTACCTTTCCATAATAGAGCGTGTTCCAAGAGTAAAACTCCAATATCCTCAAAACCAAGCAAGCATCCAAAAGCTCCAACAATCCACAAGTACTTTCAAAAATCCTCTCACTCTTCCAAAATGCAAGAGCACAAATAATGAACTAACCCCAAACAAGCAATTGAATTTCAATAAATAGAAAAGGGGAGAGAGGAGGACGATGTTGCTCCAAGTAGGATTCCACCTCATTTCCTCTCCACTTCATATAACTTTAGTCAACCTCATATTCCAATGCACAATTAATAAGTGGTTGAAGGAATGACATTTTACTTACACACCTCATCTAAGCCCACACCCCCTTAAGGATAAAATTAATTACTTTAAAGAGAGTGAAATAAACATTTCACCTTTTTATGTTCCCAAAACACCTAATGGAGTCTAATTTTTACCCCCCAACCCATAGGTAGGGTTGGCATAGCAATTTAAGAGATGTAGGACAAGTTTGACTTGTCCCACAAGCTTCCAAAGCTGGCCTCTAACGCCAAATTCGAATTTCAAATTTCAACTTACAACACAAAATCTAAGATAAATCTACTCTAATAAATGAATTCCTTTGGTCATGTATTTAATTAGTTTATGACAATATTAACTTATCTTTAATTAAGACACTACAACCCATTAATAATAAAGGGGTAAAATACATACATCAAAATCCAAGTAATTAAAACAAGTAAATTACATCACTCAAAAGAAACACATACAACATAATAAAAAGGGAACTAAAATAAAAGACAACACATAACCCCTTGGTCACAATTTCTCCCAACCAAATTCACACACAGACACACACACACACACATTTACATGCTGTCATGGTGACCCTTGTTGAATTCATCTAGAATTTGAACGCAGTTGGTCTCCAATCCCCCCGATGTTTGTTGTGAATAAATTTACCTTCAAAAAACATAAATACCTTCTTTGGCCTTGTGACCGCATTAAAAACATATATGAAAAAATATACAATATAAATCTACAATCATCTATATGCGAATCAAATATCATCTAGGCAATTATGATGTCATTTACAATTTCTAGCAACATTTCTATTCTACATTTCATCCATGTCAAAATGATCACAACATTAATCCAATTATCAAGGTTCTACTCAATATGATGAAATATATCATAGGTCAGAAACATAAATAAATAACCATGTCAACAGTATATCAATATCAATACAAAATGTCTCTAATAATCCACATGCATTATATATGAGTCGAAATAAATAACAATCCAGTATCTCTAACATCTACTAGCAGGCTAAATCAAAAAGCTATAATATATTCATAAGTGTAGTCGACAATATCGAAAACAAAAATAAAAAAAGGTCTCAAAGGGAAGTGGGCACTAAAAGATACACTCCATATTTCATTGGCCTCCTCCCATCTCCATTTCATAGCTCAATAAGGTAATATATGCATTGTAAATGTTTATTCTACCTCATTCTTCTTTTACATTTATGTTTCAATTTTATTCATACAGTGAAGGCATAGGGGTTGTTCTAATGCAAAATCAGCATCTTACTGCGGTGGAAAATAAATAACTCAATAAACATAAATTGAATATTCAAAAACATGATGAGAAGATGATGGACATTCTGAATGTCTTGGTTAATTATAAGCCATATATTGTTGATGGTTCAACAATGTATAAGATTTTGGGTTTTGAAATAAGATATGTCAAGAAGAAAAACATTGTAGTAGTGGATACCTTATCTTTGAAACCAACTCTTGATAGGAATCAAGAAGGGTATTCACAAGAAGAAGTTAAGGAATTGGACCAAATAATTTTTTATGGCGTTTTAGCTGAAGATGGTGAGTTTGTAGTAACTATTTAGGTACCTAATAATTCTACATGTATCATATTACTAAATCTCACATGGTTTTGTCATATTTTCATCATTTTTATGATATTGATCGAAATAATTTCAGTCATGAACAACAATGTCCATGTGTCATTTAAGAAGATTTCCTTTCATGAAAACAATAGTGGTGAAGCTCCACTAGTGAAGATGATCCATGAAGTTTCCCTAGTGATGAATTTCATGCAATCTCAGGTGACTTACTGCTGTTATGATTTTATTTCAATTGACATGAAATCTACGATGAATGGTGTTCTCATGATACACATGAAAATATAAATTGATGGAGAGAATGTGTGTGTGGGTTATGGAATGAGTAGACTCCAATCGTTTGATTTAGATATTGAGTATGTGAAGGGATAACATAATGTGGTTGTGGATGATGTATTGAGGATGTCACCTTAACAATTGGAAGATAAATACCTTCAAAAGAAAGAGGAAGAAGAAGTTGAAGAAACAAATGTAATAATAACTTTGAAATTTCTTAGCGACAATAAATTTTTGGGACGAATGACTATAATGTCCCTTTCCCCCACCTAAGAGCTTTAAAGCGGTCTTATTGATACTCCTCCTCCATTGCAAAGAAGTGAAATGATGTAGAATACCCTTCATAATTTTAATAATATATTTTATCTGATATTTCTATATTTCATTTAGTTTTCACTTGCATTATACAAGCCAAAAAAATTATAAAATGGAATTGAAACAAAAAAATGAGGATATAATTCGATATTATAGACATCATTTGCATCAATACTTGGAAAATTTTATTATACTAGAAAAAGTGAGCTTATTTGTCCTTGGTCTTCCACTTGATGAAGGAAACCCTCTTGTAAGGCTTCGTTGAAGGATGAAAACCCTTCTTGTGGCTTGGGTAAAGGATGAAAACCTTCATCATTGTTTGACCATGAAGTGAAGATCTTATTTGAAGATATATTTGTAATTTCTAGCTGATATTAGAATTATTTAGGGTGGAGTGACCTATCTTGGTTAGGGTTATGAACGATTGGTGAATAATTTGAGAAATATGATTTGTAATATTAATAAAGAATGAAATCTAAAGTTTGATGAATTTAGAGGGTTTTTGGACCCATATTTCATATTTTTCTTGAGGCTGTAATTTTGAGTTCATATTTAGTTTCTATGAGTGTATTATTAAGCATTTCTTTTATATTATGGCTTCTAATATTCCATATGCAAAGATAGAAATCCACCATAGCACCTGTATTAAAAATCTGGTATTGGCCCACGACAACAAGTGATTAGTGACAGTGATGGGGATAGAAAAAGTTGTTGATCTCCCCCTATTCAAAATTTTGAAGCTCCAGATTTAAATATCAGAACAAGCATAGTATCAGTGTGTATTCATTAAAAACCTTGAAAGGGTATGTTAGGTTCCACAATCAGTTCATACAACTAATTTGAATGTAAGAAAGTGACTAAAACATTTGTCCACTTGAAACCTGTATCTAATATTCCATGAGGGCAAAGAAGAAATTGGACCATAGCACCTGTACTTGCCATATATAGCTAATTCTAACTAAGAGTGCAAGCAAAGATATATATGATTGGGGAAATAGGACTGCATCTAATAGTCTATTCTGATTGAAATAACATACTGCTGCAGAAAGGAAAAAAAAGATCAAGTGGCACCTAGCAGATGATCAAAATTCTAGATATTGGTCATGAAAGTAAATACAATCCCAAGAAGCTGCAGGTACGAGAGGTGGCAAAACAAATTGAATCCTAAATCAGTAGATGTGTCTAAGATGACTTCATCAACTAGGAGCAAAAAATTCAATTTCCGTAAGTTTCTCATTCTGATTCTCCAGATTACAAGGTACATTTATTCCTCAACATTACTGCAACCACTTCACCAATGAATGTCTTCTTGTTGGTCATGCCTAGTGAATGTCAATTTGATATTCCTTCAAATAATGAAGAAGAAAAACAATTTGAGGCTCCACTACAACCTAAAACGATAGTTCTTGGATTGAAATTTCATGCACCTTTGAAAGTATGGCAACTAGTCCTTCGTTTTGTCCATGCCTCATTTAATTACACCAAACATAATATGGTTATCAATTCTTTAAAATTTTAGTATTATGTTTGTTAGACCACACACTACTTCACACTTACACACACACACACACACACACACACACACATTTCCACACATATATAGACATATACAGTTTATTCACAATTCCATATTTTACGTAAGACCTTATAGATGTTTTATTATAATAAGTACATTTTATAATTATCCTTATGAAATTAAAACAACTAATTGTACAATATAATATTTATTAGAATTTACAAGGCCCTATTTTTAATTAAGGCCTTTAGGTGTCCTCAATATTACATTTGAGAGAGCCTATCTTTTAAAAACTTATAAACATATAATGTCTTTAAGGGTCACCTAATCTATAAATGGGATTCCCCCACATTTAAATACATTTGTGCCACACTTAAATAAATTTAAGTTGTGAGATTTGGATAACTTGTGACCCACACTTAATTAAATTCATCCGTATTTAAATAATTTACCCGCACTTAATCTAAATTCACCCATATAGTAATTAAATCATACCTGAGCCCTTAATCAATTTCACCTGTATTTAGAACCAATTTACCATCAACTCATTAGTATGATTGGAAGTATGCCCCATATTCTTAAAAAAGGTTACTGTGTATTTAGGAATCCCCTATTTTCCCACAAAACATTATATCTCCCATTTAATTTAAAAAAATTTCTCCACTCCTTCCTTTAATCTCCTTATATTTATAACATAAGCCACCAAATGAATAGTCCCCTCCAGTTACTTGGATAATTGAAGAATTTAGTTGTGGTCCATTTTTTCCACCCTTATCTTCATCTGGTTCACTTGGTGGAAATATGAATACCTTTTTTTTGGCGTTGTTGGTATCCAAATTGATTCTCCCTCGAAGTCTGAGCAACATCACTAGTTTGACAGGAAGCTTAGAGACATATTATATCATGGTGAGTCATTTTGTAGCTAGGGATGAGATCTAACTAGCCCTCTATCTCTCAAATGTGGAGAAATGGATAGCACCCTCAAGAGGATTTGACCTATCCTCACTATTTCAGGTTGTGCCTTTCAACCAGGGTAAGAGGACCCTTTTGTAGCCTATTGTTTATGGAGTAGATGGAGATATCCTTCCTAATGAAGAGGTTAAGGAGACCTTGGATAAAATATGATCAACACACCAAATCTGACTCTCATGAGTTGTCACTTCCAGATCATGGAGATATTTTCACAACAAGGCAAAGGCTACTAAAGACATTTGAAATACTAGTTTTTTCTACATGCTTTGGTAATGGAAATTATGCATTTGTGCACACACAGGACAAACAAGGGTAGTACAGGTAGGATTGTTTCTTTTTGAATGAATTTTTGGTGGGAGGTGGGGCAGGATGAACTTGGTTCACCTGATCCTTGAGGAATCTTACGAAATGGAAGGTTAAACCAACATAGTGCCACAAAAATAGCTAAAATGTTTCTTTAACTAGAATATTTGCTTCAATGGAGTCCCAAATTAGCAATCTTTCACACAATCTTTGAGATTCTATCACGAAGGCTCAAGTTATAAAATCCAACAAAGCATTAAGATCTAAGTTAAATCATGCCTAAGGTACACCCAAAGGCTAAAAAAAAATCTCTATCAACAGATGAAATAGAAGTGATTTTAAATCATTTATTCCAAATCCCAGATGAATGCTCTCCTGGGAAATGAAATTGTAGATGCTAGTAAACTATCACAAGGATTGAGGCATATGTGATTGAATCAGATTTAATACACGATTGCAATAGAAACAAGAAAAACTACTCACATACATTCAGAGATAAAACAAACACATTTTGCTTCAAGAAAACATAGAAAAACTCGAATTCGATTAAATTTATCAACAAGGAAAAGTTTCTAGAACAATCTCAGAGCATTTCAATGGTTGTACACTTGCAAAAAACTTGACATGATTAGATTTAATACAAAGAGATATACAAGCTTCTCAAATGACTTATCAAAATGATGGGCTTTGTCAATCCTTTTCTATTACAAAATACAGTCTCGACCCCTAACACTTGAACCATTTACATGAAATATTTATGCCATTTATAACATTCACAACAGAGTCCCTCCTTCCCCAAAAGACAAAATGTTTAATGCACCAGTGCTAGCCATGATTTTTATCACGATTCTCAGAATCACATTTGTAAAAGTCTCTAGGTGCTCGAGGGGGTATATCTCATCGAATATCTTCCACATTCAACTCCTTCCTCTGGTAGATCACTCTTTCTTCAATTTTCCAACCACTTCCACCCCTAATCTATTAAATCAGGCTACGTGCGTGCTCAGGAGAAGAAAAATAGTTTATACAGAGCAAAGGATTGTTGGGATCCAACCATTAATAAGCCTATGTATTATGTCTTCCAAATCTTCCCACTAACAATTAGTTATAGTGATGAGTTTACTCCCAACTTAGAATTGGCATTTACAGAAAGGAACAAATTTATAATGTAGAATTCAACAGCTTCTTGTCTGGGTTTGCAGTAAAACTGGGCATACCTAGATTTAGAGTCAGCAGGGCCCTCTTATGGAAGGTAGGATCGATGATCTTTCCTAGTACTCATAGTTTTTTTTGTTGTGGCACGTGGAAGATTCAACTTTAAAACAGGCCCACGGGATTCCTATGAATTTTTACAATCTTTTGGAAAAATGGAAAAAAATTCCATTTAGCTCCACACCTCTGCCCTCGAGAATGTTAGATTAATTAATACATTGTTAATTAATTAGTTGTTAGTGAATGTTAGTGTATAGTTATATAATTGTTCCTCGGATCTTCCCTCTCGCTGCTCTCGCTACGGCCTATATAAAGACGTGATCTCTGTATCATTTTATATAGCAATATATACAATATATTTGGAGCTCTATCATTGGTACCAGAGCGGGTTGTGGAGATTATGGAGACTGTAAAGGTGACTGGCGTTGGAGGGAGCGAGTTTTTGTCACCTGTGTGGTCTTCTTGCTGCGTGGAAGCAAAATCTTTGCGTGCTGTGCGTGGAGAGGAGACTCAGATTCCTCTGCCTGTCCGTTTTTGGCTGTGCTGTGCGTGGAAGCTTGAGACAGTGAATTTGCTTTGACCTGAGTGGATTAGCGTTGAAGGAGAGCGTGGCAATGACCTGCAAAGAACACTCTTTGACAGTGCCAGAAGATCTAAACCTGCTTGCTGGCTGGGACGTGGAGACCCTGCAAGACTAGCGACCTGTTGCGTGGATCAAAGTGGAGCGACCAATTTGTAAATCTGTTGGCATTTGGAAAAGTTAATTGAGGATCTGCGTGGCATATTCTTTGTTTGCTGAGCATGGAAGCTTCACATTCTTAGACCAGCAGCCAAGGAAGGAGCGTGGAGTCTTGAAATTACCTGTTGTGGGTGGAGAATCTACAGGAGGAAATTTAGCTTTGCTTGGGCATTTTGTTACTTGTGAAGAATTCAGACTTTCATTACAGATTTATTTGGAGTTTTCCTGATCAAATACCAACTGCTACGACCTGATTCATCCCCTGAGCATAGATGTAGATCTTGGACACATACAATAGCATTTTAGACCTATGCGTGTAAGCAAACCGGCAACGAGGAGGCTAAAGATCATGTGGAATCTGTAGCATGAAGAGCTTGGCGTGAGAGGCTAATCTAGACATCCTCGCCACGTATATGTCACAAATTTTGGATGCACAAAGCACCACGAGCAATGCACCAAATATTTGGGCATTGAGTGACAACGAAGACACCACTGGGCTGTTCTTTACCTTGGACAACGAGCTACACAACACTGGGAACATTCTCTTTGACGAGATTGTGCGCCGAGGACTGTTGGAATATTTTTGGTTCGACGTTCGATGTCAAGCACGATGGATTCGTGCAGAACTTGAACGTGGTTATGATGCAGATGATGAACGCAAAATAGAATGCCCACAGGAGCGTCGGCGTCTCACTGCACGAGCCTATAGAGCCCATCTTCGGGACAGATTCCTTCAGTAAGCATTGTAGCCATTTTTGAAAAATAAATAAATAAATAAAATACATTTTTGAGTTTTTGAAAATGTCTGCTCCAAAAATATTGCTATCCGATGCCCAACTCTTGAAAGGGCCAAATTTCACCGCATGGAAAACCAAAATGCGGACGATTCTTCAATTCGAAGATCTTTGGGGGATCGTCTCTGGAAAAGACGCCCCTCCCACAGACGATGATCTGTTGGAAAAATATGAAAAGGCTGATGCGAAAGCACTAATGCTCATCACCCTGAGTCTTTCTGATGAGGTGCAGCCATACATTCGGGAAGCAACCGCTTCTTCTCAGGCATGGAGTGCATTGTGTACCATCTACGAAGCTAAGAATCTGACGACAAAGTTGCAACTTCAGACAAAGCTTCATACGATGAGTATGCATGATGGCGAATCAGTAGAAGCCTTCTTGCGGCGTGTAGCTGAGTTACGTGCAGAACTCTCTGTACTCGGTGAACCAGCGGACGAAAAGTTGCTAGTCTCGCTCACCTTGCGAGCTCTTCCTTCCCGATTTCAGACACTGATCACCACATTGACAATCACTCAACAGGAGGTGAGTTTTGCAACCCTGGTGAATTATCTCCAGCAGGAAGAAGCCATGCAAAATGTACAAGAAGCCTTCGAAGACAAGGCTCTCATCACGAGGCAAAAACATAAGCCTCGGAAAGGGAAATCTGCCCCCCAGAATCAGAAGCAGCATGCTCAGCAGCCATCTTCACAGCGGCCACCCCAGAAGTAACATAATCACAAGGCGGATCGGTGGTGCCACATTTTCTCCATGGATACGCACACGACTGTGAACTGTTATTACAACGGTCGCAAGTATGGAAAATCTGGCGAAGAGAGCACTTCTGGCCGAGGATATTCCAAGAAATCTCGATGGCATGCTCGTAATCAGAGGCAGAAGGGCCACATTGCTGCTCAGCAGGATGCCACCTCCGATGAAGAGGTACCAGATATGACTCATTCTGACATTGTTCTAGTCTCACAGACTTCGCAGCCATCAGAAGATGTCTGGTTGATTGATTCAGGTGCCAGCAAACACATGACTGGCAACAAGAAGTTGTTCCATACTCTGAGTGACTGGCCCACTGGAGATCGGATCACCATTGCAGACAATCAAGAGTATATTGCGGTAGGGATTGGTGATGTCATCATTCCTCTTGGAACATGAAGATGTACACTCACAAAGGTGCTATATGTTCCAGGTTTGACTTCAAATATTTTTTCTGTAAGTCAACTTCTTAACCATAGAATGCAGGTTGAATTCTTTGTTGAGAAAGGGGTCAAGTCCTGCATCATTTCCCAGGGAGAGTCAGTCATTGCTCAAGCATTTCTGAAGGGCCGTCTATTTGCACTAGATGTGGTCACTTCATCTAGCGTTGATCTCTCTGCATCAACGGCAGAGTCCACTACACTTTGGCACTTTTGATATGGTCATCTTTCTGCGGGGCTCTGCATCAACTCAGTGTGAAGGAAATGGTAAGAGGGCTTCCTCCACTCTCCATTCCTTACCTGTTTGCTCAGGATGTCTTGCGGGAAAACAACATAGAGGTCCATTCAAACAGAGCTCTTATCATTCTACAGAGCATCTTCAGGTCGTTCACACCGATCTGTGCAGACCCCTGCCAGCTAGCTTCCAAGGTTTTGTGTACTTTCAGCTCATCATTGATGATTACTCACGGAAAATGTGGGTATATTTCCTTCGGAAGAAGAGTGAGGCACTTGCAAATTTCCAAACCTTCTACCAGCAAGCCACCAGGCAGTCTGGGAAGCCTCTTCTTCTCCTCCACTCAGATCGAGGGGGGGAATTTGTGTCAAAGAAGTTCTTAGCATACCTGAAGCAGCATGGCATTCAGCAATATTTGACTGCACCCTACACACCCCAACAGAATGGGATTTTCGAGTGCCACAATAGGACTATCATGGAGATGGCTCGTTGTATGCTCTTGACCACCAAGTTGGAGGATCCATTTTGGGTAGAAGCAGTCCAGACAGCAGTGTATCTACTCAACCAGGCACCCATGAAGATCTTGCAGAACAAGACACCGGAAGAGGTATGGACTGGTCGTAAACCTTCTATTCATCATTTGAGAGCTTTTGGTTGTACTGCATATATGCATGTTCCAGATAAGAGAAGGAAGAAGATCAGATCCAAAGACACTGCCATGTCTTTTCTTGGGGTATAGTACTACCTCAAAGGCATATCGTCTCATGGATCCTGAGACGAAGAAGATCTACGAGAGTCGAGATGTGGTATGTGATGAGTCGTCCTTTGACTCCCTGCCACACAATGGAGATCCAGTACCGACCTCGTCACATAGATTGCTCACACATACAGATGATGAGCAAGATGATTCTTCTCAGAGAGAAGAAAAGCTGAGTGGAGACTTGTTCATTGATCTTGGCACACTGGAAAACACATCTTCACATCAGCAGCACCAACGTCTGAAATGGGTCCAGAGTACTATCAGGGATGCACACCTGAACTCACTTCCTGGTACTTCTACGGGAGTTAGAACACGAAGTCAAGCTAGACATGAGGTAAATTTTGCACTCATGAGTTCAGTTGTTGAGAGCACTGAACCTGACACTGTTCGTGAGGCATTAGACCAACCACAGTGGAAACAGGCTATGGATGCTGAATATGATTCCCTGATTCAGAATCGGACGTGGGAACTTGTCGATCTGCCTCCAGGTAAGAAATCCATTGGCTGCAAATGGATTTTCAAAACAAAATATAAGACAGATGGTTCAATCGACAAACACAAAGCATGACTTGTTGCAAAGGGTTATGCTCAGCAAGAAGGAATTGACTATGACGAGACCTTTGCACCCACTGCGAAGATCAAAACCATCAGAGTTGTATGTGCACTGGCAGCACAAAATGGATGGAAACTTCAGCAGATGGATGTCAAGAGTGCTTTTCTAAACGGTGATCTACAAGAAGAAGTGTACATGGCCCAACCTGAAGGGTTTGTAGACGAGCATCAACCACAGAAGGTATGTCATCTGATAAAGTCTCTTTATGGACTCAAACAAGCACCTAGGGCATGGTATATAAAAATTGATGATCACCTATTGCAGCATGGATTCACTCATAGCCCCTCAGATACAAATTTGTATATCAAGAAGGTAGGAACAGAGATTGTCATTCTGGTTTTGTACGTAGATGATCTTGTGATCACAGGAAGTTCTGACAATCTTGTAGATGATGTAAAGAATGATCTGAAAAAATCCTTCGACATGACTGATTTGGGGCTACTTCACTATTGTCTTGGCTTAGAGATATGGCAGAAGAAGAATCATATCTTCGTCTCCCAGATGAAATATGCCAAGACACTCCTGGAAAAGTATGGGATGTCAGATTGTAAACCAATGTCCACACCTATGGAAAAAGGTTTGCAACTATCTAGATTCCAGGATTCACCACAGGTAGATGGCACTCACTACAGGAAGCTTGTGGGGAGTCTCATTTACTTGACTTATACCAGACCAGATCTTTGCTTTGCTGTGAGCTATCTCGCCAGATTTATGCAGGAGCCGAAGAAATGTCATTGGATAGCAGCAAAGCATGTGTTGAGATATGTCTGAGGTACAGTTGACTTTGGTCTGGAGTATCAGAAGAACACTCAGTTCTTCTTACAGGGATATACAGACTCGGACTATGCAGGATCCGTTGATGACAGGAAATCCACTTCAGGATATGTTTTTCATCTCGGATCTGGACCTATCTCATGGATCAGAAAGAAGCAAACTGTTGTTGCTCTCTCATCCACTGAGGCTGAATACCGTGCTACACGAGGAGCTGTGTGTGAAGCAATTTGGTTACGTCGCATTCTTGCAGATATAGGGATTCCTGAAGAGAAACCTCCCATCATTCACTGCGACAATCAAGGTGTGTTGAAGCTTGTGAAGAATCCTATTTTCCATGAACGAACAAAGCATATTGAGGTCGAATGTCACTACATTCGTGAACAGGTCTTGAATCACCAAATTCAGCTCCAGTACTGCCCTACTGATTTTCAGGTTGCAGATATTCTCACCAAGCCTCTCAGCAAGGTGAAGTTTGATTTGTTTAGGGGGTACATTTGTAAGAACAATGTATTAAGGGGGGGAATGTTAGATTAATTAATACGTTGTTAATTAATTAGTTGTTAGTGAATGTTAGTGAATAGTTATATCACTGTTCCTCGGATCTTCCCTCTTGCTGCTCTCGCTACGGCCTATATAAAGGCGTGATCTCTGTATCATTTTATATAGCAATATATACAATATATTTAGATCTCTATCAGAGAAATGATCCTGAAATGTGTCCTGAGGTGGGTTCCAAAGGAACCACAGATAAATTCTGCCATTTGACCCTCTTTTTGGAAAAAGGAAAATTTTCCAAGTTTTCCCCGTAACTCAGCCCTTAAAAAAAATTGGCCCGACATGTGTCCCAATGTGGTTCCAGCAGAAACATGCTTACCTTTTTACTTTTAACTCTTTTCTCCCAAAAGGAATTTTTTTCCAAAATTCCCCTGAGAGTCCGTACCTCTGTTGTTGACCAGAGCAAGCTTTCACCTTTCCTTTATCAAGCCTGTGGTCCTTTTAGATTTTTTAGTCATTTTCATGTCAAGGGGAAAAAATCCAAATTTCCCCCGATGGTTCTCCTCGCCCCTTTTACTTTTCAAACTGCCACATGTCACCATGGCACACCTTGAGATGGTCCCAAAAATTTGATACCTTGAACGAGCGCAGGCTTGCCACATGTCCTAGCTTGACAAAGTCTGTCTGAATTTTTGAAGCTCATCGGAAGGTGTCATGTGTCATTCTCCGATGTAGTCTCCTTTGGCTGTTGAAAAGTGTAAGCAAAATGCAAAGTGAGCGGAGACCTCCACATGTCCTCCTCGCACTTCTTTAAAATGAAACTCAAGGGTCTGTCCCTAAACATGAGTGGTTCCTCCACATGTCCCAGACCTCCCAAACCCTTTGAGGAAAGACTAAGTATGGGAAGACCCGGCGGAAGCCTCCACGTGTCTCCATGGCAAAATTTCACAATGGTGCCCAAAGTGGAGACCCTGTATGAGTGCGGGCTTACCACGTGTCCCTGTTTTATGCCACACTATTTTAGCTGCTTAAAATTTTTCTATGTCTGGGAAAACTAGTGAAAATATCCATGTGTCCTCCCAATGCTACTCCAGGGCAAAACCAAAAAGTAGATCTTGAAACGAGCATCGTTCCTCCACGTGGAAATTTCTTTGAGTTGAGGCTTTTCATGAAATTTTTTAAATATCCAGCTGAGCCGTATCCAACCAAAAGAGGCCAAGTTCCCTGTCGATGTAAGGATGTAAATTTGACCGGTAGAAATGCCCATCAAACCATAAAATACAGAAAAATGATTATTTGAGCCAGAAAATGAAAATTTCTCTAAGGACAGAGAATTTAAAAATGTTACAAGGCTCAAATATGTTTCTCAGAGATACATCCATTCATTTTTCTTCAAGTATTTAGGGCAGAAAGGACAAGGAAGACAAATCCAAACCATGGAGAATGGAAAATATGGGAGAAACTGAGTTTTTAGAAAAACTAAGAACATGAGACCCAAATTATAGACCCTTTTAAATAGGAACAAAGAAACAAGGAGCAAACCATGGACCCATCAGTGATCTACGACCCATGAACAAATTAAAAATGGCAAAAAAGATTAACCAGGCACAACATGGGAAAAAGAAAGTGATAGAGGCCACAAATCGATAGATTTTCAAAGGCAAATTCGGGCGAGACTATTTGGAGCACCAACAGGCACAAGTAGGGAAGACACTTTTAAGTGATAATTTTCTTCTCATGTTAGCAATTAACACCTACAAAAATATATGAAAGGAATAAAATCAATGTAAATTTGAAGAAATATGAAAATATCATATTCTTAACATATCACTCCATAAAATATGGTCCTCCATTTCATAACAAGTTGGGAAAATGCAGTCCATATACCAGTTTCTTTTTCTAAGAAGTTTGTAACCACTTACCAATAAATTGGGGTTTGTGATTCATAATGTAAGATGTTATATATAAAATTAGTTTTGATATTGAATTTAACAACATTAAAATTGAATTTTATTCTTTTTTTGTGTGATCCTCGAATGATAAGACCTCAATCGGTAGTTTACATATTTTAACATCCATTTTTAATGTATTCCGAAATATGTTAATAATTAAAAAATAAATAAATGTAATATGAATTACTACCAGTAATGTGATATTCATTATCTCGTTCAGTTTTATATATTGCTTTAAATACAACTATTTTCATTTGTAGTGTGTATATGAAACTTATATATATATATATGTATGTATGTATATATGTATGTATGTATGTATGTATGTATGTATGTATGTATGTATGTATAATTCGGTGTGTGTATACATACATATACACATATCTATAGATTCAAATTTTGTGTATTGAAAGTTGTATTATAATATATATATGTGTATAAGAAACTGAATTATAGATATTCTAGTTTATTGTGTCCTATACACAATAAAAAAACATGCAAATAAGAATTTAAATTATATATATATATATATATATATATATATATATATATATATATATATATATATATATATATATATATATATATATAACATGAATTAAATAGTATTTTTTATTTTTATTTTGTAGTTCAGTTTTTCATACACTAAAAATACATGCAAATATATACAAAAATATGAAAATAGCTCAATTTGAGTTTCAGCTACACACCATAAATTAAAATAGCTAGGTGAATATATAATACCTATATAAAATAGGTGTTGGTAGTTATTCACATTATTTTTACCTTATTTTTAGTTTTTGGTAGTTTATTTTTCAGAGTTTCCTGGAAAGAATAATCTTTTTTGCACTTGCAGGTTTTCTAAGTGTATAGAAAAATGAATAAGAAAATGAAAATGAAAAATAAACTATTGTGTATGTGAAAAAGACACTATTGTGTATGTATATGAAACTAAACTAGATACTAATAAATATTTAATGTACAAACATAAAAATTATCTAACCTAAGAATACAAATAAGTCAGTTGAAAAAAAAATATATATTCAATTAGGAAGATTTCCAAATACTTACCAAAATAGATGATTGCTAATAATATTGGTTCTCTGTTGCAACACTACTAGGAAAAATATTGAAGTTTAATTATTGAACAATGAAATGAATTTATATAAATTGTTGAAGTGTTATTGGGTTCTTCATCCATGTGCTTGTTTGTGATTTCTGGAAATTGGTAAGAGCGGATTGAGAGTGATGAGATGCTAAACACAATGGTTATGTTGGATTTTCAAGTTAGATATATTTGTTTGAATTTTACCCTTTAATAAATGCATAATATTATTTGAGATCTACAAATTTTTAGTTTTATTATTTTACTTACGCACATTTCATGATTGAAGTGATGGGAACAGGAGATTTGCAAGTAGGTCTCAAGCATGGAGGAAACGAGAAGTGCACATGCAATGATGGGGATGCAAATAAGGAAAAAGGATATTCAGATGAGAACAAAGGCAAACTAGATGGAAACGAGAGATCTGTGAATGAAGGGGTATCAACGGGAGTTTGGTACACAAACTGTAAATCATGGGAAGCTACATTATTTAGCACGGAGCATTAGGAGCTTGTGAATATTTCCCCAACTTGGAGTGATGATGGGCCAAAATTGGCCATCCCTAAGAAATTTTTTGATAGGGATATAGCTAGATTCAAATATTCGGTTGCCGATAGTTTTGATGGAATTAGACAAAACATATATTTGATAATAGATTGGTGTAGAAGGGAATGGTGTTGTAGGGTGGAGGTCAGAGATCAAGTAGGTGATGGCTTCCTCTTTTTACTTTTAAAAGAATCAGATCTGTTAAAAATGTTTCACGAAGCACCGTGGTTCTTTGGGAGGGCTTCTCTCATCCTATGTCAATGGAATCTTGCAATGTTATTAGAGGTTAAACTCCAAGAGCTACCCGTTTGGATCTGCCTCCTTGATCTAATGCTAGAGTTTTAAGAGCCCAAATAATTTTTAGGAATAACACGAGCTATGGATATTTTGATTGCAGTCAACCATAAAACTAAAGCACAATTGAGATTGGATTTTGCACATATTAGCATCAATATTCCTGTGGGTTCTAAGGTGCCTAAAATATTTTTGTGGATTCTCATTTTGATAAATGCGAGAAAAAGATTGATTTTGAGATTCCACCAATCATCTGTGATAATTTCCAAAAGGTGGGTTACACTTTTAAGAACTGTGGAAGTGGGGCTCCGATCTCACTTCATGGAGATGGAGGTTAGTGATTCCCCCAATCGTGTCACTAAAATTGATGATGAGTCTAAAGGGGAGGTTGCTGAGAATGACGATCCAGACACAGAGGACACTAATGTGATGGGAGTGGGAGATCCCCAGATTTTATTGATATTGCAATAGACCGTTGGCTTTTTGGAGTACATTACATGAGGGATGAAGAAGGGGTCTTCTATTCTATCACCCAAGGATTGATTCATTGGCAATTGTAAAGGTCGGCCCATAGGGTGGGTAGTAATTTCAAAACTTCAAACCACGGTTGGTCAAACATTAAATCTAAATATTGAAATAATGACCAACATAATTTTTAATTACTCAAGATCTGGTGAATCTATGTTGGATTATTTCTAACCTTCACATGGTAGGGATTCCTATAACAGAAAATTGGAGGAGATCCTCCATTCGAGAGATTGTTATTCGTCATATCCCTTTACCTCCGTCATCAATGGTGATCAGTGGACCCATGTCCATCAGAAGACACATAAATTAGTCTTGATAGATTGGGTTTTGCGGAGCTAATATTTGGTGGATACCAATAGCGTATCCTAATGGTTTTCTCTATCTTTGGTTTGGCTCAAGTTTCCTTGACAGGGATTTAGATTCAAATTTCATTTATTTTTGTTGATCTTATCTAACCATTGGTAAAGAACATTTTTTTGTCCCTAATTTATTTATCTTTCTCTAAGTTTTTTCTATCATTATGTATTTGTTAGAGTAAGGATTATGAGTGCCACAATCCCTATTTTTATTACCTTATCTAATAAAAAAATTGTAGTTTTTGTAGGTTTTTCGTTAATGCTAGTAGATGGGTGTTGACAATTTTTGCACTTGTACAAAAATGGGAAACTCGAAACTTCGTTACAATGGATAGCATTCATGAAGTATACCTAAGCTAGGGGAGTTTCTTTCAGACAATATTGTTACTGTTGAATTAATTAATGATTACATGAAATATGCAGCTATGTGTGCTGGTTACAAAATAAAACATATCACATAGCCTACAATTTCATGCTATCTTCAGCAAAACAACACAAGGCCCCGAAAGACAGTTGTGTTGCCTTGAAGAAGACACCAAATTACAGAACAGATGAAGTGTTAGGTTTTGAAGCAACAATCAATAATGCATATTACATAAATTAGAGTTCATTTTTGGATGTTACAGGTATTCATTAATGTTCTTTCCTTCATGATTAAGTTATTAAATTATATTATTGGGTTGTTTAGTTCATCATACAATCCATATCAGAAAGCAAAAATGCAGAAAGAAATACACAACTCAATTTCACTATTCAATGTTTTATTCGTAAGGAATTTCAAATGTTCTCATATAATTTGTGGGATGTAATTGGAAAGTAAAGTAAAGCTACTTAAATAAGAGGTACACATGCATGAAAGAGAAAATAAAGGAGTATGAGTGAACCCATCATTGCCTTGAGGTTTTTCCTTTGGTTCATTCATCCTCATCTTCAGCTTTGTTCCCTCTTCATCTTCATTGTTGAAACCACCGTACTTGAAAATAGAAAAGAGAAAATCATTAGTTATGAGCTCAGGGTTAATCAATATTCCTTTACTGTCCTAATTCGTGCACACGGATCTCTTAATAACATGAGATATAGATTACTTGAACATCAAACGATATACATGATTTACTACACAGAAAGAAATAAAGATAAGAAAAGAGAAAACATTGACATAAGAGAGGCCAAAAAGTCTAAATATTTTTTAACTATTTTCTCAAGTGTGCAGGTACATGTTGTAGGCAAGAATAAATAAATCATGTTTTACAGTTTTCACTATGGACAAAGATTGCAGAGTTCAATATCTTCTATCCTATGGTATATGCATAAGATGATTCATAAGTACATGATGGAATGAAGGAACAATGCAACTCAAAGTTCAATAGATATTATAGAAATAGAATAAGTTACATTACAAAATAGAGAAGACACTTGCAGATAAAAGTACATGTTCCAGATTAGAACTGAAGAAGAAGAGTCATAATTTAAAGGTTGAAGTTAACTAGAGTGAGAAGATTACATCAGAAACAGAATGAGAAGGGAATCTGAGGAAATTTCGACAAGGCTTCGCCATGCGAAATGGACATTTACAGCTTTTCATCATGTTGTTTTAAGTAGACACATGCTTTAAAAGTTGTATGTAAATCAAATAAGGGATATAGGAAAAAACAAAGCATGCCTTAATCAGATAACAATTATAATTTTTTAGTTTCCAACAACAAGCCAGTTTCAAAAGGAAAAGTGATACATTATGTAGTTTCAACTTTCAGAAAGTACATCTATTACTACTGAAATAGAATGAGGAAGAATTTTTAGAAAATTTTGACAGGGCTCCGCTATGTAAAATTAACAATTTATATTTTCGAGCATGCATACTAAAATTGTAATAACAATGAAATGCAATATTTAAGAAGAAAATAAATGGCACTACAACATATCAACAAAACTTCAATGTTCAGCATGTAGGATTTATGAATAGAAAATTCTAGAAATAACATGTCTTGTCCAAGTTCTCAAAGAAGAAGTAAATGATTAACTTCTACAATTTTCAGTTTTCAGAATCAAATATTCAAAGTTATTCACAACTGAAAATGAAGAATGATGTCCAATATAGAGTTGCAGAAAGGCCATAATAGTGCTAGATCAACTTACAATTGCACACTCTAAAATTTGCATCAGAACAAAATACACAAATGCTACAGTACGAATGGAGTATAGCTATTACAAGCAAATTAAGACTTAGCTACAACATGGAGTTAACTGAAAAAATTGTTCAACAACTAGAGTTTCAAGTTCAACATTGAAATAATCAGATAAAGAATGATAAAGATCAAGCTCTTTATAACAAACTAAAGGAGACCCAATTTTTCAGACAGTCATGTTTTAAGAAGTATAATTAAATAGGTACAGTTTGAAAACCATAAGTTCTACAAGAATGATGGCTGACTTATGACTAAGGAAACAAAGAGCAAGATTGAAATGTCAGGTCATGGTCGAGCCATTCAATTTTTTTCAGCAAGTGTAGAGAAAATGGAATGCAAACCATAACCAAGAATATCTAAGGTTTTTATAAAAGGCTCAAGGATTGACCCAAAAATAGTTTCAACTCAGAGATCAATGTTGTCCTAGAGATCATAGAATATGCAAAGAAAGAGCAATATATCCATATCTCAAAGTCAAGTGATAGTGACGAAGCAGTTACCATGCTTAGAATTGAAACACTTACCATCCTTGCATCAAGAAAGTGATGCTAATAGCACAGATATGAGCTCATAGAGGCTTAACAATGAATCCAAGAACACATATATATTTTATAAAAAAAGGGAAGCCGAGATTGAATACAATGACAAGTGGTAAAATCAACCAAATCTTGTAAGGAGAGCCCACTCAGAAACTCAGAAAAGTAAAAAATTGCAGAGAGTTCAAGAGTCACGCTCAACAAGAAATGATCACAGCTCCAAAATAGATTATGACACAGAGCTTAAGATAGCATTTCAAAACACAAGACCAAAAATCATGCAACCCATATGATGCCGTGAGTCAAAAAGCTCAAGTAAATTGGGTGTTTTTTTTAAATGAGGTTTCGCAAAAGGACCTATCTGAGTGAATATTATCACGTAATCACAAATTGAGAACAAGAAGGAAAAAACAAACAAAATTTTTCATTCTCTCGTGACTATAGAAGATTATCACAAATTATGTATAGAGATTTGAAAGGGATCACTGTTAGCAATATTTTAATATTGTGAACATTATTATTATTGTGCAAATAATGAGTTGGTGACAACTCGTAGAGATCTCTTAGAGAGATTCTAGGTTTGTTGAGTGATTAGTGGATCAGGAGATATTTGTAGGGAGTAGTTTGATTATTGAAGTTGACTCCTTAAATTAAGGAGATCAATCTTCTATATATTGTAATCTCCCTTGTCTAATAAAATATCCCGAATGAGTTCAAATTTGATATTATTATTATTCGGTGTTTAATCTAATTCTGCAGTGTTTAACAGAGGAGGTTCAGCGAATGTAATTCTGCAGTGTTTATCATTGGTATCAGAGCGAAGTTCATCCTAGGATACTGGAGGTAGCATTGACTTCTCTGCATTGCAGTATGGTGGCTCAGATCTGACAAGAGATCAATCCAAGTTTCCAGCACGTCCCCCTGATCTGTATGCACCCTCTAACAGTGAGCACATCCTCCAGACGTCTGCATAAGGCACGAGTGCCTGGAAATGGACAGACTGTAGGCTGTGTTTTGTGATTTTAACCGTATTTCCTTGCATGTCTGTGCTATTCATTTTTACAATCATCACCATTTAGATCCATTCAAATATGAGAGTCATTCAGATCTGCACTCAGTAGTTGTTTATGATTTTCATATTGGATGTTCCTCAACACATCACCTGTTTGAATCCTCGTTATTATGTGAAATTAGTTTTGGATTTATAATTTATAGTGGTAGAAGTTGAAGCCTTCCATTTCAGGTATGGATCTATAAAATACGGCAATCACTATTGTGAGGATCTGCAAACGAATACAGGAGGACACTATCTTGTATTATTATTTGCTATATTCGAGAGTACAGAGAAATGATACAGTTTTCTAATACAAAGATTACATGCACTATAATGGAGGCTTTCCCGCATGGATCAGTCGATACGCATGGATAAATAAAGGAGAATTGGTTTTGCGTGGGAGGCTTCATAGATCGGGTGCATTGAAGCGCAATCATCTTCTGTTTCAGTTGATTCGGTGTTCCATCGACATACAGACCTGTGATCTGTCCGTGTGGCATCATTTCTATTTCTTCACTTTCATCCACGTATTTCCAGCGATCAAGCAACTCCCTCAATCACATTTGGTTCTCCATGGTTCAATGAACAGAGTTGATATTGTTATTGCCTGTTATTGTATATTTGAAAGATCAAATTTACAGTCTGAGAGATATCTCAGCGTTCAGGATCATTTTTGTGCGTGGATCTCGGTCTTTGCGTGAGTTGTGTGCCAGTTGTCTGGATTGGCTGAACCAGCTGTCATCCCGGAACAGTTTATACATGCCTTAGATGCAGACCTGTATGTGCATGCACAAAATATAGTCGCTTGACATCTCACAGCAGTTCTAGATTCAAATTTGTAGTGGGAGAACATCTACAACAAGCTCCTGTCTTCTTCTCTCTCATAAAAATGAGCGGTTTAGTTTATTTCTCCAGCCCATAGTATTTTTTCATTAATAATTGGTTTTAAGTGACAGTTGTTATAAATTTAAATCCCTGGCTATAAGTCGGTTATATAGGCTTCCTAATGCTGTTATTGTCATCATTGTCTAGGAGTCAAAACTTGTCTAGTATTATTGATACTAAAAATACCTTTTTATACCTATTAATGTTGTATAAGTATTTTCACTTATCATATAGGTGTCATCGAGTTATTTTAACAGTTGTGTTGTTTGTAAGAGTCGAAAAATTGCTATAAAAAAAAAAAAAAAAAGGACAAATGAGTGCATTTTCGGTGTAATCCGACACTCTATTTTTAGGAGAAAACACAAATGAAAACCATTCCTGGCTTCGGGGGCTCCGCCCCTCGACCCCGCCCTGTATCGCGACAGGGAACGCGTATCGTCCTCGACTATACTTTATGCTAAGTAAGTAGCAAAAGATGGAGGCCGGAGGCAATGGAGGAAGGAGGTTGCAATCGGCGACCTCTCGTCAGGCACCATCGACGAGGCCGCGGTATTGATTTGGTGGCCAAGTATTTCAGTTGTGTGTTTCATTGTTTGTAATAAGAACAGATGTTACATTCCTGTTCAGAATTGTATTTCCTTTTATAACCTCCTGATGTAAATATGTGATAGTAGAAAGATAAAAGCACAAGAAAAAGCAGCATCATGTTTTTCTTGAAGAGGATGAATAGAGGTTCATGAGCAGGGGCTCGTACCTAGGACAGAGGTTTGTTATTGTCGAACAGGGGTTCGTATTTGGTGAACAGAGGTTCAGCATACCAAGATCATGAGCATGCAGAGGCAGGCAAGCTGTAGAAGACGTGTGAATGTTTTTCTCTACATTGTTCACATTAGGAGAGTGTATGTGTGGAAATAACAATGTTAACAAATAGGGGAGTGAATGTTAGCAATATTTTAATATTGTGAACATTATTATTATTGTGCAAATAATGAGTTGGTGACAACTCGTAGAGATCTCTTAGAGAGATTCTAGGTTTGTTGAGTGATTAGTAGGTATTGGGAGAGATATTCTAGGGATGTTGAGTGATTAGTGGGATGAGTGTTGACTCCTTAGAATTAAGGAGATCAATCTTCTATATATTGTAACCTCTCCCTTGTCTAATAAAATATCCCGAATGATTTCAAATTTGATATTATTATTATTCGGTGTTTAATCTAATTCTGCAGTGTTTAACAGAGGAGGTTCAGCGAATGTAATTCTGCAGTGTTTATCAATCACAACTCACCAGTCGGAATCGAAGGAGACAGACCCTCAAATTTAGAAGTTAAAATTTGAAGCCCCGATGATTTCCAAAGCTAAGAGATCAAATTTGCACAAATAAATGCAAAGGAAAAAAAAGTTGTGGCATTAGTGCTAATGAAACCGAATTGAATGAGAAGAATGAGTTATTAACCAAGTGATCAGAGGCTCACCTTCAGGAAAATGATCTCCACTAAAGTTACACAGTCCACAGCACAGTAATCAAAGGAAATGGAGCTTGTACTTCCCAGGGATATTTCACCCAATCTCAATACCAAAGAAACAAAGGTCTAAGGACCAAATGGATCTTGACATGTGGTGTAATACCCCATTCATCATTGCTCCTTTGCTTCTGCGATGACCGTACTTCTTAGAGCTGAACGTTGTTGCATTCCCTTTGAAACGTTAGTGTTTTGCCTTGTCAAGTTTAACTGTTGGTTGCTAGTAATGATGATAATAATAATAATAATAATAATAATAATGACATTATGATTGTATTATCGATCAACGATTGTATTTTATTATTATTTTCTTTATATCGATTGTTATCGATATCATCCTCTGTTATCATTAAACTATCCTGTTGTTTTTCTTGTCGCTTCCGCTGGTCGAGCCTCGTTGCGCAAATGAGGAAGAGTATGATTTGTTGTGGTGCCATGGATTGGAGGTGGTTTTTAAATGGTGTTTGGAATCCTCCCAACCACCGAACTGCAAACAATTATGGTACTTAATGTTTCTCCCTTGCGTGAGGGAGATGGGAGTCGGTGGGGTCCTAATTTTCTTCACCTTGATCTCTTTTGGATCCTTTTATTCAATGCATATGGGTGGATGAGTGTCGGGAAAGTTTTTTGGGAATGAAGGCCACCTGCTTCTTTAATTATTTCATTTCTGCTTGGTTTATCCCACATGCTGTGAGTAAGAATTATCTCTTCCCTTTTTATAAGTGGGCCGCATATTTTAATTTGAGTTGTTTTAACAAATCTTTCCCAGATCTTCTTCTTGCTAGCTGCATAGATTGTTGGGGATTGCGCAAGACTTTTTGGTACTCCTTTTCACATGCTACAGCCTACAATTATTTTTCTCTGACGCTGGCTGCTTAGTTTTCAAATCGGATTTTGTTTTTGATATTCCCTGTGTTTATCTGTTACCTTCTCTGGCTTTGTTGCTGGCCACGTGAGTTGTGTGGTGAAGGGACTTTGCTTGGCTGCACTTTCCCTTCCCTGCTATCCAGCCCTCGCCTATTTGGGTCGAATTTATTCTTTCCTTGGGTGCTGCAAGGTGCGTTAGGATTCCTGCTGTAATATCACATGGCTTTAGATAAGTTTCCAGATGTGTATGGTCGGATCTGCCATCTCCAAAAGTATGCAAGAAGTACTGAATCAATTAATCTACCTATGATAGACGGAAAGAGGCTATCCCTCGATGTCGTTATCATTGCAAATGGGGAAGTTCTTCTGGGCCTTTGGTGGGCTAATGAGTGCCTTGCTAAATTAGGAGCATACAGTTTTGGAGACTGTAGTGAAGAGGTGATGCAGCAGAATTTGTTTCCTCTCTTCTTCAAGCTCAACATTTATGCATTCCTCAGAGTCACCTTCACAGAATTTGGGACTTCCACTGATGGAACATGGGGTTAGTGACAATTGAATCAGAAACATACAAGCAAGCATTTAACTCGGTCTTCGCTGCTGCATCTTATTCTCTTCTCCATGCCAAAATTAATCAACCCAGCACCGATGTCATCTTGCAATTGTAGAAGTTGGCCGAGCAAACAGCAAAGGAAACACTAGTAATCATTGGGCCACATGCGACAGATTGTTTGCTGAAATCTCTGGCGGCGGAGTTCACTGAAATTCAGCTGCTATACGGGCAGCCTGAGTGGATAAGTCCCTTTGAAGTGTCTTACAGTTCGAGGCTTGATGGATTATGGACCGATTATGGACCGTCAACGCCTATTGCCCACGCTTGTCAATAAAATTGCGGGTGCCGTCAAACGAGAGGAAGGACACCGATCTGGAATATGCTCTGAGTCATCAGCTACTGCATTGCGAGATTCAGTTCCGCCATCAGAACAGAGTCAACATGGATCAGATAGATGTTGAGTTCAGCATCGATAATCTCAGGTGCCAATCATTTCAATTGAATTCTATTAATCCAATTTGAAGCAATCTTGAAGACGAATGGTACTTTCCTTCAAAGATTACTTTGACAGTGTCACCTGAGTATAGATCTCGTATGCATGTGGTTTTCTTGGCTTCGTCATCACCAAATCCTGAGGTTATTGTTACAATATAGAGAAGCTATGAGGCCACCTTCAAAGCAGAAAAGACGCCTGCAGAGTTCAAGGTTGGGTGAAAAAAAAAATCCCATGCACTCAGGCTCACCAACTGGCTTTTTGATCATTCTGCCATCAACAATACAGAGGGAAGGTTTGAATGGACTCTGTATGACAATTCAAACGGAATTCCCGTGTTTAGCCGTAAACCACATCAATTTAAAACATGGAACCCAAACACATGGTCCAGAGGCAAAGCTTACAAGGCTTTTAGAGCTATCGCACAAGGAGGAAGAGAAGGGTCTATAAGACCTTTCACATCAAAAGGAGCGGTATTTTTTTCTAGAGATCTGTATGGAAAAGCCATTACTTGGAAGTTCAAACGAGATTTAATGGAGGGACGTCGAACAATGAAGTGGAATGTGGAAGGAGAGATGTGGATGGCGTATTATCCACTAAAACCACTAAAACCACTAACCGATACATGGAGACCACATATCATAAATTTTGTCAACAAGTTGAACTTCCCTTCAGATCTCAATAGAATCTTGTCTATGCAAGTTTACCAGAATGGTTATTGTTTCTTTTGTGTGGTATTTGGGACACCGAGTGGGTGAGAAGCGTGAGTTTGGTGGAGAAATAATTTTGGGACTGCTGGGAGAAGGTGTTTGCACGTACGTGGCCATGAGATATAGCGTTTGAAACAGGCATGTTATCTATACTCCTTGTAATACTTTTCTACCTTCTTTCAGTATCTTGAAATGAATATTCTTTCACCTTGAATGGTGCCTAGACAAAATGTTTTCGTGATTGTTTAAATCGCTGTCTGAATGTGTTGGCTGTTCCTTTAAATCTCATTCCAATTTCGCTGGTTTTGCTTGGAATGGTTTTTTTCCTCTCTTATAGCTTACTCTATTTATATTTGTCTAAATGGGCTACTGCAATTTTGAGTGATGCAATCTAGTTCGTAGGGAAGGAAACATTATAGAGTTTCATTTGCTTATATGACTCTCTTTTAAAATAATTCTATGATGGTATTTATAGTTTAAGGCTTACTATATGGAAGGTTAAGCCTTCATATCTCTATTTGGTTGAATAAATAGGTATTTCCTTTTTAGGTCTCTCATGTTTTGCTAGAACGTACATTAATAGTGACATTGTATTCTAAAACTTGTTTAACCCTGTGGGCATTCCTTACTTTTTGTTTAATTAGAAATGGCATTAGGGTTTTGTTTCGGAACTGTACATGGTTGACTGTTGTACCCAGTTCTAGAGGATGAATAACCTGACATCTATTTTGGCCTCTACGTGTTGAGGGAATTACTATACCTACTTCCTGGTTCGAACTCTTGTTTGTTTAAAGTAAGGGGGAAACATTGTTAGTTTTATTGAATGAAATCTCTACAATTTTTATTAAGGGTCGCAAGCAAGCTATTAATAGCTGGACTGAAACAAAAGTTGTAGGTGAATCCATGGTATTGGACTCAAAACTCAATTCCTGTTAGATGACAGTTGATTTCAGTGATAATATAATAGGTGGCTGTTATATTTATCTACTTAATATTTGCTAGACTTTTCCTTGATAAGCCCACATGGATCAGGTAAAATTTCCATCTTCTATACCTTTGGGAAGGAGCTCATAAAACTTCTAGGCCTGACTGCACTGCGTAACCTTCCTGATGGGTATGAGTGTTGGTTCTTATTTTTGTGCTTGCACTCGTGGTAGGGTCTTTTGAGTCTGGGGCATCACTGGTGTATTACCCACCGTGTATCGAACCCCTTTGTTTTTGAACTCGAATATCTTATACTTCAAACTTGGTTACTACAAGTCCCATTTTGTGGCTTTGTTAAGGAAATCAGTTTCTTTTCTTTTTTTATCTTAAAATACTTATTGACATTGTCGGAAATATATTAAAATTATTAACGACTTTGGGTTTAGCCTTCCCTTATATTATGTAGAGAAGTTGACGATTAGGATAAGGTTTGTTGGTAGAATAATGGCACTTTTGTGCCTCATTTGTACGCTTTTGGATGAGTGGATTTGTTTTGTTAACTAGTACTACGTTTAAGAAATCCTATAAGTAGTGGTAAACACCTTGGTTAAAGCTGAAACTATAGTTGTTTTGTTTTAAGGGCGTTGAACCCATATTACTATGAAGCCTTCCCCTGAGAGAATTGGATAACGTCGTTTTGTCTTGCGCCTACGATCATAATTAGTATGTTTTGTCTTCTCTTGGACCTCTTTAGATGGATGGAATGAGTATTAGATTCCAATCACGTAATCCATAGGAATACATGAAGGAAATATCAACACTCTTGACCTTTTATTCCTAACCCATAAGGTCTTGCCTTGTTTTAGGTGATTTTGTTCTTACTGATATTTTACTTTCTCCTTATTGGTTGGTTTAGATTTCTCTCTCATGCGAATAATTTTTGGATTTGTGGGTTGTGCTTTAATCCATTTTTGAATTAGAACATTCCTTTCTTGATATTGTTAAATGTTAGCTTACTGTTGCAATGTGTAGCCTTAACATGCTCAGTTCTCGCAAACTGATTCTAGCTAGTATTTGTGCAGATAGATTATGCGAGTAGATTAAAGGAAAGAGTTGTAAAGGTCTCATCAGTGCAACTTATGAAGTTCTTTGTAAAAAATTTCTATGTGTTGTAAGTTGTGTAACATTGCTTGCAAAGAGTTTATATGACCTCTTTCCTAGAATTGTTCGCAAAATTCGTGAAGAAGTTGTTTTGTCTTTTTTTTTGTAATTTGGCTGGTAACTCTTTTTAGTGAGAAATATTATTCAATATTTTCACTGGAATAAGCATTGTAAAACTTTGATATTGAGAATTAAGTGTTAATTTAAATCTTTTCCAAAGACTTCGTATTGATGTGTTATATGTAAGTTTTAATGGGGTGGCTTTTCCTTACAAAAGTTACCTAAAAGTTTTATTCAAAGAAATATGTTGTGGTTTAGATCCCCTTGAAAACAAACAATGCCTTAAGTAATCAAGACTGACACTATCCTTGCAAAGTGATTTTATATGACGTGTTATCCCTAACTGAACTAGTAAACACTAATCTTTTGGTGAACGCTTAAAACAAGCTTAAAGGAAAAAATGGTTATTTTCTAATAAGATTTAACAAGTAAGAGAAGAAAATTTAGAAACCACTCAATTTACCTCTCAGCCTATTTAAAATTATGTAGCTTCCTCTTGATAAGCTCTTTCGGTGAAGCCTAAGTAAGAGCATTAATAATTACGTATAAAACCTCAAGCTCCAATTAAACCTCAGTAAGAACTAATGATGTCTCAAGGATGGACTCAATTGACCTTCTTCCTTTAACTGTATCCAAGGTACATTGTAATTTTCTCTTAAGTTGTTGAACGTGAACCGATGTTGTCATAAGGGCATAAACGAGTTCTAGTAATGTAAGTGTGAATAGATGGCCTTAAGGAATTAAAATACTATCTTTATCAAATAAATATATAAAACAAATAATGGTTATAAAGGAGAAGAGTTTAAGTGAACTACTCTATAGTGTATAAGAACATAACTCAGTTGGTAAGATGAATTGTGCAAATCATATATTGAATCCTTCTGAAAAATTAAGTCATGAGTTAAAGGGTGTCTTATCAAAATAAATAACCTCCAATCATTTCTTACTATGGCTTGCCCTAGCTGTGAGAGTGTCATGTGGTTGGGATTCTATGTTGTTCGGTCAAAAAAAAAAAAAAGTAAATTGTCCTTGAAAGGTGTGAACGTTTCTGTGCTGCCGTTAGGGCCATCCTTGTATCAAGTTGTTCACAGTGTTAGTTGTATCCTTGGTGATGACATCTTGCGTCATGTTATGTATCAAGCATGTGAAGTCAAAAAAAATTATCCTGTCTTTTACTGTGTTGTTCGTGTGTGTGATTTTTGGGTCGTTACACTTGATATCAGAGCATAGGTTCATACTCTCGAACCTATGGGCCGGATTGGTGTTGTATGGTGATGTTACATGATGTTGTTTCATGGAGATGATGGTATTGCATGATGATGATTTATATTGGAAGATTAATGTGCTTTAAGCATGATGTGATCCATGTCGTAATTGTGTTATTGTGAATGCACATGATGTGTATGCCACTTTGTGCGTGTTTGTGATCATGTTGATATGTTGGGGATGGGAGTATTCTCTCTCCTTCTTGTGGATTCTATGAAGAGTTCACGTATGAATTATTGTTTGTGATGTGTGAGAAAAATTATAATGTGGATGACATAGTGTTGGAGCATTGTGACATATTGTGATATGTAAGTGTATCAATGTGTTGTATGACTAAATTGATGTTAAGTGAATTGAGTTGTATCATGATGTTTTAACATGTTTTGAGGAAATGTGTGTATCGCCTTGTTATGTAGCAATGGTTGTTATGTTGTGATGTACTATATTCATCGTATGTATGATTTGTGCAAATTTGTGATGATTCATGTTGTGATATAGGGGCATACAGTGAGCCTATGAACCCTATTGTGTAGTGATTGCACTTTGGGTGTAGAATGTGGTAAAGTGATGTATTACGCCCTGAGGATGTATGATTGTGATCTACTCTATATACATACCATACGTGAGATGTTATGGTAGCTATGTGTGTACCACCATGGTGTTAGTAATGTAGTTATATGTTATGTTGTGAGCCTTACACTAACCGACCCTGAGGGAAATCGGTAAACTGTGTATGTATGGAGTGAGAAATTGTGTACCGTTGACCAGTCACTCAGGCCAAGTACGAGATAGGAAGTGGAGCCTTACATAGACTAAAAAGCCACTTTTGTTCGTTTGGTATGTGTGGCACTTGCTCAACGGGTGTCATGCATATTGTGTTTCATGGACACCTTAGGCTCAGTACATGGTGACTTGTACTTTCTTTCTCTCTCCTGATATGGTTGTCATATAGATTCAACCTATGTTATTATGACTATGTTTACCCTTGTCGAAGTGGTGGCGGGATGATTCAGATATAGGTGATGACAGTTGTATTATTGATATGTATTTTACGAGCTAAGGCTCGATTTTCCGAGTGCTAGCAACTCGTTGAGTACCCCTTGGTGGCCAGATAAGGCCACAAAGTTATTGTAATGTGACATTATTATAAGTTGATTTTATTCGTAAATTGATATTTTTACTTTATTTTGTAAGGACCAGTAACTTTTCTTGATTGCAATGCTTTACAATTTTGGGCATTTCCTTGGTTTGTGGCACTAACATGGGGATTTTGATACTAACTATGGCTATTTGGCCATTTATTTTTCTTGATTTTGTGTCTTCTTTTAAATTTGGAATTTTTACCGCCTTGCCCAAGGCTTGTACTTTTCCACTTGGCACTTTGATTGGATTGTTGTGCTAGTTCTAATGTCGTGATGTGTGGAATAGGGTCATGGGATGCACCATGAAATGGTTAGACCTATGGACCCGCTTTGTTGTATCGGGGTACGCCCCAAGGAGTACAGATAACTAACGGGTTGTTGAACCATGCGTTATTATGTCACTTGGGTTAGGAGTGTTCAAACTCTATGTGTCTTGGACCATAGGGTCAACCAGCCTCCTTGAGGGAGGCATAAGAGTTTGAAGGAGGCATAAGAGACTTGAGGGAGGCATAAGAGACTTGAGGGAGGCATAAGAGTTTGAGGGAGGCATAAGAGACTTGAGGGAGGCATAAGAGTTTGAGGGAGGCATAAGACACTTGAGGGAGGCATAAGAGTTTGAGGGAGGCATAACAGACTTGAGGGAGTCATAAGAGTTTAAGGGAGGCATATGATATTTGTGTGTATGGTTGATGTTTCCGGATATATGTTGAGTTATTGTGATGTTTTGGTAGTGGTATTTTGATGTATGTGTTACTCATGTCAGATGGATGTTGTGTTGTGATGTTGTGAATATGTCATTGTTTCCCTTCTGAACACTATGTACCTGTGGCATGGTTTGGTGTTATGTGAGTTTTTCATTGATGCAAATTGAGGAAATGTCTGGTGGATTGTAGTACTCTTTTGGTTTAGTATTTTGTATGTCAGTCATTGAGGTGTGACGAGTACTATGTTATGTGGATTGTGCCTATTCTTTTCTGTATTTGAGTAACCTTTTGTGGTGTAATACAGTCATGAAGAATATACTTGTGTGCTTGTGAATCTGTAGTGTCCTTTTTGAACCTGATAGGGTGTTGTGTTAGCAGTTCATGTTGGGCACCCACAATAAGGAATGAATCAAAACTCTTCAATGATGATTTTTTTTTAAAAGAAATTAAACTAATAATAATGTTAATGGAAAGAGACTAACGAAAATAATAAATAAGAAGAAACTGCCAATCTTCACAGAACCTTGAAAGTTAAAATTTCTACCAAATGTTCCTAAGGCTACTTTGTGAATGTGCTTTAATCAACGAAAATTTTAAACCATAGGGTGTGTATGCTTCTTTACGTATTCCTTGGTGCGTCCCTTTTTTTTTTCTCTGTGTAATGTCGCATCAAGGACGGTGCTTTCTTAAGGGGAGGAGAATGTAATGCCCTGTTCATCGTTGCTCCTTTGCTTCTGCGATGACCGTGCTTCTTAGAGATGAACGTTGTTGCATTCCCTTTGAAACATTAGTGTTTAGCCTTGTCGAGTTTAACTGTTGGTTACTAGTAATGATGATGATAATAATAATAATAATAACATTATGATTGTATTATCGATCAATGATTGTATTTTATTATTATTTTCTTTATATCGATTGTTATCGATATCATCCTTTGTTATCATTAAATATCCTGTTGTTTTGCTTGTCGCTTCCACTGGTCGAGCCTCGTTGCGCGAATGAGGAAGAGTATGATTTGTGGTGGCACCACGGATTGGAGGTGGTTTTTAAATGGTGTTTGGACTCCTCCCAACCACCGAACTGCAACCAATTATGGTATTTAATGTTTCTCCCTTGCATGAGGGAGATGGGAGTCGGTGGGGTCCTGATTTTCTTCACCTTGATCTCTTTTGGATCCTTTTATTCAATGCATATGGGAGGATGAGTGTTGGGCACATTTTGTGAGAATGAAGGCCACCTACTTCTTTAATTATTTCATTTCTGCTTGGTTTATCCCACGTGCTGTGAGTAAGAATTATCTCTTCCCTTTTTGGAAGTGGGCCACATATTTTAATTTGAGTTGTTTTAACAAATCTTTTTCCAGATCTTCTTCTTGCTAGCTACGTATATTGTTGGGGATTGCGCAAGACTTTTTGGTACTCCTTTTTACCTGCTACAGCCTGCAATTATTTTTCTCTGACGCTGGTCGCTTAGCTTTCAAATCAGATTTTATTTTTGATATTCCCTGTGTTTATCTGTTACCTCCTTTGGCTTTGTTGTTGGCCGCGTGAGTTGTGTGGTGAAGGGACTTTGCTTGGCTATGCTTTCCCTTCCCTGATATCCTACCCTCGCCTGTTTGGGTCGAATTTATTCTTTCCTTGGGTGCTGTGAGGTGCGTTAGGATTCCTGCTGTAATATCACATGGCTTGAGATAAGTTTCCAGATGTGTATGGTCGGATCTGCCATCTCTAGAAGTATGCAGGAAGTACCGAATCAATTAATCTACCTATGATAGATGGTAAGAGGCTATCCCTCGATGCCATTATCATTGCAAATGGAGAAGTTCTTCTGGGCCTTTGGTGGGCTAATGAGTGCCTTGCTAAATTAGGAGCATACAATTTTGGAGACTGTAGTGAAGAGGCGATGCATTCCTCAGAGTCACCTTCATGCATTCCTCAGAGTCACCTTCATGGAATTTGGGAGTTCCACCGATGCGACATGGGGTTAGGTACAATTGAATCGGAAACATACAAGAAAGCATTTAACTCAGTCTTTGCTGCTGCATCTTATTCTCTTCTCCATGCCAAAATTAATCAACCCAGCACCGATGTCGTCTTGCAATTGTAGAAGTTGGCTGAGCAAACAGCAAAGGAAACACTAGCAATCATTGGGCCACATGCGACAGATTGTTTGCTGAAATCTCTTGCGGCGGAGTTCACTAAAATTTGGCTACTATACAGGAAGCTTGAGTGGATATGTCCCTTTGAAGTGTCTTACGGTTTGAGGCTTGATGGATTATGGACCGTCAACACCTATTTCCCACGGCTATCAATCGAATTGCGGGTGCCGTCAAACAAGAGGAGGGACGCCGAAATGGAATATGCTCTGAGTCATCAGCTACTACACTGCGAGATTCAGTTCCACCATCCGAACATAGTCAACACGGATCGGATAGATGTTGAGTTCAGCATCGATAATCTCAGGTGCCAATCATTTCAATTGAATTCTATTAATCCAATTCGAAGCAATCTTAAAGACGAATGGTACTTTCCTGCAAAGATTACTTTGACAGTGTCGCCTGAGTATAGATCTCATATGCATGCGGTTTCCTTGGCTTCGTCATCACCAAATCCTGAGGTTATTGTTACAATAGAGAGAAGCTATGAGGCCACCTTCAAAGTAGAAAAGATGCTTGCAGAGTTCAAGGTTGGGCGAAAAAAAAAAATCCCATGCACTCACGCTCACCAACTGGCTTTTTGATCATTCTGCCATCAACAATACAGAGGGAAGTTTTAAATGGACTCTGTATGACAATTCAAACAGAATTCCCATGTTTAGCCATAAACCACATCAATTTAAAACATGGAACCCAAACACATGGTCCAGAGGCAAAGCTTACAAGGCTTTTAGAGCTATCGCACAAGGAGGAAGAGAAGAGTCTGTAAGACCTTTCACATCAAAAGGAGGGGTGTTTTTTTCTATATATATGTATGGAAAACCCATTACTTGGAAGTTCAAACGAGATTTAATAGAGGGACGTCGAACAATGAAGTTGAATGTGGAAGGAGAGATCTGGATGGCGTATTATCCCAACAAATACGCCACTAACACCTCTAACCGATACATGGAGACCACATATCAAAAATTTTGTCAAAAAGTTGAACTTCCCTTTGGATCTCAATAGAATATTGTCTATGCAAGTTTACCAGAATGGTTATTGTTTCTTTTGCGTGGTATTTGGGACACCGAGTGGGTGAGAAGTGTGATTTTGGTAGAGAAAAAACTTTGGGACTGCTGGGAGAAGGTGTCTGCACGTACGTGGCCATGAGATATAGCGTTTAAAATAGGCATGTTATCTATACTCCTTGTAATAATTTTCTACCTTCTTTAAGTATCTTGAAATGAATATTTTTTCGCCTTGAATGGCACCTAGACAAAATGTTTTCGTGATTGTTTAAATCGCTGCCTGAATGTGTTGGCTGTTCCTTTAAATCTCGTTCCAATTTCGCCGGTTTTCCTTGGAATGTTTTTTTTCCTCTCTTATAGCTTACTCTATTTATATTTGTCTAAATGGGCTACTACAATTTTGAGTGATGCAATCTAGTTCGTAGGGAAGGAAACATTATAGAGTTTCGTTTGCTTATATGACTCTCTTTTAAAAGAATTCTGTGATGGTATTTATAATTGAAGGCTTACTATATGGAAGGTTAAGCCTTCATATCTCTATTTGGTTGAATAAATACATATTTCCTGTTTAGGTCTCTCCTGTTTTGCTAGAAGGGACATTAATAGTGACGTTGTGTTCTAAAACTTGTTTAACCCTGTGGGAATTCCTTACTTTTTGTTTAATTAGAAATGGCATTAGGGTTTTGTTTCGGAACTGTACATGGTTGACTGTTGTACCCAGTTCTAGAGGATGAATAACCTGACATCTATTTTGGCCTCTACGTGTTGAGGGAATTACTATACCTACTTCCTGGTTCGAACTCTTGTTTGTTTAAAGTAAGGGGGAAACATTGTAAGTTTTTATTGAATGAAATCTCTACAATTTTTATTAAGGGTGGCAAGCAAGCTATTAATAGCTAGACTGAAACAAAATTTGTAGGTGAATCCATGGTATTGGTCTCGTGAACTTGTTTCCTGCTAGATGACAGTTGATTTCAGTGATAATATAATAGGTGGCTTTTATATTTATCTGTTTGATATTTGCTAGACTTTTCCTTGATAAGCCCACATGGATCAGGTAAAATTTCCATCTTCTATACCTTTGGCAAGGAGCTCATAGAACTTCTAGGCCTGACTGCACTGTGTAACCTTCCTGATGGGTATGTGTGTTGGTTCTTATTTTTTTGCTTGCACTCATTGTAGGGTCTTTTGAGTCTGGGGAATCATTGGCGTATTACCCACAATGTATCGAACCCCTTTGTTTTCGAACTCGAATATCTTATACTTCAAACTTGGTTACTAAAAGTCCCATTTTGTGGCTTTGTTAAGGAAATCAATTTCTATTTTTTTTATCTTAAAATACTTATTGACATTGTCAGACATATATAAAAATTATTAACGACTCTGGGTTTAGCCTTCCCTTATATTATGTAGAGAAGTTGACGATTAGGATAAGGTTTGTTGGTAGAATAATTGCACTTTTGTGCCTCATTTGTACGCTTTTGGATGAGTGGATTTGTTTTGTTAACTAGTACTACATTTAAGAAATCCTATAAGGAAGTAGTGGTAAAATCCTTGGTTAAAGCTGAAACTATAGTTGTTTTCTTTTAAGGGCATCGAACCCCTATTACTATGAAGCCTTCCCCTGAGAGAATTGGATAACGTTGTTTTGTCTCGCGCCTACGATCATAATTAGTATGTTTTGTCTTCTCTTGGACCTCTTTAGATGGATGGAATGAGTATTAGATTCCAATCACGTATTCCATAGGAATACATGAAGGAAATATCAACACTCATGACCTTTTGTTCCTAACCCATAAGGTCTTGCCTTGTTTTAGGTGATTTTGTTCTTACTGGTATTTGCCTTTCTCCTTGTTGGTTGGTTTAGATTTCTCTCTCTTGCGAATAATTTTTGGAGTTGTGGGTTGTGCTTTAATCCATTTTTGAATTAGAACATTCCTTTCTTGATATTGTTAAATGTTAGCTTACTGTTGCAATGTGTAGCCTTAACATGCTCAGTTCTCGCGAACTGATTCTAGCTAGTCTTTGTGCAGATGGATTATGCGAGTAGATTAAAGGAAAGAGTTGTAAAGGTTTCATCAGTGCAACTTATGAAGTTCTTTGTAAAAGTGTTCTATGTGTTGTAAGTTGTGTAATGTTGCTTGCAAAGATTTTATATGACCTCTTTCCTAGAATTGTTCGGAAAATTCATGAAGAAGTTGTTTTGTCTTTTTTCTTTGTAATTTGGCTGGTAACTCTTTTTAGTGAGAAATATTATTCAATCTTTTTACTAGCATAAGCATTGTAAAACATTGATCTTGAGAATTAAGTGTTAATTTAAATCTTTCTAAGACTTTGTATTGATGTGTTATATGTAAGTTTTAATGGGGTGGATTTTCCTTACAGAAGTTACCTAAAAGTTTTATTCAAAGAAATATGTTGTGGTTTAGATCCCCTTGAAAACAAACAATGCCTTAAGTAATCAAGAGTGAGACTATCCTTGCAAAGTGATTTTATATGACGTGTTATCCCTAACTGAACTAGTAAACACTACTCTTTTGGTGAACGATTAAAACAAGCTTAAAGGAAAACAATGGTTAGTTTCTAATAAGATTTAACAAGTAAGAGAAGAAACTTTAGAAACCGCTCAATTTACCTCTCAGCCTATTTAAAAATAAGTAGCTTCCTCTGTATAAGCTCTTTCGGTGAAGCCTAAGTAAGAGCGTTAATAATTACGTATAAAACCTCAAGCTCCAATTAAACCTCAGTAAGAACTAATGATGTCTCAAAGATGAACTCAATTGACCTTCTTCCTTTAACTGTATCCAAGGTACATTGTAATTTTCTCTTAAGTTGTTGAACGTGAACCGATGTTGTCATAAGGGCATGAACGAGTTCTAGTAACGTAAGTGTGAATAGATGGCCTTAAGGAATTAAATTACTATCTTTATCAATTAAATATATAAAACAAATAATGGTTATAAAGGAGAAGAGTTTAAGTGAACTACTCTACAGTGTATAACAACATAACTCAGTTGGTAAGATGAGTTGTGCGAATCATATATTGAATCCTTTTGAAAACTTAAGTCATGAGTTAAAGGGTGTCTTATCAAAATAAATAACCTCCAACCATTTCTTACTATGGCTTGCCCTAGCTGTGAGAGTGTCATGTGGTTGGGATTCTATGTTGTTCGGTCAAAAAAAAAAAGTAAATTGTCCTTGAAAGGTGTGAACGTTGTTGTGCTGCCATTAGGGCCATCCTTGTATCAAGTTGTTCACTGTGTTAGTTGTATCCTTGGTGATGACATGTTGCGTCATGTTATGTATCAAGCATGTGAAGTCAAAAAAAAATTATCCTATCTTTTACTGTGTTGTTCGTGTGTGTGATTTTTGGGTCGTTACACTTGGTATCAGAGCATAGGTTCATACTCTCGAACCTATGGGCCGGATTGGTGTTGTATGCTGATGTTACATGATTTTGCTTCATGGAGATGATGGTATTGCATGATGATGATTTATATTGGAAGAGTAATGTGCTTTAAGCGTGTTGTGATCCATGTCGTAATTATGTTATTGTGAACGCACATGATGTGTATGCCACTTTGTGCATGTTTGTGATCATGTTGATATGTTGGGGATGGGAGTATTCTCTCTTCTTCTTGTGGATTCTATGAAGAGTTCAAGTGTGAATTATTGTTTGTGATGTGTGAGAAGAATTATAATGTGGATGACATAGTGTTGGACCATTGTAACATATTGTGATATGTAAGTGTATCAATGTGTTGTATGACTAAATTGATGTTAAGAGAATTGAGTTGTATCATGATCTTTTAACATGTTTTGAGGAAATGTGTGTATCCCCTTGTTATGTAGCAATGGTTGTTTTGTTGTGATTTACTATGTTCATCGTATGTATGATTTGTGCAAATATGTAATGATTCATGTTGTGATATAGGGGCATATAGTGAGCCTATGAATCCTATTGTGTAGTGATTGCACTTTGGGTGCAGAATGTGGTAAAGTGATGTATTACGCCCTAAGGATGTATGATTGTGATCTACCCTATATACATGCCATACGTGAGACATTATGATTGCTATGTGTGTACCACCATGTTGTTAGTAATGTAGTTATATGTTATGTTGTGAGCCTTACACTAACCAACCCTGAGGGAAATCGGTAAACTGTGTATGTATGGAGTGAGAAATTGTGTACCGTTGACTAGTCACTCGGGCCGAGTACGAGATAGGAAGTGGAGCCTTACATAGACTGAAAACCCACTTTTGTTTGTTTGGTATGTGTGGCACTTGCTCAACGGGTGTCATGCATATTGTGTTTCGCCGACACCTTAGGCTCAGTACATGGTGACTTGTACTTTATTTCTCTCTCCTGATATGGTTGTCATATAGATTCAACCTATGTTATTTTGACTATGTTTACCCTTGTCGAAGTGGTGGCGGGATGATTCAGATAGAGGTGATGATAGTTGTATTATTGATATGTATTTTACGAGCTAAGGCTCGATGTTCTGAGTGCTAGCAACTCGTTGAGCACCCCTTGGTGACTAGATAAGGCCACAAAGTTATCGTAATGTGACATTATTATAAGTTGATTTTATTCGTCAATTGAGATTTTTACTTTATTTTGTAAGGACCAACAACTTTTCTTGATTGCAATGCTTTACAATTTTGGGCATTTTCTTGGTTTGTGGCACTAACATGGGGATTTTGATACTAACTATGGCTATTTGGCCATTTATTTTGCTTGATTTTGGGTCTTCTTTTAAATTTGGAATTTTTACCTCCTTGCCCAAGGCTTGTACTTTGCCACTTGGCACTTTGATTGGATTGTTGTGCTGGTTCTAATGTCGTGATGTGTGGAATAGGGTCATGGGATGCACCATGAAATGGTTAGACCTATGGACCCGCTTTGTTGTATAGGGGTACACCTCAAGGAGTACAGATAACTAGCGGGTTGTTGAACCATGTGTTATTATGTCACTTGGGTTAGGAGTGTTCGAACTCTATGTGTCTTGGACCATAGGGTCAACCAGCCTCCTTGAGGGAGGCATAAGAGTTTGAGGGAGGGATAAGAGACTTGAGGGAGGCATAAGATTTTGAGGGAGGCATAAGAGACTTGAGGGAGGCATAAGAGTTTGAGGGAGGCATAACAGCTTTGAGGGAGGCATAAGAGTTTGAGGGAGGCATATGATATTTGTGTGTATGGTTGATGTTTCGAGATATATGTTGAGTTATTGTGATGTTTTGGTAGTGGTATTTTGATGTATGTGTTACTCATGTCAGATGGATGTTGTGTTGTGATGTTGTGAATATGTCATTGTTTCCCTTGTGAACACTATGTACCTGTGGCATGGTTTGGTGTTATGTGAGTTTTTCATTGATGCAAATTGAGGAAATGTCTAGTGGATTGTAGTACTCTTTTGGTTTAGTATTTTGTATGTCAGTCATTGAGGTGTGACGAGTACTATGTTATGTGGACTGTGCCTATTCTTTTCCGTATTTGAGTAACCTTTTGTGGTGTAATACAGTCATGAAGAATATACTTGTGTGCTTGTGAATCTGTAGTGTCCTTTTTGAACCTGATAGGATGTTTTGTTAGCAGTTCATGTTGGGCACCCACAATAAGGAATGAATCAAGACTCTTCAATGATGATTTTTTTTTAAAAGAAATTAAACTAAGAATAATGTTAATGGAAAGAGACTAATGAAAATAATAAATAAGAAGAAACTGCCAATCTTCACAGAACCTTGAAAGTTAAAATTTCTACCAAATGTTCCTAAGGCTACTTTGTGACCGTTCTTTAATGAACTAAAATTTTAAACCATAGGGTGTGTATGCTTCTTTATCTATTCCTTGGTGCGTCCCTTTTTTTTTTCTTTTTCCTTTTTTTTTTCTCTGTGTAATGTCGCATCGAGGACGATGCTTTCTTAAGGGGAGGAGAATGTAATGCTCCGTTCATCGTTGCTCCTTTTCTTCTGCGACGACCGTGCTTCTTAGAGTTGAACGTTGTTGCATTCCCTTTGAAACGTTAGTGTTTCACCTTGTCGAGTTTAACTATTGGTTACTAGTAATGATGATAATAATAATAATAATAATAATGACATAATGATTGTATTATCGATCAACGATTGTATTTTATTATTATTTTCTTTATATCGATTGTTATCAATATCATCGTTTGTTATCATTAAACTATCCTGTTGTTTTGCTAGTCGCTTCCGCTGGTCGAGCCTCATTGCGCAAATGAGGAAGAGTATGATTTGTGGTGGCACCATGGATTGGAGATGGTTTTTAAATGGTGTTTGGACTCCTCCCAACCACCAAACTGCAAACAATTATGGTATTTAATGTTTCTCCCTTGTGTGAGGGAGATGGGAGTCGGTGGAGTCCTGATTTTCTTCACCTTCATCTCTTTTGGATCCTTTTATTCAATGCATATGGGTGGATGAGTGTTGGGCACGTTTTGTGGGAATGAAGGCCATCTGGTTCTTTAATTATTTCATTTCTGCTTGGTTTATCCCACGTGCTGTGAGTAAGAATTATCTCTTCCCTTTTTGGAAGTGGGCCACATATTTTAATTTGAGTTGTTTTAACAAATATTTTTCTAGATCTTCTTCTTGCTAGCTACGTAGATAGTTGGGGATTGCGCAAGACTTTTTGGTACTCCTTTTTACCTGCTATAGCCTGCAATTATTTTTCTCTGACGCTGGTCGCTTAGCTTTCAAATTGGATTTTATTTTTGATATTCCCTGTGTTTATCTGTTACCTGCTTTGGCTTTGTTACTGGCCGCGTGAGTTTTCTGGTGAAGGGACTTTGCTTGGCTGTGCTTTCCCTTCCCTGATATCTTGCCCTCGCCTGTTTGGGTCGAATTTATTCTTTCCTTGGGTGCTGCGAGGTGCGTTAGGATTCCTGCTGTAATATCACATGGCTTGAGATAAGTTTCCAGATGTGTATGGTCAGATCTGCCATCTCCAGAAGTATGCAGGAAGTACCGAATCAATTAATCTACCTATGATAAATGGAAAGTGGCTATCCCTCGATGTTGTTATCATTGCAAATGGGGAAGTTCTTCTGGGCCTTTGGTGGGCTAATGAGTGCCTTGCTAAATTAGGAGCATAAAGTTTTGGAGACTGTAGTGAAGAGGTGATTCAGCAGAATTTGTTTCCTCTCTTCTTCAAGCTCAGAATTTATGCATTCCTCAGAGTCACCTTCATGGGATTTGGGAGTTCCACCGATGGGACATGGGGTTAGGCACAATTGAATCGGAAACATACAAGCAAGCATTTAACTCAGTCTTTGCTGCTGCATCTTATTCTCTTCTCCATGCCAAAATTAATCAACCCAGCACCGATGTCATCTTGCAATTACAGAAGTTGGCTGAGCAAACAACAAAGGAAACACTAGCAATCATTGGGCCACATGCGACAGATTGTTTGCTGAAATATCTGGCGGCGGAGTTCACTAAAATTTGGCTGCTATACGGGTAGCTTGAGTGGATAAGTCCCTTTGAAGTGTCTTACGGTTCGAAGCTTGATGGATTATGGACCATCAATGCCTATTTCCCACGCCTGTCAATTGAATTGTGGGTGCCGTCAAACGAGATGAAGGACGCTGATCTGGATTATGCTCTGAGTCATCCGCTACTGCACTGCGAGATTCAGTTCCACCATCAGAACAGATTCAACACAGATCAGATAGATGTTCAGTTCAGCATCGATAATCTCAGGTACCAGTAATTTCAATTGAATTCTATTAATCCAATTCGAAGCAATCTTAAAGACGAATGGTACTTTCCTGCAAAGATTACTTTGACAGTGTCGCCTGAGTATAGATCTCATATGCATGCGGTTTCCTTGGCTTCGTCATCACCAAATCCTAAGGTTATTGTTACAATAGAGAGAAGCTATGAGGCCACCTTCAAAGTAGAAAACACACCTGCAGAGTTTAAGGTTGGGTGAAAAAAAATCCCATGCACTCAGGCTCACCAACTGGCTTTTTGATCATTCTGCCGTCAACAATACAGAGGGAAGGTTTGAATGGACTCTGTATGACAATTCAAATGGAATTCCCATGTTTAGCCATAAACCACATCAATTCAAAACATGAAACCCAAACACATGGTCCAGAGGCAAAGCTTACAAGGCTTTTAGAGCTATCGCACAAGGAGGAAGAGAAGGGTCTGTAAGACCTTTCACATCAAAAGGAGGGGTGTTTTTTTCTAGATATCTGTATGGAAAACCCATTACTTGGAAGTTCAAACGAGATTTAATGGAGGGACATCGAACAATGAAGTGGAATGTGGAAGGAGAGATCTAGATGGCGTATTATCCCAACAAATACGCCACTAACACCACTAACCGATACATGGAGACCACATATCATAAATTTTGTCCACAAGTTGAACTTCCCTTTGGATCTCAATAGAATCTTGTCTATGCAAGTTTACCAGAATGGTTATTATTTCTTTTGCGTGGTATTTGGGACCTTGAGTGGGTGAGAAGCGTGAGTTTGGTGGAGAAATAATTTTGGGAATGCTGGGAGAAGGTGACTACACGTACGTGGCCATGAGATATAGCATTTAAAATAGGCATGTTATCTATACTCCTTGTAATAATTTTCTACCTTCTTTCAGTATCTTGAAATGAATATTCTTTCCCCTTGAATGGCACCTAGACAAAATATTTTCGTGATTGTTTAAATTGCTGCCTGAATGTGTTGGCTGTTCCTTTAAATCTCGTTCCAATTTCCCTGGTTTTTCTTGGAATGTTTTTTTCCTCTCTTATAGCTTACTCTATTTATATTTTTCTAAATGGGCTACTACAATTTTGAGTGATGCAATCTAGTTCCTAGGGAAGGAAACATTATAGAGTTTCGTTTGCTTATATGACTCTCTTTTAAAAGAATTCTGTGATGGTATTTATAATTGAAGGCTTACTATATGGAAGGTTAAGCCTTCATATCTCTATTTGGTTGAAGAAATACATATTTCCTGTTTAGGTCTCTCCTGTTTTGCTAGAAGGTACATTAATAGTGACGTTGTGTTCTAAAACTTGTTTAACCCTGTGGGAATTCCTTACTTTTTGTTTAATTAGAAATGGCATTAGGGTTTTGTTTAAGAACTGTACATGGTTGACTGTTGTACCCAGTTCTAGAGGATGAATAACCTAACATCTATTTTGGCCTCTACGTGTTGAGGGAATTACTATACCTACTCCTTGGTTCGAACTCTTATTTGTTTAAAGTAAGGGGGAAACATTGTAAGTTTTATTGAATGAAATCTCTACAATTTTTATTAAGGGTCGCAAGCAAGCTATTAATAGCTGGACTGAAACAAAAGTTGTAGGTGAATCCATGGTATTGGACTCGTGAACTTGTTTCCTATTAGATGACAGTTGATTTCAGTGATAATATAATAGGTGGCTGTTAAATTTATCTGTTTGATATTTGCTAGACTTTTCCTTGATAAGCCCACATGGATCGGGTAAAATTTCCATCTTGTATACCTTTGGCAAGGAGCTCATAGAACTTCTAGGCCTGACTGCACTGCGTAACCTTCCTGATGGGTATGTGTGTTGGTTCTTATTTTTTTGCTTGCACTCATGGTAGGGTCTTTTGAGTCTGGGGCATCGTTGGTGTATTACCCACCGTGTATCGAACCCCTTTGTTTTCGAACTCGAATATCTTATACTTCAAACTTGGTTACTAAAAGTCCCATTTTGTGGCTTTGTTAAGGAAATCGATTTCTATTTTTTTATCTTAAAATACTTATTGACATTGTCAGACATATATAAAAATTATTAACGACTTTGGGTTTAGCCTTCCCTTATATTATGTAGAGAAGTTGACGATTAGGATAAGGTTTGTTGGTAGAATAATGGCACTTTTGTGCCTCATTTGTACGCTTTTGGATGAGTGGATTTGTTTTGTTAACTAGTACTACATTTAAGAAATCCTATATGGAAGTAGTGGTAAACTCCTTCGTTAAAGCTGAAACTATAGTTGTTTTCTTCTAAGGGCGTCGAACCCAGATTACTGTGAAGCCTTCCCCTGAGATAATTGGAGAACGTCATTTTGTCTCGCGCCTACGATCATAATTAGTATGTTTTGTCTTCTCTTGGACCTCTTTAGATGAATGGAATGAGTATTAGATTCCAATCACGTATTCCATAGGAATACATGAAGGAAATATCAACACTCTTGAGCTTCTGTTCCTAACCCATAAGGTCTTGCCTTGTTTTAGGTGATTTTGTTCTTACTAGTATTTGACTTTCTCCTTGTTGGTTGGTTTAGATTTCTCTCTCCTGCGAATAATTTTTGGAGTTGTGGGTTGTGCTTTAATCCATTTTTGAATTAGAACATTCCTTTCTTGATATTGTTAAATGTTAGCTTACTGTTGCAATGTGTAGCCTTAACATGCTCAGTTCTCGCGAACTGATTCTAGCTAGTCTTTGTGCAGATGGATTATGCGAGTAGATTAAAGGAAAGAGTTGTAAAGGTTTCATCATTGCAACTTATGAAGTTCTTTGTAAAAGTGTTCTATGTGTTGTAAGTTGTGTAACATTGCTTGCAAAGAGTTTATATGACCTCTTTCCTCGAATTGTTCGGAAAATTTGTGAAGAAGTTGTTTTGTCTTTTTTTTTTTGTAATTTGGCTGGTAACTCTTCTTAGTGAGAAATATTATTCAATCTTTTCACTAGCATAAGCATTGTAAAACTTTGATCTTGAGAATTAAGTGTTAATTTAAATCTTTCTAAGACTTTGTATTGATGTGTTATATGTAAGTTTTAATACGGTGGCTTTTCCTTACAGAAGTTACCTAAAAGTTTTATTCAAAGAAATATGTTGTGGCTTAGATCCCCTTGAAAACAAACAATGCCTTAAGTAATCAAGAGTGAGACTATCCTTGCAAAGTGATTTTATATGACGTGCTATCCCTAACTGAACTAGTAAACACTACTCTTTTGGTGAACGCTTAAAACAAGCTTAAAGGAAAACAATGGTTAGTTTCTAATACGATTCAACAAGTAAGAGAAGAAAATTTAGAAACCGCTCAATTTACCTCTCAGCCTATTTAAAATTAAGTAGCTTCCTCTTGATAAGCTCTTTCGGTGAAGCCTAAGTAAGAGCGTTAATAATTACGTATAAAACCTCAAGCTCCAATTAAACCTCAGTAAGAACTAATGATGTCTCAAGGATGAACTCAATTAACCTTCTTCCTTTAACTGTATCCAAGGTACATTGTAATTTTCTCTTAAGTTGTTGAACGTGAACTGATGTTGTCATAAGGGCATGAACGAGTTCTAGTAACGTAAGTGTGAATAGATGGCCTTAAGGAATTAAATTACTATCTTTATCAAATAAATATATAAAACAAATAATGGTTATAAAGGAGAAGAGTTTAAGTGAACTACTCTATAGTGTATAAGAACATAACTCAGTTGGTAAGATGAATTGTGTGAATCATATATTGAATCCTTCTGAAAACTTAAGTCATGAGTTAAAGGGTGTCTTATCAAAATAAATAACCTCCAATCATTTCTTAGTGTGGCTTGCCCTAGCTGTGAGAGTGTCATGTGGTTGGGATTCTATGTTGTTCGGTCAAAAAAAAAAAAGTAAATTTTCCTTGAAAGGTGTGAACGTTTTTGTGCTGCCGTTAGGGCCATCCTTGTATCAAGTTGTTCACAGTGTTAGTTGTATCCTTGGTGACGACATGTTGCGTCATGTTATGTATCGAGCATGTGAAGTCAAAAAAAATTTATCCTGTCTTTTACTGTGTTGTTCGTGTGTGTGATTTTTTGGTCGTTACATGTGGGATAAATATCAGAAAACATGATTCACAAAGCCCAAAAAAGTCAAAAATTGTAGAGGAACCTTGTAAAGTTCACTACAGATACCAACTAAATTAAGCTCAAGAAACTCATTAATGGTGGCCATAAAAGTTGCAAAGAAACTCAAAAGAAAAATTTGAGCTCATGATCTCATAAACGGCAGTCACCTCAAAAGGATGTACCGGATAGCCTAAGTGTTCAAGATTAACAAAGGATAGAGATCAAATTCTTTCACTCACAAATTTCCTCATAACATAGAGATCTCAGGAAGAAAGACAAATAACAAAGCTTTAAAGGGATAGTAATGATGTCCACAAAATTCACTGAGTTCTACCAACTCATAATACACATCCATAGTTGAAAAATTGAGCTCTAAGTTAAAGATAATGATGCCAAAATACCCACAACTGTTGTGCATAGAAAACTCGAACATAGTAGAATAGTAAAGATACAGATTAAATCAAACTCGGAGAACCATTATGTAGAGGGGTCGAGCTCAAGGAGTTCACAATAATGGCATCAACAAAAATTTGGCCAGGGCATCTCCCACAGACTAAAAATTCAAATGAAATGATCATTAGGGTCGAGTTACCCTTTACCATGAAAACTCGAGAGGTGAATCAACAAAAATCAACCACAGTCATTGATCAATGATCAACATTCAATCAGTATAGAGATCAATGGATAATATCATCACCAAATTTCAAAGCAAATCACCATGGATAAATTCCAACAACCGCATTAAAAGCCAAGTGAAACCCTAAACAAAGATCAAGATTGATGGTTCACAAGAATCTAGGCACCAGAATCAATGGTCATAAACAATCACAGTGGCCAATATATTTAATGTAGAGTGCCAGTGAAAAATTTTAAGGGGTGAGTCACCGTGGAGAGGGGGCCAACCCCATGATTAAAACAAAATCATTTCATATTGACTTTCAAAATTATTGACTATAGTCCATATCCCAAATGATTAAAGGGGGCTGATAACCATACATGCCGAGCAAAGATCACCAAAAGGGTTAAATTCTAAACCTTAGTCTCTTTGAAAATGCAAAATCCTGTCAAGATAATCACAAGGAGGTGGAACTTAAAGAGATTGCAAATTATAGTATGTTATATGTATATTCAAAGGTGGTCGAATGTAATATGGTGACCCTTTTAAAAAGTGCTCCTTGTCATTTGTTTAAAAGCATAGTAATTTTCTAATCCCACAAGAGAGGCCAAACCATGGTAAGACTATTATTGAACTGCAAATGTTGTCCCCTTTATTGAATGGGTTGGAGATGATTTACGATGTGCTATCCATGTGACTACTAGATGATAAGGAATGCTAACATCAGAACTTGAGCTTGGAAGTGGTCCCCATTAATTGGTTAATTGGATGAATTATTTTGCAAGTATTGCAAAGATTGTATTTTTTATTTTACTCAATACATAGGAGTATTTTTGCATGCCTCCACAAAAGGAAAGATCAAGAAAATGACATAATTCCATGCACTAGGAGAAGACTTTCTCATCAAGAAAGATTTATTATTAGCAAATTATTCACCCATGATTTTCTTAAAAATAGAACAATCAACTTCAGTTTGACTGTATGTAATCAAAGGCTATCAATGCCTCCTTATACTAGTTTTTTTTATTTTATTCCTTTATTTATTATTAAATAAAGGATAAAAATAGGATGCGTGGGTGAGTAAAGCCTCAGTCTATTTTTAGGAAGGATGGGTGAATCAATTTTGCTATATGTTGTGTGCCTTGGAAAAGCACAAAGGAGGACTTTTTAAATACATGAGTGCTGAAGCAATTTTCTTCCACTTTTTCCCTTTAAAGGTGAAGTATTTTCTGCCTTTCCAATTATTTGCAGTCTTGTGTATTTTTCCATTAATCTTTTGAATGTTGAATTCCCTAACTAATCATCTTACCCTGTTACAAATTCAGTAATTTTGGTATGATATTAATGTGTATGTGTAACTTAGTAGTATTGTTGTGATTTTATCCCTCAATACATCAAAGTGTTTACCCTTAATTATCTTCAGAAAATTGTTGGCATGTGCATCAGAAATTCATTCCATACCAATTGTGCATGTGCTTAGTCAAAGACCTCATACAAGTTTAGTGTATTACCTTAGTTTTAAGTTCATTTTACAGTCATCTTTTACCCTCAAAAAATCAGTTTAGAATACATCAATAAGGAACCGGCCTTGATACCGAAGACTCACCTCAAAATAGGTATACCCACATACCTAAGGTGTTTCCATTATATCTATGAAAGAGAGAGAGATAAAATCTGCAAGCTTAGGACACCTGTAGTCATCTCTCTATAGGGTGCACTTTTGAGAGATAAAGGGATTGAAAGAAACGTAAATGTGGCTATTACTTTGATAGTTTATTATTTAAAAAAGATTAATTTAATGTTCTATTTGATTTGATTTGAGTCTGATTGTGAGAATAAAATATTTCAATTTTGTGAATGAAAGTGTATTGGGTCATGAACTTTTTATGTTTTAGAATATATTAAAAGTTAAAAAATGTTTGTAATAATGAGGACTATCTACACTTTTCATTTTTAAATGTAAATCGAATTTATATATGTCAACACATTTTGAATACAAAAGCTAATTAGTACTTAAATCATTTATTATATTTTTAATGTCATGTTTCTTTTTAATATAATAATATTTACACTTTATATTGTCTAATATTTAGTTGCAAAAAGGTCATTTGATTTATATTTATTCGAAACTTTTAATGTATGTTTAGGGACTTGAATATTCTAGTATTGCGTACTAAATTTGGAAATATTGTCATATACATTCTCCTATAAACAAGAATTGGCTGGTCTCCTCTAGTTCATGTTAAAAAAAACGTAATTTTGGATAAAAAATGGCATTTTGTGGAGTGGCAATCAAATTTGAAGGGATATCCATATTTTAATTTAACGTTAAGCTTTACTCTTTGTTAATGAATAATTAAACAATACATTACCCTTAAATGTGAAAATTAAAATGTTAATTTCATTTCAATATATATTATATTAATTTAAATATATAGCATTTACTAATAATTGTGAAACTTATTTTAATTAAATAATGAAGATTAAAAAATGTAATTACACGTGTTATAAGTTTGATAAATCCTTGTGACAAATTCATATACTGAAATTATGTTGACTATTTCTGGTCATCATCGAAAGAGGATATACAAAACTTTCAAGTTTGTTAGGTTCAGTGGTGGGTCGGGAAAGTAAACAAGAAACTAATAGCTAGATATGATGATCCAAGATGCTTGTTCCTCACATTAGATGCCTTTCTAGTTTGATCCTATGCCAAGATCATGTATCATGATTTTGAGACTGCTCCAGGTCCATGATAGAGATGGGAAATACATTGAATATAAGAAAGGAACATGCTTGGACAACAAGCATTCAGGTTATAGTTTCCAGGTATTGAAGGAAAATATCAGTTGCAGGGGTGATAACTTGTTTGTTTATAAGTTTTAGATCAAATTAAGGTAAAATTTATCAATTTTATTCCCTTATGATTAAGTGAAATTGCATTAATGTGTTGAGTTGCATGGGTTTATTTCATATTATGTTACTGAGGAAAAATGAAAATAGATAGAAACAACTCATCACATAAAGGGAGTTTCATTTATTTATAAAATAACAGTACACTTATCCCACATAATATATGGGATTAACAAGAAATATAGAATGAATACAAGTATGGAACTTGAAATGTAAGAATCTAAAAAAGACATGTCATTTCCTGAATTTTTGAAAACTACTTCCAAGCCTCTCCGGATTGCTTCCAACTACTACTCGATGGTACCTCAAAGAGGAAAAAAATCATGGTTAGAGCTTAGGGTTGTTATTTCCTTGTTACATTTTAAGTTTCAAGCATTCATTCTAACAGCATGAATGAAAAATTTGTATGAAGATCCATTTCAGGAATGGGAATCATTATTTGCATTCAATCAAATAAGTGTTTAACTCATTAAATTCTGAAAAAGAAAAAAACCATGCAAGGATGAGGTAATCATTCGAGATGGGATGTAGCTTTCTTTTCATATTGCACAGGTACAAACTTTATTATGTGCCTTCATTTAAGAATCAGATATGTAATTTTACATTAAGAAAATTGTTATCTCAAGGAAAACTCAAGATTTACAGTTACAAAATCTTTAATTTGTTAAATATGGACCCACTCTAAGTTACAGAGTTTAGTCATTCACTTCAAAATTAGTTATAAGAAGGCACAAATTTGCAAGAGTTATACATTTTTGCATAATAAAGTTAGAGGAAGGCTATAGTTGTTGAATAAATTATAAAATACATCCACACAATCTTCAAATAGTTATGAATTTCAAATCATGTTCTCAACAATTAAAAAAAAATGGTGAAGTTTATCAAGGAAATCAAAATAACAAAATTAAAGTTCCCTATCACAAACATATGTTGCAGTGCATATAATGATCATCTACAATTATACAGTGTTTAAACATCGATTTCAATGTTTTAAAATATTTAAAACTTAGCTATCAAGGTAAAGATCTCCTTGAAATTGCATATTTTCAGAGGTGCGTGTTTCCATTTGTGAGTCATAGCCATACTCTTAGGAAGGTTCTCATCATACATTCAAACGAAGATGTCTTTAAAGGGTAAAGAGTTCTCAAAAGTTACAAGATGGAACCATTTGAAAAAGTACAAATTCCAAAATCTACAATAACTTCTTCATTTTTATCAATTTGATATTATGAGGAGTACTTTACAAATGGTGTCAGGTTTTTAGTGATAAGTGCAGATAAAATTTGCTAATGAAATATAAACTCTTATGAGGATGTTAGATGTAGAGCACTTAAAAATTTTTGTAGCCGCACAAACACATACATCTATATTTTCTTAAGAGATATTTTATCATGATTTCAAGGCTGCAATGCGTTCTTTGTGGGGGAATTATGAGACAAGAACTATTCTCTCACTACAAAGGCAGTGAAAAATTATCACATATTAGCTAGTAAGGGGAACTTATTTTTGGGTTGACAAGCTGAAGTCTATATACAATGCTAGATAATTTACATAAATAAAAATCTCTTGGTTATGGATGGAAGAATAACATACCAAATCTAAACTCATGTAGGGTCATAAAGGAAATGCAAAGATAGCCCAATTGGGAAGGCAGACCAAGCTCGCATCAATAATCTAAGCATAGCCCAGCTAAATATGGCATCGAGAGAGGAAATAAAGACCTTAAACAAGCTAGGAAACCACAAATAATCCTATAGAGTTTTGAAAGGCGGAACATGTTTGTAAGCAATGAAAGGAGGATACAAACAATACCATGCCATGTCAACTAAATGAAAAAATAGAAGCATAAAAATAATTTATACTTTTATAACAAGGGATTGAGAGTTGTAGAGTCACGAGCTTGAATGCAAAACAAGAGCTTCAGCACAATAGCAGCCAAGTATAAAAACCTCTGCACTGAATTTGATGGTGACAACAAGGTAAGAAAAATCGAGCACAACAATGAGCTCACTAAGAAGCCATAAGGAACAACTATGAGCTCACTAAGAAAAGCGGAGTTGAATACCCATTAAAGTTGCATCTTGCCTGAGGCAGGGTATAGAAAACTAGACGCAAATATCAAATCAGTAAACTCCAAACCCATAGACATAAAGTAATGGCCATATAGAGTATAATGGTGACCTTATTGGCTTAGATCTAAGTAAAAAAATAAATTTAAAGATAAAATAGTGGCCCCCATGTTGAACATAATGAGAAAAACTCAGTAAAAGTGAAAGAAAAGGTTGAGTCGAGCCATTGAATAAATGTAAAACTGATAACGATTATTAAGAAAGACTAAACTAGAGTATAAATGGTGGCTTTCTAATTTTTGAAAGGGCAAGCCAGAAAAGTGAATACATGGTTTTCAAGAATCTCTATCAAAATATAGCGTCGATTAACAAGAAGACCTAGCATGTGCTGGTCCAAGTAATCAAGCGCAACAAAATAGACAAACTCGGATATAGCCCTTAAGTCATGACAGGGAATAGAGGAAATGACGATCCACCACTCAAATAGCCAACCCATTTCATGGTGAGATTTTCACCAGAAGTTTTTCATAGAACCAATGAATGTCTAGCTTGACACCATAGGGAAACACCAAGCTAAAAACCACAAACCCCAACTCGAGAAAAAGTGATAGCCAGGTTTAGAAGTAAATAACAAAAGAATGGAGATTTTTGGACTGGAACAAAGCTCTCATGTTACAGGAAGCGGGAATCAAGCTGCATACACCTAAAATTTGCTAATAAAAGTGGTAAAGAGAAATCAAAAATAGCAGCCGCAAGTCCAAATCAGAGATAAACTTGCAAAAAATGGAACTGGATAATACTTAGCAAACCCACATACGAAAAAACCCAAAGCATAGTGGCCATGGCTATGAAAAGGAAACAGAATTCCTGGATATGTAATGGAAAATTGCAAGTCCAAAACCAGAGCTCTAAGCTGGAAAGCAGGTCATGAATTGAGGCTAGATAAATTTTCCATTCTCTTCATAATGAAAAATAAAAAATGCAAAACTAGAATATTAGGGTTCTAGGCCTAATTCATGCAATATTTACCCAATTGATGTCTTAACTATGGTTACTATAACCTAAGTTAGGGTTTTTTTTTGTTGCCCACAGTTTCCTATGTCAACATAGGGTGTTAGTTTAATGCAATTATAGATATATGCATCAGGAAATAAATCCATGTTTTTCAAAAACCAATAAGATAATTGCCTTGCATCTGTGACAGGTTGAAAATTAAAGCATGTAATGCCAAATTAAAAGAGATCAAGTGATTAAATGAATTCATACAACCGTGAGATAGATAAAACAAATCAACTTTTACACATACTGTCTAAAATAGCCTTCTTTGGATACTAAAAAAATATCGACTACCTTACAAATGTCAAAATGGATATGCTTCCAAGCTACCCAATAAGGCATGAATTAAGTCAAAAATATATTTTGTGGGGGAAGACAAATTGCGTTTTACCTTGGCCCATTCAAAAGTTTGTATACTTTCAAAGGATGAGTTAAAAATCAGTCAATAGCATTTGATCGAGGAGCTTACGACCGTACACGCTAATTTTATCCTTTTGTATTATTGTATTTAATCAAAATTGAATTTCTGGAGGCTGGGGACAAGAAAATTTATCTTTACATTCATTTGCTGTTTTCGGCACTTTGAGGGTGATTTTTTTATATTTATATGTGGCTTTGTCATTAGCGCAGGGGGGGCTTCATTTATAGCAAACTTATGCTGCAAAAATATTGTACTTATACACCTTGTGGATGAATAATAGATTGTTTTCCTGTAAGTGCAAACTTTTTTGTAGTGTAGTTTAGCAGATTAAAGGAATGTTACAGTGAGCTGTATTGTTCCTTTACATACTAATGATTTTACAACACCTCCATTAAGTGGTTTTGAATGTTTTACAAGTCATGTGTGTATTAATTCCTTTTTGAGTGCAAATCAGTCAGATATGAAATTGTGGTGAAATTCATTAATTCTTTTACAAGTCATTAAGTGTGTTTCTGTACAAGTCAAGTCCCACAAAATTTGGTGCATCACATATTATCAAATTTCAGTTCTCCAATTCTTTTCTAACCCTAAACCTATTCAAGTTCTAGTTTTTTTTAGGTGATCTATCAATGAAACCCACCCTCTTTGGAGGTTCTCCTTAGTCTGAGGAACCCACAACTCAGAAGACATTCAATTATACTATCCAAAGTCAGAGTAAGATATCCCATCCAACATAGCGGTGAACTTCATACCGATAACATTTTTTTGGCACACTTGGTGGGACATTGAATTCAGTATATTTATAGCTTTCCAAAGTTTGATTTGTGCTTGGTAAAATTTTAGCCTTTTGGAGGTAAGTTTCTAAACAAATATGGTAATTTTTCTAGTTGAAACAACTTATTTTCTTTTGTAGCAGACCTGTTTTCAAGATAAACATCCTAGTGCAGAGCATCTATATAAATGGGGAAGTCCTCTACCCAGTTGGCTTAGCCCAAAACAAAATCCTAAGGTGATGATAAAATCTTTCCCTAAATTGGTTGATTGTACCAACTATTTAGAAACATTAGATAATGATAAGCATAAGGTTAAGGATCTCTATCAATGGGATGCTCCCACTTACCTTCCTCATCAGAAACCAATTCCTATACCATGTCAACTAATTCAAACTACCTATAAAATTCCAAATTTTTTTAAATGCTACCATTTCTACCCACTCTACTTTATCACATGCATATTTTGAACCTCATTCCTTTGTCCAAAAATTACAAAATAAAGCTGAGACCTAAACCACCCCTCCTCCTTCATCTGTAAGCCTAATTCAAGAAGGTGATGATCAAAAAATCATCCAATAGGGGCAGCCAATTAAAGAAACCAAAAAGCTGAAATTGAGGCAAAATTTACAACAATGGGCCTCAAATTTTCTGTTTGATCATGTTCACAATATGGAGAAATAATTCATGTAAGAGGTGAAGTTTAATTTTGCAGAGGAGAAAACACAAGAGGGATATGATAAACAATATTTGTACTTTGAGTGCAATGGGCATGATGACACAATATTGAAAGAAGTTTCTAATTTATCCTACCTTGCAAAATCAAAAGAGGTTTTTCAGATCCAATTTGAAGAGCAATCAACATTTTTAGAGCTTCCATATAACAAAGAATAACATGTTTTCAGCTTAACAATTTTTTTGATAGTGGATGATAATGAGAACATTGACAAGGTTTAGGAAACAGATTTACAAAATGATTAGAATAATGCAACCGAATGTAAATATATGTATTTTATTGCATGTTTAGAGATTGCTACACTATTGGATCATTGCAGTGATTCATAAATAACATCATAATACAATGCAACGTACCAAGAATATCTGCATGGTAGCATGAAGGGTTTTTATCTTTTAGTTTGCACTATGGATTAGAGTAAGGGTCGAGAGGTTTACACAATGGTACAATCAATAATTATAGAAGCAATTGAGAAGCTCGAAGAGGCATGATGACATATCTATTAGCTTCAGAATGTGCTAAAAAAGGTTAAGGAAAGAAATTTTACAAGTTGGGTTAGAAAAGATAGTGTTCCAATAATAAAGAGAACTTGTACGATCAGATATTTGGCTGATTTGGAGTCAAGATCAGTTGTAACAGTAATAATGATTTATTTAGAGGATAAAGATAAGATTTAGATTCACAAAACTATTGGCATACATAGCATAATTTATATTTTTAGGTGTGTTTGTTTTATATTATCCCTTTATTCTCTCTTAACTGTTGTATTCCATTATTCTCTCATCTTCATTTATATCTTCCTCCTCCAGTTTAGGGGAATGTTGTTTAATATTTCTCCTATAAATTGTACATGCTTCTCCATAATAAGACAAGGTGTTAAGAGATATTTACTCTCCATTATTCTTCTGCAATATTTGTTTCCAATATTCTGGTATCAGAGTAGCTTGATCTATTACCAGTGCATTTCTTGACAGCATCCATTCTTTCTTGCTGGAAGTAGAAGACTCAAGGAAAATCAACCTGGTATCTTTGTCGCAGAAGGAGAGGAGTAAACTGCAAGGTATATTTGCATGCAGCAGACATCCACTAATCTTCAGCAATCCGTTCGCTCTATTTATGCATAAAGGAGGATACGTAGAGTATCTTCTTGGACCTTAACTAGTGTGGAAGGTAGAACTAGGTGTGGTAGAACTTCATAGTGACAAGAGGAGCCTGTGCGTTGGATTGGCATGGAGAATCCTGGGTCTTCCTAAAAAAAACTTGTGCAGAAATTTGGACATGGACATTGATAGGATAGTTTTTTTTGTCTTCTCTACTCTTATTTTTAGTCAAAAGACCTTCCTAGAGGATAGGGATGTGAGAAAGAATTAAAAACAAGATAGTAATCATTCTTTTGTTTTGTCTTTTCTGCCACTCCACACCTTTGTGCCGACTCCAGCAACCATGTGAAAAAAAAAGACATGAGGAAATAGTGATCTGTAAGAAGACTACCTGGAGAAGGAGTGAAATCTATTTAATCAAATGAAAGATGTCTTCACCAAGAATACAAGGGAGTAGGTACTACAAAAATTACACATAATTTTGAGTGTAGGTAACTCGATTGATACCGTGAATAACACGATAGACACTGCCGAAAATCAAAACATCAACTCACAAGCCCAAGAACACCGTCAAGAAGCTCAACAAATCTCTAGGTTCTACTTTGCCTTGCTCAATGATCTTCGAAACACTGGTAACCTTGTCTTCGATGAAATGGTTCGCAAAGGACTCTTGGACTATTTCCTTTTCTATTTTAGATACCAAGCAAAGCGAGTTCGGGAAGAGTTAAATGTTAGGTATGATGCCGACTGTGAAGATGAAAAAGAATGCCCTACCGAGCGTTGTCATCTCTCAAAATGTGAGTATTGAGAGCATCTACGAGCCAATACTTCTCATCAATGATTAAAAGTTGTAATAACTCTGTTATCCAAAATTCACCCCTCGAGGTAAATTTGATAACATGCATCAAATTCTCAAGTCCTAGGCAAATAGATTGAGTCAGGGCAAAAATTTCATGTTTCTAGGGTCCCCTCATATTTTTCTAACTCCCCTGTCCAAGGAGAAGAGAGCAAGTTCTGAGGAAAGGTAAGAAAAATTGTAAAAAAAAGGCTCGGGCCAAAAAAAATCATGAAAAATGGCTAAGTCCTAGTCCTCGCAATAGTCGGGACAGTTGGGACAAAAGGGCGCGAACCGGCCGAAAGGCCGCCAGGCGGTCTACACAGCATTTGAGACATTTGGAACAAAGGGACGCGCGGGACGTGGAAATCCGAACTGGCCGAAAAATGGAAAAATTTGACTAACTGTTGAAACAGGCAGTCTGGGACATCTGGACAATTAGTACGCGGAGGATGCAAGTCAGCAGAAAAGACTTAAGGGAGCCTGGAACAGTTGGGCCGAAGGTACGCGAAGTACGCGAACAGGCCGGATCGGCCGAAATGAGAACTTTCATACCGGGACAGTTGGGACAAAAGGGCGCAAACCGGCCGAACCGGGTGAATTAGGAAAATTTGTCCCAAACGGCCCGAAAGCAAATGGGACATCTGGGCCAAGAGTACGCGAACCGGCTGGTTCGGCCGAAATGGGAAATTTCAGCACTGTGCCAAGTGGGACAGAGGGACGCGTGGGACGCGAAAAGCTGAAGCGGCCGAAGGCAGAGAAGAAAAGTCAACGTTTGGCCCATGAAACTTCAAACAGCCATAACTTTTGACTCCGTGCTCCGATTTTCACAAAATTGGACTTTCTGGAACAAGCACGACGTCCTCTATGCCACAAAAACAAGATTTATTAATTTTAATGAGGGTAGATATATTTAAATAAAATAAAAATATTCGGCTCCAGTCAGTTAATGCTCATTCCCGTCAAATGACAGAAAACGCCTGCCAGACCCAAAATAGTTGCCCGCACTCAGAAGGCCATAACTTTTGCATTTCTCAATGAAATCGCACAAAATTGGTACCATTGGAATCTTGGTTCTGAGACCGATGCACAGTAATCAATAAATTCCATATTTGATTAGAAATTGATTGATATTTTTAAGAAAACGTGGCTGGGTTCAGAACAGTGTTTCATTTGGTAGCTGGGAGTGCAATTAAGAGGCATGGTCATCATTCTTTCTCTGCTGCAACACATGGGACAGTATGGGGAGCCTTTTGCAAGCAATATACAATCATTTCACTCAATTTAATGCCTCTTACAGGTGGTTGAAGGACAGATTTCAGGATTTCCATTTTCCCTTTTCTTTTCCTTCTCATTTTTATATAAATTGGAGTGTTGGGCTCATTGTAAAGAAGAGAGTTTTTGGGTAGCAAAGCTCTGCCAAAATTGCTTTGTGAAGCCAGTGTGTTGCAGGCCCTTGTAGTGGACTCCTTGCATGGTGATCCAGGCCCTTATCTTGTAATAGATTGAACTGTGCATATCATGAAGCAATAAAATACCAGTTTGTGGATGTATCTTCCCCTGCTGTGTTTTCTTGCATTATTCTTGCCCCTTTGATCTTTCTATACGAATATTGTGTCTATTATTGTGTTCTTGCAGGGATTCATTATCATTGTGTATGCTTGGAATATTGTTGTGAATGCATTTTGCTAGATTATGGTGAACTGTCATCACCTCTTCTAATGTGCACTTTACCTCTGTATTTCACACATATGGAGATTACTCTCACACCCTCCTTTTCTGGTGTATAACCACTTTAATGTAGGCTTTCATTTTATGCATTCTCTCTCCCTAGTCCCTTGGAAATTTAGATTAGAATAGTTAGCTTATCCTGCATTAGAGTAGATTCTGGCAGGTAGTTTAGGAGCAAGAACCAGCTTTCTCTGGAGGTCTATCTCAAGTAGCAAGTCCCACAACTTGGAGATAGTACCCATGTTATCCAATCACATCGTGAGTTTAAGTATATCTCCAGGGGTGTTATGATTCGGTGATAACAAACTCTTGAATAAATAAATAAAAATTATTATTATTATTTTATTACGATGTCTACTCTGAAGTTCTTTCTTTCTTATGCTCAGTTACTTAAAGGGCCCAATTTTGTGCACTAGAAAACGAAAAATGAGGATAATCCTTCAATTTATAGGATTATGGGGCATTGTGACTGGATCTGTGACCGCTCCCACAACCCCTGATGAATTAATAAAGTATGAAAGGGATAATGCCAAAGCCTTGATGCTGATAATGCTCAGTATAAGTGACGATGTGTAAACACATGTTCGGGATGCAGAGAATACTAAGATCCTCCAAAAATTTGTGAAGCCAAAAATCAGACTAAGATCCTCCATCTTCAATCAAAGATGCACACCCTCTATATGGGGTCAAATGATAAATTCTAGGAGTTCTCATGTTGTGTGGTTGAGTTGCAATCAGAGTTATTAGCACCCGGTGAAACAATGTGTTTGTGCTCAAATCAGTCTCACCCAATTTGTCCTTTAAATTCTTTAGTTTACGGGCTATGTCATTTTCTTTGTCTCCCCGTATCGATGCATAAAAACTCTATCTTTCATTTTGTTGCCATGATGAGTCCTTTCCTTGGTCAGGGATCACTTAAAAGTCTAGAGTTTGTTTTTCGTTCCTATGTCCATGTGAAAGAATCTGTAACTTAGGTGTAAAACTCAGATTTTTCCTTTCCTTCCATTTTCCATAGTCACGTTTTGTTGTCCCTGTCATTTTTATCCCAAATACCTATGGAAACGTGATTGGATGTTTCTTAGAGGATAATATTTGGGCCTTACATCAGTTCCAAAATCTGTGTCCTTGAAGAAGGATTCATTTCTGGGTGCAAATGGTGATTTTCCTACATTTTACGATTTGATGGGTGTATTTTTCCTAATCAAATTCATATCTCAGCAAATGTTGAAACGTAGCCATTCCTGGATGGATGTGGCTTAGTCGGGCACATCCAAACTCTAAGGCTCACTTTAGACTCAAAACTTGTCCACATGGAGGGTCGGTGCTCATTTGAGAAATCACCTTTTGGTGTGGCCTTTGAGTTACGTCAGGGAGACACGTGGAGGTTTCCGCTGCCATGCACAGACTTAGAAGATTTTTTTATGTGGCCTATATAGTTTTGGCTGACCATGGATATATGGAGGGAAGATGCTCATTTAAGGATCCACCTCATGGTCCCACCTTAAAAATTGCATCAGGGAGACATGTGGAGGCTTCCGCCAGCTTCGCTCTATACTTCAACTTTCCAAAGCAATTTTGAAACACTTAGGACACGTGTAGAAACAACACATGTTTGGCGATCGATGCCTAAATTTTATTTTGAAGAAGCACTAGGAGGACACTTGGAGGCTTCCGCTCACTTCTGCCCTTCCTTAGACTTTTCAATGCCCAAGGAAAACTATCTCGGACCCTAGACACATGGTGCCTTCCACTAATCCTTCAACATTTTTAACAACTCTACCGAACTGAGACACGTGGTGAGCCCAAACTTTTTTGGGGTCTCCCTTATTAGGGACCATCTCAAAGTACACAATTGAGACACATGGAGGCCTCCACTGGCTCCTTTTTACACTGAGAATTTTCAAAGGCAAAAAATCAATTTTCTTGGGCCCAGGGCACGTAAAAGAACCATGATTATTTGGCAACTTTCCCGTGTACTTCTCCTTTCCATTTGTGCTAAAGAAACATGTGGAAGGCTCTAATATAAAGTAAAGAAGGTGGAGAATCAACAATTGCTATGCATTTCACCTGCATTTCCTCCAGTTTTGCTCCAAGACTCTTGAAGTTACGAATATGCACTGTTTTTCATCATTTTTTGATAAAATTCCTTGTCATTTTTGTCTGCAAAGTGCCATTGAATGGATTTAAAACTTAAATTGTGAGTCCAAGGATTGTTAAGATCGATATTTTGAATTTGGAGTTGCTTGGGCACATGCAAAAATGTGAATTACCAAGGAAGATGAATGCGGGGCAGAATTGCAGAGGGAAGAGAGGGAAAAGGATGAATGATGAAGGTTGCAGGCATAAAAGATGAAAAAAATGTTTCCTTGAGAGAAAAAAGGATTACCTATCAGATCCAATTCTGCAGAGCCTCTAGAAAATGATTAAAAAATGGATTTCTCACATGACAAAATTTGAAAGATTATAAGGATTATCAAAATATTGTGGCATGGCATCATAGTCATTAGTTGAGGGCCTAAGAAATGTGATCAATTCACAATTGGTCCACTTGGTAGCTTTTGGATATGAATTTGTTAAACGTCACTTTCTGAAACAAATTGGGAACAAGCAAAGATCCCTTGATTATTCTTCTTTTTTGGAGAAAAATTTGGGATGAATGAGCAAGTGAAATGTATAAATGCAATGAGAATACTCTTGCAAATGGTTGGGGGCTAAACTCATAAGAGAAAATTTGAGAAAGCCGTCTTCTTGAGAGACCAATCCGAGATACTAGGTTAATTCATTCTGTGTTAGATTTTCTATCATGTCAAGTTGGTTGAAGACGTATAGCCATTGATGAGCACTGAGATTGCTCTGGAAGCTTTCCCCTGCTAATGAATCTAAGCAATTTGGAAATTAATTTGTGCTCAATCTCTAGCAATTTGTGTCTGCTTTGTTTCAGAATGTCTGCAAATTTTTTCTTTTGTTCCTATTACAATATTACATTGAAATCTTTGTGAAATCAGACAAGATCTCATACAATTTACAATTTAGTGGCATTTACAATTTCATTTCAGGAATATCCTTCATCCTATGATGAGACAAACAAATTTAAAATCACTCCACTATCATTTGTTAATAAATATTATATGTAAGTCTTTGGGTTTACCTTACGCATGATTAATCAGAGATTTTGGTGTTTAATTTAGTCTTTTAACTTGAGCCTTCGTGATAGATTCTCAAATATTGTGTGAAAACGTGATGATCTAGGCCTCCATTAAAGCACACCTTCTGGTTGAAGGAACTTCTTAACTATTCTAAAGCTTTTTGTTGTTGAGTTGTCCATTGTTGTGAAGTTTCTTAGATATCTGGTATAATCAACTTTATCCTACTTAATCTCCCACCAAAATCATTCAAAAACAATGAATCCATCCTAAACTACCCCTATTTTTTTTGTATATCCATAAGGGAACAAAATCTATTTACTAAAATATGGAGAACAATTAGGATTTCTTAATGTCTTCAGTAACCTTAACCTTGTGTTGAAAGTATCTCCATCTTTTAGAAGTGAAAACTCTTGAGAGTTAAATTATGGAGTATTGACCATATTTTTCCAAGGTTTTCTTCATAACATTTTTGCAAAAGAAGGACATATCCATCTCCTTCATCAAACAAAGGTTACACTAAGGGTCATCTCACCTTGGTTGAAGAGGCACAACCTAAAGTAGTGAGAATAGGTCAAATCATCTTAAAGGTGCTATCTATTTCTCCACAAATATGAGTGACAAAGGGCCAATTAGATCTCATCCCCAGCTAAAAAATGACACACAGTATGATCTATTTTTCTTTAAGCTCCATTTCCAATCTATGTTTCTTTTTGGCTTAAAAAGGAGAACAAATTTGGATACCAACACATGTGGCGCCATTGTTGGGGAATCTTTGAAGTATTTGAACAAAGGTGTATACATACAGACCCTGGTAATACTTCTTACACATGTTGTGTACTAATACATTGCTGAAACATCATTATCTGTTCATATCTATAAGAATTATTTAAAGTTGTTAGTTCTGAGTGTAATATTTCCTGCTTATATAGTTATTGCACTAATATTTGTATCATCATTGATAAATTTGGGTAAAATAAGAGCAGACCTTGTAAGATTTTCATGAATTTTGTATTGACAGACATTTCATAGGTCTTTCATAGCACATTTGCACAAACTAAGGTACAAATCCTTAGTGGCGACTCTGTGTTGTTTAAATTCTTTATAAATAGCATTGTCTTAACATATATCAAGTAAGATTTTTCATTTATATCTATAAAGCTAGAGGGAAGAAGATTTTTCTTTCCCAAGGACCCTAGTAGAAGGTTATTTCAAGAGTTGGGAAAGTCTAATTCAGAAGGAATAAGAATTTGGAAGGTTTTTGGGGATCAAGCATCAAGGAAAGAGATCTCCATTGGTAAAACTGATCATCCTATGATTGAAGATTGCAATACCTCCTCAAGTGCTTTTGAATCAGGTAGTCTCTTTGTTGAATTGAATTCTCCATCTAGAGAGGGTCCTTCTTTTGTATTTGAAATATTTGTATCTCATTTTGTCCCTGAATCTTCCAAATCTAATAGATTTTTCCAAGAAAAAAAGCCTTTAGAGGGAACTCGTTCTGAAAATTGCATTCCTCTACCACACAGAACCCTCACTCCTCATCATTCTATTTCTCCTGTAAGATCACCTGCTCAGAATAATATGGCTCAGCCTTCACCCAAACATGCATTTTTTGTTAATACTTTTGGTCCCATCAGTTTTAGAGGTATGGTTGGATATCCAAATGTTGTGCCACAAGATTTAAGAAATAGATTGGCTAATTTTCCAGGAAATAATACAATCACTTGTGATCAGAACTTGAAGTTCTTTTTCAATATGATGGAGGACTTCGAAATAGAATTTGAGGATGTATACATTAAATTGTTTATCCATACTCTATAATAAGATGCAAGGGAATGGTATAAATCTTTGCCAGATAATTCCATTGACTCCTGGAAAGAGATTAAGAATGATTTTAGAATGTAGTATGGTGATAGAACAAACCCTAGGTTTCTTTTATCAGAATTTGAAAATATAAAAAAGAATCCTAATGAATCAGTGCATGATTTCAATACAATATTTAACTAAACATTGAGAAGAATACCTATTAATTTGAGGCCATGTGATGAATCATGTCTGATAAAGTATTTAGATGGATTTAATAAGAAAGTTGCTTACTATTTAAGGGATAAGAACCCTAGAACTTTGAGGCAGGCCTTTACCATGGCGCTGCAAATTGAGAACAACATTAAAGCAGTTGGGAAACCTCCTAAGAGGGAGGGTTTTAAACTTATAAACCATAAGAAGCCTCAATCAAGTAAGGATTTGCATCTTGAGGAAGTTGTAAATAATTTGGGCGGAGCTGTTAAAAAAATATCTTACAAGCTAGCTAGGTTAGAGAAAGGAATCGGGTAGGGTTCTCAACGTCAGCATAGACAACAAGGACAAGACAGATTTGTAAACCATCCTAGAAATGATCATAGATGTGATGAAAGAGGTAAAGGAACCATAGGAGCTAGACAACCCCAAGCTAGGGAGAATAGAGTAGTGCCTGATACTCTAAATGCCAGAGTTGTTATTAAAGAGATAAATAAAATTGATTGGTGTGAAAAATGTTTCTTATCCCACCCGCCATGTGAAATAGATCAGAAAGTTGAAGAAGATGATGATGATGACAACACTGATGATGATGCATGCATGGTGGACTGCTCTACAAGCTCACAACAAGGAGTAACTTCAACTGAGGTAATAAATACAAGAACTGCTGCAAGTTTTTGGGACTTCATTCATCGGGTACCTCTTCTTCCTCCCTCTCATGCTTTAGAAATAGATATGCTACAAGATTTTGAACTTCCTAATAATGATTTTGAGTACCTAACAGATCTAATGATTAAGAAGTATGATGGAGGAATCCCATCAAAAGAGGATAGATAACTGTTAATGAATGTTGTTGTTGCCCAAGAAAAAGAGTATAACACAAGAAGTAAAGTTGTCAAAGGGCAAGGGCCTCAAGCCAAACCAAAGACCCCAATTCTCACCAATGTCCCAAAAGAAAATCCAAATAAAGATGCATCTGGAAAATTCCTTGTTGTCTCAAGTAGAACTGGTTTTCCCACTAATGCCCAAAATGTGAAAAATCTTATGCCATCAGATGTGTTTGTCAATATTTCTCCAAATGTTGCTTTGCCCAAATACATTTTGTATGGCATTGCCTTGGTATTGAGTCAGATCAAGATATCTGTCCCAATTATCGAACTGCTTAGGATTCTTGAGCACAAGCAGAGTGATATTGAGTATTTGGGATTGGAGGAAAATAGGAGTTCCCGAGGTAGAAAAATAAATAATGTAAAAAAAACTCCTCCAACAATTGCAGACCTAGAAAAACCACCAAATTTAGAGGAGATAGGCGAACCACCTGAATTCTACTTGGAAACATCTTTGGTTGGGTCTCAATTAAATGTTGATCCATTTTTTACTACATTGATTATTAAGGACAGACTGCTGCACAATTGTATGTTTGATTCCGGAGCATCATGCAATGTTATGCCTCTAGAAGTCATGAATGAATTGAACATTAAAGTGACAACAACTTATGGCAAGTGTACTGCAATGGATTCTAGAGAAGTTCCTGTTGTAGGATGTGTAAAAGGTTTGATAGTACAATGTGCAGCTTATTTGGGTAAGAACTTGAAATTTGATGTTGTTATTGTTGATTGCCCTGCCAAATGGGGCATGCTGTTATCAAGAAAGTGGGATGTAAGTGTTAGTGGAAGTGTTCAGATGGATATGTATTTTTTCCACCATTATAATTGAAGGAATCCTTGTAAAGATGTATGGAGAGAAGATGTTACACCTCATTGAAGATCCCAATAATGCTTCTTCTTTTTTTCTCTTTCCTCTGTAATTCTACCCCGCATCCATCTTCTCTGGTAATTCATGTTTTTGCAAGTTCCCGAGCAACTCCAACTTCAAAATATCGATCTTAACAATCATCAGACTCATAATTTAAGTTTCTAATCCATTCAATGGCACTTTCCAGACAAAAATTACAAGGAATATCATCAAAAAATGATGAAAAAAAGTGCGTATTCACATCTCTAGGAGTCTTGGAGAAAAAATGGTAGAAAAACATGTGAAATTCACAACAATTGTTTATTCTCCCCATTCTCTACTTTATATTATAATGGTCCACTTGTTTCCTTGGCACAATTGTAAAGGAGAAGTACAGGGGCAGATTTCAAAACAAGCGTGGGCCTTCCACATGCCTTGGTCCCAAGCAAAATGATTTTTGGCCTTTGAAAATTATAAGTGTAAAAAGGAGCCAGCGGAAGCCTACACGTGTCTCAATGGTGCACTTTGAGATGGTCCCCAATAGCGGAGACCCCATACAAGCGCAGACTCACCACATGTCTTAGTCTGATAGAGTTGTTAAAAAAGTTGATGGATGAGCAGAAGGCACCATGTGTCTAGGGTCTGAGACAATTTTCCTTGGCAAATTTGATGCATTTTGGATGGGCCCTTATTCAATTGACATTTGAATTGGTGAAAATACCTTCTTTGCAAAAGACTTAGATGGGGAACTGCTTGAATTACCTATTAATGACAGGATTTTGAAACGTTTCCTTCGTTCTTTGTTTTCATTTTGGTTCTATGTTTTTGTTCGTTTTGGTCCTTGGTGACCTGGTTTTGGTGGTTTCTCGGTTCTTCCTTATGGGAGTTAGTTATTATTGTTCTGTTATACAATATTATTCTTTGACTTTGTTTCCCATTGGTCTATTTTTGGCACTTGGTTTGCTATTTGTTCTTGTGGCACTCACAGGGAGTTCCCATCCCTAAGTCGAAGCTGATGTTGGTGCTCAAATTAGTCTCGCCCCGTTTTTCCTTTAAATTCTTCATTTTGTGGGCTCTGTCATTTTCTCTATCTCCCCGTATTGATGCATAAAAACTTTGTCCTCCATTTAGTTGCTATGACTAGTCCCTTCCTTGGTCGATGTTCACTTAAAAGTCAAGAATTATATTTTCATTCCTTTGTCCATGTGAAAGAATTTGTAACTTGGGCGTAAAACTCAGGTTTTTCCTTTCCTTCCATTTTCCACAGTCACGTTTTGTTATCCCTATCATTTTTGTCCCAAATATATGTGGAAATCTGATTGGATGTGGCTTAAAGGATCATATTTGGTCCTTATATCAATTCCAAAATCTTTTTCCTTGAATAAGGATTCATTTCCGGGTGTAAATGTTGATTTTCCTACATTTTAGGGTTTGACGGGTGTATTTTTGCTGGTCAAATTCATATCTCAGCATCTATGGAAAACTGGCCCTTTCTGGTTAGATGCGGCTTGGTAGCGAATTTTGAAACTCTAAGGCCCACTTCAAACTCAAAACGTGTCCACGTGGAGGGCCGACACTCATTTGAAAATTCACCGTTTGGTTTAGCCTTGGAGATGCAGCGGGGAGACACGTGGAGGTTTCCACTACCTTCCCAAGACTTAGATAATATTTTCATGCAGCTAGTATAGTTTTGGCAGACCATAGACACATGGAGGGTAGGTGCTCATTTAAGGATTTTCCTCAGGGTCCCACCATAACAATTGCGACAAGGAGACGTGTGGAGGCTTCCACCGGCTCTGCTCTATACTTAAATTTTCAAAGAAATTTTGAAAGGCCTAGAACAAGTGGATGGATTGCGCTTGTTTGGGGACCAGACCCTAATATTTTTTTTGAAGAAGCAATAAGAGGACACTTGGAGGATTCTTCTCACTTCTTCCCTTGTTTGGAATTTTCAACATCCAAGGAAAAATTTCTCAGACCCTATACACATGGCACCTTTTGCTGATCCTTTAACGTTTTTAGCAACTCTTCTGGACCGAGACACGTGGTGAGCCCGCATTTTTTTGGGTCTACGTTGTTGGGGACCATCTTAAAGTGCACCGTTGAGACACGTGGAGGCTTCCGCTGGCTTCTTTTTGCACTTAGACTTTTCAAAGGCCAAAAAGAATTTTTCTTGGGCCCAGGGCACGTGGAGGGCCCGTGCTTGTTTGGAAACTTTCCCCTGTACTTCTCATTTGCAATTACGCCAAGGAAACATGTGGATGGTTATAATATAAAGTAGAGAAGGGGAAGAATCAACATTTTATGTGCATTTCACCTATTTTCCATGATTTTTTCTCCAAGACTCCTGGAGATGTGAATACGCACTGTTTTCCATCATTTTTTGATGAAATTACTTGTTGTTTTTGTCTAGAAAGTACCATTGAATGGATTTGAAACTTAAATTGTGAGTCCAAGGATTGTTAAGATCAATAGTTTGAAGTTGGAGTTGCTCGAGCACTTGCAAAAACATGAATTACCAGAGAATATGAGTGTGGGGAAGATTTGTAGATAAAAGAGAGGGAAAAGGATGTAATGATGAAGGTTGTAGGGACAAAAGATGAAAAAGGTTGTACCTCGAGAGAAAAAAGGATTACCTATTAGACCCACCTATGTAGAGCCTCTAAAAAATGATTAAAATCAGGATTTCTCACATGACAGAATCATAATGATTAGAAGGATTACCAAAAAGTTTTGGCATGGCATCCTAGTCATTAGTCAAGGGCCCAAGAAACATGATCGGTTCATAATTGGTCCACCTAGAAGCTTTTGATCTGAATTTTTTAAACATCACTATTTGAAACAAATTGGGAACAAGAAAATGTCCCTCAAAAATTCTTCTTTTTGGGGGGAAAATTTGGGATGAATGAGCGACTGAAATGTATAAATGCAATGAGAATACTCTTGCAAATGGTTGGGGGTTAAATTTTTTAAGAAATTTTTTGAGAAAGCCATCTTCACGAGAGAACAATCCGAGATACTTTGTTAATTCCTTCTGTGTTATATTTTCTATCATGTCAATTTAGTTTCAGATGTATAGCCATTGACGAGCATTGAGATTACTTTGGAAGCTTTCCCCTGTTGATGAATCTAAGCAATTTCGAAATTAATTTGTTCTCAATCTCTAGCAATTTGTGTCTGCTTTGTTTTAGAATGTTTGTAAATGGTTTCTTTTGTTCTTATTGCAATTTACATTGAAATCTTTGTGAAATCACATAGGATCTCATCCCTGAGACAATTTAGTGGCATTTGTAATTTCATTTTAGGAAGAGCCTTCATGTTGTGATGAGATAAACAAAATTAAAATCACTCCACTATCATTTGTTGATAAAGATTGTATGTAAGTCTTTGGGTGTACCTTAGACATGATTGATCAAAGAATTTGGTATTTAATTGAGTCTTTTAACTCGATCCTTTGTGCTAGATTATCAAGGATTGTGTTAAAATGTGCTGATCTAGGCCTCCATTGAAGCACACCTTCTTGTTGAAGGAATGTCTTAACTATTCTAAAGATTTCTTTTGTTGAGATGTCCATTGTTGTGAAGTTTCTTCAAGATCTAGTATAATCAACTTTATCTTGCTTAATCTCCCACCAAAATCATTCAAAAACAATGAATCCATCCTAAACTACCCCTGTTTGCCCTGTATATCCACAAAGGAACAAAATCTATTCACTAAAATATGTAGAACAATAAGGATTTCTTAAGGTCTTCAATAACCTTAGCCTTGTGTTGAAATTATCTCCATCTTTTAGAAGTGACAACTCTTGAGAGTTAAATTATGGAGTATTGACCATATTTTCCCAATGTTTTCTTCATAAAATTTGGGAAAAAGAAGGATATCTCCATCTCCTTCGTCAAACAGAGGTTACACTAAGGGTCATCTCCCCCTAGTTGAAGAGGCACAACCTAAAGTAGTGAGAACAAATCAAATCCTCTTGAAGGTGTTATCCATTTCTCCACAAATATGAGCGACAAAGGGCTAGTTAGATCTCATCCCCGGGTAAAAAATGACACACACTATGATCTATCTATCTCTAAGCTCCATGTCCAATCAGTGTTGTTGCTCGGCTTGAAAAGGAGAAAAAATTTGGATACCAACACAGTGGATGAAAAAATTCTTGTACCGATCACCTTGAGAGAACTCCCTTCTCAATTTTGAGTGTTCGTTATGAAACTGAATGTATCTAAAAAAACAGTGGCATTTTAAGAACTCGTAAATTTGTTGTAGTAGGAAGAGGCCATCAATTCATCCCAAGAAGAATCTCAGGAAAAATTCTTGTTCTCAAAGCCATACCATGGCCAAAAGAATCAAAAGGGTCCCCGAGAGAAGAAAAATCAAGAGCAACAAAAACAACAAAAAAAATATCAAAAGTCAAAGAGGTGGTGCCACATTTGCATATCCAACACTCACGACACAAATCACTACTGGTAAAATAGCTTGAAGCAAGGGTCTTTAAGTCAAACAAGCACATCAGGGCACGAAGATTTTCAAAATTCCAAATGACATCCCCGCTAGAGAAAACACAAGGGACAACTCATAGCCCAAAAAGATAATGAATATGATGAGGAGACCTTAGATGGAGCCCATTCTAGTAAGAATATTTTGCTTTTCTCTCAGACTTCATAGCCCACAAAGAGAGTCTGGCTGATAGACTCCAGGGCAAGTAAGCACGTGTCAGGTGACAAGGCACTTTTTGATTCACTAGATGAGCAACCCATTGGTGATCGGGTTCGGATAGCTGATGATAAAGAGTATGTTGTATAAGGAATAGGAAGAGTCACCTTTCCTCTGGGAATATGAAAATGTACACTTACAAAGGTACTATATGTTCTTGGATTGACTAGCAACCTCCTGTCAGTGACTCAGGTATTAAATCATCACCTGAAGGTAGACTTTCTTGTCCAAAATGGCATCAAATCATGTTTGATCTAGCAATAAGGTAAGATTATTGCTAGAGAATTTCTAAAAGACAAGTTATTTTCTTTAGATACCATTTCATCTTCTGCAATATCTTTATCTACATCAATAGTACAATCTACTACACTTTGGCATTTTAGATATGGACACTTTTCGGCTAGTTCATTTAATTAGATGAGTTGAAAAGTAATGGTTCATGGAATACCCAAATTTTCCAATTCCTTGTCTATGTTCCCTAGTTATCTTGCAGGAAAATAACACAGGGATCCATTTCATGCAAGCAACTTCCATGCCAAGAAGCGTCTCGAGGTAGTTCATAACGATCTGAATGACCCTCTACCTCCTTCGTTTTCATGATACAAGTAGAATGGGAAAGGTCATGAAGGAGAATAGAAACAAACATCATTTCAAATTCAGAGGTTGTTCGTTTCGATTTTAGTTTTATGTCCGTAATGGCTAGGACCACCACCCTATATAGACCGGTGGTCCTAGGACTGCCGCCCTGACTAGGTGGCGGTTCTATAACCACCGCCCTGCGCAGGGCGGTGGTCCTGTTACTTAAGAGACAAAACCTTTGTTTCATTGTTTTCCTTCTTTTTGTTGATTGTTTCTGATGAATTAGAGTTATTTCAGATCCCTATGGATGACAGCTCCCCTTCTTAGGAGGATTTTGGTCCCACAATAGCTTAGTGGGGGAGTGGATGAGGGAACAATTCCCTTTCTTGCTCCTTTGAGTACCACTGGGCCTGCATTGGCATCTTTCCTTTCAGTCCAATACGCCAAGACTCCTACGGACCTCTTCTAGTCTCTCTAAACTTTTGTTGCAGCACTACATCTTCCTCCAATTCACCTCGTGAGTCCAAGACACAATCCTTAGTGGAAGGTAGCAACTATAGTTCTTCATCTTCATCTAGCATGGATGGCTCATAGAGGTGAAAGTTCTCACAATTTACTACAGAGTACATCCTCATGAATGATGGAAAATCAAGTCGAAAAGCATTTTCCCCAACCTCCTCCAATATGGTGAAGTGTCCATATCATAGTGGCTTGAGCTTCCGTGCTTGACCTTGTAGTCTCTCCTTGCTCAAGTAAAGCCAAGGTTTTAGAATGATAACATATGGGTTTACCTCCTTGAAGCAACACTGCACCCATAGTGTAATCACTGACATCTATCTCTACTTTAAAAGGCTGCTACAAACTAGGAAGACAAATTATTGTAGCATGACTAATCTCATATTTCAATAACTCAAAGGATTTATCTTATTCCTTACCCCAGTCAAAACCCTTACTCTTTGTGGCCACTGTGTGTAGAGGTGTTACAATCACCGAGAAACCTGGAATGAATTTCCACATGTACTGTACTGCTCCCATAAAACTTCTAGTCTTTGTGGCTCCTTTTGGTGTTGGCCAATTTGTGATGGCTTCCACCTTCTTTAGATCCACTCATAGTTCTCCTCCTCTAACCACGTGCCCAAGATAGACAAGTGACTATTTGGTAAATTCACATTTCTTCATATTACAAAGTAGTTGTTTCTCCCTAAGAACTTGTAAGACTTGCTGCAAATGCGTTAGATGTTCTTCCCATGTGGCACTAAAAATTAGGATATCATCTAGATATACAATGACACATGATTCCATGAAATCCCGCAGTACATCATTCATCAATATAAAAAATGTAGTGGGTGCATTTCATAATCCAAAATGAAGTACTAATCATTCATACAAACCCTATTTTGTTTTGAAGGTAGTCTTCAATATATACTCCTCCTTCATCCTGACTTGGTGATAACCTAACTTGAGATCCAACTTTGTGAAAAAATTGGCATGCTGAAGTTGGTCCAAGAGATCATCTATGCAGGGAAGTTGATATCTGTTCTTTGTAGTGATCTTGTTCAAAGTGTGGTAGTCGATGGAAATTCTCAAAAAACCATCCTTCTTTGGCACCATCACAATAGGAGAACCATATGGTGATGTGCTCAGACGTAACACCCCTTGGTCTATTAGTTCTTGGAGTTGTTTCTTTACCTCAGCAGTCTCCAGTAAGGATTTCCTATACAACCCGATGTTTAGTAGAGGTGACTCTAGAAATAGCTAAATCTCATGCTCTACTTCCCATTTTGGTGGTAATCCACTAGGAGGCTAAAATACTTCATTAAAAGACTTAATAATACTATCCAAATATTTTTTTCCTTGGTTATAAATATCTGAAACCCCTACCCCATCTTGTTTAGCCTTTAACAAAAGTAAACAAAACTAATTATGATTTGACTGAATAAGCCTTTTTGTCTTGGTTAGCACTTACCATAGTAACCTGTGTCTTACATTGGTGTGCCTGAATGTTGTAGCTGATCCCATCCTTGACCCATCTGTACCATTTTTCCCTTCTCATAAATATAGCATCCCTAACATGCAAGGGCTTCCAAATACAACATCAAAAGCATCAAGTGGAATAATGCCAGCTTCAAAAACATCTATTTATTGGGAATTTATCCTAACCTTGACCTTACATCTTCTTATTACCTGAATTTCAACACCCTTCTTCACCTAACCCAAAGAATAAGAGTGTAGATGCTTGTAAGTCTCAAGACCAAGCTTCTTTACAACTACCTTAGAAATTAAGTTAGATTGAGAACTGGTATCAACCAAAACATTTACCTTAGTCTTCTTGATCTGGATTTTGATCTGGAATAGTCTACTCATCTCCTCTTTGTTGTCCATGTTGGTGGCTATACATCCAAGCCTTTCATCTACATCAGAGTCATCTTTGATTTCCACCTCCCCTTCTATCTTTACAGTTGTCATGGACTTCTTAGAGTCCTTAGTCCAGTTCTTTGGATGTAACTTTGGATGCAACTTCCAACATGTAGCGTCAGTATGACCATTGATATCACAATTCTTGCAAAAATTCTTGGGATCTTTACAAGTATTTAAAGTAATGACAGCGTATTTACCTTTCCCTTTCCACTTACTCTTGTTACTTGTTTTCCCATAATCCTTTTTCTGCTGATTTGTTGACTGCTTTACCCTCAACTTTACTTCTCCTCGATTTTTCTCATCATCTATGTAGTATGCCTATAGACATGCTTCATTGAGATCCTTGGGCTTTGTGGAGATGAATTTTCTTTGAAGGTGCGTGTCAAGTCCTCCCACGTATTTGGTCAGAATATCCTCATCCTCCAAATCCATGTTTAGCAACATGGCTTGCCTCCGAAACCCTGTAGTATAGTCCTACACACTTGACCACTTCCTTGTCTAAAATAATGCCATTTAATCATTTGGTCAGTTTTATGGCCAATAGGATAGAAGTCAGCTCTAAGTAATTCCTTAAATTCTTGCCAAGATTTTACAATAGGACGCTTCTTCTTTTCACAAGTAGTTAGGTGAGTTTCCCACCAAACTAGAGCATGTCCCTCAATTTTGAGATGTGCAAAGGTGATCCTTTCTGCCTCAATGACATTATGGTCACTAAAATAGACTTCTAACTATTTCAACCATTTATCAAGTAACTCTGCATCTACTTGTCCTTCAAAGATTTTGATTTCGACTTTAGTCTCAACTTTAAAAGGAGTATGTTCAGATTTTACATTTTCTCTTGTGTTAGAAGTCTCTTCTTCATGCTCTTCCCCATAATATTCCTCGTGGTGGCTCTTGCCTATACCAAATTTTTTGACTAATCCTTGAACCACCGAGTCCATGGAGTCTTGCTTAACGGAAGTTTTCTTCTGCAAATGTGTAAGTTCCTCTTGCCTTCTAAACATCCTATCCATCATGGTCTCTAGCATCTCAATTCTACGGACCAAGTTCTCTTCCTCGATTTCTCCCTGAATTCTCTGTTTCCACTTCTTTGTGGAAATATTCGGATCGCAAGGTAAATCTATTCATCTTTATATCTTGTCATTGTCATACAAATTCAAGAATGAAATGCCATAGTCCTGGATACTTGTTAGCTCTGATACCAAAATGATCTGTAAACTCTTCAGCTTTGGAATTATTCACAAATCACAAATTAATCACTGTTGTTTAATTCCTATTAGAAAATAATAGAGATAGCTAGTGAATGAATGACTATTATGCTTAGAATCAACAATTGTAGTAAATGAAAGAATATAAGCTCATAACATCAACAATTTTATCCTGGAAAACCTCCAATGCATGAAAATAAAGTCAGGAAGGGCAATTGCTCTTTCTTCCCACTTCTATTGGCCAATTCAAATCAACAGGGTACATATTTACAATAAGTAAGAAAGAGAAGTAGTTAATATCTCAACACTTCCTTTCAATTATTTGCTTGCTCTGTCTCAACACTCCTTTCTTCTACAAAAATATAATTTCTAGCACAAAAATTCTTTCTCACTTTCTCCCATGCTTCGATGATCTTCTATGCTTCTTCAATCATGTATTTATAGCCTTTCTCATGTCCTCCCATGAACTGGAGAATGAAAAATTTCATGGAGGAGAAGAGAAACGAACATCCTTTCAAATTCAGAGGCTATTTGTTTCGATTTTATTTTTTTTGTCTATAATGGCCACAACCTCTGCCCTATGCAAACTAGTGGTCCTGGGACCACTGCCCTAGTTGGGCAGTGGTTCTGTAACCACCACCCTACGTAGGGTGGCAGTCCTATTACTTAATAGATAGAACCTCCATTTCGTTGTTTTCCTTATTTTTGCTGACTGTTTCTGATGAAGTAGAGTTATTTTAGATCCCTATGAATCACAAGTACTTCCAACTATTGGTGGATGACCACTCTTGCAAGATGTGGGTGTTTTTCTTAAAGAAGAAAAGTGAGGCTCTTCAACATTTCCATAACTTCTATCATCATGTTGTGAAAGAGACTAGACAACCACTTCTTCTACTTCACTCAGATCGAGGGAGGAATTCACATCAAATATGTTATTGGCATTTCTAAACCAACAAGGCGTTAAGCAGAACCTGACTAATCCCTACACACCTCAGCAAAGTGGCATTATTGAGTGATATAATCACATAGTGATGGAGATGGCTTGCTGCATGCTAATAACATTAAAGCTAAAGGAACGCTATTGGGCTGAAGCAGTACAAACAACTATATATCTTATCAACAGGGCACTGAAAAAGATTCTAAAAAATAAAATGCCAGAAGAGGTATGGAGTGGTAGAAAGCCATCAATTTTTCATTTGGGATTATTTTTTTGCACAACATATATGCATGTCCCATCTCAGAAGAGAAATAAGGTTGAGCCAAAGACACTCCCGTGTATCCTAATTGGCTACAACACTACCTTGAAGACATATCGTCTCATGGATCTTGAGATAAAGAAAAAATACAAGATTTGGGATGTGGTTTGTGATGAGTCATCCTTTAACTCTATAGTGACATCAGAAGAACCATTACAAACCACCTCTCAGTCACTAGTCTCTGAATCAGATGAGCAACCAGAGGAGACTACTCAAAGAAACTAAATGCTGCCAGGAGAGCTATTTGTTGACCTTAGAGAATTGGAGAGTATGAATCCACATCAATCCACATGGAAACGACAGAATTCTTCTGAAAATCACCCATGTTCTTGTCCGAAGTGGGTACAAAGCACCATCAAGGAGTCACATTTGCAACAACTCCCAAATACATCATATGGATTCAAAACAAGGAGTTAAATAAGAAATGAGGTAAGCTTTACACTCATGAGTTCACTGATTAAAAATTCCAAGTGAGAAAATGTGCATGAAGCATTTAGTCAACCTCAGTGGAAGGAATCTATAGATACATAATATGACTCACTTATGAAAAATCAGGCATGGGCATTGTTAACCAAAATAAGCTCCCTCTTATTTTAGGTTAACTAGCTTCCTTTATGTACTTCAGTCACTATTTTACACATTTAGAGACTCAAATGTTTTTGGGTATTGCTTCATCAGATAGACAATTTCTTCCCCTTTTCGGAAAGGTAACGAAATCCTCCTAACTCCTTGTATTTTTTGGGTTATGGCTCAATGGAGTTTGGAGGGGAAATTTTCCTTGCACAGGCCCATGGAGCTAAGTTGGAAAATTTGACAAGGAAATTGGTGGGTTGGCGGAGATGGGGAGAAAATTTGGGCAATTAGCCCTTTTTACGAGAAAAAAGGCACAAAGGAAAAATTTGGCCCGTGGACTTGATGAAGGAAGGAAACGGACTCGCGGGGCCATGGAAGAATTTGCGACATTTAGTCTTTTTTGGCAAAAAACTTAAAGTAAACATTTGGCTCGTAGGCCTGTGAAGAAGAAAGGTAAAAAATTTGAGCCGCATCTCCACACCGAATCAGATGGCGCCACGTGTCCACATCAACAGTGGAGCGGCGGGACTGCAGAGAATTTTGGGAAAATTTCCCAATTTTGTGAAATGGGGCAAACTGTTGTTTTGAAGCTGCAGATCAACTAGAGTGTGCCATGTGTCATCGGAGGAACGAGATGTAGATATTTTTTGGAAAAATTTCCCAATTTGAAAAAAGAGGGAAAAAGGTCAAGTTCTGGCGCACGAACCTGATTTTTCCCCTAATTTCGCCATTTTTTCCCTAAATCTTTAGAGGGGCATATCTTTCGCACCAGAGCTCAGATTTTCACGATTTTGGTATCAATGGAAAGTTGGTGAAATTCTCCACACAATGGATACTTAAATTTAAAATTTTTATGGATTTTTATAGGATAAAAATGGGAAAAAGTTTCTGGCATGGAAAAATTATAGAAAATGACCCCAACCACTAAAATTAATGAAGTATGGGCCTCTTTCTTGCTCTGGGAAGCAATGTACGATGAAGTATGGGATTTTTCATGGAAACCCATCATTTTATAGGCTAATTAAATGGATCTTGTTTGTGGTTGGATTTTTTAAATTGATTTGCCCACATTTTCTCATTTCCTTCATTCTTTTTGAGCGATAACAAGCCAGTTTTGGTTGATTTGTAAAAGGTTGTTCATCCTTATTCTCTGCCTCTCCCTTCGTTTCTTCCCCAGGGTCAAAAATTTATTTTTAACCTCCTCCCCTACTCTGTAATGGCATTTTTTCCTCTTACCCTTGAAATGATGTTCTGTGCAAACTTTTGGAGCAATAAAAATTGTGTTTTGTGATGCATTTGTCCATCCTTGCTCATTTTTGGTTGTTTTTTTCTTTCCTGTCTTCGTTACATGGTATTTGTGCATGTTTGGATGTTCATTGCAGGATTTGGAGCTATGTTCATGGAGTTTTGGAATATTTTATATTGTGAAATCCATTTTGGTTTGTGATGGACTTGTCCATCCTTTCCATTGCTCACCTCTTCTTGTTCCATGGCAGTTTTGATAGATAATCAACACTTTGCTTCTCTGGTGTATCACCATTTTAGTGTAGGCTCTATTTTTTCTAGTTTTCTTTCTCTCCCTATCTCCTTTGAAGTTAGATTAGGATTAGATTAGGTTACCTGCACCGGAATAGCTTGTGGTAGGTAGTTTAGGAAGAGGAACTAACCTTCTCTAGAGAGCTTTCCCGATTTGTAGAGGTCCCACAATTTAGGAAAGATCAATTTTGTGCAATCACACCAAATGACTTTGCCTTAGAAAATCAGATCCATAACTCATTTGGTGGTGCTGTGAATTTGTACTAATAGTTTTGGCACGCTCGGTGTGATACTGGGGTTAGATATTTCATGTTTTCTTAGTGTCTCAGAAAAAACAACAAAACTTACACCACCGTGCACCATTAACAGTTTTGGTACGCCTGGTAGGACCCAATAGGTCTTCCACTTCATTTTTTGTAGGCTGATGTGTTCCTGTTTAAAATTTGAGCCTTTGGAGGGACTTGCAAACACATCTATTGACTCCATTTGATTAGCAATCCATCTCTGAAGTTACAGACCTTCTTTTCATTCATTTTTCACTCCATCTCTTTCTTTCCTCTTTCATTCCATGAATTTGTGCAATCATGACTTCATTTCCATAATGGAATTTACATTTACAACAACAATGCATTCCACTTCCAACATGTTTTAGAACTCCTTCAAATCAACATTTTTTAACAAATTCAAAATCATCATGCTTACCCATATGAGCAATACAAAAATCAGTTTGGTTATGAAACATATCAAGAGCAGGTGTATGCATAAAATGAAGACAACCAAATGCAAGATGCTAGTCTATTGGAGAAGATCCAAAAGATGGAGGAAAACATGGTGCAATCTAGGGCTCAACCACAAATGAAGGCATTTAATATTGGTTGCAGGGCACCTTGTCCATGGGTTAGCCCTTTTCTAAGACACTTCAGCCTTGAGGAGAATCTGGACATCATGGTTGAGATGCTGCCCCAAGTTACACAATGGATAGTGGAGATAGAGGCCTATGAACTTGGTGCCAGGAAGCCTTGTCAATGGGTAAGTTCTACAACATCATCTGGTTTTTCTCTTTCCATTCCTCAAGCAGCACCATCTCATTTTGAATGCCAATTTCCAAATCCAACCCATGTTGCCCCAAGTGTTGATTTCATTTCTCCATTCTATAGTCTTCCACCTCAACTCAATTATTTTATCCTTTTCCCTTCCAAACACTCATCCCCTCCAAGGAAACAAGAAGTTTCATCTCTTCCACCACCACAAATAATTGCAAAACTGGTTGAAACTCAGCCCATTCCTCCTCTTGCTTTCCCGAATCCATGTTGGGAAGAAAACAATAAAAAGTATAGTCAAGGAGAACAACAAAAAGAAGAAAAAATCAGAAGTTTGGTAAGCTTGGCTCTCAAATTTGGGACAACAAAGATCCCCTTCATGGTTAAGCCTTCAGAGGAGATTAAAGTTGATGAGCCAGTGGTGGCCAAGGATGATTTTATAGCAATAGAGAAGCAAGAAGATCAGTCATCAAGTTGCTCAGAGTATATTGTCCATGTTGGCACTCTACTTGAAGTAAATGCTGGTCTAATTCAAGTTGCACAATCAGCCATGGAAAGGAGATCTGAAGAAGATCTTGCAGTCCTAACTTGTCCTCTAGAGCAGCAGATTGAAGAATTTGATTTGACAAAATTCATTCTAGAGGAAGAGGTCATTCAAGAGAATTATTTTCATCAAGCAACAAAGGAAGGAGAAGCTTCTCCAAATAAAAAAGAATAGGAGCACATTCCCGTTGTGGAGGACAAAAATGGAGGTCTAAGAGCTTTGAACTAAAAACAGGCTATAGAAGAACCTTCAGTTCTTCCTTCTACTTCATTCTCTTCAAGCTCCAACATTGAAGAAGAGTTTTATCTTTTAAACTTCATCTTTGAGAATGAAGGTAACCATGGTGATCAAGTTTTAGATCAAAAGAACACCATGGAAGAGGTTGAGCATTTACAGTAGGACATCAAGGAGGTAGTTTATCTATCAGATTTGGAGGACTATTTTGATGGAGAGGAACTAGTTGAAATCACATTGTTTTCTCCTTCATCATCCATCTTCCAAACACAAGAACTTTCTGCCATGATGGAGAGCATTCATTTGTAGTAGTCTATATTTTATAGCAGATCTTTGGAATCAAGGTTGGAAGGTATTAATCTTCCATGTTCTTCACTAGAAGAGGAAAGAAAATAGTAGAACAGTTCCACCATTCCTTCCACAACATTCACCCAAGAAGGTCCACAAGAAAACTCCATTTTTGGAGTTGAATTTTAGACAAATGGGCACTGTTATCCAAAATTCACCCCTCAAGGTAATTTTGATAACATGCATCAAATTCTTTTGTCCCAAGCAAATAGATTGAGTCAGGGAAAAAATTTCATGTTTCTAGGGTCCCCTCATATTTTTTTAACTCCCCTGTCCAAGTAGAAGAGAGAAAGTTCTAAGGAAAGGTAAGAAAAAATTGCCAAAAAATAGGCTCGGGCCAGAAAAAATCATGGAAAATGGCTAAGTCCTAGTCCTCGCAACAGTCGGGACAGTTGGGACAAAAGGACACGAACTGGCCGGTTCGGCCAAAATGGGAAATTTCAGCACTGTGCTAAATGGGACAGAGGGACGCGTGGGACGCGAAAAGCCGAAGCAGCCGAAGGTAGAGGAGAAAAGTCAACATTTGACCCGTGGAACTTCAAACGGCCATAAATTTTGACTCCGAGCTTCGATTTTCACAAAATTGGACTTTCTGGAACAAGCACGACATCCTCGATTCGGTTCCATATAATGAGGGTAGATATATTTAAATAAAAGAAACATATTCGGCTCCATTCAGTCAATGCTCATTCTCGTCAAATGACAGAAAACCCCTGCCAGGCCCACAAAATAGCTGCCCGCACTCAGAAGGCCATAACTTTTGCATTTCTCAACAAAATGGCACAAAATTTGTACCATTGGAATCTTGGTTCTAATCGCGATGCACAAAAATCAAGAAATTCTAGATTTGATTAGAAATTGATTGAGTTTTTTAAGAAAATGTGGCCGGGTTCAGAACAGTGTTTTATTTAGTAGCTGGGAGTGCAATTAAGAAGCATGGTCATCATTCTTTCTCTACTGTAGCACATGGGATAGTATGGGGAGCATTTTGCAAGTAATGTATAACCATTTCACTCAATTTAATGCCTTTTACAGGTGGTTGAAGGACAGATTTCGGGATTTCCATTTCCCCTTCTCTTTTCCTTCTGATTTTTCTATAAATTGGAGTGTTGGGCTCATTGTAAAGAGAGAGTTTTTGGGTAGCAAAGCTCTGCCAAAAATTATTTGTGAAGCCAGTGTGTTACAGGCCCTTGTAGTCGACTCCTTGCATGGTGATCCAGGCCCTTATCTTGTAATAGACTGAACTGTGCATACCAGGAAGCAATAAAATACAAGTTTGTGGATGTATCTTCCCCTGCTGTGTTTTCTTGCATTCTTCTTGCCCTTTTATCTTTCCACAAGAATATTGTGTCTATTATTATGTTCTTGCAGGAATTCATTATCATTGTGTGTGCTTGGAATACTGCTGTGAATGCATTTTGCTAGATTATGGAGAACTGTCATCACCTCTTCTAGTGTGCACTTTGCCTTTGTATTTCACACATTTGGAGACTACTCTCACATCCTCCTTTTCTGGTGTATCACCGCTTTAGTGTAGAATTTCATTTTATGTATTCTCTGTCCCTGGTCCCTTGGAAATTTAGATTAGAACAGTTAGCTTATCCTGCATTAGATTAGATTGTGGCAGGTAGTTTAGGAGCAAGAACCAGCTTTCTCTGGAGGTCTATCTCAAGTAGCAAGTCCCACAACTTGGAGATAGTACCCATGTTATCTAATCACACCGTTAGTTCAAGTATATGCACTTGTACAAACATAAGGGTGCTGTGATTCGGTGATAACAGGCACATCCAAAGGATCAGACTATGCCCTATCAGGTATTTGGCTTCATTAGAGCCAAAGGAGAAGCCAAAACTAGTCATGTTTGCTTCTAAGCATGAGGATGAGATATAAAGTACCAAGGATCATCTACCATACCTCTTCAATCCAAATGGAGAGCAACTAAAAAAGGTATCTAATTTGTTTTTCAGTTGACACCTTGCTAATTTGAGTAGAAGACATGCTTCTTGTTGATTTTCCACTCATCCAACCAGCCATGTTCAGTTCCAAATCAGTTATATGGCTACCAGTTTTGAGGAAGGGAAACTATTTCTCCCTGTCAGTTGCAAGCTTTGTTTGAGCTCCCTTTGCTCTTGGTTAGAGTAGTGTAGGTAGGTTTTCTTTCAATAGAAGAAGTTCTTTTTCACACTCTGCATGTTCCATTTGGAGCATGTATGATTTCCATTTTGTACATAGTTTTTGGTGTTGTTGTATTCTTGCAGAGTGCATTCAGTGGTTTTTGGTGAAGATCAACTCCAAGTTTTAGTGGGTTTCCAAGTGGCTCAGAGGTTAGATTTTCATAGTTCAGATCAGATTTGTTTATCAAGATTGACTCCATGCCCAATGGATGCAACAAAGGCCACTGATCATCCATCTAGCAAAGATGACACCTAAGAGTTGCCAAATTGTTAACCAAAATAAGATCCCTCTTATTTTGGGTTAACTAGCTTCCTTTTTATGCCTCAGTCAATTTTTTACACATTTCAGGCACTCAAAATTTTCTAGTTATTACTTCATCAGATAGAGAATTTATTCCCCTGTCTATAAAGGTAAGGAATTCCTCCTAACTCCTTGTATTTTTTGAGTTATGGCTCGGCAGAGTTTGGAGGGGAAATTTTCCCTGGGCGGGCCCATGGAGCTAAGTTGGAAAATTTGCCAAGGAAATGGGTGGGTAGGTGGATACAAGGAGAAAATTTTGGCACTTAGCCCTTTTTCGGGTAAAAAAGGCACGAAGGAAAATTTTGGCCCGCCGGCCCGACGAAGGAAGGGAACAGACTCGCAGGGCCAGGGAAGAATTTGCGACACTTAGCCATTTTTGGCTAAAAAACTCAAAGTCAAAATTTGGATCATAGGCCTACGAAGGAGAAAGGTAAAAAAATTAAGCCGCACCTCTACGCTAAATCAGATGGCACTACGCGTCCACATTAGCAGCAGAGCAGCGGGGCTGCGGAGAATTTTGGGAAAATTTCCCAATTTTACGAAATGGGGCAAAATGTTATTTTGAAGCCGTAGATCAACCAAAGGGCACCACATGTCATCAGAGGAGCGATCCATAGAGATTTTTTGGAAAAATTTCCCAATTTGAAAAAAGACGAAAAAAGGTCAAGTTTTACCCAGCATACCCGATTTTTGCCCTAATTTCACCATTTTTGCCCTATATCTTAAGAGGGGCATATCTTTCACACCAGAGCTCAGATTTTCACGATTTTGGTATCAATGTTTAGCTGGTGAAATTATACACACAATGGAAACTTCAATTTTAAATTTTGATGGAGTTTTGTGGTATAAAAATGGGAAAACATCTCTCGCATGGAAAAATTGTAGAAAACGATCCCAACCACCAAAATTCATGAAGTATGGGAAAAACATCTCTGGCAATGGAAAGTGCCATAATGTAGTGGACTCTACCATTGAAGCAGAGAGAAATTTTAGATGAAGTGACCACATCCAATGTAAATAGATGGCCCTTCATAAATGCTCGAGAAATAACTGAGTCTCCCTGCGAAATGATGTAAGATTTGACCCCTTTTGTAAACAAATAGTTTGACCCGCATTTGATGATTAAGAAGTTTACTCATAGACAAGATATTTGAGGTCAAACCTAGAACATATAGCACCTTCATGAGTGTATATCTTCGTGACCTAAGAGGAATGATGACATCACCAATCGTTGCCGCAATATACTCCTGATTATCTATGATGGTGATCTGATCTCCAGTAGGCCAGTCACTCAGGGTATGGAATAACTTCTTATCTCCAGTCATGTGTTTTCTGGTGCCCAAATCGATCAACTAGACACTTTCTAACGGTTGTGATGTCTACGAGACTAGGACAATGTCCAGAACCTCTTCATCGGAGGAGGCATCCTGCTGAGTAGCAATACGACCCTTCTTCCTCTGATTATGAGCACGCCATTGGGATTTCTTGGAATATCCTTGGCTAGAATTTCTCTTTTCACAAGAGTTGCCATGCTTATGACCGTTGTAATAAAAGTTCGTAGTTGTGTGCATATTCATGGTGAAAATGTGGCACCATCGATCCACCTTGTTGTTTTGCTACTTCTGGGGTGTTCGTTGTGGTGGCCGCTGAGAAGGTTGCTACTGTGGATGTTGCTTCTAATTCTGGGGGGCTGACTACCCTTTTCGAGGCTTGTTGCTATGCTTTTACCTCCTGATGAGAGCCTTGTCTTAGAAGGCTTCTTGAACATTCTGAATGGCTTCTTCCTACTATAGATAATTCACCAGTTTGAGAAAACTCACCTATTATTGAGTGATGATCAACATCGTGATCAGTGTCTGAAACCGTGAAGGAAGAGCTTGCAAGGTGAGTGGGACTAGCAAATTTCGTCCACCGGTTCACTAAGAGTAGAAAGTTCTACGCGTAACTCGGCCACACACTACAAGAAGGCTTTAAATGATTCACCATCATGCATACTTATTGTGTGAAAATTTGTCTGAAGATGTAGCATCGTCATCAGATTCTTGGCTTCATAGATGGTACACAATATTGCCCATGCCTGAGAGGAAGTGATTGCTTCCCAAATGTGATATTGAACCTCTTTAGAAAGGCTCAAAGTGATAAGCATTAATGCTTTTGCATCGGCCTTTTCATACTTAGCCAATAGATCAACATTTGTGGGAGGGGCATCTGTGGTAGAAACGTTCCCCCAAAGATCTTCAAACTGAAGAATCATCCGCATCTTGGTTTTCCATGCCGTAAAATTTGGCCCTTTTAGCAACTAAGCATCTGACAACAAAATGTGAGGTGTAGACATTTTCAAAAACTCAAAATTGTATTTTATTTATTGATTGTTCAAAAATGGTTACAAATGCTTACTGAAGGAACCTATCACAAAGATGGGCTCTATAAGCTAATACAGTGAGATGCAGACGCTCCTGTGGGCGTTCTACTTTGCGTTCATCATCTGTATCATATCCACACTTCAATTATTCACGGATTTGGTGTGCTTTACAACACACGTCGAAGTAGAAATAGTCAAACAATCCTTGACGCCCCAGTTCATCAAATAATACGTTACCAGTACTCAGTAATTCATTGAGCAAGGTAAAATAGATGATGGTCGTGTCCTCTTGGGTTCTCAGAGGTGACCCAGAAGAAGGGTTTCTTGTAACACTCTCAACATCAGAAATATGTGACATGTACGTGGCGAGGTAATCTGGATTAGCCTCTCTCGCCAAGCTCTTCACGCTGCAGGTCTCACACGGTCTCCAGCCTCCTTGTACAATACAAGACATAGGCAGTTCGGGCTGTTTGCGCTGCTCACAGTTTGGACTATGGCTCCTTGGTGCTTCCTGCCCTCATGACCGCACGTGATCTATTGGCTAGTAGATCCAGAGATGTGAAAACAGGTAGGAAACCCAGGTTCAAGTCCACTGCGCATGTGAAATCATCATCTTGAAAACCTTGGCACTATTACGGGCCTGTTGGACCATGCAGCGAATACAAATGGGTAAAAGTACGCCGCTGCTATAGTATTTTTAATTTCTAATCCAGTTGGTTTGCTAAATAAGGGATCCTTGTCACTCAAGTTTCTCCTTGAACCAAGCCAGGTTTGGTTGCACGTAGGTGTCAGTGCCTAAGAAAAGAGAATGCTCGCCTTGTCTCTTCACACTTCGGCTACACATAAATCACATCAGCAGGTCGGCATCCAAGTAAGAATCAAAATCCTATGCCAAACAACAAAGAACCAAGGATGTGAGTCTAGGATAGATCTACGTCAGTGTAATTTTTTTTTCCCATGCATGCCTTAACAATGTCACTCACTCTAATACTAATGATAGTAGGAGATCAAATAATTATTATACAATGCATGTTTCAAACAAAAGAGCAAAGCTAAATATATAGGCCACGGTTTGGCTACGGGAGGAAGGTGACAGTTGTAACTGTCTATAACTGTCCATCAACAAGAATGTATTAAACTAATGCTAACAGTAAGCATGTTATATTTAGGTTTCTTGTGGTTGAAGCAATATTTTTCAAAGAGGTGCATAAGTTATATATATGTGCATGGATTTACTCTTTAGAATATGAAAAAGAGAGAATTGTATTGTATTCCTCTGGACTGAATAAAGGAGAAGGTTGGCTTGTTTTTGGTGGATGTAGCCCATATTGGGTGAACCACATTAAATCTTAGGTTTATCTTGTGATTGCATGCTTATATTATTTTTGTTTTAATTCCATTTTATTGCTTATCTGTGTTTCTATCCTAACAACTAGTACCAGAGTAGGATTTGGTTTTGAAAAAAAAAACTCACAAGAGGGTTTCTTATTTGAGTGGGAGAAATGACAGAAGATAGCAAGTTCATAGTTGAGAAGCTTAATGGTGACAACTTTCAGCTATAGAAGATGCAGGTGGAGGGCTACGTATATCAGAAGGATTTTTATCTACCATTGAAAGGGAAATATTTAAATCTGTCAGCTATGAAAGATGAAGAATGGGATGTTCTTGATCGGAAGGCACTCAAAACAATACGGTTGTTCCTAGAAGCTACAGTAGATTTCATTATTTCTATGGAAAAAACAACTATAGATCTAATGGAAAATTTGGGTAAATTGTATTAAAAACCCTTAGCCTCCAATAAGGTATATCTCATGAAAAATTTATTTAATATGAAGATGGCAGATGGTGATTCAATAAATTATCATTTAAATGAATTCAACATGGTTACTAATCAATTAAGAATTGTAGGAGTAAGTTTTGATGATGAAGTTAGGGCCCTTTTGATTTTGTGCTCATTTCCTATAAGTTTGAATAGTTTGCTTATGACTGTGAGTAATTTTGTTTCTGGTTCAAAAAATTTAAAGTTTGATGATGTTATCGGTGTGATTCTTAGTTAAGAGATGAGAAGATAAAGCACAGGTGAGTCATCTGGTAATTCTTTGAGTGTAGAGAACAGGGGAAGCCAGAAGGAAAAAGAAAAAGGTTCTGGACACTGTGGATAGTCTATAAAGGGAAAATCTAAATCTACAAGCATGATGGTAAATTGTTAGAAAAAACCATGTAAAATTATTATAAAAGGCAGTGTTCATGTTAAATTACAGAATGGTAACTTTTGGGTGTTGAAGAATGTCAGACATGTTCCTAGCTTGAGGAGGAATCTAACTTGTGCAGGGAAATTAGGAGATGAGGGTTGTATGGTTATACTAACAAAATATTCTTGGAAAGTTACCAAGGGTTCTCTTGTGGTAGCAAGAGGTAAGAAAGTAGGTACTTTATATTTATCCACTTTTAGTACTGATCCATCTTCTATTTTAGCTACTACAGGTATAGACACAACTCTGTGGCATCATAGACTTGGCCATATGAGTGAGAAGGGGATGAAGATTTTATATTCACAGGGAAAGTTTCTAGATTTGAAAAATATAGACCTCGAATTTTGTGAGCATTTTCTTCATAGGAAACAAAAGCATGTGAGATTTCTGAAGGTTGGATCAACCAAGAAGGAGCACAAGTTAGATATTTTTCATACGGATGTGTGGAGACCGGCTCAGGTATCTTCTCTTGGTGGTTCGTGGTATTATGTTACTTTTTTTTATGATGCTACTTGGAAGGTTTGGGTTTACTTTATAAAAAAGAAATCCAATGTATTTAATACTTCTAAGAAGTGGAAAGCTTTGGTTGAGAATGAAACATGTTTGAAGTCAAAGTGTCTTAGATCAGATAATGGTGGAGAGTACTGCAACAATGAATTTAATTATTATTGTTCACAGAATGGAATCTGTAGGGTGAAGAACAGTTCCTAGAACACCATAGTATAATGGTGTGTCAGAAAGAATGAATAGGACTATCATGGAGCATGCAAGGAGCATGAGATTACACATTGGATTGCGCTCACATTTTTGGGTGGATGCTATAGATATTGATGTTTACTTGATAAACAAAGGACCTTCAAGTGCTTTGGAAGGTGGAATATCCAAGGAGGCTTGGACCGGTAAGGAGGAAAACTATTCTTTTCTAAAAGTTTTTAGTTGTAAGGCATTTATGCACATTGATAAATATAATAGGACCAAGCTCGAAACTAAGTCAAAGAAATATACTTTCATTAGATATGGCACTGTTGACTTTTGATTCCGGTTCTGGAGTTTGGATGAGAAGAAAATCATTAGGAGTAGGGATATTATTTTCAATGAAAGGGTTATGTACAGGGAACAACTATAGGATAAGAAGTTGGACAAGTTTGAGTATGTATCACTTGATGAGATAAAAGATAGAGAAGTGCTCAAAGGGTTGGAACATCAACAAGTTGGAATCAATCCTGGCACAGTCGGTGTTGATTCTGTAGATCAAAATCAGCAAGAACAACAAGAGCCTCAAAATGCAGAAAATCTTGTAAGACGTTCTACTAGGGTAAGTAAACCTTCTACGCTATTATATTCATATGAGATTTACTATTGTTTATTGAATGATGGTGGATAATGAGAAAGTTTTGAAGAAGCAATGTAGGTAGAAACATGGAAAATGTGGGAGCAAGGTATGGATGAGGAGATGGACTCCTTGGATCACAACCAAACTTGGGATTTGATTCAGTTGTCTTTAGGAAAGAGAGCATTATAAAAAAAGTGGGTTTACAGGTTGAAGGAAGAAGAAGGTGACAAAAGAGGTACAAGGCAAGACTTGTTGTGAAGGGATTTGCATAAGAAAAAGGTATTGAATTTGATGAAATTTTCTCTCTTGTTGTTGAAATGACTTCTGTTAGAACCATTTTAAGTTTGGTAGTTGTGGAAGATTTGCATCTTGAACTATTAGATGTAAAGACTGCTTCTCTTCATGGTGATTTGGAGGAAGAAATATATATGGAGCAGCGACAAGGATATGAAGTCAGTGGGAAGGAGAATTTGGTGTGAAGATTGAAGAAGAGCTTGTATCACCTTAAGCAAACTCCAAGGAAGTGGTATTTGAGATTTGATAGGTTCATGATAGAACATGGTTATTCTAGATGTCATTCTAATCGCTGTGTTTATTTTACGAGACTAGATAATGGCACATATATTATCTTGTTGTTGTATATGGATGACATGCTTGTGGCAGGGTCAAACTTGCAGGATATAAATGAGCTAAAGAAAGAGTTAGACAATATATTTTCCATAAAGGATTTAGGTGCAGTAAAGAAAATTATTGGCATGAGAATCAATAGAGACAAAAAGAGTAAAATACTGAATTTATCTCAAGAAGAGTATGTGAACAAGGTGTTGGGCAGGTTTAGGATGTAGGATGCAAAACCAGTAAGTACACCATTGGCAGGGCAGTTCAAGTTAAGTAAAGAACACTGTCCTAAAATATATGAAGAGATTGAATATATGTCTAGAGCTCCATATGCTTTAGTAGTTGGAAGTTTGATGTATGCAATGGTATGCAAAAGACAAGACATTTGCCATGTAGTGGGATTTGTTAGCATATACATAAGTAATCAAGGAAAGGAGCATTGGAATGGAGTCTAATGGATTCTCAGATACTTGAGAGGTACCAGTAGCAGGCAGTTGTGTTATGGAGGGTCAGAGATTTCTTTACACGGAAATGTTGATGTAGACATGGCTGGAGATTTGGATGGTAAGAGGAGCACCAGAAGTTATGTATTCACTGTTGGTGGCACGTCAATTAGTTGGATTTCTAAACTGCAGAAGGTTGTTGCCTTGTCTACTTCAGAGGTGGAGTATGTTGCTACTACAGAAGCAAGCAAGGAGATGATATGGATGCAGCAGTTCATGGAAGAGTTGAGAAAGAAACAAGAGGATTACAGGTTATTCACTGATAGCCATAGTGTAATTAATCTTGCTAAGAACTCAACATTCCATTCGAGAACCAAACATATACAACTCAGGTATTACTTCATTAGATCAATTTTGGAGGATGGACAGTTGATGTTGGAGAAGATCCATACAAGTCAAAATCTTGATGATATGTTGACGAAGGAAGAGACAAAAGAGAAGATGGAAGGTTGTTCGACTTCGATAGGTCTTCAAGATTGATCCTGAAGAAGAGAAATGAGTTAGAGAATAGTCCGAGGATGAGGTGGAATGGTGGGTTGTAGTAATTAGTCTCCAAGTGGAAGATTGTTGGAGATGTGGAGTCTAACTGTAAGATGAAGCGGAAGTTTGCTTTTTCCTTGATTTTGGGAGGAAAACATGGCCATGGATAAAAATAACATTGTCTTATTAATAGAAGGGAGTTGTTATTTTTATGTTTATAAAAATAACATTGTCTTATTAATAGAAGGGAGTTGTTATTTTTATGTTTATCTTATTTATATGCATGTCTTATTTATAAGCATGCTATACTTAGGTTGCTTGTGGTTGAAGCAAACGTTTTCAAAAAGGTGCACAAGTTATATATATGTGCATGGATTTACTTTTTAGAATATGAAAAAGAGAGAATTGTATTGTATTCCTCTAGACTGAATAAAGGAGAAGGTTGACTTATTTCTAGTGGATGTAGCCCACATTGGGTGAACCACCTTAAATCTTGGGTTTATCTTGTGATTGCATGCTTATATTATTTTTGTTTTAATTCCGTTTTATTGCTCTTCTATTTTTCGATCGTAACACATAAAGGAAATCAAAAGATAGCCCAACGAGATGTATAAATGTTGGAATGAGATGAGTAAATTAGATGCAAGCCATTTTGGGAAGTCACACCGAGTTTGCATTGATTACCTAACTAGATCCCAACTAAAAGTGGCATCCAGAGAGGAAATACAATCCTGAATCAATCTAATCAGCCAAAAATAATCCTACATAGTTTTAAAAGGGAGTACAAATTTGTGAACAATGAAAGGAGAATAAGAGCCATGCCATGCCATGTCAACTGAATGAAAAAACATATGCATAAAAATAATATATAAATGTAGTACAACAATGTCAGGGAGCCATAAGGAAATTGTACGAGTTGACTAAGCAAAGTGGGGTTAAATACCCAAAATTGAATCGGCTCGCCTGAGGTAGGGTATAGAAAACTCTACGCAAAGATACACTTAGTAAACTCTAAACTCGTAGGAGCAAAGTGATGGCCATAAAGAGTTTAATGAAAACCTAATTGGCTCAGATCTAAGTATAACCAGAAGTTGAAAGAGAAAATAGCGGTGGCCATGTTGACAATAATGAGAAAACCCCAACAAAAGCGAAGTAAAAGGCTCAGTCGTATCACTGAATAAAGGACAAATTTATCAAGATTATTAAGCAAGAACAAACCAGCGTATAAATGGTGGCTTACCAGTCTTCTAAAGGGTAAGCCACAAAAGTGAATGTACAGTAGTCGAGGGCTCTATCCAAATACCGTGTCAATTGAGGAGGAGATTGATCATGTGTTGGTCCAAGTAATGAAGAGCAACATAATATACAAACTCAGATAAAGTCCTCAAGTCGTGTCAGGGTATAGAAGAAATGTCGAGCCACCACTCAAATAGCTAATCCAGTTCACAGAGAGAAGCTCACCAGAAGGTTTTCACAGAACCAATGAATGCCCACCTCGATAAAAGAAGAAAACACCAAACAAAAAGCCAAAAATCCCAACTTGTGAAAAACTGTGAGCAAGATCAACAAGTCAATAACAAAATAATGGAGATTTTCTTCACTACAATGAACCTCTCATGGTGCAGGAAGTATTTCTCATGTTCCATGCACCCAAAAATGATAGAGAAAAGTGATAATATGAACTCCAAAATAGCATCTGCAAGTCCAAAACTAGAGCTCAACTTGCAAAAAATTAAGTCGGCAAATACTCTCGAAACCCCCATACAGAAAAACACAAAGCAAAGTTGCATTCGCTGTGAAAAAGCAACAGAATTCTTGGATCTGTAATGGTGAATCGCAAGTCCAGAACCAAAGTTATAAGGTTGAAAGAAGGTCAAGAATGGTGACCAATTTTTTTCTTTTGCAGAAATCAGAAATGTAAAATGAGAAAATTACCGTTCTGGCCCTAATTTGTTCAATACTTACCCGAGTGATGTCTTAACTATGGTTACCGTTCTGGCTATTATTCAACGTAGGGGTTGGGGTTATTGCTATTATTCATATATGCTTGAGGAAATAAATCAAAACTTTGGAAAAACCAATAAGATAATTACCTTACATGTGTGCGAGGTTGAAAATTAAAGCATGTCCTACCAAATCAAAAGAGATCGAGTGATTACACCAATGCATGTAGCTATGAGATAGATAAAATACAAATCATTTTTAGTGGATAAATTCTAAAATAGCCTTCTTTGGATAAGACAAAAAGATCAACTAAATTTCATGTGTTAAAAGGGAGATGGGTCCAAGCTACCCAATGAGGCATGAATGAAACCAAAAATATCTTTTTGAGGAGAAAATAAATTGGTTCTATTAGTGTAAAATCACAACACCCTTATGTTTACACAAGTGCATATACTTGAGTACACCGTGTGATTGGATAACATGGGTACTATCTCCAAGTTGCGGGACTTGCTACTTGAGATAGACCTCCAGAGAAAGTTAGTTCTTGCTCCTAAACTACTTGCCACAATCTACTCTAATGCAGGCAAAACTATCTTTCCTAATCTAAAATTCCAAACGACCAAGGAGAGAGAATGCATGAAAATGAAAACCTCCACTAAAGCGGTGATACACTAGAAAAGGAGGGGTGTGAGAGTAGTCTTCCAATGTGTGAAAAATAGAAGTAAAATGCATACTAGAAGGGGTGATAACAGTTCTCTACAATCTGGCAAATGCATTCACAACAATATTTCATACATGCACAATAATAATGAGTCCTTGCAAGAGCATAAAAATAGACACAATATTCTTGTAATGAAGGTTGAAAGGGCAAGAAGAGTGCAAACAAACACAGTAGGGGAAGATGCATCCACAAACTTGTATTTTATTACTTCATAATATGCACAGTTCTATCTATTACAAGATAAGGGCCTAGATCACCATGCAAGGAGTCCACTACAAGGACCTACACCACATTGGCTTCACAAAGAAATTTTGACAGAGCTTTGCTATAACAAAACTACCTCCTTTACAATGAGCTCAACACTCCAATTTATAAAAAAATAAGAAGAGAGAGAGGAAAAATAGAAATCCCGAAGTATGTCCTTCAACCACTTGTAAGAGGTATTAAATGGAGTGAAATTATATTCTAATGCTTGCAAAAAGGCTCCCCATACTGTCACATGACTTGCAACAGTGAAATATGTCAGCCCATGCTTCATTGAATGTGTCCAACTACCAAATAAAATACTATTCTAAACTTGGCCGTGTTGTCTGCAAAATATTTCTCTATCATTCATCAAATATAGAATTTATTGATTAGCATGCATCAAGATTGGAGCCACGATTCCAATGGTACCAATTTCATGCGATTTCATTGAGAAATGTAAAAGTTATGGCCTTATGAGTGAGAGCAGCTATTTTCGGTCTATCAGGCATTTTCTGTCATTTGACGGGAATGAGCATTAATTGACTGAAGACGAATATGTTTCTTTTATTTTAATATATCTACCCATATCAAAATTAAGAAATCCAATTATTGGAATACAAAGAACGTCGTGCTCATTCCAGAAAGTCCAATTTTATGAAAATCAGAGTTCGGAGTCAAAAGTTATGGCCGTTTGAAGTTTGAGAGGTCAAACATTAAGTTTTTCTCTTCATTGTGGCTATTTCAGCAAAATCGGGTCCATGTGTCCCAGCTGTCCCATACACATTCTTCTGCATCACCCAATTCGGGCTTCCTTGTCCTTACGCATTCGCCATTGACCGGACAATGAGGGCCGTTGCCTTTCACATTCGCCGCATCCCATGTAGCTTGGCTCCTTGTGCAGCAATTTTGACCTTTTGCGTACCAATGTCCCAACCGTCCCGAACACATTTCTCCATGCCACCCACAATACACTGACTTGTGGAAAAATCAGCTTCTCGCGTCCCATGTGTACCTGCGTCCCAACTGTCCTGCAGACCGCCTGGGACAAAAATGTCTGATTATTCCGCAAAACACCAAAATGAGCCCATTTTTTGGACTTTTTCCCATTTTCTCTATCTTCTTAGGTTTTTTCCTGGATGGGGAAGTTAGAGAGAAGCCAAGAGGACCCCAAAAAGCATGATTTTTGTCCTTGAATAAATTCTACTGGCTCAGGACTGAAGAATTTGTTCAAGTTATCCAAAATTACCTTGAGGGGTGAATTTTGGATAACAAGTTCTTACCTTGGCCCCTTCAAAATTTAATACACTGGCAAAGGAGGATTCAAAAAATAGTCAATAGCAGTTGACTAGAGGAGCTTAGCACCATGCATGGTAATTTTATCCTTTGGTATTATTGTCCTTCATAAAAATTATATATTTGGAGGTTGGAGACATGCAAAGTTATCTTTAGATTCATATGCTATTTTGAGAACTTTAGGGGTAGGGTTTTTGTATTTATACTTAGATTTTGAATAAGCACAAGGGGGTTTAATTTATAGAAAACTTATGTTTTAGAAACATTGTAATTGTACACCTTGTGGATGAATAAAAGACATTTTCCCTCTAGTTGCAAGCTTATTTGTAGTGTGTCATAAAAGATTAAACACATGTTTCAGTGATTTGTATTATTCCTTTGCATGTTGATCATTTCACAACACCTCAATTCAACATTTTTGAATTTTTTCAATTCATGTGTGTATTAATACCTTTGTGATTGTAAATCAGTCGAATTAGTAATTTTAGTTAAATTTAGCAGTTATTTTACTGGGCATTAAGTGTGTTTCCGTACAAGTTAAGTCTTAAAAAATTTGGTGTACGATCTTTTATCATATTCTTGTTTTCCAGCTCATTTCTAACCCTAAACCCTAACAAATTTTAGTACTTTTTAGGAGATATATCAAGGGAACCAGCACTCTCTAGAGGTCCTCCTCAATCTTAGGCACCCAAAACTTAAAGTAGATCCCATTGTGCTGGCCGAAGTTAGAGTCAGATAGCCCATCCAATGCAGAGGTGTACTTCAGACTGATAAAACCTTATAAAAATCAAAATTTAATCATGATACATGAACCTTAGTCTCACCAACTTAATAAATCGTAGAACTACATGTTCCAAATCATTTATTTCTAAAGTTGTGTTAATCGATAAAAAAAAATGGGTATGGAGGAGACACTGATAAATCTTTGATTTAAAGATTATTATTCTCGAATGACATTGTCCCTTTCTAAGACAACAAATGGAATATTTTTGTATAGTTTAGGTCATAACTCTCATATATTTTTAAAAAACTATAGTACAAGGTTATTAATAGGAATTTTTATAAATAAAATAGAATACACTACATTAAATCAATAATACCTTTTTAATAAAAATATTGAGTAATATATTAATGCAACTGAAATATTAATATAGAGACAAGAAAGAATAACAATTTACTATTGAGAAAATATTGTGATATAAAAAAACGGAATAAGTGTGGTATTATTATATAAAATAGACACGTATTTAAACTAAACTATACATTACGTAGAAAGTTTTTCTAAAATTCACAAATGAATTTAGTATTTTTAACAAAAAAATTCTTGGCCAACACATTTACATTGATAATATTTTGAGCAACAAAACTCACAAGGACTTGACTAAACATGTTTCGTTTACAAATTATTTGTCATGCATAAGGTTGTAGATTTGGTAATCAAACATTGATAGAAAAAAGTAATATTTACAAAATAAATAAGGGCATTGAGAATAAAGAACGAAATTCAAAACATGATATATAAGTTCCAAAAAACTAAAAAGAGTATATTCCTATTTTGAAAATAGAAAGAGTAAGCTAATTGCTTTTTCTAGAGATTTATCTTTTTTCCTAATAATTTTCTACATTAATTGTGTGAGGTGAATGAATATTTATTTAATATAGAAAATAGAAAGCTAACAGGAGTGAATTTTATTGCTTTAAATATTATTTAATATTTTCTTATTAAAATATATTTAACAAATTATAAAAATTAAGTTAGCCTTAAATTTGAATGGCAAGTTATTTTTTTATTTAGTCCTAATAAAAATTTATAATATTTTAATGCCTTTTAATATTAAAGTGTTATTTTACATTTCATTTTTTATTGAAGTGTAAATTTTAAATAACCCTTTTATGAAAAGTTAAAATATCTTTGAAGGCCCGTCTGAACTATGCCCGACCGATGGGTTGCATGGAGCTCCCTCTGTCCACGTCGAACAGGCTCTAACAACGGGGAAGGCGTGGAAAAATCCAAAAAAAGCAGCTCACGAGTCAAACGAGGTGGATAGTGAATCCTCTGAATGGGAAACTGGGTCAGACACTGATGAAAGGGCGGCAGATTTGGCGGCTGAAATGATGGAAGTGAACCGACAAGGTATATCTAAGAAAGATCCTAAACAAAGACTCTTAAATGCTCATTTGAACAGTGGCGGGAGGATGAAGGTCAATTCAGATGATAAGATTACATTGTTGACTTTGGAGGCGAGGGATCCAAATTTTGATTCACCCATGTTAAAAGGAAATTTAGAAGTGGTTCTTGATGTGGAAGACGAAAACAATGCGGAGTGGAGCACTGTTTGCCAAAAATCATTTCGGGGTTTTCGTGGGAGGGGTGCGCACCGGTGCACTTAGGTTGGATGCAACTTTTCTCATCGGCGTTGTTTTCTTTTTGTTGTTTACTTGCTGGGTTTTGTGGGTTTTTGTGCTGATTTTAGTAGGATTTCTTCCTGCTTGCATCCTTGTTGATTCTGATTTGTTGTTCTTTTGCTCGCTTGGGCACATCCGGCTTCTGAGCCATTTCTGTACAAGGGTATAGTCCCTTTCATAAAAACTATTTTCCATTAATAAAAATATATATATCTTTGAAGGTAAAAAAGAATTCAAATTTGATCCCTAATGCAGAGCTTAAATTAATTGAGTTGTTATTTGTTTGAATGAGATTTTGTGGGTAAGTGGATAAGGCTCATTGGAGTTAATGTAAGGTGTTAATATTCAACCTCCTCCTTATATACTTTCGTAAGAACAAGTAAATAGTGCATTCAAATTTATATTTGCAAACATTTAAAGTAGGTCTTTTTTAATAACGGGAAATAAGATATCTTAATAAAATCTAATCTGTAACTTAGAATCAAGTACCTTTTTCTTCAAAAGTTCATGTTTTTTCAAAACTGGGTGGATTAAAAACCCAAATATTTAGGGAGGGGTTTTAATCAAATTAAGATGCATTTTTGGATGAGTTTGACATCTTGCACTCATACCCTTTTTGGCTTTCTATTGATGGATTTTCAACAGAGTCTAAAATCCATCTGAGCATGTTGTATGTCACATATGACACCTTTGCATTGATATCTATCATTTTGGAATCACAATGAAGGATTCTCTTTCCAAAATTATGCTTTGTATGAAAAATACTGCATCACAACCTCCTTCTCTACTAATTGTTAGGGTTAATTATGCACTTTGGTGAAAGAACATGGAACATTTTCTTACTCAAAATGACCTTTATCCATTCTTGTATGGACAAGTACCTTCACCTGCCAACCTAAATCAACTTGAAGAACGGCTTAAAAATTATAGCATGGTTGGTCATTTGCTGATGTATATTTTCATTCCTCTCCACCATAATTTGGCACACATGGAGTGTCCTCACATTGTTTTGAGCGTTCTTCAGTGGTTAAATGAATACCCATTAGAGATTGCAGTTGGTACTCCTGATACTATTTTTTACATGCCTATTTCATATGATGATATTTCTAGTAATTCAAATTTCCCTGTTTATATTCATGATGATGAGGATTGTTATTCTAGTTATGATGACACAAATATTTATGAGGATACATCTCCTCCCTCTCTTGATAATATTTTAGATAATTTAAAAACACCTTTGTACTCTCCCACCTTTGGAGATCCATAAAACACCAAACAAATATGTTCAATGATTAATGGTTTTCTGCCTTTATTTATTTAATTTTCTTCTGATCCGCATTCATTTTCTGACGCATATTCTAATCCTCCTACATCTTTTGTTGATGATACATGGATGTCATATATTTCTATTCTTTTTGTCAGCAACCCTTTCGGGATGGGTGTTTGATGGAATTCGTATGTGTTTTTGTAAACACTACATGTGTTGTACTATAGGGATATATTCTTACATTTGAAGAGCCTTCATACAATTTAACTTTAGTGAAGTCCATATTTATTGATGGATTCCTTCATCGAGTAATTAGATTTATAATATACCATTTCTTTTCCTCCCAAGCATAGAAAAAATGTGTGATGACGATGGACCTTATTCAATCTTTAGGATCTCATCGAAAATATTCTTAGAGGGCCTTTTATACATCTCCTCTTATATCTCTGTACAATCTGAGAGATAATGTATAGACTTGTAGGGGAATTATTTTAGGGAGACATTGTTTATACTTCTCTTTTTGGTTTTTTTGTGTGTGTGGGGGGGGGGGTCCATTTTAAAAGATATTTGCATTGTATTTGTGTACCTCATTATTCCTTGTTATTACGGACCAATATTTATAACCACCTAAGATACGCTTCAAGTTAGTTGGTGTATGAAACTTATTTTCATTGTATTATTTTATGAGGATTATCGTACACTCATGTTGACTCATCTTGTTAGGTTTCATAGTGCAACATAAGAGTTACTATGACATGTATTACATGTCATAGAATTTCATAGTATATCATAGGATTTACATAATTAAATTGGGAATGTAACTCCCCTTCTTATTATGGATATATTCACATACATGAGTTGCATGACACTCCTATTTATACATTCTCCTACTTGATCTATCTAAACATTAGTCATGACCTCTAATTTTATGTTTGTTGGGTATTTAAACTCTTTAATTTTCATCTCCTCTTTATCATTTCAAGGTTCTTACAATTTCATAGTACACTCATTGAGCCAGGATCCTCATGCACTCCAATAGAAAATTTGTGTGTATAGTAGAAAATGAAGTGAAAAAGATGATAATTGTTATATTCTGCCTTCAGAGGCTATGATATTAATTTTAAAGTATTGTTAAAGTCATTAATATCATTTTATCTTGACAACAAAATATTTAAAATATAAAACATTATTGAAATGACTAAAATGGTCTTTTAAAGTCTTCTTTTGTAGATTATTTCATCCATTCAATAGTTGTTTGCAAGTTTTTGATGGAATTTCCTATCGATATAAATATTTTTTAAAAAGAGGCATCAATCTTAATTTTGTTTTATTTCCTAATCAATTAATGTGATTTGACATTGGTGTTCTTTACTATTCTACTTGCATTTCTTTTTTATTAACAGTATAGGTCTATTGATTGGGATCTTACCCAAAATTATAAGAAGCCCTAAAATCATAAATAAAAACAATTAAAGACTTAAAACAAAATGAAACATTCTCGTAGTAGGTAATGAACAAGCTAGCTAGGAGAAATAATATTCTTGAGAATGGATGTTTTTGCAATGTTTTCCACCTATCTCAAATCTCGTCAATAACAAGAATAACCTTAATAGATTATATCAGCAGATATGTTAATTTTTACATGGGAGAAAGAGGATGTATATTTTCCTTTACCACTATATGGTAAATTGATTCAAATTATGTATTCTCCTTGCTCCCCCAAATAGAAATTTCTATAGTGGGAGTTTCTGGGACTGATTCAGCCACATCATCTACATCATCTACATTTGCATTTGAATCTAAATCATCCTTGGTATTCAAAAATAGATGCTCAATGAGGGAATTTTCCCACCACTTATTTCTCTCACCTTTCACACTTTTTCACCCCATAATGAGTATTTGTATGACCTAATGTGAAACATCTTCTACACCTGAAAGGAAAACCTTCGTATTCTAATGGATGTTACCATGTTCTATTTTACACTTTAAGCTCCATGTTTGTAGGATGGGTTTTATAAGTGTCTAGTTAAAAAATAATCATAGCCTATATTGTATGGGTAAAATAAATGGTTTATGAATCAATGTTTAGAGTATCACCTAAATCATTTCTAATGGAGATGATGCAATCTCAACTCAAAAATTGAAGGGGTAAATGGGGAAGTCTAATCTAGATAGGCTTGTAAGAGAATGATTATGTGAGTGGGTTAAAAGAGGGAAACTAGGTTTTTAAGATTACATATCTAGATTGACACACCAATAGTTTAGCTACTATGATATCTTTATCAATTATTCAAGCAAAAATCATAATATAAATTCCATTAGAACATGGATAAATATCTAACCTTCTAGTTAGGAGTGGGATCCAATATTTAGAGTTCCATTCATCAAGGACTGGTAGTGTGGGCCATAATCTACTTAATCTACAAATCAAAGTATGATCTTGGTAGTAGAATTTATATTCAAGGAATTTCTCTCTAAATGTGACACATTTGGTAATGGAAACAAGATCCATAGATATTCTCTCCTACAAAATGTCTTTGAATGAAAGATCAACAGTCTTACAAGCTTCACAATAATTTAGATCCCCACCGAGGTCGAAGGAAAAAATATCATCAAAAATTATAATAGGGCCACAACTTTCATACCTCTACACCAATCAAGAATGGACGGTCGACACAACATCTTTAGAAGATAGACCCACATCCTGGCTCGAGGAGATGTTACCTCTTAAAATAGGGGATAAATCCATGCCTCCATGATGAGAGGGAAAAGATCCATCATCCACAGTAGCCTTTGGATCTTTGAAAGTTGAAACTTGAGTATATTTACAGATTGTGAAGGGTTGGCCATATCTAATGGTTGTTGAGATATCATAATTCAATTTCTCAAGGGTTTGAAAAGAGTGGGCCAAATATCCCCTTCCACTAGAGTCCCAAATAATGTGATGTGTTTGTATCCAAATCGATTCTCCTGTGAGGGTTGAGCAGCATCAAGAAACTTAAAGGATGCTTAGAGACAGACAAATCATGATATGAGTCATTTTTTAGCTGGGGAGGTATTCAGCTGACTCTTTTTCACTCAGGAATTAGAGAAATGGATAGCACCTTATTGATGGTTTGATCTACCCTCACTACTTTAGGTTGTGCCTTCAACCAGGGTGACAGGACCTGTTCTGTAACCTGTATTGGTGAAGGACATCAAGAGATCCTTCTTTGCACAATTTTCATGAGAAGCTTAAGAAAATATGATCAATACAAAAAAATATAACTCTCACAAGTTATCACACTAAAGAGTGGAGATGTTTCCTAGACAAGGTTCGGGTTACTAAAGAAAATAATTGAATCTTGATTGTTTTTGCATATTTTGGTAGTGGAAATTGTTCATTTTTGGTTACATAGTACAAACATGGGTAGTTCATGTAGGATTCATCATTTGAGAAGTTTTTTGGTGGGAAGTTAAGCAAGATGAAGTTGATTTTACTAGATATTTGAGAGCCTTTACAAATATTGGAACACTCGCAGACAAAATGCTTCAAAATAGCCAAAATATTCTTTTAACTATAAGGTATGTATCAATAGAGGCCCAGAGATGCGCGGTTTCACACATTCTTCAAGAATTCAACAAGAAGGCTCATGTTAAAGACTCAATTAAACAATAAAAATCCCTAGTTCATCACACCTAAGATACACTCATAGGCTTACAAACGATCTTTATCAACATAGTTAAAGTAAAGTGATTTTAAATTGTTTATTTCATTACCAGATGAAAGCTCTTCTCATAATTAAATTGCAAATGCCACAATACTAACACACATATGAGATCTTATGTGAATCGGAGAGATTTTAACATAAGATTGCAACAGAAAAAAGAAAAACTATTTGAAAACATTCTGAAATAAAAGAAGACACAATTATGCTCATGGTCAACACAAATTTATTCGAGGTTCATTAGATTCATCATCGGGGAAAGTTTCTTGAATAGACTCAGAGCTTGTCAATGGTTGTACACTTACAACCATCTTGACATGATCAAATATAAAACATAAGAGATAAACAAGTTTCTCATAAAGTCTCTCAGAAAAATGGTTTTTTCTCAAACTTTCTCAGAAAAATTAACTCCCCAATATGCAAGAGTATTCTCATTGCATTTATACAATTTCACTCGCTCACTCATCCCAAAATTTCCCCCGAAAATAAGAATATTCGAGAAATCCTTTGTTTGTTACAATTTGTTTCTAGAAAGTGATGTTTAACAAATTTACACGTAGAAGCGGTCAGGTGGATAAATCATGAATGATCACATTTCTTAGTCCCTCAACTATGACTGGGATGCCATATCATAACTTTTGACAATATTTTTAATCATTCTTTTATTCTTTCACGCAATAAATCACCCTATTAATAATTCTCAGGTGGCTCCATAGGGCTTGATCTTATAAGAAATAATTTTCACCTTTGAGAATATTGTTAGTGCAGAAATCATAGCACCCCCAAATGTATGCAACTAGATGACTTGAGACTCTGAGTGTGATTCCACAACATGGAACATCTCTCAAAGTGTGGGACCTTTCGAGTTGAGAGAGCTCTTCAGATTAAGGTGGGTTCCTATTCCTCTGTTCAGGTGCATGCAACTAAAACATTTGAGAGGATCTACTCTAAGCCTAATTTATCTTACCAAGGAGATAGGGTTGAGAAGATACAATAAAATAAACCTAAGCTAAGGAGGTGATGCACCAAAGGAACTTTAGACACTCATTTTGCAATTTAACACAGACCACGGAAATGTAATACAAACACCATGCATAGGTAACCTAACTATAATGAGAGATCAGAAGGAAACAATAAATACATGAGAGGGTTGTAAATCATGCACGTATATATATATATATATATATTATTTCTCCAAAGTTGATACAGTACATTATAATAGCCAAGAGGTAAAACTTAGCATTAGAAATTGAATGGGGAGATTAGGACTCTACAAACTCATCTACAAACTAGAGGAGAAGTGAGGGTGCAAAACAGAAATGTCTAACCCTTTATAATGAGCCCCACCCTTTCTTTTATAGTTTCGGCACAAAGAGAAGAAGGAGAGAGAGGCGGGAAAAATAATTTGAAGCTCAGCTACTAGCCATCAATGCATCTGCAAGTCTGCCCCAAATCTGTCATGTCCACCGCTTTGTGTCTACTTGTCATGTTGAAGAAGGGATAGCAGCAGATTGAATCAAATAAGATCTGTTAGTTGAAGCAATTGGATTCTCCATATTAATAGCGTGAAGATGTTCCCCCATTTTTCACCCACCAAACGTCTTTGTAATTAAATTTTCATGTTTGCATGGTGTAGGCAAGGCTGAGACCTATCCAACTGTGTAAAATTTGTTGAATTTCGGGCACTGGGTCAAATGATATGTTCATTTCAATGTTTGAGTCGAGTCCATACAAAAATGGTGAAAACCAATGAGCAGAATGGATCTGCGGGCCCAAAATTCTCTTTGTGCCTTTTGGCACTAAAAAAGAAAATTCAAAATTTTCCCCGCTGCCCTGCTTTTCACTTTTGGCCTCAAAATCATTTTTAGGCCCGACGGTCCACTTTTTCCATTTGGGCAAAAATTCACTCCAAGGCTCGCCGGTTTGCATGTAATTGAGGTTTGACACGTGGATCTTTGGGCATCGGTAGATGCACAGCTCATTTTTTACCTTTACACCTTTTTCGGGCAAAAAAATCAAACTGCCTCCGATGACCTGCCTTCCATCTTTGACTTTTCAACATGGCCACGTGTCGAGCTGGCGCTAGTTTGGGGACTGCTTTTGGATTCAATCTTTAGAGGTGTGCTGAAGAGACACATGGCACATTCCGTGGCTTTCTTAGTTTCCTTGTGTTTTTGGCTAAGTCATTTTTCTTGGCAGGGCCATAAGTTTGATTGTTGACACATGGATGATTCACGCTTGTTTGGGAGCTCGATCTAAGTTTTACTTTTGAAGTAGTGCCATGCTGACACTTGGCTCCATCCATCGTCCTACCTCTGCCTTGACTATTCAACCCCTAACTTTGTTCCTTTTTGGACCTGGGACATGTTGAACCCTGACGCTTGTTTGAGTCTTCGCTTTTGGGTCCAATATTTGAAGTTGTGCCAATTCAACACTTGGTAGCTTCCGCTAATTCTTCCATACTTAGCCAATTTTTACTCACTTTGAATCATTTGTGAAGCCTGAAACCTTTGAGTCTTTCTCTGTTTCTCTTCTTTGAGCCTCTAGTTTTCTTTGACAGATTTTTCTCCTTCCCTGACCCTGCCCCTCCATTTTAGATCTTTTTTGCAACCTGTTTATTGGATTTGAAACATGGGCTCACATGACGGAACCATCCCTTGGATTTCTTCCTGCACAAGGTTGTGTTTGGTCAATTTTTCTAGGGGGAAAAATTGAGATAACAATTTGGTGCCTCACGGGGACATCTGGCTGCTAGAGGAGTAGACTAGTTGCCTTGTTATATCCATTAGGCGTAAAGTCATAATTGATAGCCTGATTTGATCATGTTCTTCTAAAAACGAACCTTTTGGGGCCCGATTTTAGTTGTTCTATATTTTTTCTATTATAAAATGAGCAACTGTAATGAAAACTATGGGTCTCCCTGTTGTAAATGCTAAAGGTCTTGTGCATTCACCTGGAGGTGTAACAAACTGTATAATGATGCAAACCTAGAGCAATAAAACTGTGCTAGAGAAATTAGGGAAATAAAACCTACACTATGACAAAACAATGTGCATACACACTTAGGGAAATCAAAGTCCTAGGCTAATATTTTACAATGGTGAGGAAATTTTCCTTTCAGTAGCAGTATTTGAGGTAGATCCCACTGTGATCTAAAATTCTTCATCATCCAACTTAGCCAGTCATAAGGCATTGCTACTTGTGCATCTTGTGATTATGTAAGGGCCACTCCAAATGGCATGAAATTGGGAATGCTTTCCTAGTTTTTCCTAATCTGCATCCCACTTCAGAACTAAGTCCCCTTCTTGAAAGGTCCTTATTATTGCTTTCTTATCAAAGGTCTTCTTGATCAATGCTTGATCCTTTTCCATGCTCTACATTACATGCTCTCTTTCCTCTCCTACTTCCATCATCTCTACATACTTGATTTCCATAGGTTCAAACTTGGCTAGCTCCAACTGTTTCATGAGCTCCAAAGTGGGCAAATCCAATGATATGGGCAATAATGCCTCTTTTCCATATACAAGCTTGTATGGGGAGCTTCCTCTGGACCTTTTGGATGTGATCCTATCATCCCATAGAGCTGATTTGAGCTTTGCATGCCAAATTATCTTATTTTCATCAAGAGTCCTTCTGATAATCCTTAGCAGATTCTTATTTGTGGACTCTTCTTGGCCATTACCTTGAGGGTAATAGTTTGATGAAGTGCTGAGGTACACACCATTTTTGATTTCCCATTCATTGATCCTTGGACCAAGGAATGCCAATGCATTATCTAATATAATAGTGTTAGGGACTCCAAACCTGGTGGCTATCCCTTCATAGAAATCCAAGATGTTGGATTCATTTGCTTCTTTTAGTGCCACTGCTTCAGTTCACTTGGTGAAATAGTCTTTTGCAGTAAATATCCACTTGTGGCCTTGGCTTGAATTTGAGTTAATCACCGCAATGAAGTCTATTCCCCACTGCATGAAGGGATGATCCACTAAAATGGGATGAAGGGACATGGCTGCTATCTTCTCCTTTCTTGTGAAGAATGCAAATTTCTTACACTTCTTGACCCATGAGTAGCAGTCCCTGAACACTATAGGAAAATAATATCCAATTTTCATGAGCTTGAGGGCTGTTACGCGAGGGGAAAAGTTATCTCCTGCTTATGCATCATGGAACTCATGCAATACCCTTTTAAATTGGCAAGTCTCAATGTACCTCAATAGAACACTATTGATATCCCTTTTAAACAAGACATCACTAACAAGCACATATGGAATGGCTTATAGTCGAAAGTATCTTCTCTTTGTTTTGTTACACTCTAGGGGGCACAAACCTATTTGGAGGCAATGCACCAAGGCTTGGGTCCAACATTTAGTAGGTGCATCATTAGCTAGTTACTCTTGATCATTATGTAGAAATAGGACAGCCTCTTTTCCACCCATCGACTCATCTGGTTGCTTGGAGGCAAGCTATTCACACAAACCCTTGCCTTGAACCAATTTGGTCACCTTGATCTCAATGTCATATTCCATTACCCAAGTGATCCAACCTGCTCTCTTCTCATTCAAGTCCTTGTTCAAGAGAAAATACTTGACACTAGCATGGGACACTAGCAATTGGATATTATTGTTTGAGACCAAGTGTCTAAACTTCTTCAAGATCCTAATAATAGCAAGGACATTTTTTTCAATGAAAGAGTATTTTACCTCGTAGTTCTCTAAGCTATAGCTGAAGCAGGTTATGTGTTGTTCTGAACCTTCATGGTTGGGCTAGACCAAGATGGATGAGATTGTGTCTGACCCTCTGAAAGCATATAACATGAAGTATTTTGAGAAGTCTAGGTTAATAAGAGTTGGAGCCTATGATATTGCGAGCTTGATGGCTTTAAAACTCTGTTTACCATTTGTTGTCCATTTAAATGCAAGACTCTTCTTTAACATCATTGTTAAAGGCTTCATAAGAGTGGAAAAATAAGGTACAAACTTGTTAATGAATTTTATCATTCCCAAGAATATTTGGAGATATTTTTTGTGTTGTGGCAATGGAAGTGTTCAGATTGCTTCCACCCTTTCAAGATCAATTGTCAACCCTTCTCTTGAGACAATGTGGCTGAAATTTTTTCCCTCATGAGCCAAGAACACACACTTATTTGGGCTCAGTGATACTCTAAACCTTTTACACCTTAGAAACACCTCCCTGAGGTGGAAGTGATGGTCTGCAACATTATTTGAGAATACAGTGATATCATCTAGATACACCAGGACAATATTGTTGATTAGGCCTTTGAATGCCATGTCCATAGCTCGCTGAAATGTTTCTCTAGCATTTGATAGTCCAAATGGAATCTATTTATAAGCATATGTACCCCATTTTGTGGTGAAGGTTATCTTGAACTGATCTTTCTCTTTCACCATTATCTGGCTATAGCCTGAGTATCCATCTAGCAATGAAAACTTCTCAGAACCAACTACAACCTGTAACATCTATTCCATTGACAGAAGTGGATAGTGGTCCTTGAGTGATGCTCTGTTCAGATCATCAAAGTCCACACATAGTCTGATTTCTCCCTTTTTCTTCATCAAAGGCACCAATTTTGCAATCCAAATTGAATATTTGAAAGGAAAGATGATGTTGTCCTCAATTAGTTTGTTCAACTCTTTTCTAATAAGAGCCTCTATGTGTGGGTTTACTGGCCTTTTCTTCTATCTGAAAGGCTTAGATCCTGGATCCATCTCGATGGTATGTTGTGCCAAATTTTGGTTAAAACCTGATAAATCTTTATAAGTCCATGAGAAGACATCTTGGAATTCTTGAAAAAGTTGAATAAATTTGGATTTTTCTTGTTGAGTGCTTACCTTTCCAATCTACAATGTTTTTCCTTCTTCTATGGAAATGGGCTCTGAATCTTTACCCTTTACGTGAATATTCACCTTCTCCTTTTCGAATTGGTCATTATGGTTGAAGATTGATTTGAAAGTGGCAAGACTAGTCCTCAGTTGTACCACTTGATCACCATACGGCTGCTCCAATCTGTCTTGGTTCCTTAAGGAGAAATCGACTTCTTCTTGTAAAAAAGTTGACAATTTTTTGATCATTTTCAAAGACTTTCCAACATTTTTTGTTGTTTGGAATGGCTAGCCTCACAACCAACTTGATTTGGGGTTGATATTTATCACTCTTGATACTCTCCATAATGTCAAAGGCTGCCCCAATTGCTGCCAATCTGTCTGTTGATTCATTCTTCTTGCTTGGGATGGAATTAATGTTGAATGCTTCAAAATCCTTAATGAGGTCCCATACCTGGTTCTTATAGCTCTTTAACAGTTTATTCTTCACAGTATTTTGTCCTTGGACCTGATAAGAAACTATCTCACTGTCGTTAAACACTTGCAAGCTATTGATTCCTCTTTTCCTTGCCCAATGCAGTCAATGGACCAAAGCCTCATATTTTGTTGTATTGTTTGAACAAGAAAATTAGAAATGGAAAAATGAGTAGCTTTTCATACCTTGGGGTGACACAATCATATCTCCTCCTCCAGTTCCTTGTCTACTTCTTGAGCCATCAAAGAATAACTACCATACTTCATTATCATCTTTGCATTCTGGCTTAATGATACTAGGAAGAGGGTGATTCTCCTCATGTAGACAGTAGAGTCTTAGCTCAGATTCCTCCATCTCTTTATAGGGGTCAAAAGCATGCCTCTTGTTCACCCACTCGTCGAGGGTCAAGTCTGGGATAAACCCCACCTTGGTATCTACTTCAAAAGTGCTTGGGAGGTATTCCTAATCAAAGGATGAACAATTGGCATTGATTGGGCTGGGTACATAAGACTCAATATGGTAATCTCCAATGGGCTTAGATCTAATTATGGCCTTAGCTCCATACCTTGTTCTAAAAATCATGTGTGACCAATCAGTAGACAAATAGCCTCCAATTTTGCTAGTGATGTGTCTTGACAAACACAATACAAAATGTGGTGGCAAGTGTATGACTAATACATTCTGGAACACATTCACATTGGGGCAGACGTGTAATTTGAGGCTCAAATATTTTATGACTCTAACAATTATCACTACTGTCCCATCCAATTGCATTACCCCTTGGAGATGACTTCACATCGGAGTCCCAGCTGATTAGCTATTTTCTTTGGCATTACAGAGCTACTTGCTCCCGAATCAATCATGAAATTATGTACCAATTTGTCCACAATGATCAACGAAACATAGAACAAAGGGGGCTTCAAATTCTTACCTTTTTTTCCTCCATGATTTCCCCCAGTTTGAGTTGCATTGGTAAACACTTTCTCTTACTGGTTAGGGGGCTGATTTGAGCTTGACAAATTTCCATAGCAGTTTGCAACAGATCTCTCTGTCCTAGAATGGCCAGTGACTCCCACATCATAATTTTCACATTAATCTTCTTCATTTGTTCAATGATGGTAAATGAGTTATCCTTTTACTGCCCCTTTCCTAGTAGATTTTACTCTTGCTAATGGGTCATTACAATTGGTGTCTGAGTGGGTTTAGAAGGTGGCTTGGAATTACTCTGTATATTGAGAGTTGCATTCTAATTGCCAATACCTTATGAATAAATGGAGGGTTGAGGGTTACCTACGTTTAGTGATTGGACCTTTCCAATATTCCTTTTCTTAGACCATGTATTCGTAGATACACTTTGAGAAGGGGTTTGATTCATCCCACAAAAGTCTTCAGCCTACCAATTGACAAGCATAGTCTCACTTGGAAGTGCCTCTTGCTGAGCTACTTACTCCTGATTTTCTTCTTAGTTGGACTCTTATGACACACCAATGGTTTGTACCATCAAGGCCTTGTTTAGTGCACCATCAAAACACATTGATTGGTTATAGGGCTGATTACATGGGAAATACCAATCATATTCTTGTGCCATATTGTTTTATATTGGAACCAAGGCCCTTAATGTTGAAGTTGTGTTTGGATCATATGACCACAAGGGCCTAGTCGCTTGAGGTTGTCCTTGATTTTGGTTCTGATTTACAACCTGAGCTGGTGGCCTATTTTGCTGATACAAGGGACTAGCCTGAGACTGTTGTCTAAGGTCGGTATGGCCTAGAACTCTAAGCTCGTTTCCTTTTGATAATTATTTCTAAGGTCCTCATTCCCTAGGTCTCTGTATTTTGTATGTATATTATTGTTGATGGCTCTTTTGAGGTTTTATATGGTATGAGGTAGATGCATGTTTACTTTGGTCTTATTACATTTCCTTAGGGTTAGGTACTAGGAGCCCCTGTGGATGTATCCACTAGTACTTGGTTATTTCCCTCCTTATTGGTCATAGAGGCATGGGTGGCCTAGGAGCTTAGTCTTTCCAGCCTTAGTTATAGGATTTACAAATCAGCTCTTATTGATATCCTATAGGCTAGCAGGATATTAGGCCTCTAGATTTATGAATTTAACTCTCCCTAAGATACCTTTGTGTCTATACGATGTGGCCGATAAATTATATTGGATCCCTATATTTGAGATATCAGTCCATGGAACCACTCTTTTATCCATCATATATAACCCACCAATGTCAGGTAGAAGAATTCTACCTAATGTCAAGCGTCAATCGTTAGGGCTAACATCCTAAGAAATGTTAGTTGTAATGTGCTCCAACAGGTAAAGATAAGGCTCAACCTCTCTCTCCAAATTCAACGTAACATGATGTAGCTCTACACGGATGGTAACCTAGCATTGCATAGAGCAATTATGTTCCACTCCTAAACCATCACCCTAAAGTCTATACCCTTGACTGCAAGAGGCTGTTAGCTTAAAACTACCTCATGTCAACCTAAACAAGCTCATGAATTACTATAGGATTAGTTAAAGAGTGACTTGAATGTGGATAAATCAGGATAAGTTTGATCCAAATGTTGTAGTGAAATATTCGGGTATTGTTATTTTTTGATATTACACTTAGGAATGGATCTTTGTGCATCTGAGGGCGAATAGCCCTAGTTTTCAGTTAAATTGATTACATTTTCCCAGGATTATTGATGTGACATCCTGATTTATTGTGCTTACATTTCTTGATTGCAGGGACGACCTACTAGAGGAATTTCCTTATAACAAAATTCTGTTGGAATGATAATATCTTATTATTTTTGCACTCATAATATATTTCTCTTCCCTATCATGAACATAGGTCCACATAATGCATTTTTTGATTTATGTGATTTGTAGGTTCATTCCAAGCTCTAAAAAAGGGGAATTCTATTGACCTTGTATCTATATTCTGATCTCTAGGTATCATAATGTAATTCAATTACTCATATAGAAGCAATCACAATATGTAATTTTATTCTTTTGGAGTCACCATATGTGTAATTTCAGAGCTTCTTAAAATCTAAAATTACAACAAGTGAACATCGATCTTGATGTAATAACGATGGAGACTTCTTAGTCCCACCGGGTATGCCAAAACTGTTAGTGCACAATCACAGCACCCGCGAATGGCTTGATTATGAGTTTGGAAATCGGTGTGATTGCACAACATGGGACCATATCTCAAGATGTGGGACTTGTAAAACTTGAGATGGACCTCTAGAGAAATACAGTTCTTACTTCCTAATCTACTTTCCATAAGCTACTCCAGTACAGGAAGAATCTAACTAATCCTAATGTAACCATTCAAAGGAGACAGAGAGAAAGAGAGAGGGTGAAAGATACTACACTAAGTGGTGATACACCAGGAAAGGAAGTATGAGATACTCTATTGAGGGAGAATGAAATAGGGAAAAGGGGGCTGAGGGAGGTCAGACAGAAGTGACACTGACCCAAATCTAGATCTGCCATAGAAACTCCATGAAGAACAATGTCTTGCACCTACAAACGTGAAATCATGCACATGGATTAAACATGAGATAGATAGGCATAGATAAACAACAAAATAACTCCAAGGGTTGAAAGATGCCACGAAACAAGATTTTATTACTCTATAAGGTGCATAGACTATTACATGCGGTTCTTAGAGGCACAAATATGCTCTCCAGGCATAGGAGAAGGCCTATAACTCAAATTGAGTTTGGAAATAACTTTGATAGAGGTTCCCTACACCTAGAATGTCTCCCCTTCTCAAATTATAAGTGTTACATTATATAGAATTTTAGAACGATGAAAAAAAAAAAGATAAAGGAGGAAAATAGACCCTGTTTTAAGAATTGAACCACCCACCATTAATTCCCTATAAATCAACCTATAATCTATCAAATCTTCCTTTACATATCTATTCAATGTGTTGAAGAAGGAAGAATGGTGGATTAAATAAAATTAGATCTAGTAGTTGAAGCAATTGGATTTTACATTAATGGCCTAAAAGACATTTTTTTCATTTTTTACCCACCTAACCTCATCGAAACTAAATTTTCAGGCTCACATGGCTTAGATGAGGTTGAGACCTTTCCAACGGTGACAAATTTGTTGAATTTAGAGCACTGGATCTAAAGATATGTCCATTTGAATATTTGAGTTGGGTCTGTACAAAAATGGCAAAAACCAGTTAGCAGAATGAGTCCTCAGGATTGAAACTCACTTTGTGCCTTTTGTTACCAAAAATACAAAATTTAAAACTTTCCCCGTAGTCCCACAATTCACTTTTGGAAAAAATTCATCTTCGGGCTCGTCGGCCAGCATTTCGCATTTGAGAAAAAACCATCTTCGGGCCCGCCGGCCCACATTTTCAATTTGGGAAAAAAACCATCTTTGGGCCCGCTGGCCTACGTCCAATTAAGACTTGACACATGGCTCTTTGGGCATCAACAGAGGTGTGGTTTATTTTTACACTTTACTCCTTCTTGGGGCAAAAAGTTGTAATTGCCTCCGGCGATCCCCCTTCCCGCTTTCACTTTTCAACATGGCCACGTGGCGAGCCGATGCTAGTTTGGGTACAACTGCTAGATTTACCTATTGAAGTTACACCGAAGAGACACATGGTTCCTTCTACTACTTTCTCTATTCCTTTGTATTTTGGCTAAGTCCTTTTACTTGGCAAGGCCTAAAAGTCTAACCCTAGACACATAAAGGCTTGGTGCTTGTTTGAAAGCCCACTCCAAATTTTACTTTTGAAGAAGCGTTGTGATGACACTTGGCACCCTTTGCTGGCACCTTTATCCAATTACTGACACTTCTCTTAAGTCCATAGTAGTACATTTCCCAAAAGTTGTTGTTACCTTGATATTTAACTCATTCATTACCTTAAGAGGCATTACATTACATAAATCTCCTGAATCAAACATGTAGTTATGTACCAGCCTATCTTTAATAATCAAAGTGGTAGAAAATGATCCACATTAAGCTGAGATTTAACCAGAGAAGTTCCCAAATACACCTCAAATTATTCACCCAGTTCCTCCAATTCTTGTGGTATTTCTAATTCTGCAATAACAGGAGGAATATCTGCATTATTTATACTTTTTCCCAGACTAATCTTTTTTTCCTTAAATTCCAAATATTTGAATTCCCTTTTCCTATACTCAGGGATCCTGAATAATTCAATAATGGGAACAGTGACCATGATCTGACTCAAGATTTAGGCCATGTCTTAAGGAACATATTTGAGTAGGGCAGTATTAGGAAGGAGATTCACCACTTCCTCTAATAATATAGGAGTTTTCAGAGTCTAGGCATGGACAAGAGTATAGGTTTTATTTGGGGTGATTAGGCCTTTGTCAGAGATATCTTTCTTTGGGGTTTCCTTCGGAACATTAGTAAGAACTGAAACTTTTGGCTTGTTTTGTGGCCCTCCCCCTTTGACAATCTTAATTTTAGTGTTATATTCTTTCTCCTGAGGAACTACTGCATTCATATACAGTTTCCTGTACTCTTTGGAGGGGATCCCCATCGTACTTTTTAATCATGAAGGCCCTTAAGTATTCAAAATCATGATTAGGAAGATCAAATGCTTGTACCATATAAATTTCAAAAGAATTAATGAAAGGAAGAGGAAATAATCAATGGACACAATCCCAAAAATCTTTAGCAGTTCTAGTGCTTATCAATTCAGTTGAGGTTTCCCCCTGTTGTGAGTTCACAGGGCTCTCCATCATGCAAAGATCATCATATGTCTCATCATCATCAACTTCCTCAACTTCTTGATCTACATCACATGGGAACTGTGCTAATAAACACCTATCACACCACTCAATAACATTGGCCTCCTCCATAGTAGCAACCCTGGTAGTCAAAGGATCAGGAACTAATCTAATGAGGGATAACGATTGAAAGCTAGATGAAATTACTAGAAACTAGAAACTATGTTGCTAAAGATTGTTTCTAAGCCTATGAGTGTATGTTAGGCGTGAGGAACCAGGGATTTATAACGTTTAATTTTTTCTTTAACATGAGCCTTTATGTTCAATTCTTGACGAATGTGTGAAACCATGCATCTATGAGCCTCCATTAATACACACCTTCTGGTAGAAGGAATATTTTGGCAATTTTGAAGCATTTTGTCTGTGAGTGTTCCAATATTTGTAAAGGCTCTCAAATATCATGTAAAATCAAATTCATCTTTCTTAACTTCACACCAAAAATCTTCTCAAATGATGAATCCTACATGGACTACCCCTATTTGTACTGTGTATCAAAAAATGAACAATTTCCACTGCCAAAATATGTAGAAACAATCAGGATTCAATAATTGTCTTTACTAACCCAAGCATTGTCTAGGAAACATCTCCACTCTCTAGCGTGACAAATTTTTAGAGTTAGATTTTGTTGTATTGATCATATTTTCTCAAGATTCTCATGAAAATTGTGTAAAGAAGGATCTCTTGATATCCTTCACCAACACGGGTTATAGAACGGGTCCTCTCACCCTGGTAGAATGCACGACCTATAGTATCCTCAGAAAGAGAAGCTAGCAGAAGCATCCACATGTCTCCTTGGTGCAACTACAAAGGTGAATTTCAGAGGCAGGTTTCGAAATGAGCACAGGCCCTCCACGTGATCAGAACTTGAGAGAGTTGCACCAATTGCTGAAAATTCCAAACATGGGAAGGTCCAATAGAAAATTCCACGTGTATGTTCAGTGCAACTTAAAATGAGCGCTGGCTCTCCATGTGCCCTCAGCCTAAGAAAATTACCTCGGCCATTAAAAAAGTCTCAGTATAAAGAGGAGACAAAAGAAGCCTCCACGTGTCTCTTCTGTGCACTTTTGATATGGTTCCTAAAAGCGAAGACCCCAAATAAGCACGGGCTCTCCACATGTCTCAGTTTGGAAAATTTGTTCAAAAATTTTAAGAACCAGCGCAAGGTGCCACGTGCCTAGCGTCTGAGAAAGTTGCATTGGATGCTTGAAAATTCTAAGTATGTGAAGATCCAGTGGAAACCTCCACATGTCTCTCTGGCACTCTTTCAAAATTAAAATTCAAGGGATGGTCCCCAAACAAGCGCAAGTCCTCCACATGGGAAAGATCTTAGTTTGAGGCGGGCCTGTAGGGCCTTCCGCATTTTGTATCACTTAAAGAAATTGTGCATTTTTGGATAATTTGGCCAACCTATCCACTTTTGATATAGGCTTTACACATGGCTTTCCTTAACGTCGATGGGACTGCGGCTTATGTAATGACTTTTATTCATTTTCAAAACAAATCTGGGAATATAAAAATGCATTGGCGACCCACCTCTCAGGTCTTAAATTTTGATGTGTGCCCCTGCAGAGTCCCGTCTCACTTTTATAATTTTACTTAATTTCAAAATAGAACTTAAAAACTTGAAACTGCTCCGGTGACCTGCCTTCCCGTTTTAAATTTTCAATTCTGACTCAAACATGTGACATTAATTGGTCCCTTGCGGAGTCACAGATCATTTTATAACTTTACTCCCTTTTCACAAAAAGGCCAAAATCTTCAAAATTCTCTAACGATCTATCTCTCCGCCTTTGACTTTTCAAACTACCATGTTTCCTTTTGCGGGCCTTAGGAATTCGTTTTATATTTTCATTCTTTTCGCCATAGTCCCTCAAAACACATAAAGGGTCCACCTTCCCACAATTTCTTGTCTTATGACAAGTGTACATCTTCAGGGCCAAAGTAGGAAATTACTTCGCCTCTTCATATGTAGCCAATTACAATTCATCGGAGCCATGGGACCAATTGCATATTTTTTTACAAATGTAACAAAAGTGACAAGTTCATCAAATAGACCCATCATGCTGCATCCAATTAAAGACGACCATGTATCCACGGATATTGGGATAGGATTTACAGAGGAGAAACAATCGTGGACGATGCCCAACAACAAAAATTTTCCCCATGGAGAGAAGACTGTAAATAATACTAAGGCTCAATGTGATCCATGACCCAAGGGAAAGACTGACAACGACATCTAAATGAAGGAGAAATTTTTTACGCATCCATAAAGGGAGAAAAAAATACTTCAAACCATGCAGAATGAGAAATTTTGAACAAACAGGGTGAGATTAAATTGAGCACCAACATCGGCTCTGACTTAGGGGTGGGTACTCCCTACGAGTGCCTCCAGAACAACAAACCATGTGCTAAAAAATCCATTTGGCAAAAGAGTCAAGAAAAATCTTGCAAAGCAGAAAAATAATTTCTAATCCTTCCAAGATCGAACCGAGAAACCAACAAGAACTGGTCACCAAGGACTAGGAGAAACCGAAACAAAAATATGTGAAGAAAAAACAAAAACAAAACAGTACACACTATATAATGATGCATGCCTTGATTTTGAGAATTAATTCAAGGAAATGTGTCAAGTCCCTACCATTATGAGTATGACCAAGCTAATAAGTCTTAATACTTTTTTAACAACTGGACATATGCTTTTTTTTCTTCTTTATCCAAGTTACTACCTAGACATACTTTATGTGGTTTATCTTTTGTGGCTTTACCACATCAAGAACAAACCCCATCAAACATTAGAGTCCAAGGAGAACCAATCTTCTCAAGATACTTACACTCATCGATTTTATGCTCCTTAAAGTCAACATATCCCACAAAGTTATTAACATCAAAATCTGTGTACAATACTTCATAAGAAGCATTGTTAGGTCCTCAATGAGATGTAACATTTTATTCTCACCATATAACTGTTATCACCTAATCACAGCACCCCTGTGCATGTTTTTGGACTCACAGTGTGATTAGATAACATGGGTACTATCTCCAAGTTGTGGGACTTGCTACTTGAGACATACCTCCAGAGAAAGCTAGTTCTTGCTCCTAAACTACCTGCCACAATCTACTCTAATGCAGGAGAAACTAGCTATTCTAACCTAAAATTCCAAGGGACCAGGGAGAGAGAATGCATAAAATGAAAGCCTACACTAAAGCGGTGATACACCAGAAAAGGAGGGTGGGAGAGTAGTCTCCAAATGTGTGAAATACAGAGGCAAAGTGCACACTAGAAGAGGTGATGACAGTTCACCATAATCTAGCAAAATGCATTCACAATAATATTCCAAGCATACACAATGATAATGAATCCCTACAAGAACATAATAGAAAGACACAATATTCTCATAGAAAGATCAAAGGGGCAAGAAGAATGCAAGAAAACATAGCAGGGGAAGATATATCCACAAACTGGTATTTTATTGCTTCATGATATGCACAGTTCAATCCATTACAAGATAAGGGCCTGGATCACCATGCAAGGAGTCCACTAAAAGGGCCTACAACACACTAGCTTCACAAAGCAATTTTGATAGAGCTTTGTTACCCAAAAACTCTCCTCCTTTACAATGAGCCCAACACTCCAATTTATAGAAAAATGAGAAGGAAAAGAGAAGGGAAAATGGAAATCCCGAAATCTGTCCTTCAACCACCTGTAAGAGGCATTAAATTAAGTAAAAAGGTTGTCCATTACTTGCAAAAGGCTCCCCATACTATCCCATGTGCTGCAGTAGAGAAAGAATGATGACCATGCCTCTTAATTACACTCCCAGCTACCAAATAAAACACTGTTCTGAACCCGGCCACGTTTCCTTAAAAAACTCAATAAATTTCTAATCAAATATAGAATTTCTTGACTGCTGTACATCGGGCTCGGAACCAAAATTCCAATGGTACCAATTTTGTGCGATTTCGTTGAGAAATGCAAAAGTTATGGCTTTCTGAGTGCGGGCAGCTCTTTTGGGCCTGGCAGGCATTTTCTGTCATTTGATGGGAATGAGCATTAACTGACTGGAGCCGAATATGTTTCCTTTAGAGGACGTCGTGCTCATTCCAGAAAGTCTAATTTTGTGAAAATCGGAGCTCGGAGTCAAAAGTTATGGCCGTTTGAAGTTTCCGAACCAAACGTTGACTTTTCTTCCCTGCCTTCGGCCATTTCGGATTTTTGCGTCCCGCGCGTCCCTTTGTCCCATTTAGTTTCGGTGCTAAAATTTCCCATTTCAGCCGAACCGGCCGGTTTGCATACTCGCAGCCCATATGTCCCATTTGGTTTCAGACCGTCTGGGACAAATTCGCCCGGTTCGGCCGGTTCGCGCCCTTTTGTCCCAACTGTTCCAGGACAAAAGTTCTCATTTCAGTCGGTTTGGCCGGTTCCCGTACTTTAGGCCCATGCGTCCCAAAATATTTCAGGCTGCCTTGACTCATTTCGCCCGGTTCGGCCGTTTCGCGTCTTTTTGTCCCGCGCGTCCCAAAGGCGACCCTCTCAGCAGTTAGCCAATTTTTTTTTCTCTCTTTTCAGCCAATTCGGATTTCCACGTCCCGCGCGTCCTTTTGGTCTGGATGTCCCATTTGCTTTCGGACCGTCTGGCGGCCTTTCGACCGGTTCGCGCCCTTTTGTCCCAACTGTCCCAAATGCTGCGAGGACTAGGACTTAGCCATTTTTCGTGATTTTTCCTGGCCCGAGCTTGTTTTTGCAAATTTTTTCACATCTTCTCAGAACTTGCTCTCTTCTACTGGACAGGAGAGTTAGAAATTTTCCTAAAGGGACCCTAGAAACCTGATTTCTGCTCTGAACAATCAATTTGCTTGGGACTTGAATATTCTGATGCATGTTATCAAAATTACCCAGGGGGTGAATTTTGGATAACAATTTGGCGACTCAGCGAGGTCATCTGCCTGCTAGATGAAAAGACCAGTTGTCTGAAGCAATCCATTGGGCATGGAGTCATGAGTAGTATCCTAGAAACTGATCTGAACTTTGAAAACTTCCCTTTGAGCCATTAGGAAACCCACCGAACATGGAGTTGTTCTCACCAAAAACCACTGAAAAGAACTGTGCAAGAGCAACACCAGCAACACCAAAAACTATGTACAAAACTGAAAATCATACATGTCCCAAAATGGAACATGTAGAGTGTGCACAAGCACTTCTTCTACTGAAAGCAAATCTACCTACTCTACTCTAGCTGGAAGCAAAGGCAAGCTAAACAAACCCTGCAACTGGTTGTGAGAAATAGCTTCCTTTCTTCAAAATTGGCAGCCATGCAATTGATTTGGCACTGATCATGGCTGTTTGGATGGATGGAAAATCAACAAGAAGCTGGTCTTCTATCCAAATCATCAAGGTATCAACTGAAAAGTCCAATACCTCTTTTAGTTGCTCTGCATTTGGATTGGAGAGGTATGGCAGCTGATCCTTGGTACTTTGTAGCTCATCCTCATGCTCAGAAGCAAGCATGACTGGTTGTGGCTTCTCCTTTGGCTCCAATGAAGCCAAATACCTGATTGGGCAAGGTTTGATCAGTTTGATATGCCCATAGCTCTGATTTTCAACTCCAAGAATGGATTTTTCTTGTAGACCCACCTGAATGGATGATGTGGAAGAAATGGTGGGATTCTTCTGTCCTTTCTCTTCCTCCGATGAAGAACATGGAAGATTTAAATCTTCCAATTTTGACTCCAAAGGGCTGCTATAAGATGCAGGCTGCTGCAAATGAAAGCTCTCCTTCATGGCAGCAGGCTCTGGTGTTTGGAATGTGGATGATGAAAGAGAGAAAGGTGAAAGCTCAACCGGCTCTTCTCCATCAAAACAGTCCTCCAAATCTGACAGGTAAACTACCTCATTGTTGTCCCGCTGTTCGTGTTCAACTTCCTCCATGGTGTCCTCTTGATTTGCAACTTGACCACCATGGTTTCCTTCACTCTCCAATATTGAGTTTGAGAGATCAAACTCGTTTTCAGTAATAGAACTTGAGAGAGATGAAGTGGAAAGAACAACTGAAGGTTCTTCTGTAGCCTGCTTTGTGCTCAAAGCCCTTGGATCTGCACTTTTCTCCTCCACAGCTAGAATGTGCTCCTCTTCTTTTGGATTTGGAGCAGCTTCTCCTTCCTCCAATGTTTGAAGAGAATCTTGCTCTTGATTGAACTCCTCCTCCAGCATGAAGTTTGTCAAGTCAAACTCTTCAATTTGTTGCTCTAGAGGACAAGTTGGGACTGCAAGATCTTCTTCTCCAACAAAATCAGTCCTCACCACCATTTGTTCAACCTCAGCCTCTTCTGTAGGCTTAACCATCAAGGGGATCTTTGTCATCCCAAATCTAAGAGCCCAACTCTTTAGACTGTCTGTCACTTCTTTTCTTTTTGGCTCTTCCTCTTGTTGTCCTTGATGACTGATTTTTTCAATTTCTTCTTTCCCACATGGAATTGGGGATGCAAGAGGAGGGATAGGTTGAAACTCAACTGATTTGACAATTTTGTGTGGTGGTGGAGGTGGTGAAACCTCTTGTTTCTTTGGAGGAGGGGGTATTTCTATTAGCTCTTGTGGAGGGGATGACTGTTTGGAAGGGAAAAGGAAAGAAGAATCGAGATGGGGTGGAAGACTAGGGGATGGAGGGATGGATTCAACACATGGGACAGCAGATGGGGAGTTTAAATGAGATGATGCTGCTTGAGTAATGGAAAGAGAAAAACCAGATGATGGTGTAGAACTTACCCATTGACAAGGTTGTTCAACAACAAGTCTGTAGGCCTCTATTTCTGCTGTCCATTGTGCAAGTTGGGGCAGCATCTTTATCATGAAGTCCAGCGTCTCCTGAGGGCTGAAGTGTCTTGGAAAAGGGCCTCCCCATGGACAAGGAGTCCTGTAACCGATTCCGAAAGCTCTCATTTGAGCTGTTGCTCTGGACTGCACCATCCCCACCTCCATCTTTTGGATTTTCTCCAACAGACCAGCATCTTGGATCTGATTGTCTTCATTGTATGCATACTCTTGCTCTTGGAAAGCTCCATAGCTAAACTGACTTTGGCACTGCTGTTCATATGGGTATGCATACTGATCTTGAATCTGCTCAAAATGCTGATTTGGAGGATTTGTAAAACGTGTTGGAGGTGGAATATATTGATGTTGTTGATGTGAAATCCATGATGGAAATGAAGTCATGATTGCACAACTTCATGGAATGGAAAAGAATGAAAGGGATGGAAAGAAAGATGGATGAAAATGTATGGAAACGGGTCTGCAAGCTCAGAGAAATGGGTTGCTGATCAGATGGAGTCGCCAGATGTGTTTGCAAGTGCCTCCAAAGGCTAAAATCTTCACAGGAACACACCAACCTGCAAAAGATGAAGTGAAAGACCTCTAAGGTCCCACCGGGCGTGCCAGAACTGTTATCACCTCTTCTAGTGTGCACTTTGCCTCTGTATTTCACACATTTGGAGACTACTCTCCCACCCTCCTTTTCTGGTGTATCACCGCTTTAGTGTAGGCTTTCATTTTATGCATTCTCTCTCCCTGGTCCCTTGGAATTTTAGGTTAGAATAGCTAGTTTCTCCTGCATTAGAGTAGATTGTGGCAGGTAGTTTAGGAGCAAGAACCAGCTTTCTCTGGAGGTCTGTCTCAAGTAGCAAGTCCCACAACTTGGAGATAGTACCCATGTTATCTAATCACACTGTGAGTCCAAAAACATGCACAGGGGTGCTGTGATTCGGTGATAACAATAACTTCACAAGGATTCCCTTAATTGGTTTGGATGCATAAGACATGTCCATTTGCACACTTCCACCCACACTAGCTAGCCAATTTTTGGATAATAACATCCCCCATTTGGCAGGAAAATCCACAATAACTATATTCAAGGTTAATTACTTTCCTTGAAAAGCTACAAATTACACTACTAATACCTTGACTTATCCAATACTTGCACTTCTCATGAATCCATAGCAGTACATTTCCCAAAATTTGTTGTTACCTTAATATTTAACTCATGCATTACCTCAAGAGGCATTACATTACATGAGGCTCCAGAATCAAACATGTAGTTATGTACCAGCCTATCTTTAATAATCAAAGTGGTAAAAAATGGATCAACATCCAACTGATATTCAAATAGAGAAGTTACCAAATATACCTCAAATGATTCACCTATTTCCTCTAATTCTTGTGGTATTTTTGATTCTGCAATAATAGGAGGAACCTCTACATTTTTCGCACTTTTTCCTTAAGTAATATTTTCTTCCTTAAATCCCAAATATTTGAATGCCATTTTCCTATGCTCAGGGATCCTCAGTAATTCAAAAATGGGAAAAGTGACTTTGATCTGGCTTAAGATTTGGGCTTTGTCTAAAGGAATATATTCGGGTAGGGCAGTATCAAGAGAGAGATTCAAAAATTCTTCTGATAATATAGGATTTTTTAGAGTCTAGGCATGGGCAGGATCACAGGTTTTATTTGGGGTAGTTAGGCCTTTTCCAGATGTATCTTTCTTAGGGGCTTCCCTCGGGATATTGGTAAGAACTGGAACTTTTGGCTTGGTTTGTGGCGCTCCCCCTTTGACAACCTTACTTTTGGTGTTATATTCTTTCCCCTGAGCAACTACTACATTCATCAATAGTTTCCTATCCTCTTCCAAAGGGATCCCTCCATTATACTTTTTAATCATTAAGGCCCATAAGTATTCAAAATCATGATTAGGAAGATAAAATTCTTGCACCATATCAATTTCAAAAGTATTAATAGGAGGAAGAGACAATACCCGGTGAACACAATCCCAGTAGTTTTAAAAATTTCTAACACTTATCAATTCAGTTGAGGTGTCCCCCTACCGTGAGTCTTTAAGGAATTCCATCATGCACACATCATCATATGTCTCATATTCATCTTCTTCCTCAACTTCTTGATCTCCATCACATGGAGAGTGTGGTAAGAACCACCTATCACACCACTTGATAACATTGGCCTCCTCCATAGTAGCAACCCTGGAAGTCAAAGGATCAGGAATCAATCTATTCTCCCTAGGTTAAGGCTATTTATTTCCTAATCCCATGATCCCTTTCCCTCTATCATCTGGTTTGTGATCATCACTAGGATGATTTCCAAATCTGTCCTGACCATGTGGTTTGTGCTGACCTTGAGAGCTTTGTCCTATCCCTTTTTCTGCTCTAGCCAGTTTATAGGATATCTCTTTAACTGCTTCAGCCAAATTTTGTATAACCTCTTCTAGATCCACATCCTTTCCTAACTTAGGATTTTTAGGATTGAATAACTTAACACCTTCCCTCTTAGGAGGCTTTCTAACTACTTTGATGTTATTCTCTATTTTTAAGGACATGGTGAAAGCCTTCCTTAATGTTCCTATGTTCTTATGTCTTAAGTAATAAGAAGCATTTCCATCAAAAGCGTCAGAGTATTTTATCAAACATGACTCATCACTTGGCCTTAGGATTATAGATAGCCTATTCAAGGTTTTATTGAACCGAGTATTTAAATCATGGACATATTCATTTGGATTTTTCTTTATATTTTCAAATTTAAATAGGAGGAACCTGGGATCTGTCTTATCCCCATATTGCAATCTAAAGGCATGTTTAATCTCGGTCCATAAATCTATTGAATTATCTGGTAAGGCCTTGTACAATTCATTTACATCCTCTTCAAGAGTATGAATAAATAGCTTTACATACATGTCTTCAAACTCAATTTCAAAATATTCCATCATGTTCACAAAGAGTTTTAGATGTTGGTCACCAATGATGGCATTATTCCCTTGAAACTTTGGCAACCAATTTCTGACATCTTGTGGCATCATATTAGGATATCCATCCATACCACTGAAATCTATAGGTTGAGCCATATTTCCTCGAGGTGGTGAATTTACATGAGAATCAGAATGATAGGGAATGAGGGGTCTCTGTGGCACAAGAGTATAACTCTCAAAGTAGATATTATTTATTGACTCAACTTCGTGGAAAAAACTATCAACCTTGGAAAAAATAGGGGAAAACTCATAGGTATGCTTTTCAAACACAAATTATGGCCCCTCTCTAGTTGAAGAACTCAAATTTATATAAATATTACCTGGATCAGAATCACTTGAATACGTATGGTAATATTCAACCACATATTGATCACCTTTTAGAACTGAAATCTCCTTTTTCGATTATTGATTTCTAACAACTTTCTAGACTTGTTTTCCTTCTAGATTTTCTTTTCCTAGTTCTGGAAATAAATTTATAGTAGGATCCATAGTAAAGAAATACCTTCTTCCCTCCAGTTTTGTAAATATTGACAACAAATTTCACTTAACATAGGTTAATACACTGGTAATCATGAAAATTTCAATTCAACACAGAGTCACCACTAAGGATTTTCACCTTAGTTGTTCAAATGCACTATAAGTAACTTGCCAAATGTCTATCAATGCTTAATTTCTGCAAAGCTTAACAGATATGACCTTCCTTTACCCACATTTATCATTATTGATGCAAATTTAGTGGAATAACCACTAGAAATTGGAAATATTGCACAATGAAGTTCTGACCTCACATAATTCTTACAAATCTTGACAAATAATGATGTTTAAACAATGTATTAGATCATACAAGAAACATTACCAGGATCGGAATGCATATGCATATGTAAATATAGTCCCCAGCAACGGCACCACCTGGGTGTTGTTTCCACACAAATAGGTCTTGATGTTCAAATAATCCCTGGCAAAAGCACCACTTGGGTGTTGTTTCCACACAAATAGGTCTTTATGTTCAAATAATCCTTGGAAATAACACCACTTGGGTCTTGTTACCACACAATTAGGTCCCGGTGTTCAAATAATCCCCAACAATGGCACCACTTCAGTGTTGTTGCCACACAAATAGATCTTGGTGTTTAAATAATCCCCAGAAATGATGCCACTTAGGTGTTGGTATCAAAATTGATTCTCCTCTGAGGGATGAGCAGCATCATGGAAATGGAAGAATACTTAGAGATAGACAAATCATGATATAAGTCATTTTGTAGCCAGGGAGGAGATTCAGCTGATTTTTTTTACTCAGGCATTGCAGAAACAGATAGCACCTTACTAAGGATTTGATCTACCCTCACAACTTTAGTTTGTTCCTTCAACCAGGGTGAGAGGACCCATTTTGTAACCCGTGTTGGTGAAGCATATCAAGAGATCCTTCTTTGCACAATTTTCATGAAAAATTTGAGAAAATATGATCAATACAACACAATCTAACTCTCACAAGTTGTTACACTAGAGAGTGGAAATGTTTTTTGGACAAGGTTTGGGTTACTAAAGACAATAATTGAAACCTGATTGTCTCTGCATACTTTGGCAATGGAATTTTTTCATTTATCGATACACTGTACAAATAGGGTTAGTTCATGTAGGATTTATCGTTTGAGAAATTTTTGGTAGGAATTTAAGCAAGATAAAGTTGGTTATAGCAGATCTTTTAGAGCCTTTACAAATATTGGAGAACTCATAGACATAATTCTTCAAAATAGCCAAAATATTTCTTCAACTAGAAGATGTGAATCAGTGGAGGCCCAGAGATGCATAGTTTCACACAATCTTCAAGAATTCAACACAATGGCTCGTGCTAAAGACTCAATTAAATATTAGAAATCCCCAGTTCATCATGCCTAAGAAACATTCATAGACTTACAAACAATCTTTATCAACATAATGAAAGTAAAGTGATTTTAAATTTTTTATTTACATCACAAAATGAAAGCTCTTGTCATGATGAAATTCCAAATTCTACAATACTAACACATGACCAAGATCTTGTGTGACTCAGTGCGATTTTTACATAAGATTGCAACAGGAACATGAAAAACTATTTCAAAAATTTCTTAAATAAGAGTAGATACAATTATGCTCATAATCAACACAAATTCATTTCAAGGTCCATTAGATTCATCAACACAGGAGAGTTTCTTGAACAATCTAAGAGCTTGTCAATGGCTGTACAATTGCAACCATCTTGACGCGATTGAATATAAAACATAGGAAAATAAACAAGTTTCTCATACGGTCCCTTGGTAAAATGGTTTTTTTGATCAAAATTTCATAGAAAAGTTAACCCCCATATGCAAGAGTATTCTCATTGCATTTATACAATTTCACTCAATCACTCATCCCAATTTTTCCCCCAAAAGAATAATATTCCAAGAATCCTTTGTTTGTTACAAGTTTGTTCCAGAAAGTGATGTTTAACAAATTTACACCCAAAAGCTGCCATGTGGATAAATCATGAACTCATCATGTTTCTCAGTCCCTCAACTAAGATTGGGATGCCGTATCATAACTTTTGAAAATATTCTTAATCATTCTTTGATTTTGTCATGCAAGAAATCCTTTTTTTAATAATTATCTGGTGGCTCCATATGGTTTCATCTGACAAGAAGTCATTTTCACCCTTAAGAAATGAGTACCCTCGCATGGATACCTACATCCGTGCTCTTTACAAATGAGTGCCCTCACATTGATTATATCACATTCCTACACTGTGAGTCCCAGTCAACCAAGTGTAAAGAGGAGCTAGCGGAAGCCTCCACGTGTCTCCTTAGTGCAACTACAAAACAAAGGTGAAGTTAAGAGCAAGGTTCCCAAATGAGAGAAGGCCCTCCATGTGTTCATAACCCAAGAGAGTTGCACCGATGGCTGAAAATTCTGAGCATGGGAAGGTCTAGTGGAAACTTCCACATGTTTGTTCAGCACAACTTCAAAGATGAAGTCTAGAAGTGGGACGTCAAATGAGCGTAGGCTCTCCACATGCCCTGGGCACAAGAAAATTGCCTTAGCCATTGAAAAATTATCAGTATAAAGATGAGCCAGTGGAAGCCTCCATGTGTCTCTTCAACGTACTATTGATATGGAGCCCAAAATCAGAGACCCCAAATAAGCACAGGCTCTCCACATGTCTCAGACCCAAAAAAGTTGTTGAAAATTTTTAAGAACCAGCGGAAGCTGCCACATGCTTAGGGTCTGAGAAAGTTGTATCGGATGCTTGAAAAGTCTAAGTATGGGAAGATCTAATGGAAACCTCCACGAGTCTCTTCGGAGCTCTTTTAAAATTTAAATTCAGGGGCAGGTCCCTAAATAGGCACAGGCCCTCCACGTGGAAAAGATCTTAGTTTGAGGTGGGCCTAAGGGGCCTTTTCCATTTTCTATCACTTAAAGAAATTGTGCATTTTTGAACAATTTGGCCCACCCATATGCTTTTCATATAGGCTTTACGCGTGGCTTTCTTGGGAATCAACGGGGCTATGACTTACTTTATGACTTTTATTAATTTTTAAAACAAAGATGAGAATCTCAAAATGCCCCAGCGACCCACCTCTTCACTTTTAACTTTTGATGTGGGCTCGAGTGGAGTCACGACTCACTTTTATAGTTTTACTTCATTTCAAAACAAAGCTTAAAAACTCCATACGGCTCCAGTGACCCGCCTCCTTGCTTTAACTTTTCAATGCTCACTCAAACATGTGACATTAATTGGTCCCCCATGGAGTCCCGAATCATTTTATAACTTTACTCCCTTTTCACAAAAATCCAAATCTTCAAAATTCTTTGATGATCCACCTCTCCGCCTTTGAATTTTCAAACCGCCATGTGTCATTTTGTGGGAATTAGGCATTCCTTTTAAATTTTCATTCCTTTCTCCATTATCCCTCAAAACATAAAAAGGGCCCACCTTCCCGCAACTTCTTATCTTATGACACGTGTACATGCTCAGGGCCAAAGTAGGAAATTTCTTTGCCACTTCATATATCTGAGTAGCCAATTAGAATTCATCAGAGCCACAGGACCAATTGGGTGCTTTTTAAAAATCTAATAAAAGTGACAAGTTCACCAAATGTACCCACCATGCCACATCCAATTAAAGACAACCATGTATCCACGGATGTTGGGACAGGATTAACAGAGGAGACAAAATTGTGGATGACGCCCAGCAACGAAATTTTTCCCTATGGAGAGAAAACTGTAGATAATACCAGGGCTCATTATGATCCATGACCCAAGGAAAATACTGATAACAAAATCTAAATGAAGGACAAAGTTTTTACACATCCATACAGGGAGACAAAAAATACTTCAAACCATGTGGATTGAGAAATTTCGAACAAACAAGGTGATATTAAATTGAGCACCAACATCAGCACCGACTCAGGAATGGGCACTCCCTACGAGTGTCGTAAGAACAACATACCATGTGCCAAAATATCCATTGGGCAATGAAGTCAAGAACAAGCTTGCAAAGTAGAAAAATAATAACCATCGTAAGATCGAACCGAGAAACCAACAAGAACTGGTCACCAAGGACTAGGAGAAACTGAAAAAGAAAAACATGAAAACATAAAAAAACTAAAGACTATACACTGTACAATGATGTGTGCCTTGATTTTGAGAAATCAGTCAAGGAAATGTTTCAAGTGCCTGCCATTCTGAGTACAACCAAGCCAAGAAGTCTTGATACTTTTTTAACATTTGGAAATATGCTTGTTTTTCTTCTATATCCAAGTTACTACCTAGACATAGTTTCCGAGGTTTATCTTTTGTTCCTTTACCAGATATAAAACAAACCCCATAAAACATCATATTTTGGGGGAACCAATCTTCTCAGGATACTTGCAATCATCAATTTTATGTTGCTTAATATCAGCATATCCCACAAAGTTATCAATATCAACATCAACATCTGTGTACAATACTTCATAAGAAGCATTGTTAGCGTCCTCAATGAGATGTAACATTTTCTTCTCATCATATAACTTCACAAGGATTCCCTCAATTGGTATGGCTGCATTATACATGTCCATTTTCACACTTCTACCCACACTAGCTACCCATTTTCTGGATAAAAACTGTTATCTCTCAAAAGTGCACCCTATAGAGAGATGGCAGCATATTTTCTAAGCCTGCAAAATGATCTCTCTCTCTCTCGTAGATACAATGGAGACACCTCAGGTCTATGGGTATACCTATTGTGAGGTGAATCTCTGGGATTAAAAGGCCAGTTCCTTATTAGTGTACACTAAACTGGTTTCTGGGAGTTTAAGGGCAAAAGATGACTAAATAAATAAATAAGACTAAGGTGATACACCAAATTTGTGTAAGAACTTTGACTGAGTAAAATACACAATTTATTTGTGAAGTATTTTTTGATGCACGAACCAATTAATACCTTTTTACAGAAATCTAAGGGAAAAATACTTGATTGTACTAAGGGAGATTTCACAATAGTACTAATAAGTTAAGATGCACATTAGAATTAAGCAGAAAGGAATGGATTTGCAGTAGGGTAAAATGGCTACTTATGGAATTTTCATTCACAAAATTAATATAAACATACACAAGACTGTAAAATAACTTGGAGAGGAATAAAATACTTCACACTCAGAGGGAAAAACTAGTAGAAATTGCTTCAGTACTCCTATATCCAAAAGTCCTCAGGGAAGATCCCTTTTGCTTTGCAAAGGCACACAATATATAGCAAAGAAAAGGTTCACGCCCTTCCTAAAAATAGCCTAAAGGCTGTACTCACCCATGCATCCTAATTTTATCCTTTATTTAATAATAAATAAAGGAATAAAAATAATACAAACTAGAGCATGCAGTAAAAAAAGGCATTAACAACCTTAAATACAATACAGTCAAACTAAAGTTGACTGTTATATTTTAAAGAAAGAAAGGGTGAATAATTTGCTAAAAATACAATTTGCTTGCTAGGCAAGTCTTCCTCCTTTGAGCATGAAAATTTTTCTTCTTCTATATTTTTTCCTCTTGTGAAGACATGCAAAAATATACTCCATGCGTATGGGTAAAATATTGCAACACTTAGCAATATTCCGAAAATAATAGTTGTGGGGACCACCCTCCAATGTGCACATGTTATGATATTTGTCCCTTTTCCTGAATGATCACATGAGTGATACTTAAAATTTTATTTCAAACTCCTTGTGGGGACCACATTTGATTCACTTGGTTTGGGCATTACCACCTTGTGGACTTCGGCAAATTCATGTTTTTTTTTTTGAAAAATTTACAAGGGGCACCATATATATGTTAGGCCACCATGTGGACTTAGGCATGTTAAAAGGTTTATATTTCACCTTTTCAGTGATCATTATGTATAATGTGGTCGCCCTTGATTTTTGGACACATGGATAGCTTAGACTATTTCAGCCTTTTGAAAGTCACTTGCAATGATTAATACACGGACATGTGGGCTGGCCACTTTTCACGGTAACTCACCCCTCCAATGTGTTTTATCGGTGGTAACCTAACCTGCGTTGGGTTTTCTTGGAAAATGATGAATGTTCCAGAGCCCTTGATCTCTGTACCTGCTTTATGATGTCGTCGATCTTCAAACCTGTGGTTAGGATTTTTGACCTGTGCATTGATTAAGGTCGGTGGAGGACTTACCGTGGTTATTTGTTTTGGTCTTTGTGCATAATCCTCGGCCATTTGATCTTGTCCTTGATGAAGCTTGATCACAGTTGAGTTAGCACGACTACGCTGGAGTGGAAGAAATAAAATCTCAAGCTCTTTCCATTTTGGTCATTTCATTTTTCTCGTGGAGGTTGGTGAAGCCCTAGCAAATTTTCTTTGGCCACCATTGTTTGAAGTTTTGGAGCTCAATTTTTTATCAGTTCCCTGTGGTTATTCTGAGACTCAATTTTCTCCTTTTCAAGATTCTCTTTGAAGTGGCTACTGTGATTGATTACTTCTAACTCTGTACAATGTTATTACTTGATACATTCCTTGGAGGTTTTTCTGAATATCTGTATCTCTGTTTTTCATAGCTCTTCAAGTTATATTAATATGAAATTTTATGTCGAGACTGCCTTCATTAAGAAAATTTTTGGTTCTTTGGCTAAGAGTGGCTTCTTTGACTACAATATTGAGTTATACTCATCCCTCTTCCTCTGAGCCTGAAATAATATAAATTTTTTGAATAGATAATTACACTTTAGATCTAGGTTATTATAACTTTTGTAGCTCTAAATTTGTTCTAATGATGAAATTATATTTTACTTATCATTCAGAACTAGAACAATGGCTTCACTTTGATAGATTCTTTTACTTATTACATTTCATGTCAGCATTGATGAGCATCGAACTATGAAATTAGAAACTAGATTGTTGCCATCATCTTGGGATTGCAATATATAGCCTTACTTTTAAGATAATGATAAATATTACCTTGCTTGAAACTATATTTGTATTGTTTGACTCTCTCCTATCTTTTGAATTTGATATGAAAAGCCATTTGAACTTATTGTGGGTATTTACCTTGTATTCTTGAAGATGATGGCTTAGTCATTTGAAAACTTGACTATAATTTAACCTTCGGCTACTACCATGTAGCTTGATCTTTCTCCTGGAGTAGGTAATGATGTTCTACTTGTTTGCATCTATTGCTCTTGACAATATGAAATACCATTCGAACTTTTTTGCAAAACGATTATTTACTCTGATCATTGTGCTTGAGTTTTTACCTTAATGATAATTCTATGCTCTAGCATTCACTTGTATTCCCTGAATACTTTAAAAATCTTGAGCCTGGTTGGCTTCATGTACGTCATTTCAAGTCGGCTTACTAGTTAAATTGACTATATACAATTCTTCATGGTATGTGTTACAGTGATCTTCAGGCACTCAAGCAAAATGATTTAGATTGCTTTGTCTGAAATACCATAACTTGTTCCCTTTTTAGAAGCAATAATACAATCACTGTATTTAAGTATTCCTTGGTATAGTATATTTTCAATTTTGGCTAATGCTGGAAACTCCATTTGACAAGGGGAGACTCTGGCAAATTTTTCATGGCAAAGCCTTCTGCTCTACAAATATTTCCAGTAACTTGATCTCTCTTTAAAAACGATATTCAACCTAGACATGTCTTCCTACATTCCATCTATTGATGTGTTGACTTGACCGGAATTCTGTTCATGCTTGCTTTGCTTGATCTCATTGCAAGACTTGGAGAAATTGTGAAGTATTTGGCTTGATTCACACTTGAATCGCTTTGCAATAAAATGAACTTTGAATACTTACAACTTGATGAACTTACTTGAAATATTCCTGTATGTTCCATTTAATCATGAGATATCAACTTTGTAATGATGAAACATGTACTTTTTTTTTACTGTTATGATTCCTTTTGAAGTTTAGATAGCTTATAAAGCATGTAGTAGCCTATAAATCACATATTTCAATTATGTTTTAAATACAAAGTCAATTTTACAAGTGGAGACTCTGGCAAATTTTTTTCAAAATGGTTGTTTTCCTCTCTCCTTTTTAGCTTTCCACCCTGATTTGTAAAAGTATTTCCTTCTTGACTTATTCTAATGATTCCATCGTTCTGTAAACCATCTATAAATGATGTTCATTTTCCATTCTCTTGAAATGTTGATCTTTATTAACCAGTGAAGACTTGTTTCATTTAATGTTACAACCTGTGCCTTTAAACCATAAATAATAGAAATATCTAGGCTTTTTGGCCTCTCTATATATCGTGATTTCAATTCTTGTTCATTCTTCTTTTGTGAATTGTTTTCAACTTCTTTTATGTCAACTCCACATCTGTTTCTTTTGTAAGCTATTTCAGATTCTGCTTTTCTATTTCAATTTTTAGCTCTTTTATTTCTTTTCATGTTACTAGAATATTTGCTCTTTATACACTCTGTTCTCTTATTGCTTAGCCATGCCTATTATGCATCCCTGAGTTGTTCTGTGTCATGTGGCTATATTTATTTCTTTCAAGTACCATTAGATACATTGAACTTAGGAATATGTATTTTCTTTAGAATAGGTGTATTGGAATAAAAATTTACCTGGAGCTCAAAATTGATAGGTACTGCTCTTTATCTTGTAGGTGACAAGAAAAGAAGACAGAGATGGAAGCGTTAGATGAAACAAAATGAAGATGGAGATGCAGATGATGTGGAGCGGGAAAGAAGATAGAAAAGACAATTATGGGTTCACTTTTCTCCTCTACTCTTATTCTTTAGCACATCCAATATTCTCTTTTCCATGTATATGATGTTGTTACTTAGTCACATCCCACGACTTGTGTGGGAAAACTTGGAGATGATCTCTTATGAATAAAGCATTAAGTTGAAATAATGAGTTGACTATCTCCTTCTGAATTCAGCTTTTCCTTTGATTGTATAATGATGTAAGCAACTCAATATCTCAATCAAATGAATTAATATAAGAGATAAACTTAATAGTAATACCTGTAAAACTTCCAGTAAGCAAACTATTGAATGAGATGTGCCTCCTTGTATGCTATGTTTTACTGCATTAAGCATATGCTCTTCACTTTGACTCCTTCCTACTGATCTTCATTTAGACATTATTGTCACTGTTTGTTTGGTGGTATTTTCTTGATGGAAGTAGTAGGAAAGGAGTCACTTGTAACATTTTTATGATAGCATAGATGGATGAAATTTCATTAATCATAAATAACTTTAATGAATACAGAGCAATAAATCTGATGAGAACAATCATAATAATAATGAAGTTCATTATTTGAAAACTGCAAATATGTTTGTTGTCCCAAAGCCTAACACTTAACTTATTCTACAATTCGGTGTCTTCATCAAGACAACGTAACTGTCCTTCGGGGCATGTGTTCTTTTGCTAAGGATATTCATGAAATTATAGACTATGTGATCTATTATGTTTTGTAACAGGACACATAACTGCAGATTTCACGTAATCTTTTAAATAAATCAGCAGTAATGATATAATTTGATATAAATTACCCTAGCTTAGGTATACTTCACCAATGCTATGCATCATAACAAAGTTTTCAGTTTCCCATTTCTACACAAGTGTAGAAATTGTCAACATTTCTTGCGATCCTATGGGGAAAGCTGCCTGGTAGCTTGTAGACTAGTGCCTTACTCTTGTCCATTGGGTATGGAGTCCTAATATGTAACCAAAATATGTCCTTTTTCAAAAGGTCCAACCCTTCCAAAACAAACTAAAGCTGGGAAAAGATCTGGCAAACTAGATCATGTGCACAAATGCACTTATTGAAGATAAAGATCGATGCAATGTGTAGAAACTGCACTTATTGAACGGGAAATCCTACTCTAACAATCACTGTAAGATTTTCAATAACAGTGTTTGAGAAACATACCATTCATAGGAATGGGGAGTTCCTCTCCACTCAGCTTCGAAAGTTGAAAAGCATTGTGTTCCTTACAAGCTGAAATCATGTAAGGACCACTCCAGAGTGTATCAAACTTTGAGTGTCTTCCTGGCTTTGCACGATCAACATCCCATTTCAACACAATATCTCCTTCATTGAAGACTCTGAATCTAGATTTCTTGTCAAAAGTCTTCTTCATCTGTTTCTGATTCTTTTCCATATTTAAATGAGCTTGATCTCTTAGCTCTTGTAATTCCATCAATTCTACATAACGAACCTACAATGGTTCATTTTCAAGTAGTTCCATTTGATGCAACAAATCTAATGCAGGTAACTCAACTGAAATTGGCATTATCAATTCTTTTCCATACACAAGTTTGTATGGTGAGTTACTAACCGATCTCTTAGGGGTCACCCTGTCAGCCTAAAGTGCCAAATTCAACATTAGATGCCAAGCTCTTTGATTATCCTTGAGTGTTCTTCTGATGATCCTTAACATATTTTTGTTGGTACTCTTGGCTAAGCCATTACCTTGTGGGTAATAATTAGATGAAGAGCTTAAATAGATTCCATGGTTAACAGCCAAATCCATTACTTTAGCACCGAGAAATGCTAGAGCAATATCTAATATGATAGTTGCTAGAACACCAAATCTATAGATTATACCTTCATAAAAGGATACAATTGAAGCTTCATTAGCATCTTTCAAGGCTATTGCTTCAGTCCATCATGTAAAATAATTTGTAGCAGTTAAGATCCACTTATGTCCTTGTGAAGAAACTGGGTTTATCATTCTAATAAAGTCAAGAGCCCACTGCATAAAGGGTTGATCAGCTGAAATAGGTCTGCAAAGGCAACGAAGCTAAACGTTCTTTTTCAACAAAGAAAGCACATTTTTTGCACTTTCTGATCCTTTCAAAATAGTCCTTAAATATGCTAGGCCAATAGTAACCCGCTTTAATGATCTTTAAAGCAGTAGTATGTGCTGAGAAGTGACCTATTGCAAGTCCTTCATGGATTTCTGATAATATTTTTTGAATTTTATCGTAATCAACACATCACAACAAGATTCCATTTATATCTCTTTTGAACAATACACCATCAATGAAAAGATAAGGAATAGCTTGTAACCTGAAATACCTTTGTTTATTTTTATCCATACCTTCTAGATAAGTGCCATATTGTAAATAGTTAACCAATTCAGTCATCCATCTTGATTCCTGAATTTCTTGAGAAGGTTCAGGTTGTTGATTCTCTAGTTGCAACATGATATTTGATTGCTGATATGTAGTTTCAGCATGCTGTTCTGAAACTTCAGGTTCTGCAGCTTGATGTTTCTCCATATCAGTGATTAGATACTCACATAAACCTTTACCTCGAACTGTCTTGGCAACTCAGATATCAATATCATATTCCATAACCTTCGTTATCCAGCCTGCTCTTTTCTCATTCAATTCTTTGTTTAGCAAGAAAGCTTTCACACTTGGATGAGAAACAAGAATATGAATTTTAATGTTTAAAAGCATGTACTTCAAATTTTTTAGTCCTTTGACTACTGAAAGTACTTTTCTTTCAAGAAATGTGTACCTTGTTTCATAATCATGCAAACTATGTCCAAATAAACTAATTGGTTGTTCGATATTCTCATCATTGACCTGGGTTAGAATAACTGAGATTGTTATCATCTCCTGCAATTACATACATTGTAAAATCTTTATCAAAATTTTGATTTACAAGAGTAGGGTCCTGAGAAATAGCTGTTTTGATAGCCTCAAAAATTTCTCTCCCTTCACTAGTCCAAGAGAACATTTTCTCTTTCTTTAACATAGTTGTTAACAGTTTAACCAATGCTGCAAAATCTGGAAAATAATCTCCTAAAAAGGTTGATTTTTCATAGAAAGATCTGTAATGCCTTCTTTTGATGAAGCAATGATAGTTGTGATATAGCTTAGGTTCTGAAAGGATCAATTGCTAAACCTTTCTTAGAAACAATATGGCCAAGTAGTTTACCTTGATGTACTAAAAAGATAGACTTTTTGGGGTTCAAGGATATTTCAAATTTCCTGCATAACTAAAAGTTCTGCCTTAAATGCATTAGACATTCTTCCAAATTCTTTGAAAATACATTAACATCTTCTAAATAAACAAGTATGCATTTATTTAATAGGCTGTAAAAAGCCATGTCCATTGCATGTTGAAACATTGCACTGGCATTTGAAAGATCAAAAGACATTCTTTTGTAAGCATAAGTAGCCCACTCGGTGGTAAAAGTTGTTTTATATCTATCCTCTTCTCAAACTAAAATCTGATTGTATCTGTTGTAACTGTGTAGAAGGGATAATCTATCTGAACCTAAAACCATTCTCAAAATATGATCCATATTCGGTAGTGGATAATGATCTTTTAGCGATGCTTTGTTAAGATCTCTGAAATTCACACATAATCTTATTTCTCCATTCTTCTTTCTAACAGGAACAAGATTTGCTACCCAACTTGAATGTTTAACTGGGAAAATAATTCCTGATTCAATCAATTTTGATATTCTAGGATTTACAGGCCTTTGTTTCTGCATAACTGGTTTAGAATTTGGTTATAGTTCAATGGTATGCTATTCTAAAATGGGATCAAAACCTTTCAAGTCTTTGTATCTCCAAGCAAAAACATCTTTAAATTATGTGCAAAGATTAATGAAAGACTATTTTTCAGATAAGGAACATACCTTTCCAAGGAATAAATTCTTTCCTTCATCAACTGAAATCTCTTCGTAATTATCAACATGAGTTGACATCTTAGTTGTTTCCTTTCTCAATTGGTCATCAGTGCTGAAGATGTCTTCCAATGTGACAAGTCTTCGAGGCAATTTTTTCATCTTTAGTTGAACAATATAATCACCGTATAAATGTTGTAATTTACCCTAATTTACTTCAGAAAATTCAGCTTCTTGTTGTAAAAACCTACAGATTTGATCATCACTTTCAAATACCTGCCAATTTGATTGATTATCAGGGATTAAAGACCTGACAATTAACTTAATATGAGGTTGAATCTTGTTGTTTTCCATCTGTTCCAGCACTTCAAAACTACCACCAACTGTAACAAGTCTATTAGTGTGCTTATTTTAAGTTCTAGGAATAGACTGAATATTAATAGCATCAAAAACTTCCATTAAGTCTAAAAATCTATGTCTGTAGCAATTCATTAACAGATTCTTACAAACATTGAAGCTTTTTACTTGATTGATAACCAACTTAGAATCACCAAATATTTGTAATGTGTTGATCCCTCTTTTTCTGGCCCAAAGTAAGCCATGACTTAATGCTTCGTATTCATCTACATTACAAGTGAATGAAAATTGGAGACTCAAAGCTGTGAAATACCTTTCATTTTTTGGGGAAGTGAGCATCAAACCTGCTCCCTGTCCTTTCTTATTCTTAGCTCCATTGAAATGAAGCTTCCAAATGCCTTCCGTTGAATTGTCTATTTTTGACAGCAAGGGAATTGTTGCATTTTCTTCATGCATACAATATACACCAAAAATATATTCTTCAACTTCCTTAAAAGGATCATGGGCATGTTCTTCAAATGTTTTTTCATCCATAAACATTTTAGAAACACCCACTAATGCTGAAACTTGAGCTACATCATCGAAACCAGATTGATCCAAAGCTGAATAATTGGCCGCTGCATTAGGAGAATGAGGCTCAATATGGAATCTGGCCAATGGTTCTGACTTGACAGTAACCTTAGTGCCATAACATGTGGTAAAAAACAAGAAAAACCAATTTGAAGAGAGATAACCTCCTATTTTCCCTGTAAAGTCTCTAGATAGGCACAAAGCAAAATAGGGAGGTAAATCCACAACTATAACATCTTATAGAATGGAAACATTTGGGCAAGTGTGTAACATTACCTCTAAATTTTTTATTACACCAACTGTATTAGTTGTAGTCCCATCAAGTTGTAAAAAATTCTTTTCTGTAGGCTCATACTGTAGGCCCAATTTTTCAGCAATTGCTTTTGGCATAACTGTGCTACTTGCACCATTGCCCACCATGTAGTTATGAACTATATCTTTTCCAATAATCAGTGATAGATAAAATGGTGGTGGTTTCTTTATGTCATGAGAATTTAAAACTTTCTGAACCATCCATCTAACCCCTTTTAGGTAGTCTTGATCAAGTGTTTCAAGGACCATATCTGTCTTTTGAACCTCCTTTTCTACTGTTTTGGAAGAAATTTATAGTTTAGCTAGTTCATGAGAGAGTAAATCCTGTTGTTCTGGAATGCTTAAAGCATCTCACATCGAGATGTTAACATTATACTTTTTCATTACATCAACTATTTTAGCATAAGCCTTAGCAAAAACTGACTCTGCTTTAGCAGCTTTGGATATCTGAGGAATAAATAATCTTCTTGGGTTAGGTTGTAGCTATTTTTGTTGCTCTTTTCCAGCCGTAACACTTGCTGTTATTTGAGGGACAATAGGGATGTCGGCTGGTTTTGGGGCTGTAGATGCTGAATTATCAGTAACAGTGGGAAGCACAAATCTATTTTGTTATTTTTTATTTTCAATAGCCTGCTCTTGAGCTCTAGTGGTAATTGCAATTAAATATTCCTCGTTGAATCTCACTAAATTTTTTTTAGGTGCTTTCTTAACATGACCTTCTTACTGCCTACTCTCCATTTGAAGCATGAACAATGCTTCAGATTGAGGTTGTGTAACAAGATTCAGGTTCAGGAAAGCATTTGGGAAATTTGCAGCTGAATGAGGCTGATTAGAAGGTTGGCACCACTCCTCTGTAGCCATATTAACTAGAACCAAAGTGTTAGATGTGTTAGGAACATTAGGATCAAACTGCCATTTGTTGATAACACTGCCTATAATTCTGATTCTATTAGTAAGGCTGCCTATTTTGTTGATTCTATTGGTAAGGAGCCTGATAAGGTCTGTTAGGAAATGCAAGTTTGTTTTCAATTGATGTCATCTTATTTCCCATGGTTTGCAAGTCTTTAAATATATCTTGGGATGGGTCTACAACAATAGGCTCTACAATCGTAATAGGCTACAGAATAGGGGATAAATCTACCAAAAATGGCATTATAGGCCTTGGTACTAATTTTCCAGCCTGAATAAGGCTATTTTCAGCTTTTATAGCAATGTCATAGGCATCGGTAAAGTAAAACCTCCCATGGATTGGATCATAGTTGAAATATCGCTATTCAATGCTCTGAGGTAATAAAGGAAAGCATGATTAGCTTGAGGCTTAACACTTGCTAGGATTCTTTCCCAAGTCCTAACAAAACGGATGTTGAAACTAGACATATACTCATGAGGGGCTCTTTTGATAGTAGATAGTTGTTCTATGAGGGATAAATGATCTGAATTATCTTGGAACTATTTCAGTAGTTTTTCACCTAATTCATCCCAAGTTCTTATGCTTCCAATCTCTAGATTTCTATACCATTGCAAGGCTTGTCCTTTAAAAGATGCAGCTAAAAGTCTTAAAGTTATGTCTTCATGAGTGATATTATGAACTGCACATATGGCTGCAACATCTTTACTATGTTCAACAGGTGTAACTTGATTTTCTCCAGTAAATGATGGCAAACTTTTCATGAAAGCATTGGGAATATCATGGTAAACTAGAATTACTAATGGGCTGCCATTAGTAAAGGTCACAAAATTTCTGGGTGGTTCAAGAGCAATTGGAAAAATAGGGATATGGATTGTAAAATTTATACATAACGAAGGAATATTAGGAGGAAGGTTATCAAAACTAGGTCTATTATAGGGTAATGTATTACCAACTCTTCTCCTTCTAGCAGAATTCAAAGGTAAAGAAACAAACTCAGGAGGAATTCCTCTTACCGATGATCTTGTAGTCACTTTAGGCATGGAACATGCTGCAATACTGGTCTGAAATCAGCTTTACAGAGTCACCAAAAGATCATAAAATCTTTAGAATAAATTGTTGCAGCTTGCTCCTCAAAGTAACTTTTATTTGCTATAAATTTTCTCTAGATCTGCTCTAGAATCTATAACTTGCATGCAGATCTAATTCATGGTCCCACCGGGCGTGCCAAAAATTGTTCTCTCGAAAGTGCACCCTATAAAGAGATGGCAACAGATTTTCTAATCCTGCAAAATTATCTCTCTCTCGTAGATATAATGGAGACACCTCGGGTCTATGGGTATACCTATTGTCAGGTGATTCTTTGGGATTAAAAGGCCGATTCCTTATTGGTGTACACAAAACTGATTTATGGGAGTTCAAGGGCAAAAGATGACTGAAAAATAAATAAGACTAAGGTGATACACCAAATTTGTGTAAGAACTTTGACTGAGTAAAATACACAACTGATTTGTGAAGAATATTTTGATGCACGAACCAATTAATACCTATTTACAGAAATCTAAGGGCAAAACACTTGATTGTACTGAGGAAGATTTCACAATAGTACTAATAAGTTAGATGTACATTAGAATTAAGCAGAAAGGAATGGATTTTTAGCAGGGTAAAATGGTTAATCAGGGAATTTTCATTCACAAAATTAATATAAACATACACAAGACTACAAAATACTTCACACTCAGAGGGAAAAACTAGCAGAAATTGCTTCAGTACTCCTATATCCAAAAGTCCTCTGGGAAGATCCCTTGTGCTTTGCAAAGGCACGCGATATATAGCAAAAAAAAGGTTCACCCCCTTCCTAAAAAGATCCTAAAGGTTGTACTCGCCCATGCATCCTAATTTTATCGTTTATTTAATAATAAATAAAGGAATACAAATAATACAAACTAGAGTATGCAGTAAAAAAAGGCATTCAGAGCCTTAAATACAATATAGTCAAACTGAAGTTGACTGTTATATTTTAAAGAAAGAATGGGTGAATAATTTGCTAAAAATATAATTTGCTTGCTAGGCAATTCTTCCTCTTTTGAGCATGAAAATTTGTCTTCTTCTCTATTTTTTCCTCTTGTGAAGACATGCAAAAATATACTCCCTACATATGGGAAAAATACTGCAACACTTAGCAATATTTAGAAAATAATAGTTGTGGGGACCACCCTCGAATGTGCACATGTTCTGATATTTGTCCCTTTTCCTGAATGATCACATGAGTGATACTTACAATTTCATTTCAAACTCCTTTTGGGGACCACCTTTGATTTCCCTGGTTTGGGCATTAACACCTTGTGGACTTAGGCAAATTCATGTTTTTTTTTTTTCTGAAAAATTTACAAGGAGCACCATATATATGTTAGGCCACCATGTGGACTTAGGCATGTTAAAAGGTTTATATTTCACCTTTTCGGTGATCATTTTGTATAATGTGGACACCCTTGATTTTTGGACGCATGCATAGCTTAGACTATAGTCAAACTTTTGAAAGTCACTTGCAATGATTAATACGTGGACACATGGGCTGGCCCCATCCCATGGTGACTCACGCCTCCAATGTGTTTTGTTGGTGGTAACCTAACTTGCGTTGGGTTTTCTTGGAAAATGATGACTGTTCTAGAGCCCTTGATCTTTGTACCTACTCTGTGATGTCGTCGATCTTCCAACCTGCGGTTAGGGTTTCTGACCTGTGCATTGATTACGGTTGGTGGAGGACTTACCGTGGTTATTTGTTTTAGTCTCTGTGCATAATCCTCGGCCATTTGATCTTGTCCTTGATGAAGCTTGATCACAGTTGAGTTAGCACGAACACGCTAGAGTGGAAGAAATTAAATCTCGAGCTCTTTCCATTTTGAAGGGATATGAAGGTAGACGTTTTTATGACCCTTTCCCTTTACTAATCTTGTTGATCTTTCTCAATCTGTTTTCAGTGGCTCCTTTGATCTCTATATAATGACACAACTTACATTTTCTTTTTTTTTTGTTTCTATCGTTCGGCCTCGATGAGCAAAAACATGAGCTTATAAGGGAGATGGCTGCCATTGTCTTTTCTTTAGCCTTACTATTGATAATGTGTAAGTTCTTCATTATGTCGACTCTCTACAAGTGTTAATATGAAAAGAAAATCCTTTGAACTTATTCTGTGTTTTCTTGTTCTTGAAATATGGCTCGGTCATTTGAAAACTTGACTGTAATGTAACCTTCAGCTATACCTGTATCTTTGTATTTCTTCTGGCTTTGGCCTTGTCATTTGTTAGCTATTTTGTTCTTTTTAAATGGCTTCAAACTTTTTGTAACTTGACTGTTTATTGATCATTGTGCTTGAGTTTTACCTTTGATAACCTCAGCTATGGCTTCACCTGTAATTGAATATTCTATAAACTTGGCCTCTTTGGCTTCATTTACATCATCAACTCGGCTTTGTTAAGTAGAATACATATGCTTCTTATGGTTGTGTTTGAGTGAAGTTGGAACTCAAACAAAATCATTAAGTTTCCTTTTCTGTAATGACTTTTCCCTTTTTAGAAGCAATAATACAATCATTGTATTTAAGTTTTGTTGGTAAAGCATATTTTCAATTCTATCTAATCTAAAAACTCCATTTTGCAAGGGGAGACTCTTGCAAAAAAAATTTAAAATCCTTCTCTCTGCAGATTTCTACAACTTGATTTATTTTTTAAAAGATATAAATATCTCTTTGCCAACTTTTATGGATTATCTTTTCACTTGATTGAATTCTGTTCATGCTTGCTTTGCTTGATCCATTGAAACCTTGGAAAATTGTGAAGTAGTTGGCTTAATTCACACTTGAATTTTGAAATAAAATGAACTTTAAATACTTGTACTTGATGAACTTATGAAATATTTGTATGTTCCATTTGATATGATATCATTTGTAATGATGAAAATATACTTTTTGTTGACTGTTATGATTCCTTTTGAATTTTAGATAGCTTAAAAAGCATGTAGTAGCCTATAAAGCATGTATTTCAATTCTGTTTTAAATCAAAATCATTTTTACAAGCAGAGACTCTCACAATTTTATTTCAAAATGACTATTTTCTTCTCTCCTTTTTAGCTTTCCACCCTGATTTGTAAAAGTATTTCCTTCTTGACTTATTCTGATGATTCCTTCTTTCTGTAAACCATCTATAAATGATGTTCATTTTCCATTCTCTTGAAAGTAAATAGTAGTTATTTCTTTATTAACCAGTTAAACTGATCTTTTTCATTCTTCTTCTGTGAACTGTTTTCAACTTCTTTTATGCATCTCCACATCTGTTTCTTTTGTAATATATTTTAGATTCTACTTTTCTATTCCAATCCTTTGCCTTTTATTTCTTTCTGCTAAAGATTTCTCTTTGTGCACTTTGTTCTCTTCTGCTGCCATGCCCATCTGCATCCTTGAGTTGTCCAATGTCATGTACCTATATTTCTTTCTTTCAAGTACCATTAGATACATTGAACTTATAGTGTGTATTTTCTTTAGAAGAGGTGTATAGGAATAAAAATGTACCTGGAGCTCAAAATTGATAGGTACTACTCTTTATCTTGTATGTGACAAGAAAAGAGGATGGAGATGGAAGCAGAAGATGAAACGAGATGAAACTGGAGATGTAGATGATGCAGAGCGTGAAAGAAGATAAAAAGGTAATGATGGGTTCACTTTTACTCCTCTACTCTTATTATTTAGAACATGCAATATTCTCTTTTCCATGTATATGATGTTGTTACTTAGTCACATCCCATGGCTTGTGTGGGAAAACTTGTGATCTCTTATGAATAAAGCATTAAGTTGAAATAATGTGTTGACTATCTCTTTCTGCATTTAGCTTTTCCTTGATTGTACAATGATGTAAGCTACTCAATATCTCAATCAAATGAGTTAATATAAGAGATAAACTTAAAAGTAAAACTTGTAACTTTTAATAAGCAACCTTTGAATTAGATGTGCCTCCTTGTATGTTTTTTTACTGCATTAAGCATATGCTCTTCTCTTTGACTCCTTCATACTATCTTCATTTAGACATTATTGTCACTGTTTGTTTGGTGGTATTTTCTTGATTAAAGTAGTAGGAAAGGAGTAACTTGTAACATTTTTATGATAGCATAGATGGATGCAATGTCATTAATCACAAACAACTTTATTGAATATAGAGTAATAAATCTGATGAGCACAATCATAATAATAGTGAAGTTGATTATTTGAAAACTACAAATATGTTTGCTATTCCAAAACCAAACACGTCACTTATTCTACTATTTAGTGTCTTCATCAAGACAACGCAGCTATCATTTGGGGCATGTGTTCTTTTGCTGAGGATATTTGTGAAATTGCAGACTATGTGATGTTTTATTTTTTGTAAAAGTACACATAACTGTAGTTTTCACGTAATCTTTTAAATAAATCAGCAGTAACGATATAATGTGATATAAATTCCCCTAGATTAGGTATACTTCACCAATGCTACCCATCATAACAAATTTTTGAGTTGCCCATTTCTGCACAAGTGTAGAAATTTTCAACAATAGAATCCCCCATTTGGTAGGACAATCCACAACAACTCAATTCAGGGTTAAGTACTTTCCTTGATAAGCTATAAATTACACTACCAATCCCTTGACATATCAAATTACTCACACTTCTCTTGAATCCATAGCAGTACATTTCCCAAAAATTGTTGTGACCTTGATATTTAACTCATGCATTACCTCAAGAGGCATTACATTACATTAAGCTCCAGAATCAAACATGCAGTCATGTACCATCCTATCTTTAATAATTAAAGTGGTAAAAAATGGATCAACATCCAACTGATATTCAAATGGAGAAGTTCCCAAATATACCTCAGATGATTCACCCAGTTCCTCTCATTCTTGTGGTATTTCTGATTCTGCAATAATAGGAGGAACCTCTAAATTTTTCACACTTTTTCTGTGAGTAATATTTTCTTCCTTAAATACCAAATATTTGAATGCCCTTTTCCTATGCTCAGGGATCTTGAGTAATTCAACATTGGGAAAAGTGACTTTGATCTGGCTTAAGTTTTGGGCTTTGTCTGAAGGAATATATTTGGGTAGGGAAGTATCAGGAGAAAGATTCAAAAGTTCTTTTGATAGTATAGGAGTTTTCAGAGTCTAGGCATGGGTAGGATCACAGCGTTTATTTGGGGTAGCTAGGCCTTTACTAGATGTATCTTTCCTAGGGGCTTCCCTCGGGATATTGGTAAGAACTTGAACTTTTGGCTTGGTTTGTGGCCCTCCCCCTTTGACAACCTTACTTCTGGTGTTATATTATTTCTCCTAAGCAACTACTGCATTCATCAACAGTTTCCTATCCTATGTCAAGTGAAATTTGTCATCGATATTTACAAATATGGATGGAAGAAGTTCTTTCTTCACTAGGGATCCTACTAGAAAGTTATTTACAAAACTGGGAAAATAATATTTAGAACGAAAAAAGGTCTGGAAATTTGTTGGAAATCAAGAATCAAAAAAAGGAGATATCAGTTCTAAAAGGAGATCAATATGTGGTTTAAGATTACCATACTTCTTCTAGTGATTCTGAACTAATTAATCTTTATATAAATTTTAGTTCTCCAACTAGAGAGGGGCCATAATTTGTGTCTGAAAAGAGTGCCTCTCAATTTTCCTCTTTTTTTTTAGGTTGATAGGGTTCTCCACGAAGCAGAGTCAATAGAGAATATCTACTTTGAGAGTTATACTCCTATGCCCTAGAGACCCCTCATTCCCTATCATCCTAATTCTCTTGTAAATTCACCACCTCAAGGCAATACGGCTCAACCTCCACCTATACCTCCTTCTGTCATCAACACTTTTAGACCTATAGATTTTAGAGGTATGGATGGATATCCTAATATGATGCCACAAGATGTCAGAAATAGGTTGCCAAAGTTTCAAGGGAATAATGCCATCATTGGTGACCAACATTTAAACTCTTTTTCAACATGATGGAAGATTTTGAAATTGAGTTTGAAGACGTGTATGTAAAGATATTTATTCATACTCTTGAGGAGGATGCACGTGACTGGTACAAGGTTTTACCAGATAATTCAATAAATTCATGGACCGAGATCAAAAATACATTTAGATTACAATATGGGGATAAGACAGATCCCAGGTTCCTTTTATATGAATTTGAAAATATAAAGAAAAATCCAAATGAATTTTTCCATGATTTCAATACTTAGTTCAATAAACAATTGAATAGGATACCTATAATCCTAAGGCCAAGTGATGAGTCCTGTTTCATAAAATATTTTGATGCTTTTCATAAAAAGGTTGCTTATTACTTAAGAGATAAGAACCCGGGAACATTAAGGCCAGTTTTCACTATGTCCTTACAAATAGAGAATAATATCAAAGCAGTTGGAAAGCCTCAGTCAGGAAAGGTGGTGGATATGGAAGAGGGTGTAAAGATGATGTTATCCTATGAATTGGCCAGAGCAAAAAAAGGGATAGGACAAAGTTCCTAGGGTCGGCACAAGCCACATGGTCATGAGAGATTTGGAAATCATCCCAGAGGGAAAGGGACCGTGGGATTTGGAAATAAACATCCTCAATTTAAGGAAAATAAATTGGTTCCTGATACTTTGACTGCAAGATTTGCTACTGTGGAGGAGGCCAATGTTATTGAGTGGTGTGATAGGTGTTTATTACCACACTCCCCATGTGATGTAGATTAGGAAGTTTAGGAAACTAATGATGATGAGACATATGATGATCTGTGCATGATGGAGAGCCTTGTGAACACACAGTAGGGGGAAACCTCAACTGAATTGATAAGTGTCAGAACTACTAAATATTTCTGGGATTGTGTCCACCACGTATTACCTCTTCCTCATATTAATATTTTTGAATTTCATTTGGTGCAATAATTTGATCTTCCTAATCATGATTTTGAATACTTAAGCTCCTTAATGATTAAAACATATGATGGAGGGATCCCTTCCAAATAGGATAGACAAGTGTTGATGAATGCAGTAGTTTCTCAGGAGAAAGAATATAACACCATAAGTAAGGTTGTCAAAGGGGGAGGGCAACAAACTAAGCCAAAAGTTCCAGTTCTTACCAATATCTCGAAGGAAACCCCTAAGAAATATACATTTGGTAAAGGCATAATTACCCCAAATAAAACTTGTGCTCCTGCCCATGCCCAGATTCTAAAGACTCCCATATTATCAGATGAAGTTATGAATCTCCCTCCTAATAATACACTACCCAAATATATTCCTTATACCATAGCCCAAATCATGAGTAAGATCAAGGTTAATGTTCCCATTGTTGAAGTACTTAGAATCCCTAATCATATGAAAAGGGCATTCTAATATTTGGGATTTAAGGAGGAAAATATTACTCAGGAAAAAAGTGTCAATAAGATAGAGGTTTCTCACATTATTGGAGAATAAGAAATACCACAGGTATTGGAGGAACCAAGAGAATCACCTGAGGTGTATTTGGAAACTTATTTTTACGAATCTTAACTTAATGTGGATCCATTTTTTACCACTTTGATTATTAAAGATATGCTGGTACATAACTGCATGTTTGATTCTGGAGCCTCATGTAATGTAATGCCTCTTGAGGTAATAAATGAGTTAAATATCAAGGTAACATCAACTTTTGGGAAATGTACTGCCATGGATTCAAGAGAAGTGCCAGTAATTGGATATGTCAAGGCATTAGTAGTGTAATTAGCAGCTTATCTAGGAAGGTGCTTAACCTTGAATGTTGTTATTGTGGATTATTCTGCCAAATGGGGGATGTTATTATCCAGAAAATGGGTAGGTAGTATGGGTGGAAGTGTGCAAATAGACATGTCTTATGAAACCATAACAATTAAGGGCAGCCTTGTGAAGTTATATGGTGAGAAGAAAATGTTACATCTCATTGAGGACCCTAATAATAGTTTCTATGAAGTATTGTTTGCAGACATCGATGTCGACAACTTTATGGGTTTTGCTGATTTTAAGGAGCATAAAATTGATGAGTACAAGCATCCGGAGAAGATTGGTTCTCTCTGAAATCTGATGTTTTATGAGGTTTTTTCTAAATCTGGTAAAGGCACAAAAGATAAACCTCAAAAATATGGCTAGGTAACAACTTGGATAGAGAAGAAAAAAAACATATGTCTAGTTGTTTAAAATGTATCAAGACTTCTTGGCTTGGTTGTACATAGAATGGCAGACACTTGAAACATTTCCTTGACTGATTTCTCAAAATCAAGGCATGCATAATTGTATAGTGTATAGTGTTTATTTTTCTATTTTCACGTTTTTCTGTTTCGGTTTGTTCAAGTTCTTGGTGACTAGTTCTTGTTGGTTTCTCGGTTCTGATCTTGGGAGTATTGGAAATTGTTTTTTTGCTTTTAAAGCTTGTTCTTGACTCCATTTCCCGATGCATTTTTGGCACATGGTTTGTTATGTTGTTCTTGTGGCACTCATAGGGAGTGCCCATCCACGAGTCAGAGCTGATGTTGGTGCTCAATTTAATCTCCCCCTATTTGGATTTAATCTCGCCTTGTTTGATATGAATTTCTCACTCTACCTGGTTTTGAAGTATTTTTTGTCTCCCTGTATGGATGTATAAACACTTTCTCCTTCACTTAGATGTCGTTGTCAGTATTTTCTGTGGGTCGTGCATCATATTAAATCTTGGTTTTATTCACAGTCTTCTCTTCGCGAGGAAAAATTTGTAATTTGGGAGTGAATATTGGGATTTCCCCTTCCTTTTATTTTTCCATGGTCATATTCTCCCTGTCAAATTTTATCTCAATTCCCGTGGATACTTGGTATTTTCTGATTGGATGCGACATGGTGGGTCTATTTTTTGAACTTGTCACTTTTTTGTTACATTTGTAAAAAATGACCAATTGGTCCCGTGGCTTTGATGAATTCTAATTGGCTACTCAACGATATGAAGCGATGAAGAAATTTCTTACTTTGGCCCTGAAGATGTACACGTGTAATAAGAAAAGCTATTATGGGAAGGCAGGCTCTTTTTGTGTTTTGAGGCATTATGGTGAAAGGAATGAAAATATAAAAGGACACATGGTGGTTTGAAAATTCAAAGGTGGAGAGGCAAATTGTGGGAGATTTTTGAAGATTTTGGCCTTTTTTTGAAAATGAAGTAAAGTTATAAAATGATAAGTGACTCTGCAGGGGACCAATTAATGTCACCTATTTGAGTCAGCATTGAAAAGTCAAAGCGAGCAGGCATGTTGCCAAAGCAATTTAGAGTTTTTAATTTTTGTTTTGAAATGAAATAAAAGTATAAAAGTGAGCCTCGACTCTGCTGGGGCCCACATAAAAAGTTTTAAAGTGGAGAGGCAGGTCACCAGGGCATTTTGAGATTCTCATATTTTCTTTGAAAAAGAATAAAAGTTATAAAGTAAGCCACAGTCCTGTCGACACCCAGGAAAGGCACGTGTAAAGCCTATATCAAAAGTGGATGGGCAGGCCAAATTGTCAAAAAATACACAATTTCTTTAAGTGATATAAAATGCAAAAGGACCCCAGGCCTGCCTCAAACTAAGATCTTTCCCACTTGGAGGGCCCGTGCCTGTTTCATTACCTGCCCCTAAAATTTACTTTTGAAAGAGCGCCAAGGAGACACGTGGAGGTTTCTGATGGCTCTGCCAACACTCAAACATTTTCACGAGTGGTGCAAATTTATTATACCATAGACATGTAGAGATCCTGTGCTAGTTTGAGGTCCCACCTCTGGGTCTTACCTTTGGAGTTGTGCCAAGGAGACACGTGGAGGTTTCTGCTAGATCTTCCCATACTTAGACTTTTCTAGTGTCCAGTGAAACTTTTTCTAACCCTAAACATGTGGAAGGCCTGCACTTGTTTGGGAGTCCTTCTTTTGAGCTTCATACAAAAAAGTGCTGAAGAGACACGTGGAAGATTATACTGCCTCTTCCCATAATTATACTTTTCAACAACCGAGGAAAATTTCTCAGACCCTAGGCACATGGCACCTTCTGCTAGTTCTTAAACATTTTCAACAATTTTTCTGAGCCGAGACACATGGAGAGCCTACGCTTTTGGTCACGATATAAAAAGTGTGCCGAAGAGACACGTGGAGGCTTTGGCTAGCTCCTCTTTATACAAAGAATTTTTCAATGGCAGAGGTAACTTTCTTGGTCCCAAGGCACATGGAGAGTCTGCGCTCATTTGAGGTCTGTTGTACACTCAAAATTCCCCCTGCTCTGAAGAAGGTGAACTTTTGAAATTTCGAGTTTAAGTGTCTATTTTTTCAAGTTGGTAGTAGGAGAAAAGTCATGAAATTGAAAAATCTATGTTTTGGGTCATTTTGTATGTATTTCGGGCCTGTCAGACATTTTTGTCCCACCTGTCCCAAGTTCAAAAGTGCGCTCTGTTCCCCGATCGGCCGAAATCCCCAAAGTTGTTCCATTTTCGGGCCTGTCAGAAATTTTTGTCCCGCCTGTCCCAAGTTCAAAAGTGCGCTCTATTCCCCGATCGGCCGAAATCCCCGAAGTTGTTCCATTTTCGGGCCTGTCGGAACTTTTCGTCCCAACTGTCCCAAGTTCAAAAATGCGCTTTGTTCCCAGATCGGCTGAAATCCCCGAACCACGTACTTCGCTCTTTCATGTTCCAAGTGTCGAAAACTTTCCGTGAGAGCTATTCCATTTTCACCCGAACCACCCAAGTCACGTACTTCAGAACTTTTTGTCCCAAATGTCCCAAGTCAGATTGTGCATGCTGTTCCATTTTCGGCTGATTCACCCAAACAGCGTCCTTCGCGCATTTTCATCTCAGATGTCCCAAAATGCATTTGTGCGTCTTCTCCTTGCTTCGCCCGAATCTGCCAAGCCACGTGTTTCACGCATTCACGTCTCACATGTCCCAAATGAACCAAATGCCATCCATACTTAGTTTTTCCCGCTCTACCCGAATATGCTGTTTTTCAAACTAAATATGAATTTAAGTTACGGCTCTGATACTATCAATCTGAAGACCAAATTCCAAGGATAGTGGGCAGAAGGATGAAGTTTTCAAGACACTGGTCATCTCTGTTTTCAAAGACATACGCTGTCATCTTTAGAATGAGACTTCTGAGACATAGCTGAGGCGTTAAAAGAATTTCAGGTAGTGGATTCTAAAGTCAGTGGGTCCCTCCAAGTGACTGGCCACCTTTCTTCTTCTCCTCATTCTTTTCTCTTCTTCCATTTCTTTTGCCATTTTCTTTGTAATGGGTTGAGGTACTGCGATAGGCGGTCTTTAACTGTTCTTGGTTAAAGAAACGGTTACGAAGAGTAACTGATTTGTAAGTTATATAATGGCCTTCTTCACGCCATTCAAAAAGGAGGAAGAACTTGGCATATTTTCTAAAAAAGTGTAAATAGATTACAAAGAAATCAATACAGAAGGACTTTTCCATTCTTTGTCTATCTGATCTCTGTTATTCCTAAGCTTTCGTTTATTTTCTTTGTGAAGATCATTTGTCTCAAGTTCGTTAGTCTTACCGATTGCATACTCTTCAACTTTGCAAGCTCGGTGATCTTGTATAACCAAGAAGGAACTTTGTGTCCTTGATTAATGAATCTATGTTAAGAAACTTTGTGTTCTAAGCAGATGTTATTTACAGAACTTTGTGTCTTTAAATTCCATCTTATTTATTCAATACAAATGATCTTGTTTCAATTCACCGTGACTTTCGCATACATAAAGAATTACTCTAATATCTATAATTCTGCATGTTGCCTTTCTGCTCTTTCCCGTACTCTCATTTCCTCAGTCCTTTTGTAATTGATGATCTTCATAGAAAACACTTTCATGATATCCAAGTTTAACCAACAAATCATGCCTTGTACATTTGTAAATAAGTTCGTTTCTGAATAAGGGAACCTCTCCCATTAAAGAGGAGGGACTTCTTGTCCCCTGACTGTTGCTCTTCTTAAAAGTCCTATCTGACGACCTACAAGGTCCTACCTCTAGACTTCATCTTTGAAGTTATGATGAGTAGATAGGTTCAAGCTTCCACTGGCTCCTCTTTACACTTGTCTGACTCAGAGTCGCAACGCATATATGTGGTATAATTCATGCGAGGAAACTCATTTATGAAAGGCATGAATACATATATTTATTCCATAAGGTGTATTCTTGAGGGTGAAAAGGATTTCTTGTCAGATCAAGCCATATGGAGCCACCTGAGAATTATTTAAAAGAGGATTTCTTGCATGAAAAAATAAAATAATGATTAAGAAGACTGTCAAAAGTTATGGTATGGCATCCCAATCATAGTTGAGGGACTGAGAAACGTGATGAGTTCATGATTTATCCACTTGGCAGCTTTTGGGTGTAAATTTGTTAAACATCACTTTCTGGAAAAAACTTAAACAAGAAAATTATTCCTCAAATATTATTCTTTTGGGGGGAAAATTTGGGATGAGTGAGCAAGTGAAATTATATAAATGGAATGAGAATAATCTTGCATAAGGGGGGTTAATTTTTCTAAGAAAGTTTGAGAAAAACCATTTTCCCAAGAGACCATATAAGAAACCTATTGATTTTCCTGTGTTTTAGATTTAATCACGTCAAGATGGTTGCAAGTGTACAACCATTGACAAGCTTTGAGATTTTGAAAGAAACTCTACTTTGTTGATGAATCTTATGAACCTTGAAATGAATTTGTGTTGATCATGAGCATAATTATGTCTTCTCTTATTTCAGAATGTTTACAAATATTTTTTCTTGTTCTTGTTGCAATCTTATGTTGATATCCCTTTGAATCAGAGAAGATCTTAACCCTGTGGTAGTATTCTTGCATTTGCAATTTCATTTTGAGAAGAGCTTTCATCCTGTAATGAAATAAACAATTTAAAATCAATTTACTTCCACTAGGTTGAAAAAGATTGTTTGTAATTCTATGAGTGTATCTTATGCGTGATGAATCAAGGAATTTTAACATTTAATTGAGTCTTTATCATGAGCCTTTATGTTGAATTATTGAAGAGTGTATGAAACCGTGCATCTCTAAGCCTCCATTGATACACACTTTCTACTTAAAGGAATATTTGTGTGACTTTGAAGCATTTTGTCTATGATTTTCCCAATATTTGTAAAGGTTCTCAAAGATTTGGTATAATAAACTTTATCCTTTTTAACTTCCCACCAAAAAATTCTAAAACGATGAATCCTACATGAACTACCACTATTTGTACTGTGTATCAACAAATATTTAACAAATTCCACTACCAAAATATACAGAGACAATTAGGATTCAATTATTTTCTTTAGCAACCCGAACCTTGTCCAGGAAACATCTCCAATCTCTAGTGTGACAAATTGTGAGATTATCAAGGTTTTCATGAAAATTGTGCAAAGAAGGATCTCTTGATATCCTTAACCAACACGGGTTACAGAATGGGTCCTCTCACCCTGGTTGACGGCACAACCTAAAGTAGTGAGGGTAAATCAAACCATTAGTAAGGTGCTATCCATTTCTCCAATGCTTGAGTAACAAAGAGTCGGTTGAATCCCCTCCTCGGCTACAAAAAGACTTATATCATGATTTTTCTGTCTCTAAGCATCCTACCAGTTTCATGATGCTACTCACTCCTCATAGGAGAATCAATTTGGATACCAACACCAAGTGGCACCGTTACCAGGGATTAGTATCCTGGCTCAAGGAGATGTTACCGCTTAAAACAGAGGATAAATTCTTGCCTCTATTATGAGAGGGAAAAGATCGATCGTCCACACTAGCCTTTGGATATTTGCAAGTTGAAACTTGAGTATATTTACAAATTGTGAAGGGTTGGCCATATCCAATGGTTTTTGAGATCTCAGAATGCAATTTCTCAAGGGTTTGAATAGAGCAGGCCAAATATCCCGTTCCACCACAGTCCTAACTAATGTGATGGAATGTCCGTTTAAAGCATCAAACAACCAAATGCTTTCCTTAAGGATATTTTAAGGAGAGGATGAATCTTGAACCACCATTTTATGACTCGAAAGTGTTGAGGAAGAGAGGATCTGCAGAGGAAGACCACCAAGTTTTCCCTAACCAAGCTTCAAAAATTTGACAATACCTATGCCAACAGACCGAACAAGAGTTCAACTGGGATTAGGGATCAAGGAGGAGGAGAGAATATCATTGATGCCATTTTATGTAGGATTAGCATGAGGATTCGACCATATTCACTAAGGGTTTTATGATATTCACTTATCCATGTTTAATTATTTTACTTGAATTTCTTATGGGTGATTGGAATACCCATTTTCTATTCACTGTATATCTTAGATGGTAGTTGTAATTACTTTGAATTTTTTTCCTATAATAATGATTAAGAACTATTGGTTTTCATATTCTATTGTTCTTGCTTTATGCAAAATATTTCTAAACATCAATTATAACTCTTCAACAAATGGAATGAAGAATAAAATTTAATGCTACATCTTATAATTTTATTTCTTATAAAATTGGGTATATGTACGATAGAATTTCTGTCATGAATCTAACAACGCATGGGTTTTACCATAAATATAGCTAAGAATAATGTAATGCATATGTAACCCTCTACACAATTTCTCATACATAAGAGATGTGTTCAAGCGACTCTATCTTCATTATGGTTTTCGCATCAATATTTATCTAGCTTAGTTTTTTTTCAATAAACGTTCCAATAAAATTTACTATTTTATGTAAAATAAAATGTTACTAATTAAGGAGGTGAATTTTAAAACTACAATTTTAACTTTGCCTGGTATGACTATGTATTTTTTTTTACATTTATATTGAGTATTAGGATGTGGTTTCATTCATCAATCCATTCAAATGAAACCACATATTATATGTATTATGATTAAATATCTAAAATAATAACAATTATAATATTTTATTGGATGCTTGATATTGTTTCCCAATTGTATTTATTTAAATTACTAGATAGAAAATTAATGTATTTACATCAATTATTTGAGCATATAAACCACACAATTAATATAATACTATCTATTATTTTAATACCTATATTAATTATACAAAATTATAAGATTATAGTCAAGAAATGAATGCAAAATATATCCATTTTACTCAACACTAACTAAGATAAAATATTAAATATTGTAGTGCCCCGCTAAGTTCACTCATTTTCATGGCAATTGACTATATGTTATATTATAGATGACATCATGATAGTTTAATTGAATTACTATGATTGTCTTGTATATTATCTCTTGTTGAGTTGTCTATAGAAGGATGACATATGGGGCTCGAAAATATAACTTACCACCCTTCTCGTGTTGACTTGTTGATATCGTGATATGGGTATTTTTGTTCTATGATCTACATGAGTTATATTTTGGTGAATGTTTATCGATATTAATTTTTTGAATATATTTATATTAAGTTATCATTCCTTTTAGGAATATGATAACCTATCTTGATAGGACCCGCATGAGAGACATGGTGCCAATATGGATTCCATTATTGCATGATTTGTTGTTGTTGATATGGATGTGATAGAAATAATATTTAAATGGATTATGTTTCATATGTTATGGAAGTATATAATTTTAGTTGTTATATTAGTATGGATGTTTAATTTATGTTTTAACTAAAAACATTATTTGATCTATTGGAAGGCATGATGATGTGTGAATCAAGTGTGCATGATACAACTTCACCATGGGAGATCATGAGAGTCAGAGATGCACATCTAATTTGCACAAGTGACTGATTGGGCCGAAATCCCCACTTTTCTTGATTTTCATTGGCCTTGTGTTTGTGTGGTGAATATTTTTGACACCCTTAATGGTTCACCCTTAACCCTCTTTTTTTTTCAAACCCTTGTTGTAAGTTCATTTCTTGGCCTAATTGTTTCCACTGATGTTAGGGATGATTAATTATTTCTAATCATCTCCTTAGAGGTGTGGGATTACTTAAACATGATTTGGGTTGGCCCCACCACCTTTCCATTTGTGCCACTTTTTCCGAACCCAAATTTCAAATAAAAGTGGAAATTGTAGCTGTTGTTGTTTTGTGTTGCGGAGTCAATTTAAACAAAATCGAGCCCTTAGACCCTACATATGAGTAGGAGGGTAATTTTCAAGGCTCAAATCAGATTTTCCCTCCTATTTGATCCCCTCTTGTCAACATCATTACTAAGGATATTTATTTGTGATCCACCTTGAAGTGGATGAAATTTAGTTTTAATTTTATTATGGATTTTGGGGGATTATCCTCCTCTATCACTTTTTTATTTTGTTGGATAAGGACTTATGGGAGTATTATTGATATATGGAAGAGGGTCACACATGTCACCCTCTCGTTGGTGAGAATAGCTGGGAGACTTCTCTTCTTATACGTCAATTTAGATGCTTGAGGAATTTCTGGCATCTTTTTAACATGATTATTTTGGAGGATATCTTAAAGAGGAGATAGATGATTTTAAGGCTTAATTTTAAATTTGGAGTTGGATTTTATTACTTATGAGGTAAGTCTCAAAAATATATATTTTTGATCAATAATTGGATCTTTGTTTTGTGTTCTTGACGGTGGTTCATATTTGGGTTGGATATGCAAAACAAAAGGTGTTTGATCAATGTTGTTTTCTTAGTTTCTTCTCATATTTTATTTTGTTATGTGGTGATAGAGAAATTTTTTTGGAGGTAGGAAAATATTTTGTGAATTTTGGTTATTTGGTAGTGTTAATACTCATTCAATTAAATGGAAATATTAATTTCAAGGATCTCTTCTCTCCTCTCATTTCTTCTTGAGAAGTGTTGAGTCTTGTCAAATGTATGGTAATGGTTTGGAATTTTATTTATTGGATATATGTTTGATTTTATGTTATCCCTCACTCACCTTGTTCATTTTGAATGCATGCTTCCTCTCTTTCTCATGGGCTTGGAGAGATTCTAGCATTTCATCCTTTAAGGGAAGTGCCATGTAATGATGCATATTGGTTTGGTAGACAACCAACAATAATTCATTGTGTCTTTGGAGATTTGGAAAATGAAATTGGGATTACATTCTCATTTATTTATTTGGACGGATTGTATCAAAAATTTGACATGTTGTTCCTTATTTAGAGAATTGTTTTCCTCTTGAATTTTAAGTTACGTTTTTCATAAATTGTAAAAAATAAAATTAAATAATATCTAAAATCCTCTTTAATATTCCTAATACATGTTGGAAATAATTCATGTGTATTATCTCTTATCTTACTATGTTTTTTCATTGGAAAATTATGGTTGATATCCTATTATCATTCACATTTTGAAAATGAACAAATTTATTTTATATTTGGAGTTACCATGGTAGAAGTTAGTAGAAAATCAATTGATATCAATGTTGGAAGTATAAATCTTATTAAAATTTTATGACATAGTCAAGTATTACTTGGGTTACATGTTATTCTTATGTTGAGAGGAGACAACATGGTATTTGGGAAATAGTGTTGTTTTATAACTTTATTAATCTAGGTTTATTTGGCATTAGAATGCAAACAGATTTCCTTCTAAGATTAAATTAAATTTTCAGCTCTTACAATTATGTTTTCGATTGGATTGACTTGGAAATTAAGGAATTAGTTAATTATTTTTTCTTGAGCAATTCGACCCACTTGAATAGAAGTTGTTAAATTGTATGTTAAATAAAGAAGCTCGATATCTTGTGCAACTAGAATACCTTTATGTGTGTGTGTGTGTGTGTGTGTGTGTGTGTGTGTGTGTGTGTGTGTGTGTGTGTGTGTGTGTGTGTGTGTGTGTTTTGTATCTCTAGACCCGGTCTCTCCTTACTTAAACCATTGTGGGTACTAGTCACAAAATTTGTAGGTATTTTTTTAGCGCTGAAATTTATGTCATGGATACCTTGCATAATATCATTCATTTGTTTCTAATGAGGGAAGAAAGGGAAAAATCTACCTGCTTCATAAGTATGTAGATAGGTGTACATACAAGTTCATACAAATGTAATTCTATATAAGTTAAAATTTCAATAATTCTATCTTGGTACAGTCATGTAACTAATTACTTTAATTCTCATGTAAGTTTTCAATATAATTGTTTTTTATTCACTCATTTTCCTCCTCAATTTTAAGGAAATTTTAAAATAAAAATGATATATTGACAAACCTATGGATATAGTATTGGGAAATATTAAATGGATTCATTTCTTTATGGTATATAGATTTGAATTATCTTGTTTTTATCTTAACCATAAGACTCGTAATAGTTTTTTACCAAATACACACACTATCAAAATACAAGGGCTGGATAACCCCAAACTGGGATTACTTGTGTATAATTTTACAAACAAAAATATATATATAGTAAAATTAAAATACATATTTTTATAAAAGAAAAAACAGAACAAATTGGAGATTTGTGTGGGTGGGCCAACTCAACCTCCCCTCTCCTCAATTTTTGTCAACGGCTAATGAGTTGGGCAGCTCAAACGTTGTAAAAAAACATCTCCCTCCTTCTAGTGCCAACTCTACATCTCTACGGTACTTAGGTTCTTGTACAAAAAAACCAACTATTGACTCCACGTCAAAGTCTGGACTGGTCTGATAGGTTGCCTAGTAAAGCCTCGTTTAGAAAATCAAAATGCATGTTTCAAAATAGAACAAAAAAATATACTACATCCACAGTGACATGAATTTCCTCCACATGTATAGGATCTACTTTGATACTAGATATTGTAATACCCACATGTTACACATATGAACACAACAGTACAAATATCAGAATAATTTTTTTTAACTTACATTGTATTTCATATGAAACTACAGGGGATTACTTATGACAACGCACAACACATGATCTATTTGCATGAAAAATAATCCACATAGGAAACATGAAAACATGTGACGCACAAGAAGGCCACGTATTTTTAACTAATCCACTTGCCCACACATTTTCTCACTAAACACACTACTTACCTAGTTATTTTATTAAAATGGTTTTGTTTTCTGGTTAGACAATACATTTCCCTCCCCTTGTAAGAGCATCTTCCTCAATGCAACATAACACCAAAGGTTATAAAAAGAGATAAGTAATGAAGGAAGGAAATTATTACAAGTTTTATCTAGGGATAAGAACTCTTGCTTTAGAACACGACCATAGGGAAGTCAACAAAGTATAACAATTTCATAACCTCATAATGTTCTATGAAGATTGGTAGTTATTTATATTTTAATTTACTACTTAGTATTTTTCCTTTTCAACATTTCTAAATATCAAGCTCATAACATTACATTGTTTATAATTTTAATTGTTATATTCGTGGGTGCCCAAGAGTAGCTGACATCAAGATGACACAAAAAACCCAACACAACACAAACGACCCAAGAGACATCTTGATACATACTTTCCTAAATGTATCACATCACAAGGATTTTAATTCAACCATGAAAAGACAATAAGTAGTCCACAAAATGAATAATTTCAAACAATTATGTCATAGGCATAAATCCAACACACACATGTGACTAACAAAAATTCAATCTTGATGTTGATACAAATAAATTTGGTATAACATGACCCAAATACCATGACTATACTGAATCAATGCCAAGTCAATATCCAATAAAATATGGCCTTGGGCACATAAGGTCTAAACACCTCTAACCTAGGTGACATAATAAATTGTGGTCTAACAACTAGATAGTTATCTATAACTCCTTGGGGTGTTCCCCCATACAACGAAGTGAATCCATAGGTTTAACCAATCCATGGTGAATCCCATGATCCTAATCCAACACATTACAACATTAAAACCAACATAACAATCCATTTCAAATGCTAAGTTGAAACAATCCCAAGCCTTACGCTATCATACTAAACCTTTAAACATGAAAAGAAAATTTAAAACTAAATAAATGAAATGGCCAAATAGCCATACTTAGTGCTAAAATTTGCATGTTAGTGCAACGACCAAATAAAATGTCTGAAATATAAGAAAAAATCAATCAAGAAAAAATTTTCTTCTAAAAATAAAAAAAGAATTTTTTTAATTTATGAATAAAGTACGTATATAGAAATAGCACATCACAATAACTATGTGGCCTTAAATGGCCACCAAAAGGGTACTCAAAAAGTTTCTCACACTCGGACATCAATCCTCAGCTCATAAAATAACATATCAAATAACAAAAATGTCATCATCTCTGTGTGAATCAACCCTTCACTGCTTCCATAAGGATCAAGATATTCATAACTACACTTAGGTTGAAACCATACAATAACTATATACGGAGAGAGAAAGGAGTATAGGTAATCATCTATTGATCCTAAGGTGTCAATGAAACACAATATGCATGACATCCGTTGATCAAGTGCTATACATACTGAACAAAAAAAAGTGGGGTTTTAGCCTATGTAAGACTCCACTTCCTATCTCATACTTAGCTCGAGCGACTAGTTAACGGTACACATTTTTTCAGTCCAAACATACACCTTTTACTGATTTCCCTTAGGTTTGGTTAGTGTAAGGTTCACAACATAACACATAACTACATCACTAACGCAATAATGATCTACGCACATTAACCATAGCATCTTACACATGGTATATATATAGGGTATATCATAATATTTACATTTACATGTTACAATACATCATGTTACCACATATTACACTAAAAGTGCAAGTACTGCACAATAGGGGTCATACGATCACCATATGCCCCTAATCCAAGACATTAACCATCACATATTACATGAATTATAAGTATGATTAAGACATTGTTTAACATTAAAGATTACAACCAATTGCAATACAACATGCTGACACACACGACTCATCACAACATACTGGCAACATCACGATAAAATCTAATTCACTATAAACCAATTTTGTCATGCAATACATAATAACACCTACATATCACCAAATAACAACACAGTATAATACTCCGCAATCCACCATAACATTCTTTTAACACGTAACAAGGTGGAACATCACACTTGAAATCTTCATAGAATCCACAAAAGAGAGAGTAAATAATCTCATCGCAAGCACAACAACAGGATGATAAATACACACTAAGTGATATGCACAACATGTGCATTCATAATATAAAAAAAACCATTGGTCACATAAAAACATCTATCACATCAATCTCCCCGTCTCCACCACCACAATGTAAAATCATCACAACTCCAATTTTTCACATAGGTTCGAGAGTATGACCCTCTGATCTGATACCAAATGTAATGCCCACATTTTACACACATGAATAAAATAGTAAAAAATATTGGAATAATTTATTTTTAACTCACATTGTAGTTCACACAACACTATAGGGGATCACTTATGACAACGCACAACACATGATATTCTTGCACGAAAACAAACCCACATAGGAAACCTCAAAACATGTGATGCACATCAAGGAACTTTTTGTTTCAAATGACAAGATATGAGATAACGATTCAGCTACATTATGTAACCCGTATCAGAAATATCCATGACAATACTTTCCCATTTTACATATTTATTACATTCATATTTTTTTATTGACCTTATTTTCTGTGAAATTATTTATCAATTATTTTATAACTAGATTGCATTATCTTTACTTTATTTAACATTTCACTTGTAGTAATCCCATCTATTCTTTCTTGTTTCCCTCATCACACCAAAATGTTGCAACCTATTTTGTGGTATGAAAATATGTACATACATGATCCTTTTAGTGTTTGTTTCATGGATTCATTTCTAAGTTGCATGTTTGATTGGATTTTCCATTTATCTTAGTTGCAACAAGGGAGGTTATCATGAACAAAAGGAAGTTTATTGATTTAAGAGTAGATAGATTACACATTTTTTTCATATTAGAAATTAGTTTCTAAGGTCATTATATTGTGTATTACATTATGACAACTAACCATGTATCTCATCTACTTCACTTAATTGCTTAGTCATCAATGTACTAATGGGTATGATTTCACACTCCACGAGGGTTGGATTCCTGAACAATTAAGTATTAGATGTGTGTTATAAGGAGATATTTAATTATAAATTTTACATACATTACTAAGGTCGCAACTAGAGTTATTTTATACCATTATCTCAAAAATCCTCTTGTAACTCTATATGCATTCGATACATCTTGTCAAGCTGACACTGTTGTTTAAGAGGGGTTAAAGGGATTCACACTAGTATTCTCACATGTAGGTATCTAAAACATAGGAACCACTTGAATAAATTTCATTTATCTATAAATTATTTCACTTAATTTGATTTAATTAGTGTGTTGAAATTGTTGAGAAACCCATTGGTTAATAAGGACATTTGCATGCTCGTGAGCCTACTAGCTCTCATCCGAGGAAATTTACTTAAAAACATAATCACCCAATTTCACAACTTACATTCATTACAAATTAGGAAAAGTGGAGAACAAGAGGGAATACTCCTTCGTTTAGAGGATTATAGTTCACCTTAGGGATCATACATCAGGAATTTAATCCATCGACCCAAGAGATGGTTTATACACATTATATGAATGGTCTAAATATCACCTTTCTCCAATTATATCATCTTATGGTTACATTTTCACCAACTAATTGTAAGTAAATAATTTTATAAGTATCAAAATAAACCCTTAGTATTGCACCAATAATCCCAATGATAAAGGAAATTGAGCACCAAGATCAATTATTATCCCAACTCGTAAGGGTGACTTTTAAGGTTAGTTGGTGGTCTTCACCACTCAACATGTATGTAGGTCCAAGAGGATTTTTCACAAAGACTAATTTTGGTTCCCAGGGAGTGCTACCCAAAGATAACACCTTATCCTTACTACATACACGATTACAAGTCCTACAAGGGAATTGTTTACAATTTTTTCACTCGTGCAAAAATGGGAAACTCGAAACTTCATTACGATAGATGGCATTCGTGAAGTGAACCTAAGCCAGGGGAGATTCTTTTAGTTCAATTTTTTTTCTATTCAATTAATTAATGACTACATGTAATTTGCAACTATGTCTGTTGTTACAAAACGTAACAAATCACATAGTCTACAATTTCATGATTATCGTCAACAAAAGAACATAAAGGCCCTGAAGGACATATGTGTAATCTTGATGAAGACTAAAATAATAGAATAGATGAAGTGCTAGGTTTTGGTTCAGAAAAATAATAGTTATAGATTACAGTAGTATCAAAGTTCATTACTATGGTTACAAGTTTTTTAAATTTCTTTCCTTCATTATTAAATACATTCAATTATGTTATTGAGTTGTTTAATTCATTATACAATTCATATAAAAATTGAAATGCAGAAGGAAGTACAGAACTTAGTTTCAGAATTTAATTTTTTATTCATAAGGAATTTCAAATGTTTCCCACACAAGCCGTGGGATGTAACTCAAAGTAAACATCATAACTACTGAAATAGAAGGTGCATGTGCATGAAAATAAAAGCAAAAGAAGATGAATAAATCCATCATTAGCTTATGTATTTTTTCTTATTGCTCCATCTCCACCCCAAATTTTGCTCCATCTTCATCCTTTCCATTCAATACTGCACTGTACCTGAAAACAACAGGAAATGAGACCATTAGTCACGAACTCATGATTAAACCAGATTCTTATATTTTATATCTTTGTGCAAATGAATATCCTTATATCAAGAGGTATGATTATAGAAAATATAAATGTATATCAGACAAAAAATAGTGTTCTACACCAATACATATGATTCTCATTATAATTTTAGAGAGCAAAGATAAAAGGAAAAATTATGGAATAGAAGAGAGGCCAAAAAGTCTAATGTTTTATAGCTAGTTTATTTAAATGTGTAGGTATAGGTAAAAAAAAATAAGTGTTACATTATATAACTTGAATCAGAAAAATACATTTTTATTTTAGTCCAAACTAAAGGCTAAAATACATAAAGATATGCTTGTACTAATAGATGAAAGAAATGCAGGTTTAGTGTTGTAGATTCTAACAACTAGAATGAGACAAAATTATAGCTGAAACAGAATGGAAAAGGGAATCTAAGAAAATTTTGACAGGGCTTCGCCATGTAAAATGGACATTTTACATCTTTCCATCATGATATTTCACAACTAATACATGCCTGAAAGCTGTAGATAGATCAAATAGTATGCAAGAAAGGAGATAATACATTGTATAGTCAAAGCTACAAATTCGGCTAAGTAAAAGTAACTTCATGATAAAGAACAACTTTAGTTATAGTACACAATGCAACCAGCTCAATATATAGCTACAAAATCAACTTCAGAATCTAAGGTAACATGTTCTTAGTTATAAATCTAGTTTTTGGAGCTACGACAAGATGTATGAGGAGTTCAGGAATAAATTAAGATGCTACATCACTTGTATAGAATACAAGTGCAATTACAAGTCACAAAGGATCAATCCAAAAAGTGAACTGAAGAGAGAGGTACATAAGAGATGCAAGATAACATATTTAAGAAGGAACCATTCTTTAGTAAATAAAAGCATGATATAGAAATTAGGATAGGAATTTTTCTTCAATATGGTTTAAGGATCCCTAACTATACAAACTCTTCTACACACTGAACATCTTCAATACATATTATCCTTTTGAGTCAAATAAATAGGATAGTTTAGCATGTATCTTGACTAAAAGGCACAATTATAACAAATACAAAGTTTGAAAAAAGAAATGGAGGCAACCAACCTTATTGAGCAAGTGAAAGGTCCATTTTAACAACCAAATATTAGAGAGTACAATGTGGAGTCACAATGCTTAAGGAAAGATCTATCAAAAGGTAGGATTTGAGCTCAATTTTAATTCACACCAAAATCATTCAACCAACATAAGTTGAACTAGAAAAGAGAGTTCACGAGTATGGAGTAATCAAATATGGATGGAGTTGTCTTTGAAATTTTCATATAAACACAAATTCTATCATTAGCACATATTTTAAAGTAATTCAAGGAGTTGAAACAAGCACATAGCAAAAAGAATGTGAATTTACAAGCTAGTTATGATCAGTGTTCAGGTACAATTTTCTTTTGCAACTAAGCAATAAATTTCTTCATTTTGAAAAGTATGGGAATCATGGATCAGTGAGAAGAATCAAGATTTTTCAAGATCAGAAAACCAGTGAACTGAATCGACATATCAAACTGCTACTCTCGGAAGCATATCATCAAAAGGAAAGAACTTAAAGATAAAAGGAGAGGCTTATTGCATTTTAATTTACTAAATTTTGTTTTCAGATGTGGTTGTACAAACTTCATGCATTGAATACTAGTCGGGAGTGAGTAAGTAATTGTAAAGTACAAGTAGAAAACATATTCACTTGAATTGAGTATCAGATTTCAAATTGTGTAAAAGGGAAAATAGCCTTACAATAGAAACAATGATACAAGTATTTTAGATTCCTCTTGTACAAGCTATAGTAGTTTCAAGAGCTCCATATTTTTGTATATGAACACAAGATTTTCTAGTCTTCAAACCTACATGAGATCCGAGATATTTTCATTAAATAATTTAAGCAGAGTGGTTCCCCTTGATGTCAAAGATAAAGAAAAGGATATGAATTTATAGCTATGAGCATTGAAGAAAACAAGTAAATAATTACTCAGTATGACATCATCAAGCTGCATAGAATAGGTACCAACTTTGCAATAAACGAAAAGTAGAAAAAAAGGTGAAGTAATAAAAGACAATGGCCCATACAAGCAAGCTCAAAACTAGAGTACTTTGGAGGAGGCATTCAAGTTGAAGATACAGATCTTGAAATAAAATTCAAAAACTCCCAGATTCATGAGGTTTAAATGCACATGATGGCTTAAAATTAATTTTGTGCTCTACAAATACCCGAAAAGAAAACTCTTGAAATCTTCACAGAGTAACCATTAGAGAAGATTATTAAGAATTCAGCCCTCGATCAAGCTTGAGACACCAACCCCAGCTTCAAGAGATTTAAAAAATCAAGAGGAAGTAGTAATGGAAGAAGGAAGATCAAATCATTGCAATAATGGCCACTACACTTAGAACTTACTGCTAGAAGAAATTCAATATGGAAATCCTCAAAGATGATTCAATGAAAATATAAATAATAATACCCAGGTGAAACTTCTTTAAATCTCACACTTTTCAATAAAATAATTAATACCCATTTTGGGTTATTAAAAAATTGAAGCATTCGACCAGAATATGAGCAGTTTTGGGTATCAACAGATATATATAGCCAATTCAGAGTAAATCAATGGCATCATTCTTTGAGAGTACAACATCATGTACAGAAGAAAACAGAAAAAACAAGCTTCCGTTCTCCTATAGATGGTAGTGAATCAAGATGAATATGAATTCTCATAGCCACGGTACAATAGAGAAGTTAGAACTGACATACATAGATCTACAAGGACCTAAAATATACCAAAGAGTTGTATAGGAAATAAGCACCTCTATAGACAAAAGAAACCAAAGCTCCAAGTTGTAGGCTCATCAACATTTTATTTTTACAATAGTGAAGCGAAAAGATAGAGGAATCACTTACTCAAAAAAATGATGACCTTATAACTAATAGTAATCCATGCATGCTCGTTATCAAGCTAAATCTCAAGTTTAGAATGCATAGCCGAGCTCAAAGGAAACATTCATGGTGGTTATTTCAATAGAAATACTCAAGAAAAGGTGACCTCTGCATTGAGGAAAACTATATATAAGCCTCCATGAAAAGATCATTCATTCAGAGCCTTTGCAATAGGCTAACACAGATATCAAAGAACCTCATAAGAGCTCTTCTCTACAAATAAACTGAGCTTGAAGGCTACTATAATGGTGGAGAACATCCACAACCAACTCATTCAAAATCTCTAACAGAGAAAAAAAAATGAAATTAAATATGCATGAGAGCTTCATAAAGTTCAATCCATAGAAGTGATGAGCTTAAAGGATCAACAATGGCTTCCTGGAAGAATTTTGCCAGGGATTTCTGCTCAGAACAAGCAAATGATAATGACCAAGTGATAAGCTTGATGATCTTTTTAAAAAACCTAACTCACTTGAGTTAAAAATTGATGACACTAGACCAACACTTCAAAGATCACTAGTATTAGAGGATCATCCAAACCAACCACTATACCAATTAGAGTTAAAAGATCCATGGTAGAGAAGACCATAGTACACAAGATCAACATCCACAGGTAAGTTGCCAAGATCAAGACAAACCCACAAAGATCAATGATGTGAGATCGACAGGTACCATAGATCGATGGTTCATAGAAATGCAGTGTAATCAATGCAAACCCTACCATAGTAAATCATTTCTAAACCATAGTCAAAAGTAATACACTTTTCAATCTCCAAAGAAACCCTAACTCAACCCGAGTTAGTAATTCGATCGACAAAACTGAAGGGGTGAATCACCATGGGAGGGGAGCAGGCCATACTGTATCATTTTACAATCATTGCATTGACCTTGGTTAAGGTGTTATAAAACCCAAATAATCAAATACCGATAATATGTACACATAAATGATATCCAAAAAGGTGGCCAAGCATATGATATGGCAATGTTTCAAAAAGACATCCCCCATGTTATCCTAAGTCATAATTTTATACCAAACAAGGCTAAGGAGTGTTCAGTTCAAGACAATCAACTGCAATTTGACTAAGTTATAACAAGGCTATTGATGCCTCACTATATCATCATGCTTTTTTTTATTCCTTTATTTATTCAAAATAAAGGATAAAAATAGGATGCATGGGTGGGTACAATTTTTTGTCTATTTTTAGGAAGGGTGGGATGAATAATTTTGCTATATATTGTCGGCATTAGAAAGCTCAAAGGAGGAATTTTTGGACATACAAGTGTTGAAGCATATTTTTCCAGTTTTTCCCCTTTAAATGAGAATTATATTCTTCCTTTCCAATAATTTGCAGTCTTGTGTATGTCTTATTAATCCCTGTGAATGTAAAATTCACTATTTAATCATCCTACACTATTGTGAATTTAGTAATTTATGCATGATATTAGAGTGCATGTATATCTTAACAGTATTGTTGTGAAATTTTCTATCAATACATCAAGTGTTTGGCTTAATATTCTGCTGAAAACTATTAGTTTGTGCATCCAGAATCAATTCTCAGATATTTTTTCATGTACACAATCAAATCCCTCAGCAATATTGGTGTATCACCTTAGTTTTCAACTCATTTACATTCATATTTTAACCCTCAAAACCCAAAATTTACATTTATTCATGCTTATATTTCTTGATGGCATTTTAATTTACTCATGTATGCGTGAGGAGCATGAGGAGCACCTTCAATAGGTTCTGCAGTGTCTTTGTGAGCAATAGCTTTATGGGAACCTGGAGAAGTGTGCATTATTTAATTCAAAGGTGTAGTACTTGGGTCACATCATTTCTAGGGAAGGTATTTTCATCGGTCATTCCAATATTTGAGATATTACAGATTGGACCACACTAACTAGTGTGACCGAACTTCGTAGTTTCATAGGGTTGGCAGGTTACTACAGGAGATTTATTCAAGACTTTTCTCATATTTCACACTCCATCACTTCCCTTCAATGGAAGGGAAGAATTTTGTTTGTTCTGATGGATGTGAGTAGGCCTTCAATATATTGAAGGGATGCCTTATGTTGGCACTGATTATTGTAGTGCTAGATACGCATGGAGAGCTCTTCGTTTCTTCATATGCTTTCTTGGCTGCAGTAGGTGGTGTTTTGATGCAGGAGGTCCATGTGGCTTCCTTTGAGTCTCAAAAAATCAAATATCATGAGCTCACTTATCTGACTTATGACCTTGAGCTTGCAACAGTTGTGCATGTTTTCGTTCAATGGAGACATTTCCTTCTTAGCAATAGATTCATTCTTAGAATAAACCATTTGAGCTTACACTACTTGTACACGTAACCTAATTTCAATGCTTGTCAGAGGAATTAGATGGAGTCACTATGCAAGTACAACATGGATGGAGAAATTTGGATATGGATACTTTAGTGAGTACAAATTTGTGGAGCATTATTTTACATCTTCTTCATGACAATTTCTACCTTACATCTAGAGCAGATATTGAGTCTCAGAGACCCCTTGAGGGGAAGTTTGATGGCTTTGTAGTAGAGTAAGATGGACTTCTCAGCCATAGAGGATGGATCTATATATAGAGGGATGGAGGTTTGAGTCTGGATATCTTGGAAGAGGATCATCGTGCAGCTTATTCATCCCATTTAGGGGTAAAAAATTACATGAAACCTTGAGATAGTTATACCATTAGAGAGGTCTTCAGAAAAATGTAGCTCATTTTTTGTCAAACTATTTAGAGTTTTAGAGGGTGAAGGTCGAGTATCAACATCTAGTTGGCCTTCTTTACCCACATGTTATCCCAGAGTGGAAATGGGAAACCATTTCCATGGATTAAATAGTAGGGATACCGACGTCGAGATACCACCACGATGTCATCATTTTCAAGGTGGATAGATTGACAAAAGTTTCTCATTTTTCTCTGGTGAAGACAACATATATAAATATTGAAGTAGAGATAATGTACCTAGATGAGATTGTTAGAATGCACAGGATTCTGTGAAAGATCATTTGTGACCGCAATCCTTTGTACACATCACACTTTTTGAGTAGCATGCAACCGACCCTTGGGACAAGTATCAACTTCATCACAACTTATCATTCAAAGATAGATGGACAAAAGGAGTAGGTGAATCAAATTTTAGAGGACATGCTTCGGATGTACGTCATGGATCATAATTTGAAGTGGGAGGAGTACTTGTATTTGGTGAAGTTTTTCCACAACAACAACTTTCAAAGTTAGATTGGGATGCCACCTTTTCAAGCACTTTATGGCAGGGAGTGCAGGACACATTTGAGTTGGGATAGACTTGATGAAAGAGTATCTATTGGCCCAACTTTATTATAGGACATGGAGCAGTAAGTTGTCTTGATTCATTAGAAGTTGTAGGAGGCATAGGACAAGATGAAGTATGCAAATCATAGGAGAATCGACCGTAGTTATGAGGTGGGCACGAAGGTGTTTCTTCGTGTCAGAACTCATAAGAGTCCTTTCCATTACAGAAAAGAATCTAAGTTGCCTCCTAGATTCATGGGTCCATTCAAGATCAGTGAGTGGATCGGTCCCTTAGCTTATCGTCTAGCCTTCCCACACATCTTGTCTTGTGTGCATGATGTGTTTCACTTATCTATTCTTAGGAGATATATCCTAAATCCATCTCATATATTAGATTGGAACGCATTGCAGGTGTAGGAGTAGGGGAAGATGATGGTGGAGCACGTGCATATTTTAGAGCATAGGACCATGGTCTTTTGAGGCCGAGAGATTGATTCGGTGCAAGTCCAGTGGGACCGGTATGACAAGACCGCTGCTGAATGGGAGGATGTTACATTGCTACAAGTCCATTTCCCACACCTATTTTAGTGACTTCCAAGAGGAAGTCGATTCTAAGGGGAGGGGGGTGTAGTGCCTCCTCCTCTTTAACACTTATTATATTTTAATTTCGATCACTCTTGAATATAGACATGGATATTATTGTATCATTTTGGTTTATCATGATGTTAGATGATAGAGATATTTTGATTCTTATGGATTGTGATTCATAGCATGATTGTGTGGATTCTTAGATACATAGAGAGACATGTTATATTTGATGATTTGATGTGTTGTTGATATATGTATTACTTACATTCCAAATTTTTGTTGTGTTGGGTAGGATTTAACTTTTGAACTAATCTTGTAATCTTATTGATATTGATAAAAGATAAAATAGACATGTTATTGAAATTTTAGAGAAATGATAACATTATTTAATTGACATGATAATTTAGCTATATGAGGATGGTTATTGATTTATGTGCGTATATTTTATCTTAGAATTTTTTATGTGGTCATAAAGCCAAAGGAGGTATTATATGATTTTGCAGGTAATTATATAACAACAATCAAAAGTGGGATTAGACACAAACCACTGTGCAATACAACATGGATATAGTGAAGGTCACCATTGAAACTCATGTAATGTGTTATGGTTGTTTTATTTTGTTAGGAGGTTCCCATGGGGGTGGATAACCTCCTATTATCACAATGGGCATATGTGCAATTCTTTCCCTTTTAATTTATTTATTGTGGAGAATGTGGTTTATTTGTGATGTAATTTATTTAATCATTGTTGATTAATGTTCTTTTATTAAGTAAATAAATCATTTTATTAAGTTATATAGGGATGTGAAAAATGGTGTGATTTATTAGAGTTGTTTTTCTTTTTGACTATGTGATTTTTATTGAGTGTAAGTAACTTTGAGTTTTGTACACTCTATGTTATCCTGGAATTTCGGATTTGGGCTTAAGGGCCATTTTTTTAGGCTTATCGAACAAGATAAGGTTGTCCCACACATATTAATTTCTTATACCAAAACTACCTATGGATTTGGGGGTAAAAAATACACCCAATTACGTGTTTTTTAAGACAAAAAGTGACATTAATTTAACTATTCGTACATGGGTTTTATATTTTGTCCTTAGAGGGTGTGGGTTGTGATTGTGTGTGTAACAGGATTGTAATTCCACTCAACCAAGAAGTTATTGTGCATTGTGGTTGAGGTTTGACTTGTGATGTGGAGTTGAGGACAAGTGATGTGACATCCTACATGGAGCCACCTTTTCCTACTCTCTCCTTTTTCTATATATGAAAGTTTAATTGTTTGTTTGGGGGTTACTTCATTTCATTTGTGCTCTTGTATATTTGGAGTTGGAGAGTTTGGAGTTCTTAGAGCTTGTTGGAGATGGATTGAGCTTAAAGGATCTTTTAAGGTGATCCATTGATCAATATCTACCATGGAAAGGTAGGAACTACTCCATTGTTCTATTTGTTTTCTCTTATATGTGTATATTTCTATGTTGTTGAATGTTTTGGTATGCTTGTTGGGTTCTTGGGTAGATTGCCTAAGTATGGTGTAGGAGAAGGATATGGGTATCTTATATGTAGGGAGGCATAAAATTTTATCTTATATTTTTGGAGGGAGTTGGGTTGGGTACCCCACCTTGGATAAGAGAATGCTTGTATTTCTTACTTAGTTCTTTTGAGGGAGACATAAGAGATTGTAGGGAGGAATAAGAGAATGTGGGAGGCATAAGAGGATCTTGAGGGAGACATAAAATTTATTTAGGGGGGTTGAGTTGTGTTTTGGAGGATTTTTAGGTGGGCACCTAATCCCATTAGGACGCTTAAGAGATCTCCTCATCGATCCTTGCTCCATTGGCTTTACATTTTCAAGACTTGTGTATTTGAATGGTTTCATGTTTGTGATTGTATCTTGTGTGAATGTGTATTGAAATAGTTTTGAAATAGTGTATTGTGATATGGAAGCTTTGTGATAGTTTCCATGAGTTGAATTCATCCTTTATTACATTTTGGTTGGGGCTCAGGTGCCAATGACGAGGATAGATTCTTCTGCTCATTGGATTATTGGTTGGGTGGAGAGTGTTTCCTCTTCACCATTTTTTTGTTTTGATTAAATTGAAGAAAAGATGGAGTATTTTTTTAAATCAAAATAAATCCTTCATTGTAGACCTTTTATTTTAATTCCCACTTAAGGTGGAAAACTAGTAGTTTATATTGAAAGAAAATTTGTACTGTACATTTTGTTATTTAGTTGTAATATCATATTTGAAGAAAGCTCATTAAGGAATGTGTCTTTCCTTTCTCTTAAAATAAGTTGTATGTAAGGGAAGTATTTAAGTGGATATCATGCATAAAGTTTACCTTGTGTTGAAAGAAAATAAAGTTACAAATCTTAATGTTTTGATCTAAATGTGAATTGGGAAGTTGACATAGCTTTATTTTGGTTTGAAATAGTTAAACACTCTATTTTTTATATATTTAAAGTTAAAGTTATTTCTTGACATCTATACTCCTTTAGACATTTTTTTTGAGTTCTCTGGCCTACACACTGACCGACACCGGTCAATCTAAACTGGTGTCGGTGTACATCGTATCGACATTGGTCATTATTTTATGTTTATAGTTTTGAAATTTTAACTTCTTGGATAGATCTCACCTTAAATGATATTATGACTTGCTCAGAAAACCCAAATTTAATGTATGATTGTTGGAAATGTCATTTAGAAAAGTGTAGATAACAAAATGTAGAAGATGTGCTAATATTTATAAAAAAAGACTCAATTGATAGTAACTGGCGTCAGCGACTGAACCGTCGTTTTTATTCTTGTGACCAACATTGGTCACTATATAATGCATAAATTCTAGTTTTTCAAACTTGAAAGACATTGTTGTGCTTTTGTTTGAATCAGATGCCTTTGAGATTGTTGTGCTTTCATGAATCTAAATAATAAGTCACTCCTAGTACAAATCTAATATCATTTGCATTGAAGTTAATAATCTAAAATATATTGATTCCTCAGAAACTTGCCACGGTTGTGGAACTGACGTCACTAGCATAGAGGTTACCGTGGTCAGTCAAGAGACCACGATCGGTCACCTGTGTGAGGATTCTTTTTTTAAACATATTTCTAGTCAAACCATTAGCTCTTATGGATCTAAATTCCCCCTAAATGTAGATCCAACCTATGTGGGCCGTGTATGCTTGTTTGCACCCATATTCCAACCTTCATTAAGGGATATACATACATTAAACTCTTGATCTACAAAATGAGTTTCTTCCCCACCAATGAAAATTAAAATAAAGTAAAACAAACCAACAATAGATCTACAACTAAATCTAGGATATATGTTTTCATTGAAATTAAATGACAAGGATTTATGATTAAATCTAAGGTTTAACTATTCTAAAGGAGGATCCATTTGGATGGAATCCCCTTCTTCTTTCACATTGGACCCAAGAAGACTCCTCCATGGGTTGCCCTTGATCCATGGAATCCACTCCTTCAACATAAAATTCAAAGAGATACAAATGAGGAGGCTAAGGCAAGAAAAAAGTTTACTAAAATTTCTTAAGGGTGATTATGGTTTATTTAGGGTATAGCTAATCTTGTGGTCCCTATTGATTTAATCCAAGGGATTAGAATTAACCCTAAAAATAATTGTTAGGTGAGAATATTCATATTATGGTGGTAATTTTTTAAATAAATCAAAAGTATGTGTAAATGGGTGAATGGGGCCACATAGGGATCTAGTGTATTAAGGTAAAAATGTTACCCTTTTATAAAGTTTTAGTGAATAATTCTATGGAAACTTATCTAGTAATGATAATTATTATTCAATTAACTTTAGAACTGGATTAAAATTAATTATTTAATGATCTAGACCGGATCTGTCATATGAAATGTAACATTTTTGGTAGGAGATAATTAAACACATATTAGGGTTTGACACCCTTGTAACCTTTTTAAAAACAAAAATAAAAATGTCACAACTTCCTAGATAACTATTTAAGGATTAATGTGGTATCTAGAACGTCGAAATTGTAGGCATTACAACCACAACAAGAATGAATTTTTTCTATATATATAAGTTAACTCCAAAAAGGTGAATGTTATGGGGAATGAGATCTTCCACAGATAATGACATATGGAAGGGGGTAGTTTATGTTCATAACTCTTCTAACTTATTTTGACTCTTTTCAATAAAAGTATTATATGTATATACATTAATTGATGAATGGACAAGATGGAATATTTTATAAATATATAAAGGTTTCTTTGAATCATTCCTTGTTTTCTCCCTTCTAAATCCTTATCATCCTATGAAAATGCAATATAAGAAGTTGCATCTCCTTGTTTTGAGTATCAAATTTAGTCAAGAGCCCATACAACTTTTGAACCAAGTAAATTTTTTGTAGTTAATAATATTCATATTACTTCGACACCTTTTACTATGGATTTTGATACGCATGGACTATATTATGGACATTATTGTGACTTTTGATTCAGTATGATGATTAGATGTTAGGGCATGGACTATTATTGACTCTGATTCACATATGATGCATGATGATTGTTAGAGACATTTTTTATATAGATGTTAACATGTTGTTGGACATGGTTATATATATTTATGGATGTGGTTAGGACATGTGATATTTGGATAGATTGAGTAGACTGAGAAAATTGAATTAAAATTGATGATGATATAGTTGTTGATGAAATTGTGAGTGATATTGTTGATTGTCTTGATGATTGTTGTGATTCACATATATATCGATGACCTTGAAATTATATTTATATTCATTTGGATGTTCTGATATGGCCACGAGGCTGAGGGAGGTATTTGTATTTTGTAGGTTAAAAATATCACAACAAACATCGGGGGATTGGAGACCAACCACTTTGGAATTCTAGATGAATTCAACAAGGTCACCATGGCAACTTGTAATTGTTTGTGTGTGTTTGATTGTGTTAGGGATTCCCATGGGGGGATCACCTTTAAATGTGACCAAGGGACTTTGTGTATTTTCTTTTATTTGGTTCCTTTGTTTAAGTTAGTATGTGTTTTAAAAGTGATGTGTTTCCCCTTTCTATTTAATCAAATAAATTGTGGTAAAGTATGTGAGAAAACATATTGTTAAAAGATTAATAAATCAATTGGGACATAAGAAAGTAATTATTAGGGTTGTTGGCTCTTGTTTTAAATGTTTTAGTAATGTGTAAGTAATGTGTAAGAGATATGTAAGTTATTTTTGGAGTATGAAACACTCCACCTTCTTTTGAAATTCGAATTTGTCCTTGGAGGCTGATTTTGGAGGCTTGTGGGACAAGTTAAACTTGTCCCACACCTCTTAAATTTATTTACCAACCATACCTATGGTTGGAGGGTTAAATTTAGACCTTCATTATGCATTTTTGAAAGTCAAGTTGAATGTTTTAATTGCACTTTTCTTTCATATTTTAATTTCAGTCCTTTTGGGTGTGGGTTTGATTTGAGTGTGTAAGTAAAAATGTCATATTATTCACCCACCTATTTAATATGCATTGGAGAATGAAGTTGAATTTTGTGTTGGGGTTGAGGATGTGTGATGTGGCATCCTACATGGATCCACCTCATCCTCTTCTCTTCCCTCTTCTATAAAATTTGAATTCCTTACCTTGTTTTGGGTTGCTTCACTTGTGGATGCATCATTTTGGGGTGAATTTTTTTGTTGTTTTGAGCCCTTACTTTTAGAAGACATGGGGGATTATTTTTGAATACTTGTGCTTGGTTGCTTCCCTTTTATCACTTCATTTTGGGTGACTTCTCTTGGGGTGTTTGAGCTCTTGCAAATTTGGAGAAAGTTGGAGATTGTTGAATGCTTGTGGATTGTTGATCTGGACTGTTTGCATTAGAAAGCTTGTTGTTTTGGAGCCTTGGAACAAACTCCATCATGGAGAGGTAGGAGCTTGGCTCTTGAAATGCTCTTCTTTTATTTTATGCATATGTGAATGGTTGAATGTTTGAATGTGTTGTTTTATTTGTTGGCTGGTTGGGTAGATGGCTTAGGGATGGTGTAGGAGAAGACTATGGGGTATTCTTGTGGGAGGCATAAGTGCCTTGGGGAGGTATAAGTGTGGAGGGAGTGGGGATTTGGGTTCCACCTTGTAAAAAGAAATAGCTTGCATTTATTTACTCGTTATGGGGTGCCATAAGAGGTTGGGGAGGTATAAGAAATTGTGAGGAATAAGGGGTACTTGGGGGAGGCATAAGGGCATGTCAAGGATTTGAAATGATATATATTTTGGTGGTTTGTTCTCAGGTGGTGATACCCATTTCCCCTAGGGAGGCATAAGCAGCATCCCCCATAGTTTCTTGCTCCTTTGGCTTGCTTGATGAAGCCTGAGTATTGTTGTGTGTTTATCTTGTGGTTGCTAAAACTGTTGTTTTGTTTTGGACTGTGTTTTAAATATGATTTTTACATGTGAAAGATTGCCTTTGTGTTGTGGAAGCCTGTTGTTGCCATGTGTTGAGTCACATTCCTTATTGCAATGTGGTTGGGGCTCGAGGGCCAATGAAGAGGGTGACTTCTCCTTTTTATTGGATGTCTTGGTTGGGTGGAGAGCATTGCCTTTCCCCCTGTTCTGTTGTGATCAAATTGGAGAATGATGGAAACTCATACTGTTGTTTTGGAGCTGAGAAAGAAGACAGTTTTGATAGTCCTTTGTGAGACTTCTTTTTGTGAACCTTTTTCCCACTTCAAGTGGAGGACTCATAATATTATTTGTATTGGATAGTTATTCTATTTTGGAAATGAAATTTTATGTTTAAATGAGAAAGAGACATACTATGTAATTTTATTCTGTGGAAAGAAAAGAAAGATTTGTATTCTATCTTTTGGAATGAAATGAAAAAGGAAGTTGTAAAAGAATCATCCAAGTCAATGGAATTGCTTTATTTACCAAAAATGATATTGTTTTCATTGGGAATATGTGTTTGAAATACAGTATGAAATCTCTATTTGGAAAATTGAAAAGGGAATACATATGAAGAGAATATATTACTCTTTTCCTTTGGAATGTATGATTTGAAAATTAGAACTGCACTCTGGCTTTTTGCACAACTTGATTTGAATCAAACTTAACATTTTAGATTTGAGTTGGAAATGAATGCATATATTAAAGTTTGGTAAATAGAAATAGATCTGTTTGTGTTCAAGTATAGATCCTATTTTGTTTCACTGTAACTCTTAAGGAATTTTTATAAAACTTTGCAAATCGGGCATAGCCAAAATCTCAGTCGATTTGCTGTCAAAATTGGGAATTTTGAAATGATAATCAATCAAATAGCTTAACCCTTGCAATCCATCCTAAATTCTCCCAAGTGAAATCCTCCATGTCTGTTTGGCATGTTGAGAAAGAATTAATGGCGAATTTGAACAAAATTGTGTAAGTTTAAAATACCAGTTCACCTGTTTAGTGACAGAAAAATGTTTTCTCAAAATCGACCCTTAAAAATTTATCCAAATTAAATTTTTAAGGTTTCTGTGCAAAGGGGACGTTGAGAGCTTTCCATAAAGTCCTCGTTTTCCAAAAACTGAGTTCCCTATCAAAATTTATGGCCTCCGGAAGTTTTTACTTCATTGGGCTTCGAAAATAATCTAAGTTCAAAAAAGAAAAAAATTCTTCGCACCCCTCTTCCACACCCGGGAGAAAATTCTTCCATGCCCCTCTCTTGCGCCCGAGAGAAAATTCTTCCCACGCCCACCTTTCATGCATGGGAAAAAATTTCCTTCCGCACCCTCATTCCTGGGAGAAATTTCTTCCCATGCCCCGCAAGAAGATAATCTAACTGTGCTCGGGATAACTTTCACTCTCTTAGTGTTTTGTAAGGTGATTTGATAATTGTTGTAATGGACTCTGGGAATTTTTTTGTGAACACTTTAAAAAAAATTATTCCATAATTCTTCTAACTAAACCTAGGTTGTTCTTGGGTCTCAAGTGGGAGTTTTAGTGGGTGTTACACTTGGTATCAGAGCCGTGGGTTCAAAAGCTTGGACCCTTGGGCACACTAGAAGACTTGAGACATGAACTTTAAACCTAGTACAATATTAAACCTAGCACACTTTCAAATCTAGAGAACAACTTTGTTTGAAATTGCATATTTAGTGAACATGGAAAACTGAATAAAACCTAGAATAGTGAACTAACTCTCGCCTTGGTCTGTGCAGGAGGCATGGACAAGACGAGGGGTATTTTCACATAGACTTAGATTTTCCACCACCAGATCATGTTGTAGCAGCTATCCTACCACATATTTTACAGACACTCCAAGATGTTAATGTCACTCTACATGGAGGGACCGTAGGAGCACGTTCAGTCAGACATGATAGGGTGACATCCATTGAGGCTCATGCATCTCCTTGGCATAGCGAGGAGCATAGAGGAGAGAACTCCCATGTGGATTCAGTCAGAGTAGAGTCACCATAGAGGGGACAGGGAGACTGAGTTTCAGGACACAGAGATAGATCCCGGAGCCCTAGGCTTAGGGATGAGCTTGCAGGGAGGCCTAGGGGTCGTCAGACTACAACTTCAGACCATGTCAGGGAGATCCTGAAGCTACGGCCATCACATTATTCTGGTGACATAGGTGGATTTCAGGTAGAGGCCTAGTTGGTGAGCTTGAGTGGATGCTTCAAGCTCTGCCCTTGTTCTAGCAACATGAAAGCTCGTGTTGTGATCCATCTACTGAGAGAGAGAAGGTGTTTGGTGGAGGATTGAGGAGCAGAAGCTCCATGTGGATTCTGAGATAGTTACATGGGAGCTCTTTGAGGAGCGTTTTAGGAGCAGATATTTGTCACGGAGGTTCATACAACAGAGGATAGATGAGTTTCATGACCTCCGACAGGCATCTCTTACAGTAGCAGAGTATGAGAGTAGATTTCTGGATCTACTCCAGTATGTTGATTACATGCAGGATGAGCAGGTGTGGATCCATAGGTTCATCCGGGGCCTGAATCTTGACATTGGAGGTGCAGTTTGGATCCATTATCCACCGACATTAGCTGAGGCTGTTGAGAAGGCCTATATAGCAGAGGAGACTCAGGGAAAGACCCAGCAGGCTAGAGACCGAGTCCGGAGCCACATCCAACAGATGCAGGACAGTAGATCAAGGGGGTCAGTACCTCCTCCTCGTGGTGGATAGGGTTTGGCACAGTCATCTTTTAGACCACAGCAGCAGCAACAACAGTCCCACCCACCTTATAGACCTCCACAAAGATTTGATGCATAGAGGGGTCAGAGTATGGGGCCTCCTCCTAGGGGTCCCATTAGGACACAGGGAGCACCTAGAGCTCAGTCAGCAGGAGCTCACCAGCAGAGACTACAATAGACCACAACTGGATCATCAGGATCCACACCACAGACCTCCAGAGTACCGGTCAGACCTGCTACACATGGGAGAGGATCAGGTGGTTGTTTTGGTTGTGGCATTGATGGAAATTTTTGGAGAGACTTGCCCTCAGAACCCTATTAACAAGGGTAAGACACAGATCTCAGAGCCTACCATTGGTGACATGGGGTGCAGTCATCAGATCTATGTGGTGGTCAAGAACCACCAGGATGAGCATCAGAGTACCATGATTGAGACCACAGGTAGCATTGGTGGTATTCCTACCTCCATTTTGTTTGATTCTGGTTCTTCTGATTATTTTATTGCACCATATTTAGTAGAGCGATGCAAGCTGGTGGTAGTTAGGCAGGGTCTTAGTTGGGACATTGAGATGGTTTCTGGAGCCAAGATCTCTGTAGAACTCCTTAGTTAAGGAGTGTGTTGTGGATTTGGGACCTTTCACCACTACCTCAGATCTTCGTATCCTTCCTTTGGGCTTGTATGGAGTCATCTTGGGTATGGACTAGTTATCTGCACATAGGGCCAAGATGGATTGTTACCATAAGGCTATATCTTGTATAGATGATTTAGGAGTTGAGTCAGTGATTTTAGGGGTTAGGAGGCCTGTCTCCATTCGCACCATCTCCGTTGTGCAGCTTAAGCGGTGTGTGTGATGGGGTTGTTAGATGTATGCTATTTCAGTCAGTGACAGATCAGAGGATGGAACTAGTGGACCATCGCTAGATGATCATCCCCTCTTGAGAGAGTTTGTAGATGTTTTTCCAGGGGAGCTACTGGGGTTACCTTCCCCATGTGAGATTGACTTCCATATAGATCTGGTTCTGGGAGCAGAGCCTATCTCACGAGAACCTTATCAGATGACCACACCAGAGCTCTGTGAGCTCAAGTTGCAGCTTGAGGGCCTTTTGGAGAAAGGCCTAATCCATCCTAGTGTATCCCCTTGGGGTGCACTGGTGATTTTTGTGAAGAAGAAGGATGGATCCTTGCAGTTGTGTATTGATTACCGCCAGCTGAACAAGGTAACGATCAAGAATCGTTATCCCCTTCCATGCATAGATGATTTGTTTGATCAGATGAAGGGAGCCACAATTTTCTCTAAGATTGATCTTAAGTCAGGCTACCATCAGTTGAGGATTGTGGAGGTGGATATTCATAAGACCACTTTTCGTACGAGATATGGGCACTATGAGTTCACAGTGGTGCCTTTTGGTTTGACGAATGCCCCTACATTATTTATGAGTTTGATGAATGGGGTATTTAGGAATTTCTTAGATTGCTTCGTGCTCATCTTCCTAGATGACATTTTGATTTACTCACATACGCGTGAAGAGCACGAGGGGCACTTTCACCAGGTTCTTCAGTGCCTTCGTGAGCAGCAGCTTTACGAGAACTTGGAGAAGTGTGCATTCTTTCAGATAGAGGTACAGTATTTGGGTCACATCATTTCTGGGGAAGGTATCACAGTCAATCCTTCTAAGATTAGAGCCATTATGGATTGGCCAGCACCCACTACTATGATAGAGGTGCGTACAGCTTCATGGGATTAACAGGTTATTACAGGAGATTTGTTCAGGACTTCTCTCAGGTTGTGCATCCCATCACTTCCCTTCAGCGGAAAGGGAAGAAGTTTGATTGGTCAGATAGATGTGGGCAGGCCTTTAGGACACTGAAGGAGTGCCTCATGACATCACCCATTCTTGCAGTGTCGGATCCACAAGGTGAGTTTTTCATATGCACAGATGCTTCTTTGGTAGGACTTGGAGGTGTATTGATGTAGGAGGGAAGAGTAGTGGCCTTTGAGTCTCAAAACTCAAATATTATGAGCTCAATTATCAAACTGATGATCTTGAGCTTGTGGTAGTGGTTCATGCCTTGGTTCGATGGAGATACTTTCTTCTTGGTTAGAGATTCACACTCAGGACGGATCACTTGAGTCTTCGCCACCTCTTCACACAGCCCAATCTCAATGCTCATCAGTGGCATTGGATGGAGTTACTTTGTGAGTATGATATGGAGATAGAGCATGTGAAGGGGAAGGAGAATGTTGTTGCAGATGCTCTCAGCAGATGGAGACATGTGGCTATGGCCACTTCAGTGGGCATAGATTTGCGGAGTAGGATCCTTCAGCAACTTCCTCTTGACAGTTTCTACATTGCAGCGAGAGTAGAGATCGAGTCTTAGAGACCCCTTGAAGGGAAGTTTGATGGTTTTTCATTAGAGGTAGATGGCCTTCTCAGGCACAGAGGCTGGATTTATGTCCCCAGAGACGGAGGCTTGAGGCAGGATATTCTGACAGAGGCACATCATGCACCCTATTCAGCCCATCCCATGGGGTGAAGAAGATGCACGCCACCTTGAGATAGCTATTTATATGGAGGGGATTTCATAGAGACGTGGATCAGTTTGTGTCATGTTGTTTAGAGTGTTAGAAAGTGAAGGTCAAGCATCAACATCCACCTGGCCTTCTCTTTCCTCATGTTATACTGGAGTGGAAGTGGGACACCATTTCCATGGACTTTGTTGTTGGGCTACCGATGTCGAGATATCACCACGATGCCATCATGGTCACGGTGGATAAATTGACAAAAGTGGCTCACTTTTCTCTAGTGAAGACCACTTATACATCTAGTGCAGTGGCACATGGGTTTATCTGGATGAGATTGTGAGACTACATGAGATTCCGTGGAAGATTATTTGTGACCACGATCCTTTGTATACTTCCCATTTTTTGACTACCATACAGCATGCCCTCAGGACGAGGATCAATTTCAGCACAACATATCACCCCGAGACAGATGGACAGATTGAGTGGGTGAATCAGATTTTAGAGGATATGCTCAGGATGTATGTTATGGATCATCAGTCGAGATGGGAGGAGTACCTGTACTTGGTGGAGTTTTCCTACAATAATAGTTTTCAGAGTTCTATAGGCATGGCTCCTTTTCAGGCTTTGTATGGCAGAGAGTGCAGGACTCCTCTTAGCTGGAACAGGTTAGAGGATAGGATTTCTCTTGGACTAGCTTTGTTACAGGACATGGAGCAACAGGTGGTTTTGATTAGACAAAGACTGCAGGAGGCACACGACAGGTAGAAAGAAGTATGCAGATCAACATAGGACTGACCATAGTTTTGATGTGGGCATGAAGGTGTTCCTTTGTGTCAGGACACATAAGAGCCCTATCCATTATGGAAAAGGTTCTAAGTTAGCTCCTAGATTCATTGGTCCTTTTGAGATCTTGGAGTGTATCAGCCCTTTGGCCTACCGTCTAGCGTTTCCACCTAGCTTGTCTCATGTACATGATGTGTTTTCATGTTTCAGTTCTTAGGAGATACATTTCTGATCCTTCTCATGTGCTGGATTGGACCTATTTGTAGGTGTAGGATCTGGGGTAGGTGATGGTGGATCCCATTTGCATTATAAATTGTAGGACCCTAGGCCTTCGAGGTAGAGAGATTGATCAGGTGTGAGTGTAGTGGGACAGATATGATGAGACTGTAGCTACTTGGGAGGATGCTACATTGTTATGAGTTCAGTTTCCACATATGTTCCAGTGACTTCTAGGAGGAAGTTGAGTCTAAGGGGAGGGGGATGTAGTGCCCACTTCCCTTCGACACCTTTTATTATGGATTTCAACCCCGTGGACTATATTATGGACATTATTGTGACTTTTGATTTAGTATAATGATTAGATGTTAGAGTATGGACTATTATCGACTTTGATTAACATCTGATGCATGATGATTGTTAAAGAAATTTTTATATAGATGTTAACATGTCTGTTGGACATGGTTATATATATTTATGGATGTGGTTAGGACATGTGATATTTGGATAGATTGAGTAGACCGAGAAAATTGAATTAAAATTGATGATGATATAGTTGTTGATGAAACTGTGAGTGATATTGTTGATTATCTTGATGATTGTTGTGATTCACATATATATCGATGACCTTGAAATTATATTTATATTCATTTGGATGTTCTGATATGGCCACGAGGCCGAGGAAGGTATTTGTATTTTGCTAGGTTAAAAATATCACAACAAACATCGGGGGATTGGAGACCAACCACTTTGGAATTCTAGATGAATTCAACAAGGTCACCATGGCAACTTGTAATTATTTGTGTGTGTTTGATTATGTTAGGGATTCCCATGGGGGGATCACCTTTAAATGTGACCAAGGGACTTTGTGTATTTTCTTTTATTTGGTTCCTTTGTTTAAGTTAGTATGTGTTTTAAAAGTGATGTGTTTCCCCTTTCTATTTAATCAAATAAATTGTGGTAAAATATGTAAGAAAACATATTGTTAAAGTATTAATAAATCAATTGGGACATAAGAAAGTAATTATTAGGGTTGTTGGCTCTTGTTTTAAATTTTGTAGTAATGTGTAAGAGATATGTAAGTTATTTTTGAAGTATAAAACACTCCACCTTCTTTTGAAATTAGAATTTGTCCTTGGAGGCTGATTTTGGAGGCTTGTGGGACAAGTTAAACTTATCCCACACCTCTTAAATTTATTTACCAACCATACCTATGGTTGGAGGGTTAAATTTAGACCTTCATTATGCATTTTTGAAAGTCAAGTTGAATGTTTTAATTACACTTTTCTTTCATGTTTTAATTTCAGTCCTTTTGGGTGTGGGTTTGATTTGAGTGTGTAAGTAAAACTATCATATTATTCACCCACCTATTTAATATGCATTGGAGAATGAAGTTGACTTTTGTGTTGGGGTTGAGGATGTGTGATGTGGCATCCTACATGGATCCACCTCATCCTCTTCTCTTCCCTCTTCTATAAAATTTTAATTCCTTACCTTGTTTTGGGTTGCTTCACTTGTGGATGCATCATTTTGGGGTGACTTATTTTGTTGTTTTGAGCCCTTGCTTTTGGAAGACATGGGGGATTATTTTTGAATACTTGTGCTTGGTTTCTTCCCTTTTATCACTTCATTTTGGGCAACTTCTCTTGGGGTGTTTGAGCTCTTGAACAAATTTGGAGAAAGTTGGAGATTGTTGAATGCTTGTGGATTGTTGATCTGGACTGTTTGCATTAGAAAACTTTCTGTTTTGGAGCCTTGGAACAAACTCCATCATGGAGAGGTAGGATCTTGGCTCTTGAAATGCTCTTCTTTTATTTTATGCATATGTGAATGGTTGAATGTTTGAATGTGTTGTTTTATTTGTTGGTTGGTTGGGTAGATGGCTTAGGGATGGTGTAGGAGAATACTATGGGGTATTCTTGTGGGAGGCATAAGTGCTTTGGGGAGGTATAAGTGTGGAGGGAGTGGGGATTTGGGTTCCACCTTGTAAAAATAAATATCTTGCATTTATTTACTCGTTATGGGGTGCCATAAGAGGTTGGGGAGGTATATGAAATTTGTGAGGAATAAGGGGTGCTTGGGGGACGCATAAGGGCATGTTATGGATTTGAAATGATACATATTTTGGTGTTTTGTTCTCAGGTGGTGATACTAATTTCCCCTAGGGAGGCATAAGTAGCATCCCCCATAGTTTCTTGCTTCTTTGGTTTGCTTGATGAAGCCTGAGTATTTACTGTGTGTTTATCTTATGGTTGCTAAAACTACTATTTTGTTTTGGACTGTGTTTTAAATATGATTTTTGCATGTGAAAGATTTCCTTTGTGTTGTGGAAGCCTGTTGTTGCCATGTGTTGAGTCGCATTCCTTATTGCAATGTGGTTGGGGCTCGGGGGCCAATGAAGAGGGTGGCTTCTCTTTTTTATTGGATGTCTTGGTTGGGTGGAGAGCGTTGCCTTTCCCCTAGTTCTGTTGTGATCAAATTGGAGAATGATGGAAACTCATACAACTATTTTGGAGCTGAGAAAGAAGACAATTTTGACAGTCCTTTGTGAGACTTTCTTTCTGTGAACATTTTTCCCCACTTCATGTGGAGGACTCGTAATATTATTTGTATTGGATACTTATTGTATTTTTGGAAATGAACATTTTATGTTTAAATGAGAAAGTGACATACTCTGTAATTTTATTATGTGGAAAGGAAAATAAAGATTTGTATTTTGTCTTTTGGAATGAAATGAAAAAGGAAGTTGTAAAAGAATCATCCAACTCAATGGAATTGATTTATTTACCAAAAATGATATTGTTTTAATTGGGAAACTGTGTTTGAAATATAGCATGAAATATCTGTTTGGAAAATTGAAAAGGGAATAGGTTTGAAGAGAACATATTACTCTTTTCCTCTGGAATGTATGATTTTAAAATTTAGAACTGCACTCTGGCTTTTTGCACAACTTGATTTGAAATGAACATAAAATTTTAGATTTGAGTTGGAAATGAATGCATATATTAAAGTTTGGTAAATAGAAATAGTTCTGTTTGTGTTCAAGTATAGATCCTATTTTTTTTCACTGTAACTCTTAAGGAATTTTTATAAAACGTTTACAAATCAGGCACAGCCAAAATCTCAGTCGATTTTCTGTCAAAATTGGGAATTTTGAAATGATAATCACTCAAACAGCTTAACCCTTGCAATCCATCCTAAATTCTCTGAAGTGAAATCCTCTATGTCTGTTTTGACATGTTTAGAAATGAATTAATGGTGATTTTGAAAAAAAATTGCGTAACTTTAAAACACCAGCTCACCTGTTTAGTGACATAAAAACCTTTCCTCAAAGTCAACCCTTAAAAATTTATTGGAAATTAAAATTTTAATGTTGTTGTTCAAAGGGGACATGTCGAGAGATTTCCATAAATTTCTCATTTTCCAGAAAACTGAGTTCCCTATCAAAAGTTATGACCTCCATAATTTTTTACTTCATTGGGCTTTGAAAATAATCTAAGTTCGAAAAAGAAAAAAAAATTCTTCCCCCGCCCCTATTCCGCGCCTAGAAGAAAATTCTTCCCATGCCCCTCTTCTACACCTAAGAGAAAATTCTTCTTGCACCCACCTTCTATGCCCGGGAAAAAGTTTCCTTCCGCGCTTGGAAGAAATGTCTTCCCATGCCCCGCAAGAAAATAATCTAATTGTGCTCGGGATAAATTTCACTCTCTTAGTTTTTTGTAGGGTGATTTGTTAATTTTTGTAATGGACTCTAGAAATTTTGTTGTGAACACTTTAAAAAAAAATTATTCCATAATTCTTCTAACTAAACCTAGGTTGTTCTTGGATCTCAAGTGAGATTTTGAGTGGACGTTACAAAAACTAAAAACTTAAATTCTTTACATAATTTTTTTATAGAGATTTGCTACTTCGTACCATTTATCTAAAATAATGAAAAGCTCGATTTCTATATAGATCCTCATGAATACGAAGAAACTTCCATACACATCAAGCTCCAATAAATTTGCATCTACAATATTTATTAAAAACTTGACATCAAAATCTACGTATTTGTAAGATGAGTGCACCCATATACATTGTAAGAAATCTGTTAGAGGTGTATTTGTCAACTTTTATGTAGGTTATTGGGATTAAAATCATCTACAACATCAATAGAGAGACAAAATTCAAATAAAATATTGGAGTTGTGCGAAATACATTTTGTGTAATTCCCTTGTAGGACAATTTTTTTATGAAGTCAATGGAATGGTGGCATTATTTATTTATGATAAAACTATTAAAGGAACTAGAAAAAAAGATATTTTGGATGATGATGATTCTCCATATTAGTCTAACTATTTGGAAAATATTTCTTAACCGTGCATTTATTCCTACGCTATCTTTCACCGTGTCAACAAAATTAAACAATCCCAAGAATACATATTATATGAAAAATGTTTGTATGGGGCGTTCCATCGAACATCATTCTCTTTCAATTCCAATCCCTTTAATACATTGACAACCATTTCAGAATGGTATTTACAGTCTTGTTTTTACTTCGAAATGAACGATAGTTTAACATAAAAATAAAATTTTGTACATTAATTATTCGGTAGCAGTGGACCAAGAACAAATGGGTATTTCTCATGGAATCTACTTGATAGGTAATGAATTGTTAAGTAGTTACAAAATGTTTATTCATCTTTTTATATGGACTTCAATGTCAATTAAAAATAAATTTCCTCAAGTTTTACACTCAAGGTCATGAGACCATTTGATCATGTAAATGAAAATATATCACCGTGGTCGAATGATAAAAAAATAACAAACAAAATTATGTCTTGACATTATGATGCCAGATTACAATAGAATCCACTCTTATGTTTTAAAAATATTTCATAACATTTGTCTATACACTAAAAACCCATGATTATTAATTATAACGTCCAAAAAAATTGACATTCGAAACCACACCAAATTCTATTAAATTTTTAGAGAAAAATTAGGGTAATTTGTTTTTTTTTGTTTTAAAATGGTTATAAACATTATTTGCAATTGACTAAATTCTCATGAAATATTTGTACAAATTCATAATATAATCGAATTAAAATTAATAATTAAATATTACTAATTTATTTCTTGAAATACCATACAATTAAAAACCCTTCTCTTAAATTTCCTTATTTTATTTGTGTATTTTCCAAAATCTTAATAATCGTGATTCATTTAATTTATTTAACTATACCTTAATATTAATTATTTAAAAAAAAATCTTTTATTCATTATCAAAATACCATGCACAATTACTTAATTAATCCCCACAACAAAAAATGTTACAACTTGACCTAACCACTAAGTGGGCTCATTCAACCAATTGCACATACATTGTATTTCAATCTGATCCCCACGAAAAATACCATCATTTTAAGTAATGTACGATATAATCTCAACCATTAGATAAAATCATTTTGGGCCCTTCGATGTTACGTTTTATAAAATGCCCTAAAAATCTTTATGTTTTCTTTTTATTCACATTGTTCCCTAATCTATCTCGTTTTACTTTTGCAAGTTTTGGAACATGGAGGCCATGACATCTATGAAGGATTTCCTCAACTCCAATATTTGCTTTTTACATCATTTTGCGTTAAATGAGAGATCATTCCCATTTCTATTATGAGTATTTTTTTCCTCATTTTATTTATTTATTTATTTTCATACAAGGAATATATACTCAGTGAGTGTGTATATATGTTATATATTATAGTTTTACATTTGTTTGAAATTTATTTTACAATACTAAGTTATAAGAATATATATATATATATATATATATATATATATAATCCAATCGGTTCGGACCTAAGTTTTTATAGTATGTGGCCTATGTAAACGAATAGTTGTGGATGTATATAAACAAGGGTTTTAAGATTTAGGGGGAGGGTCCCGCCCGCACCCCATCCGATATTAATATGAATTGGGGTGGGGGAGGTGCCCCCAACCCCCTCCCCTACCTCAACCCGCTGTTCATTCTATAGGACGTGGCCCAAATAAATTTACCGCATTTTTTTAAAATAAAAACGTTTGTTTATAATTCATTCGGCTATATCAACATTTTTCTATATATATATATATATAAAAGTGTATATTTTTGTTTTACTTAATTTAAATAATTAATTGAAAATTATTTGTATAAATAAATATACAGGTAAAAGTAGTTATAAATTTTTATATATTAATATATGTGGAACAGTTGGAATTAATAGCCTTTTTATTCAACCGAGTGCAAGTAAAGAAGAGGACATATTTATATGATTTAAAAGACTAAATGTATTAAATTCCCCTTATAACATTGTATACAATTTGACTACATCACAACAACCCAAGTTACTCCATTTTACATATTCATTTGAATAGAATCAAAGTAAAACATGCTTAAATGAAACTTATTCTTTCTCATTTTTTTAACATGTATATGGAAAACAACAAGTTCACACATTGCATTTCAAATAATTTTCTGAATATTTTTTCTTTTGCATACATGAATCAAACCCTCTTAAATCTAATTCAACCTTACAATAATTTGGACATTTCAATATACTAATTCTTACATATAACATGAGAAAGTATCTCTTTTCTTTCCTTGCAATAAACTCATACTTTTAAAATAATAAAAATTTCAACAAGTTAACAATACACTCTTTTCCACAGGGGGCATATTATCTAGGCAATATCCTAGACAGTCCAAACAAATTCAACACATTTTAAAAAAATAAAAACGTTTGTTTATAATCCATTCAGCTAAATCAACATTTTTCAATATTATTATTTTTTTGTTAATGCATATATATATTTATATATAATTGTTTTACATTAATTTAAATAATCAATTGAAAATTATTTGTATGAATAAATATAAAGGGAAAAGTAGTTATAAATTTTTATATATTAATATATGTTGAATAGTTGAAATTAATAGCCTTTTTATTCAACCGAGTGCAAGTAAAGAAGAGGACATATTTATTTGATTTAAAAGACTAAATGTATTAAATTCCCCTTATAACATTGTATAAAATTTAACTACATCACAACAACCCAATTTACTCCATTTTACGTATTCAATTGAATAGAATCAAGGTAAAACATGCTTAAATGAGACATATTCTTTCTCACTTTTTTAACACGTATATGGAAAACAATAAGTTCACACATTGCATTTCAAATAATTTTCACAATATTTTTTTCTTTTTCATACAAGAATCAGACCCTCTTAAATCTAATTCAACCTTACAATAATTTGGACATTTCAATATACTAATTCTTACATATAACATGAGAAAGTGTCTCTTTTCTTTCCTTGAAATAAACTCATACTTTTAAAATATATGTGTGTGTGAGTGTGTGTGTGTGTATTTTTGTTTTACCTTAATTTAAATAATCAATTGAAAATATTTTTATAAATAAATATACCGGGAAAAGTAGTTATAAATTTCTATATATTAATATATGTGGAATAGGTTGAATTAATAGCCTTTTTATTCAACCGAGTGCAAGTAAAGAACAGGGCAATTTTTTTTAATTTAAAAGACTAAATGTATTAAATTCCCCTTATAACATTGTATTAAATTTGACTATATTACAACAATGCAAGTTACTCCATTCCATGGGGGGTATATTAGCTGGGCAATATCTTAGACGTGAGTTCATATTGAGGTAATTAAAATTAATAAATGTAAAGTAAATATATTGGTAGACATGAGGAGTGAAAGGGTGTAATTTATTAATATTCTAGAAAAATGTATTGGGGGTAGGTTAGAGAGGTGGGCCAAAGGAAAGGGAGATTTAATTTTAATATAGAAATAAAACATTTGAACCCTAGATTTTAATTATTTGAGGAAATATTGATAAATGATTAAAGCTTAACATTTATAAGGAAATTGGTAATAGGTCTTGAATGGATTCAAACTATATTTCAAGAGAAAGTGAATATTAAAAAAATGAGTGAGAAATATGATATTTTTTGTTTAATATGTTGTGGTAGAAATAAAAAGGGGTAAATAAAATTGTCATGGAAAAATGGGTAACTAAGGTACATGGAAAAAATAGGGATATTTTCATTCTAATAATATAATAGGAGGGGGTATTATCAATTAATAATTAGAGGTAAAAATTAAAATTAAGGATATTCTATAATACCCTTTGAGTGAACATGATATACCATACTTTTACTAAGTGAAACCCCCGTGCTGCTCTTTTCTTAATGATCATCATAGTTCATTTTCTTACAATTCAAATCTTGAAGTTGGTACAGATTATTGGAAAAAATCTTGCACAATAAAAATGCCGAATAAAATAATATTAGAATAATTTTTAATTCATCCGGGATATGTCTTCATTTACATTGAGAGGTATAAATACACATATGATCTCCTATTAAATAGGAGTCATCCTCTATCCCACATATCTCTCAACCTTCCACTAATCTCTCTCAATCCCTTAGTTATATCAACACACTCAACTAATCCTAAAAATACCAACGTGAGTTGATTATACAACAAACTTACAACTAATATATAAAACCTATGTTATTAATATGAGATATATTTTCTCATATTTAATAATAATACATTTTATTTATTCACCCATATATATTATCTCCATGATAATATATATTACATTAAAACATTAACCAATGTAAACAATACAATATTCCTAACATTCACTCCCATATTGTTTACATTATTACTTCCCCTACACTCCCCTAATGTGAACAATGTAGCAAAGAATAGTTACGCTTTCTCTACAATTACTAGGCCATAGACATTGCGATGAGAAAGTTTTATTCAAAGACTATTATCCTGGAATCCCTTCTCTGATACTAGATCCTGAAGTTGGTACAGATTATTGGAAATAATATTGCACAATAAAAACACCAAATAAAATAATATTAGAATAATTTTCAATTCATTCGGGATATGTCTTCATTTACATTGGAAGGTATAAATAAACATATGATCTCCTATTAAATAGGAGTCATTCTTTATCCCAAATATCCCTCAACCTTCCACTAATCTCTCTCAATCCCTTAGTTATCTCAACACACTAGACTAATCCTAAAAAAACCAATGTGGGTTGTTTATACAACTAAGTCACAACTAATATATAAAACCTATATTATTAATATGAGATATATTTTCTCATATTTAATAATATTACATTTTATTTATTCACCAATATATATTATCTCCATGATAATATATATTACATTAAAACATTCACCAATGTAAATAATATAATATTCCTAACAAAAAAAGCTCTTCTTTCCAAAAATTTAAAATAATAATTTACATTATTTTAAATTTCACTTTACAACAATGGAATAACAATACAATAGTGATATTTTTTGATCCAGCATAGTATAACTCCAATCTTAAACTTCTCACACTTATCATCTTATCAAATATGAATAATAATACAATGAAAGAGGAGTAACCGATGCTCTCCGTCTAGCCTATAATCAAATAAGAGAAGAAATTTTCCTCTTTATTGGCCCCTTAGCCCCAACCATAGAAAAATCACGTGTGTTTTACAACTTTGACAACTCACAAAAAATTGGGCTTCCAAAAAACAACACTCATACAACATTTCAAAACTCAACCAATGTATAAACACTCAAACATAGTTTTCCAAGCTAGATCAACAAGAGTAGTTTGCATACTTTTCCAAATCAATACAAATAAAATTTTAATTTTTATCACAATCATGAAGGCTTAATAACAAGTCAAAATGGAGACAAGAACATGGAGTCTTCTCCTTATGCCTCCCATGTTGAAAGAGGGTCCACCCAAATCCTTCGAGTGCCATATCAACAAAACAAATAACACCTTATTTCTCCCTTTTGCCTATGTAAGATAACATATAAACCATTTTACCTCCATATAGGTGGAGAACCTATCCCACAATATCTTCACATTTCCTCACTAACTCCCTTTTTCCTCTACAAAAAGAACTTTTTTTCTTTCTCCCACACCACTACAAGGAAATCTACCCATCCCCAAAATATTACTTACACAACACACATATATAACCTTCAACAAACACAAATTTCACATCTATGTTCATAAATAAAGTAACAACAATAAGTGGAGATCCTACCTGTCCATTAAGCTTCAAAAAATATTCACTCAACAACCTTTAATTCCTTAAAACTAAGAACAATCCAAAACTTCAACTCTAAAAAACTCCAAGCATGCAACCCAAGTCTAAATTCCAAAAGTTAAAGTATAGAAACTAAGGCAAACCCAAATCCTTCACTCAAAAAATAGAAAAGGATGTGAGGGTGATGAGGTGGCAGCATGTAGGATGCCACTTCATCATTACCCAATTACAACTCAACAAATCAACAAAAAAATACCAACGTAATTAAATGAACAAGTAAGGCTATGAAATGCACAAATGTACACCCCAACATGCATTCCATTCCTTTTGAGGACATATTAAATGTGCTAAGTAGAAAAGTGATTTTATTTACTCTTTTACACTCAAAACATTCATTGAAAAGGCTAAAATTAGCTCTCTACTTCATAAGTATGATTGGTAGATGTGTTTGAGATGTAGCGGAAAGGTTTAAATTGTCCCAAAAGTCTCAAAAAGTGGCCTATAAGGAGAAATTCGAGATCGGAAAAGAAGAAAGATTACACACCAAAAAAATGCAATTAATTGATTCAAGATCAAGGAGAACTCAAGGAACATCTAATCTATTAATTACCCAATTGTGACATCTTCCTTTTACTTTTTAAATTAATTTAAATTAAGTAATTTAAACATATTAACAAGTCCTTAATAAAGTCACTAGATTTTCAAAACAATTAGATACATGCACCACAAAATAAAATTCACAAATTAAAACAAAGGGAAAACATCACAACCCAAGGCAATACACATGAGGTCACCCCCCATGGGAAACCTCCTAACCAAGCATAACAATTACACAACATCTACATAGAACACAAGTTTTCGAATTGGCCATGTTGCAAACACCCAACACTCTTGTAGGGTTGGTCCCTTATCCCTTTTCAGTGTATAGTGATATCATTTTCATACAACAATACCTCTTTGGCCTCAAAACCACATCAATAACATATATATAGAACTCAATAGTCATCATCAAAATTAATAAATTCTATCATCCATCACCCATATAAAAATAATTTGACTCTATCATATTACTAACATCTATTAGATCAAAATACTATTTAGAACATCTAAACAGACGAAATGCATCATGAATATAACATGTGTCAGTATAAAATAAAAATAATGTAAATCAACATGTATAGAAATGTTGACAATTCTACCATGATTCTCTACCTAGTAGTTCTTTACCACTGCATAAATCCGATGGCTATGTCCCATATCACTGACTGTAGGATATGAAATAGGTTCCTTACCCTAATTAAAAGGGTTATGTAGACAATCCCTCTAATGGTTCCCAAGTAGATTGCATCCATAACAACTACCAGGTCCCCTCTAATGGGAAGAAACCCATCTAGGTCCCCTAACCACCCATGAGGTAGATCTCTATCATCTCGGCACATAATTTTTCTTCTCTAGTGGATGAACTCCTATTGACTGAGCTCGGGGTGGAGCATGTGTCATAGTTGGTCCCCTAGCTCCAGGCCTCATATTGCTTCCTCTTTATGCATCATAACCATGTGGAGGTGTAAAAGGTGGTTGAGTCTTCTACTTTTGTTTTTCCTGTTGTGGCGGCATGAAAGAGGATTGTGCTAAACTTTTTCCACTATGAGGAGGAGCTGACCCCCTCGACCTACTATCCTACATCTAATGAATACGACTCCTCACTCTATATCTAGCCTGTTATTTCTTCCCAATGTTCTCCTCTGCAATGTAGGCCTTCTCTGTAGCCTCATCTAAAGTCTATGGATAATGAATGAAAACTTCCCCTCCCAAACCTAAGTTTAGTCCCATGATGAACCTGTGCACTCAAACTTGCTCATCATGTATTTACTCGACATACTATAACAAGTCAAAAAATTGACTCACATACCTAGCTATTGTCATGAATCCTTGTCGCAAATCATGAAAATCATCTATTTGGTGTTGTATAAACCTCTTGAAGATATACCTACTCCTAAATCACTCCTTGAAGAGCTCCCATGTAACAATTTCTAAATCCACATGCAGATAATTCTCTTCAATCCTTCACCAATCCCAGGCTCCGTCTCTCAGAAGGTGGATGGAAACACGAGCCTTTGTTTTGCTGGAACATGGACATAAGTTAAATCATATGCTTAATCTAATCAACCATGCCTCTACCTTAAATCCTCTTGTGTTGCGAGAAAAATGGGGTGTGTGTAGCTTCATTATCTCTCGGATGTGATCTGTCATTTATGTATGTCAGCTACTAGGTATCTCCACATGATTATCCCTAGGTCTAAGGATCCTAGATCTATTCCTATGTCATGTATCCCTATCTTCATATCCTCTATAGTTCCACTTCTCTTTGACACTTATTATATGTTGATTTACGATTATTGTTGACTATTTATATGGATGTTATTATATCATTTTGGTATAGCATGATGTTAGATGATAGAAATACTATGACTATTGGAGGTTATTGATTCATAAGTATGTTTTTTGTAACTTATTAGAGACATAGAGACATATTTATATATCCATGATGCTGATGATGTGTTGTTAGCATTTATATTACCGACATTCGGAAATTTCATCTTGTTGACTAGAACTTAGCATTTGAACAAATATTTTAACCTTGTTGATATTGATAAAAGATAGATTCGAGTTTTGTTGGAATTTTAAAATAATAAGCATTGTTAGTCTAAATTATGATTTAAATTATATGTCGGTGATTAGTGATTTGGATGTGTATATTTTAGCTATGATGGATTTGATGCGGCCAATAGGCTGAAGGAGGTATTGTATAATTTTGCAAGTAATTATATCACAATAATCAAAGGTTGATTGAAGACCAACCACAACAGAATACTGGATGGATACGAAAAAGGTCACCATGGAAACTCATGTAATTGTTGAGTTTGTTGTTTTTCTGTTTGATGTTGTTTTCTAGGAGGTATCCATGGAGGAGTACCTCAAATGTGACCTTGGGGTTATTCTGGGATCTTCTTGTTGTCTTATTGTTTTGTGAGTATTTTATGTTAAATTTAATTTTTCCTTTGGGAATTTTTAAAATTAAATGTTTTTTATAACTCACCTTTATTAGTGATAGTTGAGATACTTAAATTAATACCTTAAAATCAATTATCTGATCAAGTCATAATATCATTTAAGTTAGAATTTAAGCTAGAGTTTAACATTCAAACTGTAAACATGAAATAGTGACCAACGTCAGTACTGAGTACACCGACGTCAGTGAAAACTAACCTATGTCAGTGACTGTGTAAGCCAGAGAGCTCTAAAGTTTTCATTTGAAAGAAAAAAGATAACAATTAACAACTCCAACTTTAAATACATAAAAATGAGAGAGTGTTTAACTATTTCAAACAAAAATAGAGCTATAACCACTTCCCACTTACGTTAATATCCAAAACATTGAGATTCACAACTTCTTTTTATTTCAAACACGAAGTAAAATTTAATCATGATATTCATTTACTTCATTACCTTTCATACGAATAATATGGACATAAATAAAATACATATTCTTTAATGAAATTCCTTCAATTATAATAATACAACTTGGTAAATGAAGCTTACAATGCAAGTTTTCTTTTAAAATACAACATACTAGTCTTCAACCTTAAGTGGGAAATACAAGAATAATTTTACAATGAAGGGTTGTTGACTTTGACAAATTTTCCATACAAGCAATCTCTAGTAAGAGCTCCAATGTACCTTCACTTTTATCACAACACCAAAAATTGGGGAGAGGCAACGCTCTCCACCCAACCAATAATCCAACGAGGAGAAGAAGTTATCCTCCTCATTGGCCCCCGAGCCTCAACCACAATGCTATAAAGGATGAATCCAACTCATGGAAGCAACACAATTCTTCAACATTACAATACAAAATTTCTTAATCATAGAACACACATTCCACACAAAATTACCACAAGAGTACAACTTCCAAAAAGCACAAGGATTTAAAAGTAAGCTAATGGAGCAAGGATCTATGCGGAGATCACTTATGCCTCCCAATGGGACTAGGTTCCCACCGTAAATACCTCTAAAAACATATCAAAAACCCCACACAACTCTTATGCATCCCTTAATATCCTCTTATGCCTCCCACATTATCTTATGCCTCCCTACAATCTCTTATGTCTCCCTCAAAGGAATCAAGTAAGGAATGTAAACATTCACTTATCCAAGGTGGGGCACCCAACAAAATTCCCTTCAAAACATGAAAATAAACTCTTATGCATCCCCACATATAAAATATCCATAGCCTTCTCCTACACCATAGCTAGGCATCCTACCCATGCACCTAACAAGCATACAAACCATGAATGTCAGCTACTAGCTCGTTTATGTATGTCGGCTACTAGGTCTCTCCACATGATCATCCCTTGGTCTAGGTCTCCTGGACTTATTTTTATGTCCCATAGCCCTATCTCCATGCTCCCTCTGAGGTGAATCCCATCTAGTTGATTCTACATGCGATTTATCCACCCTATACTCCTCAATGTGTCGTGAAGGGATACAAGCCTCTACATATGACTCTCTGTCATGATGGCTAGCTTATCCCCCTACTTCTCCACCTCGTATAACTGCATTGACCTCCTACATGGTCTATAGGATCTGTGGAAATACAATTGCAACTTCCTACTGTATGGGGTGGTATATCTAACTCCACACAAAATATCCCCTTGTTTGGTTCGCACCTTCTACAAAAACATAGATGGGAGTTAGTTTATCATCATCTAGTTTTTCTATGTTTTAAAATATTATGAAATGTTATGTGTTCTAGGTGTCGGTTGTGTTAGGTTTACTTGAATTGTTTCGTGTTGGCTCAATGTTCAAGTATTGAACCCACATCTCTGATACCAAGTGTAATGCCCACAATTTTTGACATTTAAAACAACACCAAAGTCTATTAATTTATTAGGGAAAATTACAATAATTATCATTTTTGTTTTAAAAAGGTTATAAAAATTACTTGTGTTCAATTAAATTATCGTGAATGATTTCTACACCTTCATATTGAAATCGAATTCAAATTAAAAATTAAAAATTATTAATTTATTTCCTGAAATATTTTACCGTTATAAATTTTCCAATTAATTTTCCTCACTTTATTAGGGTATTTTCCCAATGTTTAATCACCATCATCCATTTAGTTTATTTAACTAAACCTTAGTATTAATTATTTACAAACCCCCTTTTATTCTTTATCAAATACCATGCACAACTAATTAACTAATCGCTTCCCCAAAATATCACTACCTAACCTAACCACTAAGTGGCCCGATTCAACCAATATTCATGCCTTTTTATTTAAATCTCGTTCCAATGAAAATGCCATCATGCTAAGTTATGTAGGATATAATCTCAACCATTAGATCAAATCAGTCTTGGCCATGGATGGTAGGTTTTCTAAAAATGCCCTAAAATTCCTTAGGTTGGATTATTAATCTCAGTTTTTCCCTAATCCATTTCATTTTTAACTTTTGCAGGTTTCGAAGAATGGAGGCCATGAGAGCTATGGAGGGTTTCCTAACTCCAATATTTTCTTTTTGTAATATTTTTTGTTAAATGGGAGGTTTTCCCCATTTCTATCATTTTTTTTTGCTGGAAAAATATACATTGTGTATACTCTATTTTGAGATAATATATAAGCCATACATATTATAAATAAATACATATATATAAACACACACATTCCATTAAAAAAAAATATTTAACGAAATATATATATATATATATATATATATATTACATTATTACATTATTGGAAAAATGATTTAGCGCTGAGTTTTTGTGTTATGCGGCATGTGTAAATAAAAATGCACAGGGCTAAAATAAACAACCACCGTAAATATTTTATTGTGTTGGGGTTTTATAGTTTGGGGGGTGTGGGTGGGAGGGGCTAGGGGGCACTTTATGGGATTGGGTGGGGGAGGCAGTCTCCCTCCCAAACCCACTTATTAATATAAAAGGACACGGGTTAGGCCGCAACCCAACCCCACTCACAATTTTTTTATATAAAACTTTGTTTTGTATAGCCATTCGGCTTTGTTAAGATTTTTTTCCAATATTTAAATTTAATTATAAATATATACAATATAATATAATGATTTTCTTTAGTATATAGATATATATAATTATAACATATATATATAATCGTATATATTTTTTACCTTATCTTAAATAATCAATCAAATTCCAATTAGTTGAATAGAGGTATATTGAAAAATATAAATGTTTAATAGAATGAAGGTTTAGAGAAAACTTCTTAATTAAAGGAGAAGTAATTTTCTCTCTTAACTAAAGAATTTGTGTTGTTTGCAGTATGTAACTTGTTTCTGAACATGACATGTTATCACCAAAGCACAACACCCCTATATTTATACAAGTGCGTATACTTGAACTCGCGGTGTGATTGGATAACATGGGTACTATCTCCAAGTTGTTGGGACTTGCTACTTGAGATAGACCTCCAGAGAAATCTGGTCCTTGCTCCTAAACTACCTGCCACAATCTACTCTAATGCAGGGTAAACTAACTGTTCTAATCTAACTTTACTAGTGACCAAGGAGAGAGAATGCATGAAATGAAAGCCTACACTAAAGTGGTGATACAACAAAAAAGGAGGGTGTATGAGAGTGTCCTTCCAACGTGTCAGATACGGAAGCAAAGTGCTCACTAGAAGGGGTGATGACAGTTCTCCACGATCTAGTAAAAATGCATTTTACAACAACATTTCAAACATACACAATGATAATGGATCCCTGCATGAACATAAAGTAAACACAGTATTCTTGTAATCAATATTGGAGGGGCAAGAAGAATTTAAGAAAACACAACAGGGGAAGATACATCCACAAACTTGTATTTTATTGCTTCATGACATGCACAGTTCAATCTATTACAAGATAAGGGCCTGGATCACCACTCTACAGGATCTACCCTCAAAAAAAAATATTAAATCCTTGAGTGGAATTATGATGAGAGGATTTTCAAAGTTTGTAAAGTTTCCTTAGGAAATATGCAAGGTTAAACATAGAAACATAACTTGACTATTGAGATAGACACATGCAAATATAAATAGGATGATGATGATAATGATAGATAACATGTGAGTCTTAGAGCTAGGTGGAATGGGACGTGAAGGGAACTCATATGTAACTAGATATTAGATGTACAAAAGGAGACAAAGCGTTGGTAATAAAGAATTATTTTAAACTCATTTCATAGAAAAAGATGTATATAGAGGGCAATAGCAAACTGTAAAACTACCCTTGGCTATACTTCTCAAAAATCATCTTAGAAGGAGGATTAGGTTGCTCTTATTCCAAATAAAATATCTGTGGCATATTATCACATAGAAAAATTCATTGTATTTCCATACAGGTTCTTACAAATAAATGGGATTTTACATATCGTAAAAAATAGGAAATCACTCATTAATTATGTTGACGAGTTACTAAAACAAGTAACATAATCAACCATATTTACGTGGTTGTTACATAATAATATCCATACTAACAAATACATTATTATTCTAAGTTACATATAAACAATATAACTTATCCAACAAGTAATTAATTCATAACAAATCTTGTATATAAGAATAAACCTCCGATTCATGCAATGAATTGGAATCATGTATGGTACAACTAATATTTGTAAACAGACACAGAGACCTATTTTATGACCCTATATTATTGATTCACCATCAACAGAAACACATATAATATTTATAGTTACTGAATAATCATTCATCTCAGCTATAGCCTTAAAATTAGAAATAACCAATTTGTAAATATTTTTCAACATTGCATTTTTACTTCATTTTATGAACAACTAGAAGATGAGGTTTCCTTGTGTGTTTCTCAAAATTATAAACATGCACGTAAAACAAAGATGTCTTGTCCACTGTTTTAACCTTGTCAATGGAAAAGGAGATAAACCTTACATTCTAGATTTTCCCTTCCAAATCATCCTTTTCAATCTTTGTAATACATTTTTCCATTTTCCAAGCACTTTTATCCAATCAATGTGATTGTTGAAGGAAATGAAACCCATTAAACATAAAAAAAAATATTAAATTATGAATATTTTAAATAGTTATGCTCATTTTAAGAATGCAGAATATAATGGAAAATTGTGTAATTTTTGCATTAAGATTTTCATTTATAGATTTTCCAAATTTTACATTATTTTTTCATCCTTTCTCCACAAATTTTTGACATTGTTTATGTTCATTTTCATACTTCGCATATCGTACATGCATGCATTCTTTCATAGGTTTTCATCTTCGTGTCTTTGTTATTTTTCCTTAATTTTATTTAACCGTCACATATAAAATGAGATCTCGGAGTCAAAAGTTATGGTCATTTGAAGTTCATGGGTCAAACGTTGACTTTTCTTCTTTGCTGCAGCTATTTCAGCAAAATCGGGTCCGCACGTCCCAGCTGTCCCGGATGAATTCTCCTGCATCGGCCGATTCGGGCTTCCTTGTCCCCTTTTGCGGCTTTTTCACCTTTTTGCATCCTGTGCGTACTTTTGTCCCAGCTGTCCCAAACAAAAATCTCCGCACTGCTCGACATAGACCGTCTTGTGGAAAATCGGCCGATTCACGCCCCTCGCGTACTTTTGTCCCGACTGTCCCAAACCGCGCGAAACAAAAACTTGGCAATTTTTATTGCCTGCGGCCACTTCACCTTTCCACATCCCGCGTGTCCCAATGTCCCAACTGTCCCATGTACTGCCTGGGACAAAAATGTCTGACTTAGGTGATTTTCTTCACTTTTTGGTCCCAAACTTGGTACGATGAACCTCGGTACGACCCGCACTGGTACGATCCGCACCCTTCAAACCTGAAATGCTTTAAAATAATCCTGCAACCTTATCTTTTGCAGGTTTTTTTGTATTTTTCTTACTCGTTGGGATTTTTTCTTGGATTGGAGAGTTAGAGAGAAGCTGATGGGGCCCCAAAAACATGATTTCGGGCCTTAAATCAATCTACTTTCTCAAGACTGAAGAATTTGATGCATGTTATCAAAATTACCTTGAGGGGTGAATTTTGGATAACATGACAATAACTTGATAAAAGTTTACTATTTGAACAATTTTTAAAAGTAAGAACAAGAATGAAAACCCAACTATAAGGGATTTTCCTTCTCCTTTGAAATCAATATTACCAATAATGCAAAAAGAAAAAACAACATATACTTTACATGCAAATGAATTATTTAACTTTAACATGGATACACATTTCAACCTTCCAATAATTTCAACATTTCAAAATACTAATTCTTACAATTAAAATTAGAAAGTGTTTCTTTTATTTTTGTATAATAAACTCATAATTTTACAAGAATACAATTTACAGCAAGGTAACAATACACTCTTTTCTCAATAATCTTAGTTCATTTTCTTACAATAAAAAATCTCTTCTTTCCAATAATTTGAAAGAATAATTTACAAGATTACAACTTTCAGTTTACAACAATGCGATAACATTACAAAGGTGATCTTTTTGGCTCCAACATAGTTTAACTCCTCCAATCTTCAACTTTTTGCTTTTCTCATCTTATCAAGTTTGAATCACAATACAATGAAATGGGAGTAGGCAACGTTCTATGTCAAACCTATAATCAACTAAGAGGATAAACTATCCTCCTTATTATCCCCCGAGCCCCAACCATAGAACAATGAATTGTCTACTGCAAATTTGAAAACTTCAAAAAAGAAAATGCTTCCATAAAACAACACTCATACAACATTTCAAAACTCAAGCAATATATCAACATTCAAACATACTTTTTCCAAGCAAGACCAACAAGAATAGTTTGTGTACTTTTCCAAAACAATACAAATAAAACTTACATTTTTTATCACAGTCACAAAGGATTAATAGCAAGCCAAAATGGAGACAAGAACATGGAGTCTTCTCCTTATGACTCCCATGTGGAAAGAGGGTCCACCCAATGCCTCCAAGTGCACTATTAACAACACACACAACACTTATTTTTCCCTTTTTGCCTATGAAAAATAATATGTAAACCATTTTTACCTCCTCATAGGTAGAGCACCTCTTCCAGTCTCCTAGCACATTTCGTCATGAACTCTTTTTTTCCTCCATAAAAAGAACTCTAATTCTTTCTCCCACGCCACTCTAAGGAAATATACCCATCCCCAACATATTACATTTAAAACACACATATATTGACTCAAACAAACACAAATTTCACATTTATTTTCACAAATAAAAGAATAATAATAAGTGGAGATCCTACCTCTCCATTAAACTTGTAAAAATATTCACTCCAAAATCTTCCATCTCCTTCAAACCAAGGAAAATCCCAAAATGCAACTCCAAAAATATCCAAGCATGCAACCAAAGTCCAAATTTGAAAAGTGCAAGTGTAAATAATGAGGCCAGTAACCCCAAATCCTTCAATGTCACCCAATAAACAGAAAAGGAGGTGAGCATGATGAGGTATCTCCATGTAGGATTCCACTTCATCATCCTTCTAGTCCAACAAAACAAGTCAACACACAAAGACCAATCCAATTAAATGAACAAGTAAGGCTATGACATGCACTCCACACCTTTCAAGGACACATTAATATTGGTAAGTAGAAAAGTGACCTTATTTTTTCTTTTATATTCAAAAAATGCATTAAAAAGACTAAAATTAGCTCCATACTTCATAAGTATGGTTAGTATATGATTTTGGGATGTAAGGGACAAGGTTAAGTTGTCCCACAAGTCACAAAAAGTGGCCTTTAAGGAAAAACTTTGAGATTGGAAAAATAAGGAAGAATACATAGCTCTAAAATGCAATTAATTCATTCAATATCAAGCACAAATCAAGGACCATCTACCCTATTAATTTCTCCATTGTCACATCTTCCCTTTTAGTTTACAAATTAAAATAAATTAAATCATTATGATACATTAATAAGTTCTAATAAAGTGATTAAAATTTCCCATTAAGTAAATACATGCAAAAAAAATGAGACACACAAAAATAAAAATAAAGGAAACATTACACCCCATGGCCACACATATGAGGTCAACCCCCAATGAGAAACCACCTAACTAAACATGTAATTAGAAAACATATTCATTAAACACAAGTTGTCGAATTTGGCCATGTTACAAAACACTCAGCATTCTTATGTAGTTGGTCCCCTATCCCCTTTCGATGTTTATAATATAATGTCTCTGTAAATATTAAAAAAATACATCCCTGGCCTCACGAAAGGATCAACAACATCGAGTAATCATCTATTCATAGAAATCAATAATCTTCACCCAAAATTAAGTAAATATATCATCTATCAACATATCAAATAATTCAATTCCAACATCCATGAGATCATAATTCTACTAAAAACATCCAGACTATAAGATACGAGTATTAAATACAAATAATGTAAATCAACATCTATCAAACTTTCTAACAGTGTCATCTAGCATATCATAATCAATATGTGAATCACAACATATCAATAGTCCAAATATCTATATAGTCTAGCACCTACTGATGAAGATATAATAATCAAAATGTCAAAGTATCTACCCAAAAATAATAATATCTTAATGAAATAATGTAAAAGGTAAGTGGGCACTAAATCCCCCTCCCCTTAGACTAAATTTCCTCCTAGAAGTCAGTGAATTAGCTATGGAAACTAGGCCCATAAAAAATTAACATCCTCCTATGTAGCTGCAATCTCATAATACAAATCCCATTGGACTCACACCTAATCAATCTCATGGCCTTAAAGGCCCAGGGTCGTACGCTGTATGATATGCATGAGATCCACAGTCACCTGCCCCTGCTCCTGCACCTACAATGTAGTCCAATCCAATACATCCAAAAGATCTGAAATGTATCTCTTAAGAATAGAAACATGGACTACATCATGAATGCAAGATAAGTTGTGTAACACCTGTAAAAATACACACAAATACAACACCGAAAAACTCTGATAAATTTTTTTATTGCTTAGAGTTTACACGACAACACAGGTGACTAGAAACTGCTACAAATAACTATCAATAAGATTGACAAAATGTTGACCACATAGGAAACAAGGAAACATACAACACCCATCATGTACAATTCACTTTTATCTTTGACAAGGCACAACGTAAAAGTCCAACCACAATACACAATTATAGTTAAGAATTTACAGACGCTTTTAGTAAATACATAACCTTAAAGGATTTTACACTGTGGGATATTTTGCTAACTTATGATAGAACTGTTAAGATCATTAGAGACATTTGGGGGTATTTATATATATAGATGCATTTTTTATTTATAATTGAAGTTGATGTTAAGATAATGGCGTTTGATGATACATGTAAATGCAATTTTCCTTTTATAATTGATTTTGAACATGTTAATGAGGGTTACTTTAAAAGAACTTGTGTTGGAAAGGAGTGATCCAATTGTTTTAAACTGAAACTATAGACTTATTGAGGACGTTTTGAAATCCACAGTGTTATAAAACTTGGATTGATATTTAAAATGTTAACTTGTATGAAATAACTCTATTTTACTCTCGCTTGTTGTTACTAGCTTACAAGGGCAGTGGCATCTTCGTAAATGATTGTGAAATTCTTGTGTTCAATGTTGTGTCAAGCCTATAGAGAGTTGGTGGTAGCCATTTTGATCTGTTGTTGTGCCGTGTAAACTCCAAGCATTCAAAAAAAACATCTGATTTTCTTTGTGTTGTTTATGTGTGTGTAATAGTGGGTGTTTCAAGTTGGGTATCAAGACTAGATGGAAAGCTAAGGGACTAATCCGTGCTAATATATTGAATGGACCCACAAATATAGAATCTAACTTAGAGCCTTTTTATAGTGGATAGGAATATTATGAGGTATGACACAAAGAAACACCTTCATGCCCACCTCATAACTATGGTCAACCGTTCTCTGATATGCATACTTATTCTGTCTATCTTGTGCCTCCTATAACCTCTGTCTAATCAAAATCACCTACTACTTTATGTCCTATAACAAAGCTATCCTAAGAGATAATCTATCCTCTAACCTGTCCCAACTCAGTGGAGTATTGCACTCCAAGCCATATAAAGCCTAAAATGGTTTCATACCAATAAAACTATAAAAGTTGTTCTTGTAGGAAAAATAAACAAAGTACAACTAGTCCTCGCATATCGAATGGTGATCCATGACATACATCCAAATCATATACCCTAAAATCCGATTCATCCACTCATTTTGTTCATCTATCTCAGAGTGATTGGTTGTGCTGAATTTAATGCTCGTCCCAAGCGAATGCTATATGGTAGTCCAAAAAAAATGAGAGGTGTATAATGGATCGCAGTCACAAATATTCTTCAACTGAATCCTGTGCAATCTAACAATATGCACTAGTTGTATAAGTGGTCTTTACTGGAGAAAAATGAGCCACTTTCACCAATCTATCCACCGTAACCATGATTTTGTCATTGTAGTATCTCAACGTCGGTAGCTCCACTATGAAATCCATGGAAATGGTATCCCATTTCCACTCTGGTATGACATGCGGGTAAATAAGGTCAGCTAGATGTTGATGCTCAACCTTCAACCTCTGACACTCCAAACATCAAGACACAAAAAAATCTACATCCCTATTAAGTCCTATCGAATAGTACAACTGTGTCAATTTGGCATGCATCTTCTTCACCCCAGGATGGGCTGAATAAGGTTCACAACAAGCCTCTCCCAATATATCCTTTCCCAAACCTCCATCACTAGGTACATAGATATGATTTCTCTCTCTAATAATTATATCTTGCTCCATAGTAAATCCCTCAAATTTCCACTCAAGAGGCCTCTGAGACTCAACAATCTCTGCTCTACCTGAAAGGTAGAAGTTATTATGTGGAAGTTATCGAAATATCCTTCTCCGTAAGTCAGTACCCATTGAAGTAGCCATAACCAAATTCCTTTTATGACTATATTGGTACCCAAATTTAATATCCTTCAAAGGCCGAACAAAATTACAGATTTAATAGGACACTCAGAGGTAGATAGATGATTGTTTATTTCGTTTTGTAGCTCGGGAAAGCAGTCTATCTTACTTTTTAGCACTCAGGCTTTGAAAGGAGTGGGTATCACCTTAAAAGGATGTGATCTAATCCTAACTATTTTAGTTTGTGCCTTTCAACCAAGGTAAGGGAAAATATTTTGTAACTTTAATTATTAAAGAATGTCGGTAAATCCTTCTTTTGCACAAATTTTATAGAGAAAACCTTGGGAAAATATGATCAACACACCAAATATGACTCTCACAAGTTATCACTTCAATATTATGGATATATTTTCAAAATAAGGTGAAGGTTACACAAGAAATTTGGAAACCTGATTGTTTCTGTATGCTTTGGTAATAGCATTTATGCATTTGTATACACATAGGACAAACAAGGGTAATACGGGTAAGATTGGATGTTTTTAAATGGATTTTGGTGGGAGGTGAGTCAAGATGAACATGATTCACTAGATCCTTGAGATCTTTTACAAAATGGAAGACTAAACCAACAGAATGCCATAGAATAGCTAAAATGTTTCTTTAACCAAAATATGTGCTTCAATAGAGGCCCAGATTAGCAATTTTTCATACAATCTATGAGATTATAACATGAATAATCAAGTTGGAAAACGCAACAAAGAATCAAGATCTGAGCCTAATCATGCCTGAGGTACACCCAGAGGCTTACAGATAATCTTCGTCAATAGATGAAAGAAAAGTTATTTTAAATTGTTTATTTCACTCCCAGATGAAAGATATTCTGAGAAATGAAATTACAGATGCCACTAAACTTGTCACAAGGATTGAGACTTGTGTGATTGAAATATATTTTGATACAAGATTACAACAGGAACAAGAAAAAATATTTACAGAAATTCAAAAATAAAACAAACACATTTTGCATAGGATCAACACAGAATAAATCAAGTTTGATTAAATTTATCAGCATGGTGGAAAATTTCTAGAACAATATAAGAGCTTTTCCAATAGTTAGTACACTCACAACCACCTTGACACAATCAAATTCAATACAAAAGAGATATATAGACTTCTCAAGTAGCTTCTAAAAAACAATGGGGTCTATCAAGCTTTTTTCGATTAGAAAAATTAGTCTCGAACCCATAACACTCCAACCATTTACAGGATAAATTTATGCCATTTATAACATTTACAATAGACCCCCATTTTCCTCCCCAAAAATCTAGACATTGAGTGCTACCAAGTGCTTTCCATAATCACGATCGCTATTCCTAGAATCAGATCTATCAAAAGGTCACCACGTTGGTTAGGGGGAAGATCTCTTCGAATATCTTCCTATATTCAACTCCTTCTTATGGAAAATCACTCTTCCTTCTATTCGCCAACCTCTTATGCCTGTAATCTGTTAAATCTGGTTCCTTACATACTTGGGAGAATAAAAATTCAAAAAGTCAGATCAATCATGATAGTTAGACCATTTTAATGGTGAAATATTGTCTCCAGATCTCCCCCACAAAACTTATATATACAAAATTGATTCTCTTCTCTATTTGGCATGTAGTAAATACCAAGAAATAATGAAGACTCATACTTCCAAGGATATTTTTCAGTAAAAATGGGGGGGAAATCAGATTCAGACACACAGTCTGTAATTGATGTTCTACTTTGAATTTCGGTCATACACATGGAAGATTCAATTTAAAATGGCTCGAACGGTGTTTCCATTTTTCCTTTTGCATGAATTTTGGAAAAATATGTAAAATTTTCACATTTTGCTCCGCATCGCTCTGCCCTTGAGAAATGAGCTTGACACATGTCCTAAGGTGGGTCCCAAAGGAACCATGGACCAAATTTTACTATCTCACACTCTTTTTTGGAAAAAAGAAATTTTTCTAAGTTTTCCCCCCATAGCTTCGCCCTTCCACTTCTAGTTTTCAATGTGGGTCCCAACGAATACTCACTTCCCTTTATACTTTTAGCTCCTTTTACCAAAAGAGAAAATTTTCCACTTTTCCTCCAAACGTCCGCACCTCGATCGTTGACTAGAGAAACCTTTGACCTTTTTCCATCGGGCCCAGGGGTTATTTTGATGATTTTAGTCATTTGAATACAAGAGGAAAATTTTCCAAATTTCCCCCAAGGGTTTGTACCTCCCTGCCCCATTGACTTTGAAACAAACCTTGACTGATCCTTTGTCGGGCTTGTGGGCCATTCCTAATATTTTAATCGCTTTTGGGAATAAGAGGAAAAAATTCTAAGTTTCCCCCGATGGTCCATGTCCCCACCCGTTTTGAATTTTCAAACTGTCATGTGTCACAAAGGTGCACCTTGAGATGGTCCCCAAAATTTGATACCTTGAATGAGCATGGGCTCGCCACGTGTCTTGGCCCTGTAAAATTTGTTGAAAGGCTTAAAGCTCAACAGAGGGTGCCATGTGTTAGGATCCGAGGCAGTCTCCTTTGGCCATTGAAAATTCTAAGAAAAATGCAAAGTGGGCAGAGGCCTCCAAGTTTCCTCTTGGTGCTTCCTTAAAATGAAACTTAAAGTCCAGTCTCCAAACATGCATGGTTCCTCCACGTGTCCCAGACCTCCCAAAAACATTTTTGAAAAAAGACTAAGTATGGGAAGACCTAAAGGAAGCCTCCACATGTATCTGTCCCACCAAACTATATGTAGCTACACAAAAATTTATCTAAATTAAGGTGAAGCAGCGGAAACCTCCATGTGTCCTCCCGATGCTACTCCAGGGCCTAACCAAAAAGAAAATATTTAAATGAGCATCGTTCCTCCACGTGGAAAATTTTTAAGTTAAGGCTATTCATAGAATTTTTTGAAGTACCCAGTCGATCCATGTCTAACCAAAAGAAGCCACATTTCATATCGATGCAAGGATGAAAATTTGACCGTAAGAAATGCTTGTCAAATCATAAAATGCAAAAAATGAACATTTGAGCTTGGAAATGAAATTTTCTTCAAGGAAAAAGAATTTAGAAATGTTACAAGGCTCAAATACGTTCCTCAAAGCCATATCCATTCATCTTTCTTCAATAATTTAGGGAAAAGACAACAAGGATAACAAATCTTGACTCTGAAATACAGAAAGAATGGGAGAGCCTGAGTTTGGGCCCATCAAGAAGGTATGTTCACCAATTCTAATATCAATGGAGTAAGGGCCCATCCATAATGAGTCATATTTGCCATGTTTTCCCTTATCTTCATGCCTGTTATCCCATAGTAGCACAATATCTCCAATATCGAAAGCTCTGGGAGTGAATTTCTTGTCAAATAACTTCTTCAAGCCTTCTCTAAACTTTACATGCCTCTAGTGGGATGCCCACTTCTCTTCATCAAGATCAACAATCTGGTCAATGAAAGCATCATAAGGAGTAACCTCTTGATCCTCCAATTTCTGAATGAACTGATATGAGGATAATTACATATGCAAGGGAAGCAGGGTTTGAGTTCCATACACCAACTCAAATGGACTCTTTCTAGTGGCTCTTTTAACAGTGATTCTGTCAGCCCAGACAACAAACTTCAACTGTTCACCCCATTTTCTCTTGTTCAGCTTCAAGGTTCTTCTGATAATCTTCAACATGTTTTTATTACTGGACTCAGCTTGTCCATTTCCTTGGGGATTTTAATTAGAGGCATACGTCAAGTTGATCCTATATTCTTTGCACATTTCCACCATAGGTTTAGCTTTGAAACTCATGGCATTGTGAGCTACAATTTTGACTGGTACTCCAAACCTGTAAATGATACAGTTTAGCACAAAGTCTATGAAAATTTGGTGTGTTTCCTTCTTGGTGGGGATTGCTTCCACCCATTTGGTAAAGTAATCAGTTGCTACAAGAATCCACTTATGGCCAACACTTGTGATGCAGGAGCATCCTCATTAGTAAAAAAATAAAATAAAATAGACTATCTTTTATTTTGTTTTATTTTGTTGTTCAATTTGTCATGTAAGAGGGATGAAGGTTGTTTTCTTCATTTCCCTCCATTTTCTTAGTTTGAATCAAAAGGGGATGGATGTAAAACATCTCTATGAGCTAAATAAAGCCTAATTTGGTTTTTGGGCTAAATAGATATTTTCAATAGGATAGAGGTGAATAAAATAGAAGGGAAAGTTTATCTCCTTGTTTTAGAGCTTGACTAAGTTGAAAAATTCAATTCCAAGTAGGTAAAGATGGAGAGAATAGGGGAAAAAATGGTGGCAGTCCTAAAATTTTTTGGGAAGTTTGTTTTTGTAAATCCAGGAATGTATTCGAAGAAGGTGGAAAAGAAATTCATGGAAAAAGAAGATGAAAAATAGTTCTGAGATCTGAGTAGACTTTTGTTTTTTAGTGTTTTTAAGTGAAAAGAATGAATGTTTTTTTGAAAAAAAACTACATGTTCTTGTATTTAAAAAAACTGCTTTTCCCTGCAGGGCCGAGGGATGCATTTTGGTAGAGCTCGTGTAAGGCTATTAACCACGACTGTGATGGATGCAAAACATTGAGGGATCAAAGGCAAGATTGTACAAATTTTCTTAGGCTTTGAAACCCCTCCACACATGCAAACAAGGTGGTTTTATACATTAAAACGTCGATCTAGGGCTACCTGGTTCTCCTTGTACATGTAGTTTCAGGTTCTAAAAATTCTCCAACACCATTTTCATGAGAAAACCTGTAATTTCAGGTTTTGAAACCATCTGAAACCCCCCTAACCATGAAATCATCTTGTGCAGGCCGTTTTGTATAGTTTTGGTCAAGAAATTTCAGTTTTTCTCACATTTTATTGTTTTTCAAACCCCTCCAAAGGCATGAGCAAGTTGCAAACACCTCCCTTACTCTGTTGGATATAGTTTCCTAATGTTTTGAGTAGGAAGGTGAGTTTTCTAATTTTTTACCTATCTAGGCTTGGAAAAAACAACAGTTTTCCCTTAGGACATCCTGGGAGAAGTAAATGTTCCAAAAGAATACATATAAATCTTGAAATATGTCCTATGGGACCCCAAATGGGTATCTTAAACCATTAGGTTTCCTCTCTGGTTGGGAGTGTAGCAATAGATAGCATCAAATTTTCAAGTTTTCAGGTCTACAAAACAAACCTCCCAAGCCTTCAAGGGACAGTCTTGTTCCAAGTGGTGTCACACTGGTTTGAAGGTTGGGATGGACTTTCCCTGTCTTGAATAAGGGTCCCTAGAGTGTGTGAGAGTGTGAGTAGGTTAGGGAAGTCAGTTTAGCATTTTGTGTGATTAGGTGTTGTTTAAGGTGTGTAAAAGTTTGTTAAAGATTAATCCCCTCCAAGGAGCTTGTATTGATGCAAGAGAAGGCCACCAGAGGAAGGAGAGAATTCTTGAGTGAACCAAGGTAGTCACCATTTCCAGTCAAGTCTCTCATCATATGTGGTATCAGAGCCAATTGATTGTGCACAATCTAAAGATCCAGGGAAAAAAAGAAAGGACAAGAAGAGACAGAACAAGATGCCACCCAGGAGAGCAATTCAAGTAGCCCAAGCAGCCCAATTAGCATTGGCTGAAGACATCAGGAACCTAACAGCTAGGTTGAGGGACCTAGAAGAGGCACAAAGAAGAGGAATAGAGATGGCAGAAGTCAGTGACGATGAGCAAGAGCCACCAGAGGAGGAGCTAACTACAGAGGTGGAGAAAGAGACACCTGAAGAGAGATTGGTTAGGGCCATCATGAAGGTGAACACAAAACCAAAGATGGAGGTGCCCATGTATGAAGGAAACTTGAATGTGGAAGAATTGATTGATTGGATCAAAGCACTGGATAAGTACTTTGATTTTGAAGGTATAGTGGAAGATGACAGAAAAGTGAAATTTTCCATGACCAGATTACATAAGCATGCAACCCTGTGGTGGGATGGAGTGCAAGAAGAGAGGAAAAGGAAAGGTAAAGCAAAAATCAAGAGTTGGGACAAAATGGTAGCCAAGATGAAGGGAAAGTTCATTCCCAGATATTATGAGGTAAACCTGTTTAAGAAGTTGCAAAATTTGAGGCAAAAGGAGTTGACTGTGAAAGAATATACTGAAGAATTCTATAAGCTAACAATCAGATCAGGCCACATAGAAGAAGATTTGGGAAAGGTAGCTAGATACATCAATGGACTGAGATTCAACATCTAGGATGAGATCATCCTTCTCACTCCCAAGACTATTGAGGAGGCCTACCAGATTGCTCTAAAAGCAGAGGAGAAAATAACTACGAGACAAAACACTGTCTTAAGAGGAAGGGGTGGATCATTCAAAGGAAGAGGTGCTCCATGTGATAGAAGACAGCTGTAAATAAGTGCTAAAGAGGGGAGCAGCTCCAGTAGCACACAGAACACAAGAGGTGGTTCACCATCCAGAGGAAGGAGACCCTATCAAGGTTATCAAAGAGGTAGGGGAAGATTCTTGGGTAAGTGTTTTAGGTGCAACAAGTATGCTAGTCATAGATCCTATGAGTGTCCAGAGAACCGTCAAAACAGCCATGGGAAGAATATGTATATTGCTCCAAACGAAGAGTAAGGTGGAGAGCTAGATGTAGCACCTAAACTAGAGAACATCCCAGAAGATGGTGAGTCTCTTCTCATGAAGAGAGTGATGCTAAAACCCAACAAGGAGGCAATGGAACCCCCTCAGAGAAAGAGTTTGTTTAGGACCAAATGCAAGAGCAAAGGGAAGTGCTACAAGGTGGTGATTGATAGTGGGAGTACAGAAAACCTTGTGTCTGTTGAGATGATAGAAAAGCTAGGTTTGAAGAGAGAGGCACACCCCACTCCATACAAGGTGTCCTAGCTGCAAAAAGGACATCAGTTGTTGGTGAATGAACAATGTAAGGTAGAATTTCAGATTGGAGCTTATAAAGATCAGGTCATGTGTGACATCATGCCTATGGATGTTTGCCATATCCTTCTAGGAAGACCTTGGCAGTTTGACAACAAAGCCATTCACGATGGGAGGAAGAATACTTACACCTTTAAGAAGGATGGAGTAGAGTATACACTCATACCTCTGACGGAAGAGAATGATGCAGCTAAATCCAGTTCAAAAGTAATGATGGTAAGTGGCAAAAAATTTTTACAAAGCATGAAGAAGGAAGAGATAAGTTTTGCAGTCATTGGTAAATTGAAAACTGTAGTGACTAACAGTTAGTTGAGTGATTTACCTCTTGAAGTCTAGGAGATGCTAAATGAATATGTAGACATTGTGGTGGATGAGCTACCAAATGAGCTGCCACCTGTGAGAAGTATTAGCCATCACATAGATCTGATCCCAGGAGCAAGTTTTCCAAACAAGGCAGTCTACCGGATGACACCAAGCGAGAATGAAGAGATCAAGCAACAAGTTCAAGAGTTGTTGAACAAAGGATTGATAAGGGAGATTTTGAGTCCATGTGTTGTACCTATGGTGCTCAGTCCTAAGAAAGATAGAACGTGGAGAATGTGTACAGATTCCATAACCATCAACAAGATCACCATAAGGTATAGGTTTCCTTTTCCCTGGATAGATGATTTACTTGATTGTTTGGGTGGATCAGTTTACTTCTCTAAGATAGATTTGAAGAGTGGATACCATCAGATAAGAATCAGAGAGGGAGATGAATGGAAGACAACATTCAAGACAAATGATGGTCTGTATGAGTGGCTGGTTATGCCCTTTGGTTTGACCAATGCTCCTAGTACCTTCATGAGATTGATTAATGAGGTGCTTAAAAGTTTCATGGGTAAGTTTTTCATTGTGTATTTGGATGAAATTTTGGTGTTTAGTCAGAGTAGAGAAGAACATTTATTGCATTTGAGAATGGTACTAAATAAGTTGTAGGAAGAGAAACTGCTGATCAATGTGAAAAAGTGTAGTTTTCTACAAACCGAGCTGGTGTATTTGGGGTTTGTCCTTTCAAGGGAAGGAATGAAAATGGATAAGGATAAGATCAAAGCCATCCTTGAGAGGCCAACACCCAGGAGTGTGTTTGAGGTAAGAAGCTTCCATGGGTTAGCTAGTTTTTATAGGAAATTTATCAGAAATTTTAGTGGTATTGTAGCTCCCATGATAGAAATTATAAAAGGTGATAAGAAAAATTTTCAGTGGACTGAAGCAGCAGAGAGAGGATTCCAATTGCTGAAGAAGAAGGTAACAGAAGAGCCCATTTTAGTTCTACCTGATTTTAACAAATTGTTTCAGGTGGAGTGTGATGCTAGTGGCCTAGCAATTGGGGCAGTTTTGAGTCAAGAAGAAAAACCAGTTGCTTTCTTCAGTGAAAGACTCAGTGAAGCAAAAATGAAGTATTCATCCTATGATCAAGAATTCTATGCAATAGTTTAGGCACTAAAAAAATGGAGACACTACCTATTGCCTAAAGAGTTTGTATTGTTTACTGATAATTATGCTTTGCAGTTTATTAGTAATCAGCCTAAATTGAATCAAAGACATGTCAAATGGGTGGAGTACTTGCAAAACTATAATTTCAGCATTAAACACAAGAAAGGACATGCCAATAAAGTGGTAGATGCTTTGAGAAGGAGGGTGCTGGTTGTACAAGAGCTACAGGTGAGTGTCATAGGTTTTGAGAACTTGGGAGAGAAATATGAAGAGGGTGATGATTTCAGCGAGGCTTACAAAGCTTGTAAGTAACCCACAGTGATGGATAGGATTCCATGGATGGAATGTATGCTGCAAGAAGGACTACTATTCAAGGGCATCCAGATATGCATTCCAAAAGGTTCAATGAGGGAGAACCTGATCCGAAAAAAACACAGTGGAAGTTTGTCTGGGCATTTTGGGTCAGAACAAAACCTTAGCCCAGCTGAGTGCATAGTATTTTTGCCCAAGAATGAGTCAAGATGTGAAGAATTTTGTAGAGAAATGTAGGATATGCCAATACAATAAAGGAACTAGCCAAAATGCTGGTTTATATCCGCCACTTCCTATTCCCATCAGACCATGGGATTGTTTGAGCATGGACTTTATACTTGGATTTCCCAGGACTCAAAAGGGACATGACTCCATCTTTTTAGTTGTTGACAGGTTTACTAAGATGGCACACTTTATTCCATGCACAAAAACTAGTGATGTTACCCATATAGCTAATTTCTTCTTTCAGGAGATAGTGAGACTGCATGGATTGCCAAGGAGTATTGTATCCGACAGGGATACAAAGTTTGTTGGAAATTTTTGGAGAACACTTTGGAAGAAGTTGGGAACTCACCTGAGATTTAGTTCAGCCTACCATCCACAAAAAGATGGGCAGACTAAAGTAGTCAACAGGAGCCTTGGAAACATCCCGAGGAGCTTGTTGAGCATGCACCCAAAATAGTGGGATCTAACACTTGCACAGGATGAATTTGCTTACAATGACTCACCCAACAAGAGTACTGGCATGATTCCTTTCCAAATCATGTATGGGCAGCACCCAAGGGGTGTATATGAGCTAAGAGACTTGGGGAAAATGGAAGGTAGGAGTGCAGATGCAGAAGAATTTGCTAAGGCAATGCAGGATATCCATGAACAGGTAAAGAAGAACCTTAAAAAAAATTCCAACAAGTACAAGCAGAGAGCTGATCAGAGGAGGAAGGAAGTCAATTTTGAGGTTGGTGATGAAGTACTTGCACACTTGAGGAAAGAGATATTTCCCAGGAAAGAGTATAACAAGCTGAAGGTCAAAAAGATTGGTCCCTGTAAAATACTTAGAAAATTTTCCAACAATGCTTATGAATTGAAACTCCCTGAAGGCATTGGGATTTCTCCAATCTTCAATGTTGCAGACCTTTATGAGTATAGAGGAGAAGAAGAACTGGAAGAGAAGTCTAAAATAGGACAACACAAAGCAGATTGGAAGGCACAGATGCCTAGAACCAAACCCAAGGAGATAGAGAAACTGCTGGACAAGATGGTCATCAAGAAGACCAGGGACAAAGAATACTACAAGTATCTGATCAAGTGGAGAGGTTTTCCAGCTAAGGATGCAACATGGATGACTGAAGGGGATCTGATCAAGTTGGGAGTCAAGATTGAGGACCTGCAAAAGACAAGTTAACCATGAAGAACATCTTTTCTCTCCAAGGTAGAATGATGCAGGAGCATCCTCATTAGTAAAAAATAAAAAATAAAATAGACTATGTTTTATTTTGTTTTATTTTTTTGTTCAATTTTTCATGTAAGAGGGATGAAGGTTGTTTTCTTCATTTCCCTCCATTTTCTTAGTTTGAATCAAAAGGGGATGGATGTAAAATAGCTCTATGAGCTAAATAAAGCCTAATTTGGTTTTTGGGATAAATAGAGATTTTCAATAGGATAAAGGTGAATAAAATAGGAGGGCAAGTTTATCTCCTTGTTTTAGAGCTTTGCTAAGTTGAGAAAGTCAAGTTCGAGTAGGTAAAGATGGAGAGAATAGGGGAGAAAATGGTGGCAGTCCTAAAAAAATTTGGGAAGTTTGTTTTTGTAAATCCAGGAATGTATTCAAAGAAGGTGGAAAAGAAATTCATCGAAAAAATAGATGAACAACAGTTCTGAGATCTGAATAGACAGTTTTTTTGAGTGTTTTGAAGTGAAAAGAATGAATGTTTTTTTGAAAAAAAACTGCTTTTCCCTGTAGTGCAGAGGGATGCATTTTGGCAGAGCTCGTGTAATGCTATTAACCATGACTATGATGCATGCAAAATGTTGCGGGATCAAAGGCAAGACTCTACAAATTTTCTTGGGCTTTGAAACCCCTCCACACATGTAAACGAGGTGGTTTTATGTATTAAAACGTGGATCTAGGGCTTCCTGGTTCTCCTTTTACACGTAGTTTCAGGTTCTAAAAATTCTTCCACACCATTTTCATGAGAAAATGACCCTATACCTGTAATTTCAAGTCTTGAAACCATCTGGAACCCCCCAAACTGTGAAATCATCTTGTGCAGGCCGTTTTCTATAGTTTTTGTCAAGAAATTTCAGTTTTTCTCACATTTTGTTGTTTTTCAAACCCCTCCAAAGGCAGGAGCAAGTTGAAAACACCTCCCTTACTCTGTTGGATATAGTTTCCAGTGGTTTTTAGTAGGAAGGTGAGTTTTCCAATTTTTGACCTATCTAGGCTTGGAAAAAAAAATAGTTTTCTCTTAGGACAGCCTGGGAGAAGTAAATGTTCCAAAAGAATACATATCAATCTTGAATTATGTCCTCTGGGACACCAAATCGGTATCCTAAACCATTAGGTTTCCTCTCTGGTTGGGAGTGTAGCAATAGATAGCATCAAATTTTCAAGTTTTCCTGGGCTACAAAACAAACCTCCCAAGCCTTCAAGGGACAGTCTTGTTCTAGGTGGTGTCATACTGGTTTGAAGGTTGGGATGGACTTTCCCTATCTTGAATAAGGGTCCTTACAGTGTGTGTGTGAGTGTGAGTAGGTTAGGGACGTCAATTTAGCATTTGGTGTGATTAGGTGTTGTTTAAGGTGTGTAAAAGTTTGTTAAAGATTAATCCCCACCAAGGAGCTTGTATTGATGCAAAAGAAGGCCACCAGAGGAAGGAGAGAAGTCTTGAGTGAACCAAGGTAGTCACCATTTCCAATCAAGTATCTCATCAACTTAAAGGGTCTGAAATCTTACCAATGAAATCCATTCCCCATTGCTTGAAAGGGGCTTCAATTGATATAGGCAGGGAGCTTAAAGCTTTCAATCTTCCAGAGAAAAGCTAGAAACTCTCACATCTTCTAACCAACAAGGTTGTATCCTTAAAGAGAGTTTGCCACCAATAACCAACCCTAAAGATCTTGTGTGCTGTGAATCTTTGCAGCAAAATGCGTCCCACAAACTCCTCCATGGAGATCAGTCAATTATCTTGGGGGATTCTTCTTCATTAATGCACCTTAAGAGGACTCCCTATGGGTTTTTCCAGAGCTAACACATAATCAATAATGACATATTTCTTGGAAGCCAACTTTAGATCTCTTTTCTAGTTCTTACTTAAATACTCAGGACAGTTTAAATGTTTGAGATAGAAAATCGCATCCTTGTACCACTCAGAACTCATCAACTTTTCAAAAGCACCTTCCCTTTCCTCTTCCACCTCATTCACCTCAATAGTTTGCAAGTTACTCTTAGCCAGAAGCTTATCCAAGCCCAACCCCTCTCACCAACTTCATGGTTTGGATATCCATGTCATATTCTTGCAACTTGTTCACCCATCTACATATTTTACTTGAGACCCTCCATCTCTGACAAGATGTCCTTCACCATGGTGTGGGGAACCTAAGAAAAAAAATTTAAACTTAGAATGTAAGGCCTGAAAACATTTGTTGATTTTACCAAGGCAAATACCTGCTTCTCCATAATAGTGTATTTCAGGTCAGCCCCTTGTAATGCCTTACTAAAAAAAGGCAATTGGCCTCTCAGCCCCTTCATCATCCTTATATAGCAGGACATAAGCAATAGTGTTTTCTAAAGCAAAGGAAAATAGTTGGAAAGGCTTCTTATAGTCTAGAGCTGCTAAAATAATGGTCATGCTTCAATGCCTCTTTGATTCCATTGAAAGCTTGGATGGAAACCTCCTTCCCATTTGACGACCTGGTCATTCTTTAGCATGGAAGTGATTGGAATGGTTAACTCAGCAAAGTTTGATATGAATCTTATGATGAAGTTTATCTGCCCAAAGAAGGACTGAATTCCTTTCTTGGTTCTTGGAATTGGGACCTTGCTGATGGCCTCTACCCTTTCTGGATCAATCATCACCCCCTCTTATGACACAAGGTGACCAAGCAAATTTTCCTTCTGCACTCCAAAATGGCATTTCTTTGGATTGAGTGAGATGCCATATTCTCTACATCTTATCAGCATCTTCTCCAAGTGCAGCAAGTGATCACCTCTCTTTCTAGAAAACATTGTTACATCATCTTGGTAAACAATAATAAACTCATTGACGTGACTAGAAAAAGAAACATCCATTGCTCTTTGAAAAGTGGCTCCAACATTCATCAGACCAAAGGGCATCCTGACATACACATATGTTCCCCAAGTAGTAGTAAAGGCTATCTGTAATCCTTTCTGATTCCTTCACCACAACTTGGTTATAACCAGAGAAACCATCCAAGGTAGAAAGCAATTTCAAAACTAGTCACTAACTACAACATGTTCTCCATGTTTGGAAAAAGGATAATTATCCTTCATTGATGCTTTGTTCATATTCCTGAAGTCTACACACATAACCTGATATCACCAATTCTTCTTTCTTACTGGTACTAGATTTGTAACCCAAGAAGAATACCTTGTGGGTTGAATAATCCCTCCATCTATTGGCTTCTTCAGTTCTTCTTACATTTTAGAAGATAAGATTGGATTGATTGGTCTTTGTTTCTTCATGAATGGCCTTGCATTGGGCTCCAAGGGAATCTCATGTTGAAACAGATCCTCTCTGTATGCATTTAGTTCAGAATAAGTCCAAGCCATGCAATCCTAGTATTTTTTCAACAATTGGATGTATGACTATTTTTCCTCCTTGCTGAGATTACTGCTTAACCAAATCTTCTTTGGTTTCTCCCTTGTGCCAAGGTCATCCTCCTCAACATCCCTTGATGTTGTTATATGTCTATTAATAATGCAATCAACATTATCAAAGTTTGACTCAAAAGCAACCAACTTGTCTATGAATGGTATTAGTCTTTAGTTGGATGATGCCCTTTCCAAATAAGGTTTCTTTTCCATTTGCTACACACACCATTGGATCCCAATCAATGCATTGATCAGCAAACTCTCCCTTGTTCTACATAAATTTTCTGATCTGAGCATCATCATCAAAAACCGGCCAGTTTTTAATATTGTCAAGGACAAAGGGTCTTGTCAACACCTCAACATCATATTCACAATATGGGGACATTGTAAAACTATCAAACCGCGATCCCAACACTGCAATCTTGTCTGGAAAATCATTGAACTTTCTGTCATGCTACACAATATTGAATGAATCAAACATCTTAATGAAATTCCAAACTGCATGCTTGTATTGTTTCATTCACTGATTCTTTGTGGCATACAGTTTTCTGACTTATTTGACAACTAACTCTAAATCTCCCTTGACAATAATGTTCTTGACACCATATTTCCAAGTAATTCTTAAACCTAACAACAGTGCCTCATACTCAGCAATGTTGTTAGTGCACTCAAAATTAAGCTTGAAGGAGAAAACAAACTTTTCCTCGCTTGGAGAAAGCAGAATAACACCAGCACCATTTCCAAATTTGGAGTAAGCTCCATCAAACAATAGATTCCAAGGAGAGTCTGCCTGCTCAAGACACTTGCATTCTTCAATCTTGTGCTCCTTTCCATTAGGAAATCCTATAAAATTATCAGCATAATCATTTATGTACAATACTTCATAGGACGCATTGTTGGGATCCTCAATAAGGTGCAACATCTTCTTCTCTCCATATAACCTAACAAAGATGTCTTTGACTAGAATGGTAGCATATGACATATCCATTTGGACACTCCCACCAACACTTGCATCCCATTTTCTTGACAATAGCATACCCCACTTGGTTGGGCAATCAACAATGACAACATCAAGTTTTAAATTTTTACCCAGGTAAGCTACAAGTTACACCACCAAACCTTTCACACATCCCACAACTAGCACTTCTCTAGAGTCCATGGCAGTGCACTTCCCATATGTTTTTGTTGCTTTAATATTCAGCTCATTCATGACTTCCATAGGCATGACATTGCATGATGCCCCTGAGTCAAACATACAGTTTTGGAGTAGTCTATCCTTTATGATCAAAGTGGTGAAGAACGGATCCACATTTAACTGAGAGTCCACCAAGGATGTCCCCAAATAAACCTCAGGTGGTTCATCTAGCTCCTATGATGTTGGTGGTGTCTCTGACTCTTCAATAACTGGAGGAGTCTCCACAATGTTTAGATTTTTGCCGAGGGCACTCTTCTCTTCTTTCAATCCAAAATACTCCAATGCCCTCTTCTTGTGCTCATGAATCCTAAGCAACTCAACAATTGGAACTGATATCTTGATCTGACTCAAGACTTGGGAAATATCATAAGGGACATAATTTGGCAAGGTAGTATTGGAAGGAAAGCTAACACACTCATTAGGTGGCACAGGTTTTTTGACAGCTTGGGCATGAGGAGCGGTATGATTTTTTTTTGGAAGTGTATGGCTTTTGGCAGATGCATCTTTCTAGGGACCCTCTTTAGGAATATTTTAAAGTAATTGAGCTTTTTGGCTTGGCTTGAGGCCCTGTCCCTTTGACAACCTTACTTCTTGTGTTATATTCCTTCTCTTGAGAAACAACAACATTCATCAATAACTGTCTATCTTCCTCAGATGGGATTCCTCCATCATACTTATTTATCATTAAAGCCCTTAAATATTCAAATTCATTATTGGGAAACTCAAAAGCTTGTACAGTATCTACTTCTAAAGTATGAGAGGGAGGGAAGAATAGGTACCCTATGAATGCAGTCCCAAAAAGTGGCAACAGTTCTAGCACTTATCACCTCAGTTGAGGTTGCCCCTTGTTGTGAGTTCATGGAGCAACCCATCATGCAAACATCATCATCATTATCATCATCAGCTTCTTCTTCTTCCTACTGATCTTCTTCACAAGGAGCATGGGGCATGAAACATTTGTCACACTAATCAATGACCTTTGTTTCTTCCACAACAGCAACTCTAGCAGCCAAAGGATCAGGCACCATTCTATTTTCCCTGCCTTGGGGCTGCCTATTTCCAAATCCAACAGGTCCCTTGCCTCTGTCATCAGATCTTTGATGATTTGTAAATCTGTCTTGGCCTTGTTAATTGTGCATAGACCTTGTGAGCTTTGCCCAATTCCTTTCTCATCTCGGGCTAGTTTGTAGGAAATTTCTTTGATAGCTCCTGCTAGAGTCTTGACAACTTCCTCCAGATCAACAGTGTTACTTGTTTGAGGTTTTTCTAGGTTAACCAGCTTCACACCATCCCTCTTAGGAGGTTTTCCAATTTCCTTGATATTATTCTCTATTTTCAGAGCCATAGTGAATGCTTGCCTCAAATTGGTAGGGTTCTTGTCCCTCAAGTAGTAAGCAGCCTTTTTATCAAATGCATCTGAGTATTTGATCAAACATGATTCATCACATGGCATTAAGCTAATAGGAAATCTTCTCAAAGTCTTATTGAACCTTGTTTTGAAATCATGTACTGACTCATTGGGATTCTTCTTAATGTTTTCAAACTCTGATAGAAGAAATCTAGGGTCATTTCTATCACCATATTGCAATCTAAATGCATTGTTCATCTCAGTCCAAGAATCAATAGAGTTATCTGGAAATGCTTTATACCAGTCCCTTGCATCCTCTTCTAAAGTGTGAAAAAACAATTTGATGTATACATCTTCATGTTCAATCTCAAAGTCTTCCATTATATTGAGAAAAAGCTTTAGATGTTGATCTCCAGTTATAGCATTGTTTCCCTAGAAGTTTGGTAATTTTTTCCTTACATTTTGAGGTACTGCATTTGGATAACCAGCCATTCCCACAAAATTTGTAGGTCTAAAGGTGTTTACAAAATATGGAGGTCTGGGTTGAGCCATATTGATTCAAGGAGGTGATCTTGGGGGAAAAACAAATTGATAAGGGGCAAGGTGTATTTGAAATATAGGAGTATAGCTTTCAAAATGGATACCCTCTAAAGGCCTTGCTTCTTGGAAATCCCTACCAACTTTTGAAAAGACAAGGGTAGAATGGGAAGCAAACTTTTCAAAATCAAATGAAGGCTCTTCTCCAGTTGGAGAATTAATTTCCACAAAGAGGCTACCTGAATCTAAAGCACTTGAATGACAGTCTTCAATGATAGGCTGGTCGCTTTCATGAATGGAGGATCTCTCTTCTTGACTATTGATCTCCCAAAACTCTCCAGGCTCTGCTTCCTTCTGACTTTTCTTTTCCTAACTCAGGAAATAATGTCCTAGAAGGATCCCTGACAAAGAAAGATATTCTTCCTTCCAGTTTTGTAAATATTAGTAACAATTATTACTTTGACAGAGTTTTGAGACACTGGTCCTTATCAGAATCAAATCAACAGGGATTCACCACTAAGGATTTCCACCTTAGTTGTGCAAATGCATTAAAATATGATCAGTCAAATATTTATCAGCACTAGGAACTGGAAATGAAAAATCTAATCTTCCTCTACCAAAATTTATCAGTGAATACTAGTGAAAAAAACTCGTAGAGACTGGAAATGTTGCATACATACACTTATAACTTGAAACCTCTTATAGGGAAAAACAGGATGATATTGAAACTGGCACTTAGAGAATACAAGAAATGCTTACCCTGAGTATGAACTATAACAGAGCCAGAAGCAACAAATGGCACCATAAGGTGTTGGTACCCAAATTTAATCTCCTTCAAAGGCCAAGCAACATCATGGGTTTCACAAGGAAACTCAGAAGCAGATAGATGATTAGATATGTTGTTTTGTAGCTGGGAAAGCAGTCTATCTGACTTTTTAGCACTCAATCCCTAAGAGGAGTGGGTACCACCTTAAAAAGATGTGATCTGATCCTAACTATTTTAGGTTGTGCCTTTCAACAAAGGTAAGAGAACCTATTGTGTAACCTCCATTATTGAAGAATGTTGGTAAATCCTTCTTTTACAAAAATTTGATAGAGAAGACCTTGGGAAAATATGATCAACACACCAAATCTGGCTATCACGAGTTGTCACTTCTAGATTATGGAGATATTTTCAAAACAAGGCATGGGTTACTAAAGACATTTGGAATCCTGATTGTTTCTGCATGTTTTAGTAATAGAAAATATGCATTAGTATACACACAGGACAAAAAGGGGTAATACGGGTAAGATTGGATGTTTTAATTGGATTTTGGTGGAAGATGAGGCAGAGTGAACTTGATTTACCAAATCCTTGAGAGATTTTATAAAATGGAAAACTAAACCAACAGAATGCCACAAAATAGCTAAAAGGTTTCTTTAACCAGAATATGTGCTTCAATGGAGGCCCACATTAGCACTTTTCATACAATCTATGAGATTCTAACATGAAAACATTGAGTTAGAAAACCTCAACAAAGCATCAAGATTTAAGCCAAATCATGCCTAAAGTACACCCAATGGCTTACAGATAATCTTTGTCAAATAGATGAAAGAAAAGTGATTTTAAATCGTTTATTTCACTCCCAGATGAAAGCTCTCCTGAGAAATGAAATTGTAGATGCCACTAAATTGTCACAAAGATTGAGACCTGTGTGATTGAATCAAATTTTAGTACAAGATTGCAACAAAAACAAGAAAAAGTACTCGCATACATTCAGAGATGAAACAGACACATTTTTCTCAAGATCAGCATAGAATAACTCGAGTTTGATTAAATTTATCAAGAGGGGAAAGTTTCTAGAACAATCTCAGAGATTGTCAATGGTTGTACACTTGCAACCACCTTGACACGATTAAATTTAAAATAAAAGAGATATATAGGCTTCTCAAAAAGATGGGCTCTATCAAGCTTTTTTCTATTAGAAAAATCAGTCCTGACCCCTAACACTCCAATAATTTGCACGATAAATTTGTGCCATTTATAACATTTACAATAGACCCCTTTTCCCCCAAAAAATATAGACATTGAGTGCTACCAGTGCTTGCCATGATCACAATCACGATTCCCATAATCCAATCTCCAAAAAGTCACCAGGTGCTCAGGGGGCAGATCTCTTCGAATATCTCCCGCATTCAACTCCTTCCTCTTGAAAATCACTCTTCCTTCTATTCGCCAACCACTTCCACCCCTAATCTATCAAATCTGGTTCCTTGCATGCTTGGGAGAAGAAAAACAGAAAATCAGATTGAGCCTGATATCCAGACCATTTTAATGGCAAAAGATGTCTCCAGATCTCCCCCACTAAACTTAGATATCATAAATTAACTCTCCTCACTGTTTAGCGTGTAGGAAATAACAAGAAATCATGAAGACACACACTTCCAAGAGCTTTTCACTAAAAATGGGGGGAAAATCAGATTTAGACACACAACTTTTGTTGATCTTTACTTTGAATTTGGGTCGTCCACGTGGAAGATTCAAAAATGGGCTCAGGGATTCCTTTTGACTTTTTATGACCCTTTGAAAAAATGTAAAAATTTCACATTTTGCTCCGCACCTCTTCCCTTGAGAAATGATCCTGACACGTGTCCTAAGGTGGGTCCCAAATGAATCGTGGAAAAATTCTGCCATTTGACCCCCTTTTGGAAAAAGGAATTTTTTCCAAGTTTCCCCCGCAGCTCCGCCCTTCCATTTCTAGTCTCCAATGTGGGTCCCAGTGGAACCCCGCTTTCCTTTTATACTCCTTATCTCCCGAAAGGTAAAATTTTCCAAATTTCCCCCGAGAGTCCACACCTCCGCCGTTGACTGGAAAATTTCACACTTTTCCTTTGAAGTTCTACACCTCCACTGTTGACTAGAGCAAGCTTTGAGTGATCCTTTGATCGGCCTGTGGGCCATTTTTGACATTTTAACTCTTTTGGGAATAAGAGGCAAAAATTCTAAGTTGCCCTCGATGGTCCACTTCCCTGTCCCTTTTGACTTTTCAAACTACCACATGTCACAATGGCACACCTTGAGATGGTCCCCAAAATTTGAGACTTTTAAAGAGCGCGGGATCGCCACGTGTTCTTTAACACGGTAAAATTTGTTTGAATGCTTTAAGCTCAGCGGAGGGCGCCATGTGTCAGGATCTGAGGCAGTCTCCTTTGGCCTGTTGAGGAGTCCTAAGAAAAATGCAAAGTGAGTGGATGCCTCTAAGTGTCTTCCTGGCGCTTCTTTAAAATGAAACCTAAGGGACGGTCCCCAAACATGCGCGGTTCCTCCACATGTGTCTCAGAGCTTCAAAAACCCTTTTGAAAAAATATTTAAGTATGGGAAGACTAAGCCTATGTCTCTACCCCACCAAACTGTAACTTGCATAAAAATTTATCTAAGTTCGGGCAAAGCAGGGAGAACCTCCACATGTCTTCTCGGCACTACTCCAGGGCCAAACCAAAAAGTAAATCTTCAAATGAGCGTCGTTCCTCCACGTGGAAAAATTTTAAGTTGAGGCTATTCATAGAATTTTTTGAAGTACCCAGTCAAGCCGCATCCAACCAAAAGAGGCCACGTCCCCTGTCGATGCAAGGATGTAAATTTGACCAGGAAAAATGCCCGTCAAACTGTAAAATACTAAAAAATGACCATTTGAGTGTCAAAATGAAATTTTCTCCAAAGACAGAGAATTTAGAAATGTTACAAGGCTTAAATGTGTTCCTCAAAGCTACATCCATTCATCTTTCTTCAAGTATTCAAGGCAAAAAAAACAACGACAGTAAATCCTGACTGTGGAAAATGGAAACAATTGGAGAGCCCGAGTTTTTGAGTGAAAGAGAACAGGAGACCCACATTATAGACCTTTTCAAAGGAACAGAGAAACGAGGAGACAAATATGGACCCATATGTAATCTTCGACCCAGGAACTAATTAAAAATTGCAACAATAGGAAGACAAAGACCTGTCAGGCACAACACGGGGAAGGATAAAATTGACAGAGGCCGTACATCAATAGATTTTCAAAGGTAAAATGGGGTGAGACTATTTTGAGCACCAACACCCAAAACACCTAATGGGATCTAATTTTGAACCCTCCTAACCCATAGGTAGGGTTTGTATAGCAATTTAAGAGGTTTGGGACAAGTTTAACTTGTCCCATAAGCCTTCAAAATTTTCCCTTAAGGCAAAATTCGAGTTTCACATGAAGGGTAGAGTGTACAACACTCAAGATCTCAAGTATTCAACACACAACACAAAATTCAAGATCAAATCAAGTCTAATAAATGAAATTATTTTGGTCACATATTTAATTAGTTTAGGACAATATTTATTAACTTTAATAAGACACTTAGACCCACTAAGATAAAGAGAAAAAATATAAATCAAAATCTAGATTATAATAAAAACAAGTAAATTACATCACTAAAAGAAACACATACTAACATTAATAAAGGGAAACTAAAATAAAAGACAACACATGACCCCTCGGTCACAATTTTCCCTTAACCAAAAATTCCAACACACACACAATTACATGTTTCCATGGTGACCCTTGTTCAATTCATCTATAATTCCAATGTGGTTGGTCTCAAATCCCCCTGATGTTTGTTGCGAATAATGTTACCTGCAAAACAAATAAATACCTCCTTCTACCTTGTGGCCGCATTAAAGACATCAATGATAAAATATAAAATATAAATCCACAATCATCTATATATGAATCAAATATTATTTCAGAAATTACGATATCATTTACAAATTTCTAGCAACATTTCTATCCAACATTTCATCCATGTCGAAATGATCATAACATTAATTCAATTATCAAAGCCTACTCATGGTGATGAAAGTATATCGCATGTCAGAATATGTATATAAATAATCATGTCCACAATGTATCAACATCAATATAAAATGTCTCTAACAATCCACAAGAAACATATATGAAATGAAATCAACAACAGTCCAACATCTCTAACATCTAGTATCATGCTAAATCAAAAAGCTACAACAATGTCGACAAGTGTAGTCGACCATATCAAAATCAAAGAAAAAAGGTGTCGAAGGGAAGTGGGCACTACACCTCACGTCCACATCAATAACATAGACAAATAATATATACATAGAAGTCAACAGCCGTCATCAAAATCAAGCAATTCTATCATTTATTAACCATATCAAAATAATTCGATTCTACCATTTACTAATATCCATGAGATCAGAATACTATTAATAACATCGAAACATAAGAAATGCATCATGAATATAACGTGCCAGTATAAAATATAAAAAATGTAAATCAACATGTATAGAATTGTCCGCCAGTATCATCTAGCATATCATAATCTAAAATATGAATTACAACATATCTATAATCCAAATGTCCATATAGTCTATCATCCACTAATCGAACTATAATAAGAATAATGTCAAATTCTATAATAAACAATAATAAAAATCATAGTGAAATAGTGTCAAAGAGAAAAGGGCACTACGTTAACCATGAAACTTAATTAAAGGCATGATTTGGTTTAATAGAGGCTTAATGTTGTGTCGTATTTAATTCACAAGTAATATTTAAAAGCTCAAATCTTTTACCGTCACAACCATGTTCCACAAATTTTAACAGGTCTATATTTTCAAGAATCATGTTAAAACCATTAATTTCTATCATCTACTCACCACCAAATTCTCCCACTGACTGCTCCAGTCAATACCAACTACATTGAACACCACCAACTTCTCCAGAATGGTATGTGATTACAAAAACATGAAAAATAAACAACATAAACATCTATAAAAGGATGATAATACAATCGTTTAAGGAAGATATCAGTAACAATAAAATTTGTTTCTTTTTTGTGTCGTAACACATTTACATCTTTTTTTTTCTTTTTCTTTTCCCACAAAAAAGTGGTATCATACCCTCATGACAAACTGAGGCCTTTATTTTTATTAATTATATTCCGTAAGGGATACAAGATCATCATTGAGTACACACTGGAATAAATCATATCATCCATCTCCTCATGAATGTTGGGAGTTCCATGGATCCTCCAAAGCATGGCCTCCAGCTTTTCCTGATCAATTAAAAGGTGTTTCTAGGAGATTCAGGAATCCCAAATTTGTGAATATATGTTTTTCTTTTTTTTTTCTTTTTATGATAGGTGGCATGTCCATGTATTAATTTTTTTATGCGATGTTGAATGTTTATAAGGCCCAAGTAATGGGCTTAGGATGTGGTAGTTTAAACCATGGAAAGTTGAATATACCATAAGGGTTACAACATTAAAAAATCCTATTAAACGTGGGAAGTGAGATAAATACAAAACCCCCATACCATACATTGAATGTGGTGGCATTGCATAATATCCGACATAATGTCCAGCGTGTGTAATCCTGAGTTGTTGGGCTACGTCCCATGTATTGTTTAATTGTTGGTTTTTACCCGCCTATGTATACGTTGTGAGTGTGTTTGTTGTCTCACTACACCATATTAAAAAAGGTGCCAATTCATTTGGTTAGCTATTGGTTCTTGATCTTTGCTGCGTTATATAAAAAAAAATTCCTCTAATAAGTAACGTTTCATTTTAAAATAAGATCAATTTTTTTAAATAAAAAAGAAGTCATAAGGTATGACATTAAGCATAAATCAACATATAACACAATTATTTTCTAGAAAAAATTATGATACCTAGGATTTTAGAATGAAATTGGCATTTGATTCATGTGATATATCAGACATAGTTATAAATGGTATATTGAACCACAAGATGAGTTTACCTCACTTCTAGATGATGACAATATTCTTAAATAAATAGGTCAAATAATATGAGGTATTTTCAAATCATTGCACAAGGACTTTATGAGTTAGTTGTTTAAAGGATCAAGCAAGCTACTACACCTAAGAAAGCATGGGGCATCCTAGAGATGACATATCAAGGTATTAGTAAGGTATAAATTTCTAGATTACAAGTACTTAGAAAAGAAATAAAAAATTGCAGATGAAAGATTCTGAATCAGTAGATAAATTCATATATCATGTTATGGATTTGGTTAATCAAATCAAACATGTTGGTTATGAGCTAAAAATTAAAAATGTTGTATAAAATATTTTAGGATGTTTTCCTAATAAATTTGATGCAATTGTTCTGGTAATTGAGGAATCCAAGGATTTGACTAAATTTTTTATAAATGAGTGGGTTGGTTATTTGAGGAATTATAAAGATAGGAAAAATAGGAATGACGATACTTAATTGGAGCATGCATTCAAAACAAAAATGACATTTTATAGAGTTAGAGGAAGAGGAAATATGGGATTCGAAGAAAGCAAGATTCCAAATGAAGGAGGAAAAAGATATCAAAATTTCAGCTCAAGGGGACTCAATAACAATAAAGAATCACAAAGGTATGACAAATCAAATGTCTAATGTTATTACTGCAAGAAGTATGGTCATTTTGGTAATGAATGTCGAAAGAAAGAAGGTAATATGAGCAAGAAAAATGCAAACTTTTCTAAAAGTAATTAAGGGTCTTTATTTATTACATGTGATGTAACTCGGGAAATTTCTAGTAACATTTGGTTTCTAGATAGTGGTTGTAGTAATCATATGACTAGAAACAGTGAATTGTTTGAGAATTTTTATACTTCAATTAAATCAAGGATCAAATTTGGTAATGATAATATAGTTGAAGCAAATGGAAAAAGGTGTAATTAACGTGATAACAAAACTTGGTAAGAAGACTATTCTCGATATTTATTTTGTACCTTGTTAGAAGCATAATCTAATAAATGTGGAAAAACTTATTCAAAAGTGTTATAAAGTTCCTTTTGAGGATAATATCTGTGTGCTATTAGATATTTCCCTAAGTAACATGGTTATTGCAAAGTTTTAAATGAAAAATAATAGAATTCTCACACTTCAAATGAAAAGTGAAATGATGGAGGATATTTGAGAAAGTTTCAAGGAATCCATTCAAGATAAAGAATGGGTATGGCATTTGAGATCTAGTCATCTAAAATTCAGAGGATTATATTTTTTGTAAATAAATTAAATGGTAAGAGGCATAGTTACCAGGTTCGGCTGGATTTGTATGAAATCCAGTTCGAATCGTATTTTTTGAAGCAACCGAATAAATACAGTTCGGTTCGGTCTTATTTTTGCAGGAAAAAACAAATTCGTTTTTTGGCAATTTTTTTTTTTTTTGTGAAAAAATCGCAAGGAAAAAATTTGCCATTTTTGGAAAGGGTCTAGGAAGATATAGCAGCAAAAACTTGCATGTGCCATAACTTTCATTCTGTGGCTCCGTTTTAGGTGTTGTCTTCTCTAAAAGTATATATTTTCTCGAGCTCTATGCATTGATGGCAATATTTTTCTTATTTGCATAAAATCCATTTTCGTACCTTTTTGGATCAAGCAACTTCTTGCAATCTTTTGAAAGAATCATTATGATGATGATGATTATGGTAGATGGATGGTTTTTTGTATGATTTGTCTATATACAATGATATAAGTATACAATAATATAAATTTATAATAATACAAGTATATATATTCCGAACCGGATTTTTCCGTATTTTTTCGAGAACTCCGAATTTTTGGATTTTTTTGCCCTTCCGAATTTAATCGGATTTCCGAACCTGGTAACTATGGTAATAGGTTTATCCCCTATTGATGCACCATTTATCTTATATGAAAGTTGTATTTTTCCTAAGAAACATGGAGAAATATTTCCAAACGAAATGTCCTATAGAGCTTGAGAGCCATTAGAAATTATGCATACATATATATTTGGTCCACTAAAAACACTGTCATTAGGGGGATAACTTATTTTCTAACATTCCTTGATGAGTATAGTATAAAAACATGTGTTTATTTTCTCGAAATATAAATTTGAGGCATTTGGAATGTTCAAAGAATTCAAAACTTTGGTTGAGAAATAAATTTTCCTATCCATTAAGGTATTGAGATCAAATAGAGGAGGAGAATACAAGTCAAATGAGTTTTCAAATTATTTCAGGTATCATGTAATAAAGAAGAAGTTCACTACAAGATACATATCTCAGTAGAATGGTTTTGTAGTAAGGAAAAATTGTATAATAATGTATATGGAAAAGAACATACTGAAAGGAACAAATATATCTAATGAATATTGGACTGAAGAAGTAGCTTGTGCCTTTTATATATTGAATATAATTCCAACAAATATTGTTTGGAACATGATTCCACAATAACCATGGAGTGGTAAGTATCATAGTCTTTCTCATTTTAAAGTATTTGGGTGTATTGCATATGCATGTACATAAAGAAACAAGGAGTAAATTGAATGTTAAAAGTGAAAAATGCATTTTTATCGGTGATGATGAACAATCTACAGAATATAAGTTGTTTAATCCTATAACCAATGAATTAATTGTAAGTAGAGATGTTGTATTCAAAGAATAAGAATCATGGGATGGCAATATAGACAAGACAATTACAGTTATAGCAACAATGCCATATGAAGACAAAAAGAAAAATGTCAAGGAGAACAAAGAGAAAAATAAAATGAGAAAGGAGTAACATCATAAGGAGAAAACTCCCAAAGACAAGTTGAGCAGGGAGAATCATTAAGTCTAAAGGTAAATAATGACTCAAATCCTACACTAGCATCACTGAGACAAATACTTAGAGGCAAAAAGATAAGAAGCTTACAAGAAATATATGATCAAGGGAATATGAGAGATTTACAATCTATTTTTTTTTCCCAAGATCCTATATATTTTGAAGATGCAATTAAGGAAGAACATTCGATTAATACAATGAATGATGAAATGGAGTATATTAATAAAAATGATAGATGGGATCTAGTTTATTTACCTAAGAATAAAGAATGCATAGGTGTGAAATGGATTTATATAACTAAATATATGAAAAATAGAGAAGTTGACAAATATAATGTAAGATTACTAGGTAATGGATTCACACAAGTATATGGAGATGATTACAATGAAATTTTTTCTCCTATAGCAAGAATTGATGCTGTTAGAATGGTACTAGTTATTGTGGCTCGAAACAAAAGGAAGGTTTTGCAAATGGATGTTAAATCAACTTTCTTGAATGGTTATCTAGAAGAAGAATTTTATGTTTAGTAGCCACTAGGACACAAAGTAAAAAATATATGAAGACAACGTTTACATGTTGAAGAAGACACTTAATGTATTAAAGAAAACACCAAGAGCAGGGTACAAAAGGATAGATTCATACATGATAAAGAATGGATTCAATAAAAGTACAAGTGAGAATTTATACACCAAGGTCAATGAGAAAGGTAAAATTTTAATTGTTTTCTTGTATGTTGATGATTTGATATTTACAGGAAATATTTCTATAAATATGTTTAAATCTGCAATGACAAAATAGTTTGAGATGTTAGATTTTAGATTGATGAAATATTTTCTTGGTATTGAAGTCATACAAAATGATAATGGGATAATCATTTGTAGTATTAAATATGAAAAATATGTATTAAGAAGGTTTATAATGATAAACTGAAGTCCACTCTCTACACCAATGGCAAAAGGCACAAAAATAAGTAGAGAAGATAATGAGACAAATTTTGATTTAACTATATTCATAAATTATTAGGCAGTTTGATGTATCTTACATCAATTAAGCCAAATATAATTATAGAGTTATTTTGATTTCAAGATTCATGGATTCACCAAAGAAATTATATTGGAAAGAAAGAAAAAACTTGTTAAGATATATTGCAGGAACTATGAATTATGACATAATGTGTTGTACTTCAGAAGTTTTTCAGTTGATCAGATATACAGATAGTGACTTTGCAGGAAGCATAGATGATAGAAAGATTACATCTGGATATGAATTTCATCTTTGAATAAGTATTGTAATATGATCATCAAAGAAACAAGAAATAGTGACAATATCATCAGAAGAAGAGTATGTAGCAGGTACATAAGCAGTATGTCAAGAAGCCTAGGTGCGAAGAATTTTGAAGGATCTAATGCACTAGAAAGATGAGACTACTACAATCTATTATGAAAACAATTCCACCATTTCACTATCAAAGAATCATGTTTTCCACAAGATAAGAAAGAACATTAACACTTTATATCACCTCATTCAATAGTTGGTCAATAATGGAGAACTCATCCTACAAAATTACAGATCAACGGATAAACTTGTAGACATATTCACAAAGGCATTAGGACAAGAACAATTTGAGTATTTGAGAGAAATTTTGGGAATTGTAAATAATTATGTAATTGATAATAGAAATTAAGGGGAAGTGTTAAAAACATTAATTTCTACCATCTACTCACCACCGAATTCTCCCACCAACTTCATTAAATACCACCCATTTCTCCAAAATTGTCTGTGATTAAAAAATCATGTGACAAATAAAATCCTAAAACTTCTACCAAATGATGATAATGTAATAGTTTATGCAAGTCATCGACGACAATAAAATTTCTTTCTTTCTTTTGCCGTAGCACATCTACATCTATTTGTTTTTTCTTTCTCTCTGCCCACAACAAAAGCCTAGGAAGCTATAATGGATCTTGACTTTCTAACCACAAAAAACAAAACTGACTTATGTAATAATCGCTTATAATCTTGAATTTTTTAATTAATTTACGTTGAAAATAGTAATTTCAACCATATGTAATAAATAAAATTCTCCACCAACTGCAATAAAACTTTCAAACCTCTCCACCAACCTTTTAGAAATGTCTATGATTGAAAAATAACATGTGAGAGAAATGATTCAATAAATTTCCAAATACCTCTATAAAATGGAAGTGAATGTAATTTTTTGAGACAAGAGAAGGCAATAAAATATATTCGTGCTTGTAATGCATCACATCAGTTCTTTCTTCTTCTATTTTTGTCTTCCTCTACCTACTAACAATATTGTATCATAGTAGGTGGAGCAGTTTCAGTGAGTTTTGTTCAAAAAAATTATTGATGCAGTTTTATAACCAATTTTGAAGGCCACATTTTTGAGTTGGTTGTTTATTACAATGTTACCCCTGCATTGTTCCCCAAGTGGTAGCTATGATGTGAATGCTATCGACCAAGTTGTTTAATTGGCTATTTTTTACTTCGTTGTATTCAAATTTTCCTCTAATTTGGAGTCGTCCCATCTATTTTGAATTTTCCATTTATGTTACAGGCATGAGTGGACTTGTTTTATTGGATTTAGTAGAAGGTTTTTAATAGTGTTCCTATGTACATGTTTAGTCATACAATCAGATATTGCAGTGTTGTGCATTTCTAACCTTGGTTAACCTATTCAATTTTACTTGATTATCATGGGAAGACATTCAAATGTAATCATAAATATAATAATGTAAAGTATTTATTGTGTCATATAGGGGAGCATAAATTTAATTTTTACAAACAAGTTTTGTTGCATTAAGTTGTGTAGTAAGTTAGGTATGACGTCATTGATGGTTCAATGTTTCATTCTCGCAGGCTTCACTTTTGAAGAATATATGATTTGAGAGTTGAATGATTTGTTGATCTTCATTGTGCTATAGAGATAAGTTCATAGGAAGATTAAGTTGGATAAATTCGAGGAAATCACAGAGTCGGCTGAGAATTTTGTTGAAATAGTGGTGCATTGAACATTCCACTGTGATTTTTCTATGAGTAAGGTTTATTTTGAAATAAGATTTAATTTTTGTATTAAAAATAAATTAGAAGGTATGGATTTTAGTATAAATCATCCTATAATACAATATTTTCTTGCAAAAATTTTTATACTTGGGCTTTTAGAACAAGATTAACATTTTATTAATATAAATTATCATAAATAGTTATAAATGGTTACACTGAACCACAAGATGAGTTTACCTTGAGTCCAGATGATGAGAATATTCTTAAAGAAAATAGGAAAAAAAAAAGAGGGCTTTGCAAATCATTCCACAAGGATTGGATGATTTAGTTGTTGGAAGGATGAAGCTGGCTACTATAGCCAAGAAATCATGGGACAACCTAGAGACAACATATCAAGGTACTAGTAAGGTAAACATTGCCAGATTACAAGCACTTAGAAAATAATTCAAAAATTTACATATGAAAGATTCTGAATTATTAAATCAATTCACATATCGTGTTGTATATTTTTTTAATACAATAAGGTAGACTAGTGGTGAGATAACATATAAAAATGTTTTTGAAAATATTTTAAGATGTTTTCCTAAAAAATTTGATGCAATTTTTGTGGTAATTGAGGAATCAAATGATTTGACTAAATTTTCTATAGATGAGTTGGTTAGTTCATTGAAGAATTATGAAGATAAGATAAACATGAATGATAATACTTCATTGGAGCATGCATTCAAAATAAAATGACATTTGGCAAAGGAAAAGGAAGAGGAAATCCAGGATTCATAGGAAGAGGAAGAGGAAGAAACAATTTTCGAAGAGAAGAAAGAAAGAGTCCAAATCTAGGAGGAAGGATAAAAAAAATTCAGCTCAAGGGGACACATTCACAATCATGCATCACAAATGTATGACAAAAAAAGTGTGCAATGTTATTACTGCAATATGTATGGTAATGTTTGTAATGATTGTTGAATGAAACAAGCTGATATGACAAAGTAGAATGCAAAATTTTCTGAAAGTAATTCAAGGTCTATATTTATTACATGTGATGTAGCTCATGAAATTTCTAGTAACATTTGATTTATAGACATTGGTTGCAGTAATCACATGACTGGAAATAAAGATTTGTTTGAGAATTTGGAAACTTTAGTTAAATCAGAAATCAAATTCAAGAATGATAATATAGTTGAGGTCTTGGAAAAATGTGCAATTAATGTGATAACAAAACTTTGAAAGAAGTGTAACACCCACATTTTCCACACATAAAAACAACAATAAAAATACCAGGATAATTTTTTTAACTTACATTGCTCACTAAACAATGCCACAAAGACTCCAAGTAAGGAAAACTCCATAACACATACGACACTTACATAAGACATCGACCCACATAGACACATGACAACACCATATACATGTCGATGCCACACCTTCCCCAATGAACGAATGCTAGCAATAACTCAACCATAAGAAAATGGACTCAAGGATTGGAAACCCCATGACAAATCATTTCCATGATTACATCTTAGTTATGATTAACATTCCAGGGACATTTTTATACAAGGATGATCTTATCAATTTTCCACATACATATCCTGCAATTCATTTCACATTCAACTTATTGTTCGACCATTTAAGTTTTCTCTTTATCCCTTATGAAAATCTCCATAACTTACATAATTAAACTCCATATTTCCAATTACCTATGAAGTTCCTAATTCTCTCATTCTTATGCTAGAGATTTGTTTTCTCAAAATATGTTTAGTTGACTTTTAAATTTTACCCTCATTGTGCAAGGGGACCAACCAGAAGTTGTCGAGGGAAAAATAATACACATCAAAAGAGGTGAAGGTTCAAGTTCCTCGTTCCCATAAACTTCCTTCCAGTCAAAACACATTTGCTTTCGTACTATGGTTGTTTTAGTATCAATCTTAGTTTGATTCAGTTAAGCATTTACAAGACATAATTTTATTGTATCTTATTTTTAGTGGACTCTAAACTGGCTTAATGGCCTAGTCCCACCAAGAATCAATTTGTATCCATTATTAACAAAGTTCTATGTCTAAATCATCCATAAGGACTTCAAGTGAACTTTTGTTCCTAAACCATTATCACACCAACTATTGTTTCTCATTTCATTTGCAATGTTTGCTAGGTCCCTTTTTTTTTGGTGTCACTTTATAACATAAAGAGTTACGAAAGTATTTATTTACCATTTTGAATAAGTATATAATTGGAAGAATTATAACTACACACGAATCCCAAGTTAACCTCCTAATCAACTGAGGTTTGGTTTAATTCCAACTACACCTAATGATCAATGCCTCAATTATATATGAGTTTAAGGCAAGAGGACATATTTATGCTAAACCACCTTCAAGAAAATACCAAGGTGATATGTTGATAGAAACCAAGGTAACACATTTAACTGGGAGGAACTAAGGAGTTCATTAACAAGAGTTTAAGACCTAGAACAAGTATTTCACGATCTCCATTTATGTCATCTGGATCCAACATGGACTTCATTCGCTGATGAAGTTAATTTCTAGATCTAATCTAGTAAGACCTGGCAATCAAAAGGATATTAAAGGAGTATTAGCTCTACTTACTCCATAAATGGTAAGGTTACACCACATAGTCGTTGCTTCGAACAAGGAATCTTAAGGTGACTTCCAAAGAGGCCTTCACCACTCAACATAGTGTTGGACTTGAAGTGAAGACATTCTCCGTACCCCATGCACAATTACTGGACCTAGAAGGAAACCACATACTCCGGATAAAAAAAATGGACCATGTCTTTCCTAAATTATGGGTTCACGACAACAATGCTAAACATACTGACCATGATGCTATAAAAAACTAGGGGTCTTATTTACCTAGGCTATGAGGTTCCATCGAGTGCAAGAGTTTAAGTTCATTTTACAGTTTCAATTTCTTTTAGGCTAAGAAATATCATGCAAGAAGGATGACATCGAGAGAAGAGATTGAATTTTATCTTAAGGTTTAGGTTTTCCACACTAAAAGGATTCACACAAGAAGAGATACATGAGTCTTATACTAGGGTTAAGTGTTTCGATTAAATCTCTTTATTACGTTTACAAGTTAAGAATACAACCTAGTAATTAATTAATCGTTTATTGACACTGAAAAAATACTACAATATATTAACTTCAAATTCATTTACTATATATCTATCAAACCCTTTTTCCATACAAAACTATGAATCAAATTGAACCTATGATTAGGTGCACATTTCCTAAGATATCCCTAAAACTATCATCTCATACATATTAGTAAATTTCAAATATAACTTTTCTGTAACATGAGACTACATCATACATATATTCACTTTACAATGACCTATATAAATTACAATAATAAATAATGAATTACACATCGCCTTTTCGCCATCATTCTTGCATCCTGCAAAACCATGTGAGAATGAAATCACTGATAAATCACTGGCATGGAATCCACCCTAATTTAACATAATTAATGTCTTTAGTTTCTCATTTATATATAATCATAATTATAATTTGCAATAAAAAAAAAGGTTTAGAACCATGTATTCATTTTGTAACCAAGGAGAGAGAAAGAGAAGGGAAGAGAGAGAAACACCATTTTGTCAAAATTTCTATTTCACACAACAAGTTATACTTTGGAGTTTCAAATAGTTAATAACACTTGTCAAAAGTTTCCACGGAGGATAGGAAACCCAACAAAGGTCCTACAACTTTCTTATAACATTTTCCTGCTAGCTACAAAAACATTCAAATCCGGCTCAGAGGCTAAGAAACCACTTTCAAATGTTATCTTCTGATGAGCAAACACACCATAGTTAAATTTCTACGTTCCCACTTATATACCAAGAGTTCATAGGAATTGACGGAACTCGGAACTAGTAAACGGTTTACGATTGATGACTAGTTTTCTGGAGCCATCAGTCACAATTGGCCTAGTTGTAAATGATTAAAATTTATCTCGAGGGCTCACAAAACCACCTCCAAAAATAAGGTTCATGGACGAACGTGAAACGAGAAATTTCCTACAAGTTCCCCTATATATGGAGAATTTTTCAAAGTCAACGAAACTGAGAACTGGCAGACGAGTTTCAAACGACAACGGGTTTTCCAGAGCTACCGGTCATAGTTGAATAAGTTTGACCTAGTCAAATAGCGATCAGAGGCCAACAATACCCCTTTTCCAAACTCACTAGGGATGTGTTTTTCCTAAACCAAAGGTTCCAGGAAATTGTCTAGTAAAAATACTAGAGGTTTGCGAAGGTGGTCACACATTTCGTTGCTCAGGGACAAAAAGGTGGTTTGAAACGAAAGCCACCTTTTTTATTTTTAATAGCTTCCTTCAAAGAAGAAAATGAAGTAACATGTCTCCTGGAGAGTGGGAAAGAGAGCACAAACAATCACATAGGGTTAGGTCAATACTTGACGTAACTCTCTACATAACAAGGAGCACATACGATGTTTGACTTCTCTTTTACAGGGCTCAGGGTGTTGTTTTGTGAGTCTTGGAAAATTGCATTTTTCTCTTCCTAACTTTAAATGGTAGGAAAAAGGATTGTTTGATTTGATGACATCATCTAACTCTCGCTAGTACCAGTAGATGTGAGCACCTAATTCGGCTATGCTAGTATCATCGTATAGGGTTATGGTAGAAACCACAATTAATGTCTAAATTGTAAAATCGGATTCAAACATTACACTGTGTAGTTCTATTTCTTTACACTATTTAAATTTAGTTACATATCCATTTGTAATATTATCTATTAGTGTAACTTTTCTATAACATTGCAAATGAAGAACCTAAATTACAAAAATTATGAAATAAAAGGTAAGGGAGACCATGCCTGAGAATGATGAGCGAAGCGGGTATATGGGGCTCCATGTAGTGGACACTCATGATCCACAGATACCACCAGTGTTTCCGCATGATGCCAAATAGTCACGTGAAATCCCAAGCCATTCGTTTTGTACCCATACCTCATCCCAAAGCTCCATCAAAATCCTCTTTTGGAAAAAACCAAGACTGATCAGACTCAAAGAGCACTTTTTATTATTATTTAAAAGTCACGCCACAAATGGAGTTCTAGAAACTTGTTCAGATACTTCGTCCTTCTCCGCATTTAGCCTGAAACCTTCAATGACAAAAAGATGAAATGTTAAAGTCATTCCTTTTCAATCTCAATCTCACAATACGAATCAATGCACCCAAAGGAGAAATATTATCACAAGATGTAGGGGGCGGAAATACACCCGTCAACTACAAATTTTGAAAAAAATCCTTTATCCTTATGTTATGTTGGATGTCCACTTGTTCCAAATCTCACATTTTGCATAGGTAGGGGGGTTGCTAGAAGAGGTTGTGGATCTTTTCTTTGTGCCTTCCAAAAGTCATTTGCTTGAAATTTTATGAGCATTTTCAAAAAACTCATTTTGTGTATATCCTACAGTAGTTGCAGTGCACTGAACCACGTTTCCAGGAACTTAGTCAAACAATGCATATGCCAAGTGCTTTCTTGCATGTTTACATACATACCTACTATAGAACTTCCAACTGCAACGTCTTACAGATCCTCAATCATTTATGCTTTGATCGATGTCTATACCCTGCTTCATAGTTCAAATTTTGGAAGAGGTCAAGAGTTCATAGGAAGGAAAACTGAGCATGTTGGAGACCCGTTCTTGCATGTGTGAAATGGTGGGACTTCCTTGTGAGGGGAAACCATGTCTTCTACAGACTTCATCGCTGCAACTATCAAAATACTGCTAATTTTACATCGTAGACCTTGGGTTTTCAGCGTGGGTACCTATGCTTGGACTTCAAATAAAGTGGTTGTATTCCTATGAAAGAGAAAAGACAGGACTGAATTCCATTATGAAGCCCACTCTTCCATTATTCAACAGCATACGGCCTCCCACAGGCTTTCACTCCTTCCCAAGGTAAGTTTACCACCTATTGATGCATCATTGAGCTTATGTGAAATTTATATTTTGGCCAAGCAACATAGATATTTTTCCTAAGAAAAAGTCACATAGATCTTGGGAACCATTAGAAATTATGCATAAAAATATATGAGGTTCAATGAATACACCATCATTAGGGGGGAGAATTTTGTTAATAACATTTATTGATTACTATAGTCGAAAAATATGGGTCTATTTTCTCAAATATAAATCTAAAGAATTTGCAAAGTTAAAGGAACTCAAAGCATTGCTTGAAAAACAAAGTGACCTATCCATTAAGCTATTAAGATCATATAGAGGAGGAGAATATAAGTGAAATGATTTTTCTGATTATTACAGGTATCATGGAATAAAGAAGCAGTTCACTAGAAGATACACATCTCAACCGAATGGTGTTACAGAAAGGAAGAATCGTACAATCATAGAAATGGCAACGATCATGTTGAAAGAAAAGAATCTATCAAATGAATATTAGGCTGAATCACTAGCTTCTGTAATTTATCTATTGAACAGGAATCGAACAAAGATTATGAGGAACATGATTTCACAACAAGCATGGAGTTGCAAGAATCATATCGTTACTCATTATAGAGTATTTGGTTGTATTACATATGCACATGTGCCTAAAGAAATAAGGTTTAAATTTGATTATAAAAGTGAAAAATGCATCTTTATTGGTTATGAGGAACAATCTAAAGAATATAAGTTGTTTAATCTTATAACCAAGGAAGTCAGTATAAGTAGAGATGTTGTATTGAACAAAGAATAATCTTGGGATGGAAAAATAGACAAGACAATTACATGTACAACGAAAATTCTATATGAAGACAAAAAAGAAAGAGGTCAACGAAACCAAGGGAGGAAATGAGAAAAATCAATTAGCAAGAAATGATATCACGAGGAGAAAACTTACAAATCCAAGCTGAGCAAGGAGAATATTCAAGTCCACAAGTAAGTAATGACTTAAATCCTACACTTGCATCATTGAGACCAAGACTAGGAGGAAAAATTACTAGAAGCATACAAAAAAAATATGATCAAGGAGATATGATAGATTTGCAATCTATTTTTTCTTTATTTTCCTAAGATCCTATATATTTTGAATATGCAATTAAGGAAGAACATTTTCTTAATGCAATGGATCTGATGAAATGAAATCTATTAATGAAAATGATACATGGAATCTAGTTGATTTACACAAGGATAAAGAATCCATAGGTTTGAAATGGATTTATAAAACTAAATATAAATCCAATGGAGAAGTTGAAAAATATAAGGTAGGATTGGTAGCTAAGGGATTTACACAAAAATATGGAATTGATTACAATGAAATATTTTCTCTTGTAGAAAACTTGATACTGTTAGAATGGTACTAGCAACTGCAACTCAAAACAAATAGAAGGTTTCTCAAATGGATTTTAAATCAACTTTAATGAATGGTTATCTAGAAGAAAAAATTTATGTGCAGAAACCACCAGGATATGAAGTTAAAGGATATGATGACAATGTTTGCATATTGAAGAAGACACTTTATGGATTAACTCAAGCACCAAGAGCATGGTACAATAGGATAGATTCATACATGATAGAGAATGGATTCAGTAGAATTACTAGTGAGCCTACACTGTACACCAAATTTAATGAGCAAGGTCAAATTTTAATTTTTTTCTTCTATGTCGATGATTTGATCTTTACATGAAATATTTTTGTAAAAATATTTAAATATGCAATGAAAAAAAAAATTGAGATGCTAGATTTGGGATTGATGAAATATTTTCTTAGTATTGAACTCATACAAAATGATAATGATATTTTCATTTGTCAAAGTAAATATGTAAAATATGTATTCAGAAGCTATAAAATAATAAATTCTAGTCCAGTCTCTACACATGTGGCAGTAGGCACAAAAATAAGAAGATAATGAGACAATTTTTTATTCAACTATATTCAGAAAGTTTGTAGGTAGTTTGATTTATCTTACAACAACTAGGACAAACATAATGTATGGAGTTAGTTTGATTTCAAGATTCATGAATTCTGTAACACATGCAAAAACGACGTTCTAAGAACAAGCTACAACCCAACAACTAACATGAAAATTACAACTAATTTTTTTTGTTTAAGTTCATGGAAGGTTACAAGGGTTCTTAACCTTTAGGGTTCATTAACTTAACTTACACTACTTAACTAAACTTTATGAATGGAGAATTAGGTGTAGTTAAAATTTACACGTTTTTAAGATTATCTCTAGGGTCCATTAATCAATCATTCAATAGGAAGGTAACAAGGATTAATTTACTTAATTTGATAATTTCTTTTCTTGAAATAATGTTCCATCCCAATAAGGTTAACCTTATGTTAGTTTATTAAATTCATTATCTTAATAGTTTTAAAAGTCTACTTATTGAATTCCTACAACATACTAAGGATGAATAAGGACATTACACCCCTAGGAAATTAAAGGGACTCACTCACCCACCTACACATACCTTAAGGGATTATAATTTAAACCTTTAAAATACATTTATACCTAAAAAGGTAGGGTCAATCCTCCACCCTTAGATCAAATCCGTCTTGGCCACTAGATCCCAGGGTTCCATACGTAGCCCTAAAATCCTTAAGAAATTCTATTAAGACCTTTTCCCATTCAATTCTTCTTATTTGGTCTATTTCCTTTTTGTTAAAACTAGATATTGGAGAAGAGGAAGCCATGAAAGAAAAGGAGGAAGAGCCATGGAGGATACTACATGGAGATTTGGTCTAGGCTTAGTTTAGATTCAGTATTATTTATGTAATCTATTTCACTCAAGAATTGGGAGGGATTCCCTCCACCAATATGGATTTTATTCTAAGTTATTTGTGTATAGGATTTAAATTTTGGGGAAAACCCTACCCCATTATTATAAATGAAAGGAATTAGTTTTAGATCCAACATTGTGCATTTTATTGTTCCAATCCATAGTATTTCCCATTGTTTTGCTTGCTGGTAATTATAGGAAATTTTAAGACTTAGAAATTTCAGCAGGATGGTTTAATTTCATGCATAGGGGAAGATCCGTGGAGTTCCATCAGTCCTGGGACTACCGCCCTACCTCGGTGACAAACCACGGACCGCTGCCATATTGAGTAGTGGTTATGAGACCTCTGCCCTACTGAGCAGAAGTTCTGAGATGTCATCACCAATCCGGCACTATGATAATTCTTCACCGGGAACTCCTCGTGCTATGATTATTTACTAATGCACAGCCCTTAGTTTGGTGGATGTAATCTGGAAACAAAACAACAACATAACACAAGAATACCATCGACTATGATAAGACAGAATGATGACAAATCTGAAATATCAAAGTAAATTATAATATTAACATGAAATTGTTACAATATCACCCATGAGGTACTTCAATTGTTATTGACTTCACTTGCCTTTCACCAAGATTATGGGAGAAGCTTTACAATTACACCTCTTAATGGCTTCTTCAACACACCTTTAAACTGATGGCTTCCTTTGCACACTTCCTACAATATTTCTTACTACTTCCTTCTATGCTAAATGAGGGGGGGTGGCCTCTCTATTTATAGAACTTCCAGGCTTATCCATCTTATCTCTAAGATAGGATAAGAAATCCACTCTGACGAATCATATTCCATACCTTAACTCTTATCTATACATGTAAGCTTATCTTTTAAGATAAGATAACCCATATCATTTTACATGGGTTCCACATGTTTAGACTTTTTACAAATAAAATACACAAAATATTTATGAACTCACTCCTTGTCCTTATTACCAATATAATATTTCTAATTCCTAATCATGTAGACCCTACTTCTCTAATTACCCAAACTTTGACATTTTAACATTACCGGACCACTTACGAGAAATATTTACTTTTTACAACATTCCTATTGTACTTTGACTATTACCGTACTCCACATTATTGGAGGCACCATACTGACGGCACCATTATGTTCTATCAGACGCTACTACTAATTATACTTAACAACATCCTATTCCTAATACATACATTAATGAAATAGAAGTTACGGAGGAAAATTTTAGGGTCGACATCTTCCCCCTTCCTAGCTTCTACTCCATCCTCGGAGTAGACTATTCTGGTGCTTGGAAAATCTTCAACTTGTCGTGGTTGACCCATTTCGTAATGGGAGTGCCATCCAGTTCCTCCAATCGGTACGTACCATTTTCATGCACAACAGCTATTTTGTAGGGCCCCATCCATTTTGGAAGAATTTTTCTCTGTCTTCTTTTTTGTATCTAGAAGCATATACTAGAACCAAGTCATTCACATGAAATGGAGACCAATGGATATTTTGATCAAAGTATTCATTCTTCTTCATTTTCTTCTTATGGCTTGTATCCTTTGCTATTTCCCTCATTTCCTCTAGCAAATGAAGATGTACCAACCTTTCTTTTACTGAATCACTTTCATCCATCCTTTCATTTTTCATAACTCTCACAGTGGGAATATCAAACTCAATAGGAAGAACTGGATCAATGTCATAGGCCAACTGAAATGGGGAGTATCTTGTTGCTGACTTTGATGTTGCCCTATATGCCCACAATGCTGCATGAATCATTTTATCCCACTTATGTACCTGCAAGGCTGCATCTTTTGCTAGAATTTGACACAACACAAAAAAAATTCATTCCACCTGTCTATTTGTACTTGGCTTGTATGTTGTTTCCTTCCTGTGCTTAACAGAAAATTTATTAACTAGGGCTTCTACTACCTCATTAATGAAGTGGCTTCCTTGATCTGTTACAATTTCTAGTGGACAACCAAATATGGTGACAATGCGTTCATATATGAACCTTGCCACCTCATCCATGGAAGCTGTTTTCAATGGCCTAGCTTCAACCCACTTGGTTAAATAATCTGTGGCAACTACAATATATTTATTTTGGCATGAGGTAGTTGGAAGTGGACCTACAATGTCTATTCCCCACTTTTCAAAGGGACCAAGTGGAAGAATAGGGCATAATGGAGTTGATGAAGTCTTATGGTTACCATGTGTTTGACAAATATCACATGTCTTACAATAATTATAACAATTTTTAAAAAGAGTGGGCCAGTGATAACCTGCATCCAAGATCCTTCTTGCTGTAAGTTGTCCAGAGAAGTGCCCTCCACATGTACCATTATGGAATTCTTCTAGCAGTTCCTTCCCTTGATCACGTCCAACTGCCCTCTTGTACTATCCATCAGGTCCTATTCGAAATAATACTCGATGCAGAATAGAATATGGACGAATGGCTTGAGTAATATTTCTCTTATTCTTTGCATTGGCACCATCAGGAAACTTGAATTCATTCAGATAATTCCAAATATCTATGTATTCACTAGGGATTGTGTCAAGGGATAACAATGCTGCATCGGGGAAGTCATCATCATCACAAGATGATCCTAAACCATCATAGGCTCGAGAGAGTGCATCTGCATTGACATGCTTCTTTCCTAGCCTATCTATAATATCAAATTCAAATTCTTGTAGCAAAATTATCCATCTTGTTATCCTCCTTGATGGGTTAGGCTTATTTACAATATATTTTAGAGCTTTATGATCTGTTACAACTAGAAATTTTTTCCCTAGCAAGTAATTTCTAAACTTCTTTACAGCAAAAATGATAGCCAGAGCCTCCTTTTCAGTTACAGTATAATTTACCTCAGCACTGCTCATTTGTCTGCTCCCAAAGTAAATTAGATGTTCATTCCCATTTTCATCCTTTTGGCTCAAAGTACTTCCTAGTGCTTCATCTGAGGCATCAGTGTACACAATGAATGGCTTGCTCCAATCTGGATTCTTCAAAACAGGTGAAGACACTAGGGCTTCCTTCAGTTGTCTAAAAGCTTCATGCGCCTTATTTCCTGGTTCATAAGTAACATCCTTCTTTAAGAATTGGGTTAGTGGCTATGCAATCTTTGAGAAATTCTTGATGAACCTTCTATAGTAACCCACATGGCCTAAAAATGATCTCAACTTACTTCTATTCATAGGAAATGGTAAGTCGTTGATTTTTGAAACTTTATCAGGATCAGTACCAATACCATCTCTGGATACAACATGCCCTAACAAAACACCTTTAGAACATCCAAATACACACTTTATAGGGTTTAGTGAGGCTTGTGCTTCATCTAACCTTTGAAATGTTGTCTCCATCTGGTGCAGGTGGTCCAACTTGCTCCCATAGATGTAAAAATCATCCAGAAATACTCTGATGAAGGTCCCAATGTAGGGTTTGAACACCCTATTCATCAAACACTGGAATGTTGTTGGAGCATTACACAACCCAAAAGGCATAACTCTATAAGCAAACATTCCCCAAGGAGTGGTGAACGTGGTCTTCAACTGATCTTTCTCTGCTATACGAACTTGGTTGTAGCCGCTATATCCATCAACAAAACTATAACACTCCTGGCGAGCTACTTCATCCAAGATCTGATCTGAAAATGGAAGAGGATAATGATCCTTCTTTGTTGCCTTCTTGAGCTTCCTGTAATCAACACAAATGCGTAGCTTCCCATTCTTTTTTATTGAGATCACAATGGGAGAAACCCATTCTGAATTCTCCACAGCAAATATGAATCCTGCATCAAGCAACTTATCTATTTCTTCTTTTACAGTCTTGGAAAAATTAGGATTCATTCTATATGGCATTTGCTTTATGGGCTTAGCACCATCTACCAGCTCAATAGAATGTTCTACCCAAATTACTTGACGGAGTTCCTTGTAATCAAAAGTGAATATGTGTATGTACCTTCGAAAGTGCTGGAGGTAGGATTCCTTCTCACTCTCCATCACAGCATTACCAATCTTTATTTGTTGGAAACGATCATCAACTTCTTCTTCAGATAATTTTATGGGGTCATGAGTTGGTGTGACTGGAAGGATATCCATGACTGAAACATCAACCTCACTTTCTTCATCTTCATTGTCCACTTCACTGGTACTAGAGTAATTAGAGGATGTCTAATCATCAGTTTCATCACTTGAATCGACAGGTTCTGCCTTATGATGCTGAGGGATCACGTTTATTTTCACCCTCTCTCTACCATGTCCAAGTGTCATGAAGCCTTCATTCCAGTAGTTTCTTGCATGAACTCTCCTTAGCCATGGTCTTCCCAGCAACATTAGGTACGCAACAGTACCATTTTTCATCACCTGAAAGTCTACCAAACATACAACACCCATAACAGATATTGCCACATTTGAAACTACACCTTCTGGTTTAGTTTTTCCTTTATTTAATGACCTTAACATAAGTGTTGAAGGGCGATCAATTTTTAAACCCAACATATTCATTACAGACTCGGTCATTACATTAACTGCAGCACCTCCATCAACTAAGACATCATGAATTGAAATACCATTACATAATACCTCAGCTTGTGGATCATAGGGATCTACCTCTGCCTCCAAAATAGGGACTTCAACCTCATTCCTTCGTCGAGCATTGAGTCCACTTCGCAACTCCCACCTCTTCTCAAAAGACATAGCCAAGAGTTGACCATATGTAATATTTGCAGGCCTTTTGGACAGATCTTCCAAGATGGAGTATGGTCCTTGCCCCTGTGAAATTAGAAAATCTTGCACACCCAACTTTCTTCTCCTATGTTTCTTACTAGTTTCTCCTTTCATCTTCTTAGGATCATTTCCATCTTGATTATCTTTTTCTTTCTTTCTTTTTGTTACAAACACATCTACTTCATTATTTTTTCTCTTATCTACTACATCAAAAGAATTCACAGGTGCTTTTCCTTTATCATTATCTCCTTTACCAGATGTAGAAGCTCTATCTAGACAATTATACTTATAATGACCCTTTTTATAACAACCATAACATACAACTTAGGAAATATTTCTTTTTGGACCTCTATCTCCTCCCTGAGAACTAAATTCTTTTCCTTGAAGAAGATTAATAGTTAACTGACCCATCTTTTTGAGTAGATCTTCATACTCAATAGATGTACTAGGAGAAATATATGTGCTCGCCGGGAGTGGTTGTGGATTCTGGACCAAAGGTGCTGGTGTACGCTCTACTTTAGCAACAATTTTTTTGGGCTCCTCTTCCATGCTTTCTTCTTACCTTCTTGCAATCTCCTTTGCTTGTTCAATGGTAGCTGGGTGGTCATACTTCACTTGTTGTCTGATTTATGGCTTCATCCCAAGAATGAAGTACTTACATTGGAGATTATCCACGCCATTCATCAACCCATCCGCTAATCCTTCCTTCCGGATCTAGGCATCGAGCTTCCTCCTTAGCTCTAGAACACGAGCATGATAATCCCTTATCTTCTCCTTCTCTCCTTGGGATAGCTTTGTGATCTCGATCATGAGATCTACATATTTCTGTTGTTCACCAAATTCTTCAAGAAAACTTTCAGTTAATAAATCCCATGAATTTTTCACATTATCACCTAGTGTTTCAAACCACCTAAGTGCTGAACCATCCCAAAAGGTAGGAAAAAATTCAGTCCATTGTTCCTTTCTTATAAGGCCATTACAAATACAAGATCGTTTAAACTCTTGAATGAAAGAAGAAGCATCTTCACTAGATTGAGCTGAAAAAACAGGAATCTTTCCCATTTTTAAAAGTAACCACCGTGAAATACCAACCCACAAGTACAATCAACAAGACTTATGTGCACAAATAATTGGAATCACTATACTAGAAAGTGACTTTACACCTTTCTAAAGTAAAATAGAAATGACCACGGTAACTATGGTAAAACTTGACTTACTGCGGTTAAAACTGACTTTACTGTGGTAAACACTATTCAAAGTAAAAAGTGAAGTTACTGCGGCAAATACTATTCACGGTAAACAGTGACTTTATTATGATAAATACTATTCATAGCAAAAATGACTTTATCATGGTAACTACTATTCACGGTAAAAATGACTTTACCGTGGTCATTACTATGCACAGTAAAAATAAGGTTACCCTCCAATTGATTTTTGACTAAGTGGGAATATCTCTCCAGAAAATCCACCAACAAGGAATGGTCCCTTCAACAGAACCAAAATGTCATCACCAATCCGGCACTATGATAATTCTTCACCGGGACCTCCTCGTGCTATGATTATTTACTAATGCACAGCCTTTAGTTTGGTGGATGTAATCTGGAAAAAAAACAACAACATAACACAAGAATACCATCGACTATGGTAAGACAGAATGATGACAAATCTGAAATATCAAAGTAAATTATAATATTAACATGAAATTGTTACAATCTCACTCATGAGGTACTTAAATTGTTATTGACTTCACTTGCCTTTCACCAAGACTATGGGAGAAACTTTACAATTACACCTCTTAATGGCTTCTTCAACACACCTTTAAACTGATGGCTTCCTTTGCACACTTCCTACAATATTTCTCACTACATCCTTCTATGCTAAATGAGGGGGGTGGCCTCTCTATTTATAGAACTTCCAGGCTTATCCATCTTATCTCTAAGATAGGATAAGAAATCCACTCTGACCAATCATATTCCATACCTTAACTCTTATCTATACATGTAAGCTTATCTTTTAAGATAAGATAACCCTTATCATTTTACATGGGTTCCACATTTTTAGACTTTTTACAAATAAAATACACAAAATATTTATGACCTCACTCATTTTCCTTATTACCAATATAATATTTCTAATTCCTAATCATGTAGACCCTACTTCTCTAATTACCCAAACTTTGACATTTTAACATTACCGGACCACTTACGACAAATATTTACTTTTTACAACATTCCTATTGTACTTTGACTGTTACCGTACTCCACATTATTTGCGGCACCATACTGATGGTGTCGTTATCTTCTATCAGACGCTACTACTAATTATACTTAACAACATCCTATTCCTAATACATACATTAATGAAATAGAGATTACGGAGGAAAATTTTAGTGTCGAAAGAGACCACCACCATAGCATGAGTAGTGGTTATGGGACCTCTGCTGTCCACAAGGTGGCGGTCCTATTTCTAAAAAATAGAACCATAATGCTGAGGTTTTCACAAAAACTTAAAGTTACTAGAAGATGTAAAAATGCATTCTTATTTTGTTTTTGTTCGTTTCAAGTTCCAGATTTGATATTTATTGCTCTTTTATTCATTTCTTAGCTAAATCTATTTATTTTAAAGTGTTTTCAACTCTAATAAAAATCCATCTACTTACAAGAATGATTCTCATTTGTTTAAATAGATTCTTCTTTCCACTACAAGAGAAAAAAAGAATATAAATATATTTCATTTCTTTTTAATTTTCTTATATAAAATCAACATTTCTAGATACAATATAATATATCTTATTCTCTCTTCCATGTCACTACAATATACATACATTCAAAATAGCTAAAATAACTTTATTTTTCCATTCAAGTTTGTTATACAAGCAAGCTCAACTTCTAACAATTTCTACATTTTCTTCTTTCACATTTACAATACAATAACCACTCAATGAAGTATACTTTCTTCTCCATTGGAAAATAGCTCATTTCTTTTAATCACAAAGACTACTTTTCTCACAATACAACCAAGATTTCAAGAAGGAGAATGTTTTCTTTTCTATTTGAAAAACTAACTCTACAATGCCATTGCTTCTTCTTTCTTTCCTTATTTGTTTCTTTGCATATACACTATAATACCAATCAAAACTATTTGAATACAAATTTCCTTTACAAAGTCATTACAATGTTCTCCACTTGATGTGAGAAGTTATAGAAAATATAAATACAAGAATGAAATACATAATTACAATTTCTTCCACTCTAAGTGGGTAAAATACAAGGAAGTTTCACATGGTCACCAACAAGACTCCAATCTTCAAACAACAAAAAGATAGCTCCTCCAAGAATTTTCTTGATTCACATCCAAATAGGGGGAGAGGCAACAATCTCCACCCAACCAAGATATCCAATGGAGAGTTAAAGCCATCCTCTCTATCGGCCCCTAAGCCCCAACCACATTACAATGGGAGAAGATTTCAACTCATGGCAGATACAAGATTCCACAATACTTAACATATAGTTTTACATTCATTCCATTCAAATTAAAACATGACAACAACTCAAGTAAGAAGAAACGACAAAGCAACAATATAACAAGGCTTATCAAGAAAGCCAAAAGAGAAAGATCTATGGGGAGGCCACTTATGCCTCATAATGGAAATGGATGCCCACCTAAAAGCCTTCAATGTAAATATCAAATCCCCTATAAACTCTTATTCCTCCCTCAAGTACCCCTTATACCTCCATATACTCTTATGCCTTCCTCAATCTCTTATGCCTCCCTTAAAACAAGAACATAAAGAAAGCAAGAATTCCTCAAACAAGGTGGGGCATCCAATCCAAACTCCTTCCTCAATAGTAAGCTCTTATGCCTCCCTACAAGATAACTCCCAATAGTCTCCTCCTAGTCCAAACTTAGGCAATCTACCCATACCCAAATAAACATTCCAAAAGGGAAACAACATTCAACACAAACATATAAGCACAAAAATAAACAACAAAATTAAACAAGGTAAAGTTCCTACCTCTTCATAGTAGAGCTTGTTCCAAGGATGAAATTCCAAAATTCTCAAGACCAAGCATGCATCCACAAAGCTCCAATAATCCACAAGCTCTCCCAAGAAACTCTCACTCTCCAAAATTCAAAAGAAAAATGATCAAGAAAGCCCCAAACAAGCAAAGGACCAACAATAAATAGAAAAGGGAGGGAGGAGGATGATGTGGCTCCATCTAAGATGCCACATCACTCATCCTCAACTCCGCCTCAATTGGTCAAACCTCAACCCCAATGCACCATAAATTGGTGGGTGAGACGAATGACAAGAAACTTACTCAATCAAACTAAGCCCACACCACCAAAGGACAAAATTAAATATTTGAAAGAAAGTGCAATTAACATTTCACCTTTTTATCTTCCTAAAACATCTAATATGCCCTAAATTTTACCCCCAACCCATAGGTAAGGTTTTCATAGGCATTTAAGAGGTGTGGGAAAAGTTTGACTTGTCCCACAAGCTTATAAATTCGGCCTCTACGGCAAAATTCGAGTTTCCCATGAAGGCTAGAGTTTATTACACTCAATACTCAAGCATACAACACTCAACACAAAATCCAAGAGTAAATCAGGTCTAATAAATGAACCCCTTTTTGGTCACATCTTTAATAATTTTAGGCCAAATTCAAATTAGCTTAATTAGGAAACTTCAACCCATGATTAATAAAGGGGTAAATGTATATCCAAAAATCTAAATAATAAAACAAGTAGATTTCATTACTAAAAGAAAACACATACTAACATTTTAAAAGAAAGAAATTAAAACAAAATGACACATGACCCCTTGGTCACAATTTTCCCCTAACCAAATAATTCTAAGACACACACAATTACATGTTGTCATGGTGACCCTAGTTGAATTCTTCTCGAATTCCAATGTGGTTGGTCTCTAATCCCCCAATGTTGTTGTGAATATAATATACTTGCAAAATAGATAATACCTCATTTCGCTTTGTGGCCGCATTAAAACTTCCATGCGAGAATATACGATATAAATCTAAGATCAACTATGGATGAATTAACATCACCTATGCAAATATGATATCGCTTATAATTTCTAACACATTTCTATTCCACATTTCATCCATGTCAAATGATCACAAGATTAATCCAATCACCAAAGGTCTACTCAATAAGACTAACTATATCACATGTCAGAACTATAGATAAATAACCATGTCAACAGTATATCAATATCAACATCAAATGTCTCTTATAGTCTGTATGCATCAAATACGAATAGAATCAACAACATTTCACTATCTTTGATATCTACTAACATGCTAAATCAAAAAGCTATAATATATCTGTAAGTGCAGTCAATAGTATCGAGAACAATAATAAAAAAGGTGTTGAAGGGAAGTGGGCACTTAATCCCCCTTCCCTTAGACTCAACTTCCTCCTTGAAGTTACTGGAATAGGTGTGGAAACTGCACTCATAGTAAATTAGATTCCTCCCATGTAGCCGCAATCTCATCATATCTGTCCCACTGGACCCGAACTTGGTCAATATTTCTTCCACAAAGGCCCAGGGTCCTACACTCTATAATGCATACGGGTTCCACCATCACCTACACTTGATCATACACCTACAATGCATTCCAATCTAGCACGTGAGAAGGATCAAAAATATATCTCCTAAGTACAGAAACGTGAAACACATCATGGATGTGAGACAAGCTAGGTGGCAATGCTAGACGATAGGCCAAAAGGACTGATGTGCTCCAAGATCTCAAAGGGATTCATAAACCTAGGAGCAAGCTTAGAATGTTTTTCGTAATGGATAGGGATCTTATGCGGTTTGACATGAAGAAACACCTTTGTGCCTACCCCAAAAGTATGATCTGTCCAATGCTGGTCCACATACTTCTTTGTCATGTCCTACGCCTCTTGTAATCTCTTTCTGATCAAGGTAACCTACTGCTCCATATCCTGTAATAATGCTAGCCCAAGATAAACCCTATCCTCTAACCTGTCCCAACTAAGAGGTGTCCTGCACTCTCTTCCATATAATTCCTGAAAAGAAGCCATACCTATCGAAATCTGGAAACTATTATTGTAGGAAAAGTCCACCAAGTACAAATAATCCTCCCATCTCAACTAGTGATCCATAATGTACATCCTAAGCATGTCCTTGAAGATCTGATTCACCCACTTAGTCTCTCCATCTATCTCAGGGTGTTATTTTGTACTTAAAATTATTCGCGTCCTGAGAGCATGCTGCATTGTGGTCCAGAAATGGGAAGTGTACAAAAGATTGCGGTTGCAAATGATTTTCTGTGGAATCCCATGTAGTCTAATGATCTCATAAATATATACACATGCCACTGCACTAGATTTATAGGTGGCCTTCACCGAAGAAAAATGAGCTACTTTCGTCAATTTATCCACTGTGACCATGATGGCGTCGTGATGGTATCTCGACGTCGGTAACCCAGCGATGAAGTCCATGCAAATGGTGTCCCACTTCCACTCCATTATAGTGTGAGGAAAGAGAAGGCCTATTGGATGTTGATGCTCGGCCTTCACCCTCTAACTGAACCATGTCTCTCCGAAGTCCCCTCCAATGATAAAGATGTCTCAAAGTGGTGTGCATTTTCTTCACCCTGGGATGGGTTGAATAAGGTACATGTTGAGCCTCTTCCAAAATGTCATGTCTCAAGCCTCCATCTCTAGGAAAGTATATCCAACCTTTGTGTGTGATAAGACCATCTACCTCTAAAGAAAATCCAGAAAATCTGCCCTCAAGGGGCCTCTGAGACTCAATCTCTACTCTGGTTGCAAGGTGGAAGCTATCATGAGGAAGATGCTGCAAAATCCTACTCCGCAAATTTGTACGCACTGAAGTAGGCATAGCCATATGTCTCCATCTACTCAAGGCATCTGAAATCACATTGTCCTTCCTCTTCACATGATCTATCTCCATATCTTACTCATTAAGCAACTCCATCTAATGTCGTTGGCGAGCGTTGAGATTACGATGCGTGAAGAGGTGGCGAAGACTCGAGTGATCAGTCCTGAGTGTAAATCTCTAGCCAAGGATCAAGTTTATCCATCATACCAAGGTGTGCACAACTGCTGCAAGCTCAAGGTCATGAGTCAGATAATTGAGCTCATAGTCCTTGAGTATGTGAGACTCAAATGCAACTACTTTGCACTCCTGCATCAACACACCTCCAAGTCCTACTAAAGAAGCATCTTTGCAAACATATAACTCACCCTGACGATATGGCACTGCTAGAATAGGAACTCTTGTGGGGAATTCCTTTAATGTCCTGAAGGCCTACTCACATTTATCATACCAAACAAACTTCTTCCCTTTCCGTTGAAGGGAAGTGATGGGGTGCGCAATATGAGAAAAGTCCTGAAAACATCTCCTATAATATCTTCCTAATCCCATGAAGCTGGGCACCTCTAACACACTGATGGATGCTATCCAATCCATGATAGCTCAAATTTTGGAAGGATCAATTGCAATACCTTCCCTAGAAATGATTTGGCCTAAATATTACACATCTGACTTAAAAAACGCACACTTCTCCAAGTTCCCATAAAGATGCTACTCATCAAGACACTGAAGAACCTAGCGAAGGTGCTCCTCATGTTCCCCATGTGTATGTGAGTAAATCATAATATCATCGAGGAAGATGAGGATGAAGTGATCTAGAAAAGTCCTAAAAACCCCATTCATCAAGCTCATGAACACTGTGGGGGCATTCGTCAGACCAAATGGTACCACTGTGAACTCATAGTGGCTATATCTTGTGTGAAATGTGGTCTTATGAATATCTACCTCTGAAATCCTCAACTGGTGATACCCTGACTTCAGATCTATCTTGGAGAAAACCTTGGACCCCTTCATCTGATTAAACAAATCATCAATGCATGGAAGGTGATAACGATTCTTGATCATTACTTTGTTCAACTGGCGGTAATAAATACACAACAAGAGATATACATCCTTATTTTTCACAAAAATCACCGGTGCACCACAAGGGGATACACTAGGATGGATTAGGCCTTTCTCCAAAAGGCCCTTAAGTTGTAACTTGAGCTCAAAGAGCTCAGGGGTAGTCATTTGATAAGGTGCTTGTGAGATAGACTCTGCGCCTAAAACCAAATCTATGTGAAAATCTATCTCACATGAGGGAGGTAGCCCTAATAGCTCCCCAGGAAAAACATCGGCAAACTCTCTTAGTATGGAATAGTGCACTAGACTCATCCTGAGATATGTTCCTAACTATAATAGCATATATCTAGTAACCTCATCGCACACACCGCTTAAGCTACATACAGAGATGGTGTGAACAGAAACAAGCATCCTAACCCCTACTATCACTAACTCCACTGCTAAATCATCTGTACAAGAAATGGTCTTATGGTAACAGTCCACTCTAGCTCTGTGTGCAACAACCAATCCATGCCAAAGATAACACCAATCTGAGGTAGTTGTGAAGGGTCCCACATCCACTACACACTCCTTAAATAAGAAGTCTACAGAAATTTTGGCTACAGAAGCCATCTCAACGTCCCAACTATGACCCTTCCTAACTACTACCAGCCTTGAACGCTATACTAGGGATGGTGCAATGAAAGAATCAAAAGAAATAGAATCAAACAAAATAGAGGTGGAGACACCACCAATACTAGGTTTCATCTCTATGATGGTACTCTGATGTTCAGCCTGGAGGTCCTCGACCGCAGCATATATCAAATGGCTTCCTCTCATATCTCCAACCGTCAGCTCTGCGATATGTGTCTTACCCTTGTTTCTATGGTTCTGTGCAAACTCTCTGCAATGGTGGCCAATGACGCCACTACCATAATAGATAGCCGGTCCTCTCCAGTGGGATGCAGCTCCATCTGGTACTCTAGATGTCTGTGTTGTGGATCCTAATGACCCAGCTATGTACTGCTGAGGTATTTGCTGACGAGCTCCTATTGATTGAGCTCTCTACATACCATGTGTCCTGATGGGAAGCCTAGGGGGAGGCCCATACTCCGCCCTCTCTGTGTGTCGAATCTCTGAGGAGGTCTATAAGGTGGGCGGGTCTGCTGCTGTTGTTGCTGAGGTAGGCTGAAGGAAGCCTATGCTAAAACCTTTCCATTATGAGGAGGAGGAGCTGACCCCCTCGATCTGATGTCTTGCATCTGATGGATGTAGCTCAGGACTCGGTCTCTTACTTGTTGTGTCTTCCCCCATGTCTCCTCTGCAATATAGGCCTTCTCCACGGCCTCTGCTAAATTATGTGGGTAGTGAATGCATACTGCACCACCCAAATCAAAATTTAGGCCTCAGATGAACCTATGTATTCATACCTGCTCATTCTACATGTAGTCGACATACTGGAGTAGATCCATAAATCGACTCTCGTACTCGGCTATAGTCATAAACACCTTGCATAGGTCATGAAACTCGTCTATCTGTTGCAGAATAAACCTCCTAGGTAGGTACCTACTCCTAAAACGCTCCTCAAAAAGCTCCCAGGTCACTGTCTCTGAGTCCACATGGAGCTTCTGCTCCTCAGTCCTCCACCAAACTTTTGCTCCATCCCTCAGTAGATGGATTGCAACACAAGCTTTCGTGTTACTAGAACAAGGGCAGATGTTGAAGCAACCGCTCAAGCTCACTAACCAGGCCTCTACCTAAAAACCTCATGTGTCCCCAAAATAATGTGATGGCCAAAGCTTCAGGATCTCCCTCATATCTCGCAACCCCTAGGCCTCTCTGCATTCACCTCTCTAAGCCTAGGGCTCTGAGACCTATCCTTGTGCCCTTAAATCTTGTCTCCATGCCCTCTCTGAGGTGACTCTGCCCTGACTGACTCCACAGGGAAGTTGTCTACCTCATGCTCCTCGTTGTATCAAGGAGATGCCCTAGCCTCAACTGATGGCTCCATATCTTACCTAGTGGGTCATCCTCCTAGTGACCCTCTGCGTATAGTGACATTGACGTCCTGAAGCGTCTATAAAATCTGTGGAAGAATGGCCGCTACGGCCTGTTATGACGGTGGTATGCCTAGGTCTATATGGAAAGACCCCTCGTCTAGTCTGTGCCTCCTGCACATACAAGGCAAGAGTTAGTTCATCATTTTAGGGTTCGTTTTCGTTTTCTATCTTTTCTAAAATCATACAAATATCAGATAGTGTGGTTTTTTAGATTTAGAAGAACATTTTTACACTACGTTAAAAGTCCATGTCTGTTGTTTTCTAGTGTGCCCAAGGGTCCAAGCTTTGAACCCATGGCTCTGATACCAGGTGTAATTCCCACAAAAATGACGTTCTAAAAACACGCTACAACCCAACAACTAGCCTCAAAATTGTGACTAATTTTTTACTTCTTTAAGTTCATGGAAGGTTATAAGGGTGCTTAACCTCTAGGGTTCATTAACTTAACTAACACTACTTAACTCAACTTTACGATTGGAGAATTAGGTCTACTCAAAAGTTACATGTTTTCAAAATTATCTCTAGGGTTTGTTGGTATCCAAATTTGTTCTCCTTTTTAAGCCAAGCAGCAACAAAGATTCAACGAGGATCTTAGAGGCAGATAGATCATAAATATATGTCTTTTTGTAGCTACGGAGGAAATCTAACTTTCCCTTTATTACTTGGATTTGTGGAGAGATATAGCACCTTAAAAGGATGTGATCTTATCCTAACTATTTTAGGTTGTGCCTTTCAACCAAGGTAAGAGGAACTATTTTGTAACCTCTGTTATTTTAAAGGAGATAAATTTACCCTTCTTTTACATAAATTTTATAAAGAAGACCTTGCGGAAAATATGATTGACACACCAAATATGACTCTCACAAGTTTTCACTCCTAGATTATGGAGATATTTTCAACACAAGGCTAAGGTAACTAAATACATTTGGAATCCTGATCTATTATGCATACTTTAGCAAACTGATTTTGGTCCTATGTGGGTATACAAAGCAAAAACAGGGGTAGTATGGCTACGATTAGATGTTTTCAAATATATTTTTTGTGGGAGGGGAGACAAGATGAAATTGACTCACTAGATCCTTGAGAACTTATGCAAAATGGAAAGATTCAACCAACAAAATGTCGCAAAAATTTAAAAATGTTTCTTCAACTAGAATATGTGCTTCAATGGAGGCTCAAATTAGAAATATTTCATACAACCTAAGGGATTCTATCACAAAGGATCGAGTCAGAAGAACCTAATAAAGCACCAAGATTTAAACCAAATCACTTTTGAGGTACACCCAAAGGCTTATAAATAATCTCTGTCAACCAAATGAAAGAAAATAAACCGTTTATCTCACTCCCAGATGAAGGATCTTCTGAGAGATGAAATTATAGATGCCACTAAACTATCACTAGGATTGAGACCTCTATGATTGGACCAGATTTTGGTACAATATTGCAACATAAACAAGAAAAACTACTCGCATCCATTCAGAGATGAAATAAATACACTTTACTCAAGATTAACACATAATAACTCAAGTTTGATCAAATTTATCAGCAAGGGAGAGTTTCCAGAACAATATCAAAGCTTGTCAATGGTTGTACACTTACAACCACCTTGACACAATTAAATTTGACAAAAAGAGGGATATACAGGCTTCTTAGACAGGTTCTCAAAAAAGGATGGGCTCTGTCAAGCTTTTTCTACTAGAAAAATCAGTCTTGGCCACTCTAGAAACTTCACACCATTTGCACGATGAATTTGTGCCATTTAAAACCTTTACAACAAACTCCTTTCCCCCAAAAAAAAATCAAGACATTGAGTGCTACCAGTGTTTGCGATGATCACGATCGTGATTCCCAGAATCAGATCTGCAAGAAGTTACAATGTGCTTAGTGGAAAATTTCTTCAAATATCTCCCAAATTCAACTCCTTCCTCTAGAAAATCACGCTTCTTTCCATTTGCCAACCAGTTCTGCCCCTAATTTGTCAAATCTGTCTCCTTGCATGCTCGGGAGAAAAATACAGAAAACCAAATCGAGCTCAATAGTCAGACCATATTAATGGTAAAAGACATCTCCAGATCTCTCCCACCAAACTCTAGATATCAAAATTAACTTGCCTCTCTATTTGGCGTGTAGAAAATAACAAGAAATCATGAATACTCACAGTTCTAGGAGGTTTACAGTAGAAATGGGGGGAAATCAGATTTACACATAGAGCTATTGTTGATCTTCGATTTGAATGTGGGCCATCCACGTGGAAGATTGAAAAATGGCCTCGGGGCTTGGGGGATTCTATTTGACTTTTTACATCACTTTGAAAAAATACAAAAATTTTACATTTTGCTCTGCACCTCTACTTCTGGAAAATGGGTCTGACACGTGTCCTAAGGTGGGTCCCAAAGGAAATGGGGAAATGTTTTTCCATTTGACCATCTTTTGGAAAAAGGAAAATTTTCCAAGTTTCCCCCGTAGCTTTTCCCTTCTGCTTTAAGTTTCTGATGTGGTTCCCAGTGGAACCCCGCTTTCTTTTATGCCTTTAACTCCTTTTCCCTCAAAGGGAACATTTCTCACTTTTCCTCCAAAAGCCCACACCTCTGTCGTTGAATGGAGCAAGATTTGACCTTTTTCCATCGGTCCCACGGGTTATTTTGAAACCTTTAGTCATTTGAATGCAAGGGGAAAAAAATCTAAGTTGCCCCCGATGGTCCGCCTCCCCACCCCTTTGACTTGAAATGAACTTTGACTTTTCTTTTGTCAGTCTTGTGGACCATTTTTGATATTTTAACCCTTTTTAGACAAAGAGGCAAAAATTTTAAGTTCACCCCAACATTCCGCTTCCCCACCCCTTTTGAATTTTCAAAAAGCCATGCGTTACAATGGCGCACTTTGGAATGGTCCCCAAAATTTGAGACCCTCAATGAGCGCGAGCTCGCCACGTGTCTTGGATCGGAAAAAATTGTTTGAAGGCTTGAAGCTCAGTGGAAAGCACCATGTGTCAAGATCCGAGGCAATCTCATTTGGCCATTAAAAATTCCAAGAAAAATGAAAAGTGAGCGGAGTCCTCCAAGTGTCCTCTTGATGCTTCTTCAAAATGGACTTAAAGGCCAATCCCCAACATGCATGGTTCCTCCACGTGTCCTGAATTTCCCAAAAAAAATCTTGAGAAAAGACTAAGTATGGGAAGACTAAACAGAAGCCTCCACGTGTTCCTATCCCACCAAACCTCCACATGTTCTCCCGACACTACTCCAGAGCCAAACCAAAAAGTAGATCTTCAAATGAGTGTCGTTCCTCCATGCGGACACATTTTTAAGTTGAAGTTTTTTATATAATTTCTAAAGAACCCAGCTGAGCCGCGTCCAACAAAAGGATACCACATTCCTTATTGATGCAAGGATGCAAATTTGATTGGGAGAGACACCCGTCAAACCATAAAATATAGAAAAATGACCATTTGAGCCCAAAAATGAAATTTTCTCCAAGGACAAAGAGTTTAGAAATGTTACAAGGCTCTAATACATTCTTCAGGGACACATCAATTCATTTTTCTTCAAGTATCTAGGGTAAAAATGACAAGGACAGTAGATCTCGACTGTGGAAAATAGAGAGAACAGGAAAACACAAGTTTCTGAAGGAAAAGAGAATGGGAGACTCAAATTTTAGACCTTTTCAAGAGGAACAAAGAAACAAGGAGACAAATATAGACCCATACATGATCTTCCACCTAGGAGAAGATTAAAAATGGAAACAAAGCCTGACCAAATATAACACGGGGAAGGAGAAAATGAAAGAGGCCATAAATAAATAAATTTTCAAAGGCACAAATGGGAGGAGACTATTTTGAGCACCAACTGGGTGCATTAATCAATCATTCAATAGGAAGGTAACATGGATTAATTTACTTAATTAGGTAATTTCTTATCTTGAAATAATGTTCCATCCCAACAAGGTTAACCTTATGTTAGTTTATTAAATTCATTATCTTAATAGTTTTAAAAGTGTATTTATTGAATTCCTACAACATACTAAGGATGAATAAGGACATTACACCCCTAGGCAATTAAAGGGCCCTACTCATTCACCTACACATACCTTAAGGGATTATAATTTAAAAATTTAAAATACATTTCTACCTAAAAAGGTAGGGGCAATCCTCCACCCTTAGATCAAACCCATCTTGGCCACTAGATCCTAGGGTTCCATACTTAGCCCTAGAATCCTTAGGAAATTCTATTAAGACATTTTCCTAGTCAATTCTTCTTATTTGATCTATATCATTTTTGTAAAAACTCCAGGTTGGAGAAGAGGAAGCCATGAAAGCAAAGGAGGAAGAGCCATGGAGGATTCTACATGGAGATTTAGTCTAGGCTTAGTTTAGATTCATTTTTAATTATGTAATCTATTTCTCTCAAGGATTGGGAGGGATTCCCTCCACCAATCTGGATTTTATTCTAATTTATTTGTGTATTGGGTTTAAATTTTCAGGAAAACCCTACCCCATTGTTATAAATGAAAGGAATTATTTTTAGATCCAACATTTTGTATTTTATTGTACCAATCCATAATATTTCTCATTTTTTTACTTGCCGGTAATTATAGGTTAAATGTTAAGAATTAGAAATTTGAGCAGGCTGGTTTAATTTCACACACAGGCGCGGATCCACTGAGATCTGTCATAAGTGACGGAACCATCACCCAGAGTAGACCAGTGGTCTTGGGACCACTACCCTTCCTAGGTGACAAACCACGGGCCGCTGCCATACTGAGCGGCGGTTGTGAGACCGCCGCCCTACCTGGGTGAAAAACCCTAGACCGCCACCCTACTGAGCGGTGGTTCCGAGACTGCTGACATATCCTGAGTGGCAGTTATGGCTTCGTTATTCTGCACAAGGTTGCAGTCTTGTTTCTGAAAAACAAAACCATAATTCCGAGGTGTTCACAAAAACTTAAAGTTACTAGAAGATGCAAAAATGCATTCTTAGTTTATTTATGTTCATTTCAAATTCCAGACTTGAGATTTATTTCTATTTTTTTCATTTCTCAGCTAAATCTATTTATTTTAAGGTTTTTTCAACTCTAATAAAAATCCACCTAGTTATAAGAATGATCCTAATTTGTTTAAATAGATTCTTCTTTCCATTACAAGAGGAAAAAGGAATATAAATCTATTTCATTTCTTTGTCATTTTCTTCTATAAAATCAACATTTCTAGATATAATATAATCTATCTTATTCTCTATTCCATGTCACTACAATATACATACATTCAAAATAGCTAAAATAAATTTATTTTTCAATTCAAATTTGTTATACAAGCAAGCTCAACTTCTAACAATTTCTACATTTTCTTCTTTCACATTTACAATACAATAACCACTTAATGAAGTATACTTTCTTCTCCATTGGAAAATAGCTCATTTCTTTTAATCACAAAGACTACTTTTTCTCACAATACAACCAAGATTTCAACAAGCAGAATGTTTTCTTTTCTATTTGCAAAAGTAACTCTACAATGTCATTGCTTCTTCTTTCTTTCCTTATTTGTTTCTTTCCACATACAATATATTACCAATCATAACTATTTGAATACAACTTTCCTTTACAAAATCATTACAATGTTCCCCACTTGATGTGAGAAGTTATAAAAAATATAAATACAATAATGAAATACATTATTAGAATTTCTTCCACTCTAAGTGGATAAAATACAAGGAAGTTTCACATGGTCACCAACAAGACTCCAATTTTCAAACAACAAGATAGCTCCTCCAAGAATTTTCCTGATTCACAACAAAATAGGGGGACAGGCAACGTTCTCTGCCCAACCAAGATATCCAATGGAGAGGTAAAGCCATCCTCTCCATTGGCCCTCGAGCCCCAACCACATTACAATGGGAGAATATTTCAACTCATGGAAACTACAAGATTCCAAAATAATTAACATATATTTTTACTTTCATTCCATTCACATTCAAACACAACTCAAGCAAGAAGAAACAACAAATCAACAATATAACAAGGCTTATCCAAAAATCCAAAAGAGCAAGATCTATGGGGAGGCAACTTATGCCTCCCAATGGGAATGAGTGCCCACCTAAAATCCTCCAATGTAAATATCAAATCCCCTACAAATTCTTATTCCTCCCTCAAGTACCCCTTATACCTCCATATACTCTTATGCCTCCCTCAAAACAAGAACGAGAAGAATTCAAGCATTCCTCAAACAAGGTGGGGCACCCAACCCAAAATCCCTCCTCAATAATAATCTCTTATGCCTCCCTACAAGATAACTCCCCATAGTCTCCTCCTACTCCGAACTTCGGCAATCTACCCATAACCAAACAAACATTCCAAAAGGGAAACAACATTCAACACAAACATATAAGCACAAAAATAAATAAAAAAATTAAGCAAGGTGAAGCTCCTACCTCTCAATAGTAGAGCTTGTTCCAAGGATGAAATTCTAAGCTCCTCAAGACTAAGCAAGCATCCACAAAGCTCCAACAATCCACAAGCTCTCCCAAGAAACTCTCACTCTCCAAAATTCAAGAGAAAAATGATCAAGTAACCCCCAAATAAGGAAAAGAGCAAGAATAAAATAGAAAAGGGAGGGAGGAGGATGAGGTGGCTCCATGTAGGATGCCACATTACTCATTCTCAACTCCACCTCACTTCGTCAAACCTTAACCCCAATGCACCATAAATTTGCGGGGGTGAGAGGAATGACAAGAAACTTACACACTCAAACTAAGCCCACACCCCCAAAGGGAAAAATTAAATATTTGAAAGAAAGTGCAATTAACATTTCACCTTTTTACCTTCCCAAAACACCTAATAGGGCCTAAATTTTACCCCCCAACCCATAGGTAGGGTTGGCATAGGCATTTAAAAGGTGTGGGAAGAGTTTGAATTGTCCCACAAGCTTCCAAATTTGGCCTCTAAGGCTAAATTCGAGTTTCGCATGAAGGGTAGAGTGTATTACACTCAAGACTCAAGCATACAACACTCAACACAAAATCCAAGAGTAAATCAAGTCTAATAAATGAACCCCTTTTTGGTCACATCTTCAATAAGATTAGGAAAAAATTAAATTAGCTTAATTAGGACACTTCAACCCATGAGTAATAAAGGAATAAACATATATCCAAAAATATAAATAACAAAACAATTAGATTTCATTACGAAAAGAAAACACATACTAACATTTTAAAAGAAAGAAATTAAAACATAACAACACATGACCCCTTGGTCATAATTTTCCCCTAACCAAATAATTCTAACACACACACAATTACATGTTGCCATGGTGACCCTAGTTGAATTCTTCTTGAATTTTGATATGGTTGGTCTCTAATCCCCTGATGTTGTTGCGAATATACTATACCTGCAAAACAAAGAATACCTCCATTGGCCTCGTGGCTGCATTAAAACATCCATCCCAAAATATACGATATAAATCTAAGATCAAATATGTATGAATTAACATCACCTATGAAAATATGATATCACTTATAATTTCTAGCACATTTCTATTCCTCATTTCATCCATGTCAAATGATCACAACATTAATCTCATTACCAAAGGTCTACTCAATAAGACTAACTATATCACATGTCAGAACTATAGATAAATAACCATGTCAACAGTATATCAATATCAACATCAAATGTATCTAATGGTCCATATGCATCAAATACGAATCAAATCAACAACAGTTCAGTATCTCTGATATCTACTAACATGTTAAATCAAAAAGCTATAATATATCCATAAGTGCAGTTGACAATATCGAGAACAATAATAAAAAAGGTGTCGAAGGGAAGTGGGCACTACATCCCCTCTACTTAAACTCGACTTCCGCCTAGAAGTCACTGGAACAGGTGTGGAAACTAAAATTGTAGTAAAGTAGCGTCCTCCTATGTACCCGCAGTCTCATCATATCTATCCCACTGGGCCCGAACCTGGTCAATCTCTCTGCCGTGAAGGCCCAGGGTCCTATGCTCTATAATGCATACGGGCTCCACCATCACCTCCCCCTAATCCTGCACCTGTAATGCAGTTTAATCTAGCATGTGCGAAGGATGATAAATATATCTCCTAAGCACAGAAACATGAAACACATCATGGATGCGAGACAAACTAGGTGGCAACGCTAGATGATAAGCCAAGGTACCGATGTGCTCCAAAATATTAAAGGTACCCATAAAACTAGGAGCAAGCTTATAACCTTTTTCGTAACTAATGGGGCTCTTATGCGGTCTAACATGAAGAAACACCTTTGTGCCTACCCCAAAACTACGATATGTCCTATTCTGGTCCGCATACTTCTTCTGCCTATGTTGCGCCTCCTACAATATTTGTCTGATAAAGGTAACTTGCTGCTCCATATCCTATAGTAATGCTGGCCCAAGAGAAACCCATTCTTCTAACTTGTCCCAACTAAGAGGTGTCCTGCACTCTCTACCATATTATTCCTAAAAAGGAGGCATGCCTAACAAAGTATGGAAACTATTATTGTAGGAAAACTCCACCAAGTACATATACTGCTCCCATCTCGACTGGTTATCCATAACGTACATCCTAAGCATGTCATCTAGGATCTGATTCACTCGCTCAGTCTGTGCATCTGTCTCAGGGTGATATATTATACTGAAATTGATTTGCATCTCGAGAGCATGCTACATGGTGGTCCAAAAATGGGAAGTTTACAAAGGATCACGGTCATAAATGATCTTCCATAGAATCCCTTGCAATCTGAAAATCTCATCAAGATATACCCATGCCACTGCACTTGTTGTATAGGTGGTCTTCATCAGAGAAAAATGAGCTACTTTCGTCAATTTATCCACCGTGACAATGATGGCATCATACTAGTATCTCGACGTCGGTAACCCAACAATGAAGTCCATGGAAATGGTGTCCCACTTCCACTTTGGTATAGCGTGAGGAAAGAGAAGGCCAGTTGGATCCTGATGCTCAGCGTTCACCCTCTGACACTCTAAGCAGTGTGACAAAAACTAAGCCACGTCTCTCCAAAGTCCCCTCCAATGATAAAGCTGTCTCAAAGTGGCATGCATTTTCTTCACCCCGGAATGGGTTGAATAAGGTTCACGGTGAGCCTCTGCCAACATGTCATGTCTCAAGCTTCCATCTCTAGGAACATATATCCGACCTCTGTGTTTGATAAGACCATCTGCCTCTAAAGAAAATCCATGAAATCTCCCCTCAAGAGGCCTCTGAGACTCAATCTCTCCTCTGGCTTCAAGGTAGAAGCTGTCATGAGGGGCTGCAAAATCATACTCCGCAAATTTGTACCCACTAAAGTAGCCATATCCATATGTCTTCATCTACTCAGGGCGTCTACAATACAATTCTCCCTCCCCTTCACATGCTCTACCTCCATATCGTACTCACGAAGCAACTATATCCAATGTCACTGATGAGCGTTGAGATTCAGCTGCGTGAAGAGGTGGCAAAGACTCAAGTGCTAAGTCTTAAGTGTAAATCTCTGGCCAAGGAGGAAGTGTCTCCATCGTACCAAGGCGTGCAAAACTGCTACAAGCTAAAGGTCATGAGTCAGATAATTAAGCTCATAGTCCTTGTGTTTTCTAGACTCAAACACAACTACTCTGCCCTCCTGCATCAACACACCTCCAAGTCCTGCCAAAGAAGCATCTGTGGAAACGTAGAACTTGCCCTAAGGATCTGGCACTGCTAGAATAGGTGTTGTTGTGAGGTTTTCCTTCAGTGTCCTGAAGGCCTACTCACGTCTATCAGACCAAACAAACTTCTTCCCTTTCCTTTGAAGTGAAGTGATGGGGGGCGCAATCCGAGAAAAGTCCTGAACAAATCTCCTGTAGTATCCCGCCAATCCCATGAAGTTGTGCACCTCTGACACACTGATGTGTGCTGGCCAATCCATGATAGTTCAAATCTTAGAAGGATCGACTGCGATACCTTTCCCAAAAATGATGTGGCCTAAATACTACACCTCTGACTTAAAAAATGCACACTTCTCCAAGTTCCCATAAAGATGCTACTCACGAAGACACTAAAGAACCTGGCAAAGGTGCTCCTTGTGCTCCCCATGTTTACGTCAGTAAATCAGAATGTCGTCAAGAAAGATGAGCACAAAGCGATCAAGAAATGTCCTGAACACCCCATTCATCAAGCTCATGAACATTGTGGGGGCATTCATCAGACCAAAAGGTACCACTGTGAACTCATAGTGGCCATATCTCATGCGAAAGGCGGTCTTATGAATATCTGCCTCCGAAATCCTCAACTGGTGATACCTTGACTTCAGATCTATCTTGGAGAAAACTTTGGCCCCCTTCATCTGATCGAATAAATCATCAATGCATGGAAGGGGTAACGATTCTTGATCATTACTTTGTTCAGCTGGCGGTAATCAATAGACAACTGCAGAGATCCATCCTTCTTTTTCACAAAAATCAACGGTGCACCCCAAGGGGATACACTAGGACGGATCAGGCCTTTCTCCAGAAGGCCCTCAAGCTGCAATTTGAGCTCACAGAGCTCAGGGGTAGTCATCCAATAAGGTTCTCGTGAGATAGGATCTATGTCCAGAACCAAATCTATGTTAAAATTTATCTCACACGGGGGAGGTAGCCCCGGTAGCTCCCCAGGAAAAACGTCGACAAACTCTCTTAGTATGGAATGGTCATCAAGGGATGGTCCACTAGACTCATCCTCAGATCTGTCACTGACTGTAACAGCATTTAGCTCCCCAGGAAAAACATCAGGAAACTCTCTCAGTATTGAATGGTCATCAAGGGATGTGTCACTGAGTGTATAGCGATGGCTGAGAATTTTTCAGGTTTTTTCGCTTTTCTAATATTTATGTCCTCAGCATTTGCACAGGAACTTTGTCAACAAAAACAATTAACACATGCAATAATGAGTTAAACTAATGAAACACTTCAACAAAAAAAAAAATATAATTTGAAGTTCTCTACCTGAAGAGAAGTTACTCATGGCCCAAAACAAAGAGAATTGTAACATTTTGAACTGAAACATGGCGAAGAAAGATTCTTACCTCTGTTATTTTGGCTTCCGCGGGCATTATCGATAGTAAATGCTGCAATAAAGCAAGGTGTTGCCAATGACTCGTAAATTGGCGCATCCAAATTCACCACTGTTGTGAGGCCGTGTTTGTTCCAGTTGTTTCTTTCATTATATGGCTGTGACGGGTCTCCGCCATGGCAGAGCCTAACTTGCCTCCACCATTAGACACTACAATTATACTATCAGATACAAATGCAGAACACCAAAAAAGGAAAAATAATTTTGGCCTGCTCACAGCGTGGATTGAACGCGTGCAGCGCAAAAAGATTCGACTGATTCTCGAATTAGATAACTTGTTCATTAAGAAATTCCAGTCAAAAGTCGACAAATTCAAGATTTAAAGAGAAAAGTAGATTGTCTTGTATTGAATACAAACTTTCGGCTTGATTCTGCTTGAATACAAACTACAAAACGCTCAAGCCGAAACATGTTCACACGCAAAATCTAAAAAGAACGTCGACGAAACAGAAACAAGCCTGATGCTAATCAGCATAATTTCAGAAATTATCCTTTTTCAACGGTCGGTGCATAACTACCCCGCACGTTAACATTTTTTGGTCGGAACATTTTTTGGTGGGCGCGTAACTGCCGCACAGTCAACGCCGTACCCTGAAAAGCGTTTTTGTAGTTATCTTGAAAATCTTTTTTGAATGGAATATCTTCGCGTGGGGGATGTCTCCACGGGCTCCCGCTTTCTTGTTTTCGCTTCTTTAAATACAAATGGTGCTAAGAACCAGTAAAATATCTAGTTGATCATTCATTTTTTATTGTTTTTAATGCCCGTGAATATCATGGCTAGATCAATGCTTACCAAAATTACTGCAGTATTTGTTGTGTTGATCGTCCTTATGTTTAGCGCCACAACTATCACTGCGAACAATAATCTATATAAAAGTGAAGAGAAGAAGCTGGTTAATATATTTGTGTCTTCTCATCCAAGCTGTCATGGCAACATTGAAGATCCTAGATGCAGGCTCCCACAATTTCATAAGTCACGTCACGATCATACGGCCAATCATATTCCATTTGCACGAGCTAAGCAACTCTACTATGGGGCAAGAGGCAAAGGGTAAGATCATGCAAATGATATCCGTATCACCTTCGCGTACTTTGTATAAGAGTGTATTTCCATCTTGATTTTTTATTTTGTATTTCGTTATTGATGTATGAAGATGGATGAGGATTTTGAATATCAAAGATTTTCACAATAAGATATACTGTAGATTTTTATTTGGATTGAACTGTGTGAGAATTTATTAAAGCCAAAGATTTTGTTTAGACAGAAGCTATTAATACTCTTTAAATAAATGTATTTGGGTTCTCTGGTTGCAGTCCAACAAAGGAAGTTCGAGAAAGAAGATGAAAGCTCAAGAGTAGAAGTCCTTGTATGGAAGAACATTTATTGTAGTAGAAATTAATTTCAATTTTTTTTTTGTATGTCGGAGTGATTAATTATTATTGAAGGTTAATTCATAAATTTGTGTGTGAGTATTTTATTCAAATTGATATACACTTTAACTGGATATTATAACATACCACTAGAGTGACGCCTAATATTAGAGCATTGGGTTTTAGAGTTTTCTTCAATTAGAGTTTATCAAATCCAGATCAATCGATCAAATTATCATATTAGTTTATGTATGGCAGACATGAATAGCCATAGTTTTACTCAACACCGAGTACAACCACTACTACACTAGGCCCTATTTTGAGACAAAAGTTAGAGACAAAATTTTAATTTTGTCTGTAACTTATTGTTTTTTTTAATTTTAATAATAAGTTCACTTTTACTTTACTAAGTTGGGGGAAAATGCGGGAAGAGTTTGGGAGCAAAGGAAAATGCACGAAGAGATTGGGAGCAGAGGAGGTCACTAAGTCTATGCAGGGTATTGTGCATCGCTATATCAAATTTATATGTGGGAGACAAAGAAAAGATTAAGGTGTAAAGATGTAGGGATATGCCATTGTGGATGGCTCTCGATGTGGTGAACTAGGTGGAGCAGGGGCCGCCTTCTAATATTTGTTCTGTGGGTTTCACTGTGGTAGAAATGGCTATGGGCAGGCCACCTTGGAGCAATGTTTTCAATCCTCTGGAAGCCATGTATGACATCGGTTGCACAAACAAACTCCCCATGTTTCCCGAATGTCTTTCGACTCAGGGCCAATTTTTGTGGGAAAATTCATGAGGAGCTTTAAAAGCGGAAGCTCTGGTGATGTGAGGTTATGCGTTCTTGGGTATTATTGGCTAGATGAATCGATCAGGGGAAAAAGCCATTCCGTGGCTTCACACAGAAGTTTCTGTCCGATGCGGGAGATCCAAAGAAGAGATGTACGGATGCATCATTGATGAACCATCCTTTCCTGGACAAGGGCTGCCATTGCACTCCATTAGAGTCGAAAAGATATCTTGTCTCTCACCAGCGAAAAGTTATCCCTTGACCGAGGCATTGGAGGCGATGAAATATTATTGTATTAAGATGTTCCCTGGATCGTATGGCAGCGATGATAGAATGCAGGATTGTATGTCTGATTTGGGTGTGCTGCTCACCAAGGAGTTTGGATTTCATTAGGTAAAACATCACTAGATTTATTTAAAGATAAATGGCTTATATCACAAGCAGTAACAATGCTTATTATTCTCGAGCCGTTAGATGTCGCTCAGTTTTTCACAACTATAATACTGTGTATATTCAAATACATGCATTTTTTGATGTACAACTATTAAAAACCAATACCCGCAAACCATCAAGTGGTATCAGATGACAAAGGCAGTATGAGTGCAGTTATGACTAACTATTTATCTCTCATGCTCACCTGTACCACCATAATGGAACTGATCAAGCTTCATTCCAATACTCTGGTGAGTGGCCTTCACAAAAACAATTTTTTAGAAACCAAACTTGTTACCATGTGTATTGATTTTAATTATCTGAAATATGCACGCCAATTTTTTGACGAATTGCCTAAACGAGTATAAATACGGGTATAGGTACAGTACGCTAAAACGGAATTTATTTAATAACCTCAGGTATGCTACGTTGTGGGTACGTTCATACAATATATTTTTAAAACTATATAGTTTGGATTTGTGCCATTTTAAGACTGGAGATTATGCATTGGTAAGCTATCTTCCTTATTTTACAGGATAATTTTGTTAAAAGGTAGGTTTATTTCCTTAAAAATAGGTTGTATTTCTTCTGAAGCTTTTTATCTTCACTTTTGAACTAAATAGCTATTTATTTATGAAAAATTTCTCAATTGTTCTTATAAAAGATGTTTGTTTTTGCTTTGTAAATGTTAAATCAGTTTATAGGCTGCCATAAATGTAGTGTGGAGTAAGCTTAGATCAAATTCTTTTGATTTGTAAACATGGGTTAACACCAAAACTTAACAACACGAGTGATAGACTCATGGGCCACCTTATTTCGGTGAGAAATTCGAGTGCTTATTGAAATATCAACTCTTATTATGATCCTTTTGTTGAGGAATAATACTAATACTCTCCATACAAAAGTCCGGCATATGAATTTTACACACACAGTGACAAGAAATTTCTATAATTCATATAGATCATAATATCATACTCATGACTGGTGTCCTCTATGTATTCACTCTTCACCGTTAGCTGCCTAGGAAGGAAATTTGCCAATCTATCAGTTTGAAATATTTCCTTAGTTCTGCCCATAACCAATTTCTGAAGGTGATCATAAGAAGTGTAAATTCCAAATTGAGGGAACTTCCATGTTTGAGTTTGGCATATGTGCTTGGCCATAGTATTTGGCAGCATTGCTTCCTAATACTCAATTCAAATTGTTACATGTTGAAGGCTACAACAATACTAGTCAACATGAACATGTTTTTGATCAATATTTCATCTATTATACTTTTTGATGTGATCTTCACCTTGACAATATTTGAGCAAGCCTTGAAAGAAAAGTTGAGTTTGGTTGATTCATATGGGCATGCCATCAACGTGGTCTTCCTTGGAAAAACCTCTTGTCCTTATGTCCAATGATCGGGGGTTTAATGAGGAGTTTGTGGGTAGTAGGATGTAGGAAGAAAACTCTCTTTTTTTTCTCTTTGGACCAGCTATCTTTCTCTCATTTGGATTTTTTGTTCTTCAATCTTTCTAAGTATAATATTATGCTTGTGTCTCCTTTTACTAACCATGATTCTCTTTTTCTGTGCTAAAAGAAAAAAAGAGTTGTAGGCTTGGGAAATATGAATTTGCGATTAGGTTCAATGAGAAATCTCTAAAGACCTTGTATGGTACTGGAATAGATTTCATCCATTTCATCAACTAATATCTAAGGCATTCTACTCTTCTAGTTTTAAAAGCTGAAGAAAGGTTGATGGTTTTGTCAATCATGCCAGTTTTAGAGAACATTCAATGACAGGATTCCTTCTTATTTTCTATGTAAAATCCTTGGAACAACAATGGTAGACCCAAGAAGAATTCATATAACTGCCCATAATCTCTCAACCATTATACCTACTATGCCTACTCACCTGTCATTAGATAAGGGTTAATCTAATTAATATATATTTTTTGCAAGATGAAAAATAGAAGGATTCATAGGAACATTGCAAATTCTTCAAATTAGTTCCATTCCTTTCTCAGCAGAAGTTGATAATGTGTTAGTTTTGAACCATTATATATGGCTCCATGATAAAGATGAAAATTCCATCATTCCATGCTCCAGATACAACTCAAACACCATAGTAATAAAAATGGGTGAATTTGAAGTCATAGAAGTTACTATTCAATATTTTCTTACTTAGTTTTCATTATGTGGTTTCTTTTTAGACTGCAATATGTTGTGCTGTGGATGTGATAAGGAAGAAAGTGGCATCATTCCATGCTCCAGATACAATTCAAATGACATAGTAATAAAAATGTAAGAATTTGAAGCCTTAAAAGATATTGTTCAATAATTTCTTACTTCATCATATGCAACTAATGAAATTTGAGAATTTTGATCCATACAAGCTATGCTCTAGGTAATGAATATTTAATCTTCCCCTTGACATGGGCTGAATATTTATTCTTTAATCGGTATGTATTTACTACTTATCCTATATTTCATAATTAGTCATTTAGAATTGTATGTTGCTTGCATCAAGAATTCATCCCTAGCCCATTTTCTCTTTTCCTTACACATTTGCAAGTTGTTAATGTTAATTTACTTTTGTTTTATAAACATAGCTTTAGAAGTTGCTAGATGAGATAGTATGGCAGGTGAGACGTCGAAGAATTTTTTAAAAAATGGAGTAGTGTAGCTGTTCTTCTGCTCATCACCCCTACTATTTCTTTAGTTAAATTAATTTTTGACTCGTCTTGCATTGGCAAGTGAGAAAGTATAATAGGGACAGAAACACTGCAATCAAGTTTTACAACTTAACTCTTCTTTTGATCTCTTTACATCCCATGGGGAACTAACATGGCTTGGTTATTAATTTCAAACTAGATCACCAATCATTGATTCGAATTTTTCTGAGTCTCAGGTATTCTTAGATAGGTGATTATATCATGTCAAGTCTATTCATGTATCAGACTGGTTACGTTGTAATACTTAACCAAAAAAGGAAGAAAGAAAGAAGTTAATTTAATGTCTATAATTGACCAAAACAGGTCAATGGGACTTGATAATACATAAAGTTACAAGAGCATGCCAGAAATGTTAAAACATTTCTTGTGATCAACAAGTTTATTGTGGATAAAATATATTGGCCATTTCTTCATATTATTTCACACATTAAAGAGCTGTAATTAATATAGTCTCAAGTAGGATTTGTTCAGGATTTCATTATGTCTAACAACCATATGAGCTCTATCAATTTATAGCCCCTTAAATGTTGTTAAGATGGGTCCAAGTATCTGATCCCCACTAAATTTGTGGACCTTTGAGAGCATCAAACTATTTTTTTGAGGCGAGGGGATCCAAAAGATGAAGCTACAAACATAATACAATATATATTTTAATAATTTCTCAGACTGAGATCAGGTTATGAATAATTAAATTGAATGTTGGAAAGGGATTAGAAAAATAAATATTTGCACTTCCGTCTCTGTTTTGTAACTGATTGTATGTTGACCTTTGGCTGACTGTTGAGGCAAATTTTCTTTTTAGGGCTCTTGGCTCTTGGCCTAGGGTTGTTTCTTGTTTTGTCTTGGTCTGATTTTCATTGAATATCTATAGTGCTATGTTGTACAAGAGTGAGGGACCCTTTCAAAACCCTTCCTTCACCTATTATCAAAAAAGAAAAATGTACACCTGAATAGATAAATTATATTACACCTCTCACTGGTAGAATTATAATTAGAGATGCTTTAGACCATGATTTTTTATCTTCCCTACCTCTTTTTCTTGAAAGTGGAAAAATATGTTAATATGGTAGTATAAGAGCTAGCAGTAGGAGGCTCGTTATTTATATCAAATTTAAGAACTAGTTACCTTTGGAAAGCTACTTGACAAAAAAACAAAAATGAGGACACCATACAAAAGAATATTCTCACCATATGAAACTATAGATATTTGATTGGGAAGTCACTATGTAAGAGTAACAACTATACCACTGTATGTAAATGGAACGTTGTTGGAAATCTTTGAACTTTTTTGCAGCAAATACAAAAAAAATTATGTTGCCTTTAACGTAGATGAAGTCAGATGAATGAAGGATGTTCATCTCTAAATGGTATATTGTCTCAAAGTGGCATTTATTTCTAAGATAAATGTGTTCCATGAATGAAGAATACAATGTCATCCTTATATATCCTTTTCAATCCCACTTTCATTATACCCTAGAAGAACTAGACATGATTTGATTATGAAAAAATTAGGGTTCATTAATGAATTTTGAGAAGAAATAGCTGCAAATTTTTATGGTGACCACTTGATAAATAAAAAAATAGAACCAACAAGTTTGCTGATTTGAATTATCAAGAATAAAATTTCTTGCATCTATGTTGTTTTTGCACTTACAATTTTTAGGCTTTAGCATGTAGCCTATTATTTCTTTTAGACATTGGAGCTCATTTTGATTCCCTTTTTGTATCGTTACTGGTTGTAGTTTCTAGTCCAATCGACTTTGGTCATTCATGGACCTCTATATTTTCTTTTTATTTATTTTGGTGTTCTTTTGAGCTATTGAAATTATTTTTTTTAGAAGCCTAAAACAGTTTTGATGAGTCTGGTTCATCTAAGAAACATGGGTGTATCTGATCCTATGTGGAACCTGGCACTGCAAATTCGATTAGAGCCTTGGATGAAAAGCTACTTTCAATTATTGTTTGATAAATCTCTATACCTTGTTCTAAAGCTCTCATATAGGCACACATGATCTGATTAAGATTCATTTGTATTGAATCCAATGTATTGCAGGTATTACATAATTTAAAAATAAAACACACTACTAACTAAGCTGCTAGTCCTACTGCATTAGGTCCCCATGAACCAATCGCTGATTTGGATGATCTTGATGAAGAAAAATTCAAAAATATGATGATTTGTTCGTGTAGTTCTTTGACTGTAACCATTGACTAGTTCCTATTTTGAAAAGAATGTAAACCTTATATGATATATCATATGTCATGAGTCATTTAATATTTTGAATTATCAGAATTATGAGTATGTTTTATCATTTTATGGTTTATTTTATAGATAACATTGATATTAAGGTTATATAATTTCTATATTTTTAATGATTTTTTGAACAGATGTGCCCAAACTGTATTGTATTCGGGGTCCCAAAAAAGAGAGAGCTATATAGTTACATGCAACTTATTTCCCTCTCCCAATCACTAGGGATGCAATATATAGTTTTCCATGAAAAAATGAAAGTCACAGGGTTTACCCAAACCTTCAAGATTTTCTGGAGGCTACCTACTAACATAGTGTTGATGGTGCATCCCATAGGGACTTTCATTTTCTAATGTTTGGCTCATTTTTACTTAAATTTGGATGAATTCTTTCCACTTGAATAAAAGCATATTTCACCATATTTACCTTAGATTCTTCAATGTGGGCACCTGTTTCTTTGCCATTTGCAGGGAGGGCTAGCATGTGGGGCGATGCAGGATACTTCCTAGGTGCTTTTTATGTATGCTACCCCTTGACCCTTCAAGGGGAACAATGCAAGAAAATAATGTCTAGCCTAGGGCCAACACACATCAAAGAGGCTTTTGCACTGAGTTGCCTCTTGGTCCCTAACAGACACCTTTTCTTCTTATTTTACCTGATCCATTTCAGATCAGGTTTATGAAGCTTTCTACTGTTATGAGTCTTTCTTGGAGCTAAGTTAATTAGTGTGGCACAATGGAAGTAATAAAATTCATCAGAGACATTACCGAATGTTTTCATAGGGTGATTCAACTTGTGCTTTACATTTGATTAATTAATCAAGTAAGCTTGATTTCTTGCATGTAGCCTAAAGGGTTATCAAATGAATCATAGGTCCGTGCTGATGAAATTCTTGCATGATTTTAGTTAATTTTCTCCAATTTTACCATTAGATAAGTAAAAGTGGGTAGTTGAACATCATAAAAGTAACAGGTTATGATCATCCTGATTGGTGAGCCATTTGATAATAATACAGTTCTGGCTCATACTTTAAAGGTTTATTCCTTGATCACATTTCAGTTCGTTCTTTATTGTACATGTATGGTCTGTACTATAGTTGTAGATGTGCACATCAAATTATTTGGATGCTATAGCTTTATGTTTTAATGTCTTTTCAAATGTCCTTGCAGGCACTTGTTACACATCTCCCACAAAAGTATCAACAACTTAGAAGGTAAAGAATGCTTCAATTCAACATCTTGAAGGTATGATATATATTGACGATGACTAGATCTTAGTGGGAGATATGTATTTATAGAATAGATGTTGTAACTAGTAAGTATATAATATAATGTTTTGTAGGAAGAAATTCGCCAGAAAACTTATGGATAATCTACCTAGAAGTTTTTGTCCAGCATAGGTTTGGCAAACCTATAAATTGCCTGTAACATTCCCCAAGTGAGATTGAAATTTGGTATACATATATGTTATGTATTTATACGATGTGTTTTCTTTTAGTATACTTATTCAACATTACAATATTTTTTTTAAAGAAACTTTTTTTGAGAAGATTTATCACCACTGGTGTGTGTAGACCTCCAAACTGATTTAGGCAGGGTATTGTTCAAAGTTCAAAAATGTGTAGCTCTAAGATTAATTTTTCATCCATGAAGTTTACAACCAGCTAAAAGTTACATATTTTGACGTTTAAAAGTGGGTTTAAAAATGATTTTCTTATAGAAGGTTTTGTAAGTTTTCTTGAAGCTGGGAGAATCAAGACTCACAACTCATCGCTTAGTTTCAATCTTGCAGGTGCATTGCCAAAAATTCATATGGTGATTACTGAGGGAGCGGTGGTGGAATGGGTTGTTGATATGGCATAGTGTATGCATTGGCAGGGGCATAAGGAAACCATTGCGTTTGAGAAACCATGCCGGGAGAGGAGAACATATCCTCTTGTGGAGATTTGGAGTACATGTTTAAGTATGAAGGGGTATTGTCCAGGAATGGATTATTTTTTACTAGACTAGGAGGTATCGGAACGGTGTTAGAAATGGCAGTTCTAGTTGGCGTTTGTTGTGAATACTGAGGAGGCATGCCCAATGTGCCTATTCCTGTGAGGAGGTCTACTTGGCTAGGATGGTGTGGAGGATTAGAATTTCCTACCTACATGAATTGAGAATGGTGATTTTCCTGAGTAAGTTCCAACCCCCTAAATTTTTCTACTAAAGTTTAAATGACCTCATTTGGTGAAGTCGCGATATTTTTCCTTAGTGGCTTTTGTTGTATATCCTGATGTTGTATAGGCCTGTGATACCCTGCTATGAATTGATCGCTACCCTGCTAAGTTTCCCCAAGGGCATTTCATATATGTAGTGGTATGGAGGTATTTTCTTAAAAAGAGACCTCGGGTTGCATTTGTAAACTCCCTATGGGTGGGTACATATTCCGAGAGAATTATTCATTCCTGGCACAACGTACTGAATGTTCATCATCTAAAACCAGGTATGGGTCTGATTGTCTACTAATTTGTGGTCTAAGTAGTATCTAAGGAGATGAACTAGATTCTCCTATGAATGTCATATTGTTTGAGCCTGAAGGCTCTATTTGTTTTGTTTGAGCGAGCTGATCCAACTCCTCTGTTTGGAAGGATGAGCTATATATAGTCCTTGGAGGTGGTGTTTGTGTTGACAAATGGTTGTCTAAATAATTGTCACCCCATACTAAGAGCGAGGGTGATGCCTATCTATTCATTTGACGGTAGTATGCTTCAAGACCTAGGAGAGGTCTACCATATGCATCGAATCCTGACATATTCGGGAGGTATATGAATACCCACAGAATAATGGGAAGGAGGAAAGGTTGAAGAAAGAGATAAGGAAAAGCACTATGTCCTTCACGTCAGGTTCACCAATTCTGTTAGTGAAGCTGATGGTGAAAGATGATGAGGTAGAAAAGATGGAAAGTATTTTAATCGAGAGAGCAAGTAGAAATATGACTCCGAACCAGAAAATAGGAACTTCAGGTCTGGTTCACCAATTTTGTACGATGCAAAAGTCACAAGCGAGTTTGGGAATATGCAAGTAACTCTTCCTCGTACCCAACCTCCCGAGGTCATGCTGAGACAACTGGTGGGGATGGGATACGTGTGGGGTGCAGAAAAACTAGCTAGGTAATCTTATGTCTTCGACGCACACTAGTGGAAACTACGAATCTAAGGCAAAGAAGGCCCTCCTAACCTGAACTGGTGTGATAGATCGATCGGAAAGGATGACTGCTTGAAGGCTCCAATCAATATCGAGCTCTGGCGTGATTCGGTCTATGGGTTGTGGGATACGCGGAAAATGACCTGGGATAGTTTCGTGTATGTCTCTAGACAGGGTCATAGGGTGGATGATGGGTACAATGGATTCTATGGGTGATTATCTGGTCTAGTCCAGAACTCCTTAGCTATATTAGCTGCTACGTCTAACAAGGATAACTGTTCGATGATGATAGGTGGAAGTGGAGTAGATATGAATACTAATGTGCGTAAGCCAACATCTATATCTGATTCACCTGTGGATTCGTTGGGCTGTGGGATTTGTGGGTCACAACCATAGATTCGCGGTTGTTGTGGACCTACTATGGTCATGTGCGGAATCAGTCCCTAATCCCTAGTATCCAATAGTCATATGCTTTCTCGGCCTCTATATTCAGAATTAATAGTTGTGTGATCTTCTCAGAGTATCTCACAGGTGTTCGTGCAACCTGAATTCTTAAGCTAGTATCTATGTCTGTGAGAGTATCTCCTGCGTCTGGCTGTGGGACCAAAGGATCACAACCGAACATTTTCTCTCTTTCAAGCCCTTCTACAGTCATGCAGATATTTATATAAGGTAATATGTAGTTTGGATGATTTGACCAAAACGTATGCGCTTGGTCGTCTTCTATGTTGAACCCGCTCAACTGTGACCTGATATGTTACAAATCTGCTATTGTTCGGAAGACTTGGATTCTAAGATTTTGATCTATGTCAGTTATTGTTGTGACGAGATTGGGTTGAGGCACGATTAGCTCGAATATGTATTCTCTGGGTTCTCTAGGTCCCGTGATTGTCATACAAAAGGGAATTATACAAATCTAACTAATGACAGAATAATTTAACCATGAAAGATATGTCTATGTATATTCCTAAATCTAATAGTTTATGGATAAACTACTGAACAGAATTTAAAGAAAAATTATCTAATGTATCTAAAATTGACAACTAAACTAATAATGCAATTAAAAACAAACAAAGCAACCGAGTATAGCTACTTGTCTGTGTAGTTTATAGATCTATTCTAAATAACCTGATAACTGATCTACTCTATTTGAAAGACTCTCGATCCTACCTCAGAAGTGAGGAATGAATCATAGTTTCTCAGAAACTATCAATCCCTCACAGCTTCCCTGGCAATATCAAAAGTGAAACTAGCTGAAATGAAATGATTGACTACTTTATTTGATATGTTTTAACTAGAATTTTGAAAGCTTGAACCTGGATTTTGTAGAACAGTGGTGAATCCGATGGTGTGTGTGGATTTTTCCCCTCAGTGTCATCTCCTCATTCCTTCGTGCTCATGTGGATCCAGAAAATCATGTAATGCTAGCATCAATAAAAGTAGATATTGGAACAAAGGTAGCTTAGGATGTAGACTACATACAATGTGGAGTAGGAGAGGGATAGCACAAGAGTACAGATCTTGGCCTATGTAATTCCTAGTGGGATTTATTGCGAGTCATGCAACATAAAACGTCCAGAACCTGAAACTATCCTGTTTGACGAGCAAAACCTACAACTTTAATGGCTTCCTACTGAAAATTAAATTGTTCTACCTTAATGGATTGCATGAAGTAATGACAGCACTTGCACAAGATGGATATGTGGCTTTCTAATAGCAAAATAACACTAACTAAGCATGCAATGAACAAAAACTATGAATCCTAGACAAAATGGAAGACTAAGCTATCGGAATGAGAAATTGAGAGGAAAATTTGAGGGGCCATTTTCTTGAGCACAAGCCAACTATTTATAGCATTTCCATTTACCCAAAGGTAAAAACCAAATTGATCTCTTAAACCATAAACAATGCCAAAACACTATTCCAGGGAACCAAAATCATTAATGCAAGCCAAAGGCGGTGAAAAAAAATGGTAAACGTTGAAATTTATGTGAGTCACGTTAAAAGAACATTCTGGAAAATTCGTGAAGGACTGCCGCCCTGAGTAAGGCGGTGGTTACAGGACCGCCACCCTAACCCATGAGATCGCCACCCAGCAGGGTGGCGGTTTCGTAACTAAAGAGCAAAATGCAAAGAAAAGAGGGAAAAGAGAAAAACAAAGCATGCAGGGGTTAATCGGGGCATGGAGGATGTTAATGCATACTTGGGGAGCTTTTCTGGATCCCGAACACCTTGGGAGGAGACTTGTATCATCATTGGGGCACGTGTTACGTTGTTCCGACGGTGCAGTACCCTATAATTTTGGGTACGTACATATTGCCCCCTCGGAGAAGTGTTTTAGGCATGAAGAGGCGTAAAACGGTGGGTCCAAGTATGGCGGTCTCGAAATGGGAAGTTGGAAGTTATACCTCATATGTCCGTGTGTCGAAATGACGCCATCCGAAATTCCCGCCACCTGTAAAACGAAAAGAGAACTCAAGTGCAGATAGACAAAATAGATCGAAAAATAAATACTAAAATAATATGAAATGAGGATGTACCATTTGTGTGGGGATAAGAACTTACCTCCATCGGCACTCCAAACCTATGAAAAGGGGCATTCAAAACAAGTCAGGTTGGTATATATGAAAAAGTGGGCCCATTTTCCTATTCATTTGAGCATGTTGATTTGGTTGATTTTGAGCTCTGGGACGCACGGTGACAGTTTTTGACGAGAGTAGAGTCAAAATGTTCGTGACAAGATAGTGATCATGCCTCCACGAGCAGAACATCAACCCACGAGATCACAGGTTAGTTTTTCTCAATTTACCGTTTTTACCCCCAAAATTTTAAAATGCTAAAATATTTGTCGTGGGGGGGTTATTTTTGAAAATGTTAGTTTTAATAGGTCTAACTAGGGGGGGTGCCTACTGGGTAGGCTTTGTTTTTAGTTAAAAATTGTCATTTTTTGTGTTTTTAGGCATTTTTAGGGTACAAAACCTACATGGGTTTTCGGGACACGACCGCCGCCCTGTTCAGGGTGGTAGTTACAAAACCACCGCCTTTAAGGTGGAGGTTGCGAAATTGTGGCCCTGCTCAGGGCGGTGGTTCTTCACAAAATGTCAAAAGAACACTTGTTTGAAATTTTTTTTGCAGTTTTAGCATTTTTATGTGTTTTCATGATTTTTCAAATGTCATTTGGATACTAACTTGCTCTGTTTTGTGTGTTTTTGGGTGTATGCAGGTGAGGGAGGAGTACATTCAATGGAGCCGAGAGAGAGAGAGAGTGTGACTGGCTCCCAGCAGTATTAGATGCCCTTTCACAGGATGAGGAGGACACTCTTCAGAGGGCCAGTATACTACGTATATCACGCGTCCCACATGTTGCACTGTCCAGTCACATACTTTGTGACTTATTTTCTTATTGGGATGCTGATCAGAATACTTTCCGATTACCAGGGGTCTGAGGTGAGTGGACCATCACTTTGGAGGATGTTTACCATATCCTGGGGGTCTCGATCATTGGGAGACGACTTACTCTTGAGACAACAGGTTCACGGGCTCAGATAGCATAGTGGGCCTCTTACATGGGAGATGTAGTTATCTCCACTAGTTCAAAGAAGGGGGTGAGGGTCTGATCTATTCCTAGCCTGCCCATCCCCTTGATTTTCCAGGCCATTATGGGGATCCTTGCCTCGAGATTGATCGGGGAAAAGGGAGGAGACACTCTATTATATTGTTGGTCCCCCATCATTGCACAGATTGAGGGACATGGCCGGATTTATGCCTGGGGAGCCGACATACTTGGGACTACCTACCATGATTTGTATAGGGTGTCCCATTTACAGGGGTAGTCTTTGAGCCATCCGACCCTGGTTATGAACTGGGTCTATGAGCGCTTCATCCCCTATGGCAGAGGTGTAGAGGTGGCAGATCCCGACACTGTGAGGAGCAGCCAGATGGATAGACATGTCAGTGCTCAGAGCACCTCACCATCCAGTTGCTTCCCTGACCACTGATGACATGGAGGCCACACCGTATCAGGCCATGGTAGGTTTATGGGGTGAGGAGGCTCTTACCTTGATTTCCTGCTCCACCACAGGGCAGCTTGTTGACAGGGTAGGGAGGGTGGAGATACATCCTTTTGGCCGAGTTCCTCAGCAGTTTGGCCTACCTTACATGGGTATGCTTCCCCCAGTGGTGCCAGTATATAGATCAGTCCGAGAGGCCAGGGGAGGTCCTAGAGGCTGGGGTTGGACAGTTGTTACTCCTGGTGTTCCTATTGCGGCTAGGCGGGTAGTACATGCTCGAGGGAGAGCCGGTGCTCCTCAAGCACCCTTACTTCAGATTGCCGCTGGTCCCGCCCACAGCAGCGACGACCCCATTGACATAGACTCCGAGTCTGAGGAGTTCATAGGGGGAGAGACGGAGGAGGAGACCAAGGCTGAGGCTAGCGAGTTAGGTGGAGAGGAGGACAACGATCCTGAGTGGCATGACACTCAGGATATTTTACAGGCAGAGAGGGCGGAGCAGAGCGTAGAGAGGGTGACTCTGGTTTCAGAGGAGCCACTCTCCCAGGGCCTTGGTGGGGAGGACGAGTCTGTAGCAGGACGCTACGTTGCTCTAGCCACGGGAGGAGTACCTCAGTCAGCGGCGGCATCTGTGGCAGGTGCTGACCCTAGGGATCCATCTTGGAGGCCCGACGATCCGAGTGAGTTATCTTCCTTCTTTTTAATATTTTGTTTGAGTTAGGATTTCCTTAATTGCTATCTCTCCCTTTGTTTACATTTTTTTTATCTTTTGATTATTTCTAATTCATTTTCTCCTATGTTTGCAAAGACCGCCGATGAGTGGCGAGACCTGATTCACCAGGTATGCACCGATACCTTGATGATCCCTATGGAGAAGACCCGTGTAGAGCTGTCTATAGATGCAGGGGAGCCTTCAATAGCTGGTAGACATACTGATGTCTTTTCCCTTGTTTGGCATGTGGCCAGGATGGTATCTACCCTCTGTACGGAGCTGGTAGGGTATAGGACAGTAGAGAGCCTGATAAGGAGTCATTCTCATGGCGAGACCGCAGCTGCCCCTCAGGATCGTGAGCCCTCCGTGCACTCAGAGTTCCGGCGTAGCCAGAGTCCTAGGCATGGGTGTGCACCCTCAGAGGGATCTCATAGGGGTTGAGAAGCCACTTGGCTCTCTTGGACTATTTTTATGATGTATTTTGTATCTCTCGGGTTCTTTGAGCATTTTGACCATGCTTAGTGCATGATGGCATTGTACAGGAATTTTGACCATTATATATATATATATATATACCCTTTTCGGATCAGATTCTTGGTATTATGACTTTTTTTCCGTTTCCACATGTAAACTATGATGTTATGTTTATATGTTTTTTAGAATGTATGCAATGGAGAACAAATGATACAAATGTTTACTTTCTTTTTGTATTTCGTGATGCTAATATATGATAATGTAGACACAATGTGATTTTGAATTTTAGTTTATATAAGCAATTCTTGGTACTTCATATTTTTTTTGACAAAGTGTGATGATAAACCGGTATGATGAGCAGATAAACTTGCCCCACTCCTAACTCCACACAACTAGTAAGATGCGAGGGCTTATCACCGAGAGCTAGAAAGGGCACAAGTTATGAAATGTGTTGAAATGATAGTGATGAAAGATAGACAAAGCTTTGGCGAACCAAATTAGGATGCTACAAGCCTACTCTACTCGAGTGACTCCATAGTTTGGGATGTAACTTGCTTTGCGGTTTATCTAGACTTAGATCCGTAGATGGCCACATGGTAGAAAAAATCTGGGTTTCAAGGTTTTGAATCCTCTTGGAATTTTGGGCATCTGATTCATTTGTTTTTGACTCAGGATTTCAAAGGTTCATTCGAATTTGATTACTGACTACTTTCAATGTTTATTGTCAATAGGACCCCCTATACCTTGCCCCATGCTACTAGTGAGAAGTATGGGCTTATCACCATGGACAAGGCATAGGCGAGTAAGGGCATTTCCATCCTTTCCCAACCTTACATCACTAGTAAGAGATGCAAGCTCATCACCGAAGGTTGGTGGGGCAAGGAAATGTGTAAAATTTAAAATTTTCTGTTTGATTTATATTTGACTTTTTTATTTGAGAAAAATATCAGCATGCTCTTACTTCCAAAGAGATATACATACGGGATAGATGTGACACGATGAATCTTCTAGAACAAACCATAGGCAAGACACCTATCCTAAGAAGAAACCAAAAGTGAGAACAAGCATGTAGACCTTGGTATGGTTACCATTAAGACTTTGTCATATCTAGCTTTATGTGATGAAATGATTCCGAAACAGTTGATGATGTCATGGAAATGGAGAAGTATGATTAGAGTGTTTATGCCAATACCATCAGAAGTTTGTAATGAATTACTTTTAAGAATAAATTCCTTGATCACAAAATTGTACGAAACAAGTGGACAAAATGAACCTAACTATATGAAGATGCAATGTAGATATAATTATACAAATAATGTTGGCCGCTTATGCGTAGAATCATTTAAGGTGTAGGGAATTGACTGTTTCACCAAATTCCTCACCTTCTAGTGTACATAAGAGATATGCACCATTTCCATAGTCTCTTGTGACTTGGTATGGGCCCAACCATTTGGGCCAGAACTTCCTTCCTTCGCCGGTATTTTTATCAATCCAAATGTCTAGCCTTAGAACTAGATCACCTTCATATATGTCTCGTTCATAGACCTTCTTGTTATACTACTGGCACATCCGGTCAGTATAGACTCTATGCCGCTATTCAGCATCCAACCTAGCTTCATCTAGACTTTCTAGTTGGGAGAGATGTGCTTCTCTATAAGCATCTTCATCCAGAATCCCTTGTAATGAGATACAGAGACTGGGTATTTCAACCTCAAGTGGGAGAACTGCTTCTACCTCGAATACCAGTGAGAAAGGATTAACTCCTATTGGTGTTCTTATTGAGGTTCAGTGGGCCCACAAGGCCGGATATAACTTAAAATGCCAATCTCGTTTGTTTTCTTTCACAGTTTTAAGGAGAATGGCTATTAATGTTTTGTTTGTCGCTTCAGCCTGTCCGTTGGCTTGAGGGTAATACAGGGAGGCCGTATGATGGCTTATTTTATATTTTTTGCACAATTCGTGAACTTCGTAATTCTTAAAAGAAGTCCCATTATCCAGGATAATGATTTGGTTCAAAATGAACTTGGTGATTACAGAACCCGGTACAGTAGTAAGAGGCATGGCCTCTACCCACTTGGTAAAATATTTGGTGGCCGTGATTATGAAATTATGGCTTTCTGTAGACGAGGGAGAGAATTTCCCTATCAAATCTAGGCCCCACATAGAAAAGGGCCATGGAGTAGTGATTGGTTGTAGAGCTTGTGCCGGCATGTGGATCTCGTGGGAGAATTCTTGGCACTTATGACACCTTCGTACAAACTCTACTGCATCGTGTTCTAGAGTAGGCCAGAAATAGCCCATCTGATGTATTTTACGAGTGGTGGCATGGCCACCGAAGTGGCCTCCACACATTCCACTATGAGATTCATGGATAATCTTCTTGGATTCTTCTGTGTTGACACATCTTAGAAGCATTCCATCAAACACTTTACAATAGAGCACCTGCTCTATAATGATGTATTTAGCTACGATAATGTGTAACCGCCTTCTTTGTTGTGGTGTAGGACCTTCTGGATATGTATATTCCATGATATATCTAATAATATCAGTATACCAAGGACACTTAGGGATAGGAGGTCTTGTTTTGATGTAGTATACACATTCATCAGGAAAGTCCAAATCTACTAGATTACCTCTGTCTAGTGGGTATCAGCTAACCAATCCATGATGATTTTTCCTTTAACGGATTTCTGATTTACAAATGTTAATTCAAATTCCCCCATTAAGGTTATAAAGCATCCAACCTTTTTAGACAAGGACCCTTGTGTGAGGAAAGTTCATAAATGGTCTGTCTTTACAATGACCCTTGTTTCTTGATTTAGCATATAATTTCTTAAGTGTTTAGTTGCGAAAATTATGGCAAGGCATTATCGTTCTTCCTGTGTATAACATGTTTCATAGTCGAGCAACATTCAGCTAATGAAATAGATTGCGCGTTCTCTCTTGTCATCATCTTCTTGAGCCAGCATACAGGCTAGCGAGACATTGGTGGCTCGTGAATATAAAATTAACGGGTGGTCTGGCTTAGGTGGCATTAGCGTAGGTGGTGATAACAAGAAATGTTTAACTACATCGAAAGCTTCATTGCAGTCTTCGGTCCAATCAATATTATAATCTTTCTTGAGTAGATTGTTGATTGGATGAATGTCGAAGCTTAAGTCCGGGATGAATCTCCAGATTGCACCAAGCTTTCCGAGAAATGACCTGATTCTAGATTCATCTGAAGGTGGGACCATTTCAAGAACAACCCTAATTTTGGTTGGGTCAACATCGATCCTACATGATGATATAATGTAACCTAGGAGCTTCCCTCCTGTTACACCAAAGATGCATTTTTCTAGATTTAGCGTGACTCCGTATTCTATTAGACGTGAAAGAATGACGCGAAGCACTTCTGGATGGTCACAACACTTCTTGGCCTTGGCCAACAAGTCATCTACGTAGGATTCCACAATTTTATGAATAAGATCATGAAATATATATGTCATAGCCCGATGGTGTGTAGCGCCAGCGTTTTTGAGACCGAATGGCATAACAACATAGCAATAGGTTCCCCAAGGAGTTATAAACGTGGTTTTAGCTTGATCTTGTTCGGATATTTTGATTTGATTGTATCCTATGAATCCATCCATGAGAGACAAAAGCTCAAATTCAGCTGTTGCATCAACAATGACGTCTATAGATGGTAATGGGAAGTCATCCTTAGGACAGGCCTTGTTAATGTCTCAGAAGTCTATGCAGATGCGTATCTTCCCATTCTTTTTGAGAACGGGAATGATATTAGATACCCAATGAGAGTAATCGACTGGTTTGATGAATCCTACTTGGAGGAGTTTCATTACCTCCTATTTCACCATGAGAGCTACCTTAGGTTTCATTGGTCTTAACTTTTGTTTAATTGGCTTTGCGTCTGATTTAGTGACGAGGTTATGTACCGCAATGTGTGGTGCAACCCTTGTCATTTCTTTATACTTAACTGTGAAAGCCTTCTGATGTTCTTTGAGGATTCAAGTGTGTATTTCTACTTCTGATGGAGTTAACGAGGATCCTAACTTCAATATCCTTGGTTCATCCTCTGTTCCGATGTTAATATCGATTGTTTCTTCGATTAGAGAAGCGTTACCTTCTTCAAACTCAGGCGGGGCTGGAGGTAGTTCCAGATTCGTCTCCATTCTCGACTGTGTATATGCTGAGGTCTTTTTGTGGGGGAAGCTCTGTCATGGGATTTCCAAAGTAGGAAGATGAATGTGGGATTAAGGATAAATCTACTACGTGATGGGTGAGATGTAATGCTGCATAGGCGTTTAAGTAATTCAGAGTGGCCCTATCACTATCAATGTGGTCTAGGATAGTAGATTTGTTCTCATCTTTGTTCGTTAAAAGAGGGTTTGACATTTTTTTCACTAATGGTTCGGTACGAAGGGATACCATGAAACAGGTATCTTCCAACTCACTATTTGGAGTGAAGTGTGATGCTGAGGTTGCTATTGAATCGGCGAGAAGATTTTGTTCTCGCGGGATTGCTTCAATTGATATGAAGTCAAACTCCTTGCTTAAATTTAATACAGCTGTTTTGTAGAGCTGTAAGTGCTCGGCTTTGGTTTCATACACCTCAGTGACTTGGTTTGCTACCAATTGTGAGTCTCCTAACACCCTGATGTTATTAACATTGATCCTCTTAGCTAAGACGAGACCAAGGAGGAGGGCTTCGTACTCAGTGACATTGTTTGTACATTCAAAATTTAGTTTAAAGGAAAATGGTAGGACTTTTCCCTCGGGAGAAGTAAAGATTACACCTGCCCCAGCTCCGTAATGACATCTAGCTCCATCAAAATGGAGAGTCCAATATTTAGCTGGGAATATGGGCATTGGGATATTTGTTGTGTTAACATATTCTACTTCCACCATGCAGAGATCCTCTGCTGGAAGAGAACCAACACCTAGGGTATATCCCATGCCTACAGAATCAAATGGTAGGAACATTGGTAGATCCTGTTCTAGAAATTCAATGCTTTTTGCAGTAGTTCCTAATGATATTGTTTCTACAATGTTAGCCTCATCCTTAAGGGCTAGGATCGTCTTGACTAGGCTCATAGTCTCAAGATCTGTCATATGTACCAGATTTTCCTCCAGTTTTATGTCGGTGGGTTTATTAAGTTGGTTTGTTGGGAGTTCAAATTCCGAGTGAATGCCTGGTCTTTTCTTTAAGTCAGCTAGGTGTATATCGAATGGTTTTGGATCACCTTTGGCTACGAACACCTTTCCTAAATGCAAGAATCTTACTTCTTGGAATAATGTAGAAGGGATTGCCTTCATACGGTGTATCCATGGTCGGCCAAGGATCATATTATAATTGGTTTCCCGATCTATAATATAAAACTCAGTCAGGATTGTTTTGGGTCCTAAGGTGACTAGTAGTATTATAGTTCCAATTGACGTGGCTTTAAGGCTATCATAGCCTCTTAGTGTATTTCGAGTCGTGGAACAATTCGTTTCTCCATACCCTAGATTTTGAAGGAAAGAGAAGGGGACTATGTTAACTTCTACCCCATCATCAACCGTCGCTCGTTTCACATAATTATTATAAACCCATACTTGCAAATGTAAGGCCGGATCACCTCTATGTGCAATCTCAGCATCTATTGGTATTTTGTTTATTTCAAATATAAACTCGGTATCCCTATCCGGCTACCCCGGAGGGTGGATATCAAAGTCTACATGGTTTACCTGTGTTTTAGGAGGTGGAGTGATATTAATTAAATGACCCAAACCTAATTCCTCTAAAAGAGTAGCCCTGTGGGTAGGAGAGTTCTTCAGTAAGTCTAGAAACAAAATGTGCGAGAAGGTTTTTGTTAAATCACTAATTAAATCATAGGCACCCACGGGTTTTATTAATATTTGCTGGATGTTATCTATCTCTAGTAGGTAACTTGGACTTGGCTGAGAGGAATACTCTCGTGTCCTTGTTACAGCTTCCACGGGTAGTTCGGTGTCTAACTCCACTAAACCAACTATCTTGGGTTGCAGCTGACTCCCTAATTGTGGTGCAACTGGTGGATTTAGTGAAGTCGAGGCTTCATGATCATTGTTTCCTATCATTACGCCTTTGTTTGTCCCATTCGGATTTAAATTGTTGTTATTGTGATTTGGGAGCGGATCATTGAAGATCTTGAGGGGTGCATTTTGAGGGGAAACTGCCCCTATAAAAGTATTTGGTGCTGGTGACGTAGGATCTGCCAAGAACATATCTATGAAAAGTTGTCTTTGTTCCTCTGGCAAATGTTGCATGAATTTATTGTAGTCACGACATGTTCTAGTGTCATGGCCTCGAATTTTGTGGAAACCACAATATGAGTTAGGATTGTAATTCCTAGTTTGTTGGTTTGGTGTATATTGTGGCCCAAAACTCTGATCAAATCATTGCCTATTAGGATTAATGTTTTGCATTTGTTGTTTTTAGTTTTGATTCTGGTTTTGATAACCAGTTGAGTTTTGGCTTGGACCCTATGTAGGATTTCGCCGTTGTTGTTGTTGTTGATTACAATCCACTGCATTGATTGTTGGGGTAAAGTTGTTGTTTCGTTGGCTGTTCATTAGTGGTGGAGTATTCACAACATTTAACTTTTTAACCTGATCAGTTATTCCATCTGTTGTCACTCCGTGATTTTTATTAAGGATTTTAGGTCCTTGATTGACATTGGTGGTAGTAGGATAAGCTGTAGTATTCCGGTTGGAGGTGATTAACCTCCCGTTTGTTTCATACATCTTACGACTGCTATCTATTGCCGCTTGATCTATTCGGAGAGCGCTCTCAAGTACTTCATCGTAAGTACTTAATGGGAACTTCTGGACTTCTTCCTTTACTTCTATGCTGAGAGAATGAAGGAATAAATCGCATAGTTCCATTTGGTCCATATTTGGAGCATTGGTTGAAGAATAAAGAACTGTATGCCACTTTTAGATGAAATGAGCAACATATTCATTGTGTTCCTGCTTAATGTGCAAGAATTCCCTGATTCCTATTCTTAATAGTTTGTTCATGTCAAATGCCTTAATGAACTCTGAAACGAGTTGTTTAAATGAATGGATGGAAGCCTCAGGTATTCTATAATACCAATCGAGAGCGATGCCTTCCAAAGTTTTGGGGAATATTTTAGCAACAACCCCATCCCAAGGGAGTAGTTCTCGAATGGCTGTGGCGTAAGCCTTGATATGTGCATTCATATCTCCCTCACCTTTGTATTTGGGCAAATCGGGAAGAGGTCTTGGAAGCATGACGCTTCGTATGGTGAAATCTAAGGGCTCTTTCAAATATTCTGAATAAGTCCCTATCGCATAGGTTTCGACCATTGATGGTGCTTGCTGAGGGAGTGGTGGTGGAATGGGTTGTTGATATGGCGTAGCGTATGCATTGGCAGGGGCATAAGGAAACCCCTGTGTTTGAGCAACCATGCCGGGAGAGGAGAACATATCCCCTTATGGTGATTTGGAGTACATGTTTAAGTATGAAGGGGTATTGTCCAGGAATGGATTATTTTGTACTAGACCGGGAGGTATCGGAACGGTGTTAGAAATGGCGGTTCTAGTTGGAATTTGTTGTGAATACTAAGGAGGCATGCCCAACGTGCCTATTCCTATGAGCAGGTCTACTTAGTTAGGATGGTGTGGAGGATTAGAATTTCCTACCTGCATGAATTGAGAATGGTGATTTGCTTGAGCAAGTTCCAACCCCCTAAATTTTTCTACTAAAGTTGAAATGACCTCATTTGGTGAAGTCACGATATTTTTCCTTAGTGGCGTTTGTTGTATATCCTGATGTTGTATAGGCCTGTGATACCCCGCTATGAACTGATCGCTGCCCTGCCAAGTTTCCCCGAGGGAATTTCCTATATGTAGTGGTATGGAGGTATTTTCTTGAAAAGAGACCTCGGGTTGCGTTTGTAAACTCTCTATGGGTGGGTACATACTCCAAGAGCGTTGTTCATTCCTGGCATAACGTACTGAATGTTCATCATCTAAAACCAGGTATGGGTCTGATTGTCTACTAATTTGTGGTCTAAGTAGTATCTGAGGAGACGAACCAGATTCTCCTGTGAACGTCATATTGTTCGAGCCTGAAGGCTCTGTTGTTGTGTTTGAGCGAGCTGATCCAACTCCTCTGTTTGGAAGGATGAGCTATATCTAGTCCTTGGAGGTGGAGTTTGTGTTGACAACCGGTTGTCTGAATAATTGTCACCCCATACTGAGAGCGAGGGTGATGACTGTCTATTCAGTTGAGCGTAGTATGCCTCAAGACCTAAGAGAGGTCTGCCATATGCATCGAATCCCGACATATTTGAGGGGTATATGAATACCCGCAGAATAATGGGAAGGAGCTAAGGTGGAAGAAAGAGGTAAGGAAAAGCACCGTGTGCTTCACGTCAGGTTCACCAATTTTGTTGGTGAAGCTGATGGTGAAAGCTGATGAGGTGGAAAAGACGAAAAGTATTTTAATTGGAAGAGCAAGTAGAAATATGACTCCGAACCAGAAAGTAGGAAGTTTCACATCGGGTTCACCAATTTTGTACGATGGAAAAGTGACAAGCAAGCGTGGGAATCTACAAGTAACTCTTCCTCGCACCCGACCTCCTGAGGTCATGCCGAGACAGCTGGTGGGGATGGAATATGTGTGGGATGCAGACAAACTAGTTAGGAAATCTTATGTCTTTGACACGCACTAGTGGAAACTACGAATCTAAGGCAAAGAAGGACCTCCTAACCTGAACTGGTGTGATAGATCGATCGGTAAGGATGACTTCTCGAAGGCTCCAATCAATATCGAGCTCTGGCGTGATTTGGTCTATGGGTTGTGGGATACATGGAAAATGACCTGGGATAGTTTCGTGTATGTCTCCAGATAGGGTCATAGGGTGGATGATGGGTATAGTGGATTCTATGGGCGATTATCTAGCCTAGTCCAGAACTCCTTAGCTATATTAGCTGCTACGTCTAACAAGGATAACTATTCGATGATGATAGGTGGAAGTGGAGTAGATCTGAATACTAATGTGTGTAAGCCAGCATCTATATCTGATTCACCTGTGGATTCGTTGGGCTATGGGATTTGTGGGTCACAACTATAGATTCACGGTTGTTGTGGACCTGCTATGGTCATGTGTGGAATCAGTCCCTAATCCCTAGTATCCAATAGTCATATGCTTTCTCGGCCTCTATATTTAGAATTAATAGTTGTGTGATCTTCTCAGAGTATCTCACAGGTGTTCGTGCAACCTGAATTCTTAATCTAGTATCTATGTCTGTGAGAGTATCTCCTGTGTCTGGTTGTGGGACCAAAGGATCACAACCGAATGTTTGCTCTCTTTCAAGCCCTTCTATAGTCATGTGGATATTTATCTAGGGTAATATGTAGTTTGGCTGATTTGACCAAAACGTATGTGCTTGGTCGTCTTCTATGTTTAACCCGCTCAACTGTGAGCTGATCTGTTGCAAATTTGTTGTTGTTCGGAAGACTTGGATTCTAAGATTCTGATCTATGTCAGTTATTGCTGTGACGAGATTGGGTTGAGGCACGATTGGCTCGAATATGTATTCTCTGGGTTTCTTAGGTCCCGTGATTGTCATACAAAAGGAAATTATACAAATCTAACTAATGATAGAATAATTTAACCATGAAAGATATGTCTATGTATATTCCTAAATATGATAGTTTATGGATAAACTACTGAACAAAATTTAAAGAACAATTATCTAATGTATCTAAAATCGACAACTAAACTAATAATGTAATTAAAAACAAACAAAGCAACCGAGTATAGCTACTTGTCTGTGTAGTTTATAGATCTATTCTAAATAACTTGATAACTGATCTACTCTATTTGAAAGACTCTCGATCCTACCTCAGAAGTGAGGAATGAATCATAGTTTCTCAGAAACTATCAATCCTCATAGCTTCCCTGGCAATATCGAAAGTGAAACTAGCTGAAATGAAATGATTGACTACTTTATTTGATATGTTTTAACTAAAATTTTGAAATCTTGAACCTATATTTTATAGAATAGTGGCGAATCCGATGGTGTGTGTGGTTTTGTCCCCTCAGTGTGATCTCCTCATTTCTTTGTGCTCACGTGGATCCAGAAAAGCATGTAATGCTAGCATCAACAAAAGTAGATATTGGAACAAAGGCAACTTAGGACATACAGACTGAATACAATGCGAGTAGGAGAGGGATAGCGCAAGAGTACAAAGCTTGGCCTATGCAATTCCTAGTGGGATTTATTACAAGTCATGCAACATAAAATGTCCAGAACCTTAAAATATCATGTTTTACCAGTAAAAAATGCAACTTTAATGGCTTCCTACTGAAAATTAAGCTGTTCTACCTTAATGGATTGCATGAAGTAATGACAGCACTTGCACAAGATGGATATGTGGCTTTCTAATAACAAAATAACACTAACTAAGCATGCAATGAACAAAAACTATGAATCCTAGACAAAATGGAAGACTAAGCTATTGAAATGAGAAATTGAGAGGCAAATTTGAGGGGCCATTTGCTTGAGCACAAGCCAACTATTTATAGCATTTCCATTTACCCAAAGGTAAAAACCAAATTGATCTCTTAAACCATAAACAATGTCAAAACACTATTCCAGGGAACCAGAATCATCAATGCAAGCCAAAGGCGGTGAAAAAAGCTGGTAAACGTTGAATTTTTACGTGAGTCATGTTAAAAGAGCATTCTGGAAAATGCGTGAAGGACCGCCGCCCTGAGCAGGGCGGCGGTTATAGGACCGCCGCCCTGTCTGGGCGGCGGTCACGAGACCGCCGCTCAGGAAGGGTGGCAGTTTCGTAACTGAAGAGAAAAATGCAAAGAAAAGAGGGAAAAGAGAAAAACAAAGCACACAGGGGTTAAGCGGGGCATGCAGGATGTTAACGCATACTTGGGGAGATTTTCCGGATCCCGAACACCTTGCGAGGAGACCTGTATCATCATTAGGGCATGTGTTACGTAGCTCCAATGGTGCATTACCCTACAATTTTGGGTACGTACAGTGTTCAACAAGCTTTTGAATCTCCATTTGACATGAGCCAAGATGAGGATGCTGAAATACACAAGAATTATCATCATTCTCATTATATAGTACCTCAATCATGCATGCACTAAAAGAGATTCAACATTGTGGATGCATGCGTGAAATTGAAAAGCTTCTCCCAAGTATTATTCATACCCTGGTGTAAGGAGAATAGGGAAACAAGAGATGCTAACTATCCTGCAAAGGACAAAAAAATGTGGCATGCACCATAACATTCTGCTGTGAGAGTCAAATGAAACCTTTATTTGTGCGTGTTGAATGTATGATCAACTATTGTGATACTCAGGTATCTGTCATCAGTTTGATAAATACATCTTCAATAATTCCTGGATTTTAACAACCTTTTTTCTTGTACTTTGTATGGTTTTGACTGTTTCATAAACTTCCTTGTAGTATAGTGGTGCAAGAAGATCATGAGATGCTATTTTCCTTGAACTTCAGTTACAAAGGATTCTTGGGTGGGACATCTCCATTCCAGAATGGTATAGTCATGTAGAAAATGAGCTTGGTCTTCATCCTATGATGCCCGATGGAAAGAAAAATGAACATAATCAAAATTTTGTTGATAAATTGTGAGTTTAGATTATTCCATAGTTTTTGTTTTATGTTAATATACATTTTGGCATGAGTAACTAACTATTTCAATACTAAAAAACCTATTCCATTGATATGAAACTATAGAATATGGTGGAGTTTATGTCCTTTTATTTGATCTATTATTTGATGAGATCATTTTGCCACATGTAGATTTAATCTGATTTCATTCTTTACCTATCCACCATGGTATTACTTAATCTCAAATGCATAGCCAATTTTTATCTTAACATGGTTTATTAAGGTGTCAAGTAGGCCTTCTCTTTAGAGAGATGTAATCAACTGCATATTCAAACTTAGGATAGTTTAGGACCATATTTTTGAGAATAAGACTTAGGTGGCCCACTTAGACCCATATTCGGATTTGGAAGGACTTTGATGAATTAAAAAATTTAAATTTTTGCATGCATCATAAAAATAAATATTATTTTATGCATTCTAAAGCCAATATATTAATCCCTTTCTCAAACCAAATGAGTGTAGAGCAGCCTCTTGTCAAGGCATGGATATAATGATAAGAGTTTATTCCAATTTACTGTTGTCTTACTCCAAATAATCTTTTCAAATATAGCCTATATTTGTGCTCAGAGAATTTTCCAAACCTAGGAATAAGTTACAGTGTGTTCAGTTGTAAAGTCTTATAACATTAATGTCTTAAATATGAAAAATACAATGCATCCCTTTTAAATAAATGCATTAAATATGAAAAATGTCTTGGAGAGGGTTCCCTTTGAGCTACCTCATAGTATCCCAGCTGGCATTCTCATCCTCCATAATTAGTCTAATAGAGGGAGATGTGAATGCATTTTTGAGCATTGTATACATTCTAAACTGAGATGGAGGAAGCTTATAGAAAGCTATAAGGTTTGTCCATTCCATCCACTTCCCAAATTTGTATAAGTCATGTAAGATTGTATTTATTTTCTTCAATTTAAGGAGGGTAGAGAAGACTCTTGTCAAGGAAAAGATCCTTTCTTTGACAAGATCCTTCCCTTGACAAGAGGCTACTCTACCCTCCTTTGGTTCAACAAAGGAATTAAAATATTACATGACTTGTATAGATTTGGGAAGTGGATGGAATGGACAGACCTTAAAAATTTCTATAAAATTCTTCAACCTCAGTTCATAATGTGTACAATGCCTAGAAATGCTTTCAAAACTCCCTATACTAAACTAATTATGGAGGGTGAGAATGACTATTGGGATACCATGAGGTGGCTCAAAGGGCCCACTCTCCAAGATGCTACCTCCAAACAACTGTATGAAAATATTGCCTTCTCCCCAAGCCTTAACAATGACTGGAATGTTTGTGAGCCCATTAGTAGATGGTCTTGTAGATTTAATGTTTTTTTGTTTTTCTTTATTCAATCAAAGAAATCTTTCTTTAGATGGCTTCTAATTCATAATAAGTTTGTTGTTGGTGTTAAATTTATGTTCCATCTCTTGTATTTTTTAGCTAAATAGTATTTAAGGAAGTAATGGCAATGTAAAATTTCAATTTTATTTTTGGTTAGTCTTTTAGCTCTTTGACATTCAATTGTTCATGATGGAAGTTCATGAATGTATTTGATGTGATAGTGCTTTAAAAGCATTGTCACAAGAGTATTGTTTTTTTTATATTTTTAATTTCAATGTGCCTTTTGATGGGCATGGCCCAGGTAAGTACTTGATATGGCAATGTTGTATCTGGTATGTATTAGGGCGGGACCTAGGAAATACAGTGAACCCCGAACCGTACTTGTATAGTTTTGAGAGTACCTAGTAAGTAGGTTTCACTGGATTTAGGTTCTTATATTTTAATCATTTAAATGGTGCTTGTCTTCAGTTTTGTTAATAGTGTCTGAAGGAGAAAGGATATAATTTACTCTTTAACTACAAACAAAGTAAAGATACATTGAACCCAGACTGTACAGTTACCAATACTATACTAGTACAGGGTTGAACGATACCTCTACCAGGTAAGCAGGTTTAGGTTCTTATATTTTAATCCAAGTGCTACTGGTCTTCAGTACTGTTAATGGTGTTTAAATGAGAATGGTTATAACTTACTCTCTAGCTACAAACCAAGTAAAAATACACTCAATCTAGAATGTACCATTACCAAAACTATACAAGCACAGGGTTAAGAAAAAGTAGTACAAGGTAGATAGGCTTCATAGGACTTAGGTTCTTATATTTTAATCTCTAAGTGGTGTTGGTCTCCATTATTGATAATTTGTAGGTGTTTAAAGTAGAAATGTTATAACTTTCTAACTACAAACCAAGTAAAAATACATTGAACCCAGAACCACATTGGTACAAGTTTAAACAATACTAGAAAAGAAAATTTCACAGGTTTTATGTTATTATAATTTAATCTTTTAGTGGTGCTGGTCTCTGACTCTTCAATAGTGTTCATTAGTAGGTGTTTAAAGGAGAGACTAAAACTTACTAGTTACAAACCAAGTAAAATTGCAATCTATTCAGCTATATAATGTATCTTATTTTGAAAACATCGGTTGCCCCCTAATAAGGATGGTTCTATGTGAGCAGTATCTTCTTTTGAAAATAGTATATAGAATTTGATCAATTTATAAAGTATGACAGTCTCTTCATTGGCAGCAAGTCTTTGATAAATATGTCTTATCATTAGATGATATCATGGGTGAAGCAGAGGTTTACATTCAACCATTAGTTTCTACTGCAAGCTTACTTGAAAATGTAGGTATCTTTGGCACCATGCAGATAGGAAAATGGTTGGAAAACAATGACAATTCCATTTTAAGAGATAGTATAATTAATCTTATAGATGAAAAAATACAACAAGATATATCTTTGAAGCTTCAAAACGCTGAGTCTCGGGAGTTGAAACTTGTACTTGAGTGGGTTCCTCTTGACCAGTAAATCAATTTAGTGTCAAATTTTATTTATTAAAGTGATGTCTTTATATTGTAGCATTTTCAAAATTAGTTGTTTTCATGCCTTAGAGGTATTTTATTTATTTATTTGATTAGATGTTTAACGATAAATTTTAGCATCTCCCATATTAGGCTGGGGAATTATATCTTTCTTATATTGTAAGTACTTAGTGTTTTCAAACTAACAAACAATACTCTTGTGTTAGTGCTTTAATCAGAACAAAAATTTCAATGTTGGTAATAGCTGTGTAAGTACCTATTATCTATGTCAGTGCTTTAAAAGGAGATATTTAAGTTGAGAGTTGAAGAGTGTTGCTATACCATAACCCTCTATGAGGAAGCCATATGGTTTTAGGTGGAACAATTCATATGAATGTTAACACAGGGTCTTTATATCTCTACATTTAATGACTGCATTCATAAAATTTTATGTTCACAAACTTACTTGATGAAAAAATCAATAAACCTATTTTATTTAGCAACAAAATCAATTGGTATGAAATGTGAATAATTGGTTAGCTAAACCACCACAACAAAAATGCATAATCCTTTGATTTTGTTAACCTTCATATTTTCCTATGGTATTCAAGGGGTTATAACTTATAGCCAGCATATATTTTCAATGTTTCCTATTTATTCTATGGCACACATGACCTTCATACAAACATCCTAGTATTCCCTTCATGTGTTTTCGATAAATTTTAGCCTTTATTTAATCATTGAGGTGTGCACGCACAACGTACCTATTATAAAAGTCCATTTTTAAAACTTAAAATAACTAAATTTTGTTAAGTATGCAAATGCTTTTTTAAATGTCTAATTATATAGGTCTGGGATCTAGAAGACTGTAAACGAGGGATATACACTACTTCCATGAACCCAAATATTCCATTTTTATTTGCTCTAATGTTTTTGTTTCTTTCTCGGATTAGATTGGTAACTTGAAAAGTGGATTAAATCCAGTGGCAGTGAACAACATTGTCTTGAATGGAGTTTCATGCATGATCCTCTCCATTTTTTTGTATGCCTTCCTAATGGATTTTTTAGTAGGTATTTATTCTTATTCTTTTCTTAGTATAGATTGCCATAAAATTTGTACAATGATTCTTTCAAGAACGTTGATGATTTTGTTTCTTATTTTAGGGACTTGTTAGTAGAACCAAAAGTGTTGAGTATGTTCCATTTTTAACATCCTTATTTAACACCCTAAATGCACTTGTCTTATTTGGATACTCCTTAATCACTAGGGATATGTTTCTAGCAATACAATTCTCTTGTTTCTCACTGCCATTTTAATTTAAACTCTTTCAAGAAGGTTGATATGATGATTTTGTTTCTTATTTTAGGGACTTGTTAACAAAATCAAAAGTGTTGAGTATGTGCCATTTTTAACATCTTTATTTAACACCCTAAATGCACTTGTCTGATTTGGATACTCCTTAATCACTAGGGATATGTTTTTAGCGATACACTTCTCTTATTCCTCACTTCCATTTTAATTTATAGACTCAATATATTTTTGCAAAGATTATGAATAAGGAAACGAAAGTTTATCTTGGATGACGGGCATATATGATCACTTGGATATTTATGTGTTGGGAATGGCATCAAAACATGGATTTTATCATACGGGTATATGAGTGTGCAACTTAACTTATTAGTTTTGTGTGAGGTTTTAATTGTTGTTCTAGTTTAAATGTAATTTGTGAATACTTTTGGTAGAACTGGAGTAAAATATGTGTTCTTAATATCTCAGAAAAGAATACACCTTCGTTGCTAGTAATAGTAGAGAATTGTATCAAAGTTGAGACAATCAAAGCGAAGAACATGAAGATGACAAATAACAGCAGAGAGGTAGTTTCTCAAAATAAATGTTAAGAAAAAGAACCTCAAAGAAGCACCAGGGAAATAGACAGATCGCTTGAAGCTACTGGTGGAGAGAAGATATTGTATGTCAAGGGCTAACAACATTTAGGAACCCTTTTGTATTTTATCATTGTATTGTAAGGGTTAGCGACATTTAGGCACCCTTTTGTATTTTATTATTGTATTTCAAGGGTTAACTGCATTTAGACACCCTTTTGTATTTTATCTTATTTGATATTAATAAAATGTTTGTGGACCCATTTGTTGGGCACAAAATTCAAATCAAATTTTTCTCAATTTATAATATTAATTACCATCCCACTCTAACATCATAGACGATATATAGCTATTGATTGCACTATATGATATTTGGTTATTATTTATTCTTGAAATTCATATTTTTTATTCATTAAATTCGTATCATCTCTACAGAGATAATAAAAATATAAATTAATATTGTCTCTAGGTAGACAATAATGATATTGTCTCTAGAGAGAAAAATGATATTGTCTCTCATGAGACAAAAATAATAGTCTTATATTGTCTCTAGAGAGACAATAATTAGAGACACCGGCATTGAGACAATAATAGAGACAATATACAACTCTTTTATTGTCTCTATTTGAGACAATTTAGACAAGTATTGTCTCTATTATTGTCTCAAAACACCCTCACTTGTAGTAGTGAAAAATTCGATGAAAAGAATTACAACTATTTAAACATCTAAATTATGACATTCTCATTTATGAAAAGTTATGTCTTTTGATTAACAATGGATTTGCAGAACCAACACATCAAGTGAATTGTAACGCCTAATACGAAAAAACTAAATATCTTAGTAAGGAGTACATAGAGGAGGATGCCAAGGAATTATAGTTTGGGTTTTCTCTTTGATTATGGGTCTATGATGGATCTCTACGCTTAGACAACATAATTTCAGAAGATTTCCCAATATTCACTTCAGTCAAAACGTGGAATTTACGTGTGTTGTCAATGGAAATTTCCCACTGGATAAATCATTCACCAAACAATTCAGAAGTACAAAAATTCATTGTTTGACTTTCGGAGTTAACTTTCTGCTTAAATATAAGCATATATTCTTTGTACCCAATATAAAAAATCAGCACACGCCCAAAAACAATGACACCTGATACTTGGAATGAATGTTGAGGACATTGATGAAAAGGGATTTTCTAGCACTTTCGTAGGGAATCCTACTCTACACATTTTTTTGAATTGATGTACATGATACCATTCATGTACCTCAACAACGGCCATGGCGATAATAAGGTCTTTCACAAAACCTCCTGATAACTCAACCCGGTTAAAGTTAAAATTACTGATGGAAGGAAAGCCACGAATCCTTTGGTCGGACCCATTGTCACTTTAATGTCGTATAAACACATCACAGAGTCACATACCCTTATGAATTCATGCTGGTCAAGAAAATTTGTGTTGTTAATTCTTCTCCTTACCCTCCACACTTCAGATTCCAGATCCAACACTACCTCCTTGCTGGGAAGGCCCGGGGCTGTGATCATGGTAGGCTGGATGTGGACACCCTCCCTAGACAACAATTAGGATGCATTTTCTACGCCTGAAAACTAGAGTTAAATGCTCTCTATTTTAAGAGAGCTGACCATAACTAGCAGGCACAAACTTGGTAAGGCCCATATTTCCTAGTCCACCACCATTCATTAAAATCGCTCAATTGTTATTTTGTTAGGTTGTGTTTACATGGTGAAACACTTGGAATGTTGTTTTCTCATAAAAATAATGGTCCCACCTAAACTATATAGGTGCTTCCAATTGATTTCATCAACTTCATACTTACTCATTACGCTTGATTTCCTATATACTACCTCTAAGTATTTATGGCTCAAAAATAGTGGTTAGAGTATGTACATGGATGATCACATAGAAATTATTTCGAAGAATGGTTAAGTCTATAAAGTCATAAATGAAGTTATGAAATTATATAAGTTCTCATTCATGAGAAAAAGTAAAATCAATATTAGAAACTATAGTCGACAATTTTTTGTAATTTAAGATATTCAAATGACAAGTTTAGTTATGTTTCATTGCTAAGAAAATTAAATCTAATAAATGCATTTCTTTAGGTCTTTCTTGACTTTATCATTTCTTTAGGTCTTTCACGAAATAATTTTTTTATCAACCATTGTAGTAAATTATCCCCATGATTCATTTTATCTCTTTATATACTATCACTATCAACTTGTGGAAAACTATACGGTTTGGGCTAGAGAGGACTATGGTCTTAGACGACTTCTATGGTCTTAGATGACTTCTAAAGTCATACAGTCTTTCATCTTCTGACTCTGATTTCAATTTGGATATATTAATTGCATCATTTCACCTTCCTTGGATACATGTTAGCATAATATTTCATGTATTGAAGGAAATATAGGGATGCCAATATAACTACATTAATCACCTAGTACTTTCATAAGATCTTATTACAAAAATTAATTCAAAGGAACATATATCTCTCATTCAATTTCTTAAATTACTTGAATATCATTTATACTAGGTGTGCTACTATAGGAATGAATCAGTCAAATAGGTCAAAGATTATATATTTCTCCACTTCCAATCATGTAAATCTCATAGAGCAATGTCTTAAAAGAGAAAATTCACTATAATAATTGTCAAAGGAACTAGAGGAATAAAAGAGTTTAGTTTAGGAGTTGAAGAACACTACATAACATTACTACTATATTTATTACATTCATTACTCTAGATTTATAAAACTATATTTTTGTCAAATTTCATGAGGGAGTGATATTCGCGTAAACCCTAAACCTAAGTCCTAAATCAAAGGAAGGGTGACAAACAGCTAATTCAAGTCCGGTAATGGCCTCTCTAGCGGCAGATGTTTGTTGGCAAGATATGCAGAGTTTTTTGGATATTTAGTTGGTTCTATGGTGGCCAAAAACCCCCTGTTCTGGCTGATTCTTTTCAACTTGGATTCCCATTTCCTTATTTGGGTAGAGGACAGGGTGGAGGAATCTCAGATGGTTGTATTGGGAGTCGATCTATGGGCATTGGGTTTTATGCTACCGATGGTGCTTCTGCCGCTATGTTTGAGGACGTCGTGGACCTTGGTTCCGTTAGGAATGGCTTAGTTAGTGAGGCCCCTATGCTTGTCTCTAGAGATTCCATGTCAGGCAGCACAATAGTGTATGAGCTGTTCTCTGGTGTTGGACATGATTCATACAAGAGATTATTGGTCAATGGAAGGGATGCCTCCCATGTTGGTGGTTGTATCCTTCATCTTATCAAACCTTCCCCTTTTTAGGGTGTGTAGAATCATGAGAATGAACCAAATCAATTCTCTATTCAGGCCTCTGTCAAGGATGCGCTCTGAAAATTTGATAATGGAAATATGGTTTTATTGGAAGCTAATCGTAATAAGCCTATAGATTATGCAAAATAAACCCCATCAGTTTGTTTTGGTCATGAGGTGGTTCAATTTGAATATTCATTCGAAAGGAATGGTTTGATTTGTAGATTCAACAACTTTTGTCCTAGTCTGCCATCACTTCATGTTTGTATTTCAAGGCAATGGATTCACTTCATGAAAGGTAGGATGGATATTTTCCATAGTGCTAGGTGTTTTTTCCTTGTTGCTTTTGTTTTGGATGTGGATACGGATCTTATTTTTTGAAAATTTGGAATTTTGATTCTCATTTGCTATTAATGAAACTGTGGTTTCTTTTGTTTAACCCAGTCACAGATAGCTTCCATGTTAAGATGATGTGGATTCATCTTCCGTAACTACCCCTCCAATTTTGGTTGGAAAGTTGTTTAACCACTATTGGTAATACTTTAGGTAAATGTATAGTTATTGATCCAAAAACAAATTATTTTGAGCACAAAAAATTTTCTATTATCTTTGTTGATATGGATAATTCTCTTGATTTATCTACTGGTATTGAACTCAAAGTGGAGGATAGGACTTGGTAACAAAATTTGGACTATGAACGGTTTCCCTTTAGATGTAGAAATTACTTCTCTCTTAGCCATCTAGCTTCAAATTGTCACTGGATAAGAAAATATGTTGAAGGTAGAAACTCTTGGTGGAAGAATTTCAATCCTAGACACTTAGTTATGAATGATCCTTAGGATGTTGATTCATTCTTTGAATCTAAGCTGAATTCAGCTGATCCGGTAAAGGAGGAAGTGTTAGAAGGTAGAATGTATTATGTGGATATGGTAACAGGGTCCTTAAATCTCAAGAATGAGATTGAAATATTAATTTCAATCCATAGTGAAAATGAAAATGTAAATATGAAAGAGGATTAGACTATTGTGAGTAGGAAAAATAAAATGGCTATCTCTCCCCTCAAGATGCATTTAAGATACAAAATGAAGGGGTCTAATGCTTAAGATAGTTGTTGGTTTTATGTTTTTGCTATTAGTTTTCATGTTGTGGCTATTGGTTTTATCTCATTTTCCACTGGAAGAGGCAACTATGTTCATTCTTCAATTTCTTATTTTTTTCTCCATCCTTTATACTGGGTTGGGTCCCCTTAACCCTCTTTTACCAATAATAAAAAAATAGACACGAGGGAACTCGTATGAGGTTGTACTAGATTTGATTCAAATTTTCACATACGCATAGGAGAACTTGATTATGATTGATACCACCTATGTTGTTTATAATGAACAAATCAAAGTGTATATTATTTATAATAATATGAATAAAAAATTTATTTTTTCAGGAGAATTGATTTTTTTATGAAGGGGAAGTTTATGTTTGTGAAAAAAAAAATCTATAAATACAAGTCTAAATATTGGTATCTCCATTGGCCTCTTTTCTGTTTTCACTTCTTCAAATACAGATGGTGCTAAGAACCAGAAGCATATCTAGTTGTTCATTCGTTTTTTATTTTTATTTTTATTGTTTTTAATGCCCTTGAATATCATTGCAAGATCAATGCTTACCAAAATTACTGCAGTATTTTTTATGATGATCATCCTTATGTTTAGCACCACAACTATCACTGCTACCCATAATCTATATAAAAGTGAAGAGAAGAAGGTGGATGATTTATTTGCGCATGGGGAGTTGTTGATATCAAGGACTTCTCATCCGAGATGTCATGGCAACATTGAAGATCCTAGATGTAGCCATCCACAATTTCATAAGTTGCATCAGGGTTATATAGCAAATCATATTCCATTTGTATGAGGTAAGAAACTCTACTATGGGGCAAGAGGAAAACCATAAGATCATGCAAATGATATCCTTAGCTACCGTATCACCTTAACGTACTTTGGATAAGAGTGTATTTCATTATTGATGTATAAATATGGATAAGATTTTTGAAAATTTGAGATTTTTTGTAGTGCCCACTTCCCTTCGACACTTTTTATAATGATCATGATACTACTAACTATATTATTGACATTATTATAGTTTTGATTTAGTATGGTGTTAGATGTTAGATCATGGATTATTGTTGACTCTGATTCATATATGATGCATGATGATTGTTAGAGACATTTTATATAGATGTTGAGATGTTGTTAGATATGGTTATATATATATGGATTTTGTTAGGAAATGTGATATTTGGATATATTGAGTAGACTGAGAAAATTGAATTTAAAATTGATGATTATATCATTGCTGATGAAATTGTAAGTGATATTGTTGATTGTTTGGATGTTGTTGTGATTCATATATATATATATATATATATATATATATATATATATATATATATATATATATATATATTGATGATTTTAAAATTATATTATATTCATTTGGATGTTCTGATATGGCCATGAAGCCGAAGGGGTATTTGTATTGTGCAGGTTAAAAATATCACAACAAACATCGGGGGAGTGAAGACCAACCACATTGGAATTCTAGATGAATTCAACAAGGTCACCATGGAAACTTATATTGTTCATTTATGTTTGTTTGATTGTTAGGTATTCCCATGGGGGGATCACCTTTAAATGTGACCAAGGGTTATGTGTATTTATTTATTTGGTTCCTATTTATTGATGTTTGTATGTGTTTATTAAGTGATGTGTTTACCCCTTTCATTATTTATTAATTGTGGGAAATTAATATGAGTAAACATGTTGTTAAAATTAATTAATCAAATTGGGACATAAGAAAGTAATTATTAGAGTTGTTGGCCTAAAATTAAATTTTTGTAAGAAATGTGTAAGTGATGTGGAAGAGATGTGTAAATCAATTTTGGAGTATGAAACACTCCACCTCCTTTTGAAATTCAAATTTTTACTTGGAGACTGATTTTGGAAGCTTCTGAGAAAAGTTAAACTTATCTCATGCCTCTTAAATTTTCATGCCAACCTTACCTATGGTTGGAGGATTTAAATCTAGCCTTCATTATGTATTTTTGTAAGTCAAGTTGTATGCTTTAATTGCACTTTCTTACATGCTTTCAATTTTAGTCTTTATGAGGTGTGGGTTTGATTTGAGTGTGTAAGTAAAACTGTCATTTATTCACCTGCTTATTTATTATGCGTTGGAGAATGAAGTTGACTTATGAGTTGGAGTTGAGGATGTGTGATGTGGCATCCCACATAGATCCACCTCATCCTCTTCTCTTTCCTCTTCTATATATTCGAATTCCTTGGCTTGTTTTTGGGGTTTTTTTTTTGCTTCACTTTTATCATTTCATTTTTGGTGACTTGCTTTGGGTTTTTGGAGATTGTTGCATACTTGTTAATTATTGATCTCTTGGTTTTTGTTGCATTACAGAACTTGTTGTTTTTAACTTGGAACAAACTCCATCATGGAGAGGTAAGAACTTAGCTCTTGGAAATACTCTCCTTTTATTTGTATGCATATGTGAATGGTTGAATGTTTGAATGTGTTGTTTTATTTGTTGGCTAGCTGGGTAGATGGCCTTGGGATGGTGTAGGAGAAGAATATGGGTTATTTTGTGGAGGGATAAGTGTTTTAGGGAGGTATTAGTGTGGAGGGAGTTGGGATTTGGGTTCCACCTTACAAAGAAATAGCTTGCATTTCTTTACTTGTTATGGGGTGCCATAAGAGGTTGGGGAGGCTTAAGGAAATGTGAGGAATAAGTGGTACTTGGGGGAGGCATAAGGGAATGCCAGGGATTTGAAATGATATATATTTTAGCCGTTTGTTCTCAGGTACTGATACCCATTTCCCTTTTGAGAGGCATAAGAAGCATCCCCCATTGTTTCTTACTCCTTTGGCTTGCATGATGAATCCTAACTGTTGTTTGATATTTGTTCTATGGTGGCAAACTTCAATTTTTTTTTGGACTGTGTTTTGAAAGAATAATTTGTCTTTGTGTTATGGAAGCCTATTGTTGCCATGAGTTGAAAAAAAATATTTCTTATTGCAATGTGGTTGGGGCTCGGGGGCCAATGAAGAAGGATGAATTCTCCCTTTTCATTGGATGTCTTGGTTGGGTGGAGAGTGTTGCCTTTCCCCTATTCTGTTGTGACCAAATTGGAGAATGATGGAAATTCATACTACTATTTTTGGAATTGAGGAAAGAAGACTGAGGTCGATAGTCCTTGCTGAGATCCTAATTCTTATTATAACCTTTTCCCACTTGAAGTGGATGATCCTTGTATATTATTTGTGATGGAAATGATGTTCTTTATTGGCTATGAAACTTGTAAATTCAAAGTGTGAAAGAGATGTAATCTATTTTCCTACTTTTGAAAGAAAGTGAAAGAAAATTTTATATCCTTGTATAGTTGCATTTAATCAATGGAAGAATAAAGTTGTAAACAAATCATCTTTAAATCAATAGAAGGATTATATTAGTTTTACTTAAGATAGCATTATTGTCTTCTTTAGAAATCTGATTGTTGGATGTATATTTGAAATCACTATGTTGGAAGGATTGAAAAAGGGAATACACATGAAGAGAATGTCATATTACTCTTTTTTTCCTAAAAATAAATGTTTTAGAAATCAGAATTGTAATTTGGCATTTGAATACTTTGTTTGAGTCAACTTAGTATGTTAGTGATTGGATTGGAATGAATTCATAAATTGAATGTTGGAAAATGTAAATGGATCAAATCGAATTTGAAGTTGTAGAACTCTATTAGAGAAATTTTCAAACTGGCAAATATTTTAATCGGAAAGTGTACAGAATGACCCCTGCAACATCAAGGAACAGATAAAATGAAATATCAAATTGGATTGAACTTAATATGATTAAAATGATCCCCAAACATAACTAAACTACTTAAGAAATTGGTTATAGGATCCTTTCAAATTGAACAAAGGAAAAACTGTAGACTGTTTTGCTATATCAAAATTGAGAAATTTGTAATTGATCTTCAATTAAGCAATACTTAAAATTGAATATCCATCCTAAACTCCTCTAAGAAAAACCCTTCATGTCTATTTGGAATGTTGAGAAATGAGGGAGGTAACTACGAATTTGAACAAAATTTTATAAGTCCAGTGTTACAAGTTTTCATTTTATAATCCTGACAGAAACATGTTTTCTCAAACTTGACTCTTTAAAAGTTTATTGAAATGAAATTCTTAAGGTTACTTTCTAAAGAGGACATCAATATATTTCCAGAAATTTTTCCTTTTCTAAAACTCAGAGTTTCCTACCAAACGTTATCGCCTACTGATGTTTTTACTTCATTCCGAAGTCTCAAAAGCCTCTTGCACTGTCCCGTCTTGCGTGAATAAGATCCTCTTGGGCATGACCCGCGAGCTAAAACTCTCACACCTGTCTTGTTTTTTGACCAAATGATGCAAAGTCACGAACTCTCCTTCTATGCACTGGGTGATCCACAGGAGTCTCTTCCACACCTGTCTACAAATGCGCTATGTGGAGAAAAGTTAATTTGGTAGTCTCTCCTTCACAGCCCCGCCTTGCTGCAGCCAATCATTGATCGACAAGTGGCTTTGTTGGGTGTCGAAGGAGGCTTGGATCAATTCTAACCTTAAGTGCTTTCAAAAGAAAAGTTTCTTTCCATAGCCAATTTGGAAATTTCTTCCTACATGCCCCGTCAAGAAGCCTGCAGCTATATCAGGTGCTAGGGATTACTTTCTCTCTCCTAGGTGTCGTGCTGAGGAGTGGATTTTGTTAACTAGCCTGTAATGGACTTCCGAAATTTTGTTGGGAATTTTGTTGTGTAGGATATTATCCCCACCATCTCGCAATAATTGGAACTAACGGTTGAAAAATGACAAACGTGGTATCTTCTCGAATCGGCGGAGGCGCGGGTAATCATAAATCAGAACTTTAATGCCATATGTATTTATAGAAATGAAAGTGTAAAGATATAATGAGCACAAATAACTTCAACATTCACTAAATTTAAAATGTCACCAACACATCTAACTAATGAGTGTAAACAAGTCATTACTTTTCTGGGCATTTGCAGAAGTGTGGGTGTAAAACTCACTTTTGCCTAAAAGGGAACATCAGTGCTGAATGCCTTCCCCACTCCGTCGGCCCATATCTGGGAAAATTGTTGACTTCCCCGCTTCACTACTAAACTATATCACCTCTGGGTGATATTTTATCTCTAAAGTCTTCAGACCCAAGTTGGGGAAAGGCCTTTCCTCCCCATCCTTTAGCAGGCTTGCTCTTGGGATATTTTTGACCCCAAGAATTACGAATGTGAAAGAACAGATGAAAAATTTTACTTTGGAAAAGAACTAGAAGGACTAAATAAATGAATTGATCACAAAGGTGAAGAAATTCCCTAACTAATGGGAATGATGGTGGAATAGAATTTTAATTGAACTACATCATAAGTTAGTATCAACATGATGATTATTTAGACTGGAGTTTTGGGAGTGGGTAATTAAGAATTAATTACTTTGACAATTTCACATGATGGTATGTATTGTCCCCCATTGTGAATTACACACAATCTCTTGTATTAGGGCTTATTGTAACTAAACTACCTTGGGTATTTACAAGTTTTCTTCCCTTAACCCTAAAATTTTAATTAGGGAATAGTGGGGTTAAGCTAAAGATGAGGTCAATGATGAATCAATAGAATTTAATGTGTCGTCCCTAACAAGCCATTTATAACTATTCAAAATAAAATGGACTATGATCAATACAAAAATTGTTGACTTTACCTAGTGTTGTGCATTAGGGTTATGCATGGAAAGATGGTAGGTGTATCAAATTCCACTAGTAGCATCTTAAATATAGATACAAGACACTAATGGCCATAGTTCATGAGCACCATAGTTTATCTTTTTCTCACACATTTATTTTACTAAACCGAGCTTCCACGTATTTGTCTAAACCTATGGGAGATCTACATAGCGGGCTTTGACCCTATCAAATAATAAGATATGCATGTGTGAATGTGTGTGTGAGTCGAGTGAGAGAGAGAGAGAGAGAGATTGAAATCCAGAGATCTTGTTTCAGACATATAAGGCTGTTAGGACTCAATTTATTATTTAGAATGTTTTTTTTAGGGTCTTCCTAGCTGTACTTCTCAACAAAGCATAATTTTTAGAAAGAAGTCATATATTCTTGCATCCATCTATGAAATATTTCAATGGACGAGTATGTATATTCTAGTGGACGGCTAATGTCAGCCCTGTTTTTGCTTCGATGGCTTCACCAGCTGCAATGGGTAATTCATTATTGAATGTGACCAATACAACTGAATTTGTGTGAGACGTCGGCTCCTCCGATTCATATACCCGTGATCTAAATGGGAAGAATTACAGAGACATGATTTAGTCTAGTTATACTGATGCCTAGTATGGGAGCGTAAACGGGTGTCTAGAGTTTACGTCTCTGGCAATTAGAGCTGACCAGGTCCAGAGCCATCCACCAAAACCATCACCTGATTAGTTCAAATCCCATTGAGCAGACCTTGACACCCATTCTCCTCAGGTTCTCCTCCTCTGAACATTTCTAAATTAAATTATTGTGTTGTAGAAAGTAATTATAGTACTTATTGGTGGAGAAACATCTAACTGGAGGTGACATTCTCATCATTTATGAAAACTTATGTCATTGTTGATCAATGCGAGTCTATGATGACATGTACTCGGCAAGGAATCTGGGCCATCAATTGAAAGGTTGTAAGGGACTAGTAAAGTTCATCCTAGGAGAGGGTCAACTAAATATCTTATTGATTCGATATGGAAGTGACTCAGAGATTGGAGGAAGGACCAAGGAATGATGGCTTCTTGGTTTTCTGACCAGCCTAACCTTCACACATGTTTGTGGGGCAGTATGAAGGATCTCTGTGGCAGTCGACATATTCAACTGCTCACAAAATATAGGTTAGCCAATAGTGCAGTGCAATTGTGTCAACACATGGATTGTTAAAGCATGTTATCAATGTGTTCAAGTTCCTACTCGATAAATCCCCTACGTACGTAAGGATTCAAATGTATTGATCTTTCAACACTTATAGTACAAGGTTCCTTCCTTGGCTTTCACAGTTGACTTTCTGGTCTAATATAATCATATTTTCCCAACGTGCTCGACAATATAAAAATTCAGCACATGCCCAAAATTACAGTTTAGTTTTGATTTGTAAGATTGAATTTTAATTGAACATTTATGAAAACAGATAAATTTCTAACACTAAAAAAAAATGATAAATCAAATTTAAATCATTCATATGTTCACATTGATGTAATCAATGTTGTAGTGCCCACTTCCCTTCGACACCTTTTGAAATTGATTATGATATTGTTGACTATATCATGGACATTATTATAGTTTTGATTTAGTATGATGTTAGATGTTCAGATCATGGATTATTGTTGACTTTGATTCATATATGATGCATGGTGATTATTAGAGACATTTTAGATATTGATGTTGACATATTGTTTGACATGGTTATATTATAGATGTTGTTAGGACTTGTGATATTTGGATATTTAGAGTAGACCTAGAAAATGAGAATTGAATTAAAATTGATGATGATATAGTTGTGGATGAAATTGTAAGTGATATTGTTGATTGTCTTGATGTATTATTTGTGATTCACATATATATTGATGATCTTGAAATTATATTTATATTCATTTGGATGTTCTGATATGGCCACGAGGTCGAAGGAGGTATTTGTGTTTTGCAGGTTAAAATATCACAACACACATCGGGGGATTGGAGACCAACCACATTGGAATTCTAGATGAATTCAACAAGGTCACCATGGTAACTTGTAATTGTTTGTGTGTGTTTGATTTTTGTTGGGTATTTACATGGAGGGATCACCTTCGAATGTGACCAAGGGATTTATGTTGTATTTCTTTTATTTGGTCCTTTGTATTAATGTTTGTATGCTGTTTATTAAGTGATGTGCATTTATCCCTTTCATTATTTGAATTAATTGTGTGTAAATAATGTGAGTAATCATATTGTTATAAATTAATTAATCAAATTGGGACATAAGAAATTAATTATTAGTGTTGTTGGCCTTCAATTAAAGTGTTGTAAGGAAATGTGTAAGTTGATTTTGGAGTATGAAACACTCCACCTTCTTTGAAATTCGAATTTGTCCTTGGAGGCTGATTTTGGAGGCTTGTGGGACAAGTTAAACTTGTCCCATACCTCTTAAATTTGCATACCAACCTTACCTATGGTTGGAGAGTTAAAATTAGATCCCTTCTTTATGTATTTTTGGAAGTCAAGTTGAATGTTTTAATTGCACTTTTCTTACATGTTTTAATTTCAGTCCTTTGGGGTGTGGGTTTGATTTGAGTGTGTAAGTAAAACTGTCATATTATTCACCCACCTATTTATTATGCATTGGAGAATGAAGTTGACTTTTGTGTTGGAGTTGAGGATGTGTGAAGTGGCATCCTACATGGATCCATCTCATCCTCTTCCCTTCCCTCTTCTATAAAATTCGAATTCCTTAGCTTTGTTTTGGGTTGCTTCACTTTGGCATACTTCTTTTGGTTCAAGGAGCTCATTTTTGGGTGATTATTGAAATTCTTTTGTTGTTTTGACTTCATCTTGGGCGACTTATCTTTGGAGTTCTTGAACATTGGAGATCCTTTTTGAATGGTTGTTGCTTGTTTGATCTTCATGATCCAAAATTCACCCCTGTTTTGCATTGGAAAGCTTGTTGTTTTGCATCCTTAGAAGTAAACTCCATCATGAAGAGGTAAGATCTTGGCTCTTGGAAATGCTCCTTTGGTTTCATTTTTATGCATATATGAATTGTTGAATGTTTGAATGTGTTGTTTTATGTGTGTGGCTTGTTTAGGTAGATGCATTAGGGATGGTGTAGGAGAAGACTATGGGGTCGTATTATTGTGGCAGGCATAAGTGCTTTGGGGAGGTATAAGTGTGGAGGGAGTTGGGATTTGGGTTCCACATTGTACAAAGGAAATAGCTTGCATTTCTTTACTCGTTATCGGGTGCCATAAGAGGTTGGGTAGGTCATAAGGAAATGTGAGGAATAAGCATTGCTACTTGGGGGAGGCATAAGGGCAAATCAGGGTTTGAAGTTATATACTATATTTTGCCCACATGGTTAGGAAATCTGAGGTGGTGATACCCATTTCCCCTTTGGGAGGCATAAGTAGCATCCCCCATAGTTTCTTTCTCCTTGTGGCTTACATGAGGAGGTCAACTGAGTCCTTGTTTGCCCAGTTAACATTCTGTGGTCTAAGGAAAAGAAAGTTTTGAATCGGGCGATGTGTTTTAGAATGTGTCCAGGACATTTCCAGTGACACATGGAAGCCTGATTGTTGCCAAAATAGCCACATTAAAGAAAAAATCTCTTAATGTATTTACCTCCCAAACTTCGGGGGCCAATGAAGAGGGACCCATTATTCAAATTATTTTCCCGCCCATTGGATGTATTGGACTCGATAAAAAATGTTGAAGGGGTCCCCTATCTTTTGACTCAGGGCTCGAAATATTGCAAATGGAGGAACTTCATGTTGTTGTTCTAGAACTGAGAAAGAAGACAAAGTTTTGGCAGTCTTTTATGAGACGTGTTTTTGTAAACCTTTTTCCCACTTCAAGTGGATGACTTGTAATATTATTTGTATTGGATAGCTATTCTATTTTGGAAACGAAATCCTATGTTTTAATGAGAAAGAGATATGCACTGAAATATGTATTGTGTAATTTGTTTTATGAAAGATGAGTATTCCATAATCTGGCTTGGAAAAATGGGAAAGAATTTGTACAAGAATCATTTGAATTAATAGAAGTCGTATTATTTTCCACAAATGGTATTGTTATATTTGAAATATGATTGTTGAAATGTATTATGAAATCCTCTATTTGAAAGACTAGAAATACATATGAAGAAAATATATTACTCTATTTCATTTGAAATGTTTGATTTTAGAAATTAGTGCTGCATTCTCTTTTCATGTTTTCGGGATTGAAGAAATAGAACATGGTAAAAGTAAAATGAATCCAAATACCTAAAGTATGACAAGTGAAATAGATCCATTCAATTTTAAGTTTGAGTTTTATTTGTTTCACTGTATAACTGCATACATTTATAAAAAAAAATACAACATGCCCTATAACCGTGGAAAAATGAAATGAATTATCAAATTGGACTTAATATGATCAAAACGATTCCAAATAGACAATAATACTTAAGAAATTTTTATAGAATTGATTAAATTGGGCATAGTCAAAATACAGATGTTTTGCAGTTATAAAAAAGAAAAGGGGGGGATTCGATTTGAGACTAAATTAAACAATTTAACCTTTCAATCCATTCTAAACCTTTCCTAGAGTGACTCTCCATGCCTGTTTGACATGATGAGGAAGAAATAATGACGTATTGGAATAAATTTTGTAAGTTAAAATGACCAGTTCACTTTCTAAGTGATAGAAAGACATTTTCTTGAAATTGACCCTTATAACTTTATCAAAATTAAATTATTAATTTTTTTATACAAAGAGGACGTCGAGAGATTTCCAGAAAGTCCTTATTTTCCAAAACTTAAGTTCCCAATAAAAATTCATGGCCTTCTGAATTTTTCACTTCATTTCACTACAAAAAAATATTATAAATGTCAAATTAAAATTAATACTTGGTTGGACCCATGGGCTAAAACTTTCATTTTTCACTTTTTGCCCAAAAAGTACAAATTCATGAAGTTTCCTGTCACTCCACTAACCCGCAAGCCTTTAGTTTGTCTACAAAATACATCTAAGTTCAAAAAAAGAAAATTTTGGGAAAAAAATTACCCCGCATTGGATCATTTTGCTTTCCCCAATGCCCCACCAATTGCTTACATTTTGAAATGACGGACATTACGTATTATTCTGAAGAGAGCCCTAAAAGAGAGCCTTAGTTATTGGATGCAAGTTGACACTATGGGCACATAATCCTTAACTTCATTTCTATTGATTTAAATTGCTCTGTATATCCCGATGGTACCTGTAATATTCCTAAGTCTTTCCATTTAAAGAACCATTGGCATTCAGGCAAAGGTAAAATCATTTGCCATCCATTAGCTGATATTTTCTAAGAAGATATATCATTCTACAAATCAAGATTCCCCGGTTAGCTCTATAATTTTGCAGGAATTGGAAAACTCTGCAACTAACAATGGAGGCAAATGCTGCCACTAAAGACACACAGGCTTCCAGGACATACGCCCTCCACTCAATACGTATCAACACGCCAGCCATCCGTCAGACAGTAAATTAGATCCAGAACCAAGGACAAGAGACCTTTTTGTGATATCACTAAATAAAATACTTTTTGAAAACCTTGTGGGAGCACTCCAGATCGAAATTAAAATCTTGGCGATGGAGAAACTAGCTATTCTAACCTAAAATTCCAAGGGACACAAAAATTGAGAATTCTAATCTTAGGACTACTTGCTTTGGTACTCTATAAACATGAGAACAACGGTGGCACGATAGCAAAACGAGAACTATATTTTTCCGCTAATCCTTCTGTGTGACATAATTTTAGCATGTAGAAAGATTGACTTTGGGGATGCCGGAAATCAGCATTCGATCCCAACTAAGTATCGGCATATGGTATGCACCATGGAGGCACGAGGCTCCCCTTAATTTTAGACCAAATACTCTTACGAATGAGCCCAACACTCCAATTTTCGAGTAAATTGACACAAAAGCTCAAAACACTTGAGACTGGTTTGGTTTTCCATTACTCGCAAGATCCTAGATACATGGTTGCCTTTGGAGTTTTGAGAAAGTATGAAAATCCCCTCTTAAAGTCCAGCTTTTCCTAGAACCCGATCCGTTTTCTTAGGGAAGACAATCAATAAATATTCTGGGCTTTACACATGGCACCAATTTTGGCAATGTTCGTTGAGAAATCGACCTACGTAATCGAATTCAGAAGCACAAATGTACTCATTTTGATCCCTTAAATGGCTATCACTTATTGGTTATTGGTAGTGACGTCGTGCTCGTTCCAAAGTCCAATTTTGTGACTAAATTATGGCCTTTTAAGTGTGCATGAGTCAAATGTTGACTTTCCTTCCTGGCAGCTCCTTCAGACCCTGGAATGACTTTTCAATGAACCGGCCATTAGGATGTCAGCCCAAATGGCACCTGACACGTGTCACATTTACTTACGGGCTCGCAGGCGTGTGGATTGTTCCTTTGCACTGCCTTCGGGACAATTTAGATTGCAGAATTTCGTTTTGTCCCACTTGCTTTCCAATATGCGTCCGGTTCGGCACATGGTTCGCGGCTAATTGGAAAAGTGCTAAGAGGTTCTCCCCCTTGCTCCTGTTGCTGCTGATTTTGAACCGACCGTTTTCCGTGCAGGGGCTACGAAATAGACCTTGAGCAGGAAAAATTTTTTCTACCTCCCTACTCTGCCGATCCACTTTCCTTCTCTGGGTGAAATTTATCTTTGAAGCCCGTAGGCCCGAGCTAAGGAAACTTTTCCTCCTCAGGCCCGCAGGCTCGCTCTTGGGGAAAATTTTCATCCCAAAGCCCGTTGGCTCATAACTTGAGAATTATAAGGATTTATGAGGACTTCTTTATATCACTGAAAAGGTGAGGAAATTTCCTATCTAATGGGAATGTTTTTAGGATGTTTTGAGTGTAGTAAATATGAGAAAAATCAGGTTAAATATTTTAAGAAAGTTCTGCGAGTGGGTAAGTGAGAGTTTACCCTGTTAGTTTAAATGTGTATTCTTCTCCCTTACAAATTAGACCTTGTTAATTGTTGAAACCTTGTAGAATTAAATACCAAGGGTATTTTATTGTTTTGGCCCTTCTTAGCCTCTGAGTTTAATTAAGAATTGTTTGGCTTAGTGTTAATCTAATCTTGAATAGTTAGATTATCACCTAAGGGAAATTTTAACTGTGCTTGGGATAACTTTCTCTCTTATTGTTTTGTAAGGTGATTTGATAATTGTTGTAATCAACTCTGATTTTTTTTTTTGTGAACACCTATAAATAAAATAAAATAAAAAAATTATCCCATAATTTTTCTAACTAAACCTACATTGTTCTTGGGTCTCAAGTGGGATATTTTAAAGAGCATTACATACATGATACTATTAATGAACGTCAACAATGGCCATGGTAATAATAAGGTCTTTCATAAAACTTCCTAATAACTCAATTCTGTTAAAATTAAAATTATTAAGGGAAGAAAAGCCACGAATCCTTTGGTCGGACCCATTCTTACTTGAATGTTGTGTCAACACATCACAAAGTCACATACCGATATGAATTGTAGAAATTAGGCACATAAAATAACAAATAAAAAAAATAAAATAATGAATTGCAAACAAAACATATTATTGCAAACTCATATCATCACTTTAGTGCATATATTTGACATTCCTTCTCATAGCTTCGGCTCAATACAATCTCTTTGAATGTGTTTGATATGCAAACACTTACAATTGTCTCTAATAAAAAGATGGCTTCATCTAACAATAAAACACTCAACTCTCCTAAAAAAGAACTAAAAAACACAAGCTTTTGTGTATTACAAAGCTTTTAATTTATTTTCTTTAATAGCTTTTCCTGAAACTGGGAATCTAAAACTAAATTATCTAATATGAAAAGAATGTAAAAAGAAAATTGATTTTTTCTTTTCTAGGGGAAAAATTACTCTATTTTCTAACACTCCCCCTTAATTTTTACCTTCAAGATTTTATTCTTCTGGAGGTTGAGTGTGCACTTCCAGATCTGACATATTCCTAATCAAAAAATCTCAAACAAGTTTTGAAATACTCAAAAAAAAAAAAAATTCCAAATCTTTCATAAAAATATATGCAAACTAATCTTTGGATCTGCAAAATTCAAGAAACATTTCTTTGTTGTTAACCAACTCCCTGATGAAGTGATAATGTCTATGTGTTTTATCCTCTTGTGAAACACATGATTGTTGGAAAATGATATTGCGGAATTATTGTCACAAAAAAATCTGTGTAACATCCTCTTGATTACGTCTCAAATCTTTCAGTACTCTTCTTATCCAAACATCCTGACATGATGCTACTGTTGCTACTACATACTCTGCTTCTGCTGAAGATAACGTGTTACAATGGGCTGCTTATTTGATGCCCATGAAACCACTCCTGTTCCAAAGTGAAAAGTATAGCCGGATGTGTTATTTTCGATCATCTATACTTTCCAGACACTGTCACTATCTGTATAACCTATTATGAGTTTAAACTCATCTGATACTTGAATACAAGAATTACATGATTTCTTAGTTCCACGTACATACCTCAAAATTCTTTTTTCCAGCTTGCCAATGTGAATCTTTTGGAGATTCCATGAACCTTGATATGAGGCTCACACCATACATGATATCCAGGCCTTGTGGCTATCAAATACATAAGACTTCCAACCAACTCTTTTAAACAATGTTGGATCCACAGACGATCCGCTGTCATCCTCTTTGCTCAACTTCAAACATAATGCAACTAGGTGTTGGCTGCTGGCTTACAATTCAACATGTTAAACCTTTTCAAAACATCACTTAGCATACTTTGCTTGTGAGATAAAAACTTCACCTTCTAATTGTTGAACTTCAATACCCAAAAAAGTAATGCATAAGACCAAGATCTGTCATCTCAAACTCCTTCATCATATCTGATTTGAATGACTCTGTAGATAGATTTCCAATAATGATCAAATCATCTACATATAAACAAACAATTAAAATTTTACCTTGCTCATTTATCTTGGTGTATAAGGTAGGCTCACTGCTGCTCCTACTGAAACTATTCTCAATCAAATAAGAATTTATTCTGCTGTACCAAGCTCTAGGGGCTTGCTGGAGACCATAGAGCAGCATTTCTTCAATCATGTATACTTTTCTTTCATGACCTTCAATCTCATAACCTTCTGGGGTATTTACATAAACTTATTCCTCTTCAAGGAATCCATTTAAGAATGCTTGATTTAACATCCATCTGATAAATATGCCATTTGTTTTGAGCTGCAATTGCTAAAACTATATCTTATCGTATCCAAACATGCTACTATGTGCAAATGTTCTTGTTGTAGTCAACTCCATATTTCTGCGTAAAACCTCTTGGCAACCAACCTTGCTTTGTGCTTTTGTACTTTATCATCAGCATTGTATTTTGTCTTGTAGACCCACTTGACTCCTACCACATCCTTTCCTTTTAGAAGATCCGTTAGCAATTCCCATGTCCGATTCTTCTTTATAGACATCAATCTCATCATCCATGGATTTTTCCCAAACTTCATTCTTCTATAGCCTCTTCATAAGCATACTGGATCTGCAGCTTGATAAAATAATGCAAAAACTGAAAATGAATTAGTTGTATCAACATTATAAATCTCACTTAGACTTCTTGTATTTCCGCTGCGTAGGAGCAATTTGATGCATGGACTACTTTTTGTACTGATGGAGTAGTTGTCTGATGTTCCCTGTGGTGTCTGCTTGCAATGGCTGAAGATGGCTGAAATCTTGGTGACCTCCTAGATTGTAGATGGAGGTGTAGCTTGTGCTACAACTTGTAGTGCATGTCCAAGATTTGAAGTAGATACAGTAGCTTGTTGCTACTAGAAGATTTCATCTGTCATATCATCATGTGGAATAGATGTTTCTATACTCACTGTTTTCTCTATACTTACATCCCATGCTTCATTATCACATAAACTATACATCCCTGTTGATCAAAACCTTTCCAGTGACTAGATTGTACAACTTGTATGCTTTTGTATTCTATGAATATCCAATAAAAATACATTTTTCTCCTTTGTTGTCTAACTTCTTCCTTATCTCATCAGGTCACATGTGCATACGCTAACACAGCCAAAAACTCTGAACTGTTTAAACATTGTGTTTCCTATTAGTCCATGCTTGTTGAGGAACCGTGTTCCTAACAAGTTTCGGTGGACACCTGTTCAAAATATAAACAGAAGTTGCTACTGCTTCTGCCCAATACTCATTTGGAAGATGTTTTGCCTTCAACATGCTTCTCGCCATCTCCATGATGGTTCTATTCTTTCCTCTCTGCGACACCATTCTGTTGTGGTGTATACCTAGTAGTAAACTGCTTGTGTATACCATGATATCTACAAAAATTCATAAACTCATTAGAAACATACTCACCTCGTCTGTCTATCCTGAGAAATTTGATGTAGTATCCACTTTGCTTCTCCACTAATGCCTTGAACTACTGAAATGTATCAAAGGCATTTTATTTATTTCTCAGAAAAGTAAACCCATGTCTTCCTTGTGTAATCATCAATGAATGTCATAAAATATGATACAACCTCCAATAGAAGTTATCTGCATCAGGTTTAACATAAATCTGAATGTAGAATCTTCAAGTGGTGCACATTGCTCTTGCTTGTTTTGCCAACTGGGAATGAATCTCTATGTTACTTTCCACAAAATACAACCTTCACATACCCTATTCAGGTTTCTAAATCAATGGCAAACCTTTAACCATATTTTTTCTATGTAATAAATTCAAATCACCCAAATTTTAAGTGACCCAAACCTGACATACCATAACTACGATTCATCTTTCACAACTATCTAAAAATTTGATTCAATTTCTTTAGCTCTATACTGATCTGTAGTATGAGCTCCATATTTGGATAGTATAATCTTCAAAGAAAACATTTGGTTGCTTGTCATCTTGACTTTAGCAATCACATGGGTAGTTGGAGCTTTATCCATGACCATACATTCATTGTCTTCAATGTAAACTTTGTATCCCTTTTTTACTGATTCACAAATGGTCATAAGATTGTGCTTCAAACATGCAACATAATAAACATCATGCATTATCTTTTGCTCCCCCTTTTATGCTAGAATGTTAATTGTTCATTTTCCTTTTATAGTCACTATATTATTATTACCAAGGGTGATTTCTATCTTTACCGACTCATCCAAATTAGAAAATAAATCTAAGCTACCTGATATGTGATTATTGCATCTAGAATCCAAATACCATATGTTGGTATCCAAATTTATTCTCCCTTGGAAGCTGAGAAACATCATAGATTTAACAAGATACTTAGAGACAGAAAGATCATATTATGAGTCATTTTGTAGCCGGGGAGGAGATTCAGCTGGCTCTTTGTCACTCAAGCTTTGGAGAATGGATAACACATTCATTAAGGATTTGACCTATCATCACTACTTTAGGTAGTGCCTTTCAACCAGGGTGAGAGGACATGTTTTGTAACCTCTTTTAGTGAAGGACATGAAGAGATCCTTCTTTGCACAATTTTTCAGGGGAACCTTGAGAAAATATGATCAATATGCCACAATTTAACTCTCACTAGTTGTCACTTCTAAAGAATGGAGATATTTTTAGAACAAAGTTTAGGTTACTAAAGACACTTAAAACCTGCTTGCTTCTCTATATTTTGGAAGTAGAATTTGTTCATTTGTGGATACACAACACAAATAGGGGTACTTTAGGTAGGATTCATGGTTAATTGAAATTTTTGGTGGGGAACTAAGCAAGATGAAGTTGATTTCACCAGATCTTTGAGAACCTTTACAAAAATTGGAAAACTAATAGACAAAATGCTTCAGAATAGCCAAAATATTCCTTCAACTAGAAGGTGTGCATCAATGGAGCCCCAGATCTGCACAGTTTCATAATATCTTTAATAATTCAACACGAATCCTTGAGATAAAGACTCAATTAAACATTAACAACATTTGGTTCCTCATGCCTAAGATACACTCATAGGCTTACAGACAATCTTTATTAACAAAATGACAGTAAAGTGATTTAAAATACAATTTGACCTATAACGACTCCGCCTAGCTCATAACAATTCTTACCGGTGATTATGTTATAAATTTCTCACCTTTATTAACAAAAATGAAGATTTATTTTAATTTACAAATTCATGATCTAAATACCTTTACGTTGTCCAATTTTATAGTATTTAATGTTATATAGACATATTATGATATACATTTGATATATGCAACATTACAACTCAGCTATTTTAAAATTGAGTGAAGGAAATTTGAATGTTGTTTTCAAGTATAATCCTTTAATTTTATTAGTGCAACTATATTTAATAACAGATGAAGAAAATTTTGATTGTTTGGCTGAAATGACAAATCAGGGAATCCACATCCTCGGTCCCAAATACAATGGGACTAATAAAGGAAATCGCATGCTAGTACCGAATGTTTAAACAGAATTGACTACCCTCCACTGCGATGCACCCTAGTGGTGCATATTGAGTGGAGGGTAGTCATCGCCTGTTTTAACCAGGGTTAATTAAACATGGCGGCACATTTTAATTAGTAAGGTACTGTTCTGCTTAATCTTAAAAGTATAGGTGAAAATTTACATTTAAGATTCTTTTTAATTAGTAACCATTTTTCCCGTCACAGTAACTTTTATTGTAATGTATAGTGCACACTTTATAAATAAACCAAAAAAGTATTCATGTGCAAAAATAGTGAGATACGGTTAAAGCTGGGAAGCCTCTGTTATTGCCTTGGAATAAGAACCGTAAGTTTAATGTTTTGCAATTCACTTGATAAATAAATATCAACATAGACAACCTACGTTTCCGATTGATTCATCTATATAGAGAAAAGATATTGCACACAACTAGAGAGGGTTTTAGATGTCTTACAATGTTTCCACTAAGATTTCCGCATTAAGATCCATCTTAAGTCCGCTTACATTCCAATCTTTGATTAAGAGAGAATCCGAAATCCAAGGTAAACCTGTTGTTGAAGACGGTAGACCCAGAGTTGATGTTTAGAAATCCTGTACAGAAAGCTAAAATGGCAGAATCCCTAGCTCTTAATTGTTATTCTATGTATACAAAAAGAAAGAAATTAGAACCTGCCGCTTGGAAATGAACAATCCAATGAACCCCATGAAATGTAAACAGACAAGGCATCTGCTATAACACTAGAAAACACAAGGAAATGTTATAATTGTGTACCCATTTTGAAACATGGTTCTTCTTTCCAGCAAATGACTTTTGAATGGATGAAATCATTACTAAAGAGCGAGTGCAATGATTGCTGACATGTTCTTCATAATGATTGTTGGCTGCTTTATTCAAAAGTTCCGAGTTTTGATTGAACAGAGTAGGAAAACATTCCCACTCTGTAAAGACACATCCACTCAAAACGAGTCAAATCCTTGCAGGCTGGGATTCGCTTTCTCTTTTTGAAAGATTATTTCTATTAGTTGGTCATTTAAAAGAAAATTAAAAATTGTGTGTGGGATTGTTAGAAATAATAAACAATGACTGTTGCAGTTTTAAATTAGAAAAGTTTACTTGGTCTTTTTTTGTAAAAATTAAAGAGTTGTACATAGTGTCTATTCTAAATATATGTTCCGAAACGTTAAATAATGAACAATCAAGAAAATAGTTTGTAAATGTGTTTATTAACTTTCAACATGTGTTTCTTATTCTTTTTGCGATCATTTCTTCCTTGTTGTCTTCCCTCCTATATTTATATGGGATCACCCAACAACTGTAATGATAAATATGACACGACCTTCTAATCTTTCTTTATTCTAATTGATTGATAAATATATATATGAGACAAGACTTTCTAATCTCGGTTTAGTCTAAATGATTGAAAATTGGAAGTTTGAGGTGGAATTTTTCGCACTATTAATTGAAAGTGTGATATTAAGCTATCATTTACAGATAGCACATAAGTTAACAGACAAGGCAGCACCTATAATAACAAACCACTAATTACATGAAAAAAACTTAATAGGACCAATTGTTAGGCATTTAAGACACTGATATTACTACTAAATGGATAGAATAAATTGCCAAAGGCAGGCTGCATAAAACATAGTCCAAATGCAATATTTAAGTCTGATGAATATTATTATTTACTTCAAAATGCCATTTAAGACACTGATATTACTATTAAATGGATGGAAAAAATTGCAAAAGCCAGGCTGCACAAAACATTAGCTTTTGTAACTTTTCTTACTGCTTTAGTCGGTGTTTGTAACTTTTTGTACTGCTTTATAGGCCCACCAACTTAAAAAAGAGAACGAAAAACACAACTGAAATTATAGTTAAAATCCTTTACAATCTGGGATTCACTTTTGAAAATGTGAAATATATGTACATCGTACCACTACCACTTCAAAATGAACGATGATTACAACTTCCCAAACCCATGAGAGAAATGCTCATTATTCTTTGGGACCTTTCTTTCATTATTTACATGCTCATGGTTGTGGTACATTATTTTATCATTATGGTATATTATTTTTTCAAGTACATTAATAAGACATTAATTTGAATATATAAATTTATATATAGGTATATAAGTATATATAGCTATATAGGTATATAAATTTATATATATAGGTATATAGGTATATATATTTAAAAATAGGAAAAAAAGAAACACATTTATGTAAGGAAAAATAAGTTGAAAGAGTTATTTCTTTCAAAAATTAATAATAATATATATTATCGATTTGTTGTTGAACACATTGAAAGGTAAATCTTCTAACATTTTCATATTAAATTTTTGTTTCACTTGCTTTTGAGTATTAATTATGATTTTGATCACAATAGAAATTAGAACCAATTTGGGATGGTAACACCAAGAGAGATACTGAGATATTGAGGAAGAAAATATCACTCAAAAACAAACATATATAAATTAAAGTATATTAAACTAAACAAAAAAGTTATGGTATAATTCTTATTCAATTATTTAGAAGAAAATGAAATTTTGAATCTTGTACAGTATGGAATTACATATATAGAATAGTATATCATCTAACAAATAGTCTCCTCCAACAATTCTTCATTGAAATAGGGATTTGTTAGAGTGTTGGGAATTTTTCTTGTGAAATACTACAACATTTACAATCTAAGTGGCAATGTCAATGCATCACTCCAATTCAAATATATACAATTTTTAGTGAATCTCAGACATGGACTTGTTTGTACAACTAGCACTACAATGTACTAGACCTTTAGCCAAAACATTTCACCAATGTATTTGTGGTTATGAGATATTCATATAACCACATCCATGGTTTTCCTGGGAATTACAAGATCCATGGGAGTTTTGATTGCAGTTGATCCTGCTATTAAAGTGCTATCCAGGTTACATTTTTCTCACTTTTGAATCAATATCCCTGTGAGAACCAAGATACCTACAAGAATTGTTTTATAATCTGCATTTAATAGCTGAGACCAAAGGATGGATTTTGAGTGCTCGTCAATAATCTGTAACAAGTTTAGAATGGTGGTTTCTGAAATGAAAAACTGTTGTGGGGGGGCTATGCTGAATGAGGAAATGATTGAGGAAGTTTCTGGTTTGTGCATTCCCATTTCCCAGATAAATGATGATTCCAAATTGGTGGACTTAGTTGATGCGGATGGGACTATGGAAGATAGTGGCGAAGATGCGTCAGGGGAGGTGGTTGTGATGATGGTTACTAGAGATGCCTCGACAATGGATGTGCAAGGCAGGGGTTAAATTTGACGGTCGTTTAGACATTTTTCGTGATTTTAGACGTAAAATACTTGTAAATATCTTATCTAACCGTCACACGTGACTTGCATATTTAAAATGTGACCGTCAATTTCTATATAGATTTGTATATAAATTAAAAAAATATATGTAAACATATATTTAAAAAGATATAATAAATAGAAAACAATTAATAAAAATAACCTCATTTTTTGTTTTTGAAAGGCAATATTCAAAAATTACCGTCTCCCGAAAATTGTTTGACAGGCATAGGTGGCCGTCAAATTTAACCCCTGGTGTAAGGTGCTTTAGGGGAACAGTTCGTTGGTGACCAATTAGGTAGGTTGGGCGAATGGGTTATCTCAGTGAGCATACAAATTCAAATTTTAAATCTCACATTAATAAGACGGCTCCTTATCCGTTGACCTTGTCTATCCGTGGCCACGTGGTTGTTGGTAATATTCTCATTGTAGAATGCGGACCGTTTGTGGGCAGAAGGGAGATTTATTTTTCTAAAGGCAGTTCGGAAGTGCACCTTGGAGTGGATGTTGGGGGTTGAATGAAGATCTTTTGGTACTTCATCCTTTCTTGAGGCTGTCGAGGATGGGTGGTATAAGGTCCTACCAAAGAAATTTAATATTGAAATATTCAATAGCGATTTGCGGAATCGATCTCGTAGTGACTCCTGGCACGGATCTTAAGGTAATGGTATTTTAATGTGGTCAGCTACTGTTAGAGGCCTCCTCATGCGAGCTTTACTGCTATATATTTTCTCGGAGACGACTACCCTCCACTGAAAATGCACCCATGTATGGTGCCTCCCCCGCCATGGACCATTCCACATTCACTCAAAATCCTGATATCACGCCAGAAATAGGCGTGGGGACCACACAACCCAGAGGAGGAAGATTGATTGACGTGGAGGAAGTGACCTAGACACCAGCTGTGAAAATTTGAATTATTAATGTGCGTGCCCTCTCTCCCTCCACGCCAATGAGTGCTGCGAATCATACCCTCTCCTTTGAATCAATTCACAGCCTGCATTTGAAATGAGGAGACTGAATCCTGAAATGAAACGCCTGATGTGCTTGATAATGAGGGGAAAAGAATAAGACCACAGTTTTTGAGGAAGAAGCTGAAGGGAGGAAGGAGTTTGTTTCAATGAGCCATTAGAGGAGTTCATTGTAGAGGACAGCGGTCGTTGCAGCGAGCCATCAGAGAAGTTCGTTGCAGAGGAATTCTCCATTCTATACTAAGTTTCAAAGCCCCAGTGTTCATATCATTTCGTAGATTCATAATCTTTTCGGTGACCAATGTTTGCAAATATGGGCACCTACATTTCTAGCAAAACACCACTATTCCACAAGCAGGCATTTCTAAAATGCATTGATTCCACTAGTTTGTATTACAGGATGAGGTTTTTTCTTTCCCATTGAGTCCCCATAGGCCCGCTAATCACTTTGTTTCTTCCAAATTGTCTGAAGGAAAAGAATCAGAAATCAAAAGATTGGATCAGAAACACACACAGAAACATAAGATATCTAGTTTTCAATTTATGAAGAACCGATAATCAAAACTCCAAAATCCGTATCAGAGAGAAACACCCACAGAGATCCTCAAAACCACCTTTTCTCCTAAGTGAAAGGTTACCCTCCAAAACAAACCACCAATCCTGGCACCTAATTAGATATCCATTCTTTCTCAGTTGTTTGCCATGTGGAGAAGGCAGAGGACAACAACACAGAAAAATCCTCCTTCCCCACTGACACCTCTGATATCTTAAGATAAAATCCAATAACATGACACAACATTTCTACTTGTTATAAAAAAATAAAATGCATTTATATGTCATGCGTTATTGGGTTTATACTCACACACGATCTATGTTTATACATCATTGGTTATTGCCAAGTTGGGCTTATTGGGTTTATACGTCATGTGTTATTGGGTTTATACTCACACATAATCAACTTTTCTCACTCCTAAGAGTCCACTAGCCTCATTGAAGACTGCAATCCGCTCAACCTGTTCTTTAACAAATTTACTCCAACATTCTGATTCTCTACCATTAAATGCATAGGTATAATTTTCCATATTTTTATAAGAGAGATTTTGACATCAAATGAGACTTTGATACTAAAAAAATCAGACCTGGGGTCAAATCTTGGAGGAAGGCATTTTATTTTGACCTGTAATAAAAATAAGATATTAATTCATTAGTTCAAATGATACAGAAATTTATTTTCTTGTTTTCTTTTGGTCATATTCCTAGTCATAACTCTTCCGTTATCTTCAAACTAACTGCCACTATTAACTTCCCCACTTCCTCTTTGCATGTATTTTCTCGCCCTTTCCTCCTTTAAAAATACTGATGCTTCTAAAATGTCAAGCCCAACTGCAGTTAACAAGGAGTTCGATTCAAACAAATTTAGGGCTGGAAATTGATGCTACGTGATAACTTATAAATTTGCATATTGAAAAAACTTCCTAATTGACTTGAAACTTTACAAGCCTTCTTTGCTACTGCTTCCTCACATATACATTAACTTGCAGTCAAGGGACTAATGGTATGAAATCCTTTAATATCCGTTAAATACTATTACAACAACCGTGTAGTAAAAGAAGGCATGTATAATTACACAACAATATTAAAGACCCCTGAAAAACTGACAAGTGTTGATGTGTTGATATGGCAAAAACAACAATGAATAGTTATAACCATTAACCAAGCCAAAACCCACCTCATAAAACAAGCATACATATTGATATGTATATAGTTGAAAGTCACTAAAACTAGCAAAGGAGTCAAACACAATGCCACAGACATAATTTCATTGTGTTGCATCAAGCTCCATTTCTGGCCTATCTAGGTCTGTCACTCTTGCATACCTGATACTGATAGTAAATGATAATAAGAATTTAAAAATAACGGAGATCTCATAATGAACGGTATAACAGAAAACACATAATGATGTGTAATAACACCATAAACTAACGTCTTAGTTATTTATCCCTCTTTAGTTGCATGATGATGATATTGTGAAATATCTAGTACGATCTCTCCCTTCTTGGAGTTGAGCAACAGTAGTTAATTCACTCTATGTTCAAATGGCTGAAAGGTAGCCTTTGTTCAACCATGTTGTCAACATTGCATGGTGCATCAAAGAGCTTTGATAAGATATGTGTGCTCTGAATGCATTTTTCTTGTTGGAATTTGTGTAAAAACTATTTTGGTGTTATTGATTATAATTTTAAAAATCCACACAAACCTATGGAAATATAATTTTAAAAATCCCAACTAAGTATGACTAAATAAATATGCGATATTGTGGGATATGTACAAATGGGAATGTGTGCACGCAACATGACCTATTTCAACCTTTAGAGTTGCGAGGAGTGCAATTGTGACTATGTGAAGAAGTTTGAAGAAATTCAACTTTTAGAGTTATGTAGGGGCATAAATAAAATTGAATTTGTGTGCCTTAAAACAATAGACACCCAAACCCCACATGTAAATAATTTATAATATCATATTTACATAAACAAAGTACACTTGGTAGATTTATAAACTTTAGTAAGTGATGGGGAAAGTTGGCCTTTTTCCCAGCTTGTCAGATTTCAATATTTAGTAAGTGAAAACAAGGTGTATACATATACTCTACCCAAAGTTCATCACATGCCATTATAGTGTAATTTGAGATGGTGATTTGGGAATTGGACCTACTATACCAAAATCTAGGTAAATAACTATAAAGAACTAATAACTCAAGAAGTTAAACATAATGAAATATGCATACCTTTAATTAAGTTTCTATGTTCAAGTGAATGGATGTTGGATCCATCATCTTGACCAAATGTAACATTTTAAAAATTAATCATGGTAACCCTAATAATAAACGACTACAAATAAAAGTATAATGCAATGTATAATGCAATGTATACAAATGAGTATAAAAAGTAAGTATAATCAATGTAGATATTTCTCAAAGGTAAGGGTATTAGGAAAGGTCTGAATACACTATAAAGGGAAGGCTAAATTAGGTCCAAATCCTGAGAAAGGTGTAAATATGTACTAGGCCAATTCTAGATAGCTATAAAGAGAGGCTAAATTAGGTCTAGGAGACCCTAAAGACATACAATGTATATAAAAGAAACATATAACCTCCTTTCAACATAAATTTTTCTTACAAACCTAGATCACTTTGTGAGCTAGGTATTTTTTTGTGGGTTAGCTCTAGAATGGTCATTTATTTAATATTATTGTGAGAAAAGATCCCTATAGATCATTATTACCTTACATGCAATATCTTAAGTTTATTCTAGTTTGTTGATAAGAGATCTACAATTGTAATATTAGGGTAATTGATTTGTGGGTACACCCATGCTTTATGGAACTCAGGATGACATCGTACAGAGGTAGGAAGTAAATAGGTGGGAAAAAACCTCATATTGTTATAATCTACATTCCTACCTAGTGTGGTTGAGGGATGTATATGTTGCATCCATTATCGATATTTATAAGGCAATTATAAATCTTATGGTGACATGTGTATTTTGTCACAAGTTAGGTTAAGATGTTCCACTTTTTTGTATAGCCATGTGTCAAGTGGTGCTAGGTCAAGGAATAATACATTACATGAGTATAAATTTGGTACATTTTCACCATGACATTTATCATATATTAGCTCTATAAAATATGGTGATTAGGTTAGTGATTCTATTTTTCACACAGATTTATAAGATGTTCATGACACATATACTAATGGGAAAACATCTACATATTGTCGCAAAGTTTCACTTATTTGTGTGTTTGGCTTGGAATTCATTATAAAGTGATTATATGAGATTAAAGGGATATTATGTGGTGCTCGTATATGGGGACATATGATACATGGACATATTGTCCAATTATAGTATGAGCTCGGGAGTTGACAAAGATCACAAGATAATTTTTATGGTGGGTAAATCCCCATTCATTCGAGCAACACTAGTGGACTTGCCTTAGTATCTGGTAAGATATGTTAAAGAGTCGTGAGGGAGACGACAAGAAGAACCATAGTTACTAGTTATAACGTTGAGGCCTTGGAGTTATCTCCAACATTGGGGGAGGAGGCAGAGGTAACGAATAAACTCAGTGCTAGTGTAATCAAATCAATGTTGAAATATTATTTTAAGACTTAGAATGCCAAAAATGCTAACACTCGATGTCTATAGTTATGGTGTTTTTTGATGATTTAATAAAATTTAACTTTTTGCATATATTATATATAATTTTTTCCTTTTGAAATGTGAACTTTATTAGCTTATCCTAAATTATAAAACGTGATCACATATCAGATAATCATATTAAGAGAAATGCTTATTCAACCTAAGGTTCGTATGCATTTTCATATTCAGTGTGGAAGAATCAAAGTCATGTGGTTGACAAAGTTTCTAGCTTCAATTATTGGACATGGGACCCATAATTTATTTATATTTGGAACTTTGTGCATCATAGGGTTTCTAACTTTGATATCCAATTATTTGCATTCTATTTAGATTTGGTGGCTCGTGCTTAATAGGGTGTCTAACTCCAATTTCTAATCATTCATATTTTATTCAAATAGTAAGAATGCATTTGTTAGGTTTCCTAACTCCACAACATTTTTTATATAACTTTTCTTAATATGATCAATTGTTTCATTTCAATATTTATATTTCAACTTTTAAACCCTAAACCCTGAACCTTGAGGCCTAAACGCTAAACGTTTAACCTTAAAATTTAGAAAATAATTATAGTTTTCATTATTATTATTAATTAATATATTTGAAATTGTAAGAAAAGTAAGCAATTTGATGTCATATCTATTACCTAGTACTTTGTAAATAGGAACAAATCTATGTGCTTGATATACACAAGGACAAATATAACATGAAACTTTAACATAAGTACAAATATATTGAACAATTGTTTGGAAGCATCTTTTCAAAACGAATGACGTGTTCAAATATTTTGTTTAGTATATAGACACTAAATAATAGTGTGAACTAGTTTATTATTACGATATTATTGTATTCACATGTTTGTTAATAAATGATAGAGGATTCGGTAATATCTACAATTTGCGTTTATTAATCACTGGTATGAGACAAGTTAATTATGTTCATATTATGTTGGTATTGATAAAATATGCATGCGATCTTCAAGATGTTAGTTATGATTTCATTGCTCTTAGTTGTTTTAAATTAAATACATTAGAAAAAGTTTGATTTCTTGGATGCATTATAGTTATAAATATTGCAAATGTGAATATCATTTGTGTGTGTGTGTGTGTGTGTGTGTGTGTGTGTGTATATATATATTGTATTAGTTGTTAAATATTGGTAATTGTATTGTTGTGAATGTTTAATCAAAGTTGCAGATATAAAATTATGTGATATCATACTTTAACTCTCAATTTGGCATATGGGGACAAGTGCCTTCGCAAAGACAGGAATGGGTGTGTGCTGAATGGGCTTGCCCCTTAGGATGCCACATCGATATGCCCAACTATCGTTGCATGATGAAGGGGCTTGCCCTTTACGATTCAACATCGATAGTTGGGTGGTATACTGTGTTGAGCAGACGGTTTTAAAGTCACCTGCCGACCCTCCACTCAGAAATGCACCCTTGCGTAATATCACAATCATCTCTATCACAATGGATGGTTATGATATTATACGAGGGTTCATCTTGGGTGAAGGATAGCCATTAGCATTTATCGATACTTGAATTTTTCATGGATATTAACTTTCTAATGTTGTGATTATTTTATCATAATGGATGACATATTTTTGATTTGAAATGTATCATACTAACATTAATTGTATAATTTTTGTTTGCATGTGTGTTGTTGTATTTAGTTTGTATTTTGCATGGTGAAAATGAATGCACAAAGCTCAATTCCTCCTAATCCCGTAGGGATAATGTTGACAACTCCCGAATTCTAAAGGGAGGAAGTGCTTTAGGAGGTCCACATTTGTGGTCTATATAGACCATCATCAACATAATAAGCTAGCCCAAACTGGAAATTGCAGTGATGATTAAGGCTCGACTCAATTTTCCTCGACACTTTTGTTATTTATTTGTCTAAATTCCGCACTATAGGGTCGACATTCGCGAGGATATGATCTAGCATATGACACGATGGAGGATTCCTAGAAGTATGAAAGCCTCCACATAAGCTGAGAAAGATGGGATTTTTAGTCATAAAATTGGAGATAGATCCAAAAAATTGTGCAAAAAATATTACACATAGAAGTAGCTACCAAGTTTGCTACTAAAAACAAAAAAAATAGTTACGGTTTTTTATGTTTTGTTCTAAAAAACTTATGACATGTTTGAAAGAAACCTATATAAAAATTTAATTTTTGTCGGATGTCGATTCACACCAACATAAATATATTTTTTGTTGTTGTTCGAATATATTCTCGATTCACACGAGCTTAAATATGAACTATGTTTTGCATTGGATTAAATATGTTTTCCTTAGTATTAATACATGTTTCTATGGATTATAGTTTTATAATTACTAATGTTTAGATATTTTTATAGAAATTTTAGATTATTAAAATTCATTTATGTTAAAATCATATTTCGGTAGGAAATGTGTAATGGTAACGATTTTCTAATTCGCTAAGAATGGGATTATCATCATTTGTCCAATTTAGGATTCTATTGGTGCAATTATCATTTCCAATCGTTTATTTATGTTTAAAGAGTTTTGTAATATGAGTTCAAAGTCATATAGAGATGCACCTGTAGCCTACTTAATATACATAATATAGAAAACCAATATTGTTTGAAAAGGAGTTAATTCTAGAGAACTTGAGTACTCATTGAAGCATGTAATTTAAATACTAGATATACATTACAATGGTTATTTAGTGAATAAACTATAACAATTATTAGAATGTCATTCACAATACTATAGGCTATAACAATTATTGGAATGTCGTTCACAATACTATAGGCTATAACAATTATTGGAATGTCGTTCACAATACTATAATTAATCAAATGTTTATAGATATTGATATTGCAAATAGACTGAAATCTATCTATTCATAATATACTAATCAATTTATTAAGTGATTTATTCAAATTTAATATTTACCCATTACATTTATAAACTCGTAATTATCGGAAAACATATATCTTAAAAAAAAATGTAAATTGTGTTTGTATTAATTATATGTTAGCAATATAAATTTATCTATTCATAAAATGAGTGGAATGTAACCAAACTCATGATTACGATTATAATATATTCCAAAATATATTTTCACTTTAGTCTAACATACGAAATATGAAGTTTTAGTATTGTAAGGAATACAATGTTTTTATACAATGTTTCCCAAAAAGAATTCGCTCACGAACACATGACGTTAACTCATTTAGAGTGTATGTCTGTAGACAAAGTACTAACTCCATTGACTCTCCAATAAGAAATCATTATTAATGAATGAACTCAGGAGAAAATGTTTTAGGGCCTTATCATATGTTAAATTACAGATGTTTGTATTGAAAAATTCAAATTAGAAGTGTTTATTCTATTTTTTTTAATGTTTGCTTACGATATATTTTTATCCATTGTAAAGGTAAGCATGGTTTCCATTTGGAGATTGGAAATTCATGGAGTGTCGAATACCTTCGAAAATATTGCATGTTCATTGTTCATATTATACAACCCTGATGGAAGCAAGATAGTAGAAAGAGGTACAATTTTCAGAAATGCGACTATGACCTTCCACCAAGCTGAGTATAGGGCATTGATATTGGGTCTTAAGGAAGCAATATGCCATGATGTTTGGAATATTTGTGTATTTTCTCACAATTTTATTGTTGTGAAACAAAATATTGGTGTATACCAATGTAACAATGTAAATATTTCAGTTATTCGAGTTCAACGGCTAGAGAGTGTATCTCGCATTGAGAAATGTTCATACGTGCATGTAAAACTTAATAGAGGTAGGTTAGATATATGCCAAGTGTCTAGGGACACTATAAACCAAGAAGTGGTAGCTTTGCTAGCACTTGCCATGGAAGATATTTCAATATGATATATGTGTATTTCCTTTTTGCGTAATGGTAGACATACATTATTTATTACATTGTGAATAACTAATATTATGTGAATTGTCTCTAGCATATATATTATATATTTTGTAGATAATATGATGATACATCATATAGTGTTGGTTGATAAACTGGGTATTTTGGATACATCATGATTTATCATATATTCACTTTTAATGCACTTTGAATTCACATTTCATGTTTAGTTCGGAAACATCTAGAGTCGAGTATCCAGTTTTGAAAAAAATAATGTGTGTGGCTAATTTCGTCACAAATCGTTTATTGTACAAGATTTTCTCAATATGAATGCAAAATATGAATAAATAAGTTTGTGCACCATTTTTTTTAGTTTAACTTGTTTTACAATGTGTCGCTTCAACGATGGTTATGACAACGCACATGAACGAAACATGCGGAAGCTCGGTGACATGAGCTGATCCATGTTCACAATCCGTTCTTATGTTTTCGGGGAAGACATAAATAGTGAGATGGTAATATATAACTTTGTGAACATTATTTTTTTATCATATAAACAATTATGTCATTTGTTGGGATAACAATTATGAAATTGATTTCTATTCATACAGGTTTCTTCACATTCCATGATGATAATATTCAAATATGTGAACATTACTTCTTTTGAAAAATACTTAATATTTTATGTTCGGATAATAGTTATGCACTTGGACTCTGTAGATACAAGTACCTTCACATCACATGGTGCGTACGTGTTTCACAAGCGTCACAGAGAAAGCAAAGGGAGATGATCCTCCAATAGTTGATGGTGATACGTCAGCGGGTCCGTTGGAGCCCATTCACTCAGATATCCATGAGCCACCCGTAGAATATAAAATTGAATATGTTAATGGTCGTATTCATTATGTCTGTCAACATGGATCATGTGCTGATAGTGGGGATGTTAGGTTTTCTAAGTTGGATAGACTAAATAGACATCGCCAAGTAGAACACAATCTTCCTGTAGTTCCCACTTCCCTTCAACACTTTTGATATTTATCAAGATACTACGGACTATATTATGGACATTATTATAGTTTTGAATTAGTATGGTGTTAGATGTCAGATCATGAATTATTGTTGACTCTGATTTATATATGATGCATGATGATTGTTAGAGACATTTTATATAGATGTTGACATGTTGTTCGACATGGTTATATATATATATATATATATATATATAATATATATATATATATATATATATATATATATATATATATATATATATATATATATTTATGAATTTTGTTAGGACATGTGATATTTGGATATATTGAGTAGACTGAGAAAATTGAATTTAAAATTGATGATTATATAGTTGCTGATGAAATTGTAAGTGATATTGTTGATTGTTTGGATGTTGTTGTGATTCATATATATATATATATATTGATGATTTTAAAATTATATTATATTCATTTGGATGTTCTGATATGGCCACAAAGCCGAAGGGGTATTTGTATTGTGTAGGTTAAAAATATCACAAAAAACATCGGGGGATTGGAGGCCAACCACATTGGAATTATAGATGAATTCAACAAGGTCACCATGGCAATTTATATTGTTCGTTTATGTGTGTTTGATTGTTAGGGATTCCCATGGGGGTATCACCTTTAAATGTGACCAAGGGTTATGTGTATTTATTTATTTGGTTCCCTTTTATTGATGTTTGTATGTGTTTATTAAGTGATGTGTTTACCCCTTTCATTATTTATTGTGGTAAATTAATGTGAATAACCATGTTGTTAAAATTAATTAATCAAATTGCGACATAAGAAAGTAATTATTAGATTTTTTGGCCTAAAATTAAAGTGTTGTAAGAAATGTGTAAGTGATGTGTAAGAGAGGTGTAAATTAATTTTGGAGTATGGAACACTCCACCTCCTTTTGAAATTCAAATTTGTCCTTGTAGGCTGATTTTGGAAGCTTATGGGACAAGTTAAAATTGTCCCATACCTCTTAAATTTGCATGCCAACCTTACCTATGGTTGGAGGGTTTAAATCTAGCCTTCATTATGCATTTTTGTAAGTCAAGTTGTATGCTTTAATTGCACTTTCTTACATGCTTTCAATTTCATTCCTTACGAGGCGTTGGTTTTATTTGAGTGTGTAAGTAAAACTGTAATTTATTCACCTGCTTATTTATTGTCCCTTGGAGATTGAAGTTGACTTATGAGTTGGGGATGATGATGTGTGATGTGGCATCCAACATGGATCCACCTCATCCTCTTCTCTTTCCTCTTCTATATATTCAAATTCCTTGGATTTTTTTGGGGGTTTTTTTTTCTTCACTTTTATCACTTCTTTTTTGGCGACTTGCTTTGGGGTTTTGGAGCTCTTGCAAATTGGGAGAAATTTGGAGATTTTTGCATAGTTGTTGATTATTGATCTCTTGGTTTGTGTTGCATTGGAGAGCTTGTTGTTTTGAACTTGGAACAAACTCCATCATGGAGAGGTAAGAGCTTTTCTCTTGGAAATACTCTCCTTTTATTTGTATGCATATGTGAATGGTTGAATGTTTGAATGTGTTGTTTTATTTGTTGGTTGGTTAGGTAGATGGCCTAGGGATGGTGTAGGAGAAGACTATGGGGCATTTTATGGGAGGCATAAGTGTTTTTGGGAGGTATAAGTGTGGAGGAAGTTAGGATTTGGGTTCCACCTTAAAAATAAATAGCTTGCATTTATTTACTCATTATGAGGTGCCGTAAGAGGTTGGGTAGGCATAAGGAAATGTGAGGAATAAGGGGTGCTTGGGGGAGGCATAAGGGCATGTCAGGGATTTGAAATGATATATATTTTGATAGTTTGTTCTCAGGTGGTGATACCCATTTCCCCTTTAGGAGGAATAAGCAAAATTCCCCATAGTTTCTTGCTCCTTTGGCTTGCATGATGAAGCCTGAGTGTTGTTTGTTGTTTTGTTCTATGGTGGTAAATTGCATTTTTGTTTTGGACTGTGTTTTAAATGAGAAATCTGTTTATGTTGTGGAATCCTTTTGTTGCCATGAGTTGAAAAAAACATTTCTTATTGCAATGTGGTTGGGGCTTGGGGGCCAATGAAGAAGGTGGATTCTCCCTTTTCATTGGATGTCTTGGTTGGGTGGAGAGCATTGCCTTTCCCCTGTTCTATTGTGACCAAATTGGAGAATGATGGAAATTCATACTTTTGTTCTAGAACTGAGAAAGAAGATAGTTTGACAGTCCTTGTTGAGATCATTTCTTAATGTAACCTTTTCCCACTTGAACTGGATGATCTTGTATATTATTAGTGATGGAAAGATGGTCTGTATGGGCTATGAAAGTTGTAAGTTGAATTGTGAAAGAGATATACTTTATTTTTCTTCTTTTGAAAAAATGTGAAAGAAATCATATTATGTATATTGTAATTGAGTAATGATAGAAGAAATTGTAAAGGTATCTCTTTGAATCAATAAAGGATTGTATTACTTTACTCAAATGGCATTATTGGGTATTGAAATCTGATTGTTGAATGTATTTTGAAATTTTGTTGGAAGGATGAAAAAGTGAATACATATGGGGAAATGTCATAATACTCTATTTTTTTTAGATAAATGTTTTAGAAATTAGAATTGTAATTTGGCATTTGAATACTTTTTTTTATTCAACTTATTATGTTATATTGGATTGGAATGAATTCATAGTTTAAAGTTGGAAAATGAAAATAAATCTATTCAAATTTGAGCTCTGTTAGATAACTTTCATACAGGTAATTATTAATCAAAAATTCAACAGAATGACGCTGCAACATCATAAAGACAAAATGAAATATCAAATTTTATTTTTAAGGTCAAAACAACCCCAAAAATACAAAAATACTTATGAAAATTTTATAGAACCTTTAAAATCGGGAAAATGCAAAATTACAGACTTCTTACTCTATAAAATTGATAAATTTCGAATGAAAATCAATCGAGAAAACTTAACCTTGCAATCTATCCTAAAATATTCAAAGTAAAATCCTCCACGCATGTTTGGCAAGTGGAAAAGGAATTGACAAAAAAATTGAACAAAAATGATAAGTTAAAAATACCAGTTCACTTTGTAAGTGATAGAAAGACATTTTCTCAAAATTGACCCTTTTAACTTTATCAAAATAAAAGTCCTAAGGTTGCTATGAAAAGAGGACGTCAAGATATTTCCATAAAGTCCTCGTTTTCCAAAAAATGAGTTCCTCAAAAGTTATGGCCTTCTTAAGTTTTTACTTCATTTCGGGCTCTAAATAATCTGTCAAATTTTAAATGAATAAAATATTCTTGAGCAGACCCACAGGCTAAAACTTTCCTTTGTTTTTTCTTTTTTCCCAAAAGGTGCAAATTCATGAAGTTTTTTGGCGCTTCGCTAAACTGCAAGCCTTCATTTTGTCTAAAAATGATCTAAGTCCAAAAAGTTAATTTGGAAATTTTTCCTCTGTGGCCTCACTGCCCCACAACAAATCATCGATTGACACGTGGCTTCATTGGGCGTCGATGGAGGCTTAAATCGATTTTAACCTTAAGTACTTTCAAAAATAAATTTGGAAAAATTTGTATGTTTTCCCTGTAGCTAATCAGGTGCTGCCACATGGCTTCATGAGACGTCGGCGTAGGAGCAGATCTTTTTAAGCCTTAACGATTCAGAAAAATTTTGTGCAAAATTTCCAAATTATCCCCATTGGCCCGCCAAACCGCAGCTAACAGTTAGCTGAAACATGGCGTCTTCTTGCGTCAGCGGAGGCATGGGTTCTTTTCAACCTTTTTTTCCGTCCTTTTGAATAGTCAAATTTTCCGAATGTTCCCCGTCGATGTGTTGACACGCAGCCAATAAGGAGCTGCCATGTGGCCTCCGTGGGCGTCGGCGGAGGTAAGGGTGCACAATTCGCTTTGTCCCAAAAGGGAAAAAATGCTAAATGCCTTCCCAACTCCATTGGCCCATGTCTTGGAAAAGTTTTCTTTCCTGCTCCGCCGGTCTACTTTTCTCCTCTAGGAAAATTTTCTTTTCGAAGTCTGCAGGCCCGAGTTGGGGAAATTTTTCCTCCCGAGGCCCACAGGCCTGCTCTTGGGAAAATTTTCACCCAAAGTTCCGCCGGTCCATAAATTGAGAAATATGAGGAGTTAGGAGGACTTATTTATATCACCGGAAAGGTGAGGAAGTTCTCTATCTAATGGAAATGTTTTTAGGAAGTTTTAATTACATTAATCATGGAAAAAATTAAATTGAATCTTTAACCTACTTTTGGGAGTGGGTAAGTAAGAATTTACTCTGATGATTCTAAATATGTATTCTTTTCCCCCACTGTAATTAAACCTTGCTCTTGTCTTAGATCTTGTGGAATTTAATACCTTGGATATTTAATTTTTTTTGTCCCTTAACCCTAAAATTCTAATCAGGGAATATTTAGCTAAAACGTCAATGTAATCAATGATTAAATTAATCCCTAAGGAGATTTGAGCTAGGTGTGGACTTATTACACATTTTTATTTATAATGTGGAATTACTAATTATTATAATGGGAAAATTTATCAGTTGAATTTAATTGGCGTTGAGAATTTGGTTGTTAACACTTTTTTTAAAAAAATTATTCGATAATATTTTAACTAAACCTAGGTTGTTCATGGGTTTCGAGTGGGAGATTATAGCGGGTGTTACACTTCCCTCCATGGAACCTCGTAAGTGTGTCCATAAGCATACAGGGAAACAATAATCTATCTCTCAAGATAGAAGTGGGGCATACGTGTAAATGAGGGAAGCGGATGTGAACTACGTCTTGAGGCAACGATTCTACTTGCAGCGGAGGAGGGTTATTAATCACGTTTGTAAAAAAGAATGCACATATCGATTTGAGGAGTTGAGACGAGAAGGAAAGGGGGAAGTGGATGATGCAATGCATTCCTATGATTCAGAGGAGATGAGAAAGGCAAGAGAGGAACATTGGTTGAGAGTGAGAGGAAATAAAAACTCAAATATCGGAACAGAGGTAAATTTAAGATTAGTATAGTATTATATATATAATATTTGGTTAGAAATCAAAAACTTGATATTATGTCATGAACAGGAAGCTAGAGAAGAGGGTGGAACAAGTAGAAAATTTTTGGACCCCCTACAAATGATAACGTAAGTAATCATGTCTTTCGTAAGTAAAGATACAATGTAGTTTTTGTGTATTTTCATATATACTAACTGTAGGCATGCGTAGGATTATGACATTCCCTTGTGTCAACTCTTACGCCGACAGAGACACCCAATTCATAGTGCGAATCAGAGAGAGGTTAAAAACCACTTAACACGCACTTGAAAAATGTATGTTGCCTTATGTTGATGATACTTTGATTGTACTGATGGCTCGATTGTTATAGGTGGATGTTTGCGATAAGACGCCCCCTTCTCAATCAGCTTGTGGTCTCAATCTTATTGGAGAGATAGCTTCATGTGAGGTAAGAGAGGAGGAGATGAAAAATCCTGGAGTTGAAGATTCTTTTCTAGTCAAGGTGAGAAATGGTTATGAGGGGAGGCACGAGGAGAAGGACACAAACACCATTGCTGGTAGTACGAGAGAGGGTAGAACTAAAATGGTAAGTTATTGAATGTTCTCATTTACTTTTCTACATTCTTATTTGTGAAATTAAGAAAAATTTATTAATGTAATTGAGATTTTCATTATTGTAGGATTTACCTGATGGGGCCGAAGTTAGGTTAATGTCAAATGATATTGTTATCGTGAGAGGAGTGGTTTGTTATAGTAGCCCACATGCGAAGTGTCATGACATCACACTCCCCAAATTTACTATCAAAGTGACTATTTTTGGGGCCATTTTCCCCACTACTCAATTGCCCCAACCTAATATACATTTGCAAACACTTTGGCAGAGTGTGTCAAAGGGTTTTCTATTTGGGATCTCAGCAATATCAGACTTGACACTCCTAAAGAGGCAAGTAGTTGTAATGAATGATTTAATTTAATTATGTGTTTGACTGAGAGATTCATCTACGTTCACTTATTTACTATATGGTTGGCTTTCAGGGTGATGCGGTACATGTTGAGATAGTGCACCATACTTGGATAAAGACATCAGATGCCCAACCCATTATTGGCATCACACCAAATTTTTTTCATAGAATTGAGAAGAAACGTATTAGATTTTATGATGGAGTATTATCTGTTGCTAAAACTAGGGAACGAAGGAGATGAAAACCTTTAGGTATAACATTGATTGTGAGGATTCGGATTAGTATATATGTGTATATGACGATGATGTTACTTTAATGTGTTTGAGGTTTACGACTTAGTACTACATTATTGATATATTGAATATGGTTTGTGGTTATGGGTTACATAGAGTTATCCATTTACAATCTGTTTATAATGCATTAGATGGTTTTTATTCCTGTTATGTGACATTCCATTTACTGTAAAAATGATGATGTTATCACTATGTATCTGGTTAATGTATTAATGTGACTATGGATTCTGGATTATGGTTTTTGGTATGTGGTTACATAGTTGAGTTCTTATTCCTTGTATACATGTTTGGGTCATACATGTTCATTAATTAATCGCAGATAATTCACATTTTTTTTTCAAATTTTATGTATTATGGATTACGGCTTGTGGTTTATCGTAACATAGTTGTGTTCTACATCCATGTATACACACTTGGGTTTGATGTGGTTACAAGAATTTCATATATATTTTGTTGGTACCCAAATTTAATCTCCTTCAAAGGCCGAGCAACATAATTGGTTTCACAGGACACTCAGAGGTAGATAGATGATTATGTATGTCGTTTTGTAGCCGTTGAAGCAGTCTATTTGACCTTTTAGCACTCAGGATTTGAGAGGAGTGGGTAGTACCTTAAAAGGATGTGATCTGATCATAACTATTTTAGGTTGTGCCTTTCAACCAAGGTAAGAGAACCGATTTTTTAACCTCCATTATTGAAGAATGCTAGTAAATCCTTCTTTTGCACAAATTTTATAGTGAAGACCTTGGGAAAATATGATCAACACACCAAATCTGACTCTCACAAGTTGTCACTTCCACATTATGGAGATATTTTCAAACCAAGGAAAAGGTCACTAAAGACATTAGGAATCCTGATTGTTTCTGCATGTTTTGGTAATGGAAAGTATGCATTTGTATACACATAGAGAAAATAGGGGTAGTACGGGTAGGATTTGTTGTTTTTTAAATGGATTTTGGTGGGAGGAGAGGCAGGATGAAGTCGAATCACAAAATCCTTGAGAGGTCTTACAAAATGGAAGACTAAACCAGCAAAATGCCACAGAACAGCGAAAATGTTTCTTTAACCAAAATATATGCTTCAATGGAGGCCTAGATTATCACTATTTCATATAATCTATGAGATTATAATGCAAAGGCTCAAGTTAGAAAAACTAACAAATTATCAATATCTAAGCCTAATCATGCCTGAGGTACACCCAAAGGCTTACAGACAATCTCTGTCAAACATGTGAAAGAGAAGTGATTTTAAATTGTTTATTTCACTCCTAGATGAAACCTCTTCTGAGAAATGAAATTTTAGATGCCACTAAACTCTCATGAGGATTGAGACCTGTGTGATTGAGATATATTTGATACAAGATTGCAATAGGAACAAGAAAAACTATTTACAGACATCCAGAGATAAAATAAACATATTTCACTTAAGATCAACACAGGATAACTCGAGTTTGATTAAATTTATCAGCAAGGGAAAGTTTCTAGAACAATATCAGAGCTTGTCAATGGTTGTTCACTCGTAACCACCTTGACATGATCAAATTTAATACAAAAGAGATATATAGGCTTCTCAAATGGCTTCTCAAAAAAGATGTGCCTTATCAAGATTCTTTCTGTTAGAAAAAATCAGTCCCGACCCCTAACACTCCAACCATTTACACAATAAATTTGTGCCATTTATAACATTTACAATAGACCCCTTTTCCCCCCAAAAATCTAGACATTGAGTGCTACCAGTGCTTGCTATGATCACGATCACGATTCCCAGAATCAGATCTACAATAAGTCACCATGTGCTCAGGGGGTAGATCTCTTAGAATATCTCCCACATTCAAATCCTTCCATTAAAAAATCACTCTTCCTTCTATTTTCCAACCACTTTCTCCCCTAACCTGTCAAATCTTGTTCCTTGTGTGCTCAGGAGAAGAAAAATGGAAAATCAGATCGAGCCTGATAATTAGACCATTTTAATGGTGAAAGAATTCTCAAGATCTCTCCCACCAAAATTAGATATCAAAATTAACTGTCCTCTTTATTTGGCATGTAGGACATACAAAGAAATCATGAAGACTCACATTTCTAGGAGATTTTAAATAAAAATGGGGGGGAAATCAGATTTAGACACACAGTTTTCGTTGATCTCCACTTTAAATTTGGGTTGTCCATGTGGAAGATTCAAAAATAGGCTCAGGGCCTTCCTTTTGACTTTTTACGACCATTTGAAAAAATGTAAAAATTTTACATTTTGCTTTGCACCTCCACCCTTGAGAAATGATCTTGACATGTGTCCCAAGATGGGTCCCAAAGGAACCACGGATAAATTCTTCCTTTTGACCTCCTTTTTGGAAAAAGGAAAATTTTCCAAGTTTCCCCCACAGCTCCGCTCTTCCGCTTCTAGTTTACAATGTGGGTCCCAGTGGAACCATGCTCCCTTTTATACTTTTAACTCCTTTCTCCCAAAAGGATTTTTTTCTAAATTTCCCCCAAGAGTCTGTACCTTCGTCGTTGACTAGAGAAAGCTTTGACCTTTATCCATCGGGCCCATGGGCTATTTTTATAATTTTAGTCATTTGAATGCAAGAGGAAAAAAATCTATGTTGCCCCTGATGGTCTGCCTCCTTGCCCCTTTGACTGATCCTTTGTCAGGCTTGTGGGCCATTTTGATGTTTTAATCCTTTTGAGAATAAGAGGAAAAAATTCTAAGTTACCCCGGATGGTCTGCCTCCCCATCCCTTTTGAATTTTCAAACTGCCACGCGTCACAATGGCGCACCTTGAGATGGTCCCCAAAATTTGAGACCTTGAATGAGTGCGAGCTCGCCACGTGTCCTGACTAGGAAAAGTTTGTTTGAAGGATTGAAGCTCAGTGGAGGACGCCATGTGTCAGGATCCGTGGTAGTCTCCTTTGGCCATTGAAAAGTCCAAGAAAAATGCAAAGTGAGCATAGGCCTCCAAGTGTCCTCTTGGTGCTTATTTAAAATGGAACTTATAGGTTAGTCCCTAAACATGTGCGGTTCCTCCACATGTCCCGGACATCCCAAAAACCTTTTTCAAAAAATATATATGGGAAGTATGGCGGAAGACATGTCTCTGTGCCAGAAGCCTCCATGTGTCTCTGTCCCACCAAACCAAAAAGTAAATATTTAAATGAGCATTGTTACTCCACATGGACAAATTTTAAGTTAAGGCTATTCATAGAAATTTTTTGAAGTACCCAGCTGAGCCGCGTCCAACCAAAATAAGCCATATTTCCTGTCGATGCAAGGATGTAAATTTGACAGGGAAAAACACCCGTCAAACTGTAAAATATAGAAAAACAAGCATTTGATCCTGGAAATGAAATTTTATACAAGAAAAGAGAATTTAAAAATGTCACAAGGCTCAAATATGTTCCTTAGAGTTACATCCATGAATATTTCTTTAATTATTTAGGGAAAAAACAAGGATGAAAAATCCCGACTGTGGAGAACAGAAAGAATAGGAGAGCTCGAGTTTTTTGAGTAAATACAGAACAAGAGACCCAAATTACAAACCTTTCATAGGAAGAAAGAAATGAGGAGACAAATATGGACCCATATGTGATCTTCGACCCAGGAACTGACTGAAAATGGCAACAAAAGGAAGGAAGAGAAATCTTAGGCACAACACAAGGAAAATAAAATGTGACAGAGGCCATAAATCGATGGATTTCAAAGGAAAAATGGGGTGATATAACTTTGAGCACCAACATCGGCTCTAACTCAGGGATGGGAACTCCTTGCGAGTGCCACAAGAACAAAGGTAGACCGGGTGCCAAAAATATCCATTGGGCAACGAAGTCAACTAGTAGAGAAAAGAAACAAAGCCATCTCAAAAACAAATAGAGAAACTAGCAAATACAGGTCACCAGGGACCAGGATGAGAAAAAAACAAAAGATAGGAAACAAACAATCGACTATACACTGTACAAAATATTTTTACCTTGATTCTAGGGAATCAATCCAAGAAATGCATCAAATGCCTACCATTAACAGGCAGTTCGAGAAATTCACCATACAAGTCCTTCAAGAAGAAGGTATGTTCACCAATTCTAATATCAATGGAGTAAGGGCTCATCCATAATGAGTCAAATTTTCCGTGCTTTCCCTTATCTTCATGCCTAATATCCCATAATAGCACAAGATCTCTAATATTGAAAGCTTTGGGAGTGACCTTCTTATCAAACAGTTTCTTCAGATTTTCTCTGAACTTTATATGCCTCTGGTGGAATGCCATCCTCTTTTCATCAAACTCAACAATTTGATTAATGCGAACATCATAAGGACTTACTTCTTGATCTTCCAGTTGTTGAATGAACTGATATTAGGATAATTGCATATGCAAGGGCAACAGGGTCTGAGTTCCATACACCAACTCAAATGGACTCTTTCCAGTGGCTCTTTTAATAGTGATTCTATCAGCCCAAACAATAGACTTCAACTGTTCACCCTGTTTTCTCTTGTTCAGCTCCAAGGTTCTTCTGATAATCTTCAGCGAGTTCTTATTACTACACTCAGCTTGTCCATTTCCTTGGGGATTGTAATTAGAGGCATATGTCAAGTTGATCCCATATTCTTTGCACATTTCCACCAGAGTTTTAGCTCTGAAACTCATAGTATTGTCAAATACAATTTTGACTGGTACTCCAAACCTACAAATGATATGGTTTAGCACAAATTCCATGATAATTTGGTGTGTAGCCTTCTTGGTGGGGATTGCCTCCACCCATTTGGTAAAGTAATAAGTGGCTACAAGAATCCACTTATGGCCAGCACTTGAAGGGTCTGAAATCTCACCAATGAAATCCATTCCCCATTGCTTAAGTGGGGCTTCAATTGATACAAGATGGAAAGGTAGGGAGTATGAAGCTTTCAACCTTTCAGAGAAATACTGGCAACTCTCACATTTTTTCACCAACAAGTTTATATCCTTAAAGAGAGTTGGCCACAAATAACCAGCCCTCAGGATCTTGTGTGCTATGAATCTTGTAGCAGAATGCCCCCCATAAACTCCTCCGTGGAGATCAACAATTATCTTCAGGGCTTCATCTTCAGTAATGCACCTTAAGAGGACTCCCTATGGGTTTTTCCAAGCTAACCCGAAATCAGTAATGACATATTTTTTGGAAGCCAACTTAAGATCTCTTTTCTTGTTCTTACTTAAATACTCAAGGGCAGTTTAAATGTCTGAGAAAGAAAATCACATCCTTGTACCACTCAAAACTCATCAACTTTTCAAAAGCACCCACCCTTTCTACTTTAATGTCATTTACCTCAATAGTCCTCAAGTTGCTCTCAAACATAAGCTTAGCCAAGCCCAAACCTCTCACCAACTTCGTGGTTTGGATCTCCATGTCATATTCTTACAAATTGTTGACCCATCTACATCATTTTACTTGAGACCTTCATCTCTGAAAAATATGTCCTTCACCATGGTGTGGGGAACATAAGCAACAACTTTTGAACTTAGAATGTAAGGCCTGAAAACCTTTGTTGCTTTTACCAAGGAAAATGCTTGCTTCTCCATAATAGTGTATTTTAGTTCTGCCCCTTGCAATGCCTTACTGAAAAAGGAAATTGGCCTCTCAGCCCCTTCATCATCCTTCTGCAGTAGGACAGAAGCAATAGTGTTTTCTGAAGCAAAGGAAAATAGTTGGAAAGGATTCTTATAGTCTGGAGCTGCTAAAACAAGGGCATGCTTCAATGCCTCTTTGATTCCATTGAAATCTTGAATGACAGTCTCCTCCCATTTGATGACCTGATCCTTCTTTAGCATGGAAGTGATTGGAATGGTCAACTCAGCAAAGTTGGATATGAATATTCTGATGAAGTTTATCTGCCCAAAGAAGCACTGAATTCTTGTCTTGGTTCTTGGAATTGGGACCTTCCTGGTGGCCTCTACCCTTTATGGATCAGTCATCACCCCCTTTTATGACACAATGTGACCAAGCAACTTTTCCTTCTGCACTCCAAAATTGCATTTCTTTGGATTGAGTGAGATGCCATATTCCCTACATCTTATCAGCATCTTCATCCAAGCGTAGCAAATTGATCACCTCTCTTTCTAGAAAACACTGTTACATCATCTTGGTAAACAACAATAAACTCATTGATGTGACCAGCAAAAGCAACATCCATTGCTCTTTGAAAAGTGGCTCCAACATTCATCAGACCAAAGGGCATCCTGACATACACATATGTTCCCCAAGGAGTAGTAAAGGTTGTCTTGATCCTTTCTGATTCCTTCACCACAACTTGGTTATAACCAGAGAAACCATCTAAGGTAGAGAGCAATTCATAACTAGTCACTAACTGCAACATGTTCTCCATGTTTGGTAAAGGATATTTATCCTTCATTGAAGCTTTGTTTAGATTCCTGAAGTCTACACACAGCCTGATGTCACCATTCTTCTTTCTTACTGGTACTAGGTTTGCAACCCAAGAAGAATACCTTGTGGGCCAAATAATCCATCCATCTCTTAGCTTCTTCAGTTCTTCTTGCATTTTAAGAGATAAGAATGGATTGATTGGCCTCCATTTTTTCCTGAATGGATTTGCATTAGGATCCAAGGGAATCTCATGTTGAAACAGATCCTCTCTGTATGCCTTTAGTTCAGAATAGGTCCAAGCCATGCAATCTTGGTATTTTTTCAACAATTGGATGTATGACTGCTTTTCCTCCTTGCTGAGATTACTGCCTAACCAAATCTTCCTTGGTTTCTCCTTTGTGCCAAGGTCATGCTCCTCAACATCCCTTGAGGCTACCATATGTCTATTAATAATGCAATCAACATTATCAAAGTTTGATTCAAGAGCAACCAACCCTCTAGGAATGGTATTAGTCTTTAGCTAAATGATTTCCTTGCCAAACAAGGTTTCCTTTCCCTTAGTTACACACACCATTGGCTCCAAATCAATGCATTTATCAGTAAACTCTCCCCTGTTCTGTAGAAAGCTCCTGATTTGAGCATCATCAACAAAAACCTGTCAGTGTTTAATATTGTCAGGGATAGAGGGTCTTGTCAACACCTCAACATCATATTCACAATATGGGGGCATTGTACAATTATCAAACTGAGACCGCAACACTGCAAGCTTGTCTAGAAAATCATTGAACTTCCTAACATGATGCACAATGTTGAATGAATCAAACATCTCAATAAGATCCCAAACTACATGCTTCTATTGCTTCATTCGTTGATTCTTTGTGGCATACAATTTTCTGACTTGCTTTACAATAAATTCTGAGTCTACTTTGCCAATCATGTATTTTACACCATAATTCCAAGCAATTCTTAAACCTAAAAATAGTGCCTCATACTCAACAATGTTGTTAGTGCACTCAAAGTTAACCTTGAAGGAAAAAAAAAAATTCCTTGCTTAGAGAAAGAAAAATAACACCAGCACCATTTCCAAATTTGGAGCAACCTCCATCAAAAAATAGAGTCCTAGGAGAGCCTACCTGCTCAAGACACTTACATTCTTCAATCTTGTGCTCCTTTCCATCAACAAATCCCACAAAGTTATCAACATCAACACTTGTGTACAATACTTCATATGACGCATTATTGGGGTCTTCAATAAGGTGCAACATTTTCTTCTCTCCATATAGCCTAACAAGGCTTCCATCAATTGGGATGGTGGCATAAGACATTTCCATTTTAACACTCCCACCAACACTTTCAGCCCATTTTCTTGACAACAGCATACCCCACTTGGCTGGGCAGTCAACAATGACAACATCAAGTTTTAAATTTTTACCTGGGTAAGCTGCAAGATGCACCACCAAACCCTTCACACATCCCACTACTGGAAATTCTTTGGATTCCATGGTAGTGCACTTCCCATACATTATTGTTACTTTGATATTCAACTCATTCATCACTTCCAGAGGCATGACATTACATGATGCCCCCGAGTCAAACATACAGTTATGGAGAAGTCTATCCTTGATGATCAAAGTGGTGAAGAATGGATCCACATTCAGCTGAGAATCCACCAAGGATGTCCCCAAATAAACCTCAGGTGGTTCACCTAGTTCCTCCAACATTGGTGGTGTCTCTAACTCTTCAATGACTGGAGGAGTCTCCACAATGTTTACATTTCTTCCTAGGGCAGTCTTCTCTTCATTTAATCCCAAGTATTCAAATTCTCTCCTTTTGTGCTAAGGAATCCTAAGCAACTCAACAATTAGAACAGAGACTTTGATTTGACTTAAAACTTGGGCAATGTCATATGGGAAATTCTTGGGCAAGGTAGTATTGGAAGGAAAGCTAACACACTCATTAGGAGGTACAGGATTTTTGATAGCTTGGGCATGAGGAGGGGTATGATTTTTGTTTGGAACTATAGGGCTTTTGGTAGATGCATCTTTCTTGGGAACCTCTTTAGGAATGTTTGAAAGTAAGGGAGATTTTGGCTTGGCTTGAGGCCCTGTCCCTTTGATAACCTTACTTCTTGTGTTGTGCTCCTTTTCTTGGGCAACAACAACATTCATCAACAACTGTCTATCTTCCTCACATGGGATTCCTCCATCATACTTATTTATCATTAAAGCCCTTAAATATTCAAAGTCATTATTGGGAAATTAAAAATATTGTACAGTATCTACTTCTAAAGCACGAGAGGGAGGAAGAATAGGTACCCTATGAATGCTATCCCAAAAAGTGGCAGCAATTCGAGCACTTATTACTTCAGTTGAAGTTTCCCCTTGTTTTGAGCTAGTGGAGCAACCCATCATGCAAACATCACCATCATTATCATCATCAGCTTCTTCCTCCTCTTGTTGATCTTCTTCACAAGGAGCATGGGGCATGAAACATTTTTCACACCAATCAATGACCTTTGTTTCTTCCACAACAGCAACTTTGATAGCCAAAGGATCAAGCACCATTTTGGTTTCCCTACCTTGGGGCTTCCTATTTCCAAATCCAATAGGTCCCTTGCCTCTATGTCATCAAATCTTTGATGATTTGTAAATCTGTCTTGGCCTTGTTGCTTGTGCTGACCCTGTGAGCTCTGTCCAATTCCTTTCTTAGACAGGGCTAGTTTGTAGGAAATTTCTTTGACAGCCCCTGCCAAAGTCTTCACAACTTCCTCCAAATCAGTAGCCTTACTTGTTTGAGGTTTTTCTTGGATTAACCAGCTTCACACCATCCCTCTTAGGAGGTTTTTCAGTTGCCTTGATATTATTTTCTATTTGCAAAGCCATATTGAAGGCCTGCCTCAAATTGGTAGGGTTCTTGTCCCTCAAGTAGTATGCAGCCTTTTTATCAAATGCATTAGAATATTTGATCAAACATGATTCATCACATGGCTTTATCCTGATAGGAAATCTTCTCGAGGTCTTGTTGAACCTTTTGATGAAATCATGTACTGACTCATTGGGATTCTTCTTAATGTTTTCAAATTCTGATAGAAGAAACCTAGGGTCAGTTCTATCACCATATTGCAATCTAAATGCATTGTTCATTTCAGTCCAAGACTCAATAGATTTATTTGGCAATGATTTATACCAGTCCCTCGCATCCTCTTCTAAAGTGTGAACAAACAATTTGATGTATACATCTTCATGTTCAATCTCAAAATCTTCCATTATATTTGATAAAAAGATTTAGATGTTAATCACCAGTTATAGCATTGTTTCCCTGGAACTTTGGTAGTTTTTTCCTTACATCTTGAGGTACTGCATTTGGATAACCAGCCATTCCCACAAAATTTATAGGTCCAAAGGTGTTTACAAAAAATGGAGGTCTGGGTTGAGCCATATTGATTCGAGGAGGTGATCTTGCGGAAGAAACAAATTGATAAGGGGTATGGGGTCTTTGAAATAAAGGAGTATATATTTCAAAATGGATACCCTCTAAAGGCCTTGCTTCTTGGAAATCCCTATCAAATTCTAAAAAGACAGGGGTAGAATGGGAAGCAAACCTTTCAAAATCAAATGAAGGCCCTTCTCCAGTTGGAGAATTCAATTCCACAAAGAGGCTACCTAATTCAGAAGCATCTAAATGGAAATCTTCAATGATAGGCTAGTCACTTTCATGAATGGGGATCTCTCTTCTTGACTTCTGATCTCCCACAACTCTCCAAGCTATTCTTCCTTCTAACCTTACTTTTCCTAACTCAGGAAACAATGTCCTAGCAGGATTCTAGCAAAGAAAAATCTTCTTCTTTCCAGTTTGGAAAATATTAGTAAAAAATCTTCCATTGACAAATTTTTGAGACACCGGTATTTATCAAAACCAAATCTACAAGGATTTTCCACTAAGGATTTCCACCTTAGCTATGCATATGCACTAAAATATGATCAGTCAAATGTCTATCAGCACTAGAAACTAGAAATGAAAAATCTGACCTTCCTTTACAAAAATTTATCAGTGAATACTAATCCAAAAACTAGTAGAGACTGGAAAATTTGCATACAGCACATGTAACTTGAAACCTCTTACAGGCCCGAACATAGGATGATATTGAAACAATATTTCTAGCACTTAAAGCATATAAGAAAATTTTACCAGGGTCTGTTCTTAAACTGTAATCACAATGTCCCCTGCAATGGCACCAGAAGCGTGTTGGTACCCAAATTTAATCTCCTTCAAAGGCCGAGCAGCATATTGGGTTTTACAAGACACTCAGAGGTAGATAGATGATTATGTATATCATTTTGTAGCCGGTGAAGCAGTCTATATGACCTTTTAGCACTCAGGCTTTGAGAGGAGTGGGTAGCACCTTAAAAGGATGTGATCTGATCCTAACTATTTTAGGTTGTGCCTTTCAACCAAGGTAAGAGAACCTATTTTGTAACCTCCATTATTGAAGAATGCTGGTAAATCCTTCTTTTGCACAAATTTTATAGAGAAGACCTTGGGAAAATATGATCAACACACCAAATCTGACTCTCACAAGTTGTCACTTCCAGATTATGGAGATATTTTCAAAACAAGGCAAAGGTTACTAAAGACATTTGGAATCCTAATTGTTTCTGTATGTTTTGGTAATGGAAAGTATGCATTTGTATACACACAGGAGCAAACAGGGGTAGTACGGGTAAGATTGGTTGTTTTTAATATGGATTTTGGTGGGAGGTGAGGTAGGATGAACTTGATTTACCAAATCCTTGAGAGGTCTTACAAAATGAAAGACTAAACCAACAGAATGCCACAGAACAGCCAACATGTTTCTTTAACCAGAGTATTTTCTTCAATGGAGGCCTAGATTAGCACTATTTCATATAATCTATGAGATTCTAACATAAAGGATCAAGTTAGAAAACCCAGCAAAGTATCAAGATCTAAGCCTAATCACACCTGAGGTACACCCATAGGCTAACAGACAATCTCTATCAAACAGGTGAAAGAAAAGTGATTTTAAATCATTTATTTCACTCTCAAATGAAATATCTTCTGAGAAATGAAATTGCAAATGCCACTAAATTGTCACAAGGATTGAGACCTATGTGATTGAGATAGATTTGATACAAGATTGCAACAAGAACAAGAAAAACTATTTGCAGACATTCAGAGATAAAACAAACACATTTTTCTTAAGATCAACACAAGATAATTCGAATTTGATTAAATTTATCAGCATGGGAAAGTTTCTAGAAAAATCTCATATCTTTTCAATGGATGTACACTAACAACCACCTTGACAGGATCAAATTCAATACAAAAGAGATATACAGGATTCTCAGATGGCTTCTCAAAAAAGATGGGCTTTATCAAGATTTTTTCTGTTAGAAAAAATCAGTCCCGAACCCTAACACTCCAACAATTTGCATGATAAACTTGTGGCATTTATAACATTTACAACAGACCTCTTTTCCCCCCAAAAATCCAGACATTGAGTGCTACCAGTGCTTTCCATGATCACGATCACGATTCCCAGAATCAGATCTACAAAAAGTCACCATGTGCTCAATGGGAAGATCTCTTTGAATATCTCCCACATTCAACTCCTTCCATTGTAAAATCACTCTTCCTTCTATTCTCCAACTACTTCTACCCCTAACCTGTCAAATCTGGTTCCTTGCGTGCTCGGGAGAAGAAAAATGGAAAATCAGATCGAGCCCGATAGTCAGACCATTTTAATGGTGAAAGACGTCTCCAGATCTCTCCCACCAAACTTAGATATCAAAATTAACTCTCCTCTCTATTTGGTGTGTAGGAAATACCAAGAAATCATGAAGACTCACATTTCCAAGAGGTTTTCAGTAAAAATGGGGGGAAAATCAGATTTAGACACACAGTTTTCGTTGATCTCCACTTTGAATTTGGGCCATCCACGTGGAAGATTCAAAAATAGGCTCGGGGGATTCCTTTTGGATTTTAAGGACCCTTTGAAAAAATGTAAAAAAATTTACATTTTGCTCCGCACCTCCATTTTTGAGAGATGAGCCTTACACATGTCCCAAGGTGGGTCCTAAAAGAACCCCAGATAAATTCTACCATTTGACCTCATTTATGGAAAAAGGAAACTTTTCCAGGTATCCCCCACAGCTCCACCCTTCCGCTTCTAGTTTTCAATGTGGGTCTCTGTGGAACCACACCCCCCTTTATACTTTTAACTCCTTTCTCCTAAAAGGAAAATTTTCCAAATTTCCCCTGAGACTCCGAACCTCCACCGTTGACTGGAGAAATCTTTGACCTTTCTCCATCGGGCCCGTAGGATATTTTGATGATTTTAGTCATTTGAATACAAGAGGAAAAAAATCTAAATTGTCCCCGATGGTCCACCTCCCCGCCCCTTTGACTTGAAACAAACTTTTCTTGATCCTTTGTCAAGCTTGTGGGCCATTTTGATGTTTTAATCCTTTTGAGAATAAGAGACAAAAATTATAAGTTTCCCCTGATGGTCTGCCTCCCCATCCCTTTTGATTTTTCAAACTACCACACGTCATAATGGCACACCTTGAGATGGTTCCCAAAATTTCAAACCCTGAATGAGCGTATGCTCGCCACGTGTCCTAGCCTGGCAAAATTTGTTTGAAGGCTTGAAACTCAACAGAGGACACCATGTGTCAGGATCCGAGACAGTCTCCTTTGGCCATTGAAAAATCCAAGCAGAATGCAAAGTGAGCGGAGGCCTCCAAGTGTCCTCCTGAAGTTTCTTTAAAATGGAACTTAAAGGCCAGTCCCTAAACATGCACAGTTCCTCCATGTGTCCCAAACCTCCTAAAAACTTTTTTGAAAAAATGTTGAGTATAGAAAGACCCGACGAAATCCTCCACGTGTCTTTGTCCCACAAAACCAAAAAGAAAATCTTCAAATGAGTTTCGTTCCTCCACGTGGAAAATTTTTAAGTTGAGGCTATTCATAGAATTTTTTTCAAGTACCCATCCGAGCTGTGTCCAACCAAAAGAAGCCATGTTTCTTGTCGATGCAAGGATGTAAATTTGACTAGGAAAAACACCCGTCGAACCATAAAATACATAAAAAAGACCATTTGAGCCTAGAAATGAAATTTTTTCCAAGGACAAAGAATTTAGAAATGTCACAAGGCTAAAATATGTTCCTTAGAGTTACATCCATTAATCTTTCTTCAAGTATTTAGGGAAAAAAAAAGGACGATAAATCCCTACTGTGGAGAACAGAAAGAATAATAGAGCCCAAGTTTTTTGAGTAAACAGAGAATGAGAGACCCAAATTACAGACCTTGAAGAGGAAGAAATAAATGAGGAGACAAATATGGACCCATATGTGATCTTCAACCCAGGAACTGACTTAAAATGGCAACAAAAGGAAGGTAGAGAAATCTTAGGAAGGACACAGGGAAAATAAAATGTTACAGAGGCCATAAATTGATGGATTTCAAAGGTTAAATGGGGTGAGAAATTTTTTATCACCAACATATTTCATCCATGATAATATTTTGTAACATATAAGTTAAGTGCATTATTTCCTTTCACATTATGTTTGAATGGTAATAGATAATAATCAATTGTTATAATACAGGTTTATTTAGATGGCAAGACTAAAGAAGACTGGAAAGTGCAAGGCTTCACCAATGTAAGAACCAAATGATTATGAATCATTCGATAGTGACACTTATCTGTTAAAAAAGAATGCAAAGAGCTTTACAAACAAAGATGTTGGTGTTACACACGAAGACGAGCCTTCCCCATCAATTCGTATGGATTTAGAAATGAAACTTGTAACAAAGAATACAAAGATATATCAAAACCAATGTGAAATATTTTCATTGGAAAATTTATATTATATGAAAAAAAACAAGGAAATATTGGATTAAATAGGATAAATTACCTCAAGGCAGATGGAGTTAGAGGTCGAGGTTACGGAGTTAGAATTGGAAATTAAGAATTGGGAGACAATGCGTGAAGTGGATAAAACATTTTTCACAAATCATGTAGCAAAATTTAATACCGTTCTTAAAACACATGAAGATCATAAGGAAGTATGGAAAAATATGTACATGTAGGACAAGGTGGCAATTGAGGAAAAAACACCAGGCACTCCCACCCAAGACAATGATAACAAATGAATATAAAAATTTACATATATATAGAAATTTAATATTTAACTTACATATTTGACAAAATTTACTTATATAATAGACATATATGTATATATATTGATTTAGTGGTATGCAAAAAAGTAGTTATATTTGATGCATTTCACTTTTTTAGCATAATAGATGATATGGATAGATGTATGTGGTTAAGTTATGATTATTTGATGTATGTGATTTTACACTAATATGGTTGTTTTTCTGTTGATGTTATGATGTGCACATTAATTAGTATTTAGATCATGTATTTCAATTGTTATATCTGGTATGTGATGTGATGGATAAGGAAGAGTAATATAAGTGTGATTAGAAGACAATTGTATATATGTGTGATGAGGTTGTTACTTTAATGTGATTGATGTTTACGATTTAGTATTACATTCTTGTTAAATTGAATATGGTTTTTGGTTTTGTTTATATCACATTAAATGGTTTTTATTCTTGTTATGTTACATTCCATTTATTATATAAATAATGATGTTGTCATTGTGTATATGGTTAATGTATTATTGTGACTATGAATGTGGATTATGGTAAATGGTATATTGTTACTTTGTTGGGTTTTGCTTCTGTGTACGGTATATGGTTACAATTACATTTGAATGTTAACAAATATTAATTGGTTGTTTAAATACAGGTTTAATTAGATGACAAGACAAAAGAAGGTTGAAAAGCACAAGGCATCACCAGTGCTGGAACCGAAAGACTATGTAAAATTCTATAGTCCTAGTACTAATGTGTTCGGAAAGAATGTAGAGAGCCCTGCAAATGAAAAATTTTAAGCTAGATAAAATGATAATTCGTCCCCGTCAGTTCGTACAGAAATAGAATTGAAACATGCAATGAACAAGGTAAAGTTTTATAAAATCGAGCATGAAATACTTAGACTGCAATATTTAAAATTGTCAAAGATAAATAAGAAATTATTGGACCAATTACTATATGCTTCCTCGAAGAAGATGGAGTTGGAATTAGAAATTAAGAATTGGGAGACGTCATGTGAATCCAACAAAAAAGTGTTTGAAAATTAAGTAGCAAGTTTTAATTTCATTGTTAAAATTTACAAAGGTCACAAATAATTATGGAAGAAGATGTACATCCTGGACAACGCGTCAACTGAGGAAAAAAGTACCATTCGCTCACACTGAAGACTATACAAGTGACCTTTGATATAAAATATGACTTTGTAATAAAATGACACTTTCCATGTGACCTTTGACATCAACAGGTGTTGGGTAAATGTATATTTTAGTTTTTAAAAGACTAAATAATAATTATACCATCAAAACATACTAAAAATATTTAAAATGGAAAAATATTTAAAATGTGCAAGTATTGTGAATGTTACTTCTAGTTAATGTACATATTATAAAGAATTTGAATTTCAAGTTCTCATTGAAGCATGTAATTTTCATACTGCCTATACATTACAATGGAATAATCTTAGTTTAAATGTGTGTTACCATTCATTAAGACTACAAAATTGAACCCCATTTTCCATCACTTTGGAAAAATTGAACCCTTCTCCACTTGACAAGTAGTTGAAGTGGAGTCAATTTTTACAACAAGAAGGAAGAGCACTAGGGAATGCGTCTTCTGGAGGACATGATCACATTTTTCAAAGTGTTGAAAAACACCGTGCATTTTTCAACGTGGCAGAAAACGCACCCCTTTTTCCATTGATTTCGAAAAATTGAACCCTTCTCCACCTAACAAGTAGTTGATGTGGAGTCAATGTTTACAACAAGAAGGAAGAGCACTGCGGGTTGCACCTTTTGGAGAACTAGGTCACATTTTTTAAAGTGTTGAAAAACACCATGCATTTTTCAACGTGGCGGAAAATGCACCCGACTTTCCATCGCATTGGAAAAATTGAACCCTTATCCACATAACAAGTATTTTATGTGGATTCAATGTTTAAAAAAAGAAGGAACAACCCCGCTAGTTGCACCTTTTGGAGAACAGGGTCACTTTTTTCAAAGTGGTGGAAAACACACCCCTTTTTCCATCGCTTTGGATAAATTGAACCCATATCCACCTGAAAAGTATTTGAAGTGGATTCAATGTTTATAACAAGAAGGAAAAGAACCTCGGGTTGGGATTTTGGAGAACAGGGTCGTGTTTTTATGATTGTTGAAAAACACCGTGCATTTTTCAACGTGGCCGAAAACACACCCCAATTTCTATCGCATTGGAAAAATTAAACACATATCCACTTGACAAGTAATTGATGTGGATTAAATGGTTACAACAAGGAAGAAGATCACCACGGGTTGCACCTTTTGGAGAACGGGGTCACGTTTTACAAACTGTTGAAAAGCACGGTGCATTTTTCAACATGGCAGAAAACGCACCCCTTTTTCCATCGCTTTGGAAAAATTAAACCCATAGCCACCTGATAAGTAGTTTAATTAGAGTCAATTTTTACAACAAGAAGGATGAGCACCGCGGGTTACGCCTTTTGGAGAATGGGGGCACATTTTTGAAAGTGCTAAAAAACACCGTGCGTTTATCAATGTGGCCAGAAACGTACCCCTTTTTCCATCGCTTTGGAAAACTTGAACCCATATCCACCTGACAAATAGTTGAAGTGGATTTAATGTCTACAACAAGAAGGAAAGCACTGTGGGTTGCGCCTTTTGGGAGAATGGGGTCACATTTTTCAAAGTGTTGAAAAACACCATGCATTTTTCAACGTGACGGAAAATGCACCCCACTTTCCATCGCATTGGAAAAATTGAACCCATATCCAATTAAAAAGTATTTGATGTGGAGTCAATGGTTACAACGAGGAAGAGAACTATGGGTTATGCCTTTTGTAGAACGGGGTCACGATTTTCAAAGAGTTGAAAAACACCATGCATTTTTCAACAAGGCGGAAAATGCACCCCTTTTTCCATCACTTTGGAAAAATTAAACCCATATCCATGTGATAAGTATTTGAAGTGGAGTCAATATTTACAACAATAATGGAGAGCACCGTGGGGTGCGCCTTTTGGAGAACGTGGTCGTGTTTTTCAAAGTGCTAAAAAACACCATGCATTTTCCAACGTGGTGGAAAACGAACTTTTTTCCATCACTTTGGAAAAATTGAACCCTTATCCACCTGACAAGTAGTTGATGTGGAGTCAATGGTTACAACAAGGAAGAATAGCACACCGGGTTGCGCCTTTCAGAGAACAGGGTCGGGTTTTTCAAAGTGCTGAAAAATACTGTGCGTTTTTCAACATGGCAGAAAACACACACCTTTTTCCATCACATTGGAAATATTCAACCCTTATCCACTTGACAAGTAGTTTATGTGGATTCAATTTTTACAACAAGAAGGAAGAGCACTGCGGGTTGCACCTTTTGGAGAACGTGATCATGTTTTTCAAAGTGCTAAAAAACACTGTGTATTTTTCAATGTGGCAGAAAAAGCACCCCACTTTCCATTACTTTGGAAAAATTGAACCCTTCTCCACCTGAAAAGTAGCTGATGTGGATTCAATGTTTATAACAAGAAGGAATAACACTACGGGTTGGGCCTTTTGGAGAACGTGATCACGTTTTTAAAAGTGTTGAAAAACACCACGTGTTTTTCAACGTGGCAAAAAAATTACCCCAGTTTCCATCGGATTGGAAAAATTGAACCCTTCTCCACTTGAAAAGTAGGTGATGTGGATTCAATGGTTATAACAAGGAGGAAGAGCACTCCGGGTTTCACCTTTTAGAGAACGGGGCTGGGTTTTTCAAAGTGCTGAAAAACACCATGCATTTTTCAACGTGGTGGAAAATGCACCACTTTTTCCATCGCTTTGGAAACATTGAAATATTCTCCACCTAACAAGTAGTTGATGTGGATTCAATGTTTACAACAAGAAGGAATAACACTGCGGGTTACACCTTTCAGAGAATGGGATCACATTTTTCAAAGCGTTGTAAAACACCATGCATTTTTCAACATGGTGGAAAAAACACCCCACTTTCCATCACATTGGAAACATTGAACTCTTCTCCACCTAACAAGTATTTGATGTGGATTTAATGGTTACAACAAGGAGGAAGAGCACCTCGGGTTATGCCTTTTGGATAACTGGGTCAGGTTTTTCAAAGTGCTGAAAAACACCGTGTGTTTTTCAACATGGTGGAAAATGCACCACTTTTTCTATCACTTCGGAAACATTGAACCCTTCTGCATCTAAAAATTATTTGATGTGGAATCAGTTTGTATAACAACAAGGAATAGCACCACGAGTTGCGCCTTTCAGAGAATGGGTCACATTTTTCAGAGTGTTAAAAAACACCGTTTATTTTTTAGTGTGGTAGAGAAAGCACCCCATTTTTCATCGCATTGCAAAAACTTAACCCTTCTCCACCTGAAAAGTAGTAGATGTGGACTCAATGGTTACAACAAGGAGGAAGAGCACCCTGGGTTGCACCTTTTGGAGAACAGGTTCAGGTTTTTCAAAGTGCTGAAAAACACCGTGCGTTTTTCAACGTAGCGGAAAATGCACCATGCCTTTTGGAGAATGGGGCCATGTTTTTCAAATTTCTGAAAAACAGTGTGCATTTTTCAACATGGAGTCAATGGTTACAATAAGGAGGAAGAGCACCCCGTGTTGCACCTTTTGGAGAATGAGGTCGGGTTTTTCAAAGTGCTGAAAAACACCGTGCATTTTTCAACGTGGTGGAAAACGCACCACTTCTCCCCTCACAGAATCACAATAGTAGAAAATAATATGCAAAAAATATTACAGATCTCAAATAAAAGTGCAGAATAAAATAACACAACACAAAGAGACAGTATTTAATGTGGTAGATGCTACAATTTGAATGCCACAATAATGTGTTGTGAAATTGACATTTTATAAAACATAGAAATGTTACTTTTAACTTCCAATTTCACACACCTTTAGATATAGTTGTTATTGGAAATAATCAATAATTCCGTCCCATCTATTATCAAGAGAAAAAAATAGTTCTCCACATTTCCTGGAAGCCATAATTTTTTTTTAGGAAGGAACATAAATTAGTTTTTATTTTTCATCTCCATATTTTAGTTTAATTATGATGTCCCTATTGTTAGGATATTTCAAATAAATAAATAAAAATTTCTATTCACGCACAAAAGTATGCGTTAATTTTAGGAGAGTGGTATAATATTTTTGTGATGCTCTCTATTTAGAGTTGTGTGTAGTTATTTTTAGAGAACCTATTTTATATATTGGAAAGAAATCATAATTTTTAGACACACAAAGATTGTATTGAGCTGAAGCTCTGACAGGAAGAAGATATAATACTATACAAAAATGCTTATTTAAGTTAGACATATCTTGTTTTATTTGCAAGATATTATTTATTTTATTTCAGTTGTTTATTAGTAGGTTTCTAAATTGATAGTAAGTTGTGGTTTCTGCATCCGATCGACTGAGACCACAATTTACAGAAAAGAATTACAAGTGATTTTATTTAATCATGAACATGTTATTTAAATCCTAGGATGTGGGGGAAATAGTAGCTAGTAGGTACATAATTCCAATAAATGTTGCAACGTACAATGCAATCTCAAAGATAGAGATATATACTTTCAAATAATTAATAAGCAAAGATGAAAAATCTCTTTTCTATTTTCATCAAGCCATGCACGAAAGCCTCTTTTCTAGAGTGGTAGTGGCCAGTCAAGCAAAAAATGCATGGGACACTCTGCAAGTCTTGTATCAAGCCAAGGAGAAAGTAAAAAATACAAAATTACAATCAATTTAAAGATATTTTGAAAATAGGTCAATGAAAGATTCAAATTCTGTAGATTCATTATTTACTTTTGTAGTTGACATAGCCAATAAAATTAAATGCCATGGGGAAACCATTGAAGATAGAAGGATTATTGAAAACTTTCTAAGAGGTTTTCCAATAATATTTGATTCTTTGGTTGTTGTTATTGAAGAAACTAAGGATCTAATTCACTTCTGAATTGATGAGTTACATGCATCACTAATAAATCATGAACAAATATTATATAAATAATATACATTTTTAGATAAAGCTTTTCCATCACAGATATTTGGAATTCATGGATGAGGAAGAGGAAGCTTCAACCCTAGAGGAAGAGGATGAAATTCATCTAGCGGATGCAACAATGGTCCATAAAACTCAACTAAAAGAGGACATATTCAAGAAAATAATCATAATCAGTTTTTTGGTCACAGACACGATAAGTCACATGTGCAGTGTCAGTATTGCAAGAGATATGGGAACTACTATTATGATTACAGGAAAAAGCAGTATGATAACAATAAGAAGAATAAAAATTAGGTTGGGAGCTCTACTCTAAGCTCCATGTTTATTGCATGCAAAAATATTTATGAAGAAACACCTTCTTTATCACATCCTTAATTTAATCTATCACAAGAGAGTCCTTGTGGTGTATGGTATTTGGATTCTAGCTACATAAACCATATTTCAGGTAACTTAGATTTATTTCCCAATTTGGATATGTTAGTAAAGATAGATGTTACCCTTGGGAATAATAATATAGTGTCTGCAAAAGGAAAAGGAACAATCAAAATTCTAACTAAAAGGGGGGGGGGGAAATATTGCATATGATGTTTAATATGTTTCAGATTTGAAACGCAATCTTATGAGCATTGGTCAGTTGGTACAAAATGGATTAAAAATTTTATATTTAAGATAATGAATGTGTGATCATGGATAAATCTCCAAGTAATTATTTGATTGCTAAAGTGAAGATGCTACACAATAGAATGTTTCCTTTGAAGATTAGCCTAACCACATTCAGAGCTCATTATACAGATTAGTCCAAAGCTAAGGAAATTGAATAAGTTTTTATGTCACTTTTGAAATATGAATCATGTCTATGACATGTCAAATTTGGTCATTTAAATTTTGGTGGTTTAAATTTATTAAACAGGAAAAATATGGCTAAAGGTTTTACTTTAATTCATAATTCAAAGAAAGTTTTTGAAGTTAGCATTTTGAGGAAGCAACACCGAGATTCCTTCCTAGTTGGCAAAAGAACAAGAGAAAGTGCACCACTTGAAATTCTTCATTCAGATTTATGCGGACCTATGAAAACAACTTATATTGAATATTACTCATATTTTGTGACATTCATTGATGACTATACAATGAAGACATGGGTGTATTGTTTATGACACAAATAAGATGCTTTGATATATTTTAGAAAATCAAGGCTTTAGTAGAGAAGATAAGTGGTTGCTACACTAAATTTCTAAGGAAAGAGAGAGGAGGTGAATATGTTTCCAATACATTTCTAAATTTTTGCAAATATCACGGAATCCACAAGCAGTTTACTAATAGGTATACACCACAACAGAATAATGTGGTAGAGAGGAATAATAAAACCATAATGGAGATGTCAAAAAGTATGATGAAGGAAAAACATATTTCAAATCAGTATTGGGAAGAAGCAATAGCAACTACTATTTACAATTTAAACAGGCGTTGAATGAAAAATATTCAAAACAAGGTTCCTTAATAAGCATGGAATAATATGAAACATGATGTTTCTCAAGTTAGAATGTTTGGTTATGTTGCATATGCACATGTTCTTAATAATATCAGTAAGAAGTTAGACAAACAAGGAGAAAAGTACATATTTTTGTTATTCAGAAAATACAAAATATTACAAGTCATTTAATCCAGTCACAAAAAAAAATCATAATCAACAGTGATGTACAGTTTTTTGAAAATGAGGCATGGGATGGAAGTATTGAGAGAAATATCAATGTATCAATAACTATTATTCATGATGATATGGAAGATGAAACTATAGAGAAACTATGTATTGTATCTTGTTCAAATCTTGGACATGCACCACAAATTGTAGCACAAGCTACACCTCAATTTACAACTATTAGGTATCCAGGATTTGAGTCATATTCATCCAAACAAGAGACACCATAAAAAAGACATCAGAAGAAACTCCTTTAGTACAAAATATTCCATCATTAGATAACCCTTTAGAGTGGAAAATTAGGATTCTTAGTTAGTTTATGATGTAGATACAACTAACTCCTTTTCATTTTTTGCATTGATTTCTCAAGATGCAGATCTAGTGTAATTTGAAGAGGCTATAAACAATGATGTTTGGGAACAAACCATAGATAATGAGATAGAAGCCATGGAGAAGAATCAGACATGGGAATTGGTAGATCTTCAAGAAGGAAAAGATGTGATAGGAATGATGTGGGTCTAGAAAAACAAGTATAATACTAATTGTAAATACATAAACAAAAGAAAAGGCTAGTTGTAGAAGGTATTTCACAGTAATATGGAGTAGATTACAATCAAATGTTTACACTAGGAGCACGTTTGGACATGATAAAAATGGTTTTAGGTATTGCCACTCAAAAAATTGGCCTATATATCAAATGGATGTAAAACCAACATTCTTGAATGAATTTCTGGTGGAGGAATTTTTTGTAAATAATCCATAAGTTTATGAGAATTAAGGTCATGAAGGAAAGGTATAGAGTTTGAGAAAGGTTATTTATTTTCTCAAATAATTACCTAGAGAATGGTATGATAATATTGATTCTTATTTGATTTAGAATGGTTTCAGTTGGAAAAACATTTATCCTACCTTATACACCGAGATAAATGAACAAGGTAAGATTTTGATTGTTAGTTTATATGTGGATGATTTAATCATTACTCGAAATTTATCTACACATTAATTAAAATCATCCATGGAGAAATAATTTGAGATGACAAGTATAGGTGCCATGTGTACTATTTTTTGGACATTTAAGTTCAACAAACAGTACAAGGAGTATTTTATTCACCAACTAAGTATGTTAATGTTGTTTTGAAGATATTTAACATGACGCATTATCAATCAACACAAAAACAAGTTGTAGTAGGTTTTAAATTAAGAAAATATGACATTAGATCATTTGTAGATCCAACATTTTTCAAAAGGTTTGTTTGAAGTCTCATGTATTTATCAACAAAAAGGATTGATATTATGTGTGGTGTGAGCCTCATCTCAAGTTCCATGGAATCTCCAAAAGATCCATATTGACAAGATATAAAAAATATTTTGGGGTATGTACATGGAACTAAGAATCATAAAATGTTTTATTCAACATGAGATGAGTTCAAACTCATAGGTTATATAAAAATTTCTAGTGCTAGGAGCATAGATGATAGGAAAAGCACACCCATCTATACTTTTCACTTTGGAACAAGTGTAGTAGTTTCATAGGCATCAAAGAAGAATCATATAGTAACTCTTTCCTCAATAGAAGCGAAGTATGTAGCATTCACATGAGTACCACGTCAAGTTGTTTAGGTGAGGAGAATATTGACATATTTGAGACAAAATCAAGAGGATACTATGTCGATTTTTTGTGACAATAACTCAACAATAACATTTTCCAAAAATCAAGTTTTTCACAAGAGGAGCAAGCTAATTAACACAAGGTATTATCTTATTAGGAAGATGATTAAAGATAAGGAAATGTTTCTTTTGCAGATCCAAACATCAATTTGATGATATCCTTACGAAAGCTTTCGGAAAGGAATTTTTCGAGTTTGTAGGTTATATTGTTTCCACCAAGATTATAAAATTTTCCCTCTAGTCAATAACTATGTGCCATGTGTAATATTTCATGTGTTTTTATAATTTTTTGTATTAAATTTTTGTGAGATTATTTTTTCCCTTTATTCAAGAATATTCCGTTATTTTTACTTATTTTTATAGTGTTAATGAACAATAAATCTTCTTCTAAATCACTTGGAAAAAGTGATATCAATATTTTAATATTATGTGGACTACAATGTCATGTCACTTAATGAATTAGTTTCAACTCATAAATTTTTATATCCATATTACATTTTTATTCCAAAAATACTTACAAATGACTACCCCTATAGATTTAATTCTATATGAGATATGAGGTTACATAGTAAGGAAAAATTCATTTCCCATATTTTAAAAAGGAAAATAAGGTTGATATTTATTGTTATGTATTTTTTGTTAAAGAAATATTCTTATGATTCTATTTATAAACAATAAATTATTAAACTATAATTATAATATAAAATTAACATTTTAATATAAATTTTCAATTACTTTTCTATTGTTGAATGCACTCATATAAATTTTCTATAATCACGTTTTCTCACAATGTATTGACATTGAAATTAATTGCAAGATGGTAGGTTTGGTTTACAACAAAAAACTCTTACACAACTCATTTTTGTTAGCAGTTGTTTTATAAAATTTCTTATATAATTTTCCTCCCCTCCACCCAAAAAATATCATCTTCGACAATATTTTAAATTTTTGGTCTTGTTTTTATTATTTCTTCCTACATATTTATATTATTTTCTATATTTATAGAGGTCTATTTGAAAATTTTAATTTTTTAATAAATTTTCAATATGTCATTTTGTATGAAATTCCAAATTTTTAATTAATAATATATAGGAAAAATCACAAAAAATCAACCACAACTTGTCAATTTCCAAGCGTCTCATAATCTACTTTAAAAATATCCTATGATTCTCATGAAAAATCTAGAAGAGTCACAATGTTGCCATCCTTCAGCATCCCAACATCTTTAAACAAACATATAACATAATAAATAAAATTAAAATCACAACATATAAAAAACTCTTCCAACATGGATTAAAGGAAAATCATGTGTTAATGATTAACTAAAATATAAATATTAGAAGCTAACCTAAGAAGTAAAATGGATAAATGAAAGCTATGATAAATAAGGAAAGTGACCCAAGTAATCTAAGCTATGAAAATATAATACCCTAAAGGGCAATAAGGGTTAGCTAGAGCTTAGCTGATTTGAAGAGCTTGTTGGACTGTGTCATAGAGATGGCTAGAGAAATAGTAGGAGGAAACAACTGTGTCGAGGCCTAAAAGATTTAGATCTAAGAAATTTGAGTGGATTGGGGTTCCTAGGAGAGGATCAGGGTAAATTTGGGTGCCCTAGTCTGAGTTATGGGTGCCCTAGTGTACAGAAATATCCTCAAACCCTCCTTTGAGGTGTCATTGGATGTTCTTCTATGTTATCACTTTGTCACACTAACTTTTCTAAATTACGTCATATGTCACTGCAATATGTACAATACAAAATCACCTCCAATACCCCCTAGACGAACATCGAATCCATAAAAAAGAAAGATGCATACGAAGGGGTCAGACTGTCCTCAAAATCTACAATGTTAGACTTACTAACTAAGTGCTACAATCCGTCTCAGACCCAATGTAGGTCTATGTGCATGTGTGTGTAATCATGCCCTAGGTGCTCCTGTGCCAGTCATACTTTTTGAAAGTAGTGAGCAATAACTATGTTTACAAATGTAATCAAATGTTGGATGGAACAAAATAAACTTACCCCCTATGATGTGTGATGCAGATGAACCAACCTTGTCCCTTGTGATGGATCTAGATGGATGCAAATGAGCTCTAGATGCCTTAGATGGAATGCAACCTTAGGTAATTATAGTAGGGCCTAGTGCTTGGTCCCTCATTATGGTCTCATAACATTATATTTATATAGTTCTTTTGATCTAATTTCGTAATTAACCAAAAAGAGGATGACCATAAAAATATAGAATGCTCAAATGGCTAGAAAGTGTCCAAAATATGGAAGTAAAGTGGGAAAAGGATAAACACGCCCTGACTGGGACTAGGGCACCTCTGGGCACCCTAGTACTAGCCCAAGTGCTGCCGTCATGGATAAAATGACGCAAAATGACAAAAATAGACTGGGCATTCATGTGTAGGAGGTTGACAATGATGATAGAAAACAATGTAAAATGGCCAAAAGACAGGGGTTAATTAGTAATTTCTTCACTCAAAAACCATATGAATTAGGGTCAAAGCACAATCAAATGTCCCAATTTTTTGTATGTTTGGAACCTTTATAAACATGAATTTTCAGTTTCATTGATTTTCTAAAGCTAATAGCCCCAAAACTGTACACATGCATGAAATTCCACACCCTTATGAAATGTTGTGTTTAGAGTGTAGAATACTTGTATATTTTTTATTTATTTTTTGTAAAAAATATGGTATTTTTCTTAATTTTATTTGTACATTGTTTCTTATGTTATAAAAGAGGAATGAATGACCCCCTTGTGGTGTTTTTAAATGATTTTTTTTTCAAATATCGAGGTCTTGTCAAATTTTCATCTTTATTTTATTTATATTTTTTAATTAATTATTTAGTGAATATATTTTAAAATAAATGGCGTACATTTTATAGTGCCACATTAAAAATAAAAATAGACTTTAAAAAATGAAAAAAAATAAAAGAAAGGGAAGTGGCGGTAGAAGGGAAATGAAGGAGTTAGTAAAGGGAAATTTATTCTTGGTTGTTGAAAAGCTAGTAAGGAATTATGGCTTTTGTCAGGCGGTATAATTACACATCCCCAAGTAAGAAAAATGTTGACGTAAATTCAAGGCACAAGACATGGTGCATACCAACCATAATGGGGTAAGTCAGGAAAATTGTCTGATGTTATAAATGAAAGTGACATGGGAGACATGTTATCATTCACCTCTACTATCATTTTCCAAACCAATTTAGATTTGTTTCTTCTAGTCTTCCTCTATATGAATTCGGTTTTCAATTCTCAACACCTCCTCATTCACTACCAAATGGGATCTTTGAAAACATGTGTCCATCCTAAGAAGCCTTTCTAACCTGTATTTTTTTTCATGCAATATAATACTTTCACTTTATTTGAACATATAAAGGCATTATGAAGCTGAAACACATGTCAACGTTGTATAATTTTTTAGTATTTAGTTAAGTGCAGCACTTAGAAGAAATAGGTTCCTCACAAGACAATCACATAGTTCTCTTGTGCAACAAACAAGTTTCCAACCAAATCAATTTACATGTGTCATGTACAACTAGCTTGTGCCAAAAAAATGTGAGTGTTGGAATAGGGTATAGGCATCTAGCAAGGCTTAAAGATATAGGATTTTTTTAGATGATGTAGTTGGAATTGATTTAGTAGGTAGGTATGTAAATGTGTAAGCATGAGCTTGGCATGTGGACTATTCAACTAATGCCTGAAATGAGACCTCATGGACAACAATGATAGAAGGATATATACAAAATGGGTTTGTTGAAAAGTCTTACAAACTTCAAAGAAAATGCTTGCAAGTGTGAATATAAATTCCATAACCATAGCCTACTTCCTCCTTCTCTGTTAAAATGGGGGCTCTTCTAGTGGATATATCGTGATTTTGTATGTAGGACTATACCCTGTTGCATTGGTGTCAATGGTGGAGGATCGGTGTGAATGCCAATGACTTTGTGTGGTGTAGTTAGTTTTAAGCCCACCTATGGACACATACCACATTCATGTGTTCTTCCATTACATTGGGTGTTTGGAATGATTGGTGTGCTACCTAGACTAGTGGAAGATGCACTCATTACTTAAGCAATAATCCTTGGAAATATTCCAACTAATTTTTTTGTTTCATTACCAGTTATGAATGAAGCTCTTTTAGGCATAGATAATCATGATGTCATGTTGAATTTTTAGTATGAGATAAAAAAATGAGGTAGTATTCTTTATATGGTTTGTATTAAACTCTCAAAAACTCCCTTACAATCCAGTACAACAAGTTCTTCTAAGATTATAAAATCCATAGCCGAATCTCAAAAGTATGAAACAAAGATACTAAATCTATGACAACATTTCCTTATCGCACCAAGAGGAGAGCCTTAAAATGGGTATGCAACAATCTACTCATGACGAAAAGTGGGATTCTCAGTGTAGTAGTGGTCAATACCCTGATAAAAATGTTTCTAAATGGGATAAAAGTAAATGGGGGGAGTTTTTAATAGCATGTAAATAATTTGATGGAATGCCTGGTAGAGGAATGAATCCTATTGGAGTCCGAGTGAAACCGCATGGATTATCTCATGCACTACCGATGAAAATATCTCCTAGGCATGGTTAATCTCTCCTCATATCTTATAATTTTTGTTCTTTAGTTTTTTTTTGCAGTGGAATAAAATTTTAAACTGTAGGATTTTTGTACATTTTATTGTATTAACTAAATTTTTTTCAAAACAATAAAACGTTATATTGTAACTTACTAATATCATTATTACTTTGTAGCCAATGAACTCAAACCCTCACTTTTTGATACTCTAGCAAACATCCCAACTGAACTAGAATGCTACAGTACCCTTTTATTGATAGGTTAAGGATGAGTTCCTTGTAAATATGTTGATCGTTCCCTTGTGAAAACTAGTAAATTTAGATTTTCGGAGACTCACAAATCAACTTTCTCAAATCTAGAAAAGATATGTTATGTTTCTTTTGTGTTCCTTGTTATGTGAGGAGCCACTTCAACACTTATATTGACCTTGATTGATCGTTTGTACTCTTTTCGAAACTCCTATAAGAGCCATGTTACCTCGTGTTGCACTTTTAAGAAGTTAAAATTCAAAAGTTGGGTTTTGTATCGGCTTGCCATTTAAACCCTAAACAGTGAAATTCTTATCCTCCTTTGCAAACCTCTAGTATTTTCACTAGGAAATTACCGAGAACCTTTAGTTTGGATAAAAACACTCTTCTTGATAGTTTGAAAAGACATTTTTTAGGCCTTTTATCACAGTTTGACTACGTCAAACTAGACCAATTACGACCGGTGGTTGCAGAAAACTTATCACCATTTGAAAAATGTTTGCTAAATCTCAGCCCTGTCAACTCTAGTGAATTACCCATAAATATGGGACCTTGTAGGAAGTTTCTTGTTGCACATTTTTCCATTGAACATAAGTTTTAGACGTGGTTGTCTGAGCCCTCGAGCTAACTATTGATTGTTTAAAACTAGGTCAACTATGACCGATGGCCTCAGAAAACTGACCACCAATCATAAATTGTTCGCTAGTTCTGAATTTCATCAGTTCCTGTGAATTCTAGGTGTATAAGAGGACACGTAGAAACTTACACATGGTGTGTTTTCTCACCGGAAGACAACATTTGAAAGTGGTTTCTTAGCATCCAAGCCTGAATTGAATGATTTTGCAACTAGTAGGAAAATGTAAAGGAAACTTGTAAGACCCTAGTTAAGTTAGAAAACCATCATGGAAGCTTATTAACAGTTGTAAATAACTATTTTGGACTATATCTTGTGACTTTTTGCGTGGAAATGGACTTTTAGAAAAATAGTGTTTCTTTGTTTTACCTATGTCTTTCTCTCTCCTTGGGTAAAAAATGATGTGAAATGAAATGGAATGAATATGTGTCTCCAACCCTCTCCCTTAGAATGTAAATTATTATTATGTAAATGGGAAACTAAAAAACATAAATAATGCTAGACTTGGGTGGATGCTATGCCAATGATTTATCGTTGATTTCATGCTCACATGGTTTTACAGGATGTAAGTAAGATGGCGAAACGACGTGGATTTGACTCATTGTATATTGTTAGAATTTATTAATGTTAATGGGAAAACATTTTTTTGTATTGTTTTGTTATAATAAAGTTATTTATTTAAATTTGGCAATATTAAAGGGATGTTAATTATAAGGGTGCTTTGGGAAATGTGCATTTAACTATAGGTGTTCTTTTTATTCAAATCGGCATATGGTAAAAAAATGACGATTGAATATATATGTAAGTGAAATGGTAGAGGCTAGTTGAACATTTTTTGAAGTATTAAAAGGTTTATTAGTGAAGTTTTGTAATATTTTAGATGTTAGGTTTAAGGGAAATGTTCATCTAAACATGGGTGTTTTCTTAAGACCCAAATATTATATTGTAAAAGTTGGATATGTATGTTAAATGAAATCAAATTTAATATCTTATAGTGCATTCTCATTGCGAAATTTATTGTAAAATATCTAGAGTGTTGTGTTATCTAACTAGAAAATATAGAAAGAGACTTAATTATAACAGTCAACCTCAATTTAAAAACTTGTGCATATCTACCCTTCTTGCATGCTCTTTCTTGACACAAAAGAAACCAAAACCATAGAAAGAACTTAAAACTTTACACTTGATAATGCCTTTTAACTTAAGTAACTAAGGACCCAAGTTTTAGATCATCATTATAGCCTATATGCTTAGCAACATCATCGTTAAACCGATAATTAGGAACCACATGGTACAACTTTATCTTTGGTATGTGGTCCCCACATGAGATTGATAGTTGTGTGTGTGTGTGTAGTAAGGTGACTGTGATAAACTTTAGGTAGTACTCTATAGGTAACCAAAATCCAACATAATGTAAGATCTTATTGGTCGGGCACACATGTAAGTGAAGAGTGTAGGGGGCGAATATCGCTAACTATTCTTGGAAGTCACCTGTATGAGTTGGGATCATAAATGAACTCGATACCCAATTTCTATTATCCTTTGGATTCTATGGTATAATACTTAGATTTATTTTTGAAACATAGAAATTTTTTAGTGTATGATTAGTTTGTGAGGATGTAACCATATTGGTGTGCTAGGAGAAAAGAGAATTTTAGATCTTTCTTATAATGTGTTTAAACCATATTTTGGCGACGAACTAAATCCACAACATGTCATTCCTAATGTGAACCGTAGTCCTTTAAATGAAGGAGTATTCCCCTTGTTCCCCACTTTTCCTAGTAGTTAATGGATGTATGTTGTGAAACTAGGTGATCTTGTTTTTGAAAAATTCTCTAGGACGAGAACTAGTGGGCTCACAAACATGCAAATGTCCTTATTATCAAATGGTTTACTCAACAAACTTCATGACAGTACTTAAATTAAATTAAGTGATATCATTTTAAGATGAATTTAGGTCCTATGTTTTAGATACATACACTTGATAATACTAAGTGTGAATACCCTTTAACCCCCCTCTCAAACAATAGCGTTCGCTTGACAAAAAGTGTTGAATGTACCTAGCGTTGTAAGATGCTTTTTGTAGATAAGGGTGTTCAATCACTCTAGTTGTGACCTTAGTAAGGTGGGAAAATTTTATAATTGAATGTCTCCTAATATCATGCATCTAATACTTATTCCCCAGGAATCCAAATTTTGTTAAGTGTGAAATCATACCCATTGGTGCCTTGATGAGGAAGTAATTTAGTGAAGTAGATAGGATACATGGTTCGTTTTCATAACATAAAACAAAATAGACTAACCTTAGAACTTAAATGAGAATATGAAAGAACACAAAATATATCTATTATTAAATCAATAAAATTCCTTTACTTCATGAGGACCTCTCTTGTTGCAACTACGGTAAATAGAAAATCCAATCTAACATGCAACTTAGAAAATGAATCCTTGGAACAAACACTAAAAGGATCATGTACGTGCATATCTGTATACCAACAACCAGGATACATCATTCTTGTGTGATGAAGGAAACAAGAAAAACATTAGGTGGGATAACTATAAGTGAAATGTTAAATAAAGTGAAGATAATGCAATCTAGTTATAAAATAATTGATAAGGAATTTCCAAGCAAATAAGGTCAATATTAAAATAAAAATATAATAAATATGCAAATTAGGAAATTGTTTTCATGGATGGTTCCTAAACGCAAGTCATAACGTAGTTGAATTGTTTTCATTTGAGAAAAGGTGGTCTTGTTGTGCATCACATGTTTTCATGTTATCTAAATGGGTTAATGTTGTGTAAATATATCATGTGTTGTGTGTAGTCCTTAGTAATCTCTTGTAGTGTCATGTGTACAACAATTTAAGTCCAAAAGAAATAAAAATATTCTGGTATTTTTAGTGTTGTATTGTTTTTATAAAGTATAGGCGTTACATTTGGTATTAGAGCAGAGGTTCATGTTCTCGAACCCCTGAGACGGATTGGATTTGTGATGATTTTTGCATGGTAGTGGTGGAAGAGATTGGAAAAGTAATGTGATATAATTTCTTATTTGACCAATGTTGTAACTATGATATTATGAACGCAAATTTTATGCATGTCACTTACTGCATTTTTGTTATCATGTTGATGTGCTTGTGATGAGAGTATTAAATATCCTTTTTAATGGATTTAGTGAGGAGTCCATGTGTGATGTGCTGCCTTAGTATGTGTGAGAATAATGTATTTATGGATAGCAGTGTATTGGAGAATTTTATCATTTTGTGATATATAGGTGTGCTAATGTGTTGTATGACAAAGATATGTGTATAATGGATTTCATTGTATAGTAATGTCACCACCGTGTAGTGATGAATTATGTGTCACCACATTGTCCTGCAATTGATTCTATGTTGTAATGTTATTCACCATTTTCATCGTGTGTATAATTTTTGTAATATGAGATTATTCATGTCATGATTTACGAGCATATGGGGATTTATGACCCCTATTGTGTAGTACTTGCACCTTGTGTGCATTAGGTGGAAACATGATGTATTGTAACCCATGAAAGTTATGATTGTGTTATACCTTATCTATATACCATGTGTAAGACGCTATGGTTAATGTGTGTGAATCAAAAGTATGTTAGTGATATAGTTATGTGTTATGTTGTGAACCTTACACTTGACGAACCTAAGGGGAGTAATCGTTTAGAGTATATGTTTCGAGAGAGGAAGAGTACGACTGAGGAAGTGAAGTCTTATATAGAATGAAATCCAACTTCAATATGTTTAGTATACTTCGAGCTTGCTTAGTATATTATGGATGTGCACCAGCTTAGGCTCAACTTATGAAAACTAGCGTCCCCTTCTCTGTCCTATTTGATATGTTATTTTACAAGATGAGGCTTAATGTCTGAGTGCCACCAACTCATTGAGTACCCCTTTGTTGGTCGTATAAGGCCATAGTTATTTTTATGTGTTATTTGTCTATACATATTTTATTCATAAATTGAACATTTTCCTTTTTCTTACTAGAACCAGCAGTCTTCTTGATTGATGTGTTCTTATATATTTTGCATTTTATTTGGTTGTTGTACTGACATGCATATTTTTGCACTAACTATGGTTATTTTTCTATTTACTTTTCTTAGATTTAAACATGTTTTTCATGTTTAAAGGTTTTGTAGCCTAGCCCAAGGCTTTGGATTTTTTCCACTTGTCATTTTAAATAGATTATTATGTTGGTTCTAATGTCATAATGTGTGGAATAGGGTCATGGGATGCACCATGGAGTGGTCGAACCTATAGATCCTCTTCATTATATGGGGGAACGCCCCTTAGAGTTATAGATATCTAGGGTGTATTCAAATATGAGTTACTATGTCACTTGGGGTAGGGGTGTCTCGAATCTATGTGCCTAGAGCCATAGGGTGACCAAGCCCTTTAAGGGAGTCATAAGAGACTTGAGGGAGGCATAAAAGACTCTAGGGAGACATAAGAGAATTGAGGGAGACATAAGAGACTTGGGGGAGCCATAAGAGACTTGTGTGTGTGTGTGTGATTAGTGCACTTGGATTTTTTTATTTATTTTTTATGCTTTGGGACGAATATGTAATTGTTGGTGATGCTTTGAGAGGTATATAGAGTTATTTTGTGATGTTTTGGGAGGTGTATGGTGTTGGTGTTATGATTTATGTGTTCTCTTGTGAGTCTGATTGTGTTTTTTGATGTTAAGGAATGATCCTCTTCATTTTTTGTATGATGTTGTTTCCATCTTGACCCTATATAGCTACATTGATGGTTTTGAGTAGCGTGAAACCCTTTTAGGTGTACATGTTGTGAATTTCATGTTAATGTAGTTTGTTTATGTTACGAGTTCCTTTGTGTCAGAAGCATGTGTGACAAGTATTGTGTTGTGAGGGATATGTATGTTATTTCCATGGTTTGGTTCAGTTCCTGTGATGTGTTATAGTCATGAGCATACATATCATGATGTTTTATGAATTAGCATTGTTTTGTTTGACCCTAATGTAGTATTGTTTTGTTAGTTCTTTTGGGAACCCACAAACATAAAACATCAAAAAATAAAATTTTAAACAATGAAATACTAGGAGTGGAGATTAATAAATACTTTAAATGAAAATAGTAAGTAATAAAGTAAAATAAAACTGCTAATCTTCACAGAACATTGAAATTTAAGATACTCACAAAATTAGTTGTTTCCTTGTGGTTGCTTTGTACCAACGCGTTTTTTTAGTGACACATGTCATTATTGAATTTATTTCTTACGTATTCCTTGAGCTTCGGTGTTATGTCGCATTGAGGATGATGATCTTTAAAGGGGAGGGAAATGTAGTGCCAAATTTAAAATAATAAATTATATTATATATATATATATATATATATATATATATATATATATATATATATATATATAAAAAATAAAAGGAAGGGAATTGGTGGTGGAAGGAAAATGAAGGAGTTGGTAAAGGGAAATTTATTCTTGGTTTTTGAAAAGCTGGTAAATAATCTTGGCTTTTATTAGGTGATGTAAATACAAATTCCCAAGTAATTAGAACATGGACCTAAAGTCAAGGCAGAAGAAATGGCACATACCAACCACAATGGGGTAAGTCAGGAAAATTGTTTGATGTTATAAATGCATGTGACATGGCATATGTTTTATCATTCACCTCTACTGTCATTTCCCCAACCATGCCAGAGTTATTTCTTCCACTCTTCCTCTACTTGAAACTTTGTTGTCCATTCTCAAAACCTCCTCAATCGCTACCAAATGGGATCTTTGAAAACACACATCCATCTTGAGAAGCCTTTCTAGCCTATCTTTTTTTTCTTGCAATATAATACTTTCACTTTATTTGATGATCCAAAGGCATTATGACGTTGAAATGCAAGTCAACATTGTAAATTTTGCAGTATTTGGTTAAGTGCAGTGCTTAGAAGACATGGGTTCCTTGTGAGACAATCACACAGTTCTCTTTCACAAAAAACAAGACCAACCTAATCATTTTACATGTGCCCAGTACTTCTAGCCTATGCCAAAAAAATGTGAGCACTGGAATAGGGTATAGGCATCCAACAAGGCATTATAATAAAATATTTTGTTAGATGTTATAGTTGCAAGTGCTCTAGTAGGTAGATATGCAAATGTGGAAGCATGGCCTTGCCATGTGGACTGTTCGACTAATTCCTGAAATGTGACCTCATAGATGGAAATGATGGTAGGATTTGTACAAAAATGGGTTTGTTAAAAATGCTTAGAAATTTCCAAGTAAATTCAATTATAGGTGTGAAGATAAATTCCACCACCATAGCCAACATCCTCCTTTTGTGTTAAAATGGGGGATCTTCTAGTGGATCTATTAGGGATTTGTCTGTAAGACTATGCCCTATTGCACTGGTGCCGATGGTGGAGGATCGATGTGAATGCTAGTGGCATTGTGATGTCTAGTTAGTTTTAACCCCGACTATGGAAGGATATCCCACTTAGGCGTGCTTATGTTAAATTCAATGATTGGAATGATTGGTTTGCTATCCGGAACAATTTAATATACACTCATTACTTATGCAACAAGTCTCAGAAATACTCCAACTAACTAGTTGGTTTCATTTCGAGTTATGGATGCAACTCTTTCACCATAGATAAGCATGATGTCGTGTTGAATTTTTGGTAGGAGAAAAACAAATTGAGGTAATATTATCTATATGGGTTGTATTAAAATCTAAATGCTCCCTTACAAGTCAATATAACAAGTTCTTCTAAGCTTATAAAATCCATAGGCGACTCTCAAAAGTGTAAAACAAAGATCCTGAATCTATGGCAGTATTTCCTTATCTTTCCTAGAGAAGAGCCTTAAGAGGGGTATGCACCAATCTATTCATAATGAAAAAGTGGGATTCTCAGTTTAGTAGTGGTAAATACCCTGATAAAAAAAATTTAAATGGGAAAAAAATTAATGGGGGGAGTTTTCGATTACACAAAAACCATTCGACGAAATGCCTGGTGGAGGAATGAAGCCTATTGGAGTGCAAGTGAAACTGTATGGATTAAATCATACTCTGTGGACGTAAATATCTCCCACACATGGTTCATCTCTCCTCATCTGTCATAATTTTTGTTCTTTATTTTTTCTTTTGCAACATAATAAAATTTAAAACTGTAGGATTTTTGTACATTTGATTGTGTTAAATAAACTTGTTTTAAAACAATAAAATGTTAAATCGTAACTTACACAATTCATTATTCTTTGGTAGACGATGAACTTAAACCCTAACTTTGTGATGATCTATCCAATCTCCCAACCAAACTAGATTGCTACAGTACCCTTTTATTGACAGGTTCAAGATGAGTTCCCCGTAAATATGTTGACCATTCTATTGTGAAAACAAGTAAATCACGATTTTTTGAGACTCGCAAATGAACCTTCGAAAATATAGAAAAGAGATGTTAAGTTTCTTTCATGTTCAGGGTTATGTGAGGAGTCACTTCAACACTTAGATCAACCTTGAGTGATCCTTTTTGCTCTTTTTGACACTCCTCTAGGAGCCCTGTTACCTCATGTTGCAGTTTTAGGAAGTTGTTAAAATTGAAAAGTTGGGTTTTATATCGACTTGCCATTTGAACCCTAAACAATGAAATGATTATCCGCCTTCACAAACCTCTAGTATAAATACTAGAATTTTTTTTGGAACCTTTGGTTTGGGAAAAAAACCTCTTTTTGATAGTTAATCAAAGGCATTTTGTAGGCCTCCGATCACATTTTTGACTAGGTCAAATTGGACCAATTATGACCGGTGGCTCTCGAAAACCTGTCGCCATTTGAAAACCATTCACTTGTTCTCAACCCCATCAAGTCTGGTGAATTATCCGTAAATAGGGGAAATTATAGGAATTTTATCGTTGCATGCTCGACCATTGAATGTTAGTTTTGCACATGGTTTTCTGAGCCCTCGAGCTAACTTTTGATCATTTACAACTAGGTAAATTGTGACCGATGGCCTCAAAAAACTGGTTTCCAATCATAAACCGTTCACTAGTTCTGAAGTCCATCAATTCCTATGAATTCTTGGTGCATAAGAGGACACATACAAACTTACTCATGGTGTGTTTTCTCACCAGAAGACAACGTTTGAAATTGTATTCTAAGCCTCTGAACCTGAATTGAACATTTTTACAACTAGCAAGAAAATGTAAACGAAAGTTGTAGGACCCTAGTCAAGTTAGAAAACCATTATGGAAACTTATTAACACTTGTAAATAATTTTTTGGGACTCTATCTTGTGACTTGTTGTGTGGAATTGGACTTACAGAAAAATAGTGTTTCTCTCTCTTTCCTACCTTTTTCTTTCTCCTTGGGTAAGAATTGAATTGAAAATAAATGGAAGGAATATGATTCTCTAACTGTATCCCTTATAATTAAAATTATTATAATGTAAATGGGAAACTAAAAAAATTTAATTACGCTAGACCTAGGTGGATGTCATGCTATCGATTTATTGCTAATTTCATTCTCACATGGTTTGGCAGGATGCAAGTAATAAGGCAAAACGACATGGATGTGATTCATTAGATATTGTTAGAATTACTTAATGTTAATGGGAAAAACAATTTGTGTAATGTTATGTTAAAGTAAAGTTGTTTATTGAAATTTGGAAATATGAATGGGATGCTAGTTTTATGGATGGTTTGGGAAATGTGCATTTAACTATAGGTTTTCTTTTGATTCAAATAGGCATATGGTAAAAAGAAGGGGGGTGGTTGAATATATATGTAAGTGAAATGGTATAGGTTAGTTTAACATTTTTCAAAGTATTGAAAGGTTTATTAGTGAATTTTTGTAATATTTTAGATTATAGGGTTTAAGGAAAATGTTCATCTAAACATGGGTGTTATCTTGATACCCAAATTTTGTATTGTAAAATTTGGATATGTATTTTAAATGAAATTGAATTTAATATCTTATAGTGCATTCTCGTTGTGAAATTTAAGGTAAAATCTCAAGAGTTTCATGTTATCTAACTAGAAAATATAGAAAGAGACCTAATTATAACAGTCAACCTCAGTTTAAAAACTTTAGGATATCTACCCTTCTCACATGATCTTTCTTTACACATAAGAAACCAAAACCTTAGAAGGAACTGAAAAATTTAGACTTGATAACACCTTTTAGCTTAAGTAACTAATGGCCCAAGTTTGAGTTGGTCGTTATAGCCTATATGCTTAGAAATACCATCATTAACCTAACAATTAGGAACCACATCGTAAAAGTTTGTCTTGGGTATGTGGTCCCCACTTGAGATTGATATTTGTGTGTGTGTAGTAAGAAGAATGTGATTACTGTTGATGGCAAATCACAGTACCCCTGAATGTCTGCAACTCGATGGGTTGAGACTCTCAATGTGATTGCATAACATGGAGCTTTTCCCAAGTGTGGGACCTTGTGAAGATTGAAAGCTCTCCAGATGAAGGCCGGTTCCTATTCCTTTGTTCAGATGCACACATAAAAAATCAGAGGGCTTATTCAAAAACCTAATCTTACTTGCCAAGGAGACAGGGTAAGAAGATGCATAAAAATAAAATTAAACTAACAAAGGTGATGCACAGAGGAATGTAGAACACCTATCTTGCCAATAAACACAAATCATTAAAATGCAATGCAAGATCATGCACATATAACCAAATTTGTAGTTAAATATTAGGAGGATGCAAATGAACATAGAGAGGGTTGAGAATCATCCACATACATGCATTATTTTCTCCAAATATTGATACAATACACTACAAAATGCTAAGAGGAAAATTTGCATTACAATTTTAGATAGGAGGTTTGAACTCCACAAATTCACTTGCCAAAGAGAAGAAGGGAGGGGCAAAACAAGAATTTCCAACCTTTAGAAAGAAGCCCCTCCTTACAATTTATAGGAAGAATGAGAGAGGGAAGAGGGAGGAATTCCAAATCTACCCCAACCACCTCTAGATTATATTTAATTCATCTCATTATGGCGGTAGGTGACAACCCTCGTAAACCCAAAAAATGGTGAACTATATTTTGCATTTTTTAAGAAATTGTAAGCTTTCCGAAAAGTCCAACCTTGCGTGAATTCGAGCTCCCTGTGAAAAGTTATGGCCATTTGAATATCTAGGTCAGGGTTTGCTTTCTATCGGGTTCGGGGTGTCAACGCTAAAAATGTTGCGCCTCCTGAAGATGCACCTCCTGAAGATGCGCCATAGGTGCTAAAAATGTGGTGCCTACGCCTTCCAACCTGTTCCACGGCATAACCTTTTTCATGTCGACATTTTTTAACCTGCGCCAGGGTGCAACCTTTTTCATGTCGACGTTTTTTAACCTGCGCAAAGGCGCAACCTTTTTCATGTCGACGTTTTTTAACCTGCGCCTTCCAACCTACGCCAAGGCATGACCTTTTTCATTTCGACATTTTTTAACCTGCGCCAGGGCACAACCTTTTTCATGTCGACATTTTTTAACCTACGCCTTCCAACCTGCGCCAAGGCACAATCTTTTTCATGTCGACATTTATTAACCTGTACCAGGGCACAACCTTTTTCATGTCGACATTTTTTAACCTGCACCAGGGTGCAACCTTTTTCATGTCAACAATTTTTAACCTGTGCCTTCCAATCACCATAACTGGTGGCGTAAATAAATGTCAGGGTTTGAGTTTCTTTGATTTCCATATTCTTTTGTTTGTCTATATTTACTCGGGGAGGGATATATATACAACAATTACCTTAGGTATTACTCTATGGGTAACAAAACTCCAACATAATTTAATATCCTCTTGGTTGGGCACGCATGTAAGTTAAGAGTATAGGGGGCGAAGATCTCTAACTAAATTTAGAGGTCACCTGTACGAGTTGGAATCATAAATGAATTCGATGCCTAATTTCTGTTATCATTTGGCTTCTATGGTGCAATACTTAGAGTTATCTGTGAAACTTATCAACATTTTAGTGTATGATTAGTTTGTGAGAATGTAACCATAATTTTTTTGGTACGAGGAAAGATAGTTTTAGATTAAACCGTATTTTTGTGAGGGACTAAATCCACAACATCTTATGCATATTGTGAATCATAGTCCTTTAAATGAAGGAGTATTCCCCTTGTTCCCCACTTTTCCTAGTGGGTAATGGATTTACGTTGTGAAACTAGCTGATCTTTTTTTTAGACAATTCCTTAGGAAAAGAACTAGTGGAATCACGAGCATTAAAATGTCCTTATTATAAAATGGTTTACTCAACAAACTTCAAAACACTAATTAAATAAAATTAATTGATATCCTTTTAAGATGAATGTAAATTATTCTATCAGGTCCTTTATTTTAGATACCTACACATGAAAATACTAAGTGTCGATACCCTGTAACCCCCTCTTAAACAATAGTATCGGCTTGATAAGAAGTATCAAACGTACCTAGAGTTACAAGATGATTTTTTGAGATAAGGGTGTTCAATTATTCTAGTTATGACCTTAGTAAGGTGGGAAAACTTTATAATTAAATGTCTCCTGATAGCATCCATCTAATTCTTATTGCCCAGGAATCCAAATTTTGTTATGTGTGAAATCATAAATGTTGGTGCCTTGATGATGAAGCAATTTAGTGAAGTAGATAGGAAACATGGTTAATTTTCATAGCATAAAACAAATAAGACTAACCTTATAACTTAAATGCTACTATGAAAAGAACGTGAAATGTATCTACTCTTGAATCAATAAACATCCTTTACTTCATGAGGACCTCCCTTGTTACAACTAAGATAAATGGAAAATGCAATCGAACATGCAACATAGAAAATGAATCCTTGGAACAAAGGCTAAAAGGATCATCTGTGTGCATATCTGTATACCAACAATCAAGATACATCAATTTTGTGTGATGAGGGAAACAAGAAAACAATTAGGTGGGATAACTACAATTGAAATGTTAAATAAAGTAAGGATAATGCAGTCTAGTTATAAAATAATTGATACGTGATTTCCAAGAAAATAAGGTCAATATCGAAATATAAATATAATAAAGATGTAAACCGTGAAAGTGATTTCATGGATGGTGCATATACGGGAGTCATAATGTAGTCAAAATTTTATGTCGTGTTTGGTCATTTGATAAAATGTTGTCTTGTTGTGCATCACATGTTTTCAAGTTATCTAATTGGGTTAATGTTGTGAAAATATATCATGTGTTGTTTGTATTCCTAAGTAATTTCCTGTAGTGTCATGTGTACTACAATGTAAGTCCAAAAAACAAAATTATGGTATTTTTAGTGTTGGATTGTGTGTGTAAAATTTAGGTGTTACACATATGTCCATGCCATTAAATTTTAATATTTATATCGAAATAGATTTTATGTCTATGATATATTTTGCTATTTTTCAAATTGGGTTGATTATGTACTATTGATTGTCCTAAAATATCATATGCTAGAAAAAAAAATTAAAATAAATAGTAAAACAATTTTTTTAAAAAAGAAAAATATGTTTTTAGAAATCTAATAAAAATTAAATTTTGTGTTAAATTTTTGTAATTTTACTAAATCATTAACCCTAATTATGTGGCACCTAAGTGGCAGATTTTTGTCTACAATCATCCTCCAAATGGATTTGACACTTAAATGTGCCACTCATGTGCCACATAGGTGCTACATACGTGGGTTTGCGTGAACCCCCTTCACATGAAGGAGGTTCGCGTGAACCACCCCTTCACACGAACCCCCCCTTATCGCCAACTAGCCACCAAACCTTGCCCGTATGCTTTCTTTCTAATTTAGTCATTTTGCAATGTGTCTTATAAAAACTATATTTTGAAAATAATATTGTTTAATTTTTTTGTTTTAAATTTATTTTTTACAAATTTTATTTTTACAACTCGAGTTTTAAAGCATTTTTTTTAAAAAAATTATTTTTGAACAAAAATATATAATATGTTATTATATTTTTTAAAAATAGCTTTGATTATTTGTATATAATACCATTAACTTTAAAACATATAGTTATTTTGTTTTAAAATATATTACAAAATTAAATAATCGTAAATTAAATTTAAATTGTATTAAAATTAGAAAAATTATTTTAAAGTTATAAAAAAGTGAAATTAAAAATAACCTAATTTCTTTTGAGATTTCTATATAATAAGAGTTGCATGTGTATGGTTTTCTATAGAATGTACTCTTAGATTCAAATCTAGCTCAGTTTGTGTGTACAGGTGAAAATTATTGAAGTAAAGGAATCATGGGAAATCATAAGAATTAAAAAAAAATATAGCGAAGAATAGAAAGCAGAGAAGAGTGCTAGAAGATCAGTTCGTATGAAGGCACAAACAGAGATAGAGAAGGCACAAATAGAGAAGGCCAAGGATGCAAAAATTGGTACATACATAGAAACCCTTGATACATCGTAATTTTATTTTATTTTCCAGGGTAAATCTGATGATATATTTTTTAGATTGGGTATAGGTAAGGGTTTTGATAGGATCTCATAACCTAAAACAATTTTTAAAAAAAGTGAAAATAAAAGGCTCTAAAAAACAATGTAAGAACTAACCTTACTGAAAAAGCATCCACACAGAAAAATCATTCACGAAAAACACTAATTGTTAAAATATCAACAAACCATCACATAATCTCTCTAAATATAAAACATGTTAAAAAATATTGCAACCACTCAATAGTATAATTTAGATCTTGACCTAGCCATTTAGTTTGTTATTGTATTGCTTGTTACTCTCTAGCACACATGGTTGAATAAGTGTATTATTTAAATCTAGAGTTTTTCTTGAACATCAACTTCCATTATTCAACATCCTCTCTCACCTCTTAAATAGGCTTTATTTCAATACCCACGAAAACCTTTCTAACTTAATCCTCATAATTTGGTTGTTCCACAAAAATAAGAACCTTTTTATTCCTCCCATGTATATCTCTATAGTTAACCCCTTAACATTTTGTTTTTTTATTCTAGATTTTACCTTCTCGTATCCTTCAAAATTTGGTATTTTTCACCCATCATGCTTATGTGTTCCATTCAATATAATTATCTATCTCTAGATATGGTCCTTAACCCAATTCCTCTTTGTCAAGGGTAGCCACTAAATTCTATCTTAACATCAGAAGATGATCCCAAGTGGGCCATATTCCTTATTTACTTATTGTTTATCTACCTGTAATATATGTTTTCCCATTATTTAGGTATGCATGGATATCCTCTTCTCCTTTCTAGTCTCACCTTTTCCCACTCATCATTTCTCTCTTTCACCTGCCAAAAGGTTGTGTTCGTCTAGATACAAACATGATCCTCTCAACATACCTTTATTTCTTTGCATTGTTTCTTTATCTACATAATTTACAATTGTGACATGAATATGCACATCTCTTCCCCCAGCTCTCATTTTACTAATTCTACTTTCTTTCTTGATATTCCCCTTCCATTGTAGCATTCTCCCTAATATTTTAGACCTTTGATAATTATCATGTCATTCTCTCTCTTATATCATTTGACTCTTGAATCGCGTCTCTATCAATTCCTGATGCTTTCCTAATGGTTTTTATATCACTTGCGTGAAATTTTTTAGCCTCTTCTAACTTAATTTGTAGCTCAGTTTCTCTCTCTTCTACGTTATGAAGTGTTTCTTGCACTTATTTTATTTGCATTGTACTTTCCTTTTCATCACCTACCTTGGATTTTTTTAAAGATTGGATGGTTTTATTTAGGGTGTATCATTTATATGTACTATCTAACATTTGTGTTAATTTATAGTTTTCACATGTTCTTTAAGCATGTAGTTTTATTATTTTAGCCCTTGTGTGAGAATTATCATCTCCTCCATTTTAACATCTTCTAGTTTCCCCCTTACTTACATGTGTTATATTCTTTCTTTCAAGATCATTAGTTCTTGCACACAGATCTTCAATGACAAAATGTGTGGAGTCATTGTGTGGTTGTAACCTTCTTCAACATCCTTAATCTCTACTTGGCAGTCTATGCCTTCCATGTTATGTGTCTTTTACATCTTTTAATGATTATTTTCCCCTTAAATTCAATGTTGTATATTTGTTATTTTTTGTTTTTGGTTTGACTTGATTCTAGTGTACTACTTTCCCTTCACCCACTCGTGATTTTGATTTAAAAATTTTGGTCAAGAACACATAAAACCACTCGTTGTAATTTCTTACCAACTAAATTTTTTATGTGATTATAACCCTATTATTTTTTCATATTTAGTGGTTGATTCCCTCGTGAGAGATATTCCTCCATAATTCTTGGGCTATTAGCTCTAGTAACCATTATACCTTGTTTCGAACCCTTACTCATGACCCTTACCTAAAAGAGTACATAACTAGCCTAACCTTTCCAATGTTTTAGAAGATGTTAATAATCATTCAAAGTACCAAACTACCATGATCAATCACCTCTTCAAAAATATTTTTGGGAGCATGATAGAACACAATATTTGCAATTAGGCTTAATAAAAATGAAAGTTGGAAAAAGGGAAAGTAGGTTTTAGACCAAAGTAATCAGTAATAGATCATTATGTCACACTCAAACGCTTAGTTAGAAAGGCCTAGAATACAAATGAAATATTATAATATTGTTTATTGTTTATCTTGGTCTAGACTTTGAAAATTTAAACTTAATTGGGATGCATGTAAAATGGAAATAATACAATGTGGATGTAAATCTATTATGATTTACAAATACGTGTAAGAATGTAAATTTACGGGATTGAAAGACCACCAAGTTCCTATTTGGGTTACTTGTAACTATAGCACAATATTATATGGGTGTGAACTATAAGCTAGTTGCATTATGGATTTAAAATGTAGGAAGATAGAAATGATCCAAAAGTGTGTCGAATTGAAGCTTGGCATCGTCCATAGGGCTACTCTGTTTCCTTTGTGTTTTTCTTAAGTCCCCTCTATTTGGCAGAGCACTATGTCTAACCCTAGACACGTGGAGGTCCAGGGCAAGTTTGGAACCTACCTACAGATTTTACCTTTGGAGTTACACTGACGAGACACATGGGGGCTTCTGCTGGCCTGTTGTTTTGCTTAGAATTTTCAACGGCTGGTGCAACCTTTTCAAACTCTGGTGACGTGGTGAGTCTGTGCACATTTTGGGACCCCACTTTGTACTTTACCTTTGAAGGTGTGCTGAGCTGACACTTTGCATCATCCGCGTGTCTACTTTTTTTCCTTTGTATTTTGCTAAGTACCTTCTATTTGGCAGAGCACTATGTCTAACCCTCGACAAGTGGAGGGTTTGCACTCATTTGGGGTCCACCTTTGGATTTTTCCTTTCGAGTTATTCTAATGGGGCATGTGACACCTTCCACGGCTTTGTTCTACTTTCCTCTTGTTCTGTCTAAGTCCCTTCTATTTGGTGAAGGTACTGCGTCTGACCCGAGACACGTGGAGGCTTCTGCTGACTCTTTGAATTTTCAACGGCTAGTTTAAACCTTTCTAAGACACTGATCACATGGAGGGCCAACACTCATTCAAGATTCTTTCTTTGGGTCACACCTTTGAGTTTGCACCTAAGTGACACTCAGAGGCCTCTGCTGACAGTTGGACACTTGGCATCATCTGCAATCTTGTTCTATGCCGAGATCCACGTGGAGTCCTGTGGTCGTTTGGGGTCTCCATTTTGTTGCACCTTTTGGAAATGTGCTGAGATGACACGTGGTGCCTTCCATGAGTCTATTGTTTTGCCCCAAGTCAACTCATATGTGAAGTCTGAAAACTTCGAGCCATTTCTCTAGTTTTCTCATGTTGAGCTTCTGATCTCTTTAAAATTTGTTTAGCCTCATTCACTAAAATTTCTCCTCCATTGTCGAGCCCACCTACCCCTTGATTGTTGGATTTGAAGTGTGGGCTTGCATGACTGAACCGAACCTTAAATTTTCTCCTATGCAAGGTCGTGTTTGATCAATTTTTCTTGAGGGGTGAAATTAGATAACAATTTGGTGACTCACGGGGACACGTACCTGCTAGGTAAACAGATTAGTTGCCTTGTTGCATCCATTGGGCATGGAGTCATGAGTAATAGCCTGATGTTGAGCCTTTTCTTGAAACTTAAACGCGACGCTTGTAATTTATGACCCTGAACTTGTCTCGTTGTTTGCACTCTCAATTTTCATAATAAATTCATGAAGATGATATTTCTACGAGTAAAAGATTTTCATGACCTGGGATTTCACCTATTCTAGAGATGGATTGCCTTGAAACATGATTTTAGTTGCTCTGCATTTTTTTTACTTTTAAATTAGCAACTGTTATAGGCAACTATGGGTCTCCCTACTGTAAATACTAAAGTTCTTGGTGCATTGTACCTCCGGAGCAATACAAACAAAGCTTATATACAAATATTAAATCATACATACCTCAAATAAGACATGTAGAGTGTGCAAAAGCACTTCTTCTACTGAAAGTAAATCTACCTACTCTATGCTAATGGGAAGCAAAGGGAACTAAATTAAATCCCACACTTGGCAGGGAGAAATAGCTTCCCTTCATCACAAATTACAACCATGTAGTTGATTTGGCATTGGATATGATTTGGAACAAGAGCAAAAAACTACCTTCCAGGTGCTGTTTCGCCCTTCTCAAAGTATCAATAAACAAAATATATACCTCTTGTATTTATTCTACGCTTAGATCTGGGAGGTGATGTTGTTAACCTATGGCGTGATGAAGCTCTACCTCATACTCTGAAATGAGCATGATTGGTGGAAACTCTATATTTGGCTCTAATGAAGCCAAGTATTCTATTTGGCACAATCAGATCCAATGAATGTGCCCATTATTCTGAGATTTAACTCAAAAAATGGAATCTTCTTACAGACCTTCTTATGTGGATGGTGTGGGAGAGATGGGATCCTTGTGCTCTTTTCCTTCCTCCTCCTGAGAATAACATGGAAGATTATGATCCTCCAACCTTGGTTCTAGAGGTTCGTTGTGAAATGCAGGCTATTGTAATTGAATGATTTACTCCATGGCAGTTAACTCATGTACTTGGAATGCAGATGATGGAGGATCAAATGATGTGATCTCCATGAGATCCTTAGCATGGAAGCAATCCTCCAAGTCAGACAGATAATCTGCCTCCTCATTGTCCTGTTGTGTGTGCTTGACCTCCTCTATGGTGTCTTTCAGATCTACAATTTGATTACAATTGTCCCCCTCATCCTCAAACATGAAGTTTTAAATCTCAAACTCTTCTTGGACATTAGAGCATGAAGGGGGTGAAGTGGGAAGAAAAACTGAAGGTTATTTTATGGCCTACTCTACACTTGAAGCCTCTAAAACTGTATGGTTCTCCTCCATAGCCAGCATGTACTCCTCTTCTTTTGGATTTAGAGTAGCTTCTTCTTCCCTCACTTGTGCTGTAGCTGAAGCTTCAACCAATTTTGGCTTGACCTCATCCTTCTCCATAGCCTTAACCAATAAGGGAATATTTTCAATTCCAAATCTAAGAGCCAAGCTCACTAAGCTTCTAATCATCTCTTATTTTCTTCCTTGTCTTTCTTGTTGCTCCATTTGGCTGGATTCTTGATTTTACTCCTGACATGGACTCAAGAAAGTAGGAGTGGTGGGTGAGTTCTCCACTAGTTGTTTCCTTGTTTGTGGTGAAGGAAAAGGTATTTATTTTGGCTCTTGTGGATGGGAATTGGATTTGGAAGGGAAAAGGGCAAAGGAAATGAAATGAGATGGAAAACTGGAAGATGGAGAAGGGAAATCAACACTTGGGGCAGCAAGTGAGAAACTAGACTCATGACACTGTCACGATGATATTGATTGAGAAAGAGGAAAAGAAAATCTATGAGGTGGTGGACTTACCCATTGACAAGGTTGTTTGGCACCAAGTTCGTAGGCCTTTATTTCCTTGGTCCACTGTGCAAGTTGAGCTAGCATTTCTACCATGAAGTCAAGCTTCTCCAGAGGGCTATAGTGTCCTAGAAAAGGGCCTCCCCATGGATAAGGTGCCTTGCAACCAATCCTGGATGCTTTCACAGGTGTTGTAGCCCTTGACTGCACCATGCTAGCCTCCATTCTTTGAATCTTCTCTAGAAAATCAACAATCTCCATGTTGATAAGCTCCATAGCCAAATAGGCTTTGACACTGCTCATATAGGTAAGCATGATGGTTCTGCATCTAATTATAATGCTAATATGGAGGAGTTGGGAAATACATTGGAGGTTGATTTAACTGCTGTAGGTGTGGATTCCACTATGGGAATGAAGTCATGACTGCACAACTTCATGGAATGGAAGAAAATGAAAGATGGTGAAAGAGGAATGGGTGGAAATGGATTGAAAGAATTTCTCCAACTTAGAGAATGGGTTTTTGATAAGATGGAGTCACCATATGTGTTGAAAAATGCCTCCAAAGGCTAGATCTCAGTAACAACACATCCAACCTGCTACGATGAAGATATAAATCTCTTCAGTCTAGTCCCACTGGGTGTGGAAAAAATGTTGATGTGATATCACAACACCCCTGAATGGCCTTAGATGTGAGTGGGGCATCTGGTGTGATCTCCACAACATTGGACCATCTCTAAAGTTATGGGACTTGTAAAACTTGAGGTGGACCTCTAGAGAAGGTTGGTTCCTTCTCCTAAACTACATGTCATGATCTACTCTAATGCAAGAAAACTATCTAATCCTAATCTAACCTTCCAAGGGACCAGGGAGAGAGAGTGCATGAAAATAAATCCTACACTAAAGTGGTGATACACCAGAAAAGGAGGTTGCTAATCACAAACCCAACTTCCTAAAATGGAGAGAGGTGAGCAATGGATATGATGGACAAGATACATCACAGACCAAAGATAGAGTTAACCTGGAAAACCACTTCAACCCATTAAACACAGCTCCCAAAACCTGCAATAGACATCCGAGATATGTAAAGTTTACCCTGCAATAATAAGAGGCAAGAAGAGACAATAAAATAAGGAAGGATGGACAAAATGCATCATGAAACATATTTTATTTCTCCAGAAGTTCACACAATATATCATTAGTGGGCAACAGGGAAGAAAATTCCACTACAAAGCCAAGAGAGAAGGCTTAAACTCCACATTCCACCCTAGGGAAGAAAGAGAGAGGGGGTAGGAGACAAAAGATGACCAACCTTAGGAAAAATACCCCTCCTTTACAATATACAGGAAGAATGAGAGAAGGAGAGAGGGGAAGTTCTAATCCTACTTCAACCACCCCTAAAAGAGCATTGAATTCACCTACTCCAGCCACCCCAGAAAGCATTGAAATTCACCTGCAACAATGATGCATTCCCTAACAGAGCCCATGCCTCCATTAATGTTCCTTGCTAGGAAAGAAAGGAAGCTCATTATTCATTATGGTGGTGGGTGAAAAGTGTGACAGCCTCAAAAATGGCAAAGTGAATTTATCATTTTCCATTAATGGTGATAGGTGAGTAGCAGACACCGAGAGCTCTCCAAAAGTCATTTCTCACTCAAATATGAGTTTCTAGTTGAAATATATGGCTTTCTAAAGGTCAGGTTCAGGCATTTAACACGGGATCATAATACTAAAAAGAGCCTATCCATGCAGGATCCACATGGAAGCCTCGCACGTCTTAAGGTTTCAGACCCCTTCTCTCATTCTTGAAGTTGTGTTGAACTGACACTTTGCATCATCAACGAGACTACTCTATTTCCTTTTTGTTTTTCTTAAGTCCCCTCTATTTGGTAGAGCACTATGTCTGACCCTAGACACGTAGAGGGCTAGCGCATGTTTGGAACCTTCCTCTATATTTTACCTTTAGAGTTGCACTGAAGAGACACGTGGGGGATTCCACTGGCCTGCTTCTTTGCTTAGAATTTTCAACAGCTAGTGCAACCTTTTCAGACTCTGGTGAGTCTACGCACATTTGGGGACCCCTCTTTATACTTTACCTTTGAAGGTGTGTCGAGCTGACACTTGGCATCGTCTGCAGGTTTGTTATGTTTCCTTTTTAATTTTTTAAATCCCACCTATTTTCTAGAGCACTATGTCTAACCCTAGACACGTGGAAGGTTTGCGCTCATTTGGGGTCTACCTTTGGATTTTACCTTTATATTTTGCCTTTGGATTTGCATCGATGAGGCACATGGCACCTTTTGTGGCTCAGCTAAGCCATAGTGATCTAGAAAAACACACCACTTCATCAGTTCTATCAGCACCAAGAAGGAGAAATAAGAAAAATTAATAAAATGAGGTAAACAGAGGTTCTAGAAGGAACCACCCAGCCAGGGTGGCGGTCCTGTGACCGCTAGTCTTCTCAAGGAAGTGGTCCTGTCTTTTTAGAACAGAAAAGAAGAATGGAAAATGAATGGATGTGAACTTGAAGCACCCATATATGTATCTTCCCTCCCATGCCCTTTCACATCCTCCAGTTCATGGGAGGACATGTGAAGGCCTATAAATGCATGAAAGGAGAAATAGAATGGGATTCAAAGATCTAGAGAGATCGAGAAGCAGAGTTTAATGAGAGCAGTGAGCAAGATCTTCGGTGCGGGAAAATAATTATAGGAGTGAGGTGTAGAAACAAAGCAAGCAAGTAATTGGAGAGAAGGTTTACATTGATTATTCTTTTTCATACTTAGTGTAATCTATAATTGTCTATATTAGACCAATAAAAGTGGGAAGAAAGAGCAGTTTCCCTTCCCAACTGGTTTTCCTCATTAGAGGTTTCTAGGATAAACTTGTTGGAATTGAAGTTTAAAATTCTTTCCTTCTCAATAATTTCCCTTCTATAGCACTAGATAATCAGTCACGAAGCTCTAATTTTTCAAGAAAATCTGTCATTTTCAAAAGTTTAAAGTACAATAGCATAATTGTGTCATTTGTAGAGTTCCAAAGTAGAAGTTTATGGATCATTTTGGTATCAACGCTGATTATATATCTAAAACTGTGGTATTCAAATTTTCTTGTGATTTTGTATGAAAATGACAAGGTCCAAAGGTGAATAATTTTTACCTTGCGAGCCAAATATTTCTACGAAGAAGTGGAAATAGAGAATTAGATCTCAAATGGAGGAAGAGAACTTGGTCCGTAGAGTCGAGATGACTACACTATGGAATTTTGGAGACAAGCCATGTTGCTTAATATGGACTTGGAGGATGAGGACATTCTGACCAAATATTTGGGATGACTTCACACTCACCTTCAGAGAAAGGTAATCTCCATGAAATCCAAGGATCTAAATGAAGCTTGTGTACAAGCATACTACATTGATGATGAAAAGAAGCAAGGATAAACAGAGTCAAAGGGAGACCAGTCAATAGAACAGTAGGAAAAAGAACTTGGGAAGACAAGTAGCAGAGGTAAATAGAAAGGTAAACATGTCACTACTACTTTGCATACTTGTAAAGATCCTAAGAATTTCTTTAAGAATTGTGATGTAAATGGACATACTGACTCCGCATGTTGGAATTTGCATCTAGAATTGCATCCAAAGCACTGAACCAAGGATTCCAAGAAATCCATGGCCACTGTGAAGACAAAAAGAGAGGTAGAGATTGAGGGTGATTTGGATGTAGACGAGAGGCTGAGATGCATTGCCACTAACATGTATGGGGCAGAAAAATAAGAAGAGATGAGTAAGCTATTTCAAATCAGAATCCAAATCAAGAAGACTAAGGTAAACACTTTAGTAGATTTTGGTTCTCAGTCAAATTTGATTTCTAATGCGGTTGTAGAGCAGCTTGGTCTAGAAACTTACATGCATCCACATCCATACCCACTGGGATGGGTGAAGAATGGTGTAGAAATACAAGTTACAAGAGAGTGTAAGTTTTAGTTTGGGATAAATACCCAATACATAGATGCATTAGAGGTTGATATTATTCCACTTGATGCATTTGATGTTGTATTTGGAAGTCCTTACTTGTATGACAGGGATCTGTTGTGTTCACAAGGAGGGAGAACTAATTCACATGGGTCAAGGATGGAGTCAGTTTTAACATCTGAGCACACCATAGAAAATCAAAGAAGGCTATAGTAAGTGTCAACCAAGCACCAAGACTTATTCAAGAAAATCATCAGTTTTTTTTGCTTTCATTGGAAGAAAATTAAAATGGATGTTAGAGCATAGATATTTCTGACCAAAGGATGGATAATTTGGATAGTACTTGTCAATTTTTACATAAGAAGCCACCACAGGAACTTCTCTTTCAAGGAGCAAAACAAACTTCCACTATGCATTCACCATATCTACCTATAGATTCACTAGACCTGACCATGGGGCAGCAAGAAGAAGATGAGATATAAGGAACTGTGGTGACTAAAGTAGCAGCATACTTGGAGAGGATTCGATGAATCCATCTCAAGAGACAAAGATAGGAAAGGACTAAACCACTATAGTATTGGACCTTCGCCATACTTGAGCAGGTTGGAGAAGAAACCTTTAGTCCATACTTCACGTAGATACATTCAATAGCAAGTTGCAAGAGCTCACATCCACTAATTCCATCTATGCATGACAAAGAAGGAAAGATACAAAAGTTACCTTCCAAAGAGAATTGTACTCGAGGTAACTTAGAGGAGGATGTAGCACTAGAGAAAAAAACCAGAGATCCACATGAGTCTTGGCAAGTTGGAGAAGAGAAGACACCAAGGAAGACCCAGTGGTACTCGAATAAGCACGAGAGGGAGTTGATTCCTATACCACTCCCCCACTAATCTTTTGTGCAAAAAAATCCTCCTAAGTAGGGGAGGTATGATGCATAGGGATCAGGAAAAACACACCACTTCATCAGTTCTATCAACACCAAAAAGGAGAAATAAGAAAAATGAATAAAATGAGGTAAACAGAGGTTCTGGAAGGAATCCCCACTCTTTGCAGAGTGGTGGTTTCAGAACCACTGCCCTACTCAGGGCGGTGGTCTTGAAACTACCACTCAGCCAGGTGGCGGTCCTATGACCGTCGTTCTGCTCAGGGTGGCAGTCTGGTCACTTTAGAACAGAAAATAAGAATGGAATACGAATAGACGTGAACTTGAAGCGCCCATCCATTTATCTTCCCTCCCGTGCCCTTTCACATCCTCCAGTGCATCGGAGGACATGTGAAGGCCTATAAATGCATAAAAGGAGAAAGAGAATGGGATTCAAAGATCCAGAGAGATCAAGAAGTAGAGTTTAATGAGAGCAGTGAGTAAGATCTTCAGTGCGGGAATGGAATTGTAGGAGCGAGGTGTAGAAATAGAGAAAGCAAGTAATTGAAGAGAAGGTTAACATTCTTGCTTCTTTTCATACTTATTGTAATACGTAATTGTCTATATTAGACCAATAAAAGTGGGAAGAAAGTGCAGTTTCCCTTCCCAACTAGTTTTCCTACTTGGAGGTTTCCAAGATAAAATTGTTGGTATTGAAGTTTTGAATTCTTTCCTTCTCTACAATTTACCTTCTATAGCACTAGATAATTAGTCATGAAGCTCTATTTTTTCAAGAAAATCTATCATTTTCCAAAGTTGTAAGTACAACAACATAATTGTGTGATTTGTAGAGTTCCAAAGTAGAATTTTACGGATCACTGCTCTACTTTCCTCGTGTTTTGCCTAAGTCCCTTATTTTTGGAGAAGGTACTATGTCCGACCCTGGACACGTGGAGGCTTCCACTGAATCTGAGACATTTCAACATCTGGTTTAAACCTTTCTCAGACCCTGACCACGTGGAGGGACAGTGCTCATTTGAAATTCTTTCTTTGGTTCACACCTTTGAAGTTGCTCCTAAGACACATGTGGAGACCTCTACTAACAGTTGGACACTTTGCATCATCCACAATCTTGTTCTTTACCAAGATCCAAGTGTGGGCCTCTGTTTGTTTGGGGTCTCAATTTTGTCGCGCCTTTTGGAATTACGCTAAGCTAACACATGGCGCCTTCTGTGAGTCCATTGCTTTACCTTGAGTCGACTCGTATACGTGAAGTCTCAAAAATTCTATCCCTTTCTCCAATTTTATCCTATTGAGCTTCTAATCTCTTTTAACATTGTTTGGTCTCATTCACCAACCTTGCTCCTCCATTTTTGAGCCCACCTACTCCTTGATTGTCGAATTTGAAGTGTGGACTCGCATGACTGAACCAACCCTTCAATTTTTTCCTGTGTAAGGTCATGTTTGATCAACTTTTCCTGAGGGTAAAAATTGGATAATTGTTGATAAACAAGGTTTTCGAATATATTTAATTCATTTCTAACATTTCAATTTAGATTAAATATTAATTCTACAACACATGTATATATACCTCTATGGAACAAGTCTCCAAATCTATGGGAATTCCACCCATGGCCTCAATACCAACAAATATGTCGCCAAGTGAGCCAAGATGATGCAGTCCTAGAATGATAAGATCCATGATGTGCTTAGTTAAGAGTTGTGTGCATGTCATGTGGTCACATGGTGTGGGATGTGAAGCACCACACACTGAAGCAGAAGCCTAAACACACAAGTAAACATTTAATTTTAATATTAATAAATTATAAAGTAATGATGAAATAAAATAAGTTTTAATTATATTAATGTTTAGTTTCCACACACTAGAAAATAAATGTGTTAAACATTGGGTGTGATGATCCCAACAACAGGAGGTCTGATTGTAGCAATGGCAGTACTACCCTGACTTGAAGATACACTACATATCTACTCTTTAAAATCTAAAACCCCCTATAGTGGAACACTGCAATTCCATGCAATCACCTCATATGAATGGAATAAGTCGGAAGTCATGATGCACCCTTGCTAATATGTCTGAGTGGGATCTGTAACCGCCTCAAAGTCATCTAGGAAAATCAAAGATGCATGAGCGTATACCTCACTGTGTGCATAACTTTTGTTACTAGTAACTCCAATTCTAGTACCGTGACTCTGAAGGCACTGACCCACACAGTCAAAAGAGATAAATTGGGTCTCATGAGAAATTCATACAAGACCCTCGATAGCACCCCCATGTGTAGTCATAATGACACGAAATGTGAAATCTTGAAACCTTGATAAGAATGGTCATGGCCTCGGTACAAGTTGTTGTGCGTCAACAATTGTAAGAGCTCCCTCCTTTCGATATACTTCCTTGTGGCTAATATACCAATGCCCCTTCCTAAAATAACTAGGGATGTCTAAATAGTTCACCTTTAGGTTTAGGTGAACCTCACCATGTAGCATTAGTATGAAGTATAATGGTAATTGGTCATTATTCATAAATTTTCCTTGAGCGTCCACAAATCTAGGATAAATCAAAAGGTGCACATAGGCACATGAACATTTGTTTACATAATATGCCCTTACATTAAATTTTTCTACATAAAAAATCTAACAAGACCTCATAACGACATCCTTATCAAACAGCCGTAACTAAATCTTGTTATAACCTACATCTCGTGAGACACCTAACTTGAATGAATCCATTAAAAAAATTGACTTGGAATCAAGTGGGTTGTATGTTTTCAAACTTCGTTCTATACTACGAAGATCAACCAATATTTTTTCACAATGGGCTGTATAGTGCCAAACTGTAGTTGGATCCTCGAGAATAGATTGCAATTTTACAATCTCTAAATCGGTCCTCTCAAACAAATTACGAGTGGAAGAAGCCATAAATATAAAAAAACTATAGTAAAATTTAATTTACAATACTTTTAATGAAAAAATTCTCCTAAGATATTCTCCTCTTTTAATGAAAATAGCAATATGATTTTCAAGCTTGAATGCAAATAATCAAGAAAATACGAAATTGCATATCTTATTGTCATTTGTAGTAAAAACTCACTAACATAGAATTACCATTCAAAACTAGAATTTTTTATTATGTGAAAGGTATAAAAAATACAATGAATAATAAAAAATCTAAATAACATCACCAAATAAATTTAGAGACAGAAGGTTGTATAAATCTCATTGTATTTTATAAATGAAGCTAGATACAAAGCTTCAAGTAACTCTTTCTTTCTAACAAAATCTTAGATAGCATAAAATTTTCCCTTAATTTATTTACATATTTATAAGATCAAATACATTGAGCATTCAAAACATGAGTAAACTACATAGTTGTCATATTGAAGAACATAGCTCGCATATTGAAGAAAATACTACTTATTGGATCATCTGAGAAAGTATCTTACACAAGTCAGATTGCCCACAACATATAAGAAATGATAAAACATTCTTCTAATAATTAAGAAGGAGAATATCATAGACTAAGAGAAAATGCATGTCCCATTTTTCTATAGTCTTATAAAAACAATGAACGTCCGTCATGCTAAGAAATTTCTAAAACTCTAGCCTAACTATGCTTATAAAAAACAAGGCTTCAATTGATATTCCATTTACTAAAGAAAATAGTTCAAGTCACACGTGGTTTAATGTAGATGGGTATGCAGAAACATAATATATTCAAAGGGCATAAAAATGCACAATATCTTAGGGGCACAAAATTTCGTAATGTGCGTGCATAATACATCCATAAAAGCCCCGAATTTTCTTCTTTTATCTTTCTTTAATATTTTTTATTTGTATATCTAGTATGTGTCCACGTATAGGAAAAAATCACAATTTACTAGACTTCTCAAAGTGCGATAACCAAAGAATCGACTATTGAATGCTGAGTGGCCATCCCTATCAAATGTCAACTATTCATGATACTATTTGCAACCACATGTTTCTACAAAATAAATTATAGATTTCCATTGAACACTGATATGTAGTCTTCTATCTTGGCTAGTATTCATGCAATTTAATTGTAAGAGTTAGATAAAGTTTGAGGCTACGCAAAATACAATATTTGTATTTTAGGCTAATACCAAGTAACAAGAAACATCAATGGCATTTTAAATCAATATTTAAATTCCCAATTTCTACTTGATTTCTTTAACACTGTATGAAGGAAGTCAAAAAAGGAATAAAACCCTTCATATAGGCGAGTTATAAAATATTATACTAAGCATGAATATAAATATACAACAATACGTTGATTATAATTCTTAATATTTGGTACTATTTGGAATACATCACTCAAAGTATCATCTATAAAATAGAATTTCTATTTCATTTCCTATATGGGTCGTGGTGTTTAAAACTTAAGGAAAGAAACATGAGATTTAAGAACTTGTGTTAAGCGTTAGTAAGGATCTACAACACTGTCTAATTATTAATTCTGAGTTGTTTGTACTAAATAAGGAACTTTGAACCATGTCAACAGGAAAATATGTCATGCAAAAGTTAGTAACACACCCCACAAAGCAAGGTGGGTGGTTCATAAGAACTACCAACAAGATATTTATGTGAGATCATATCTAAAAGAAAACAACCCAATATATTAATTGTTATACAACAAAGTTCTCTCTCATACATAATAGAAAATATGTTTTATCATAGGAGCAATAACATAAGGTATATCACTACAAAGAAACTTGTTGTCACTACAAATCAAAGTAACTCGATGTCATTACATCGGAGTTTAGTAGCAATGAACACAAATCCAAGGTAATTCAAGCCAAGAATGAAATACCTAGATCACGATTTCAATATGAACGCATTTGACATAAGATGAATAATTAAATAAAATCTTGTCTTTTGAATTGATGTCAAACATGAGATGATGTGGAAGTTGTGAAGATCCAATGCAACTTTACAAGATTCAAAGACATATGAGTGTGTTAGGATGAGATTTTTCCTCTTTTCCATGCTTAGAATATTGTTCAACTTTCATTGGAGCTAGTTGAGTCTTTCAAGGAATTATTTTAGGAGTTTAGTTTGGTCAAATATCAATTGAGGAATGAATAATTGGAAGGAAAAGAATTTTATATTATTATTGTTTAATGAATAATATATGAGTGTGGATTGAAGAAGAAAAAAGAGTGATATTTTTGTTATTTTTTTAGTGTTTTGCTTTGTACTCTGACATGGCAGAAAGTACGAAAATCATAGTGAGCTAAGAGATATTTGTACTTATTGTTACTTTGAACACGTCAAGAAGGTCAACACAAGACCTATAAACTTTATTTGGGGTCTTGATAGTCAATTTAAGGGTTTTTATAGCTAATTTTGGGGGTTTTATAGTTAATTGTGTGTTGACACTGCAAACCTAGAAATTGATAGGATGTAGGCCGTTATTTGTGATTTTAACTATATATTATAGGTGAAACTATTTAATAACTTTAGACATTGACAGGATGAAATTTTTGAAAACCGTGAATTTTTTGAAGTAGTTTATATAAAAACATAATACCTATTTATATGTATATGAACTGATTATAGATATATCTATAAAAATTACTAGAATTTACATCCACATGAAAGAGCTAAGCTGTTAGTGATTTTTAATTTGATAGGCACAAATTATTTGAAATTCCAAGCATGGTTGGCAGTAAGCAATTGGTTGCTTGATTGTATTTCTTTCTATTTCTTTCATTTTTTTAACTGCTCTGCTAGGTTTCTAAAAATATTAATTGCCATTTTCATAAGCACATTCAAAGAAGACCATGACATACTAGTGATTCCAAATGAATAAAAAAAATTATGAAACAATCTAGGGTAAATTTGTTCTTTTTTCAACATTTAAGGAAAAAGACATTTTTAGGGTCCGCTATTGAACTAGAGTTTAGTTTTTTTGTAGAGTTTTTACAAAAAGGAAAAAAAATCACATACCTAGATGTCTTGATGTGGGCTCTTATAATGGGCTCCAACTCATTGTGGACTCTTTGTGGGCTCGAGGATGAGTCAAAGGTCACAGTGGGCTCTTTGTAAGCAGGATGAGTCTTCGCGCGAAGGAGGAGGGCGGAGGAAAAATGAAATCCTCTATGCTACCTATAATATATAAACTCCATTCATGTGAATGGGTGTTGGTGTAAACATACCTTTAGCTTGAACCCATTTTCATGCCATACATGGAAAAAATATATGCTACATGGTATGTTACATGAAGGGGGTTCATGTGAAGGGGGTGTTCATGTCAATACCCCTAATATCTGACCCCACCACTTTTCCCGCTCACATTTTCGGGACAAGTAGTTGGATACAACCATTCTTGTACCCGAATATTAGTATGAAACTAGGACTAAATAATACCCAAAGTGTGTGATTTAGTGTCTATATTTTCCCCCACTTCATGTTACTAAGTGGAACTCTCGGGAACATAAAGTAGATAGAGATGCATACCTGATGTCTATGTAGAGTGATGTACAAAATGCGTCAAAGAACTAGACAAAGCATGAAGTGAAAAAATTATTATGGAGTGTGGAAACTAATGATGCAAAATATCAAAAAGTGAATAGAGTGAACATAGGGCGAAAGCGCATGTGAAGTTGTTGATGTGTGTGATGTACCTACATGCTAGTCTGGTATGTATTGTTGCAAAATGTTATTGCTAACACCATTGTTTTTTTATTGACTTATTGCTTCTCATAAGTTCAGACCTATAAGGACGATATAATCAAGTAGTCAATTACGCATGTATATATGTCAAAAATGCATGCATATTATAAAAATTATGTAATAAAAATGAAAAATGTAAAAGGAACATGTGTACGTGATCAGTTATGAGAAAAAGGGTGTAGAGAGGATATCTTTTACTGTGAGTTTTTTCAGTGATCTCACACCACCCTGGCCAAATAAGTGTAGGGAAAAAGATGCATTATTCTCCAACCTATAACATCTTCCCTAAAGCTATGTGAACAGATATTTGTAAGGCATGGTTTTTTGGACGATTTGACGCCACTGTGTTATATCCTTTAACCTATAACTTCTCCCCAAAATACTAAGGAAAATCATGTCCTGTAAAATCCGTTGTGTACAAGGTTTGTAGACTAGTTTGAACCCACTTGATGTATAACCCACAATGCCAAGGGCGGAAACTGAATTGATCTTAAGCCGTCTATAAGTTCTGTGTAATATGTAAAACCCTGAATGATTCCCCCCTCTTTGGGGGTGCATGCGATGTCACTAAAAGGATAATGCATCCCCAAAATACGATTAATCACATAAAACTTTTCCTTTAGGGGGAAGGGAATATTATTGGTAGAAACCAATTTGTATGAAAAAAAGTGGCTAGAAACAAGTGTTAGTAAAAACAAGCATGCATCTTGAAAATGAGTGTATGCTACGTACACAATGTAAAATCTAGAAAGAAAGTAAACACACAAGAAAGAAAGATACACCACCAAAGCGGGTTGCAAACATGGGACATCAAACATGATGTTGCAAGACAGTTAAGGCAATAATGCCCACATACAAGCAAATAAGTGTGCACATAAAAAAAAGGGAATTGCCTACACACAAAATCAGATAATAGACAAGAAATAGTAGACAAATAGATAGATAGCCATGAAAGAAAGTAATCATGTAAAACAAATTCTACACATGAAGAACTCGTTAGCATGTTAGAAAGATAGCCAGTATGTCAAAAGCATGTTTAACTAAGTAATGAAAATTGATAAGCACATAATAAAACAATAACACATGTAGTTACAAATGTGGATGCCCATAGTGATCATTGTAGGAGTGGTATAAGGTTAACATCCATTCTACGTGTGATAGACCTATATCTATGATCAAAACTAGAGAAATACATGATTGCGCATGTGTCGATGATAAAGATAATGACCTCCAAGATATTTAACTAGCATGTGTAAAAAAGTGAACATGAACAAGAAAATGCAAGCGTGTATAAAAGCAACCAAGATATTAAGTATATTGTGGATAGATCAAATGTAATGAAAGATGGATGATAAGATTCGCGTGGCCCGTGAGTGAATGGATTTGTATGAAATGAGGTTCATTTTTTTTTCCCGTCATCAGTCACAAATGAACTATATATTAGAGTGCGTTATCGGGAAATGGTCGTAATGTGTGTTCTGTATAACATGTTATGATGAATGTGTATGTGTATGGATGATATGCGACCTAGAGATTATGTATGTGCATGAACCTTATAGCCGAAACATATATCATGACAAGATGATCGAAAGAGTGATGATGTATCCTAAAGCATATATCACTACAAGATGAATAGAGGGAGTGGTGATGTAGCATAAAGTGTATACCACTACAAAATGATATAATATGTGACCAATTAGCCTATAGTGTATGTCACTAACCTAGTAATATTGCATGACACAAGGTCAAATGATGAAAGTGTAAGTATAATAAGGTCTATTTTATTTGTAAACCTCGACAGTTGAGTATGGACTGAGGAATTAAAGTGCATCATAGAATAATAATTGCATCGTGTAGAAGACGATCTCATTTATAATATCTATTGTGGAGTGTATGGAGTGCATGTGTAGTATGCCCTCAATAGTCAAGTGTGAACAAAAGCACAAGAGTGTATCATCAGGTAGTGACGGTGATAAAACATGTGATGAGTATGTCGATTTTAGGAGATTGATGTATAATGATGCAAAAATTAAGGATGTTTTGATGCTAAGATGAGGGGGGACGTGTTCATGTTATGCCACTGAAGTATGTACATGATAGAAATGGTTCACCATCATAGTAAGCTTCATTTAGGTCCCAGTTGTCAACATAGGTATGGTCTATAGTAAATGGTGGAGTTACAAGTTTAACCCTAGGAGGTGATTGGTGAGTATGACTTGGTTATGTGGCAGATATATTTAATGAAGGAGGAGTGAGAATATCGTTAAGAGGAGGTTTCTTATTTTGACTTGATAATAAAATAGATGACTTAGTATGAGGACATGATTTGTAGAAAACCTTGAGAAGTGATGAATTATTGTGATTCGTAATGATGTAGAAGACATAGTATGAGGTGGTGGTGAATTAATTTTGATATTATGTTGCTTATGTTTACTTGGTAATGCGGTATCTAGTTTTTAGGTAGATCTCGACTAACTGTAGAAGAAAGAGATGAAAAAATTTAACAGTGCATGTGGATGTAGCATTTGTAGATGGGATTACAATAAAATGTTGTATAATGAAGCAGATAAATCCCTAACGCTCAAGATATATGATTATTTATTATATAGCATAACATTCAGTGTCATTATGTCCATTAATTCCATGATAATTGCAATATGGATGACCCAATATTTTACAAGTTGATAAGGAGGAGAGCAATGAATATGTGACAAAGTGATCAATTGACGATTAAGGAGCTTAGTAAGAATGTCATGTGGCTTAGTATGGTGATCAAATATGAGAGGTTCTTGAAAATGGCATGACTTAAGGTTCAATTATATGAAATGTAGTAGACATAGATTCAAGAGGAGATGTAGAGGGAGAACAACCATGAGCCTTTGAAGCATCCTTAATTTTTTGGATTTCATATTTGAGAGACGTGATCATGGATTCCATAGCTTTAAATTTGTCTTGAAATAAAGCATCTACAGCTTAAGTTGAGTCCAATAATGGTTTATTAGGTGGAGGAATACTAGGACTATGGTCTTCATATAAGCAAACAAATATAGGACTTATTTCATGTGACAATGTATTTTGAAAATGATGTATGGTGTCTAAGGATTTTTGAAAAGCAAATTGGAAATTAGGATCCTTCTTAAATAATTTAGAAAAAACAAACTTGAAGAAATTTAGGAGCTATGATAAAGGAAAAATCATGATGCTAAGTTGCGTTCACAAATATTATTAACTAAAATATGAATATCATAATTCAATCTATGAAGTACAACAGGTAAATGAAATCTAAGCTATATAAGGAAAGTGACCCAAGTAATCTATTATATGAAAATATAAAACCTGAAAATGAATGAAGGGTTAGCTAGATCTTAGATGATTTAATGAGCTTGTTAGACTGTGTGTAGAGATGGTTAGAGAAAACATCAGGAGGAAACGATTGTGCTGAGGCCCAAAAAATTGTAGGTCTAAGCATTTTGAGTGGACTGGGATGTCTGGGATAGGATCAGGTCCCCTGTAGCTGCCCTAGACTCAGTTTTGGGTGCCTAGGTCTCCATAAATAGCTTGAAAAGATGAGGAGGAAATGACTATGCTGAGGCCAAGAAAATTGCAGATCTAAGCATTTTGAGTGGACTGTGGTGCCTGCGATAGGATCAGGTCTGCTGTAGGTTCCCTAGACTGAGTTTTGGGTGCCTATGACTACATAAGTACCTTGAAAACCTCCTTTGAAGTGTCGATGGATGGTTACCTATGTTCTCCATTTATCTCAATAACTTTTCTAAACTGTGTCAGATATCACTGCAATATTTGCATTAAGGAATCACGTAGAAAACCCCTAACACGAGGATCAAATCCCTAAATAAGAAAAATCCATATGAAGGGGTTAGACTGTCCTCAACGACACAATAGTGGAATTACTAACTGAGTGCTACACTACATCTCAAACCTAATGTACCTCTTTTTGCGTGTGTGTGTAATCATGCCATAGGTGTTTTTGATCTAGTCATACTTTATGAAAGTAGAGAACAATAAATATGTGTAAAAATGTAATAACGTGGTGGATGGTATAGAATAAACTTCCCGCCTATGATGTGTGTTGCAAATGAACCAACCTTGTCTTTTGTGATCAAGCTAGATGGATGTAAATGAGCTCTAAATACCTTAGATGGAATGAAACTTTAGGTGATTATAGTAGTTCCTAGTACTTTTTCCCTCATTATGGTCTCATAACTATATATTTACATGATTATTTTGATGTAATTTTGTAGTTAACCTTGAAGATCCTGACCACCAAAAATACGGATTGCTCAAATGGATGAAAAGTGCACATAAGATAGAAGTAAAGTGGAAAAAATATTCAAACACCCCGACTCAGACCAGAGCGCATGTGGTTGCCCCAGTACTAGCTCAGGAAACCTAGTAAGAAAAGAATGATGTAAAATGACAAAAATAGATTGGACATGCAGCTACTGGAGGTCGATAGTGGCAATATAAAGCAAAGTAAAATGGCAAAAAGACAGGGTTAGTTAATAAATTTTTCACTCAAAAACCATTTTAATAGTAGTATGAGACCGGGACTAAATAATACCCAAAGTGCATGATTTAGTATCTATAGTTAAGGGTAAGGTGGAATAGAAATAAATCTCGATAAAACATACGGGAAATAGATAATGGACAAATACTATATACCAAAAAAAAAGTGAACATAATAGTAACAATTGGAGCTAATAAAGAGAAATATTCCCATGTTGTGTAAGTCTTGTGGTAAGGACCATATTACCTCCCCCTTATATGCAAATAAAACTATAGAGAACAACATGCTTTCCTAAAGTTTAAAGATATATGTTCATTTAGAAATATAGGACTAACATATAAATTTAAAAAATAAAATCTTTGAGAATACATAGATCATTTTAAGATATAAAATAAAATAATGAATGTTCAACATAATAAGAAATCATCTTATAATTATATTATTGTAATGAAATTGTTTAGGTAGTTTATATAGACACAATAACATTGTAACATTAATTTATATAACTTGTTATTTTCAATAGAAAATTGATAATGAGAAATGCTAACATTGAGTTAAGTTGAGAGAGACCCTTCACTAGTTCCTTTTTTAAAATGCACCCTCATAATTATCGTTGAATGTTTTTTAAATTGACTCCTCTCATGTGAGAGTTTATGTGGAGTGATATATCATATGTGTTGGAACATTCTTATAACACTTTCTTGAGTTCCATATTTCATGAAAATCCTCTTATGTGTTATTCCAAACTGAACCCTCTATGTGGATTTGAAGGCCTTGAAATTGATTATAGAAGGATAATTAAAATATTTTCAAGTTAATTACTTTCAATTTATAAACTGACTTATCATTATTTTAATGGAATTAAATTATTTTATATAATAATGTAGGCATACTAAAGAGAAGGAGAAATTAAATTAGTTTTAAGTGTTAATTGATTGAGATTAATAGTTTAATAGATTTAATTGAGATATTACTTTAGTACTATCAAATTCTTGTTTATTTGTTCATTTTTTAAGGATAAAATTTTTTTAACTCGGGCCCTACCTAGGTACATAAAAGGCTTGAAATCCCAGATAAAGACAATAATCTCAGAGAAAAAACATGCAATGTTAATTGATTATTCACCAATATAGAGTGAGGATTTATAAAAAAAATGAAGAATACATGAACTTCCCGTTGACTTCCCTTAGAAACAGAAGTTATAGAACATGTTTTAAAAAAGATGTAATAGATACCTACACTAATGTATTACCTACCCATACAACCATGAGTAAATTAACTATTAGTTAGAGTTCTAATCGGCTAACATTCCCCCCATTATTAATTTGTTTTGCAAATATATTCCTTAAACAGTCCAAACTTCACATTTCTGAGGGATTTTATGAGTATATCTGCTATTTGAGCATCTGTTTGGTAGTATTGGAGTTGGACGTCATGGTATAAGACTTTATCTTTATTATAGTGGCATTCGACCTCAATATGCTTTGTCCTTTCATGAAATACATGATTCTTCACAAGCCTCAAAACACGTTGATTATATCAATGAAGAATAGGTGTCCTTTCTTAATGAATCTTCAAATCAGCCATAATGAAACATAAACATATCGTCTCGCACACATCTCCACATACAACATGATACTCTACCTTAGTGGATGAAAAAGAAATAATAGTTTTATTCTTACTGATCGATGAGATCGGTCTGGATACGAGATGAAATATGTATCCTGACGTTGATTTTCTATAATCAACAGATTAAGCATATTCTTAGTTGGTGTATCCCTAAAAGAATAACTGAGTGTTCTTCTTGTATTCTAGACAATTTTTAAGTGTACCTAAAACATATCTCAAAACATGTTTTGATGTAACCCAATGACACTTCATTGGATTTTGCTTGAATCTTGAGAGATATCTCATAGAAAAACATATATCTTGTCTGGTGCAGGTCAAGTAGATAAGACTCCAAATGATTTGTCTGTAGAGGGTTGCATACAATTGAGGTGAGTCCTGAAATGGAGAGAGTTCTAAAACTTTCTCCATTTGTGTTAAAAGAGGAATACAATATGACATTTTATATTTTTCCAGGACTTTCTTGGCATATTTTATCTAGGATTAAAAAAGTCATACTATTTTTTCCATATGTGCAAGCCAAGAAAATAATGGAGTAGCTCCAAGTAAGACATGTCAAAGGATATTTTAACATCATTCTTCACAATATCAACCTAATTTTCTGAACTTCTAGTGATCACAAGATCATCCACATAAAAAACAAGAATGACAATTTCTATTCCCACCTTCTTTATGTCCAATTTGGAATCTAAGGGGCTACAAGTGGAACCATGATACAAAAGGTGATCATCTATCTTGATGTAGCATGCCCTAGGAGCTTGTTTTAGTCCATACAGTGATTTGATGAGATGGAATACATTTTTAGGATGGTTTTGATAAACAAATCCTTCCAGCTAGGTCATGTACACTTCTTGTTTGAGATCGCCATTGACTAAAGAACTATTTAAGTCCAACTGTTGAAGTTTCCATCCATTTTGTGTTGCTAGCACGCATACAAAACTGATGGTATTGATCTTTGCAGTGGGTATTGTTGGTTGTATTTTTTGTCACTGAATATGCCCAGTAGATGTGCACAAAACCCAACAACAATTATGGAAATTCACCTTTTGAAAGGGTGGAGTTTCATCTTCTTTGTGAGAGGGGCAGTTCCCTCATATGATGTTTTTTTTGTAGTTTGTGTGCTTTTAATTGGGTAGCACAAAAGGATGAAAAAATTGGGGAAGAAAAAATATAGAAAGGAAGGAGGAATCAAGAGGGAAAAAGAAGTGTATATTATTTAAAAAGAACTACACATAAGGGAACTTCTCTATCCGAAGAAAATGAATATAACGAGTGTGAAATATGGGAAGCACAAAGTCTTCATCTCCTTTAGAATATGCCGATATGGCACTAATTCTACTTACCCTCATATCCAAAACAGAGTCTGATTACTTGAGTTTCAATCATACTATGAAATAACAACAATAATAATAGTTTAATCACAAGTAGATTGATAGATTTTTCAATTGAAAACCATTGACACAACAATTTAGAAAGCATTGAATTCCTGAGGGAAACATTTGTGTACACAAAGTTACGAAAACATAATGGACAGATAAAGTAGTCTCCAAAAGAGTTTGGAATAAGAATAAGAGGAATCCCTTTACAATTACATTACAACCTCAAATAGGCATTCTGCTCCAAGAAGTAGTTTTAAAACTACCATTTATATTCACCGAGTTCCAACCTACCAAAATCCTCAAGTTGACTTAATTTGGGCTATACATTACATTACAATTATGGTATTTAATTAATTTTATGGGAAAATTAATTAAATATGTTAGACATTATAGCTTACACAAGTTTGACATTTAATTAATTCAAAACTTAATTAATTAATTACAGTTACGGGGATTTTTTGTGATTTTATTTTTCTTAGTGATATTATCATTTCCTTGAGTTGCACAATTATTTTTCATGATAGAATTGTTAGGATTGATTTCTGTGATCTTATTACTTGACATGCAATTCAACAAACCACTATCCCTCAAGACTTGGGCCTCTATAATTGTCCCCACGTTTTCAGGTCATCCATATTTTCCTGCATATCCTTCCAATTATCCAACAGAATACTTAACCACTGCATCTTGTATACAAATATCTTCGTAGTCATTCTTTAAGATACTCCATCTGCTCTTCCTTAATGTGGATGTATTGTTTGTCATCATTATGTTTTGTGATCAAAATCAGTTTTTGGAAAACCAGATATGTAGACAATTATGAGTTTTTAAAGGGTGATTCTGCAAATGCTGCTCCTGGAGAGTGAGGTCGTCAAGGGAGTGAGAAAAATATTCCATAATTGAATTATCTAAAATAATTCTCAGTGTTTTTATTTCTTGACCCGTGGTTCGAAAAATTGATATGTTGATATTGAAAGGAAAATATAAAGATTGTGGATGTTAGGATTCAGCAATCTCTTTTATCATGCCCACAAGGATTTCTCCCTTCACCTAATTCTTCTGCTATTTTAATTGTAGATCCATCTAGGGCCCCTATAATAAGACTTCCATTCTTAAAAGTTTTCATGCTGTCAGTTCTTGATGCTTCATGGCTAGCCATGTTAATGTGATGTGATAAATCACTTACAGGTATTACCAATTTGGATACAGAAACAATGTAATCTGCAAGGAATACCATATTTAGAAGGAGACCAATGTCTTGATCATTGTTAATATTTTCACCAACGATGTGTATAATTTTTATTATCTTTTCAGCAATCTCGTACCCTAGTGCTTCCTTTCCTCCAATAAGACATACAAGAGGCACAACTTTTCTTTTCTCCTCACTGGTCATATGCTCAGAGACAATCAGATGAGAAAATAGAATGAGCACTCAGATTATGCTCTAATTCAAGAATTATACAAAAATATTTTAAAAATTCTCTATCCACATCGGCCAAGCCTGCATTAATCTAGGCAAGACAAAAATGTATCGGACATGTATAAGTCTTATGGCTTGCTTTTCTTTGCAAAGTTAAGGCTCATGCACTGTTTTGAATGGAAATCATAATATGGTGCACGATAAAGTTTCACATGACTATCAATTGTACAAACAACGAGCAATAAGCCTTCATTACTGACCGATTTATCTAAGCATACCAGTTGCTAACATTATCATCATAAAATATAACCTGATTCACACTCCTCACTTACATTGCTTCTGTGGGCTTATGTCAGATGAGTCACAGTTTTGATTAATTCAAAGAACCTCATTCAATGTGCAAATAACGTAATTACGGGAGACACGGTGCTTCGGGGAACAGTGAGTCTGTGATAAGAGTTCTTATTAAACAATCCATCTTCACATTGGCTGTGGGAAGTAGTGATAATCAGGTGGAAAGGTAAAGATGAGAACTTAGATACAAATGGAACACTTCCCTCGGTTCCACAAACTCTCGCAATACCCACAATCAAAAGATAAAATGAATCGATATGGCATGCAAGGAGATGCGGAGAACTATGCGCTGCAGAGAACCAAGGCCTGCTAAAAACTAGTTCCGCAGAGAGCGATAAAAGCCACTCAACACTGCTGAGCAGTGAATTGCAAGGAAGAAGGGAATTGTGGGGAACAGAGGCATTAAGAAGAACACTTCCATTAATTCTAACAAAGAATCCAAATTGCCAACAACCTTATAAATTGATCCCTTGACTGATTACAAAGCTAATTTTATATCATTTATATCCCCATTTAATAATGACATTGTATAAGAGAGGATTAAATATTCTAAATGAGCTCATTTGACCACATGGGTCGGGGTTGAAAAGTATGGGAAAGCAACAAAATGCCATTTAGATGGTAATAGAACTCAAATGGTGCTCAAAGTCTAACTACAAAAGTTGTCTCAGATAAATTGTCCGAAGCAGACTAATGGATTAAAATTCAAGTGCAAGAGTGTAATGACAAAGGAAAATAGGACCGATTCAGAAATCAATTTTTTGACCAAGAAATATTTATCCTCAAAAATAATTACACAGAGTCAGATGAAAGGTTTCGGGCAATCCAAATTGTTAGTGACAACATGTGCAAAGGTTTCTTCACAGTCAATGCCTTCTTTATTAGCATATCCTTTTGCTACAAGTCGTGCTTTGTGCTTGTCCATGGATTTGTCTACCTTGTATTTAGTTTTGAAAAAGTATTTTCAACCTATGGATTTCTTTCTAGTAGGCATATCGACAAGTTCCTAGGTCCGATTTTGTATGAGTGAGTCATGCTCAACATCCATAGCTTTTTTCCATAAATGTTGAGTTAATGTTTCTTAAATATTATTAGGTTAAGAGATATCAACAACTGTACTCATGAGTGTAAAATTTATGTCATTTCATGTGTGACTCCTTGTTCTGACTCCGGAAGAAGTTCTCGGAAGATATTTTCATACCCACTTCGGATGAGAAATCTACCGCTAATGTGAATAACTACCTAGTGGATGTATGGTAACATTTTCTAATCATCCAAGATCAACATACAACTCCACTTGCAGCTCATATTTTCTGTGAGAAGCCTCCTCTTTCTCATCATCTGACTCAGAGAGCAATTAGTGAGAGGTGGTTGGTGTTGATTCTTCTTTCTGCATAACTGACTCAAAATATGACTCATCACAAACAACATCTTAACTTTCATAGGCTTTTTTGTCTCAAGATCCACAAGATGGTATGCTTGCAAGGTAGTGCTATAACCCAATAGGATGCACTAGAAAGTTTTTTGATCAATATTCTTCCTCTTCTGAGCTAGGACATACATATATGATGTGCAACCATAAACTCATAGATGAAAAATCGATTTATTTCTACCAATCCATACCTATTTCGGTGTTTTCTTCCCTAGAATCTTCATTGGTTCCCTGTTGTGAAGATAAACAACCATCTATACTATTTCTACCCAATATCATTCCTCCATGTTTTCTTTTGACAGCATGTAATGAGCCATCACCATTACAATGTGATTACATTACACAACAATGCCAATTTGCCATGGTTTGTAGGGAGCTCTCAAATTCTGTTTGATACCTTGTTTGTTCAATAATGACAATAACTTCTTTGACGTCAATTTATAGCTTGATTTGAGCGGAGTAGAAGAAGAGGTTGCTAATTCTCCTTCACCACAAGCTGATAGAAGATCTAGAAATGATGAAAGGCCTCACTCTTCTACTTTAGGAAAACCACCCGTCTTCTAAGAGTAGTCATCCATGAATAATTGGAAGTACTTGTATCCTAAAAATGAAGTCGGTAATGATTCAAGAAGATTAGTATGAACAAACTAGAGACATTTATTGACATGGAAGGTGTTGGTATCCAAATTGATTCTCCCATGAGGGCCGAGCAACATCACGAAACTAGCAGGATTCTTAGAGATAGACAAACCATGATATGAGCCATTTTGTATCCGGGGAGGGGATTCAGCTAACTCTTTATCACTCGGGCATTACAGAAGTGGATAACACCTCACTGAGGGTTTGATCTACCCTCACTACTTTACGTTGTTCCTTCGACTAGGGTGAGAGGACCCCTTCTGTTGGTGAATGACATCAAGAGATCCTTCTGTGCACAATTTTAAGGAGAACCTTGAGGAAATCTGATCAATACATCACAATCTAACTCTCACGAGTTCTCACACTAGAGAGTGGAGATTTTTCCTGGACAAAGGTTCGGGTTACTAAAGACAATAAATGAATCCTGGTTGTCCCTGCATACTTTGGCAATGGAATTTGTTCATTTGTGGATACACAGTACAAACAGGTGTGGTTCATGTAAGATTCATAGTTTGAGAAATTTTTTGGTGGGAAGTTAAGCAAGATAAAGTTGATGGTACCAGATCTTTGAGAGCCTTTATGAAAATTTGAAAAACTCGCAAACAGAATGCTTCAGAACAGCGAAAATATTCCTTCAACCAGAAGGTGTGCATCAGTGGAGGCCTAGAGATGCACGGTTTCACACACTCTTCAAGAATTCAACATAAAGGCTTGTGTTAAAGACTCGATTAAACGTTAGAGATCCCTAGTTCGTCACACCTAAGATACACTCATAGGCTTACAAACAATATTTATCAACATAATGAGAGAAAAGTGATCTTAAATTTTTTATTTCATTACCAGATGAAAAAAATTCTCATAATGAAATTGCAAACACACAGACGAGATCTTGTATGAAAAACTATTTAAAAACATTCTAAAATAATAGCAAAAACAATTAGTCTCATGATCAACATAGAGTCATTCAAGGTTCATTACATTCATCAGCAGGGGAAAGTTTCCTCAGCAATCTCAAAACTTGTCAATGGCTGTACACTTGCAACCACCTTGATGTGATTAAATCTAAAACATAGAAAAATAAAATGGTCTCTAAGATGGTCTCTTGGGAAACTGGTTTCTCTCTTACTTTCTCAGAAAAGTTAACCCCCTTCTCTAAGCAAGAGTAGTCTCATTACATTTATACAATTTCACTCGCTCACTCATGCTAAATTTCCCCCCCAAAAGTCTAAATCTTAAAGAGAATATTCCTCTCTGTTTTTGCTAGGTGGAAAAGTTGTGAGCCATTCACATTTCTTACCTTCATTAGATATGGTTAGGGAACCATGCCATAATTTTTGTCAATCTTTTTAATCATTATTTTATTATGTTGTGCAAGAAATCCCCCTTTAATAATTCTCAGGTGGCTTCATATGGCTTGATCTGACAAACAATCATTTTTACCTCTGATAATACACCTTGAGAAATGAGTGACCTCGCATGGATACCTACATTCATGCACTGTGATTCTGAGTCGGCCAAGTGCAAAGAGGAGCCACCAAAACCCTCCACATGTCTCCTTGGTGCAACTGAAAAGGTGAAGTCCAGAGACAGGTTTCGAAACGAGCGCGGGTGCTCCACGTGTTTAGAACCCTAGATATTTGCACCAGTTGCTAAAAAGTTAGAGTATGGGAAGGTCCATCGGAAGCTTCCACGTGTCTATTCGATGCAAGTTAAAAGATGAAGTCTAGAGGAGGGGCATCAAATGAGCACAGGAACTCCATGTGCCCTGGTCCCAAGAAAGATCCTTCGTCCATTGAAAAAGTTTTTGTAAAGAGAAGCCAGTGGAAGCTTCCACGTGTTTCCTTGGCACACTTTTGATATGGTGCCCAAAAGCGGAGATCCCAAACAAGCATGGGCTCACCACGTGTCTCATCTCAGAATTTTTTTTGAAAGAGTTTAAGGACCAGCGGAAGGTTCCACGTGCCTAAAGTCTGAGAAAGTTTCCTCAGCCGTTAAAAATTCTAAGTATGGGCAGGGCAAGCGGAATCTTCCACATGTCTCTTTGGCAATTTTTTGGTATGAATCTCAAAAGAAGGAATCCCAAACAAGTGTGGGCCTTCCACGTGTCTAGGGTCTGACAAAGTTACACCAGACACTTGAAAACAATATAAGTATGGGAAGATCTAGCCGAAACCTCCACATGTCTCCTTGGCACTCTTTCAAAAGTAAAGTTCAAGGGCAGGTCCCCGAATAGGGGTGGGCTCTCCATGTGGAAAAGACTTGAGTTGAAGCGGGCCAAAAATCTTCAAAATACTCCGACGACCTGCCTCTCAGCTTCTAACTTTTGATGTGGGCCCCAGTTTAGTCGCAGCTCACTTTTATACTTTTTCTTCATTTAAAAATAGAGCTTAAAAACTCCAAAGTGCTCTAGTGACCCGAGTTCCCTCTTTGAATTTTCAATATTGATTCAAACATGTGACATTAATTTTTCCCATGCGGAGTTGCAGATCATTTTATAACTTTGCTCCTTTTCACAAAAAAGGCAAAAAATTTCAAAATGCTCTGATGATCTGCCTCCCCGCCTTTGACTTGAAAATTGGCCATGTGTCCTTCTTTGGGCTCAAGCTAAGAAATTTCCCTGCCGCTTCACATTTTTGAATAGCCAATTAGATGCTATCAGGGTTGCGTCCAATCAGAAAGTACCACATATCCTCGGATGTTGGGAAAGAATTTACAAAGGAGACACAGTCGCGGAAGACGCCCAACAACAAATTTTTTTCCTCTTGGAGATGAATATTGTAAGTAAAACTGGGACTCAATGTGATCCATTACCCAAGGAAAGAACTGAAAATGGCAACCAAATGAAGGAGAAAGCTTTTATGCAGCCATACAGGGAAACAGAGAAAACTTCAAACCATGCGGACTAAGAAATTTTAAACAAACAGGGTGAGATTAAATCGAGCACCAACAGAAGAGCCTTAAAATGGGTATGCACCAATCGATTCATAACAAAAAATTGGGATTCTCAGTTTAGTAGTTGTAAATACCTTGATAAAAAAAAAATTAAATGGGAAAAAAATAAATGGGGTGAGTTTTTTATCGCACAAAAACCATTCGACGAAATTCCTGGTAGAGGAATGAAGCCTATTAGAGTGCGAGTGAAACTGTGTGGATTACCTCATACTCTGCGGACGCAAATATCTCCCACACATGGTTAATCTCTCCTCATCCGTCATAATTTTTGTTCTTTATTTTTTCTTTTGCAACATAATAAAATTTAAAACTATAGGATTTTTGTACATTTGATTGTGTTAAATAAACTTGTTTTAAAACAATAAAATTATAAATCATAACTTACAGAATTCATTATTCTTTGGTAGATAATTAACTTAAACCCTAACTTTTTGATGATCTATCCAATCTCCCAACCAAACTAAATTACTACAGTACCCTTTTATTTACAGGTTCAAGATGAGTTCCCTCTAAATATGTTGACCTTTCTATTGTGAAAACAAGTAAATCATGATTTTTCAAGACTCGTAAATCAACCTTCGAAAATACAGAAAAGAGATGTTAAGTTTCTTTCATGTTCCTTGTTATGTGAGTAGTAACTTCAACACTTATATGACCCTTGAGTGATCCTTTTTGCACTTTTTGACACTCCTCTAGGAGCCTTGTTACCTCGTGTTGCACTTTTAGGAAGTTATTAAAATTGAAAAGTTGGGTTTTGTTTCAACTCGTCGTTTGAACCCTAAACAATGAAATGATTATCCACCTTCACAAACCTCTAGTATAAATACTAGAAAATTGTTTGGAACCTTTGGTTTGGGAAAAAACACTCTTCTTGAGAGTTAATCAAAGGCATTTTGTAGGCCTCCGGTCCCATTTTGACTAGGTCAAATTGTACTAGTTACAACCGGTGGCTCCAGAAAACCTGTTGCCATTTGAAAACCATTCACTCGTTCTCAACCCCATTGACTCTGGTGAATTATCCATATATAGGGGAACTTGTAGGAGTTTTCTCATTGCACGCTTGACCATTGAACGTCAGTTTTTCACGTGGTTGTTTGATCCCTCGAGCTAACTTTTGATCATTTACAACTAGGTAAATTGCGACCAATGGCCTCAAAAAACTGGTCTCCAATCGTAACCCGTTCACTAGTTCTGAAGTCCATCAATTCCTATGAATTCTTGGTGCATAAGAGGACACATACAAACTTACTCGTGGTGTGTTTTCTCACCAGAATACAACATTTGAAAGTCGTTTCTAAGCCTTTGAGCCTGAATTGAACGTTTTTACAACTAGCAAGAAAATGTAAAGGAATGTTGTAGGACCCTAGTCAAGTTAGCAAACCATTGTGGAAACTTATTAACACTTGTAAATAATTTCTTGGGACTCTATCTTGTGACTTATTGTGTGGAATTGGACTTATGGAAAAATAGTGTCTCTCTCTCTTTCCTACCTTTTTCTTTCTCCTTTGGTAATTATTGAATTGAAAATAAATGGAAGGAATATGATTCTCTAACCGTATCCCTTATAATTAAAATTATCATAATGTAAATGGGAAACTAAAAATAATTAACAAGGCTAGCCCTAGGTGAATGTCATGCTATCGATTTATCGCTAATTTCATGCTCACAAGGTTTGGCAGGATGCAAGTAATAAGGCAAAACGGCACGGATGTGATTCATTAGATATTGTTAGAATTACTTAATGTTAATATGAATTTTTTTTTATGTAATGTTATGTTACACTAAAGTTGTTTATTGAAATTTGGAAATATGAATGGGATGCTAGTTTTAGGGATGGTTTGGGAAATGCGCATTTAACTATAGGTTTTCTTTTGATTCAAATAGGCATATGGTAAAAAAGGGGTGGTTGAATATATATGTAAGTGAAATGGTATAGGATAGTTTAACATTTTTCAAAGTATTGAAAGGTTTATTAGTCAAGTTTAGTAATATTTTAGATTATAGGGTTTAAGGAAAATGTTCATCTAAACATGGGTGTTATCTTGATACCCAAATTTTGTATTGTAAAATTTGGATATGTATTTTAAATGAAATTGAATTTAATATCTTATAGTGCATTCTCGTTGTGAAATTTAAGGTAAAATCTCAAGAGTGTCATGTTATCTAACTAGAAAATATAGAAAGATACCTAATTAAAACAGTCAACCTTAGTTTAAAAACTTTAGCATATCTACCCTTCTCACATAATCTTTCTTTACACATAAGAAACCAAAACCTTAGACAGAACTGAAAAATTTACACTTGATAACACCTTCTAGCTTAAGTAACTAATGGCCAAAGTTTGAGTTGGTCGTTATAGCCTATATGCTTAACGATATCATCGTTAACCTGATAATTAGGAAACACATCATAAAAAATTTTCTTGGGTATCTGGTCCCCATGTGAGATTGATATTTGTGTGTGTAGTAAGGAGAATGTGATTACCTTAGGTAGTACTCTATGGGTAACAAAACTCCAACATAATGTAATATCCTCTTGGTTGGGCATGCGTGTAAGTTAAGACTATAGGGGGCGAAGATCACGAACTAAATTTAGAAGTCACCTATACCAGTTTGGATCACAAATGAATTTGATGCCCAATTTCTTTTATAGTTTAGCTTCTATGGTGCAATACTTAGAGTTATCTGTGAAACTTATCAACATTTTAGTGTATGATTAGTTTGTGAGAATGTAACCATAATTTTTTTGGTAGGAGGAAAGATAGTTCTAGATCGTTCTTATAATGTGTTTAAACCATATTTTTTGAGGGACTAAATCCATAACATCTTATGCCTATTGTGAATCGTAGTCCTTTAAATGAAGGAGTATTCCCCTTGTTCCCCACTTTTCCTAGTGGGTAATGGATTTACGTTGTGAAACTAGTTGATCTTTTTTTTGGACAATTCCTTAGGAAAAGAACTAGTGGAATCACGAGCATTAAAATGTCCTTATTATAAAATGGTTTACTCAACAAACTTCAAAACACTAACTAAATAAAATTAATTGATATCATTTTAAGATGAATGTAAATTATTCAATCAGGTCCTATATTTTAGATACCTACACATGAGAATACTAAGTGTGGATACCCTATAACCCCCTCTTAAAAAATAGTATCGGCTTGATAAGAAGTGTCGAATGTACCTAGAGTTACAGGATGATTTTTGGAGATAAGGGTGTTCAATCATTCTAGTTATGACCTTAGTAAGGTGGGAAAACTTTATAATTAAATGTCTCCTGATATCATCCATCTAATTCTTATTGCCCAGGAATCCAAATTTTGTTATGTGTGAAATCATAAATGTTGGTGCCTTGATGATGAAGAAATTTAGTGAAGTAGATAGGAAACATAGTTAATTTTCATAGCATAAAACAAAATACACTAACCTTATAACTTAAATGCTACTATGAAAAGAATGTGAAATGTATCTACTCTTGAATCAATAAACATCCTTTACTTCATGAGGACCTCCCTTGTTGCAACTAAGATAAATGGAAAATGCAATCGAACATGCAACATAGAAAATGAATCCTTGGAACAAAAGCTAAAAGGATCATCTGTGTGCATATCTGTATACCAACAATCAAGATACATCAATTTTGTGTGATGAGGGAAACAAGAAAACAATTAGGTGGGATAACTACAATTGAAATGTTAAATAAAGTAAGGATAATGCAGTCTAGTTATAAAATAATTGATAAGTGATTTCGAAGAAAATAAGGTCAATATCGAAATATAAATATAATAAAGATGTAAACCGTGAAAGTGATTTCATGGATGGTGCATATACGGGAGTCATAATGTAGTCGGAATTTTATGTCATGTCTGGTCATTTGATAAAATGTTGTCTTGTTGTGCATCACATGTTTTCAAGTTATCTAATTGGGTTAATGTTGTGCAAATATATCATGTGTTGTTTGTATTCCTAAGTAATTTCTTGTAGTGTCATGTGTACTCCAATGTAAGTCCAAAAAATAAAATTATGGTATTTTTAGTGTTTTATTGTGTGTGTAAAATGTAGGTGTTACACATATGTCCATGCCATTAAATTTTAATATTTATATCGAAATAGATTTTAAATGTCTATGATATATTTTTCTATTTTTCAAATGGGTTGATTGTGTACTATTGATTGTCCTAAAATATCATATGTTAGAAAAAAAATTAAAATAAATAGTAAAACAATTTTTTAAGAAATGAAAATTATGTTTTTAGAAATCTAATAAAAATTGAATTTTGTGTTAAAATTTTGTAATTTTACTAATTCGTTAACCCTAAGTATGTGGCACCTAAGTGGAAGATTTTTGTCTACAATCATCCTCTAAATGGATTTAGCACTTAAATGTGCCACTTAGGTGCCACATAGGTGCTACATAAGGGGGTTTACATGAACCCCCTTCACGTGAAGGAGGTTCGCGTGAACCACCCCTTCACGTGAACTCCCCCCTTATCGCCAACTAGCCACCAAACCTCACTTGTATGCTTTCTTTCTGATTTAGTCATTTTGCAATATGTATTTCAAAAACTATAATTTTACAATAATATTGTTCAATTTTTTCATTTTAAATTTATTTTTTACAAATTTTATTTTTACAACTAGAGTTTTTGATTATTTAGATATAATACAATTAACTTTAAAACATATAGTTATTTTGTTTAAAAATATATTATTAAATTAAATAATCATAAATTAAATTTAAATTGTATTAAAATTAGAAAAATTAGTTTAAAGTTATAAAAATGTGAAATTAAAAATAACCTAATTTCTTTTGAGATTTCTATATAATAAGAGTTGCATGTGTATGGGTTTCTATAGAATGTACTCTTAGATTCAAATCTAGCTCAGTTTGTGTGTGCAGGTGAAAATTATTGAAGTAAAGGAATCATGGAAAATCATAAGAATTAGAAAAATATATAGCGAAGAATAGAAAGCAGAGAATACTGATAGAAGATCGGTTCGTAGGAAGGCACAAACAGAGATAGAGAAGGCACAAATAGGGAAAGCCAAGGCTACAAAAATTGGTACATACATAGAAACCCTTGATACATCGTAATTTTATTTTTCTTTCTAGGGTAAATCTGATGATATTTTTTTTGAATCGGGTATAGGTAAGGGTTTTGATAGGATCTCATAACCTAAAACAATAAAAAAAATGAAAATAAAAGGCTTTAAAAAACAATGTAAGAACTAACCTTACTGAAAAAGAATCCACACAGAAAAATCATTCACGAAAAAACACTAATTGTTAAAATATCAACAAACCATAAGATAATCTCTCTAAATATAAAACATGTTAAAAAATATTGCAACCACTCAATAGTATAATTTAGATCTTGACCTAGCCATCTAGTTTTTTATTGTATTGCTTGTTACTCTCTAGCACACATGGTTGAATATGTATATTATTTAAATCTAGGGTTTCTCTTGAACATCAACTTACATTATTCAACATCCTCTCTCACCTCTTAGATAGGATTTATTTCAGTACCCATGAAAACCTTTCTAACTTAATCCTCATAATTTGATCGTTCCACAAAAACAAGAACCTTTGTATTCCTCCCATGTATATCTCTATAGTTAACCCCTTAACATTCTATTTTTTTATTTTGGATTTTACCTTGTCGTATCCTTCAAAATTTGGTATTTTTCACCCATCATGCTTATGTGTTCCGTTCAAAATAATTATCTATCTCTTGATATGGGCCTTAACCCAATTCCTCTTTGTCAAGGGTAAACACTAAATTCTATCTCACCATCATAAGATGATCCCAAGTGGGCCATATTCCTTATTTACTTATTGTTTATCTACCTGTAATATATGTTTTCCCATTATTTAGGTATGCATGGATATCCTCTTCTCCTTTCTAGCCTCACCTTTTCCCACTCATCATTTATCTTTTTCACCTGCCAAAAGGTTGTGTTCATTTAGATACAAACATTATCCTCTCAACATACCTTTATTTCTTTGCATTATTTCTTTATCTACATAATTTACGATGGTGACATGAATATGCACATCCCTTCCCCCAGCTCTCATTTTACTAATTCTACTTTCTTTCTTGATATTTCCTTTCCATTGTAGCCATCTCCCTAATATTTTAGACCTTTGATAATTATCTTTTATAATTATCATGTCATTCTCTCTGTTATATCATTTGACTCTTGAATCGCCTCTCTATCAACTCGTGATGCTTTCCTAATGGTTCTTCTATGACTTGCGTGAACTTTTTTAGCCTCTTCTAACTAAATTTGTAGCTCATTTTCTCTCTCTTCTATGTTATGAAGTGTTTTTTGCACTTATTTTATTTGCATTGTAATTTCCTTTTCATCACCTACCTTGGATTTTTTTGAAGATTGGATGGTTTTATTTAGGGTGTATCATTTATATGTACTATCCAACATTTGTGTTAATTTATAGTTTTCACATGTTCTTTAAGCATGTAGTTTTATTATTTTAGCCTTTGTGTGAAAATTATCATTTCCTCCATTTTAACATCTTCTAGTTTCCCCCTTACTGCCATGTGTTCTATTCTTTCTTTCAAGATCATTAGTTCTTGCACACAAATCTTCGATGACAAAATGTGTGGCAGCATTTTGGGGTTGTAACCTTCTTCAACATCCTTAATCTCTACTTGGCAGTTTATGCCTTACATGTTATGTGTTTTTTGCATCTTTTAATGATTATTGTTTCCTTAAATTCGATGTTGTATATTTGTTATTTGTTGTTTTTGGTTTAACTTGATTCTAGTGTACTACTTTCCCTTGACCCACTCATGATTTTGATTAAAAAATTTGGTCAAGAACACATAAAACCACTCGTTGTAATTTCTTACCAACTGAATTTTTTATTAGACTATAACCCTATTATTTTTTCATATTTAGTGGTTGATTCCCTAGTGAGAGATATTCCTCCATAATTCCCGGGCTATTAGTTTTGGTAACCATTATACCTTATTTTGAACCCTTAGTCACGACTCTTACCTAAAAGAGTACATAACTAGCCTAACCTTTCCAATGTTTTAGAGTGAAGATGTTAATAATCCTTCAAAGTACCAAACTATCATGGTCAATCACCTCTTCAAAAATATTTTTGGGAGCATGATAAAACACAATATTTACAATTAGGCTTAATAAAAAGGAAAGTGGGAAAAAGGGAAGGTAGGTTTTAGACCAAAGTAATCAGTAATAGATCATTATGTCACACTCAAACGCTTAGTTGAAAAGGCCTAGAATACACATGAATTATTAGATTATTGTTTATTATATTTCAAGAAGGACCTCATTAAGTGGTATCTAAATACAATTATCTTGGTCTAGACTTTAACAATTTAAACTTAATTGGGATGCATGTAAAATGGAAATAATACAATGTGGATGTAAATCTATTATGATTTACAAATACGTGTAAGAATGTAAATTTATGGGATTGAAAGACCACCAAACTCCTATTCGGGTTACTTGTAACTATAACACGATATTATATGGGTGTGAATTATGAGCTAGTTGCATTATGGATTTAAAATGTAGGAAGATAGAAATGATCCAAAAGTGCGTTGAACTAAAACTTAGTGTCGTCCACGGGCCTACTCTATTTCCTTTGTGTTTTTCTTAAGTCCCCTCTATTTGGTGGAGTACTATGTCTAACCGTAGACATGTAGAGGTCCAATGCAAATTTGGAACATGCCTACAGATTTTACCTTTGGAGTTACGCTGACGAGACACATGGGGGCTTCTACTGGCCTGCTAATTTACTTAGACTTTTCAACGACTGGTGCAACCTTTTGAGACTTTGGCAACGTGGTGAGTATGCACACATTTGGGGACCCTATTTTGTACTTTACCTTTGCAGGTGCCCCAAACTAACACTTAGCATCATCCACAAGTCTGCCCTGTTTCCTTTGTATTTCGCTAAGTCCCTTCTATTTGGTAGAGCACTTTGTCTAACCCTAGACAAGTGGAGGATCCGTGCTCATTTGGGGTCCGCATTTGGATTTCTCCTTTGGAGTTGCACCGATAAGGCATGTGGCACATTCCATGAATTTTTTCTACATTCCTCTTGTTCTGTCTAAGTCCCTTCTATTTGGTGAAGGTACTACATCTGACCCTGGACATGTGGAGGCTTCCACTAACTCTTTGAATTTTCAATAGCTAGTTTAAACCTTTCTTAGACCCTAATCACATGGAGGGCCAGCGCTCGTTTGAGATTCTTTCTTTGGTTCGTGCCTTTAAATTTTTGCCTAGGTGACACGTGGAGGCCTCCGCTGATGGTTGGACACTTGGCATCATCCGCAATCTTATTTTGCGTCAAGATCCACGTGGGGTCCTGTGGTCATTTGGGGTCTCCATTTTGTCGCACCTTTTGGAAATGTGCTAAGATGACATGTGGTGCCTTCCATGAGTCCATTTCTTTCCACCAAGTCGACTCGTATGTGAAGTCTGAAAACTTTAAGCCCTTTCTCCAGTTTTCTCATGTTGAGCTTCTGATCTATTTTAAATTTGTTTGGCCTCATTCATCGACATTTCTCCTCCATTGTCGAGCCTGCCTACCCCTTAATTGTTGGATTTCAAGTGTGGTCTCGCATGACTGAACGGAACCTTCAATTTTCTCCTGTGCAAGGTCATGTTTGATCAATTTTTCTTGAGGGGTGAAATTGGATAACAATTTGGTGACTCACAAGGACACCTACCTGCTAGGTGAAGAGATCAGTTGCCTTGTTGCATCCATTGGGCATGGAGTCACCAGTAATAGCCTGATGCTGAGCCTGTTCTTGAAACTTGAACCTGACACTTGTAATTTGTGACCCTGAACTCATCTCGTTGTTCGCACTCTCAATTTTGATAAGAAATGCATGAAGATGATATTTCTAAGAGTAGAATATTGTCATGACCTGGGACTTCACCTATTCTAGAGATGGATTACCTCGAAACCTAATTTTTGTTGCTCTGCATTTCTTTTACTTTTAAATTAGCAACTGTTACAGGTAACTATGGGTATCCCTACCATAAATACTAAAGGTCCTTGTGAATTTTACCTTTAGAGAAATAAAAACAAACCTTATATATAAATATTAAATCATACATGCCTCAAATAAGACATGCAGAGTGTGCAAAAGCACTTCTTCTACTGAAAGAAAATTTACCTACTCTATGCTAACTGGAAGTAAAGGGAACTAAAATAAATCCTACAACTGGCAAGGAAAAGTAGCTTCCCTTCCTCACAAATTACAACCATGTAGTTGATTTGGCATTGTACATGATCAGGGACGAGCGAAAAAATGCCTTCCAGGTGGTGTTTAACCCTTCTCAAAGTATCAACAAACAAAATACATACCTCTTGTATTTATTCTACACTTAGAAATGGGAGGTGTTGTTACTGACCTTTGGCGTGATGAAGCTCTACCTCATACTCTGAAATGAGCGTGACCAGTGGAAACTCTATTTTTGGCTCTATTGAAGCCAAGTATTCGATTTGGAACAGTCTGATGCAATGAATGTGCCCATTATTCCAAGATTTAACTCAAAAAATGGAGTCTTCTTGCAGACCTTCTTAGGTAGATGGTGTGGTAGAGATTGGATCTTTGTGCTCTTTTCCTTCCTCCTGAGAATAACATGGAAGATTATGATCCTCTAACCTTGGTTCCAAAGGGTCATTGTGAAATGTAGGCTACTGCAATTGAATGATTTCCTCCATGACAGTTGGCTCATGTGCTTGGAAAGCAAATGATGGAGGAGAAAATGATGCGATCCGCATGGGATCCTCACCATCGAAGCAATCCTGAAAGTCAGACAGATAATCTACCTCTTTGTTGTCCTATTGTGTGTGCTTGACCTCCTCAATGGTGTCTTTCAGATTTGTAATTTTATTACCATGGTCCCCATCATCCTCAAACATGAAGTTTTAAATCTCAAACTCCTCTTGGACATTAGATCCTTAAGGGGGTGAAGTGGGAAGAAGAACTTAAGGTTATTTTATGTCCTACTCTACACTTGAAGCCTCTAGAACTGTATGGTTCTCCTCCATAGCCAGCATGCATTCCTCTTCTTTTCAATTTGGATTAGCTTCTTCTTCCCTCGTTTGTGCTGCAGTTGAAGCTTCTGACACTTTTGGCTTGACCTCAACCTCCTCCACAGGCTTAACCAACAAGGGAATCTTTTCAATTCTGAATCTAAGAGCCAAGCTCACCAAGCTTCTAATCATCTCTTCTTTTCTTGGCTCTTTTTCTTGTTGCTCCCTTTGGCTGGATTCTTGAGTTTCTTCTTGACATGGACTTGGGAAAGTAGGATTGGTGGGTGAGTTCTCCACTAGTTGTTTCCTTGTTTGTAGTGAAGGGGAAGGTATTTATTTTGGCTCTTGTGGAGGGGAATTAGATTTCGAAGGGAAAAGGGCAAAGGAAATGAGATGAGATGGAAGATTGGAAGATGGAGAAGGGAAATCAACACTTGGGGCAGCAAGTGAGAATCTAGACTCATGACACTATTGCGATGATACTGATTGAGAAATAGGAAAATAAAATCTATGAGGTGGTAGACTTACCCATTGACAAGGTTCTTTGGCACCAAGCTCGTAGGCCTCTATTTCCTCGGTCCACTGTGCTAGTTGAGGCAGCATTTCTACCATGAAGTCAAGCTTCTCCTGAGGGCTATAGTGTCTTGGAAAAGGGCCTCCCCATGGACAAGGTGCCCGACAACCAATCCGTAATGCTTTCACATGTGTTATAGCCCTTGACTACACTATGCTAGCCTCCATTACTTGAATCTTCTCTAGCAAATCAGCAATCTCCATGTAGTTGTTATCATCATATGTGTACCCTTGCTCTTGATAAGCTCCATAGCCAAATAGGCTTTGACATTTCTCATATAGGTAAGCATGATGGTTCTGCATCTAATCATAATGCTGATCTGGAGGAGTTTGGAAATACATTAGAGGCTAATTTCACTGTTGTAGGTGTGGATTCCACTGTGGGAATGAATTCATGACTGTAAAACTTCATGGAATGGAAGAAAATGAAATATGGGGAAAGAGGAATGGGTGGAAATGGATCAAAAGAAGGTTTGTAACTTAGAGAATGGGTTTTTGATCAGATATAATCGCCATATGTGTTGAAAAATGCCTCCAAAGGCTAGATCTCAGTAATAACACATCCAACCTGCTAGGATGAAGATATAAAGCTCTTCAGTCTGGACCCACTGGGCATACCAAAATGGTTGATGCAAAATTACAGCACCCCCGAATGGCCTCAGATGTGAGTGGGGCATCTGGTGTGATCTCCACAACATTAGACCATCTCTAAAGTTGTGGGACTTTCAAACTCGAGATGTTCCTCCACAGAAGTTTTTTCTTGCTCCTAAACTACTTGTCATGATCTACTCTTTCCAAAGAGCTTAGCCGCCAGTGATTTTTAATTTGATAGGCACAAATTATTTGAAATTCCAAGCATGGTTGGCAGTAAGCAGTTGGTTGCTTAGTTGTATTTCTTTCTATTTATTTCATTTTTTTAACTGCTCTACTAGGTTCCTAAAAATATTAATTACCATTTTCATAAGCACATTCAAAGAAGAGCACGACATACTAGTGATTCGAAATGAATAACGAAATTTATGAAGCAATCTAGGGTAAATTTGTTCTTTTTTCAACATTTAAGGAAAAAAATAGTTTCAGGGTGAGCTATTGAACTAGGGTTTAGTTTTTTTGTAGAGTTTTTAGAAAAAGGACAAAAAAGAACATACCTAGATGGCTTGATGTGGGCTCTTATAGTGGGCTCCAACTCATTGTGGAATCTTTGTTGGCTCGAGGATGAGTCACAGGTCATAGTGGGCTCTTCGTAAGCAGGATGAGTCTTCACGCGAATGAGGAGGGTGGAGGAAAAATAAAATCCTCTATGCTGCCTACAATATATAAACCAAGGGGTTAATTAAAACTCCATTCATGCGAATGGGTGTTGGCACAAACATACCTTTAGCTCGAACCCATTTTCATGCCATACATGGCAAAAATGTATGCTACATGGCAAGTCACACAAAGGGGGTTCATGTGAAGGGGGTGTTTGTGTCAACACCCCTAATATTCGACCCCACCACTTTTTTCGCTCACATTTTTGGGACAAGTAGTTGGACACAACAATTCTTGGACCCGAATATTAGTATGAAATTGGAACTAAATATTACCCAAAGTGTGTGATTTAGTGTCTATATTTCCCCCTACTTCATGTTGCTAAGTGGAACTCTTGGGAACATAAAGTAGATAGAGATGCATACCTGATGTCTATGTAGAGTGATGTACAAAATGCGTCAAAGAACTAGAAAAAGCATGAAGTGAAAAAAATATCATGGAGTGTGGAAACTAAAGATGAAAAAGATCAAAAATTGAATAGAGTGAACCTAGGGCGAAAGCGCATGTGAAGTTGTTGATGTGTGTGATGTACCTACATGCTAGTATGGTGTGTGTTGCTAAAAAATGTTATTGCTAACACCATTGTTTTCTTTATTGACTTATTTCTTCTCATAAGTTCAGACCTACAAGGAGGATACAATCAAGTAGTCAATTATGCATGTATATATGTCAAAAATGCATGCATGTTATAAAAATTATGTAATAAAAATGAAAAATGTAAAAGGAACATGTGTATGTGATCGGTTATGAGAAAAAGGGTGTAGAGAGGATATCTTTTACTGTGAGTTTTTTTGGTGATCTCACGCCACCCTGGCTAAATAATTGTAGGGAAAAAGATGCATTATTCTCCAACCTATAACATCTTCCCTAAAGCTATGTGAACAGATATTTGTAAGGCATGGTTTTTTGGACGATCTGATGCCACTGAATGAAGTAGTGTAGAGAAGAAATATGTTACATCCTCTAACCTATAACTTCTCCTCAGAATGCTAAGGAAAATCATGTCCTGTAAAATCCATTGTGTACAAGGTTCATAGACTAGTTTGAACCCACTCGATGTATAACCCACAATGCCAAGGGATAAAACTGAATTGAACTTAAGTCATGTAGAAGTTCTATGTAATATGTAAAACCCCAAATGATGGCCCCCTCTTTGGGGGTGCATGCGATGTCACTGATAGGATAATGCATCCCCAAAATAGGATTAATCACATAAAACTTTTCCTGTAGGGGGAAGGGAATATGATTGGTAGAAACCAATTTGTATATTAAAAAGTGGCTAGAAACAAGTGTTAGTAAAAACAAGCATGCATGTTGAAAATGAGTGTATGCTACGTACACAATGTAAAATCTAGATAAAAATTAAACACGCAAGAAATCAAGATATACCACCAAATCGGATTGCAAACATGGGACATCACACACGATGTTGCAAGACACTTAAGGAAATAATGCCCACATACAAACAAATGAGTGTGCACACAAAACAAAGGGAAATTCCCACATACAAAATCAAACAATAGACAAGAAATAGTAGACAAATAGATAGATAGCCATGAAAGCAAGTAATCATGTAAAAAAAATTCTAGGCATGAATAAATCGTTAGCATGTTAGAAAGATAGCCAGTATGTCAAAAGCATGTTTAAATAAGTAATGAAAAGTGCTAAGCACATAATAAAACAATAACACATGTAGTGTACAAATGTGGATGCCCATAGCGACCATTGTATGAGTGGTATAAGGTTAACATCCATGCTACATGTGATAGACCTATATCTATGATCAAAACTAGAGAAATACATGAATGCGCATATGTTAATGATAAAGATAATGACCTCCAAGATATTTAACTAGCATGTGTAAAAATGTGAACATGAACAAGAAAATGCAAGCATGTATAAAAGCAACCAAGATATGAAGTATATTGTGGATAGATCAAATGTAATGAAAGATGGATGATAAGATCCATGTGGCCCCAGAGTGAATGGATTTTTATGAAATGAGGTTCATTTGTTTTTCCCCATCATCAGTCACGAATGAACTGTATATTAGAGTGCGTTGTCAGGAAATGGTTATAATGTGTGTTCTGTATAACATGTTATTATGAATGTGTATGTGTATGGATGATATGCAACCTAGAGATTATGTATGTTCATGACCCTTATAGCTGAAACATATATCATGCCAAGATGATTGAAAGAGTGATGATGTATCCTAAAGCATATATCACTACAAGATGAATAGAGGGAGTGGTGATGTACAATAAAGCGTATACCACTACAAAATGAAATAATATGTGACCAATTAGCCTATGGTGTATGTCACTAACCTAGTAATGTTGCATGACACAAGGTCAAATGATGAAAGTGTAACTATGATAAGGTCTATATTATTTTTAAACCTCGACAGTCGAGTATGGACTGAGGAATTAAAGATCATCATAGGGTAGTAATTTCATTGTGTAGAAGACGATGTCATTTATCGTTCTATTGTGGAGTGTGTGGGGTTCATGTGTAGTATGTCCTCAATAGTCAAGTGTGAACAAAAGCACAAGAGTGTATCATGAGGTAGTGACGGTGATAAAAAACGTGATGAGTATGTCGATTTTAGGAGATTGATGTATAATGATGCAAAAATTAAGGATGTTTTGATGCTAAGATGAGGGGGGAAGTGTGAATGTTATGCCATCCAAGTATGTACATGATATAAATCTAGTTAAAAGACACTAAGTGGATCAATGTAAAGGGTATTTTCTTGAACAAAAGTTATGGTACACTCTAGTGAGAGAGGATTGTGACCATCAAATGGTTCATCATCATAGTAAGCTTCATTTAGATCCTAGTTGTCAACATAGGTATGGTCTATAGTAGATGGTGGAGTTACAAGTTTAACCCTAGGAGGTGATTGGTGCGTATGACTTGGTTATGTGGCATATATATTTAATAAAGGAGGAGTGAGATCATCGTTAAGAGAAGGTTTCTTATTTTGACTTGATAATAAAACAGACGACTTAGTATGAGGACATGATTTGTACAAAACATTGAGAAGTTATGACTTATTTTGATTTGGTAATGATGTAGAAGACATAGTATGAGGTGGTGGCAAATTAATTTTGAGATTATGTTGCTTATGTTTACTTGGTAATGCGGTATCTAGTTTTTTAGGTAGATCTTAACTAACTGAAGAAGGAAGAGATGAAAAAATTTAAGAGTGCATGTGGATGTAGCATTTGTAGATGGGATTGCAATAAAATGTTGTAAAATGAAGCAGATAAATCCCTGACGCTCAAGATATATGATTCTTTATTATATAGCATAACATACAGTGTCATTATGTCCATTAATTCCATGATAATTGCAATATGGATGACCCCTATATTTTACAATTTGATAAGGAGGAGAGCAATGAGTATGTGACAAAGTGATCAATTGACGATTAAGGAGCCTAGTAAAAATGTCATGTAGCTTAGTATGGCTATCAAATATGAGAGTTTCTTGAAAATGGAATACTTAAGCTTCAATTATATGAAATATAGTAGACATAGACTGAAGAGGAGATGTAGAGGGAGAACAAACATGAGCCTTTGAAGCATCCTTAATTTGTTGGATTTCATATTTGAGAGACGTGATCATGGATTCCATAGCTTTAAATTTTTCTTGAAATAAAGCATCTAGAGCTTGAGTTGAGACCAATAATGGTTTATTAGGTGCAAGAATTCTAGGACTATGGTCTTCATATAAGTAAACAAATATAGGAATTATTTCATGTGACAATGTATTTTGAGGATGATGTATGGTGTCTAGGGATTTTTGAAAAGCAAATTGGAAATTAAAATCCTTCTTAAGTAATTTAGAAAAACAAACTTGAAGAAATTTAGGAGCTATGATAAAGGAAAAATCGTGATGCTAAGTTGGGTTCACAAAAATTATTAACTAAAATATGAATATTAGAAGTCAATCTATGAAGTACAACAGGTAAGTGAAATCTAAGCTATATAAGGAAAGTAGCCCAAGTAATCTATTATATGAAAATATAAAACATGAAAATGAAAGAAGGGTTAGCTAGATCTTATCTGATTTAACAAGCTTGTTAGACTATGCATAGAGATGCTTGGAGAAAACATGAGGAGGAAATGACTATGTTGAGGCCAAGAAAATTGCAGATCTAAGCATTTTGAGTGGACTGTGGTGCCTGCGATAGGATCAGGTCTGCTGTAGGTGCCCTAGACTTAGTTTTGGGTGCCTATGACTGCATAAGTACCTTGAAAACCTCCTTTGAAGTGTCGATGGATGGTTACCTATGTTCTCCCTTTATCTCAATAACTTTTCTAAACTGTGTCAGATATCACTGCAATATCTGCATTAAGGAATCACGTAGAAAACCCCTAACACGAGGATCAAATCCCTAAATAAGAAAAATCCATATGAAGGGGTAAGACTGTCCTCAACAACACAATAGTGGAATTACTAACTGATTGCTACACTACATCTCAAACCTAATGTACCTCTTTGTGCGTGTGTGTGTAATCATGCCATAGGTGTTCTTGATCTAGTCGTACTTTATGAAAGTAGAGAAAAATAAATATGTGTACAAATGTAATAACGTGGTGGATGGTATAGAATAAACTTCCCTCCTATGATGTTTGTTGCAAATGAACCAACCTTGTATGTTGTGATCAAGCTAGATGGATGTAAATGAGCTCTAAATACCTTAGATGGAATGAAACCTTAGGTGATTATAGTAGTTCCTAGTACTTTGTCCCTCATTATGGTCTCATAACTATATATTTACATGGTTATTTTGATGTAATTTTGTAGTTAACCTTGAAGATCCTGACCACCAGAAATACAGATTGCTCAAATGGTTGAAAAGTGCACAAAAGATAGAAGTAAAGTGGAAAAAATATTCAGACACCCCGACTCGGACCAGAGCACATGTGGTTGCCCCAGTACTAGCTCGGGAAACATAGTAAGGAGAGAATGATGTAAAATGAAAAAAATAGACTGGGCATGCATGTGCTGGACGTCGATAGTGGCAATATAAAGCAAAGTAAAGTGATAAAAAGACAAGGTTAATTAGTAAATTTTTACTCAAAAACCATTTAAATAGTAGTATGAGACCGGGACTAAATAATACCCAAAGTGCATGATTTAGAGTCTATAGTTTAGGGTAAGGTGGAATAGAAATAAATCTCGATAAAAAATAAGGCAAATAGATAATGGAAAAATACTATATACCAAAAAAAAAGTGGACATAATAGTAACATTTGGAGTTAATAAAGAGAAATATTCCCATGTTGTGTAAGTTTTGTGGTGATCACTATATTACCTCTCCCTTATATGCGAATAAAACTATAGAGAGTAACATGGTTTCCTAAAGTTTAAAGATATAAGTTCATTTAGAAATATAGGACTAACATATAAATTTAAAAAATAAAATCTTCGAGAATACATAGATCATTTTAAGATATAAAATAAAATCATGAATGTTCAACATAATAAGAAATCATCTTATAATTATAGTATTGTAATGAAAATTTTTAGGTAGTTTATATAGGCACAATAACAATTGTAACATTAATTTATATAATTTTTTATTTTCAATAGAAAATTGATAATGAGAAATGCTAACATTGAATTAAGTTGAGAGAGACCCTTCACTAATTCCTTTTTTTAAACGCACCGTCATAATTATTGTTGAATGTTTTTTAAATTGACTCCTTTCATCTGAGAGTTTATGTGGAATGATACATCATATGTGTTGGAACATTCTTATAACACTTTCTTGAGTTCCATATTTCATGAAAATCCTCTTATGTGTTATTCCAAACTGAACCCTCTATGTAGATATGAAGGCCTTGAAATTGATTATACAAGGATAATTAAAATACTGTCAACTTAATTACTTTAAGAATATAAACTGACTTATCATTATTTTAACGGAATTAAATTATTTTATATAATATTTTAGGCATACTAAAGAGAAGGAGAAATTAAAGTAGTTTTAAGTGTTAATTGATTGAGATTAATAGTTTAATGGATTTAATCGAGCTATTACTCTAGTACTATCAAATTCTTGTTTATTTGTTCATTTCTTAAGGATAAGGATTTTTTAACTGGGACCCTACCTAGGTATATAAAAGGCTTGAAATCCCAGATAAAGACACTAATCTCAGAGAAAAAACATGCAATGTTAATTGATTATTCACCAATATAGAGTGAGAATTTATAAAAAAACTGAAGAATGCATGAACTTCCCGTTGACTTCCCTTAGAAACAGGAGTTATAGAACATGTGCTAAAAAAGATGTAATAGATACCTACACTAATGTATTACCTACCCATACAACCATGAGTAAATTAACTATTATTTAGAGTTCTAATCAGCTAATATTCCCCCCATTATTAATTTATTTTGCAAATATATTCCCTAAACAGTACAAACTTCACATTTCTGACGGATTTTGTGAGTATATCTGCTATTTGAACATATGTTGGGTATTATTGGAGTTGGATATCATGGTATAAGACTTTATCTTTATTGTAGTGGCATTCGACCTCAATATGCTTTGTCCTTTCATGAAATACATGATTCTTCACAAGCCTCAAAACACGTTGATTATATCAATGAAGAATAGGTGTCCTTTCTTAATGAATCTTCAAATAAGCCATAATGAAACATAACCATATTGCCTCACACACATCTCCACATACAACATGATACTCTACCATAGTGGATGAAAGAGAAATAATAGTTTTATTCTTACTAAACGATGAGATTGGTCTGGATACGAGATGAAATATGTATCCTGGCATTGACTTTCTATCATCAACAGATTAAGCATATTCTAAGTTGGTGTATCCCTAAAAGAATAACTAAGTGTTCTTCTTGTATTCCAGACCATTTTTAAGTGTACCTCGAACATATCTAAAAACATGTTTTGATGTAACCCAATTACACTTCAATGGATTTTGCTTAAATCTCGAGAGATATTTCATAGAAAAACATATGTCTTGTCTGGTGCAGGTCAAGTAGATGAGACTCCAAATTTTTTTTCTGTAGAGAGTTGCATATAATTGAGGTAAGTCCCGAAATTGAGATAGTTCTAAAACTTTCTCCATTGGTGTTAAAAGAGGAATACAATATGACATTTTATATTTTTCCAAGACTTTCTTGGCATATTTTATCTAGGATTAAAAAAGTCATACTATTTTTTCCATATGTCCAAGTCAAGACAATAATGGAGCAGCCCCATGTTAGACATGTCAACGGATATTTTGACATCATTCTTCACAATATCAACCTAATTTTCTAAACTTTTAGTGATCACAAGAACATCCACATGAAAAAAAAGGATGATAATTTCTATTCCCACCTTCTTTGTGTCCAATTTGGAATCTAAGGGGCTACAAGTGGAACCACGATACAAAATGTGATCATCTATCTTGATGTAGCATGCCCTAGGAGCTTGTTTTAGTCCATACAGTGATTTGATGAGATAGAAGAAATTTTTAGGATGGTTTTGTTAAACAAATCCTTCCAACTGGGTCATGTACACTTCTTTTTTGAGATTACCATTGACTAAAGAACTATTTAAGTCCATTTGTTGATGTTTCCATACATTTGGTGTTTCTAGCATGTGAACAAAACTGTTAAGCGCTCCAAATAGATTGTATGTATTGCTATATCATCAGAATACAAAGTGACGCCTTTAAATAGGCTGCGAGAGAGGAACCGCAGAAGAAACAGTTACATAACTGTTTATAAAACAAATACAAACAAAATGTATTAATTTTCTAACATTCCCCCCCTTAATACATTGCTCTTACAAATGTACACCCTAAACAAATCAAACTTCACCTTGTCGAGAGGCTTGGTGAGAATATCTGCAACCTGAGAATCAGTAGGGCAGTACTTGAGCTGAATTTGGTGGTTCAAGACCTGTTCACGAATGTAGTGACATTCGACCTCAATATGCTTTGTTCGTTCATGGAAAACAGGATTCTTCACAAGCTTCAACACCCCTTGATTGTCGCAGTGAATGATGGGAGGTTTCTCTTCAGGAATCCCTATATCTGCAAGAATGCGACGTGACCAAATTACTTCACACACAGCTCCTCATGCAGCGCGGTATTCAGCCTCAGTGGATGAGAGAGCAACAACAGTTTGCTTCTTGCTGATCCACGAGATAGGTCCAGATCCGAGATGAAAAACATATCCTGAAGTGGATTTCCTGTCATCAACGGACCCTGCATAGTCCGAGTCTGTATATCCCTGTAAGAAGAACTGAGTGTTCTTTTGATACTCCAGACCAAATTCAACTGTACCTCAGACATATCTCAACACATGCTTTGCTGCTATCCAATGACATTTCTTCGGTTCCTGCATAAATCTGGTGAGATAGTGTTAGTGCAAAATCACAGCACCCCTGGACGCACATCAGGCTCCTAGGTTGATGTTCCCATGCCAAGGAGATAGAGAGAGAGAGAGAAGGGAAAAACAGCAAAAGCCTACACTAAAACGGTGATACACCAGAGAAGGAGAATGTTGAACATCTATCAAAACTGCCATGGGACAAAGAGAGGTGAGCAATGGGAAGGATGGACAGATGCATCACAGGCCCAAGGATAGATTTCACACAGAAAGTGTCCCAAAACTCCATGAACACAGCTCCAGATCTGCAGTGAACGTTCAAACATGCACAGATACCTGCAATGAAGAGAGGCAAGAAGAAAACAAGCAAAAACGAGAAAGGATGGACAGATGCATCACAAAACACGTTTTGTTGCTTCAGAAGTTTGCACAGAACATCATTCCATTAGTAAAAGGCAAAAAATGCCATTACAGAGTAGGGAGGAGGTTCGAACTCCATTTTCAACCCTAGAGAAGAAAAGAAGGGAGGGCAGAGCAGAAAGAATGAACAACCTCTTGTTATGAGCCAAATCTGGCTTTTTCATTGCATGGGTCGAGCCCAGGGGACAGAAAACGTGGGAAAACGTGCAAGCCCATTCCTCATTGACTGCAGATGCATTAAATCAGCATGGAGGATCTTACCAACCCATACCCTGTCATTTTTAGCGATTTTGGAGGAGAAAGCGACCCATTTGTATTAATTTGGCCGCTAAAATGTCACTTCTGGCCGTGCAGAAGAAGAATGCGACCCATTAGCATTAAAACGGGTTGTTGAAAGGTCGCTTCTGGCCATTACCACACGTCAGAGTCGTTTCTTGATTTTCTCTCTTCAGACTGCACCAAAACTCGAGATTGATCCCAGAATCATGTAGAGGATTTCACTAGCTTTCCGTTGATATAAGGAACATGCAAATCCGAGCTCTGGATCAAAAGATATGACGATTTGATGATTTAGGGCACGGAACAGGCGAAAATAGATTTTTAAAATATTTTCCCGCGCATTGCCATCTGGATGACACGTGGCAGACTCTGATTGGACGCGTGATTCTCTCTCCTCTACCTTTTGGCGGGCTGTCTTTTGAATTTTCCTTGTGGGCCCTAGCTGAGACACGTGGCACTATCCCATTGGTTCGGATCGGTGCTCGAAAACTCGCCCATTGACTTTTTGACTTTTCTCTTGTGAGGACACGTGGCAGCTTCTAATTGGTCCTCGGCTGATTTGGCTCCTTCGCGTACTTCGCCTCCATTTGTCCCGGATGTCCCATTTGATTTTGGGCCCTTTGTGCTCATTTCGGCCGGTTCGGGCATTTCGCGTCCATTTGTCCCAGAAGTCCCATTTGATTTTGGCCCCTCTGGACTCATTTCGGCCGATTCGGGCAGTTCGGGCATTTTTGGCCCGCTTGTCCCACTTTGCTTCGGACTGACTTGACTCTTTTCGGCCGGTTCGGGCGGTTCGCGTATTTCTGGCCCGCGCGTCCCAATTGCTTTTGGGCTCCTTGTACTGATTTCGCGCGATCCGGCCGGTTCGGGCATTTCGCGTCCATTTGTTCCACTCGTCCTGAATGCTACCCTCTTCAGCAGTTAGCCAATTTTTCTCCTCGGCTGGATCGGCTTTTCGCGCCCGCCGCGTACTTCTGTCCCACTTGTCCCATTTGCTTAGTGGGCCGCCTGGACTCATTTCGGGCGGTTCGGGCGGTTCGCGTATCTCTGTCCCGTTCGTCCCACCTTGTGCTGGACCAGGACTTAGCCGATTTTTACAATTTTTACTGGCCCAAACTACTTGCTTTCTGCAACCTTCTCCGCACTTTCTCAAAGCTTGCTCCCTCCTTCTCAGACAGGGGACTTAGAAAATATTTGAGGGGACTCTAGCAACATGATTTTTGGCCCCGAATCAATCAATTTTCCTGGGACTTGAATATTCTGATGCATGTTATCAAAATTTACCCTGGGGGGGTGAATTTTGGATAACAGTTTGGCGACTCAGTGGGGTCATCTGCCTGCTAGATGAAAAGACCAGTAGCCTGAAGCAATCCATTGGGCATGGAGTCATAAGCAAGCCTGAAAACTGATCTGAACCTTGAAAATCTCCCTCTGAGCCACTTGGAAACCCATTGAACCTGGAGTGTCCTCACCAAGATGCCACTGAAATGAACTGTGCAAGAGCAGAACCAGCAACACCAAAACTATGTACAAAACTGAAAATCATACATGCCCCAAATGGAACATGCAGAGTGTGCACAAGCACTTCTTCTGCTGAAAGCAAATCTACCTACTCTACTCTAACTGGAAACAAAGGCAAGCTAAACAAACCCTGCAACTGGTTGTGCAAAATAGCTTCCTTTCTTCAAAATGGGCAGCCATGCAATTGATTTGGCACTGATCATGGCTGTTTGGATGGATGGAAAATCAACAAGAAGCTGGTCTTCTATCCAAATCATCAAGGTATCAACTGAAAAATCCAATACCTCTTTTAGTTGCTCTGCATTTGGATTGGAGAGGTATGGCAGCTGATCCTTGGTACTTTGTAGCTCATCCTCATGCTCAGAAGCAAGCATGACTGGTTGTGGCTTCTCCTTTGGCTCCAATGAAGCCAAATACCTGATTGGGCAAGGTCTGATCCGTTTGATATGCCCATTGCTGTGATTTTCAACTCCAAGAATGGAGTCTTCTTGTAGACCCTCTTGAATGGATGACGTGGAAGAAATGGTAGGACCCTTCTGCCCTTTCTCTTCCTCCGATGAAGAACATGGAAGATTTAAATCTTCCAATTTTGGTTCCAAAGGGCTGCTATAAGATGCAGGCTGCTGCAAATGAATGCTCTCCTTCATGACAGCAGACTCTTGTGTTTGGAATGTGGATGATGAAAGAGAGAATGGTGAAAACTCAACCGGCTCTTCTCCATCAAAACAGTCCTCCAAATCTGACAGGTAAACTGCCTCATTGCTGTCCTGCTGCTCGTGTTCAACTTCCTCCATGGTGTCCTCTTGATCTGCAACTTGACCACCATGGTTTCCTTCACTCTCCAATATTGAGTTTGAGAGATCAAACTCCTTTTCAGTGCTAGAACTTGAGAGAGATGAAGTGGAAAGAAGAACTGAAGGTTCTTCTGTAACCTGCTTTGTGCTCAAAGCCCTTGGATCTGCGTTTTTCTCCTCCACAGCTAGATTGTGCTCCTCTTCTTTTGGATTTGGAGCAGCTTCTCCTTCCTCCAATGTTTGAAGGCAATCTTGCTCTTGATTGAACTCCTTCTCCAGCATGAAGTTTGTCAAGTCAAACTCTTCAATCTGCTGCTCTAGAGGACAAGTTGGGGCTGCAAGATCTTCTTCTTCTGCTGCAACAAAATCAGTCCTGACCACCATTTGTTCTCCAACCCTAGCTTCTTCTGTAGGCTTGACCATCAAGGGGATCTTTGTCATCCCAAATTTGGCAGCCCAAACCTTCAAGCTGTCTGTCATTTCTTTTCTGTTTGGCTCTTCCTCTTGCTGTCCTTGATGACTGATTTTTACAATTTCTTCTTTCCCACATGGAATTGGGAATGCAAGAGGAGGGATGGGTTGTAATTCAGCTGATTTTACAATTTTTTGTGGTGGTGGAGGCAGTGAAACCTCTTGTTTCTTTGGAGGAGGGGGTATTTCTTTTAGCTCTTGTGGAGGGGGTGACTGTTTGGAAGGGAAAAGGAAAGAAGAATCGAGATGGGGTGGAAGACTAGGGGGTGGAGAAATGGATTCAATATTTGGGACAGCAGATGAGGAGTTTAAATGAGATGATGCTGCTTGAGTAATGGAAAGAGAAAAACCAGATGATGGTGTAGAACTTACCCATTGACAAGGTTGTTCAACAACAAGTCTGTAGGCCTCTATTTCTGCTGTCCATTGTGCAAGCAAAGGCAGCATTGCAATCATGAAGTCAAGCTTCTCCTGAGGGCTGTAATGCCTTGGAAAAGGTCCCACCCATGGACAGGGTGCTCCATAACCGATTCCAAAAGCTTTCATTTGTGCTTGAGCCCTGGACTGCACCATCCCCTCCTCCATCTTTTGGATTTTCTCCAACAGACCAGCATCTTGGATCTGATGGTCTTCATTGTCTGCATACTCTTGCTCTTGGAAAGCTCCATAGCCAAACTGACTTTGGCACTGCTGCTCATATGGGTATGCATACTGATCTTGAATCTGCTCAAAATGCTGATTTGGAGGATTTGCAAAATGTGTTGGAGGTGTGATATACTGCTGTTGTTGATGTGAATACCATGATGGAAATGAAGTCATGATTGCACAACTTCATAGAATGACAGAATGATGGAAGAGATGGAAGGAAGAATGGATGAAAATGGATGGAAAGGAAGGTCTGCAGCTTGACAGATGGGTTGTTGACCAGATGGAGTCGCCAGATGTGTTTGCAAGTGCCTCCAAAGGCTGAAAACTTCACAGGAACACACCAACCTGCAAAAGATGAAGTGAAAGACCTCTAAGGTCCCACCGGGCGTGCCAGAACTGTTAGTGCAAAATCACAGCACCCCTGGACGCACATCAGGCTTCTAGGTTGATGTTCAGGCATCCAGTGTGATTGCACAACATGGAAACCTCTCTCCAAGCGTGGGACTTGTGAAACCGAGAGAGGAATCTCCAGAGAAGGCTGGTTCCTGCTCCTAAACTACCTGCCACAAGCTATTCCAGTGCAGGCAAGCTAATCTAATCCTAATCTAACCATGCCAAGGAGACAGAGAGAGAGAGAGAAGGGAAAAACAGCAAAAGCCTACACTAAAACGGTGATACACCAGAGAAGGAGAATGTTGAACATCTATCAAAACTGCCATGGGACAAAGAGAGGTGAGCAATGGGAAGGATGGACAGATGCATCACAGGCCCAAGGATAGATTTCACACAGAAAGTGTCCCAAAACTCCATGAACACAGCTCCAGATCTGCAGTGAACGTTCAAACATGCACAGATACCTGCAATGAAGAGAGGCAAGAAGAAAACAAGCAAAAACGAGAAAGGATGGACAGATGCATCACAAAACACGTTTTGTTGCTTCAGAAGTTTGCACAGAACATCATTCCATTAGTAAAAGGCAAAAAACGCCATTACAGAGTAGGGAGGAGGTTCGAACTCCATTTTCAACCCTAGAGAAGAAAAGAAGGGAGGGCAGAGCAGAAAGAATGAACAACTTCTTGTTATGAGCCAAATCTGGCTTTTACATTGCATGGGTCGAGCCCAGGGGACAGAAAACGTGGGAAAACGTGCAAGCCCATTCCTCATTGACTGCAGATGCATTAAATCAGCATGGAGGATCTTACCAACCCATACCCTATCATTTTTAGCGATTTTGGAGGAGAAAGCGACCCATTTGTATTAATTTGGCCGCTAAAATGTCACTTCTGGCCGTGCAGAAGAAGAATGCGACCCATTAGCATTAAAACGGGTTGTTGAAAGGTCGCTTCTGGCCATTACCACACGTCAGAGTCGTTTCTTGATTTTCTCTCTTCAGACTGCACCAAAACTCGAGATTGATCCCAGAATCATGTAGAGGATTTCACTAGCTTTCCGTTGATATAAAGAACATGCAAATCCGAGCTCTGGATCAAAAGATATGACGATTTGATGATTTAGGGCACGGAACAGGCGAAAACAGATTTTTAAAATATTTTCCCGCGCATTGCCATCTGGATGACACGTGGCAGACTCTGATTGGACGCGTGATTCTCTCTCCTCTACCTTTTGGCGGGCTGTCTTTTGAATTTTCCTTGTGGGCCCTAGCTGGGACACGTGGCACTATCCCATTGGTTCGGATCGGTGCTCGAAAACTCGCCCATTGACTTTTTGACTTTTCTCTTGTGAGGACACGTGGCAGCTTCTAATTGGTCCTCGGCTGATTTGGCTCCTTCGCGTACTTCGCCTCCATTTGTCCCGGATGTCCCATTTGATTTTGGGCCCTTTGTGCTCATTTCGGCCGGTTCGGGCATTTCGCGTCCATTTGTCCCAGAAGTCCCATTTGATTTTGGCCCCTCTGGACTCATTTCGGCCGATTCGGGCAGTTCGGGCATTTTTGGCCCGCTTGTCCCACTTTGCTTCGGACTGACTTGACTCTTTTCGGCCGGTTCGGGCGGTTCGCGTATTTCTGGCCCGCGCGTCCCAATTGCTTTTGGGCTCCTTGTACTGATTTCGCGCGATCCGGCCGGTTCGGGCATTTCGCGTCCATTTGTTCCACTCGTCCTGAATGCTACCCTCTTCAGCAGTTAGCCAATTTTTCTCCTCGGCTGGATCGGCTTTTCGCGCCCGCCGCGTACTTCTGTCCCACTTGTCCCATTTGCTTAGTGGGCCGCCTGGACTCATTTCGGGCGGTTTCGGGCGGTTCGCGTATTTCTGGCCCGTTCGTCCCACCTTGTGCTGGACCAGGACTTAGCCGATTTTTACAATTTTTACTGGCCCAAACTACTTGCTTTCTGCAACCTTCTCCGCACTTTCTCAAAGCTTGCTCCCTCCTTCTCAGACAGGGGACTTAGAAAATATTTGAGGGGACTCTAGCAACATGATTTTTGGCCCCGAATCAATCAATTTTCCTGGGACTTGAATATTCTGATGCATGTTATCAAAATTTACCCTGGGGGGGTGACATTTCTTTAGCTCCTACATAAATCTGGTGAGATACCTCACAGCAAAGCAAATATCTGGTCTAGTATAAGTCAAGTAAATGAGACTCCTCCACAAGTTACCTGTAGTGAGTGCCATCTACCTGTGGTGAATCCTATGGAATCTAGATAAGGTTCAAACCTTTTTCCATAGGTGTGGACATTGGTTTACAATGTGACATCCCATACTTTTCCAGGAGTGTCTTGGCATATTTCATTTGGGAGACAAAGATATGATTCTTCTTCTGCCATATCTCTAAGCCACGACAATAGTGAAGTAGCCCCAAATAGGTCATGTCGAAGGATTTATTCAGATCATTCTTTACAACATCACAAGATTGTTACCAACTTCCTGTGATCACAAGATCATCTATGTACAAAACCAGAATGTATCCCAATCTCTGTTCCTACCTTCTTGATATACAAATTTGTATCTAAGGGGCTACGAGTGCTATCCATGCTACAATAGGTGATCATCAATTTTTATATACCATGCCCCTAGGTGCTTGTTTGAGTCCATAAAGTGACTTTATCAGATGACATAACTTCTGTGCAGTTGATGCTCGTCTACAAACCCTTCAGGTTGGGCCATGTAGAACTTCTTCTTTTAGAGGCACCATTTAGAAAAGCACTCTTGACATCCATCTGCTGAAGTTTCAATCCATTTTGTGTTGTTAGTGCTCATACAAATCTAATGGTTTTGATCTTCACAATGGGTGCAAAGGTCTCATCATAGTCAATTCCTTCTTGCTGAGCATAACCCTTTACAACAAGTCGTGCTTTGTGTTTGTTGATTGAACCATCTGCCTTATATTTTGTTTTGCAAGATCCATTTGAGGACAATAGATTTCTTACCTGGAGGTAGATCGATAAGTTCCCACATCCGATTCTGAATTAGGGAATCATATTCAGCATCCATAGCCTGTTTTCCCACTCCTGGTTGGTGTAATGCCTCATGAACATTGTTAGGTTCAGTGCTCTCAAAAACTGAAACTCATGAGTGAAAAAAATTTACCTCATGTCTCAGCTTGACTTCGTGTTCTAACTCCCGTAGAAGTTCCTAGGAAGTGAGTTCAGGTGTGCATCCCTAATAGTATCTCTAGGACCCATTTCAAGGGACGTTGGTGGTGTTGGATGATGTGAAGATGTGTTGTCATAGTGTGTCAAGATCAACGAACAAGTCACCACTCAGGCTCTTCTTCTCTCTGAGAAGAATCATCTTGCCCATCATCTAGGGATGTGTGAGAAATCTATGTGACGAGGTCGGTACTCGGATCTCCATTGTGTGGCCAGGGAGTCAAAGGACTAGACTCATCACATTTACCACATCTTGAATCTCGTAGATCTTCTTCAATCTTAAAGGATCCATGAGATGATATGCCTTTGAGGTAGTACTATACCCCAAGAAAAGACATGGCAGTGTCTTTGGATGAAATCTTAAAATTCCTTTTCTTATCTAGAACATGCATATATGCAATACAACCAAAAAACTCTCAAATGATGAATAGAAGGTTTACGACCAGTCCATACCTCTTCTGGTGTCTTGTTCTACAAGATCTTCATGGGTGCCTAGTTGAGTACAATACACTATTGTTTGGATTTCTGCTTCTGCCCAAAACTGATCCTCCAACTTGGTGAGTCGAGAGCATATCAATGTAGCCATCTCCATGACAGTTCTGTTGTGGACACTGGGAAATCCCATTCTGTTAGGGAGTGTAGGGTTCATTCAGATGTTTCTGGATGCCATGTTACTTCAGGTATGCTAAGAACTTCTTTGATACAAATTCCCCCCTCGATTTGAGCGGAGGAGAAGGAGAGGCTTCCCAGACTACCTAGTGGCATGCTGGTAGCAAGGTTTGGAAATTTGGCAAGTTCCTCACTCTTCCTCCGAAGAAAATATACCCCACATTTTCTGTGAGTAATCATCAATGATGAGCTGGAAGTACGCAAAACCTTGGAAGCTAGCTGGCAGGGGTCAGCACAAATCGGTATGTAGACGACCTAAAGAGGCTCCTTAGAATGATAAGAGCTCTTTTTGAATGGACCTCTATGTTTTTTGCCTACAAGACATCAAAGAAGCAAATAGGTAAGGAATGCGAGAGTGGAGGAATGCCCTCTTACCATTTCCTTCAGCATTGAGTTGATGTAGAGCCCTGGCAGAAATATGATCATATCATAGGTAAAGAATACCAAAGTGCAGTGGACTAAATGGAGCCGTTGAAGCAGAGAGAGCCAAATGATCTATAGATGAAGTGACTCACATCCAGTGACAAATAGACAACCATTCAGAAAAATGCTTAAGAGCAAATGACAGACTCTCCCTGGGAAATGATGTTCAGGACTTGAGGCCCTTTCTCAACAAAGAATTCAACCTGCCATTTCTATGGTTAAGAAGTTGATTTTCCATAGACAATAAGAGTTTTGATTTGTCAAACCTGGAACATATAGCACCTTTGTGAGTGTACATCTTCATGTTCCAAGAGGAATGATGACATCACCAATCCCTGCTGCAATATACCCTTGATTATCTGTAATGGTGATCTAATCTCCAGTGGGCCAGTCACTCAGAGTATGGAACAACTTCTTATTGTCAGTCCATGTGTTTGCTAGCATCCTGAATCAATCAACCAGACATGTTCTGATGGCTGCGAAGTCTTTGAGACTAGTAACAATATCTGGATGAGTCGTATCTTGGTACCTCTTCATCAGGAGGTGGCATCTTGCTAAGCAACAATGTAACCCTTCTGTCCACTGATTACGAGCACGTCATTGGGATTTCTTGGAATATCCTCAGCCAGAAGTGCTCTCTTTTCTAGAGTTTCCATACTTGTGGCCATTGTAATAACAATTTGCAGTCATGTGCGTATCCGTGGAGAAAATGTGGCACCACCGATCTGCCTTGTTGATTATGCTGCTTGCTGGGGTGGCCGCTGTGGTGGCCGCTGAGAAGGTTACTGCTGTTGAGCATGCTGTTTCTGATTCTGAGGGGCTGACTACCCTTTCCAAGGCTTATGTTTTTTCCTTGTGATGAGAGCCTTTTCTTCGAAGGATTCTTAAACATTATGAATGGATTTTTCCTACTGGAGATAATTCACCAGTGTGGTGCAAAACTCACCTCTTATTGAGTGATGGTCAACGTGGTGATCAGTGTCTAGAACTTGTGAAGGAAGAGCTCACAGGGTGAGTGGGGACTAGTAACTTGTCGTCCACCGGTTCACCAAGAGTAAAGAGTTCTGCACGTAACTTGGCCACATGCTACAAGAAGGATTCTACTAATTCGCCATAATGCATACTCATCGTGTGAAGATTTGTCTGAAGATGTGCGACTTTGTCGTCAGATTCTTGGCTTCGTAGATGGTACACAATGTAGCTTCATGCCTAAGAGGAAGTGGTTGCTTACTGAATGTAAGGTTGAACCTTATCTAGAAAGAGCTCAGGGTGATAAGCATTAGTGCTTTTGCATCATCCTTTTCATGCTTAGCCAACAGATCAATGTTTGTGGGAGGGGGTGTCTCTACCAGAAACGATCCCCCAAATATCTTCAAATTAAAGAATCATCCGCATCTTGGTTTTCAATGCGGCTAAAATTTGGCCCTTTCAAAAGTTGGGCATCGGATAGCAATATTTTTGGAGCAGACATTTTCAAAAACTCAAAAATGTATTTTATTTATTTATTTATTTTTCAAAAATGGCTACAATGCTTACTGAAGGAGTCTGTCCCGAAGATGGGCTCTATAGGCTCATGCAGTGAGACGTCGACGCTCCTGTGGGGGGTTCTATTTCATGTTCGTCATCTGCATCATAACCATGTTTTAAGTTTTGCACGAATCAGTCGTGCTTGACATCGAACATTGAACCAAAAGTATTCCAACAGTCCTCGGTGCACAATCTCGTCAAAGAGAATGTTACCAATGTTATGTAGCTCGTTGACCAAGGCAAAGAACAACCTAGTGGTGTCTTCGTTGTCATTCAATGCCCAAATATTTGGTGCATTGCTTGCGGTGCTTTGTGCATCAGAAATTTGCGACATACGCGCACACCACTGTTTCGAAATTTGTAGGCTTTCTTCACTTGCATAGTTTTGATGGAGCAAAGAAGAACAAAACAGTCACTGAGGGCTCCTACCACGTACAGTTTTTCTCTTCTTCTTGTCTTCCACTCTGCAAATGATGGCAATGGCTAGAAATGGCAACACTTGCTCTGGGCTCCAGCAAATAACAGCAAAAAAAAACACACCAGCACCAACAAAGAACTCCATGCATAGGCAGAGGATGTCTTCACACAATCTGTTCCTCTCCTCCTTCACGCACATTCTTCTTCAGTCTCCATGCTCCAAGGACAGCACATAGCACTCTGGAATCCTGGCGAGACCTCCAACTGTCCCTCCATGGCCACAGCTTCATCGCATAGGTTCAACACCGCAAAAAATAGGGTTCAACACTACAAAAAATAGCAAACGGACAGCAAAGAACAGGGACAGTCTTTTCTTCACGAACTCCACGCGCGAGACCTCCACGCACAGCAAACCAAGGATAGTCTTTTCTTCACGAACTCCACACATGAGACCTGTTGCTCTTCTCCACGCACAGCATGAACTTGCTCCGATACCAATGTTAGGTGCTCCAAATAGATTGTATGTATTGCTATATCATCAGAATACAAAGTGACGCCTTTAAATAGGCTGCGAGAAAGGAACCGCGGAAGAAACAATTACATAACTGTTTATTAAACAAATACAAACAAAATGTATTAATTTGCTAACAAAAACTTATGGTATTGATCTTTGCAGTGGGTATTGTTGGTTGGATTTTTTGTCACTGAATATGCCCAGTGGATGTGCACAAAACCCAACAACAATTATCGAAATTCACCTTTTGAAACGGTGGAGTTTCATCTTCTTTGTGATAGGGGCAGTTCCCTCATATGATGTGTTTTTTGTAATTTGTGTGCTTTTAACTGGGTAGCTAAAAAGGATGAAAAAATTAGGGAAGGAAAAAAATAGAAAGGAAGGAGGAATCAAGAGGGAAAGAGATGTGTATATTATTTAAAAAGAACTGCACATAAGGGAACTTCTCTATCTGGCGAAAAGGAATATAATGAGTGTGAAATACGGGAAGCACAAAGTCTTCATCTCCTTTAGAATATGCCGATATGGCACTAATTCTACTTACCCTAATATCTAAAACAGAGTCTGATTACTTGATCATTAATCATACTATTAAATAACAACAATACTAATAGTTTAATCACAAGTAGATTGATAGATTTTTCAATTGAAAACCATTGACACAACAGTTTAGAAAGCATTGTATTCTTGAGGGAAAAATTTGTGTACACAAAGTTACGAAAACGTAATGGAAAGATAAAGTAGTCCCCAAAAGAGTTTGGAATCAGAATAAGAGGAATTCCTTTACGATTACATTACAACCTCAAATAGGCATTCTGCTCCAAGAAGTAGTTTTAAAACTACCTTTTATATTCACCTAGTTCCAACCTACCGAAATCCTCAAGTTGACTTAACTTGGGATATACATTACATTACAATTATGGTATTTAATTAATTTTATGGCAAAATTAATTAAATATGTTAGACATTATAGCTTACACAAGTTTGACATTTAATTAATTCAAAACTTAATTAATTAATTACAGTTATGGGGATTTTTTATGATTTTATTTTTCTTAGTGATATTATCATTTCCTTGAGTTACACAATAATTTTTCATGATAGATTTGTTAGGATTGATTTCTGTGATCTTATTACTTGACATGCAATTCAACAAACAACTATCCCTCAAGACTTGGGCCTCTATAATTGTCCCGACATTTTCAGGTCATCCATATTTTCCTGCATATCCTTCCAATTATCCAATAGAATACTTAACCACTGCATCTTGTATAAAAATATCTTCATAGTCATTCGTTAAGATACTCCATCTGGTCTTTCTTAATGTGGATGTATTGTACGTCATCATTATGTTTTGTGATCAAAATCAGTTTTTGGAAAACCAGATACATAGACAATTATGAGTTTTTAAAGGGTGATTATGCAAATATTGCTCCTGGAGAGTGAGGTCATCAAGGGAGTGAGAAAAATATTCCATAATTGAATTTTCTATAATAATTCTCAGTGTTTTTATTTCTTGACCCGTGGTTCGAAAAATTGATATGTTGATATTGAAAGTAAAATATAAAAATTGTGGATGTTGATAGGAAATTAAGAGTAGCGGAACAACTTCCTACACTAATCTTGAGGAGAGATATTATGCAAAACTTTCAACATAGTAAAGCATTTACAGAAATATCAGCAACATATTCCTAACAAGAACACAAACACCAGATATACGTGGGGAAAATCCTTTCAGATAAAAACCCCACACTCCAAAAATCCCACTCAATGTATTTCAAATCTAATAACAAGATTACATACACTTGTAGAGAAAGTTTCTTATAGGAGTATCACCAGATACAATTCTAGGAGGATTAAAACTCACTACACCAATTACTTCTCCAAGCCTTCAATTTATAGACCTCCGGTTATACAAGAAACCACCTATGGTTTACAAAACCATGTCCCAAACCTCTCATGAGCTGGATAGCATTAAAGAGCAAGAATACTTAAACAAATATAGGACTTATTTCATGTGACAATGTATTTTGAGGATGATGTATGGTGTCTAGGGATTTTTGAAAAGTAAATTGGAAATTAGGATCCTTCTTAAGTAATTTAGAAAAACAAACTTGAAGAAATTTAGGAGCTATGATAAAGGAAAAATCGGGATGCTAAGTTGGGTTCACAAAAATTATTAACTAAAATATGAATATTAGAAGTCAATCTATGAAGTACAACAGGTAAATGAAATCTAAGCTATATAAGGAAAGTGACCCAAGTAATCTATTATATGAAAATATAAAACCTGAAAATGAAAGAAGGGTTAGCTAGATCTTAGATGGTTTAACGAGCTTGTTAGACTGTGCGTAGATATGGTTGGAGAAAACATGAGGAGGAAATGACTATGATGAGGCCTAGAAAATTGAGATCTAAGCATTTTAAGTGGACTGGGGTGCTTGGGATAGGATCAGGTCCCCTGTAGGTTCCCTAGAATAAGTTCTGGGTGCCTAGGTCTGCTTAAGTAGCTTGAAAACCTCCTTTGAAGTGTCGATGGATGATTATCTATGTTCTCCCTTTATCTCAATAACTTTTCCAAAGTGTGTCAAATATCGTTGCAATATCTGCATTAAGGAATCACGTAGAAAACCCCTAAGACGAGGATCAAATCCCTGAAAAAGAAAGATCCATATGAAGGGGTTAGACTGTCCTCAATGACACAATAGTGGAATTACTAACTGAGTGCTACACTACATCTCAAACCTAATGTACCTCTTTGTGCATATGTGTGAAATCATGCCATAGGTGTTCTTGAGCCAGTCGTATTTTATGAAAGTAGAGAATAATAACTATGTGTACAAATGTAATAACATGGTGGATGGTATAGAATAAACTTCCCTCCTATGATGTGTGATGTAGATGAACCAACCTTGTCCCTTGTGATCAAGCTAGATGGATGTAAATGAGCTCTAAATACCTTAGATGGAATGAAACCTTAGGTGATTATAGTAGTTCCTAGTACTTTGTCCCTCATTATGGTCTCATAACATTATATTTACATGGTTATTTTGATGTAATTTTGTAGTTAACCCTAAAGATCCCGACCACCAAAAATATAGATTTCTCAAATGGCTAAAAATTGCACATAAGATGGAGTTAAAGTGGAAAAAATATTCAGACACACCGACTCGGACCAGAGCACCTGTGGTTGCCCTAGTACTAGTTCGGGAAACCTAGTAAGGAGAGAATGATGTAAAATGACAAAAATAGACTGGGCATGCATGTACTAGAGGTCGATAGTGGCAATATAAAACAAAGTAAGATGGCAAAAAGATAGGGTTAATTAGTAAATTTTTAACTCAAAAACCATTTTAATAGTAGTATGAAACCGGGACTAAATAATACGCAAAGTGCATGATTTAGTGTCTATAGTTAAGGGCAAGGTGGAATAGAAATAAATCTCGATAAAACATAAGGGAAATAGATAATGGACAAATACTATATACCAAAAAAAAGTGGACATAATAGTAACATTTGGAGTCAATAAAGAGAAATATTCCCATGTTGTGTAAGTCTTGTGGTGATCACTATATTACCTCTCCCTTATATGCGAATAAAACTATAGAGAACAACATGGTTTCCTAAAGTTTAAAGATATAATTTCATTTAGAAATATAGGACTAACATATAAATTTAAAAAATAAAATTTTTGAGAATACATAGATCATTTTAAGATATAAAATAAAATCATGAAAGTTCAACATAATAATAAATCATCTTATAATTATATTATTGTAATGAAATTGTTTAGGTAGTTTATATAGACACAATAACAATTGTAACATTAATTTATATAATTTGTTATTTTCAATAGAAAATTGATAATGAGAAATGCTAACATTGACTTAAGTTGAGAGAGACCCTTCACTAATTCCTTTTTTTAAATGCACCCTCATAATTATCATTGAATGTTTTCTAAATTGACTCCTCTCATGTGAGAGTTTATGTGGAGTGATATATCATATGTGTTGGAACATTCTTATAACACTTTCTTGAGTTCCATATTTCATGAAAATCCTCTAATGTCATATTCCAAACTGAACCCTCTATGTGGATTTGAAGGCCTTGAAATTGATTATACAAGGATAATTAAAATATTTTCAAGTTAATTACTTTCAATTTATAAACTAACTTATCATTATTTTAATGGAATTAAATTATTTTATATAATAATGTAGGCATACTAAAGAGAAGGAGAAATTAAATTAGTTTTAAGTGTTAATTGATTGAGATTAATAGTTTAATAGATTTAATCGAGCTATTACTTTAGTACTATCGAATTCTTGTTTATTTGTTCATTTTTAAAGGATAAAGTTTTTTTAGCTCGGGCCCTACCTAGGTACATAAAAGGCTTGAAATCCCAGATAAAGACAATAATCTCAGATAAAAAACATGCAATGTTAATTGATTATTCACCAATATAGAGTGAGGATTTATAAAAAAACTTAAGAATACATGAACTTCCCGTTGACTTCCCTTAGAAACAGAAGTTATAGAACATGTTTTTAAAAAATGATGTAATAGATACCTACACTAATGTATTACCTACCCATACAACCATCAGTAAATTAACTATTATTTAGAGTTCTAATCGGCTAACATTCCCCCCATTATTAATTTGTTTTGCAAATATATTCCCTAAACAGTCCAAACTTCACATTTTTGATGGATTTTGTGAGTATATCTGCTATTTGAGCATCTATTGGGTAGTATTGGAGTTGGACGTCATGGTATAAGACTTTATCTTTATTGTAGTGGCATTCGACCTCAATATGCTTTGTCCTTTCATGAAATACATGATTCTTCACAAGCCTCAAAACACGTTGATTATATCAATGAAGAATAGGTGTCCTTTCTTAATGAATCTTCAAATCAGCCATAATGAAACATAAACATATCGTCTCGCACACATCTCCACATACAACATGATACTCTACCTTAGTGGATGAAAAAGAAATAATATTTTTATTCTTACTGATCGATGAGATCGGTCTGGATACGAGATGAAATATGTATCCTGACGTTGACTTTCTATAATGAACAGATTAAGCATATTCTTAGTTGGTGTATCCCTAAAATAATAACTGAGTGTTCTTCTTGTATTCCAGACCATTTTTAAGTGTACCTCAAACATATCTCAAAACATGTTTTGATGTAACCCATTGACACTTCATTGGATTCTACTTGAATCTCGAGAGATATCTCATAGAAAAACATATATCTTGTCTGGTGCAGGTCAAGTAGATAAGACTCCAAATGATTTTTTTGTAGAGGGTTGCATACAATTGAGGTGAGTCTTGAAATGGAGAGAGTTCTAAAACTTTCTCCATTTGTGTTAAAAGAGGAATACAATATGACATTTTATATTTTTCCAGGACTTTCTTGGCATATTTTATCTAGGATTAAAAAAGTCATACTATTTTTTCCATATTTCCAAGCCAAGACAATAATGGAGTAGCTCCAAGTTAGACATGTCAAAGGATATTTTGACGTCATTCTTCACAATATCAACCTAATTTTCTGAACTTCTAGTGATCACAAGATCATCCACATAAAAAACAAGAATGACAATTTCTATTCCCACCTTCTTTATGTCCAATTTGGAATCTAAGGGGCTACAAGTGGAACCATGATACAAAAGGTGATCATCTATCTTGATGTAGCATGCCCTAGGAGCTTGTTTTAGTCCATATAGTGATTTGATGAGATAGAAGAAATTTTTAGGATGGTTTTGATAAACAAATCCTTCCAACTGGGTCATGTACACTTCTTGTTTGAGATCACCATTGACTAAAGAACTATTTAAGTCCATCTGTTGAAGTTTCCATCCATTTTGTGTTGCTAGCACGCATACAAAACTGATGGTATTGATCTTTGCAGTGGGTATTGTTGGTTGTATTTTTTGTCACTGAATATGCCCAGTGGATGTGCACAAAACCCAACAACAATTATGGAAATTCACCTTTTGAAAGGGTGGAGTTTCATCTTCTTTGTGAGAGGGACAGTTCCCTCGTATAATGTGTTTTTTGTAATTTGTGTGCTTTTAATTGGGTAGCACAAAAGGATGAAAAAATTGGGGAAGAAAAAACATAGAAAGGAAGGAGGAATCAAGAGGGAAAAAGAAGTGTATATTATTTAAAAATAACTGCACATAAGGGAACTTCTCTATCCGAAGAAAATGAATATAACGAGTGTGAAATACGGGAAGCACAAAGTCTTCATCTCCTTTAGAATATGCCGATATGACACTAATTCTACTTACCCTAATATCCAAAACAGAGTCTGATTACTTGAGTTTCAATCATACTATGAAATAACAACAATACTAATAGTTTAATCACAAGTAGATTGATAGATTTTTCAATTGAAAACCATTAACACAACAATTTAGAAAGCATTGTATTCTTGAGGGAAAAATTTGTGTACACAAAGTTACGAAAACATAATGGACAGATAAAGTAGTCCCCAAAAGAGTTTGGAATAAGAATAAGAGGAATCCCTTTACGATTACATTACAACCTCAAATAGGCATTCTGCTCCAAGAAGTAGTTTTAAAACTACTATTTATATTCACCGAATTCCAACCAACCAAAATCCTCAAGTTGACTTAATTTGGGCTATACATTACATTACAATTATGGTATTTAATTAATTTTATGGGAAAATTAATTAAATATGTTAGACATTATAGCTTACACAAGTTTGACATTTAATTAATTCAAAACTTAATTAATTAATTACAGTTACGTGGATTTTTTGTGATTTTATTTTTCTTACTGATATTATCATTTCCTTGAGTTGCACAATTATTTTTCATGATAGAATTGTTAGGATTGATTTCTGTGATCTTATTACTTGACATGCAATTCAACAAACCACTATCCCTCAAGACTTGGGCCTCTATAATTGTCCCCACGTTTTCAGGTCATCCATATTTTCCTGCATATCCTTCCAATTATCCAACAGAATACTTAACCACTGCATCTTGTATACAAATATCTTCGTAGTCATTCTTTAAGATACTCCATCTGCTCTTCCTTAATGTGGATGTATTGTTTGTCATCATTATGTTTTGTGATCAAAATCAGTTTTTGGAAAACCAGATATGTAGACAATTATGAGTTTTTAAAGGGTGATTCTGCAAATGCTGCTCCTGGAGAGTGAGGTCGTCAAGGGAGTGAGAAAAATATTCCATAATTGAATTATCTAAAATAATTCTCAGTGTTTTTATTTCTTGACCCGTGGTTCGAAAAATTGATATGTTGATATTGAAAGGAAAATATAAAGATTGTGGATGTTAGGATACAGCAATCTCTTTTATCATGCCCACAAGGATTTCTCCCTTCACCTAATTCTTCTGCTATTTTAATTGTAGATCCATCTAGGGCCCCTATAATAAGACTTCCATTCTTAAAAGTTTTCATGCTGTCAGTTCTTGATGCTTCATGGCTAAGCCATGTTAATGTGATGTGATAAATCACTTACAGGTATTACCAATTTGGATACAGAAACAATGTAATCTGCAAGGAATACCATATTTAGAAGGAGACCAATGTCTTGATCATTGTTAATATTTTCACCAACGATGTGTATAATTTTTATTATCTTTTCAGCAATCTCGTACCCTAGTGCTTCCTTTCCTCCAATAAGACATACAAGAGGCACAACTTTTCTTTTCTCCTCACTGGTCATATGCTCAGAGACAAGCAGATGAGAAAATAGAATGAGCACTCAGATTATGCTCTAATTCAAGAATTATACAAAAATATTTTTAAAATTCTCTATCCACAACGGCCAAGCCTGCATTAATCTAGGCAAGTCAAAAATGTATCGGACATGTATAAGTCTTATGGCTTGCTTTTCTTTGCAAAGTTAAGGCTCATGCACTGTTTTGAATGGAAATCATAATATGGTGCACGATAAAGTTTCACATGACTATCAATTGTACAAACAACGAGCAATAAGCCTTCATTACTGACCGATTTATCCAAGCATACCAGTTGCTAACATTATCATCATAAAATATAACCTGATTCACACTCCTCACTTACATTGCTTCTGTGGACTTATGTCAGATGAGTCACAGTTTTGGTGAATTCAAAGAACCTCATTCAATGTGCAAATAATGTAATTACGGGAGACACGGTGCTTCGGGGAACAGTGAGTCTGTGATAAGAGTTCTTATTAAACAATCCATCTCCACATTGGCTGTGGGAAGTAGTGATAATCAGGTGGAAAGGTAAAGATGAGAACTTAGATACAAATGGAACACTTCCCTCGGTTCCACAAACTCTCGCAATACCCACAATCAAAAGATCAAATGACTCGATATGGCATGCAAGGAGATGCGGAGAACTATGTGCTGCAGAGAACCAAGGCCTGCTAAAAACTAGTTCCGCAGAGAGCGATAAAACCCACTCAACACTGCTGAGCAGTGAATTGCAAGGAAGAAGGGAATTGTGGTGAACAGAGGCATTAAGAAGAACACTTCCATTAATTCTAACAAAGAATCCAAATTGCCAACAACCTTATAAATTGATCCCTTGACTGATTACAAAGCTAATTTTATATCATTTATATCCCCATTTAATAATGACATTGTATAAGAGAGGATCAAATATTCTAAATGAGCTCATTTGACCACATGGGTGGGGTTGAAAAGTATGGGAAAGCAAGAAAATGCCATTTAGATGGTAATAGAACTCAAATGGTGCTCAAAGTCTAACTACAAAAGTTGTCTCAGATAAATTGTCCGAAGCAGAATAATGGATTAAAATTCAAGTGCAAGAGTGTAATGACAAAGGAAAATAGGACCGATTTAGAAATAAATTTTTTGCCCAAGAAATATTTATACTCAAAAATAATTACACAGAGTTAGATGAAAGGTTTCGAGCAATCCATATTGTTAGTGACAACATGTGCAAAGGTTTATTCATAGTCAATGCCTTCTTTATTAGCATATCCTTTTGCTACTAGTCGTGCTTTGTGCTTGTCCATGGATTTGTCTACCTCGTATTTAGTTTTGAAAATTGATTTTCAACCTATGGATTTCTTTCTAGTAGGCATATCAACAAGTTCCTAGGTCCGATTTCGTATGAGTGAGTCATGCTCAACATCCATAGCTTTTTTCCATAGATGTTGAATTAATGTTTCTTAAATATTATTAGGTTCAGAGATATCAACAATTGTACTCATGAGTGTAAAATTTACGCCATTTCATGTGTGACTCCTTGTTCCGACTCCGGAAGAAGTTCTCAGAAGATATTTTCATACCCACTTCGGATGAGAAATCTACCACTAATGTGAATAACTGCCTAGTGGATGTATGGTAACATTTTCTAATCATCCAAGATCAACATACAACTCCACTTGCAGCTCATATTTTCTGTGATCTCATCATCTGACTCAGAGAACAATTAGTGAGAGGTGGTTGGTGTTGATTCTTCTTTCTACATAACTGACTCAAAATATGACTCGTCACAAACAACATCTTAACTTTCATAGATTTTTTCGTCTCAAGATCCATGAGATGGTATGCTTGCAAGGTATTGCTATAACCCAATAGGATGCACTAGAAAGTTTTTTGATCAATATTCTTCCTCTTCTGAGCTAGGACATACATATATGATGTGCAACCATAAACTCATAGATGAAAAATTGATTTATTTCTACCACTCCATACCTCTTTTGGTGTTTTCTTCCCTAGAATCTTCATTAGTTCCCTGTTGTGAAGATAAACAACCATCTGTACTATTTTTGCCCAATATCATTCCTTCATATTTTCTTTTGACAGCATGTAATGAGCCATCACCATTACAATGTGATTACATTGCACAACAATTCCAATTTTCTATGGTTTGTAGGGAGCTCTCAAATTCTGTTTGATACCTTGTTTGTTCAAGAATGACAATAACTTCTTTGATGACAATTTATAGCTTGATTTGAGCGGAGTAGAAGAAGAGGTTGGCAATTCTCCTTCACCACATGCTGATAGAAGATCTGGAAATGATGAAAGGCCTCACTCTTTTGCTTTAGGAAAACTACCCGTCTTCTGAGAGTAGTCATCCATGAATAATTGGAAGTACATGTATCCTAAAAATGAAGTCGGTAATGATTTAAGAAGATTAGTATGAACAAACTACAGACATTTATTGACATGGAAGGTGTTGGTATCCAAATTGATTCTCCCGAGAGGGCCGAACAACATCACAAAACTAGCAGGATTCTTAGAGATAGACGAACCATGATATGAGCCATTTTGTATCCGAGGAGGGGATTCAGCTGACTCTTTGTCACTCGGGAATTGGAGAAGTGGATAACACCTCACTGAGGATTTAATCTACCCTCACTACTTTAGGTTGTTCCTTCAACTAGGGTGAGAGGACCCGTTCTGTAACCCGTGTTGGTGAAGGACATCAAGAGATCCTTCTGTGCACAATTTTAAGCAGAACCTTGAGGAAATATGATCAATACAGCACAATCTAACTCTCACGAGTTGTCACACTAGAGAGTGGAGATGTTTCCTGGACAAAGGTTCAGGTTACTAAAGACAATAAATGAATCCTAATTCTCCCTGCATACTTTGGCAATGGAATTTGTTCATTTGTGGATACACAGTACAAACAGGGGTGGTTTGTGTAGGATTCATAGTTTGAGAAATTTTTTGGTGGGAAGTTAAGCAAGATAAAGAGTATGGTACTAGATCTTTGAGAGCCTTTATGAAAATTGAAAAACTCACAGATAGAATGCTTCAGAACAGCCAAAATATTCCTTCAACTAGAAGGTTCGCATCAGTGGAGGCCCAGAGATGTACGGTTTCACACACTCTTCAAGAATTCAACACAGAGGCTTGTGTTAAAGATTCAATTAAACGTTAGAGATCCCTAGTTCGTCACACCTAAGATACATTAATAGGATTACAAACAATCTTTATCAACATAGTGAGAGAAAAGTGATTTTAAATTGTTTATTTCATTACCAGAAGAAAAAATTTCTCATAATGAAATTGTAAATGCCACAATACTAACACACAGACGAGATCTTGTGTGAATTTGAGATATTTTAACATAAGATTGCAATAGGAACAAGATTGCAATAGAAAAACTATTTGAAAACATTTTGAAATAATAGCAAAAACAATTATTCTCATGATCAACACAAGGTCATTCAAGGTTCATTAGATTCATTAGCAGGGGAAAGTTTCCTCAATAATCTCAGAGCTTGTCAAAGGTTGTACACTTGCAACCACCTTGATGCGATTAAATCTAAAACATAGGAAAATAAACTGGTCTCTCAGATGGTCTCTTGGGAAACTGGTTTCTCTCTTACTTTCTCAGAAAAGTTAACCCCCCTCCATATGCAAGAGTATTATCATTACATTTATACAATTTCACTCACTCACTCATCCCAAAATTTCCCCCCAAAAGTTTAAATCTTAAAGAGAATATTCCTCTTTGTTTTTGCCAGGTGGAAAAGTTGTGAGCCATTCACATTTCTTACCTTCATCAGATATGGTTGGGGAACCATGCCATAATTTTTGTCGATCTTTTTAATCATTCTTTTATTATGCCGTGCAAGAAATTCCCCTTTAATAATTCTCAGGTGGCTCCATATGGCTTGATATGACAAACAATCATTTTTACCTCTGATAGTACACCTTGAGAAATGAGTGACCTCGCATGGATACCTTCATTCATGCACTGTGAGTCTAAGTCAGACAAGTGCAAAGAGGAGCCAACGGAACTCTCCACGTGTCTCCTTGGTGCAACTGAAAAGGTGAAGTCCAGAGGTAGGTTCCCAAATGAGTGCGGGTGTTCCACGTGTTCAGAACCCTAGATATTTTCACCAGTTGCTGAAAATCAGAGTATGGGAAGGTCCATCGGAAGCTTTCACGTGTCTGTTCGACTTAATTTCAAAGATGAAGTCTAGAGGCAGGGCCTCAAATGAGTGCAGGATCTCCACGTGCCCTAGGCCCAAGAAAGATCCTTTGTCCATTGAAAAAAAATTGTAAAGAGCATCCAGCTAAAGCCTCCATGTGTTTCCTTGGCACACTTATGATATGGTGCCCAAAAGCGGAGACCCCAAACAAGTGTGGGCTCACCACGTGTCTTATCTCAGCAAAGTTTTTGGAAGATTTTAAGTAGCAGCAGAAGGATCCACATTCCTAGGGTCTGAAAAAGTTTCCTCGGCCGTTGAAAATTCTAAGTATGGGCAGGGCGAGCGAAATCTTTCACATGTTTCTTCAACACTTTTTTCGTATGAATCTCAAAAGAAGGAATCCCAAACTAGCATGGGCCTTCCACATGTCTAGGGTCCAACAAAGTTACACCAGACACTTGAAAAAATTCTAAGTATGGGAAGATCCAGCCGAAACCTCCACGTGTCTCCTTGGAACTCTTTCAAAAGTAAAGTTCAGGGGCAGGTCCCCTAAGAGGCACGAGCTCTCCACGTGGAAAATACTTGAGTTGAAGCGGGCCAAAAATCTTCAAAATACTCTGGTGACCCACCTCTCCACTTCTAACTTTTGATGTGGGCCCCAGTGCAGTCGCAACTCACTTTTATACTTTTTGTTCATTTAAAAATAGATCTTAAAAACTCCAAAGTGCTCCAGTGACCCGCCTCCCTACTTTGACTTTTCAATGTTGATTCAAACATGTGACATTAATTTTTCCCATGCGGAGTTGCGGATCATTTTATAACTTTGATCCTTTTCACAAAAAAAGCAAAAAAATTCAAAATGCTCCGACGATCCGCCTCCCCACCTTTGAGTTGAAAATCGGCCATGTGTCCTTCTTTGGGGTCAAACTAAGAAATTTCCCTGTCACTTCACATTTTTGAATAGCCAATTAGATGCTATCAGGGCCGCATCCAATTAGAAAGGACCACGTATCCGCGAATGTTGGGACAGGATTTACAAAGGAGACACAGTCGCGGAAGACACCCAACAACAAAGTTTTTTCCTCGTGGAGATGAATATTGTAAGTAAAACCAAGACTCAATGTGATCCATGACCCAAGGAAAGGACTGACAATGGCAACCAAATGAAGGAGAAATATTTTATGTATCCATACAGGGAAACAAAGAAAAATTCAAACCATGCGGACTGAGAAATTTTGAACAAACGGGGTGAGATTAAATCAAGCACCAACAGAAGGTTCTTATCTTGAATGGATCCATGTGTGTTTTACCTCCAAGACATCCAACAAAAATGGGAAAGGAAATGGACAACTTGGGAATTCCATGTACCATCTCCTTTAAACTAAGCAGGTATAAAGATCTAGCGGAGAAATGTCCATAACGGTAATGTTAGAGGGCAGTAGATGCTACCATAGAGGAAGATATAGCTACTTTAGAGAATGAAACAACATTTAAGGAAAATAATTTATCTTTCAAAAATGCTCTAGCAAGAAGCATACCTTTTCCTGAGATCAAACAGGATTTTATGACATTATCAATAAGAAAATACACCTTCAGACAATGATTCAAAAGTTGACTGACTGATAAGAGATGTGATATTAATCTACCTAAACATATAATACCTTTGTGAGTATACATTTTCATGCTCCAAGATGAATACTGACTTGGCCTATTTCTTCTATAAAATACTCTTTATCATCAGCGATTCTAACCTAATCTCTAGTGGGTTGGTCTATATGTGAATCAAATATCTTCGTGTCACCTAAAATGTGTTTACTAGCTGAATCTATGAACAAGACATTCCTCATTGATTGCATGAGGTCTAGAAGACTAACATTATGTACGTTTGTGCACAAAAATTGGGTTCTTTAGGTGTCTCCTCATCATATCCATCATCTTCGTAAGTTTTTAGATGTCCCCTCTGCTTCCATAGGCAGGGACGTCTATTCAATTTCTGAGAATAGTTTTTCCTTGGCGTGCTTTCTTGAATAGAAGACTCTTATTTCAAGCCATTATGCTACAAATTTTCTGTGTCGTGGGTGTTGGTTTGATAGATGTGACACGACATTTTACACTTTTGATATTTCTACTATTATGGAGACTTTTTTTGTTGTTATTTATATAGATGCTTTGTCGGGGGTCCCTTGCAGAACTTTTGACCATGTTGCAGCTTCGAGATAAGGGATTTTTCTTGCAACTCATCCTAAACTGAGTTCATTACTTATTCTTACTATAACAGGTTCAAATCTCTTTGAATGATATTGTCTTCTTACAAACGTTCAACGTCATGATGAACAATTTAAATTAGGATGGAAGTTCTAACAATTTAATCTCACTAAGTGCTAATAATTCCATTTACATCTCAGCCACTCGATGTAAGAATTCATCAACTTTCTCGTCAGATGCCATAGAAATGGTGTGAAGCTGCGACTGTAGATGGAAGATATTTATCTAATTTTTCTCCTCATACATGGTTATCAATTTATCCCATATTGCTTTTACAGTCACTACATCCCGCAAATGTGTGGTTGTATGCCATCAGTGAAACTCTTCCATAGAGTCAGTTGGGTTTATCAAGGAGAGGAATTTTTCTATTTGTTCATAAAAGAATGCTCTCCAATTAATCAATTATATTGAATTTTACTTATCATGTGGCATTGAACTAGAGGATTGTAGGAACAAGTAATAATGGACAATTCTACAAACAAGAAAATGAGTTCTTTTAGAGAAGCATTAGGTCCTTTTTATATGACTCTAATGTCTTATTCTTCATAGTAATTTTCTTTTCTTGTTATTGTGTGATTGTATGCTTTTTTATCTATCTTATGGGATATGCTTTGTTGTTTTTTTTCTATTTATTTTCAAATGGTTATATATCAAAATTGAGGCCTTTTTATTGCACTATGGTAGGGTCCTTATAGAAAAAACCCTTTTTGCCAATAACACACACACAGCTACTCATTTGACACAAATTATGACATAAATTCTATTATCTAGACATTGTATTTGTTTAAAACTATGACAATTAAGTGAATTAAACACACTATGATTTTGATTTTGTGAGTGAGTTAATCATATCATGTTTTTATACTCATACTTAATTCATTATAAAAGGATCCACAAATTAATTTCAATTATCACATAAATGTATTATGCCTCATTAGGAATCCATAACATATATTTTAAATGTATTTTTGCATTAGAAAAAATATTTTTTCATTATCAGATTTCAAAATAGGATGTCATTTATCATTATAGTTTCTTGCATTAGCCATGACTAGTTTGGCACATTGGATTAAAATTTAGAAATATTTTTCTTTGAAAACCACTATGATAAATACATTGTGATAAAGTGATCTTCCTCTCACCTCATATTCTATAATATAAATCCTATATTCAGGTGTTATAGAATTTCATTTGATATGTGTACATATTATGAGATATATAGAAAATGAGGTGTGATTCCATGAAATTGATATATAATATATACTTGTATGAATGTTCAAACCTAGGTGTAGGTAAATAGAAATAGTTCATGGAAATAACTTTGATATAAAATCAGAACATAAAGAAAATAAATATTTATAAAATTTCCTCCAAAATTTTATGACATAAGGTGTATGCCAAAGTGGAGTTGCACCCCTTGGATTTGAAAAGTGTTCGAGAAATTGATGGATCTAAATGTGATGTACATTGAGTTCCATTTAGATCATTCTACAATGTTAATCATTCTACTCCATCTATGAAAATAAATAAAATATGAATCTAAACCGCGACACAATGTCTATAAATACGTAAACATGAGAAAAATATTTCCTTTATTTTTTTAATTTATTTTTAGATTGAAAAGAGCACTTTTATATTAATAGAAAGATATATATAATGCCAATCATACAAAAATGGGTGGAAAAGTCACACCCCATAATGCCAAACGTCACATTGAGCTTAAAAAAGCCACAAGACAGGAAAAAACGAGCACGAAAACCACTAGATAAATAGTACAAATTTCAACCAAAAAAAGAGAGCAGAAATAAGCAGCAACTGGAAATATAGAAAAAGGTGGCTAGGGGGGAGGGGGACTATCATGCTTGTCGCCCCATCCCGAACTAGAAGGGTGAGCCACATCAGAAATGGGATCCCACCCATCCTAACCATTATCTTGCTTATCACAAGAATTATCATCAGGCCAAGTGGGGGAAATGGTCATCGGTAACCGAGGGAACTTACCCTGAGTAGGAGAGAACCAAGAAGAATCACCCACTGGAGGAAGCATAGGCAAACGAAAACGAAAGTGGGGAGATCTCTGCCGAGGAGAAGGACTTTGCGGACGATGACGAGCATGCCCCCATATGTGACCAAAAGGTGAATAACGGTGAGTCAAAGGAAGTGAACGATGATGCAGTGGTAATTAATGGAGGCACATGGGTGCTTTCGAGGGAACCTGGCTGACAACACAAGGGGCCAAACACCAGTGGTCGAGGAGGAACTGAAGATGCTCCTCCTCAAGTGGAACCTTATCGATCTGATTTTAAATCTGAAGCATGCCATTAAAGATCATATCCACTTTATTACTAACAGAGAAAACATGATCAAGCGTAACACTATTAAAAACTACATTATTTCTATCTTTCCATAGATGTGCTAAATTTTGGTGTAAATTGCAAGTAGCATGGCCAAGTCTCCTAGAAGAGCCTATTTCCATGAGAAAAAATATGGAGAAAATTGTTGGAAGAGGGTATGAATCCATGTTGAAGCCATTTGTGAATGAGGGAAAAACCAAAAAATGTGCTTAATAGATTCCGGCTTTTGATAGCATAAGCAAACTGGATGAAACCCTAGATGAAGGAGTTGAGTGCCAATCGGAAGGCCTTAATGAAGGATGTACCAAAGAAAATGGGCTTTCCTAGGCTCAACATGAGCAGAGCAAACCCTCTACAAATAATGAGACCAAACAAAGGCTGATGAAGAAAGGCACAAACAATGATTAACGGTAACAAAATGAACCACTTTAGGATCCAGTAATGAATAGCCGAGGGAGGGTTTGTAATGGTTGAAAGGCGTAGCAGTAGGCTAATTCTAGTCATGCCACCAAGGAACACCGGAGGTAAGTCAAATTTTATACAAATATTCATTAGGAATAGCTTCGAACAATTGTCAAATAAGTTCTACATCTGTAGGAAGAAGCCAAAATTTTGAAGTAATAGAATCCCAAGAAACCCCGTCGCAGGAATGTTTGCAGAATAAATCTCCAATGAACTGAATTCCCTTTTTAAACAATTGGGGAGCTTTAGACTAGGGGGCTAAAGTGAATGGTTTGTCCGTAAAAGAAAACACAAGGGACCACCAAAGAGATAAAGAGTTAATAGAGATACCAGACTTGAAACCATCACCTACCTAAACTAAATTAGTCGGTTCCCCTTACTCGGTTCCTCCACTAAGGCAGATTATTTACCATATTGTGGTAACTTCATTATATATAATTTTTTTTTTAATTTTTTTTAGTGAATTGAATCTTCTCTTTCTCCCATCATTGGTACCACAGTGGATACGTTATAAGTGAATTTTTCATTGAAATCATGTTGGACGAAGTAGTTTAAATGTGGATGTTGGCATTTTGAAAACGATTCAACATTTAGTTATTACGAATAAAGCACAGTCCTTGTCTTTGCATGGTTTGAAGTCTGGAGACATGTATGTCTATTAACTCCCAACACCTATAGAGCCGTGGAAATTAGGAGATGATTTTTTATTTAGCATCGCGACTTGATCTTGTTTCCATTGGAATTTATGAGTGTGATATGTCTTCAAGAAGGGGTGGCGTTTGGGAAGAAAGAGGAATCCTGCGACCTATTTTGTCTTTGCGTGGACACCATCTTTGACCTTTTTTTCGATTATTTCCTTGAAACACCTCTCCTATTACCGATCATTTTTTGCATGCATAGAAGAGGCATGCAGGGTTCAAATGTGTATTAGACATAACCAGGTTCGAGGAGATATTTCCCCACTCTGACTTGTGAACAGAATATGCAGAGTTATTACCGGAGGTCCGTGTGAGACCAGTAGCATAGTAAGGAGTTTTTGAAGACCATTTTTCATTTACTGATTCTATTATTTAACACGTGCTTGGAGGATACATCTTACCATTATGTTTCAATTCTAGTAGCCTGCTCATTTTATTTCATTGATTTACATCTCTTATTGTTTCTTAGCTACAAATGGAAATTTCCATCAAGAAATATTATGGTTTAAACTTTCATACATGGAAGGCTAAAGTAAAAATGAAATTGATGCATAAAAATTTGTGGGAATGGGGATGAAAAACAACCCACTAATGCAAGAAAATCATTGGATTGGAAAACAAGAGAAGGAAAGAAATTATTAGCCTTGCGCTTTAAGACTCTGAGTTACATTACAAGGATTTATAAATTTCATCCAAGGAAATTTGGGATATGCTTAATATTATGTTCTGTACAAAACTGGTAAATGCTTAATTTTCATTGAAATTGTAATTATATAGATTCAAAATGGATGATGGAATTACTATGTCCAGCCATATAAATAATCTAAGGTATCTTTTATGTAACTTCCTGAGGTAAAAAATACAGTTGAGGATCAAGCTGATAAATCTATTATATTAAATAGTCAATTGTACATATATAACAATATTATATTCTCTCTTATCCAAAAACCATCACAATCTTTGGATGATATGATTGCAACACTACTCGCAGAAGACAAAAGAATTCATGTAGAAGATGATGGTATTTCACAAAATGAGAATGCACTTTATTTACGAAATTTTCATAAAAAGTCCAATATTGACAAAAGCGATATAAAATGCAACTACTGGAAGAAGAAAGTTCATACAATATTGGATTATCTTGTTTGAGCGAAAGATATTCTCAAAGGAAAACTAAATCCCAATGAAGCTAATGTTTCTCAAGTAGAAGATCCGCCATTTACTAATGAATGTGGAGAGTTAGTTGAGGATGTCTCCTTCACTTCACATATCTTGTTGTGAAGTATGTAGTAGCAACTTAGTAGAGGTTGGACGATACACAGAGGTTGGAGGATAATTGGTGTCCTCTTGTAAGTAACCTACAATGGTGTCACATCATTTTTATTGTGTGTCTTGTGGTTTTATTGAGTTCAGTTTGGTTTTTCAAACAAATAAATAGCATTATTTTCTATTTTGGTACCTCCTGATGAAAAACATTGTCAGGATAAAAAGCACAAAAGTAGCACTTGGTTCTTGGAAAAGAGTTTGTTGAAATCCATGAAACCACCGAAGTGCATATTTAATACCTCCTGTCACCTCCAAGTTTGTGGTCAACTTTTTGACATAAAACCACAAGGGTTTGTGGTAATACGAGAAACCACGAAAGGTCTTAGCATAGCAATATACTATTGTTACTTCCATGTTTTTGGTAATTCTAAAAGGATAAATCAAGGTGTCACCAAGACCATGAAGTGAAAAAATTGGCATGCCAACTCACAGGTAAATAGGCTACGTGCAGAGTCTAGAAACTATTTTCCATGTTTGAAATAAGGTGGGTCCGCTATCTAGAAATATTTTGTTTAAAAATAATGTCATAAAGGGGGAATGCTAGCATAATATGGAACATGTATTACATTGAGGAAATTTAGTTCGTTGGTTCCTCCACATAGGCAGATTAGTTACCATATTCTGGTAACTTGCATTATATATATATATATATCTTTTTTTATTCGATGAATTAAATATTCTCTTTTGCCCATCAGGTTTTCCACGTGAACTTTTCGTTCACCGTGTTATTTACTTTGTTTATTTATTTACTTATTCATATTAAATTTGTTGGCATTTGGTTCTAATAGGTGTTATCATTGACACTAAACCACATTAATTACAAATTGGATGTTGGATTAGGGTAAGTTGATGATGTATATGATGCTAACATGATGGTTTAGATGTGTTTTTGCAGGTACAATGAGATTCATTGAGGATTGTTTACTCTTTCAAGCCTATTTAGGCCCCTAGGTGATGTTGCATGGAGGTTGGAGTTGTTTGGGTCCTTGTGAAGTATTTTTTCATGATGGAGAGAAGGTTTGGAGGATTCCTAGGAACTCACAACTATGGCATGATGTAGATACAAGTGGTTCATCACGTTATATGTGCTCATTGGGAGCAAGAATGGTAGCTAGGAGATGTAGTAATGTGGTTTGGAGCCATGTTAGCTCATGGAAGCTTGCATTCAGGTATATAATGATGTATTAGGTATGTCTGGGTCATTTTCTATAGTTTCATGAGGAGTTATTGCATTCTTTCAGTGAACCCTAGCTTCTACAGTGATAAAGATGTATGTAAGCAACACTAATTCTTAATGACTAGAGAGATTGAGGTATGGTATTGACCCTTTGATGATTGGATATGTTATCATTATATGTCATGATGTTGTGGGGAAAATTTTAGGATTCCATGATGATTATTTTGCAAGATATATCATATTTTAAAAGACAAGGTCAAAATCTAGTGAAATTCTAGCCCAAGTTGGCACTTCTGATGCTCACCCTGAATTGTTTTATTTTCATGGGACATTATGTCTGTCATGGATTCTTATATGGTTATTTTAGAAGGTTTAAAATAAAATAGGAGGTTTGATCATCAGGTTTTTATGAACGAAGGTTAAGAAGACAAAGTGCTTTAAAACCCTAACTAAACCCTAGCTAGGACCATTTTACAAAATAAGAGGTATACTGAGCCATTTTTTATTGTTTATGAAAAATTGATTATTGGATTTTGTAGAGAAATTTTTCATATTTCCATAAATGTATGGTTGAAATCATGGTGATATGTGGGCCTCAACTAAAAATGCTCATTTATGAAGAGTTCCAATTTGTGGCAAAGTTTTCCAAATGAGGTATGAGCTTAATTGATGTTATGAATTTATGAGAGTTTTTATTGAAGTATATGAGGTTTTTAGATCATGTTTATGATGAAAAAGTGCAATTTGAGTTCCATTCAGGTTGACTAGTAAAGGGCATTTTTGAGGCCATAAAAAGTAGTTCTCATTAAAATGGCCATAGTAGGAGCTACAAGTGTAAATGTGAGGTGATTAAAAATGTTTTGGAAAGAGGATTCAGATATTATTTTAGTGATATGAGGTTTGTATTATGATAAATTTTTTTGATGAGGTTTCTAGGTCATTCTTTAGATAGGAAGGTTTTTATTAGTTCAAAACAACATATGTTTTGTTGTAAGTTATGAGTTGTTTGAAGCATAAGATGGATTGGTTGATGCTTTATATCACATGGAATGTGAAGATGGTTTAATTTAGAATCTACGAAACCCATTATTTAGGTCTTGAATGTTTGTATAAGTTTTTTTATTAGCTGATATTTGGAAACAAATTGTTGGGCAGGATGATTTGGTGAAGACAAAAATTGTTTTGGTTTGAGAAATATTATTTCAAGGATTATAAATTTCTTAGAAGTTTTTTATAGGTTTTGAAATTTCCACCAAGTTCTTACATGGCATGGCTTTCTCTTGTTTAAGTGATTTTATGGCCTGATGAGGTTTCCACGATGCTGAACGTTGTAGGAAACAACTGTTTTGAGAAGTACAAAGAGCACTGGGCCCAGTAAACAAACTAATTTGATTGGATGAGAAAAATTACATATATATATATATGATGTTTAAATTTTATTTTAAACATGTGTGATGATTTTTGGAGCTTGACCAAAAATATTTTTAGGATTATGAGATTTGTGTCATCCCTATGCAAGGGTTTTTTAGATTCTTGGTGCGCGGATGAAGTTTTTTTGATAGGTCGACCTATATGGGTAAATTTTGAATGTTCCAGTGATTTTTATGGGATGTTTTTAGCCCGGTGTCATCATGCAAGTGGATATAAACCACCATCCTTTGAATTTGAATCAAGGAAAAGGTATAAACTAGAGTTTTGTGGTACAATGGTACTAGTCTTTTCAAACCCCTTTTATCTTCTTTAGAAGAACCCTTTTTCAGTAAAGAAAAACCATTTAGGCTTAGCCCAAAACCCCTAAAGTTCCATTTTACGACAACAACTGGTTGATGTTTTCATGAGGAGAATTTGAGAAAGGAAAAATTTTGTGTTGTTTCTTTGAGAGCGAATTGGAGAAGGAGGGAATATTTGGATGCTTGTGTTTGGATAATATCTTCATAGAATTTTGATCTAATTTTCAAGTTTCCAAGGTGTCTTTAGATTCGATATTGAGGTGTAATCCTTTTGGAAGAAGTATTTCGTCTTGGATATTCATGTGACTACATTGTTCATCTTGATACATCTTCGTTGTACCTTGTTGATCTTTGTTGAAGGCATTACTCTTGTTATCTGATTTGAATATCTATATAAGTGTGTGGATCTAATTTCATTTTCAATCTAAGTGGATTTATATGTGTATCATTGTTATTCTTGCATTGTACGTCTTTCATTGAGAAGGATATATGTTTAGATGTGTGTTCTACATGAGGTTGTGTGATTACGGTTAGAATCACAAGTGAGAAAGTTTAATTGGGACATATTTCCCTCCCCCCCAGTCCTTATAACCCCCAAAAAAAGGTTTGGTTCTATTGGTACCCAAATTTAATCTCCTTCAAAGACTGACCAGTATCATGGATTTGACAGGACACTCAGAGGCAAATAGATAATAATGTATGTCGTTTTGTAGCCGGGGAAGCAATCTATTTGACTCTCTAGCACTTAGGTTTTAACATGAGTGGGTAGCACCTTAAAAGGATGTGATTTGATCCTAACTATTTTAGGTTGTGCCTTTCAAACCAAGGTAAGGAAACCTATCTTGTAACCTCTGTTATTGAAGAATACTGGTAAATCCTTCTTTTGCATAAATTTTGTAGAAAAGACCTTGGGAAAATATGATCAACACACCAAATCGGACTCTCAACCCAGATCATGGAGATATTTTTGCAACAAGGAAAAGGTTACTAAAGACATTTGGGACCCTGATTGCTTCTACATGTTTTGGTAACATAGATTATGCATTTATATGCACACAAGACAAACAAGGGTAGTATAGGTAGGATTGGTTGTTTTTGAATAAATTTTTGGTGGGAGGTGGGGTAGGATGAACTTGATTCACCAGATCCTTGAGGAATCTTACAAAATGGAAGGTTAAACCAATAGAATGCCACATAATAGCTAAAATGTTTCTTTAACTAAAATATGTGCTTCAATGGAGGCCCATTTTAGCACTTTTTCACACTATATTTGAGATTCTATCATGAAGGCTCGAGTTAGAAAATCCAACAAAGCATCAAGATATGAGTCAAATCATGCCTAAGGTACACCCAGAGGCTTACAGACAATCTTTGTCAACAGATGAAAGAAAAGTGATTTTAAATCATTTATTCCAATCCCAGATGAAAGTTTTTTTGAGAAATGAAATTGCAGATGCCACTAAACTATCACAAGGATTGAAGCTTGTGTGATTGAATCAGATTTTAATACAAGATTGCAACAGAAACAAGAAAAACTACTCGCATACATTCAGAGATGAAATAGACACATTTTTCTCAAGACACCACATAATAACTCCAATCTGATCAAATTTTTTAGCAAGGGAAATTTTTTAGAAACAGGAGTTATAGAACATGTGTTAAAAAGATGTAATAGATGCCTACATTAATGTATTACCTACCCATACAACCATGAGTAAATTAACTATTAGTTAGAGTTCTAATTAGCTAACATTCCCCCCATTATTAATTTGTTTTGCAAATATATTCCCTAAACAGTCCAAACTTCACATTTCCAAGGGTTTTGTGAGTATATCTGCTATTTGAGCATCTGTTGGGTAGTATTGGAGTTGGATGTCATGGTATAAGAACTTATCTTTATTGTAGTGGCATTCGACCTCAATATGCTTTGTCCTTTCGTGAAATACATGATTCCTCACAAGCCTCAAAACACATTGATTATATCAATGAAGAATAAGTGTCCTTTCTTAATGAATCTTCAAATCAGCCATAATGAAATGTAAACATATCGCCTCGCACACATCTCCACAGAAAACATGATACTCTACCTCAGTGGATGAAAGAGAAATAATAGTTTTATTCTTACTGATAGATGAGAATGGTCTAGATACGAGATGAAATATGTATCCTGACGTTGACTTTCTATCATCAACAGATTAAGCATATTCTAAGTTGGTGTATCCCTAAAAGAATAACTGAGTGTTCTTCTTGTATTCTAGACCATTTTTAAGTGTACCTCAAACATATCTCAAAACATGTTTTGATGTAACCCAATGACACTTCATTGGATTCTGCTTGAATCTCGAGAGATATCTCATAGAAAAACATATGTCTTTTCTGGTGCAGGTCAAGTAGATGAGACTCCAAATGATTTTTCTGTAGAGATTTGCATATAATTGAGGTGAGTCCCGAAATGGAGAGAGTTCTAAAACTTTCTCCATTGGTGTTAAAAGAGGAATACAATATGACATTTTATATTTTTCCAAGACTTTCTTGGCATATTTTATCTGGGATTAAAAAATTCATACTATTTTTTCCATATGTCCAAGCCAAGACAATAATGGAGTAGCCCCAAGTTAGACATGTCAAAGGATATTTTTACGTCATTCTTCACAATATCAACCTAATTTTCTGAACTTCTAGCGATCACAGGATCATCCACATAAAAAACAAGAATGAAAATTTCCATTCCCACCTTCTTTATGTCCAATTTGGAATCTAAGGGGCTACAAGTGGAACCATGATACAAAAGGTGATCATCTATCTTGATGTAGCATGCCCTAGGAGCTTGTTTTAGTCCATACAGTGATTTGATGAGATGGAATACATTTTTAGGATGGTTTTGATAAACAAATCCTTCCAGTTGGGTCATGTACACTTCTTGTTTGAGATCACCACTGACTAAAGAACTATTTAAGTCCATCTGTTGAAGTTTCCATCCATTTTGTGTTGCTAGCACGCATACAAAACTGATGGTATTGATCTTTGTAGTGGGTTTTGCTGGTTGGATTTTTTGTCACTGAATACGCCTAGTGGATGTGCACAAAACCCAACAACAATTATGGAAATTCATCTTTTGAAAGGGTGGAGTTTCATCTTCTTTTTGAGAGGGGCAGTTCCCTCGTATGATGTGTTTTTTGTAATTTGTGTGCTTTTAATTGGGTAGCACAAAAGGATGAAAAAAATTGGGAAGGAAAAATATAGAAAGGAAGGAGGAATCAAGAGGGAAAGAGAAGTGTATATTATTTGAAAAGAACTACACATAAGGGAACTTCTCTATCCGGAGAAAAGGAATATAATGAGTGTGAAATACGGGAAGCACAAAGTCTTCATCTCCTTTACAATATGCCGATATGGCACTAATTCTACTTACCCTAATATCCAAAATAGAGTATGATTACTTGAGCATCAATCATACTATGAAATAACAACAATACTAATGGTTTAATCACAAGTAGATTGATAGATTTTTCAATTGAAAGCCATTAACACAATAGTTTAGAAAGCATTGTATTCTTGAGGGAAAAATTTGTGTACACAAAGTTACGAAAACATAATGAACAGATAAAGTAGTCCCCAAAAGAGTTTGGAATAAGAATAAGAGGAATCCCTTTACGATTACATTACAACCTCAAATAGGCATCCTGCTCCAAGAAGTAGTTTTAAAACTACCTTTTATATTCACCTAGTTCCAACCTACCGAAATCCTCAAGTTGACTTAACTTGGGCTATACATTACATTACAATTATGGTATTTAATTAATTTTATGGGAAAATTAATTAAATATGTTAGACATTATAGCTTACACAAGTTTGACATTTAATTAATTCAAAACTTAATTAATTAATTACAGTTATGGGGATTTTTTGTGATTTTATTTTTCTTAGTGATATTATCATTTCCTTGAGTTACACAATTATTTTTCATGATAGAGTTGTTAGGATTGATTTCTGTGATCTTATTACTTGACATGCAATTCAACAAACCACTATCCCTCAAGACTTGGGCCTCTATAATTGTCCCCACGTTTTCAGGTCATCCATATTTTCCTGCATATCCTTCCAATTATCCAACAGAATACTTAACCACTGCATCTTGTATACAAATATCTTTGTAGTCATTCTTTAAGATACTCCATCTGGTCTTTCTTAATGTGGATGTATTGTTCGTCATCATTATGTTTTGTGATCAAAATCAGTTTTTGGAAAACCAGATATGTAGACAATTATGATTTTTTAAAGGGTGATTCTGCAAATGCTGCTCCTGGAGAGTGAGAAAAATATTCCATAATTGAATTATCTAAAATAATTCTCAGTGTTTTTATTTCTTGACCCGTGGTTCGAAATATTGATATGTTGATATTGAAAGGAAAATATAAAGATTGTGGATGTTACGATTCAGCAATCTCTTTTATCATGCCCACAAGGATTTCTCCCTTCACCTATTTCTTCTGCTATTTTAATTGTAGATCCATCTAGGGCCCTTATAATAAGACTTCCATTCTTACAAGTTTTCATGCTGTCAGTTCTTGATGCTTCATGGCTAGCCATGTTAATGTGATGTGATAAATCACTTACAGGTATTACCAATTTGGATACAGAAACAATGTAATCTGCAAGGAATACCATATTTAGAAGGAGACCAATGTCTTGATCATTGTTAATATTTTCACCAACGATGTGTATAATTTTTATTATCTTTTCAGCAATCTCGTACCCTAGTGCTTCCTTTCCTCCAATAAGACATACAAGAGGCACAACTTTTCTTTTCTCCTCACTGGTCATATGCTCAGAGATAATCAGATGAGAAAATAGAGTGAGCACTCAGATTATGCTCTAATTCAAGAATTATACAAAAATATTTTAAAAATTCTCTATCCACATCGACCAAGCCTGCATTAATCTAGGCAAGTCAAAAATGTGTCGGACATGTATAAGTTTTATGGCTTGCTTTTCTTTGCAAAGTTAAGGCTCATGCACTGTTTTGAATGGAAATAATAATATGGTGCACGATAAAGTTTCACATGACTATCAATTGTACAAACAACGAGCAATCAGCCTTTATTACTGACCGATTTATCCAAGCATACCAGATGCTAACATTATCATCATAAAATATAACCTGATTCACACTCCTCACTTACATTGCTTCTGTGGGCTTATGTCAGATTAGTCACAGTTTTGGTGAATTCAAAGAACCTCATTCAATGTGCAAATAATGTAATTATGGGAGACACGGTGCTTCGGGGAACAGTGAGTCTGTGATAAGAGTTCTTATTAAACAATCCATCTCCACATTGGCTGTGGGAAGTAGTGATAATCAGGTGGAAAGGGAAAGATGAGAACTTGGATACAAATGGAACACTTCCCTCGGTTCCACAAACTCTCGCAATACCCACAATCAAAAGATAAAATGAATCGATATGGCATGCAAGGAGATGCGGAGAACTATGCGCTGCAGAGAACCAAGGCCTGCTAAGAACTAGTTCCGCAGAGAGCGATAAAAGCCACTCAACACTGCTGAGCAGTGAATTGCAAGGAAGAAGGGAATTGTGGGGAACAGAGGCATTAAGAAGAACACTTCCATTAATTCTAACAAAGAATCCAAATTGCCAACAACCTTATAAATTGATCCCTTGACTGATTACAAAGTTAATTTTATATCATTTATATCCCCATTTAATAATGACATTGTATAAGAGAGGATCAAATATTCTAAATGAGCTCATTTGACCACATGGGTGGGGGTTGAAAAGTATGGGAAAGCAACAAAATGCCATTTAGATGGTAATAGAATACAAATGGTGCTCAAAGTCTAACTACAAAGTTGTCTCAAATAAATTGTCCGAAGCAGAATAGAGGATTAAAATTCAAGTGCAAGAGTGTAATGACAAAGGAAAACAGGACCGATTTAGAAATAAATTTTTTGACCAAGAAATCTTTATACTCAAAAATAATTACACAGAGTCAGATGAAAGGTTTCGGGCAATCCAAATTGTTAGTGACAACATGTGCAAAGGTTTATTCATAGTCAATGCCTTCTTTATGAGCATATCCTTTTGCTACAAGTCATGCTTTGTGCTTGTCCATGGATTTGTCTACCTTGTATTTATTTTTGAAAAAGTATTTTCAACCTATGGATTTCTTTCTAGTAGGCATATCGACAAGTTCCTAGGTTCGATTTTGCATGAGTGAGTCATGCTCAACATCCATAGATGTTGAATTAATGTTTCTTAAATATTATCAGGTTCAGAGATATCAACAATTGTAATCATGAGTGTAAAATTTACGTCATTTCATGTGTGAATCCTTGTTCTGACTCTAGAAGAAGTTCTCGGAAGATATTTTCATACCCACTTCGGACGAGAAATCTACCGCTAATGTGAATAACTGCCTAGTGGATGTATGGTAACATTTTCTAATCATCCAAGATCAACATACAACTCCACTTGTAGCTCATATTTTCTGTGAGAAGCCTCCTCTTTCTCATCATCTGACTCAGAGAGAAATTAGTGAGAGGTGGTTGGTGTTGATTCTTCTTTCTGCATAACTGACTCAAAATATTTCACGTCACAAACAACATCTTAACTTTCATAGATTTTTTCGTCTCAAGATCCATGAGATGGTATGCTTGCAAGGTATTGCTATAACCCAATAGGATGCACTAGAAAGTTTTTTGATCAATATTCTTCCTCTTCTAAGCTAGGACATACATATATGATGTGCAACCATAAACTCATAGATGACAAATCGATTTATTTCTACCACTCCATACCTCTTTTGGTGTTTTCTTCCCTAGAATCTTCAATGGTTCCCTTTTGTGAAGATAAACAACCATCTGTACTATTTCTGCCCAATATCATTCCTCTATATTTTCTGTTGACAGCATGTAACGAGCCATCACCATTACAATGTGATTACATTGCACAACAATGCCAATTTGCTATGGTTTGTACGGAGCTCTCTGATTTTTTTTGGATACCTTGTTTGTTCAAGAATGACAATAGCTTCTTTGACGACAATTTACCTTGATTTGAACGGAGTAGAAGAAGATGTTGGCAATTCTCCTTCACCACACGTTGATAGAAGATCTGGAAATGATTAAAGGCCTCACTCTTCTGCTTTAGGAGAACCACCCGTCTTTTGAGAGTAGTCATCCACGAATAATTGGAAGTACTTGCATCCTAAAAATGAAGTCGGTAATGATTCAAGAAGATTAGTATGAACAAACTACAGACATTTATTGACATGGAAGGTGTTAGTATCCAAATTGATTCTCCCGCGAGGGCCAAGCAGCATCACGAAACTAGCAGGATTCTTAGAGACAGATGAACCATGATATGAGCCATTTTGTATCCGAGGAGGGGATTCAACTGACTCTTTGTCACTCGGGCATTGGAGAAGTGGATAACACCTCACTAAGGGTTTGATCTACCCTCACTACTTTAGGTTGTTCCTTCAACTAGGGTGAGAGGACCCATTCTGTAACCCGTGTTGGTGAAGGACATAAAGAGATCCTTTTATGCACAATTTTAAGGAGAACCTTGAGGAAATATGATCAATACAACACAATCTAACTTTCATGAGTTGTCACACTAGAGAGTGGAGATGTTTCCTGGACAAAGGTTTGGGTTACTAAAGACAATAAATGAAACTTGATTGTCTCTGCATATTTTGACAATGAAATTTTTAAATCATTTGTGGATACACAGTACAAACAGGGGTAGTTCATGTAGGATTTATTGTTTGAGAATTTTTTTGGTGGGAAGTTAAGAAAGATAAAGATGATTATACCAAGATATTTGAGAGCCTTTAGGGAAATATTGGAAAACTCGCAGATAAAATGCTTCAAAATATTCAAAATATTCCTTCAACCAGAAGGTGTGTATCAATGGAGGCCCAGATGATGCACAATTTCATACACTCTTCAAGAATTCAACAAAAAAGGATCATGTTAAAGACTCAATTAAACGTTAGAAATTCCCTGAGTTCATCATGCCTAAGATACACTCATATACTAAAAAAACAATCTTTGTCAACCTAGTGAAAGTAGAGTGATTTTAAACTATTTATTTCATTACAAGATGAAAATCTCTTCTCACAATGAAATTGCAAATGCCAGAATACTACCATACACAGATAAGATCTTGTGTGAATAAGAGGGATTTCAACATAAGATTGCAACAGGAACAAGAAAAACTATTTGAAAACATTCTGAAATAAGAGCAAACACAATTGTGCTCATGATCAACACAAATTCATTTCAAGGTTCATTAGATTCATCAGCAGGGGAGAGTTTCTTTAACAATCTCAGAGTTTATCAATGGTTGTACACTTGCAATGATCTTGAAGTGATTAAATCTAAAACATAGGAAAATAAATATGGTTTCTCAAACAGTCTCTCAGGAAAATATTTTTCTCAAAATTTCTCAGAAAAATTATCCCCCCTTACGCAAGAGTATACTAATTACATTTATACAATTTCAATCACTCACTCCTCCCAAAATTTCCCCCAAAAGTATAAATCTTAAAGAGAATATTCCTCTTTACAACATACCGTTTAATCATGTTTATTCCCTTAAAAATATATTACTTTCTATTGCTAGGTGGATAAATCATGAACTTATCACGTTTCTTAGTCCCTCAGACTATGGACCAGGATGCCATATCATAACTTTTGACAGTATTTTTAATCATTCTTTTATCATTTCATGTAAAAAATCCATTTTTTAATAATTCTTAGGTGGCTCCATATGGCGTGATATGACAAGTAATCCTTTTCACCTTTGATAATACACCTTGAGAATGAGTGACCTCGCATGGATACCTACATTCATGAATTGTGAGTCTGAGTCGGCCAAGTGCAAAGAGGAGCTAGCAGAACCCTCCACATGTCTCCTTGCTGTAACTGAAAAGGTGAATTCCAGAGGCAAGTTCCCAAATGAGCGCGGGTGCTCCATGTGTTCAGAACCCTAGATATTTGCACCAATTTCTGAAAAGGTAGATGTCCAGAGGGTAGGTCCACAAATGGATCACGGGCCATCCATGTGTCTCCTTCGGCACAACTCCAAAAGATGAAGACCCAAAAACAGAGACACTCAAAAAAGTGTGTGGCTCTCCATGTGTCTCGGGCCCAAGAAAGATCCTATACCGGCCATTTGAGAAAACTTTTCTAAGCATGAGGCAAAGCCAACGGAAACCTCCATGTTTTTCCTCAATGCATTTTTGAGATGGTACCCAAAAGCAGAGACCCCAAACAAGCACAGGATCTCCAAGTGTCTCAAACCCAGAAAAGTTTGAACCGGTTGTTGAAAAATGTTTAACGAACCAGTGGAAGGTGCCACTGTGCCTAGGGTCCGAGAAAGTTGCATCAGCCGCTTGAAAAGTCTAAGTCATGGGCAAGGTCTAGCAAAATCTTTCACGTGTCTCGTTCGGTGCAATTTTCAAAGTTATGAAGTCTCAGAAGCGGGGACCTCAAATGAACGCAATGGGCTCTTCCACATGTCCTAGGGCTCAAGACAAAGTTAACACTCAGCCATTTGAAAAAAGTCTTAGTGTAAAGAGGAGCCAGCGGAAGCATCCACGTGTCTCTTGGGTGCACTCTTTGATATGATGCCCAAATTTAGGCGCAAGACCCCAAACAAGCGCAATCTCTCCACGTGTCTAAACCCTGTAAAAGTTGTACCGGTCAAGTTAAAGAATCTTGAAGAACTACTCTGGAAGGTTCCACCTGTGCCTAGGGTCTGAGAAAGTTTCATCGAACGCTGGGCCCCAGTATAAGTATGGGCAGACTCACTGTGGAATCCTCCAAGTGTCTCTTCTATTAAAAACAGAGCTTAAAAACTTTAGGGGGTGGGTCCGGTAAACAAGCACAGGACCTCCCCACGTGGTTAGAACTTTTCAAAGATGAGTTGCAATCATGTGCCACTGAATTTTTCCCATGCTAAGTATGGGTAGAAGCCGGCGGAATAACTCCATGTGTCTCCTTTGATGCAACCCAAAAGGTCAAAAAATTTCCAGATGCTCCGACGATCCACCTCAAATGCCTTTGACATGAAAATTGGGCCACGTGTCCTTCTTACGGGTCTTAGGCATTTACCTTAGAAATTTCCAAGCCGCTTCACCATTAATGCATTAGCCAATTATATGCAAATAGACCCACCACACCACATCCAAGCATAAGATACAGGTATCCACAGATGTTTAGATAGGATTTACAAAGGAGACACAGTTGTGGAAGACGCCCAACAACAAAAAAAATTCCCTCACGGAGATGAAGACTGTAAATAAAACAAAGACTCAATATGATCCATGACCCAAGGAAAGGACTGAAAATGAAAACCAAATGAAGGAAAAATCTTTCACATATCCATATAGGGAGATAGAGAACATTTCAAACCATGCGGACTAATAAATTTTGAACAAACAAGGTGAGATTAAATTGAGCACCAATACACCCTCCTTGATCTTAATTTTATCCATGTTTATTCTTCACATCCAATGGGTTTGGTAAAGAAAAATGAGAAAGGAAATGGAAAACTTGGGAATTCCATGTACTAGTCTCCTTTGGAATTTTTTTGGTGGAAGGGATCTAGTGGTTTAATATCCATAATGTTTTTGTTGGAGGGGAATGAGATTTTACCATAGAGGGATATATAGGGACTTCATAAAATTAAAGATGGGATGGAAGGAAAGATAGATTTGTCTTTCAGAAATGGAATCCAGCAATGGGGGGCAGCTTTTCCTGAGAAGCAAATAGGAATTGATGAAATTATCAATGAGATGGTGTAGGTTGGGGACAGGGAGATTGGGAAGTTGACTGAATGATAGGTGATGCTGATAGGATATGCCCACCTGACACAGGTTTCATAGCACTCATCTCAGTATAGCATTTTCAATGCTCCAAGATTAATACTGACTTTGCCAAGTTGTGGTTGCATTTCAACAATGACTCTTTATCATAAGCGATTCTTACCTGAGGGTCTGTAGTGTCTTGGTCTATAGGGTGAATCCCATGGATCTTCGGGACACCTAAAACCAGTCTTGAATAGCTGAATCAATTGAAGAAGACATTCCCTTGTCTGCACAATACTTGACTCCGTTATTTGCATTTTCCTTAATAAATCAACACTTTCCATGGAATTTTCGTCATCACCTGCATAACCTTGTTCTTGGTAAACATTTTGGTTAGGAAAATAACCAAATTGCTCAATTAGAGTTGGGTATGCCAAATATTTCTCATGTTGAGGTTCATAAAGTTGATCTAGAAGAGGATTTTACATTTGTGGAGATAAAATTTGAATAACATTGTTATTACTGCAAATGGGAATCCCATGATGGAAATGAAGTCCATGATTACACAACTTCATGGTCCCTGGAAGGAAAATCTGACCAGGTATGAAGAGTCAAGATAATGGATGTAAATGAATGAAAAGAAAGGTCCTATAACTGAGTTGATTACTGGTATTGTTTCTGGATCAATGGAATTTCCAAATGCGCTTTGAATGATATTGTCTTCTTCCAAAGGCTCAAAATCTTCACCAAGAGAACATCAAAATTGGGATGGAAGTAAAATGTAACCAGGGTTAATCACACTAAGTGCTAATGATGACTTCCATGTGTGGTCCCATCTGGGCATGCCAGTCAATTGTTATCACCAAAATACAACACCCTCTAACTTTTTCATCAAATGCCATATGAGCTACTGGGTGTGAAGCTTAGACTGTACATTGGAAGAATATTCATCTAATTTTTTCTGGGACTTGCATACTTGAGATGGATCTCATGAGAACGTTGGTATCCTCATACTGCTAATCCTAGCACTAAACTACATCCCGCAAATGCTGGAAATACACCTATCAGTGAAACTCATATCCTAAGAATTCTACAGAACTATGGAGAAGGATCAGAGGGTGAAAGAAGGAAATCATACACTATGGGAGGTGATAACATACAAGAGAAGGGGGGTGTTGGACAATTAATCAATTATATTGAATTTTACTTATCATGTAGCATTGAACTAGAGGATTGTAGGAACAAGTAATAACAAAAAATTCTACAAAAAGGAAAATGAGTTCTTTTAGAGAAGCATTAGGTCCTTTTTATATGACTCTAATGTCTTATTCTTCATAGTAATTTTCTTTTCTTGTTATTGTGTGATTGTATGCTTTTTTATCTGTCTTATGGGATATGCTTTGTTGTTGTTTTTCTATTTATTTTCAAATGGTTATATATCAAAATTGAGGCCTTTTATTGCACTATGGTAGGGTCCTTATAGAAAAAACCCCTTTTTGCCAATAACTAACACACCCCCACCCTAACTAACACACCCCCCCACCCCGCCATACCCCCCCGCCCCCCCCCCCAACACACACAGAGAGTTACTCATTTGATGTAAATTATGACATAAATTCTATTATCTAGACATTGTATTTATTTAAAACTATGACTCTTAAGTGAATTAAAAACACTATGATTTTGATTTTGTGACTGAGTTAATCATATCATGTTTTTATACTCATACTTAATACATTATAAAAGGATCCAAAAATTAATTTCAATTATCACATAAATGTATTATTCCTCATTAGGAATCCATAACATATATTTTAAATGTATTTTTGCATTAGAGAAAATATTTTTCATTATCAGATTTCAAAATAGCATGTCATTTATCATTATAGTTTCTTGCATTAGCCATGACTAGTTTGGCACATTGAATTAAAATTTAGAAATATTTTTCTTTGAAAACCACTATGATAAATACATTGTGATAAATTGATCTTCCTCTCACCTCATATTCTCTAATATAAATCCTCTATTGAGGTGTTATAGAATTTTATTTGATATGTGTACATATTATGAGATATATAGAAAATGAGGTGTGATTCCATGAAATTGATATATAATATATACTTGTATGAATGTTCAAACCTAGGTGTAGGTAAATAGAAATAGTTCATGGAAATAACTTTGATATAAAATCAAAACATAAAGAAAATAAATATTGATAAAATTTCCTCCAAAACGCCAAAAAGGTGTATGCCAAAGTGGAGTTGCACCCCTTGGATTTGAAAAGTGTTAGAGAAATTGACGGATCTAAATGTGATGTACATTGAGTTCCATTTAGATCATTCTACAATGTTAATCATTCTACTCCATCTATGAAAATAAATAAAATATGAATCTAAACCGTGACACGATGTCTATAAATACGTAAGCATGATAAAAATATTTCCTTTATTTATTTTTTATTTTTTTAGATTGAAAAGAGCACTTTTATATTAATAGAAAGATATATACAATGCCAATCGTACAAAAATGGGTGGAAAAAGTCACACCCCATAATGCCAAACGTCACATCGAGCTTAAAAAAGCCACAAGAGAGGCAAAAAAGAGCACGAAAACCACTAGATAAATAGTGCAAATTTTAACCAAAAAAAGAGAGCAGAAATAAGCAGCAACCACGAACATAGAACAAGGTGGCTAGGGGGGGAGGGGGACTATCATGCTTTTCACCCCATCCCGAACCAGAAGGGTGAGCTGCATCAAAAATGGGATCCCACCCATCCTAACCATTATCTTGCTTATCACAAGAATTATCATCAAGCCAAGTGGGGGAAATGGTCATCGATAACTGAGGGAACTTACCTCGAGCAGGAGAGAACCAACAAGAATCACCTGATGGAGGAAGCATAGGAAAAGGAAAACGAAAGTGGGGAGATCTCTACCGAGGAGAAATACTTTGCAGACAATGACGAGCACACCCCCATACGTGACTAGAAGGTGAATAACGGTGAGTCAAAGGAAGTGAATGATGACATGGTGGCAATGAATGGAGGCACAGGGGTGCTTTCGAGGGAACCTAGCTGACAACACAAGGGGCCAAATACCAGTGGTCGAGGAGGCACTGAAGATTCTCCTCCTCAAGTCGAACCTTATCGATCTGATTTTAAATCTGAAGCATACCATTAAAGATCATATCCACTTTATTAGTAACAGAGCAAACATGATCAAGTGTAACACTATTAAAAACTGCATTATTTCTATCTTTCCAAAGATGTGCTAAATTTTGGTATAAATTGCAAGTAGCATGGCCAAGTCTCCTAGAAGAGCATATTTCTAGGAGAAAAAATTTGGAGAAAATTGTGGGAAGAGGGTATGAATCCCTGTCGAAGCCATTTGCGAATGAGGGAAAAACCAAAAAATGTGCTTAATAGATTCTGGCTTCTAATAGCATAAGCAAACTAGATGAAACCCTAGATGAAGGAGCCGAGTGCCAATCGAAAGGCCTTAATGAAGGATGCACCAAAGAAAATGGGCTTTCCTAGGCTCAACATGAGCAGACCAAACCCTCTGGAAATAATGAGACCAAACAGAGGCCGATGAAGAAAGGCACCAACAATGATTAACGGTAACAAAATGAACCACTTTAGGATCCAGTAATGAATAGCCGAGGGAGGGTTTGTAATGGTGGAAAGGTGTAGCAGTAGGCTAATTCCAGTCATGCCACCAAGGAACACCAAAGGTAAGTCAAATTTTATACAAATATTCATTAGGAATAGCTTCGAACAATTGTCAAATAAGTTCTACATTTGTAGAAAGAAGCCAAAATTTAAAAGTAATAGAATCCCAAGAAACCCAGTCGCGGGAATGTTTGCAGAATAAATCTCCAATGAATTGAATTCCCTTTTTAAACAATTGGAGAGCTTTAGACTAGGGGGCTAAAGTGAATGGTTTGTCCATAAAAGAAAACACAAGGGACCACCAAAGAGACAAAGAGTTAATAGAGATACCGGAAACCATCACCTACCCAAACTAAGTTAGTCGGTTCCCCTTACTCGGTTCCTCCACTAAGGCAGATTATTTACCATATTGTGGTAACTTGCATTATATATAATTATTTTTTTCTTTTTTTTTAAGTGAATTGAATCTTCTCTTTCTCCCATCATTGGTACCACAGTGGATACGTTATAAGCGAATTTTTCATTGAAATCATGTTGGACGAAGTAGTTTAAATGTGGATGTTGGCATTTTGAAAACGATTCAACATTTAGTTATTACGAATAAAGCACAGTCCTTGTCTTTGCATGGTTTGAAGTCTGGAGACATGTATGTCTATTAACTCCCAACACCTATAGAGCCGTGGAAATTAGGAGATGATTTTTTATTTAGCATCGCGACTTGATCTTGTTTCCATTGGAATTTATGAGTGTGATATGTCTTCAAGAAGGGTTGGCGTTTGGGAAGAAAGAGGAATCCTGCGACCTATTTTGTCTTTGCGTGGACATTTTGTCTTTACCGATCATTTTTTGCGTGCATAGAAGAGGCATGCAGGGTTCAAATGTGTATTAGACACAACCAGGTTCGAGGAGATATTTCCCCACTCTGACTTGTGAACAGAATATGCAGAGTTATTACCGGAGGTCCGTGTGAGACCAGTAGCATAGTAAGGAGTTTTTGAAGACCATTTTTCATTTACTGATTCTATTATTTAACACATGCTTGGAGGATACATCTTACCATAATGTTTCAATTCTAGTACCCTGCTCATTTTATTTCATTGATTTACATCTCTTATTGTTTCTTAGCTACAAATGGAAATTTCCATCGAGAAATATTATGGTTTAAACTTTCATACATGGAAGGCTAAAGTAAAAATGAAATTGATGCATAAAAATTTGTGGGAATGGGGATGAAAAACAACCCACTAATGCAAGAAAATCATTGGATAGGAAAACAATAGATGGAAAGAAATTATTAGCCTTGCGCTTTAAGACTCTGACTTACATCACAAGGATTTATAAATTTCATCCAAGGAAATTTGGGATATGCTTAATATTATGTTCTATACAAAACTGGTAAATGCTTAATTTTCATTGAATTGTAATTATATAGATTCAAAATGGATGATGGAATTACTATGTCCAGCCATATAAATAATCTAAGGTATCTTTTATGTAACTTCCTGAGGTAAAAAATACAGTTGAAGATCAAGATGATAAATCTATTATATTAAATAGTCAATTGTACATATATAACAATATTGTATTTTCTCTTATCCAAATACCATCACAATCTTTGGATGATATGATTGCAACACTACTCGCAGAAGACAAAAGGATTCATGTAGAAGATGATGGTATTTCACAAAATGAGAATGCACTTTATTTACGAAATTTTCATAAAAAGTCCAATATTGACAAAAGTGATATAAAATGCAACTACTGGAAGAAGAAAGTTTATACAATATTGGATTATCTTGTTTGAGTGAAAGATATTCTCAAAGGAAAACTAAATCCCAATGAAGCTAATGTTTCTCAAGTAGATGATCCACCATATACTAATGAATGTGGAGAGTTAGTTGAGGATGTCTCATTCACTTCACATATCTTGTTGTGAAGTATGTAGTAGCAACTTACTAGAGGTTGGAGGATAATTGGTGTCCTCTCGTAAGTAATCTATAATGGTGTCACATCATTTTTCTTATGACATTTTTAAGTGTGTTTTTTTATTGTGCATCTTGTGTTTTTATTGAGTTCAGTTTGGTTTTACAAATAAATAAATAACATTATTTTCTAGTTTGGTACCTCCTGATGAAGAACATTGTCAGGATAAAAATCACAAAAGTAGCACTTGGTTCTTGGAAAAGAGTTTGCTGAAATCCATGAAACCACCGAAGTGCATATTTAAGACCTCTTGTCACCTCCAAGTTTGTGGTCAACTTTTTGACATAAAACCACAAGGGTTTGTGGTAATACGAGAAACCACCAAAGGTCTTAGCATAGCAATATACTGTTGTTACTTCCAGGTTTTTGGTAATTCTACAAGGATAAATCAAGGTGTCACCAAGACCATGAAGTGAAAAAATTGGCATGCCAACTCACAGGTAAATAGGCTACGTGCAGAGTCTAAAAACCGTTTTCCATGTTTGAAATAAGGTGGGTCCACTATCTAGAAATATTTTGTGTTAAAAAATAATGTCATAAAGGGGGAATGCTAGCATAATATGGAACATGTATTACATTGAGGAAATTTAGTTCGTCAGTTCCCTCCACATAGGCAGATTAGTTACCATATTCTGGTAACTTGCATTATATATATATATATATATATATATATATAAATATATATATATAATATATATATATTATATATATATATAAATAATGCAAGTTACCAGAATATGGTAACTAATCTGCCTATGTGGAGGAACTGACGAACTAAATTTCCTCAATGTAATACATGTTCCATATTATGCTAGCATTCCCCCTTTATGACATTATTTTTAAACAAAATATTTCTAGATAGTGGACCCACCTTATTTCAAACATGGAAAACGGTTTTTAGACTCTGCACGTAGCCTATTTACCTGTGAGTTGGCATGCCAATTTTTTCACTTCATGGTCTTGGTGACACCTTGATTTATCCTTGTAGAATTACCAAAAACCTGGAAAGTAACAACAGTATATTGCTATGCTAAGACCTTTGGTGGTTTCTCGTATTACCACAAACCCTTGTGGTTTTATGTCAAAAAGTTGACCACAAACTTGGAGGTGACAAGAGGTCTTAAATATGCACTTCGGTGGTTTCATGGATTTCAGCAAACTCTTTTCCAAGAACCAAGTGCTACTTTTGTGATTTTTATCCTGACAATGTTCTTCATCAGGAGGTACCAAACTAGAAAATAATGTTATTTATTTATTTGTAAAACCAAACTGAACTCAATAAAAACACAAGATGCACAATAAAAAAACACACTTAAAAATGTCATAAGAAAAATGATGTGACACCATTATAGATTACTTACGAGAGGACACCAATTATCCTCCAACCTCTAGTAAGTTGCTACTACATACTTCACAACAAGATATGTGAAGTGAATGAGACATCCTCAACTAACTCTCCACATTCATTAGTATATGGTGGATCATCTACTTGAGAAACATTAGCTTCATTGGGATTTAGTTTTCCTTTGAGAATATCTTTCACTCAAACAAGATAATCCAATATTGTATAAACTTTCTTCTTCCAGTAGTTGCATTTTATATCACTATATATATATATATATATATATATATATATATATCTTGGTTTATTCGATGAATTAAATATGCTCTTTCGCCCATCAGGTTTTCCAAGTGAACTTTTTGTTCACTATGTTATCTACTTTGTTTATTTATTTACTTATTCATATTAAATTTGTTGGCATTTGGTCCTAATAGGTGTTATCATTGACGCAAAACCACATTAATTACAAATTGGATGTTGGATTAGGGTAAGTTGATGATGTATATGATGCTAACATGATGGTTTAGATGTGTTTGTGCAGGTACAATGAGATTCATTGAGGATTGTTTACTCTTTCAAGCCTATTTAGGCCCCTAGGTGATGTTGCATGGAGGTTGGAGTTGTTTGGGTCCTTGTGAAGCATGTTTTCATGATGGATAGAAGGTTTGGAAGATTCTTAGGAACTCACAACTGTGGCATGATGTAGATACAAGTGGTTCATCACGTTACATGTGCTCATTGGGAGCAAGAATGGTAGCTAGGAGATGTGATAATGTGGTTTGGAGCCATGTTAGCTCATGGAAGCTTGCATTCAGGTATATAATAATGTATTAGGTATGTCTGGGTCATTTTTTGTAGTTTCATGAGGAGTTATTGCATTCTTTCAGCGGACCCTAGCTTCTACAGTGATAAAATTGTAGGTAAGCAACACTAGTTCTTAATGACTAGAGAGATTGAGGTATGGTATTGACCCTTTGATGATTGGATATGTTATAATTGTATGTCATGATGTTGTGGGGAAAATTTTAGGATTCCATGATGATTATTTTACAAGATATATTATATTTTAAAAGACAAGGTCAAAATCTAGTGAAATTCCAGCTCAAGTTGGCACTTCTGATGCTCACCCTGAATTGTTTTATTTTCATGGGACATTATGTCTTTCATGGATTCTTATATGGTTATTTTAAAAGGTTTAAAATAAAATAGAAGGTTTGATCATCAGGTTTTTATGAACGAAGGTTAAGAAGACAAAGTGCTTTAAAACCCTAACTAAACCCTAGCTAGAACCAGTTTACAAAATAAGAGGTATACTAAGCCATTTTTTATTGTTTATGAAAAATTGATTATTGGATTTTGTAGAGAAATCTTTCATATTTCCATAAATGTATGGTTGAATTCATGGTGATATGTGGGCCTCAACTAAAAATGATCATTTTTGAAGAGTTCCAATTTGTGGCAAAGTTTTCCAAATGAGGTATGAACTTAATTGATGTTATGAATTTATGAGAGTTTTTATTGAAGTATATGAGGTTTTTAGATCATGTTTATGATGAAAAAGTGAAATTTGAGTTCCATTCAGGTTAACTAGTCAAAGGGCATTTTTGAGGCCATAAAAAGTAGTTCTCATTAAAATGGTCATAGCAGGAGCTACAAGTGTAAATGTGAGGTGATTAAAAATGTTTTGGAAAGAGGATTCAGATATTATTTTAGTGATATGAGGTTTGTATTATGATAAAAAAAATTATGAGGTTTCCAGGTCATTCTTTAGATAGGAAGGTTTTTATCAGTTCAAAACAAGATATGTTTTGTTGTAAGTTATCAGTTGTTTGAAGCATAAGATGGATTGGTTGATACTTTATATCACATGGAATGTGAAGACAGTTTAATTTAGAATCTACGAAACCCATTATTGAGGTCTTGAATGTTTGTATAAGTTTTGTTATTAGCTGATATTTGGAAACAAATTGTTGGGCAAGATGATTTGGTGAAGACAAAAATTGTTTTGGTTTGAGAAAGAGATTCTTTCAAGAATTATAAATTTCTTAGAAGTTTTTTATAGGTTTTGAAATTTCCACCAAGTTCTTACATGGCATGGATTTATCTTTTTAAAGTGATTTTATGCCCTGATGAAGTTTCCATGGTGTTGAACGTTATAGGAAACCACTGTTTTGAGAAGTATAAAGAGCATTGGGCCCAGTAAACAAACTAATTTGATTGGATGAGAAAAATTACACACACACACACACACACACACACACACACACACACACACACACACACACACACACACACACACACACACACATATATGATGTTTAAATTTTATTTTAAACATGTGTGATGATTTTTGGAGCTTGACCAAAAATACTTTTAGGATTATGAGATTTGTGTCATCCCTATGCAAGGGTTTTTAAGATTCTTGGTGCGTGGACGAAGTATTTTTGATAGGTCAGCCTATATCGGTAAATTTTGAATGTTCTAGTGATTTTTATGGGATGTTTTTAGGCTGGTGTCATCATGCAAGTGGATATAAACCACCATCCTTTGAATTTAAATCAAGGAAAAGGTATAAACTGGAGTTTTGTGGTATAATGGTACTAGTCTTTTCAAACCCCTTTTATCTTCTTTAGAAGAACCCCTTTTTAGTAAAGAAAAACCATTTAGGCTTATCCCAAAACCCATAAAATTCCATTTTACGAAAACTGGTTGATGATTTCATGAGGAGAATTTGAGAAAGGAAAAATTTTGTGTTGTTTCTTTGAGAGCGAGTTGGAGAAGGAGGGAATATTTTAATGCTTGTGTTTGGATAGTATCTTCATAGCATTTTGATATAATTTTCAGGTTTCCAAGGTGTCTTCAGATTCGATATTGAGGTATAATCATTTTGGAAGAAGTATTTCTTCTTGGATATTCATGTGACTACATTGTTCATCTTGATACATCTTTGTTATACCTTGTTGATCTTTGTTGAAGGCATTACTCTTGTTATCTGATTTGAATATCTACATAAGTGTGTGGATCTAATTTCATTTTCAATCTAAGTGGATTTATATGTGTATCATTGTTATTCTTGCATTGTACGTCTTTCATTGAGAAGGATATATGTTTAGATGTGTGTTCTACATGAGGTTGTGTGATTAGGGTTAGAATCACAAGTGAGAAAGTTTTATTAGGACATATTTCCCCCTCCCCCAGTCCGTATGGCCCCCAAAAAATGTTTGGTTCTGTTGGTACCCAAATTTAATCTCCTTCAAAGACCGACCAACATCATGGATTTGACAGGACACTCAAAGGCAAATAGATAATAATGTATTAAAAAAAGGTAATGGTTACAAATTTATTTATTTTATAACAATGTATGTAAATAAATTCATGATTGGTGTCAAATTTTATTTCGATTACAAACATGTCCTTAGGACTAAAAAAAAATAATCCTTCGAGGATGAAAATGTTACCTTAAAACCTTGTGAAAAGAAAAAAAATGCTAAGTGTAAGATATAATGTATAAATTAGTTTACATTAACAAAATTATTAAACTAATCATAATACATTGACACATGCAAATAAACAAACTGCAAATCAAAGATCTATAAATGATAAATTCAACTCTAATTACATAAATACATTCTTTATAAGCAATATGATAATATAATTTTATAATTAATATATTTTTTCATATTAGATAGGATACATATCACATCAACATGTTACAGAATAAAGGTCAAATAGGTGATGATAATCAAGTCCTGAGTTGGTAGAATAGGTCAAGTATTCTGATCATATTTCATAATAGATAATAATGTAGTAAAAAAAGGTAATGGTTCCACCTAAAAAATGTTATTTTATAACAATGTAGGTGTAAATAAATTCATGATTGGTGTCAAATTTTAGTTCGATTACAAACATGTCTTACAGAATTTTTCATATGTGTAAGTGTGTCATAGGAGTTACAGATCCCATTTGGGAAATAATATTCCTCTTCTCCACTATGGAGGAATCTTTGAAAAAAAGAAAAGCTACACATGGTGGGAGATCCCCTATTTGAAAGCTCCTGACGGGAAGATCCATAGCACTCAGGGGCAGTTCCCCATCTCCACTATAACATAGGTTGGGCAAGGTGGAGGTGTCCTCTGTCTGCATTTGAAGATTGCATAGATTAGGCAAAAGAAAGATTTGCTTGCCTTATCTTGCAACTCCTTCCCAAGATGAATGGGCCTTTCCTTAGTTTGGTGCACATGTTGTACTTCAAATATCTGAGAAAATGTCCTGACATATTCTTAATGGGTATCAGATTTGTGGGGACCATCCATAATATGGAGGTTGCTTGAGATGCTGTTGCTCCAGCCATGTAAATGCTTGTGACCAAAGGAAAAATTCTAGCATATAGCTTTACCATGGATAAATGAGTCTTCTTATGGTTATCATTTTCAATAGCAAGTTAGTGATGCTTATTGTAGGGTTTTACAGGAGGTTCAACATGGTTGCAGGTTCAAAAGAAGGGGGTTGTTTTGAGTCTTGGCCAAGTGGGTCCCTAGAAAGGGCTTCCTAGGATAACACCTCTCGCAATGATTTTTTTGGACTAGGTCACAGCTACCTCGCTACCTCTAGAGTGTTTAGAGTATGATGGCTTGTGGGTATTCATAGCTCTTTGGGGGTTTCCTCAAAGTCAATTCTACCAACTAAAACTTGCAAAAAAAATGATTCCATCATACCTTTTTTTATTAGTTGCATATCTGTCCTTACCATCTTCGTTGCAAACCTATTTTTTAGCTTCTAGTCTTAGAATCATTTCAAAGCATGGGTCTCATTCTAAACCCATTTTTTGGCTATGAAGGATCTAACGATTTCTATGTTAAATATATGGAAGCAATTCATGGTGTAGGGGGTTTTTCTAGCTCTACAATGATCTTGGGTGAATAAATCCACCTCTGTGCCCTTGATCATGGGTTAGAGGATATGACCATTTCTCCTTGTTTTAAATGAGTTGTCTTTGCACGAGGTGGATGTTGGCTGGTGTCACATGTGGACCTGCTTTCTGTGAGGTTATATGGATTTGACGGTTGATAGTAGCCAACCAGCTCTAAAATTTGGTGTCCCCTACCCTTGACAGCGCAAATCCCGTGTGCACATATTTCTCCATGGTCCTAACTTCCCCCTTAATTTAACGTCATCTGGAGGTTCATTTAAATAAAATTCCCACCTATTATCTAAATGTACCTTTAATATTTATTTAAAAAATTTCACATTAATTGGCTGTCTTAAAATCTGGGCATTTCAATAACGATTATTCATTAGTGGCCCTTCCTTGGAATTTCGTTATAGGACGGAGGGTGAGTCAAAATGTCCGGGATTGGCATGAGGCTAATCCTACCTCGTTATCCTAACAAACTCCCCTCTGAAATTTACCAATAACAACAACCATAACAGATACCTTCTGAATCTCTCCTAGGCAAGATTTTAAATGTTCTTGCAGGGCTAACTAGCCATCCTTAAAAACTTGCGGAAATCTCAATTAAAACACATAACTTTTGACTCCTCATTGGGGAAAAATTCCCCAGTCAATCGATTGGATGACCCATCTGCAATCTACCATCGACCCTATAAGAATAGTTCTTCTCTTGTAAAAAATAGACACACAAACATACAAAAGTGAAATTTTTTTGGGGGAATATCTTTACATTTTCGCAAATCCATCTTCTGAAGCAGAGTATCTTAGTAGCTCTGAAAACCTTCCTACAGACCTTAGAAACCTTGTTTTTATCACTGAACATGATTTTGAGAGGATTTACGTTGATTATTTATTATATGTGTTACCTTTATGCTATCTCCATTATTATCTTGTTGGATCTAACATCTTGATAGGCTCAACACCAGTCGTGACTCCATTATAAGATTGTTCTATGAGTGTTTCTTGGGTTGCATGTAACCCTTTTAGCTCCTTTTCCATCCATCTTGGATTTATATTGCGCAGGTCCTCCTCACCCAACCTAGGTCACCATCGATCCATCCCTCTCTTAGCATACTTATTGTTCTCAGGGACATTCTTCCCCAATGTCTCCTAGTACACCTTCTTTGCCCTATCTTTCAAATATACCATCTTGTTATCTAGTTGCTCCAAATATGCTTTATTTTTAATCTGGTTGCCATCAACCTAAGACCTATTTATCAACCATCCTAACCCAAATAAAATACCTTTTTCATCATTTTCTCCTCTTAAGGACCTCACATCGTCATAAAATCCTAAGGTTTTCGTCGTAGATGCCCCTTGACTTATTAAGAAAAGTATCGTCAAACAACTTCATCATGCCCCAATTAAGACGTCACTTTACGAGCTCATTCAAAGCTCTCTAAACCATAGACATGCCCTCACTGAAGCCTTGAAGTGTCTTTCAACATCCAATGCTGAGGCTCAAACCTTTGTGTCTCTCATAGGAGCACTTACAACTTCTATCGCTATCTCATTTGATGATACTAAGATCTCGGGCATCACACCAGACAAACACAACCTTCCCCTTTTCATAATAGTTAGAACGAATAAATGATACTTTCATTTGATGATCCATGATCAATAATGCTTAAATAATTAACATTATCCCATCACATACCTTTGATTATCTTAAGATCCCAAAATCCACACTCGTCCAAACACCTATCGGCCCTTCATGCTTTGAATGATGTAATAGATCATTCCTCGGGAATGGTTTTCCTTCCCATTTGCATTGGTGAGAGATCTCCTCCATGATCTATCCTACATCATATAAGGATAATTTCAGTACAATTTTCTCATGTTTATCAGACCTTGGATCTGCGTTGTGCACTGCATCACCTATATACTTCATCATTATATTAAATATGAGGATGAGGGGAAGATCTTGACATTTCCCAGGGACGTTCCTCGCTTCCAAATGTGTAACATAAACTATCAACATAATGATTTCCTCATTCCCTAGAACAATCCATCTGTACCATCAACTATATTATCCATCTCATTCATACAAAGTGACCAACGATGACTCTCAAGATAGTTTAGTAATGGAAAAACTCATGTTGGGGGAGTATTGTCTTCTTACACTCAAAATCTTACCCACTCCTCACCATCTCAGTAGACCTAATCAAGCTCTAATGTGCCAACCCAATGTAGGGAATATCATCCCTTTTTGTCCACCGCATCTTCAAATGGAACCTCATCTATGGTGATTTTCATACCCCTTCTTCTCACATCACTAATCTTCCACATGGAAAACCTTATAATAGTGTTTTTGAAATTCTTAACAAACCATCATTCACAATTCCTGCCTTCACCATTTTTCATGGAAGGGATTCGACATGGGGAATTATGAACATGGAACACATGGCCTATTTATTTATCAACACCACAAACCTCACAAAAGTTTTAGGTTGGGCTATTAGGAGAAATCCTTTGACCCCATCCCACCATCTTAGATGTGCATGGATATTCCTTCTCCATTTTCTTCATAGCATGAGTCTATGGATAAGGATGAGACTATGTCTATTTCCTCTGGATTTTTTTATTCTCCATTATCACCTTAGAACTATTCACTTATCAGTCTAAGAAAAAGACTTGATCCCTTCCTCTCTACCATCAAGAGATAGTAGAAGAATAATCTTCTACCATCAAGATTATTCAATGTGTTAACACTGACCACATTCTTTCCCACATGGGGGTAGAGGATTATTATCTTCATAAGACCTTTCCATCTGGAACATCCAACCTTCTCAATGAAGCCACCATCAACATCAATATTGTGCCTACCTAAGATCCTTACATCCTCAAAATTGGTCAATCTCTTGACCCACATGAGATTTGTATTTCACTGCATTCCTCTCTCATTATAGATTTTTACCTCTATTTGAAGAACCAACTGAAAGTAACTCCTCTTCTCCATTATAGGAATATTTTCTTATTATTGAAGTTACACATGATAAATCCTTCTTTTGCATAAATTTCTTAGAGAAGACCTTGGGAAAATATGATCAACACACCAAATTTGACACTCACGAGTTGTCATTTCCAGATCATGGAGATATTTTCACAACAAGGCAAAGGCTATTAAAGAAATTTGGGACTGTGATTGTTTCTTACATGCTTTGGTAACAAAGATTATGCATTTGTATGCACACAGGACAAACAAGGGTAGTACAGGTAGAATTGGTTATTTTTGAATAAAGTTTTGGTGGGAGGTGGGGTAGGATGAACTTGATTTACCAGATCCTTGAGGAATTTTACAAAATGGAAGGTTAAACAAATAGAATGCCACAGAATAGCTAAATTGTTTCTTTAACTAGAATATGTGCTTCAATGGAGGCCCATATTATCACTTTTTCACACAATCTTTGAGATTCTATCAAGAAGACCCGAGTTAGAAAATCCAACAAAGCATCAAGATCTGAGTCAAATCACACCTAAGGTACATCTAGAGGCTTACAAAAAATATCTATCAACAATGAAAGAAAAGTGATTTAAAATCATTTATTCTAATCCCAGATGAAAGCTGTTATGAGAAATGAAATTGTAAATGCCACTAAACTATCAAAAGGATTGAGGTTTGTGTAATTGAATTAGATTTTAATTCTATATTGCAACACAAAAAAGAAAAACTACTCGCATACATTCAGAAATAAAACAAACACATTTTTCTCAAGACAACACAAAATGACTCAAATTTGATTAAATCTATCAAACAGGGGAATGTTTCTAGAATAGTGTCAGAGGTTGTCAATGGCTGTACACTTGCAACCACCTTGACATGATCATATTTAATACAAAATAGATACACAAGCTTCTCAAATGGATTCTCAAAATGATGGGCTTTGTCAAGACATTTCTATTAAAAAATTTAGTCCTGACCCCTAACACTCCAACCATTTGCATGATAATTTTTTTCCTTTTATACAATTTATAACAAATATCTTTTTCCCCCAAAAAATCTAGACATTGAGTGCACCACTACTTGGCATGATCACGATCGTGATTCACAAAATTAGATCTGTAAAATTTACCATGTTTTTGAGGGGGCAGATCTCATCGAATATCTCCCGCATTCAACTCCTTCCTCTGTTAGATCACTCTTTCTTCAAATCGCTAACCACTTCCACCCCTAATCTGTCAAATCTAGCTCTTGCATGTTTGGGAGAAGAAAAACAAAAAATCTAATCAAGCACCATAGTCAAACCATTTTAATGGTCAAAGACATCTTCCATATCTCCCCACCAAACTCAAATATCAACATTAACTCCTCTCTCTACTTAGCGTGTAGGAGATACCAAGAAATCATGAAGACTCGCACTTCCAGGCATGTTTCAGAGAAATCGGGGAAAATCAGATTTAGACTCACATTTGACGTTGATCTTTGCTTTGAATTTGGGTCATCCACGTGGAAGATTCAACTTTAAACATGCCCGGGGGTTTCCTTTGACTTTTTACAACCTTTTGCGAAAATGGAAAACAATTCCATTTTTCTTCACACCTCCGCCCTTGGGAAATGAGCATGACACGTTTCCTAAGGTGGGCCCCAGCAGAACCATGGCCAAATTATGTCAATTTAGCCGCTTTTTGGAAAAGGGAAAATTTTACAAGTTTTCCTCGCAACTTCGCCCTTCCACTCTTGATCGGGGAAAAATATTGACTATGTCTTGTCGGGTCTGCAGGCCATTTTAATGTTTTAACCCCTTTGAGAATAAGGGGCAAAAATTTTAAGCTACACCAGAGAATCCGCACCTCTGCCATTGACTAGAGAAAGATTTGACCCTTTCTTTATCAAGCTTGTGGGCCATTTTGAGATTTTAATCCTTTTGATATCGAGAGGCAAAAAATCTAATTTGCCTCCAATGGTCTACTTCCCCACCTCTTTGACTTTTCAAACTACCATGTGTCACTATGGCACACCTTGAGATGGTCCCAAAAATTTGATACCTTGAATGAGCATAGGCTCCCCACATGTCCCTGTTCCACCAAACTGTACCAGCTACATAAAAAAATGTCTAAGTTTGGGCAAAGCAGCAGAAACCTCCACATGTCCCCCCAACACAACTTCAAGACCAAACCAAAAAGTGAACCTTCGAAAGAGCATCATTCCTCCACATAGACAAGCCTTGGGTTAAAATTTTCCACAAATTTTAGGAGTGACCCACTGAGCCGCATCAAATCAAAATGAACACATGGACACCCTTGGGGTGAAAATAAGAAATTTTCCCCGCCACTTAAATTTGCTTTATTAAGAATCTGGCCGAGCCACGGGGAAAGTTCAAACTTTTTGCCAGAGTAGCCAAAAGGAACAAGTTTCAAATACAAACCCATTGCACCCCATCTAATCAGGAGAAGCCACGTAAACACCAAAAGAACCAATCAGAATTAAGCAGAGCCACGGGACCAAATTTTCCTTTTTCACAAAAAGTAAAAAGCGGTAAGTTCAAACATTTGTCTGTCATCCCCTGACCAACCAAAAGAAGCCATGTGACCACTTAATGTTGAGGAATAACTTTGATAGGAAAGAGACACCTATCAAACCGTAAAATGCAGAAAAATGACCATATGAGCCCAAAGATGTAAATTTTCTCTAAGGAAAGAGGATTTAGGAATGTTATAAGGCTCAAATACGCTCCTCAGAGCTACATCCATTCATCTTTCTTCAAGCATTTAGGGTATAAATGACAAGGACAAAAAATACTAACTGTGGAGAACTGAAATAATGGGAGAACTCGAGTGTTTTGACAAACAGAGAATGGGAGCCCCAAATTACAGACCTTTTTCAGAGGAACAGAGAAATAAAGAGACAAATATGGACCCATACGTGATCTTCGACCCAGTAACTGATTGAAAATGCCAACAAAAGGAAGGCAGAGACCTCTCAGGCACAACATAAGGAAAATGAAATGTGACAGAGGCCATAAATCAATGGATTTCAAAGGCAAAATGGGGCGAGACTACTTTGAGCACCAACATCAGCTCTGACTCGGGGATGGGAACTCCCTATGAGTACCACAAGAACAACAGTATACCAAGTGCCAAAAATATCCATTGGGAAATGGAGTCATCTTACAGAGAAAAGAAATAGAGTCATCTTCAAAAATAAACAGAGAAACCACTAAAAATAGGTCACCAAGGACTAAAGCGAGTGAAAACACAAAAGATAGGAAACAAACAACAAACTATACATTGTACAAAATATTTTATTGATCCTGGGGAATCAATCCAAGAAATGCTTCAAATGCCTACCATTAACAAGTAGCTCAAGCAATTCACCATCCAAATCCTTCAAGAAGAAGGTATGTTCACCAATCCTGATATCAATGGAGTAAGGGCCCATCCATAATGAATCAAACTTGTTGTGTTTTCCCTTATCTTCATGCCTACTATCCCATAGGAGCACAAGATCTCCAACATTGAAATCTCCAAGAGTGACCTTCTTGTCAAATAACTTCTTCAGTTTTTCTCTGAATTTTACATACCTCTGGTGGGTTGCCCTCCTTTGTTCATCGAGCTCAACAATCTGGTTAATGCGAGCATTATAAGGACTTACCTCTTGATCTTTCAGTTGTTGCATAAACTGATATGAATATAGTTACATATGAAGGGGCAACAAGGCCTGAGTCCCATATACAAACTCAAATGGACTCTTTCCAGTGACCCTCTTAATAGTGATCTTATCTGCCCAAACAACAAACTTCAGCTATTCACCCCACTTTATCTTGTTCTGCTCCAATGTTCTTCTGATAATCTTCAGCAAAATTTTATTACTGGACTGAGCTTGTCCATTTCCTTGGTGATTTTAATTGGAGGCATATGTCAAATTTATCCCATACTCTTTGTATATTTTCATCAAAGGTTTAGCTCAAAAGCTCTTGGCATTGTCAGCAACTATCTTGACTGGCACCCCAAACCTGTAGATGATATGGTTCAACAGAAAATCCATGAAAATTTGGTGTGTTTCCTTCTTAGTGGGGATTTCCTCCACCCATTTAGTAAAATAATCAGTTGCTTTAAGGATCCACTTATGGCCAACACTTGAAGGGTCTGAAATTTCACCAATGAAATCCATCCCCCATTGCTTGAATGGAGCTTTAATTGATACAGGCTACAAAGGAAGGGAGCCTGAAGCTTTCAATCTTCCATAGAAGCATTGACAACTCTCACATCTTCTCACCAAAAGAGTTGTATCCTTTAAGAGAGTTGGCCATAAATAACTAACCCTCAAAATCTTGTGTGTTAGGAATCTTACAACAAAATTTTCCCCACACACCCCTCCATGGAGATCAACAATTATCTTGGTGGATTCATCTATAGTCACCACAACTTGGCTATAACCAGAGAAACCATCCAAGGTTGAAAGCAACTCAGAACCAGTCACTAACTACAACATGTTCTCCATATTTGGTAAAGGATAATTATCCTTCATTGATGCTCTGTTTAGATTCCTGAAGTCCACACATAACCTAATGTCACCATTTTTCTTTCTAATTGGTACTAGGTTTGCAACCCAAGAAGAATACACGGTGGGTTGAATAATCCCTCCATCTCTTAGCCTCTTTAATTCCTCTTGCATTTTGAGAGATAAGAGTGGATTGATGTTCCTTTGTTTCTGCCTGAATGGATTTTCATTAGACTCCAAGGGAATCTCATGTTGAAACAGGTCCTCTCTGTATGCTTTTAGTTCAGAATAGGTCCAAGCCATGCAATCTTCATATTTTTTCAACAACTGGATGTATGACTGCTTCTCCTCCTTGTTGAGATTACTACCTAACCAAATTTTCCTTGGCTTCTCCTTTGTACCAAGATCATGCTCCTTAACATCCCTCGAGGCTGCTATGCATATGTTAACAATGTGATCAACATTATCAAAATTGGGCTCAAGAGCAACCAGCCCTCTAGGAATGGTATTAGTCTTTAGATGGATGATGCACTTACCAAAAAAGGTTTCATTTCCCTATCGGTGGCACATACCATTGGTTTCCCAAGCAATAATATTGATCATAGAAATTCTCCCTTCTTCTGTAGAAATCTTCTAATTTGAGTATCATCACCAAATATCTACCAGTGTTTAATGTTGTCAGGGACAGAGGGTCTTGTCAATACACTTCCACATCATATTCATAGTATGGGGACACTTGTACAATTGTCAAAATCGAGACCCCAACACTGCAGGTTTTTTTACCAAGTCGTTGAACTTCCTATCATGATGCACAATGTTAAATGAATCAAACATCTCAATGAAGATCCCAAACTGCATGCTCTGTACTGTTTCATTCGTTGATTCTTTCTGGCATACATTTTTATGAATTGTTTTACTAATCAATTATGAGTCTCCTTCTGACAATGGCATGTCCTTCACACCATATTTCTGAGAATATTCTTAAACCCAAACAATAGTGCCTCATACTTAGCAATGTTTTTAGTTCACTCAAAGTTGAGTTTGAAGGAGAAAACAAAAATTTCATGACTTGGAGAAAACAGAACAACACCAACACCATTCCCAAACTTGGAGCAAGGTCCATCAAAAAATAGAGTCCATGGAGAGCCCGCTTGCTTAAGAAACCTGCATTCTTCAATCTTGTGCTCCTTTACATTAGAAAATCCTACAAAGTTATCAGCATCAACACTTGTGTACAATACCTCATAGGATTCATTTTTGGGATCTTTAATAAGGGGAAACATCTTCTTTTCCCCATACAACCTGACAAGGTTGTCCTTCAATTGGGATGGTGGAATAGGACATGTCCATTTGGACACTCCCACCAACACTTGCAGCCCATTTTTATAAGTAATAACATGCCACACTTGGTTTGGCAGTCAACAATGACAACATCAAGTTTTAAATTTTTACCTGTGTAAGCTACGAGTTGCACCACCAAAACCCTCACACACCCCACCACTGGTATCTTCTCTGGAGTCCATAGCAATACACTTCCCATATGTTGTTGTTACTTTGATATTTAACTCATTCATGAATTCCAAAGGCATGACATTACATGATGCCCTTGAGTCACACATGTAGTTGTGCAACAGGTCTGTCCTTAATGATAAGGGTAGTGAAGAATGGATCCACATTTAGCTAGAGAGTCCACCAAGGATGTCCCCAAATAGACCTCAGGTATTTAATCTAATTCCTCCAATGTTGTTGGTGTCTCTAATTCTTTAATGATTAGATGGATTCTCCACAATATTTACATTTCTACCTCAGGTAGTCTTCTCTTCTTTCAACCCTAAGTATTCAAATGATCATCTTTTTGTGCTTAGGAATCCTAAGCAACTCAAAAATATGGGAACAGATAATTTGATTTGGCTCAACACTTGGGAAATTTCATATGGGACACTCTTTAGCAAGGGCAGTTTTGGAAGGAAAGCTGACAGACACTCACTAGGTGGTATAGGATTTTTTACATAGATTGAGCATGGAGAGGGGTATGATTTTTGTTTGGAACTGCAGGGCTTTTAATAGGTGCATCTTTCCTAGAAGCCTCTTTAGGAATGTTTGAAATTAAGGGAGCTTTTGGCTTGGCTTGAGGCCATGCCCCTTTGATAGCCTTAATTCTTATGTTATATTACTTCTTCTTGAGTAACAACAACATTCATCAGTAACTATCTATCTTCCTCAAATGGCATTCCTCCATCATACTTATTTATCATTAAAACCCTTAAGTATTCAAAGTCATTATTGTGGCAACTCAAAAGCTTATATAGTATCTACTTCTAAAGTATGAAAGGGAGGAAGAATAGGATACCCTATGAATGTAGTCCCAAAAAGTGGTAGCAGTCTCAGGAACTTATCACCTTATTTGAAGTTTTCCCCTTGTTATGAGCTCATGGAACAACCCATCATGCAAATATCATCATCATTATCATCATTTGCTTCTTCTTCTTCTTCTTACTGATCTTCTTCACAAGGAGCATGGGGAATGAAACATCTGTCACACCAATCAGTGACATTTGTCTCCTCCACCATAGTAACTTTTGTAGCCAAAGGATCAGGGACCATTATGTTATCCCTAGCTTAGGACTGTCTATTTCCAAATCCAATAGGTCCCTTGCCTCTTTCATCAGATCTTTGGTGATTTGTGAACCTGTCTTGGCCTTGATGCTTGTGTTGACCTTGTGAGCTCTTCCCAATTCCCTTCTCAGCCTAGGCTAATTTGTAGGAAATTTCTTTGAAAGCCCCTGCCAAAGTCTTCACAACTTCTTCCAAATCTGTAGCCTTGCTTGTTTGGAGGTTTTTCTGGGTTAACCAGGTTCACACCATCCCTCTTTGGAGGCTTTCCAATTTCCTTGATATTGTTTTCAATTTGCAAATCCATAGTGAAGGCCTACCTCAAATTAGCAGGTTTTTATCCCTCAAGTAGTATGCATCCTTTTTATCAAATGCATCAGAATATTTGATCAAACATGATTCATCACATGGCCTTATCCTAATAGGAAATATCCTCAAGTTATTATTAATACCTTGTGTTGAAATCATGTACTTACTCATTAGGATTCTTTTTTATGTTTTCAAATTATGTAAAGAGAAACCTAGGGTCAGTTCTATCACCATACTGCAATCTAAATGCATTGGTCATCTCAGTCCAAGAATCAATAGAGTTATCTGGAAATGCTTTATACCAGTATCTTGCATCCTCTTCCAAAGTATGAATGAAAAAATTGATATACACATCCTCATGTTCAATCTCAAAATCTTCCATCATATTGATAAAAAGATTTAAATGTTGATCACCAATTATAACATTGTTTCCTTGGAAATTTGGCAATCTATTCCTTACTTCTTGAGGAATTGCATTTGGATAACTAGCCATCTCTACAAAATTTATGGGACCAAAAGTGTTTACAACAAACTGGAGGTCTAGGTGGGGGCTAGGTCATATTTTTTTTGAGGAGGTGACCATGGAGGGGTAACAAACTGATAAGGGGCAAAGGGTCCTTGGAACACAGGAGTATAATATTCAAAATGGAGATCCCCCAAAGGCCTTGTCTCTTGGAAATCCCTATCAACCTCATAAAAAACAAGGGTAGAATGAGAAGCAAACCTTTAAAAATCAAATGAAGGCCCCTCTCTAGTTGGATAATTCAATTTCATAAAGAGGCTACCTGATTCATAATCACTTGAATGGAATTCTTCAATGATAGGCCGATAACTTTCATCAATGGAGATCCTTCTTCTTGTTTGTTGATCTCCCACAACTCTCCAGGATTTTCTTCCTTTTGATTTTTCTTTTCCCTAGCTCTAGAAATAGTGTCCTAGCAGGATCCCTAGCAAAGAAAGATCTTCTTCCTTCCAACTTTGCAAATATTGGTAACAAATCTCACTTGACATGGGTTAAGACATTGGTACTCATTAAAATTCAAAACAACAGGGAGTTGCCACTAAGGTTTTCCACCTTAGTTATGAAAATTCACTAAATTTGATCTGTTACATGTCTGTCAATGCTAGAAACTAGAAATGGAAAGATTCTAACTTTTCTTTACCCAGAATTATCAAATGAAAGCTAGTGTAAAAAACTTGTAGAGATTTGAGAAGTTGCATATAGCACCAGGGTCTGAGTATGAATTATATTCCCTAGCAACGGTGCCACTTAGGTGTTGTTGATAGGTTAGATGGATATGAAATAGCAATAAATCAACATATTGGTCTCAATAACGCAAATCAATTCTCAGCAACTTAAACAATTCCCCAGAAATGACGCCACAAGCGTGTTGGTACCCAAATTTAATCTCCTTCAATGACCAATCAGCATCATGGACTTGACAAGACACTTAGAGGCAAATAGATAATCATGTATGTCATTTTATAGCCAGGGAAGCAATCTATTTGACTTTTTATAACTTAGGTTTTAACAGGAGTGGGTAGCACCTTAAAAGGATGTGATCTGATCCTAGCTATTTTAGGTTGTGCCTTTCAACAAGGGTAAGAGGACCTAATTTGTAACCTGTTGTTTATTGAAGAAAGACTGGTAGATATCCTTCCTAATCCATAAATTTTGTAGAGAAGACCTTGGAGAAAATATGATCAATGCACACCAAATCTAACTCTCATGAGTTGTCACTTCTAGATTAGTGGAGATATTTTCAAAACAAGGTTCATGTTACTAAAGACATTTGGAATCCCGATTGTTTCTGAATACTTTTGTAGTAGAGATTATGCATTTGTATGCACACATGAAAAACATGGGTAGTACATGTAGGATTGGTTGTTTTTGAATAAATTTTTGGTGGGAGGTGAGGCAGGATGAACTTGATTCACTAGATCCTTGAGGAACACTTGCAAAATGGAAGGTTAAACATACAGAAATGTCATAGGATAGCTAAAATGTTTCTTTAACAAAAATATGTGCTTCAATGGAGGCCCAGATTAACACTTTTTCACACAATACCCTTTGAAATTTATAACACGAAGGCTCAAGTTAGAAAATCCAACAAAGCGTCAAAATCTAAGTCAAATCAAACCTAAAGTACACCCAATGGCTTACAGATAATCTCTGTCAAATAGATGAAAGAAAAGTGATTTTTAATCGTTTATTTCACTTCCAGATGAAAACTCCTTCGAGAGATGAAATTACAGATGCCACTAAAATGTCACAAGGATAGAGACCTATGTGATTGAATTATATTTTAATACAAGATTGCAATAGAAACAAGAAAAACTACTCACATACATTCAAAGATGAAACAAACACATTTTGCTCAGGACAACACAAAATAACTCCAATCTGATCTAAATTTATACAGCATGGGAAAGTTTCTAGAACAATTTCAGAGCTTGTTAATGAATGTACACTCACAACCACCTTGACATGATTAAACTTGATACAAAATAGATATACACGCTTCTCAGACAGCTTCTCAAAAAAGACAGGCTTTGTCAAATTTTCCTCTTGGGAATTTTCTTCGACCTCTAACACTCCAACCTCTTGCACTTTACATGAATTTTTTTTTGCCATTTATAAGATTTTCAACAGAGCCCCTTCTTCCCCAAAAGACAATAACATTTAATGAACCAGTGCTCACCGTGATTTCGATCACGATTCTCATAATCAGATCTGCAAAAAAAAATTCAGGTGCTTATGGGGAAAATCTCTTCGAAAATCTCAGCTTTTCAACTCCTTCATCTAGTATAACACTCCTCCTTCAACTCACTAACCACTTCCCCTTATCTGTCAAATTCTGGTTCCTTGCGTGCTCGGGAGAAGAAAAATGGAAAATCAGATCGAGCCCGATAGTCTGACCATTTTAATGGAAAAAGATGTCTCCAGATCTCTCCCACCAAACTTAGATATCAAAATTAACTCCCCTCTCTGTCTGGTGTGTAGGAAATACCAAGAAATCATGAAGACTCGCACTTCTAGGCATGTTTCAGAAAAATGGGGGAAACTTAGATTCAAACTCACAATTTTCGTTGATCTTTACTTTGAATTTGGGTCATCCATGTGGAAGATTCAATTTTAAACATGCCCAAGGGTTTCCTTTGACTTTTTAACACCTTTTGGGAAAATGGAAAAAAAATCCATTTTTCTCTGCACATGTCCTGCCTTAAAGAAATGAGCCTGACACATGTCCTAAGGTGGGCCCCAGTAGAACCGCAGCCAAATTCTTCCAATTTAGCCCCTTTTTGGAAAAGGGAAAAATTTCCAAATTTTCCCCGTAGCTCCACTCTTCTTCCGTTGACCGGGGGAAAAATATTGATTATTTCCTGCTCGGTTTGCGGGCCATTTTGATGTTTTAACCCCTTTGAGAAAAAGCGGCAAAATTTTTAAGTTGCCCCCGAGAATCCGCACCTCTGTCGTTGACTGGAGCAAGCTTTGACCCTTTCTTTATTGGGCTTGTAAACCATTTTGAGATTTTAATCCTTTTGATGGACAAGAGGTGAAAAATCCAAGTTTCCTCCGATGGTCAACTTCCCTACCTCTTTGACTTTTCAAACTACCATGTGTCACCATGGCGCTCCTTGAGATGGTCCCAAAAATTTGATACCTTGAATGAGCATGGGCTTGCTGAAGGCTTGACGCAGGTCATGCTCCGTGTCCCGTTGTTCTACGAAAGTGTACCAGCTACATAAAAATTTGTTTAAGTCCAGGAAAAGTAGTGGAAACCTCCGCTTGTGCCCCCAGCGCAACTTCAAGACCAAACCAAAAAGTGAACCTTAAAAAGAGCGTCGTTCCTCCATGTGGACAAGCCTTGGGCTAAATTTTTCCATAAAGTTTAGGATTGACCACTGAGCCGCATCAAATCAAAATGAACACGTGGACACCCTCGGGGGTTGAAAATAAGAAATTTTTTCTGCCACTTAAATTTGCTTTATTAAGAACCTAGTGGGGCCGCACGGGCCGCCATAGGGCGAGTTCAAACTTTTTGCCAAAGTAACCAAAAATAACAAGTTTCAAATACAAACCTTTCTTGCCCCAGCCAATCAGGAGAAGCCACCTAAGCACCAAAAGAACCAATCAGAATTGAGTGGAGCCACAGGACCAAATTTTCCTTTTTTCCCAAAAAGTAAAAAGTGATAAGTTAAAGCATTTCTCCGTCGCCCCCTGACCAAACAAAAGAAGCCACATGACCACTGAATGCTGAGGAATAACTTTGATAGGAAAGAGACACCTGTCAAACTGTAAAATGCATAAAAATGACCATTTGAGCCCGGAGATGAAAAATTTCTCTAAGGACAGAGGATTTAGGAATGTTACAAGGCTCAAATACGCTCCTAAGAGCTACATCCATTCATATTTCTTCAAGAATTTAGGGTAGAAATGACAAGGATGACAAATCCCGACTGTGGAGAACTGAAATAATGGGAGAACCCGATTTTTTTATGAACAGAGAATGGGAGACCCAAATTACAGACCTTTTTCAAAGGAACATAGGAACAAGGAGATAAATATGGACCCATATGTGATCTTCAACCCAAGAACTGATTGAAAATGGAAACAAAAGGAAGGCAGAGATCTCTCAGGCACAACAAAAGGAAAATTAAATGTGACAGAGGTCGTAAATCAATGGATTTCAAAGGCAAAATGGGGCGAGACTACTTTGAGCACCAACAGGTTCAAATATTAATCAAATATGGTTATTAAGGTTTAATATCCTTGCTCTAACATGATTAAGGATATTGGTAGATGAGAGACAATTTTTATAGTTGTCGAATGCTGGCAAGGCAAGTCGCAGTTTAAGATAGCCAACCATGATGACATATGTAAAGAAGTGACTCATAAAGGATTCCAAGTGTTTGTAGAAATATTCAATTTTCTATGTTCAAGTGTTAGGTGTCTCTTGCATAAAAACAAGTCACTTGTCCAATCCAATATCTCATGGAAAATAGAAATAGGTCACTTTGCACATAGGATGTAGGTTGGAATCTTCCCTTCATGCCAATTGCCAAAACACATGTAGAGGGTTCAAATTTTATACAAAAGTAAGCACGTCATAGGTGAGTAGCTAATGGGTATCAGACATAGCAAGAAAAAACATAACTCTTTAGCTGTCAAAAAATCCATGTTGAGGTCACTTCTAGGTGCATAGGTGTGCAAGAAAATATCAGGAGTATGCAGGTCCTCAATTACGATACAGGTCACTACAAATGTAAATTATAGAGCAACTTTACTCTTCACACTGCATGTTCCACAAATAGGTTGCATGTCTTTAAAAATTTCCAAAATAGTTTTTATCCCACACAAGATACTAGGGAATGGAAAAGCTATGATATGCGTGATAGAAAATTAATAATATATTTAATTTATAATGCATATCATACATGTTTATTTATACACATCTAGAGGAAGTGTAGAAGCCCAATAGACACAAAAGCTTGACGGTCGTGGAATGTGGAATGTTAAAAAAGAAAATGGAATACTCCAACAAATACTACCTTTTATAACATCAAAAACGATGATAAGGATTGCTCCACCTAATTAGCAAGGTATTTTAGAATACTATCTTTTTCTTGGATTTCAGCTACTTTTTCTTCTTTGTTAAATTCCGTTGACCATTTGCACTCCAACCTAGTCTAAGGTTCAATCAAAATATATAGGATCCTATTCGAACTACACCCTTTGCGATCCCTTTATTTTTTTATTTTTCTTGAGAGAAGACAAGTCTTCATAAGTCTCGTGCCAAATGAGGGCATGATGTTTGGACATCCTTTTTCTTGTCAACCCTCTCATTTTGCTAACTTTTAGATTGAACCAAACGAGTGTCTTATCAGGTTTCCCAATAAGTTATATCCCTATATGTTATCAATGCTTTCTCTATCGAGTTCCTTTTTGGACCCGTTGAAGGTGTACTAGTAGATTTTCCCTTTTCTTGTTATATTTTAACCTTCTCTACCTCTTTGGCTTCTTCATTTGTTTAAGCCTTGGTTTCTTCTACATCTTCTAAAGATTATACATCATTACCTACTATTGAGTCATATATATATATATATATGACTCAATAGTAGGTAATGATGTATAATCTTTAGAAGATGTAGAAGAAACCAAGGCTTAAACAAATGAAGAAGCCAAAGAGGTAGAGAAGGTTAAAATATAACAAGAAAAGGGAAAATCTACTAGTACACCTTCAACGGGTCCAAAAAGGAACTCGATAGAGAAAGCATTGATAATAAGCCTTGGTTTCTTCTACATCTTCTAAAGATTATACATCATTACCTACTATTTACTGATATATATATGACTCGGTGGATCCACAGGAAGCCATCTCTTTGAAAATTATGTTCTAATTATCCAATTTAGTTAGAGAATTACCCGTTAATCTTCATATTTTATGAATGTTATTTTCATCCTCTTAGGTAACCTATACTGATTCATTGACATCAGCATCATGGCCATATATGACATTCAACTCCTCCCTTAGAGATTCCAAATGATTGGAAACTCTTTTCCTTAATTCATATTTCATTGTTTTAGAAAATTAAATGAGTTCCTATTAGTGGCGGTAGATTTAATATCATGTCATACTTTTAACTCCCTATTCAAGAGTGATAGAAGTAATGAAATATGATTTCTCAATTTCTTTTCCTTTCCTTTATTGGAAATGTAATTGATTATTTGAAAAGTAATTTATTACTTTATATATTTTTCAAGTACAAAAAATAGGGTAGATGCAATGAAAAAGTTAAGAGTCCTTCAATCATGATTTCTTTGTATTGAGGGTAAATGAATCTATCCCTAATTTGTCATATCAACTTTAGGATTTTTTTAGATAATTCTTGAAATTGTATTATCCGTGAGCATCATATAAATCTTGGTTTAGAATAAATTAAAGATACCTTCAATGAGATATCCTAATCAATGGGCATATAGGCTCGAATAAACCTCACTTACATATGAAGGAATATTGTGATCCCATGGAAGGAAAAACATAAAGAAGAATAGGATGTCACATACTCCATCCATTAGATAAGAAGCTATAAAGAAATACTTCTTATTTGTTACATAGTAATCCCTGTGTTAAATAAAATTTGTCGACACTTTATTCCCTATTGGAACGATTTTGTCATTGTTTACAATCTTACACAATAGAGGGACCCAAGAAACATCTAAGATAGTTATGGATTAAGGGTTACCATACAAGATGTTCAGAAAATCCATCTCTATTCTCACACTTTGTATGAATTCTTAAATGAGTACGTTGTTCTCACTATCATCATATATATTATATGTAGGGTCCTTCACCTATTTCTGCAACGTCATCGAAATTATGTTGGTGGCTATCGAGGTCTCAAAGATAGTATTATTATAGACCACTTTATCTGCAGTTAGCTAGTAAATCATTTTACATGTAAAATGAGAAATGAAATATACATAATTTTCTTCATTCTTGAAATAAAAAATCACACCATTTTCCTTCACGATGGTGAATATGGGAGAGATTAAGTTGCGAAATCTAATTTTTATTTTATTTTTTCATTATCCTATGTCATCCAAATTTTATGTAAGACTCGAATGTTTTTGGCTGTTTGAACCTGATCAAACGATATTCATTCTTCATAAGGGAAAGGGCCCCATCTCTGAGCACCATAAGTTTCATAGGTTACACAGCCACGTAGACTGCTAATCAGCACGGTGGATTCATGTTTGTCTTATGAATCTTAAAATCTAATTTTTAAACCTGTTCACATAGATGAATGACACGTGTAATGTGAATTCCATGCACTTCATTAAAAATGACCGAATATTTGCACAGACCCATCACCGCTGCTTTTAACACCTGATGACAACATGTAGGTGAGTGGGATGCCACGCATTTTTTGGTGACACTAATGTACAGTTGTTTAATTAAAGTGATAACAGGTGGTTTAATACCTCCACCGACTCACCATTATTTTCCACCCCAGAAACTGTGCATTCATCCTCCCAGAAACTGTGCATTCGACCCCCATAACTGTGCATTCACGCGTAGCTTTCACAGGGCTTTGCAGACAGGTCTAGTTTTCTACTATATCTGTGCTTTTCTCAAGAAATCTTGTACGTGTTTGGTGTCATCAAACATGGAACTTGAACATGAACCTTGTCGCTCAGGTTGCAGGTATTCACTGTGCTTCTTCTACACAATCTTGTTCAAGCAAATAGATTGAATTTCCTTTTAGTTCTTGGATTTGCTTTCCAATCTTCAATCTTCTTCGGTTTGAGAATATGTTAACTCGATTTAAGTTAGCTTAGTGTATGATATACTATCCTTGTGTTATATACTGCGCAGGTACTTACTGTGTCAACAGCCAAGTCTGCAAAAATATGGGAGATTAATTACACAGGGCATGATTAGCTTACTGTCTGCAAGCGATCTAGATAAGCCACCAAAACCAATTTCTGGTCATATCAAGACTATAACTGCAATTACATTTTCTCTTCACAGTGGACTCTACGAGGTTTACTCAAGCATCTATGATGGAGTAATTGTTAGATGGATACTTGGAGCTAGCTATGCTAGTTGTGTGGAGAGGAACGATAGTACCCAAATCAAATGCCTCACAACAATTGAAGGAGAGCTAGTCTATTATAATGGTGAACACATACCTGCCGGAATGAAAGCGAAAGGAGTTTTTCCTTTCTGAACTAGGTATTATAGCCTACATAAAAAATCCTTTGATTTCATTATTATTTTGCCTAGCAGTGTTTACCTGGAAGATTTAGAGATCTGTGATCATATTCTGAACTTTTGAAACTATTGTGAATGTGTGCCAAGGTCTATTGAGTTCTTGTTTTTCATGTAATGTTTTAGCCTACAACACAGACCACAATGCCAGTGATAAGTTCTTGTTTTTCGTGTAATTTTCTTGTTACAGGGTAGAAAAGAATAACAATGCCAGCGATACGTTAATGAGAATGAAGACCACAAATTTATTGGACAGGTAAGGTCATCTGTGACCTTACTAAGGCAATGATCTGTTTATCTTAATCCAAAAAATTTTGTCTACAATTGTTTTTCTGTGAGATGATTGAGTTATATTCCAGTTTTATATGGTATATTTTATTTGCATGCCTTAATTATGTTTACAAATGCTGGCAAGGACCCATAAAATGGGAGACAGCATAAAAAATACATAAATGGATAGTCCTTATTTCACACACAAGAAAACATACATTGTTTTATATTCATTTCGATAGAATTACAAAAAATTACGTTAAATCCGACTTCCAAAGGATTAAATTCAGTCTAACATTTATCAAAATCATATATACATATTCGACAAAATCTGCCAAAACTTACTAAATGGGCAGATTTTTAGAAATTCTTTCTAATATTAAACAAAATTTGTAAAGCCAAACTTAACCGCTGGACCAAAATCCTGGAAATGGTCAAGACTGCTCTTCCTCATGACTCTCTAATGTGTTGGCATTCATAGATTGGAGAACATGAGGTAACATAGTAGGAGGCTTACCTGGAACATCTGTCAAATTTCTTGAAAGTTGGCCAATTTGACCAAACAATGCTTGCTCTAATTTTCTTGAATATGTCTCTTTGTTTGAAGGAGAAGATGGGCAACTAGATTGGTTATTGATAATGGAAGAAAAAGTAGGCATGAATGTGTTATACATTTCCAACAAAATGTGATGCTAATCAGGAAGGGGATTAGAGGGATTATTAAAATGTCTATTTTGTTGATCAAGATCCTTTTGTGCTTATTGTCATTCAGGACTTCATCATTTTATCATGTTATTTAAAGAATTTGGCATGATCCTTTTTCAACTCAACCTTCATTTTTTTCACTGTAACTGTGTCCTCTTCTTTTTTCATGCCTTTTCAATTCTCTCTAAATTTTAAGTTGCCCCTTCTTTTCTATTTCTACCAATCCATGTGCACTTTCCTTTCTTCTACTCTGTTTCCTTTTATTTTCCTTTACATCTTCAATTTATCTTGTTCTTACTTATTGATATTAAAGTAATTGAAAGTAGTCATCAAAGGCAAGTATTTGGGATTGATTACCAATTCTGATTCTGCACCATCATTTATCCGCATAGGGTTGTTGTGAACCCTTTTAATTAGTAGATTTAATAATTTTACTTGCAAATTTTTATCCATGGTTATCATCTTGGGTATATGTACCACCTCTTCAGTTATCTTATGTGGCTATAAAATTAGTGACTTTGAAGTTACTTTTATCTAAATGCTGTATGGCCAAATTTGGGGCATCTAATTGGGATGCATCATGTGCCAAATCACGCTCAAATATTATCAACATAATAGTGCACCACTTCCCTTGGAATAGGTGGGGGAGGGGATGGCATGGAAAGATAAACTTCCTCATTATTGAAATCAATTTGAATGTTGAGGTTAATTTCCCCTTATTTAACCCATTGAAGCATGGGCTAAGTTGTGCTGGAAAACTCAAGCTATCATCAACATCTGTGATCTTTTTGTGTTTGGCTCACATGAGTTGTTGAACTAAGGTGATCATATTGTTCATTAATTTGCATGTTATTGAATTAAATATATAGGCATGCCAAAACATGTCTGAATCAACATGCACTTCCCTTATTTTTTATGCTTCCTCATTATTTGACACATTTTGTTCAAAATTTCTTATAAACATCATTGTACATCATCCATATTCCACTCGTGTCATCCTCAATATGTTTTCAATATCTACCACCTCATATTCTTCAACATCAATGGCCTCACTTGACATCATATCAATCAGAAATGAACATTTTGATCAAGGTGGTCATATACTCTATCCTATCAAAAACCCGCCTTGATGTTTTAAGGTGTAAAGTGCGAGTTGGAAATCTCGACTGCCAAGTTTTGCGAATTCTTTACCTCTTGATTAAAAAACCTAAGTTCTTTACAATCCATTTTGACCTCATTGATTTTGAAGTAGTTTTTAAATATAGAGAAAACATGCTAACATCCAATGGCCAAATTTTTGTGGCTTGTATGAGTTGGCAAAGTCACAAGGTCAATTCCTAAATTTCTAGCTTCTTGGAATGTGCTTAAAGTTACGTGGCCTACCATCACCATCAAATATTAGAAGATGTTTATTTGTTGTTGAAACTCCATCAATCATAGATCTTATAAAATGATGCCGTTAGTTCATAAACAACTCCTTTGTCATCCAAACATCTGGTTGCGCCACCTTGCATGCTCTAAGTTCACATCTAACTATATAGTTTTTAAGTTGTCTCTTTACATTGAAAAGATAGAATCCAGGAATGGTTTGTCCTGCTATGTTAACATACCATAATACAATAATCCATGATCTCTACTTTTTGACATGATGTGTGGAACAGTTCTACAACTCTTAATTTAGCAATGACATGCATGCCAAAATTCATGCCTTCTTAAACACCGGTTTCATCATAGTTCCATATTTTATTGGGCCCCTACTAATTTGCAATATACATTTTTTGCAAGTTATCATAGAAAGCAACAACTAATTTTTGTTTGTAACATGGCTTAATCTATCTCTGGTCAAAGTATTTCTTTGTTCTTATTGTCAAATCAATATGGCACTTACGAAATCCATACCGCCATGATCTTCGTGGTAGGTCGTCATTGAATGGATTTGGTCTTGTATTGACATAAATGCAAACTACATAGGCCTTTAGGTGAATGAATTCAAGACCATGGCCAAGTACAACCATATCTTTGCACAATGTCAATAATTTCCATTACTCTTAATTGTTTATCATAACTGTTGGAGGTCCCTTCCTCTTAGCGGTTTTTTTTCCATGCAACCAATTAATCACGTTTGCAACATAGGATGCACCACTTAGTTTGCTACTTTTCTGGTGTGTCATTCCATTTTCCTCCACGTCCCTTGTGGAAACATTCATGTCATACTTCTTTCCCATTTTCCTCTTGTGTATACTTTTTTTTAGTTATAGTAGAACCTCTAGATACTTCCACATTTGGGTTCATAGTAGTGTTGAATTCAGGTTCTTGGGTAACTGTGACATTTTTCATCAATAAATCATTATTTACCTCTTGATGGATTACTCCTTTAAGTGAAAGATGTATTTATTCTGATATTATATCTCATATGGAGCAACGTTATCCATGTCAAAATCTTGTGATTTGGCTCTTGAAGGATTATTCTTTCTATTGGAAGAGGTGGTTTTTTGAGCTTGTGTTCCAGCTATTTTATCTTAATCAAAAGACATATTTGTAAACTTTTCCCTTCTTTCCAAGTTTCTTCTCAACCTTCTCACTAGTCTTTTGGATGTCTTCTTTGCACGTGCCATTATAAAATACAAGGAACTTTGTAGTCTGCATTAGTCTTTTGTTAGCATATTTAGATGCACTATGTATATGGAGGTAAATTTAACACCTTATGAATGTGTACATCTAATACTATGCATGTAGAATTTTAGAGGCTACGAAAGAAGTAGTGGCTAGTTTGGAAAATAAATAAATTTTTATTTTGAATATTGGAAAAGCTACATGGCTATTTCATAAAATCAAAGAAATAGCTATTTCTGGATTTTATCTTTTTACGGCAAAGAGAAACACAAAAATCATTACTTCTACAGATTCCTATACATTTCAAAAAATGTGTTCAAAATTTAAGAAATTTATGATTTATTTAGCACAAAAAATCATATTTGGAGGAACAAGTGAACATTAAATTAATTATGCACACAAGTGAGTTTAAATTTGTAGATAGAGTATAAACATTTTTGAATTTGCAATAACGAAGTTGTTCATTATTGCAAATTTAATGATGTTTGTAAACTATCTACATATCCAGACTTCCTAATGTTCATAACAAATTTAATGGTTAACTGTGAGATCTAAAAATGTTAAGAGAAAAAAAGATACAATTTTTAAAAATAGTGCTTAATACAAAAGGTAAACAACTATTGCACCTGGAAATTTCAGAAATATTTTACTATTTTGTATTTGTGGAGCAAGAAAATCAATGATTTGGAAGTACTCTATTCTTCTGTATCTGTGCAGCTATATCTGTGCAGCAAGAAATTTGATGATGGAAAAGTGTTCTTCTGTATCTGTGCAGTTGTATTTGTGTAGCAAGAAAATTGAACATGGAAAAGTGCAGCAAGAAAGTAACAAAGATGCATACGACTCATCATCCCAATTTATAGATTTTATTGCTTTGAATTTTTCTTTGGTAAATCTGGCATTGGATTCTATTGGCTGAGAGGGGTTGGCACGGATTGATTGAGAAATAAATAAATTTGAGTAGTTGGATTTAAAAGTCTTGTTGATCAATGGATTTGTATTAAAGTGGATGTGAGAGATTTTGGTGGGAATTGGGAATTTGGGAGGGAAATGTATCATTTTTATTTTAAAAATTTTGAATTACAGTTGTTTTATTTAATGTTGTTTTTTGAAATCTGCTACAAATCTGTAATAATGGTGACTTTTTCTTGTAAATGGTGAGCCTTAATGACTTTTTTATGTTTGCAGGTACCCCTATTAATTGAAGAAAAGGCACTGGAAGTTGGATAAATATAGATGAACAATGTTTGCTCAAGGATGTGTGTATTGATAAGGAATGGATGTATAATTGTGCAAAAAATAATAATATTTGTACATGTTGAAGCCCATCAGCAATGTAAATGGGGTCAAAATAGTAATGGAGATGATATTATTATATTCATGTGGGAGTTTCTAAATTTTAAATATGACCCTCAAGTTGTAGGGAATGGCATTTAATTATGTTTATAAATTAGAACATTTGCACATGTTAAAATTGGCAAAGAATAAGCAAATCACGTACAGTTTTATGTACTTTTTTTGTTGAGTATTTGGGTAACTGTGTATACACAATAATATTTAATTGTGCTAAAATAGTCTCGGTCAAAGGCCCCTACTCGGAGATGGGGTCCTTTCCCCTATATGGCATTTAAAAATATTCTCCCCCTCTAAACTATTGAGAATAATATATAATAATGGGGAAACTCATTACCATGTGAGTTGGAATCGCAATTAGTGTGTCTTACTATCCTTTAATCATATTAAGTGTACATGAATGTGTCCATTCTCTATTTCTTAATGTCACTCGCCATTTCTTCGGCATTTATCTTTTATATATCTTAAAAACTTAATATTTCAAATATCTGGTTCTCCTCAAATGACTCTAGTTAATTCATCAACTTTAGTTTTAGCAATATATTATTTAAAATTGACATTCCTATATTGATTGTGCATAATGTATGTGTAGACACCAGGGTTTCGTTAACCTTCCCACTTCATATTGTATGCACATTATTTAATCTAAAACCTATTATTATGTCACTATCCTACGTAACCCTCTCCTCATCTAGTAAAATCAATTTTTACACACTCAGAAACTACTATTTACTCATCCCAAACCAGCTCAACCTCTTCAAAACCACTTAAAAACTTCTAAACCACCTTAAACCTATTATATCCTAACATCCCAACCTCCCCAACTTGTCCATAACCTATTCCCAACTATTTTAAATCATAATTTACTTGAAAAACCCATTTGGGAATCAGTTTCAATCATTTCCTAAAACTTTTGTTGAAAAACTCGGATCGTGGGCGATTCTACCTAATCGCCAGCAATTATAAATAAAAGTGTTTGCACCTCTCTCAGGGATCTTCAGAAATCATTTTCTCACTCTTCCATTTTGATCTCATTGTAGCAATGAATCAAAATCATTCCAAATATCATCAAATACCCGTATTAACTTCAATCCCTTGTCAACACATCATTTCGATAGTATTTTTCGTTAATCTTCACTCAGGAAGTTCAAGAACTATTCATAGACTTAAATGAGATCCATCCGACATTTTTGATGCAAGTGTATCATTATGTGTACGTAAATTTCAGTTTTTTTAGGTTTATTAGGTACGTTTGGGGTCCATTTGGAGGATTATGTGGTGTAATTGGTCCATTTGGACTCATGTAGCTTGTAATAAGAGGGTTCCCTCCGAAACCTCATTTTTTTAATTTTCAATTTCCTAGTTAGTAGTCTTAGGCCTAAGTGCTAGTACTGGGTCACTCAAGGGTGTGAATTGGATCTGAAGAAAACTCTAAATTTAACAAAATTCCTAATTTATCTTAACCAAAGTGTAAATCATTTTAAGTTAGTTCTACCATGGTTGAAGGTAGTGAGTTTAAACCCTAACTAACTTACCATCTTCATGCTGGCAAGAGGTGTATTCAAGTGGGAGAGGATGGTGTGAGGATAGAGAGTGTGGAGAAGGTGGAAAGGGCTCTGTAGGATACCCAAGAAGCTCAAAGAACTATGTAATTAAACATTTGTAATGAAAAAATAATAATTCTTAACAATTTTCCCTATTTTTCAAGGAATACATGTATTGTATTATGTATGAATATGATTCATAATGAAGTTTAAATGATGGATTGAATGTTTTTATTCATGAAATAATATATATGCAGAGTTGTAGGTTCATGAGAAAGAAGGGATTTTTTTAGTGGCGAATATTCGTAATATGGCAAATACTTCATTTAGAAAAAATTGAAAAGGTGAATTTTTTGGCACGGGTCATTGACATGTTCACCTAAAAATTATTGTTTAATTTTTTTTAGGGTTTGGCTTCACCTACCTCTTTAAAATATCCCCTATATAATCCTATATTATTCGTCGGGTAGAAAACTACTTGCTAACTCATACCATCTAGGGGAATATCTATTATCAAGTACATAAAACTTGCAAAGCAATAGAGGCCAGTACACAAAGTATAGTTTTTTAGACAAAAGTGTTCAACTGATGTGTGACAAGAAGGCTCTATTGAAAAGTGACAAGAATAACCTTTTGATGCGTGAAAAGAAGACTTTATTGACGCGCGACAAGAAATCTTTGTTGACGAGCGTCAAGAAGCCTCTATTGATGGGTGACAAGAAGGTTTTATCGACGAGCGACAAGAAGGTTCTATTGACAGGCGAAAAGAAGGCTCTGTTGATGGGAAAAAAGAAGGATCTATTGATAGGTGATAAGAATAACATTCTAACATGATACAGGGAATTGTTGTTGACGTGTGACAAGGTGTATTTTTTGACGCATGACAAGGTGTGTTTGTTGACGAATGACCAGGAGTTTATCTGACTTGAATTTATCACGCTCTAAACAATGGAAGATTCTAGTGCTCAGATCACCTGACAAGTTACAAAAAAAACTCAAAATTCTATGTTCAAGTATTTTGGAAACTCTATTGGTTCAAATACCATGACTTCCTACACCCATAAAGCTCCCACTGAAATCAATCAGAGCACAAACTATGTGGAAGGTGTTATTGAAGTGGACATGCAGTCTACTCAGTATCATCCAAATGAAACCTATAATGATACCATGCCAAGGCTTGAAGATATTCCAGTTGAGATGGTAGAGCTTGAAGATATTCTTGTTGATGTGCAACCAGTGAAAAATGCAACATAAAATTCAATGCAAATAATGGTTCACGGAAAAGGAAACCCGATGATCGTGATATTCCTAAAAGCTCTGCACGTAAAAGTAAAACTGTGAAAATGAACAAGAATATGTGGACACTTGGGATGACATACAAATTTTATTGGTCTGCAAAATTTCCATTTATAGAACATATACAACCAACTAATTCTGAAGAAATTTCATCGGAATGTACATGTACATTATGTACATGGAAATTGGGAAGGTAGCAAAAAAAGCAACTGAAGTTGGACACCATTGAAAAAAACTATGGAAAAAAATATTTCACTATAACTGGGGAAGATGGCCATAATATAAAAACACATAGATGGAAAACTAAAAAATAATGCATGTATGTGAAATATGCGGTAGAATATGAGGCAGATCAGAAAAGATGAGACTTCTCATGAAAAATGGCAGAACGATCACATCAAAAATTGGTAAGATGAATCAATCAAATTTACGTGCTAAACTCATATAGTTTTGTACTTTATTCCACATCCTTAAGAAAGGAAGATCGATTTCAGATTTTATCGATTTCAAAGTTTCGTATCAATATAATGGAATGCAAAATGTTCCCCAGCCTCATTGGTCAGACAACAGTGCATGGGAAATGGCTAAATGCATTGTTATGATTGAGAAGGAAGATTTGAAAGAGTTTGTCAAAAATACAAAGTTTATCTCTTTGTCAATTGATGAAGTGACAGCTATTGACAACAACGCATGTGTATGTATCCATTTTTACACTTTAGAAAATCATATGAGGACTCTGCATTTGTTGGGTGTTGAGAAAATGGTTGAAAATTTCAATGCATAAAACCTATACAAACTAGTTATTTCTCTTTTGAAACAAATTGTTGGCATGATTGCGAATAAAATTGCTACGAAGTTGGTATGCATGGGAGCAGATGGTGCATCAGTCATACAGGGTCATAGAATTGGGTTGTGTGTTGGATTGTAGACATTAGTGGCCCCTTATATACTAGAAATTCAATGTATGGCTCATAGAATGAATTTAGCATATAAAATCATTAGAAAATAGGAAAATGTTGCAAAAGTAGAAGACCTTATAAGAGAATTGACCACCTATATGGAAAGCAGCCCAAAGTGATTTCTTGAGTTTCAAAAATTTTCCATAGGAATTACAAATGGCAAAAATCTTCTGAAGGATGTTGAGACAAGGTGGATTTCGTTGTATGAGCCTGCATGCAGAGTGCATGAGGCGTATCCTTTTTTGGTTGGTTTCATGCACAAATATCGTCACAAAATTTACAAGGCAAGGGACTTGTGGTTCCATCTAACTGATTTGGATACATTTCTTACATTGGTAGGCATTCTTCCAATGTTGTAGGAGATCAATACATTGATGAAGCATCATGCACAAGGGAGATTAACCTATATTTTTTATTTTATACGGATGAGAAAAATGGTATGTATGAGTCTTGATGACCTGTACACTTCATTGGATAGTTTTTATACAACTACTTTTGATAACTGGAAAGTTTTATTGGATCTTATGCATCCCAATAATTTTTTGACATTTAATATCCATGATCACCTCTTTATCCATGTCAGTGGGAAAGAGATACCACTACACATTCTACAAAAAATTAAAGATGATACATGAACGGAAAAAGAAGAAGTTCATGTGACACAAAATCTATTTGATTCTGTAGTAATTGAAACAAGAATAAAACTTAGAAAAATTGCATAATCCTTAGCATCATAGACTAGAGAACGTTTTAGCAAAGAAAAAATTCTTGAAGCCATTGGTGTGATGAATCCGAATTTTTGGAACACAAAAGGTGGTCATGCTGATTTTGTAAGTAAGATTTTCTGTAAATACATGGGTAAATATTGGATCATTTGAACAAGACATCAGAGGTCGAGGGTATTGAAATAAAAGGTATACTGAATGTTGATTTAATAAATACTCAATCAACTAATTTTCCTATCACAATGAGGTCATAGTATAAACTCTTAGACAAACCTTTAGAGATTGGTGCTATTACAAGGCTCTGGAAAAAAATCTACTAAAGTTATGTTACAGGAAGAAATTAGTGAATATTTTTGGTTTTACGCGTTGTACCGAACAATGATTTTGGGATCTGTGGAGGATGAAAGATTTTTTAATGCTTTATCTTTTATTAAATCAAAACTAAGAAATAGGTTGGATAAAAATATCAAAAGTTGCATAAGGTGTTATGTTTCTCACTACTATTTGAAAACCTTTCCTTTTTACAGAGCTATTGTGCATTAGAATTCCCTTGCCGAAAGAATAGTTGTAAATAATACTACTATAAGTCCAAGTAATCTCAACTATGAGACTAGAAGTGGTGAATTTTCAAACTTTGCGGATGTAAATATTGAATACGAAGAAGCTATTGAAACTGGATTATTTCGGCTTTAAATAGGTATCACCTTGACATTACACTTTAACTGTTCTTATTTATTCAATTTCATATTAACAGATTCTAATTTAATTTTCTATAGTTTTACATAAATAACATTGTATTTCTACAAATGCAAATACTGACAGTGAGGAGGCTATTTTTTATTTGTAGTTATCATCGAAGATTTTACATGTATGTATATCTACATTTATTAAAATACTATTATTTATCCAAATCAGATTTATTTCATTTGTATTTTAAATTTTCAAACCAATTTGATATTGTATTTTGCAAGGTATTCAAAGCTCAAATTTGGATTCTACATATTCATCCACTCTGCAATGCATTCTTGATATTTTTGTCACCTTCGATATGAAAAGGTTATGGTTTTCTTTAATTTTATTACGTTAGATCTAGATTCTGCATTTTAATTTCTCTTCATTTCATTGATGTTTATGAAAAACGTGGGTTGACATCCATCCAAGGAATCTCTCGCTTCTTACGAATGAGATTATCAAGAAACTCACCCATTTTTATTCTAATCCTTATCCATTTTTCGTGTTGAATTCTCAAGAATCGAAGGTTGTCTAAATTTTTCAAGAAGATAAGAGATGCCTTAAACCCTATCTTAGCCATAGTTTTAAATGTGAAGAATATTTTACCGTATTAAGATATATGTATCATACCACATTATTTTTTTCATTTGAGTTTTGTTCTTAAAATTCAATCTAAAGGTTTGAAACTAAATGTGAAGAAATGATATACATATTAAAGAGTTCGAAATTTAAAATAGAGAGAAGAATATTTTATTGTATTAGGATGTATTTGTCACACCACATTCTTAATTTTCTTAAAACAATTATGCATTATCATCATCTAGTCACATACAATTCATCATCATCCATATCTACTCTAATTTCTTTATCCACATAACACCACATTCTGAATGACTAAATGGATGATCCATTCTAATGTCTATTCTAATGTCATCAAAAATATTAGATGTCATCACCCACATGTAATGAAAAATGTAATCATGACCATCATTCTAAGAAGAGATAATATTGCAAAAAGTTTAAATCCATGAATCGTGATTATCCATCAAACATACACACCATATACAATATAGAAATTCTATATAAAAATATAGCAACATACAATTCATCTAGTCAAGTACAATTCATCATCGTCTATATCTACTCTAATTTCATTATCGAGACATCTGTTATCCAAAATTCACCCCCCAAGGTAATTTTGATAACATGCATCAGATTATTCAATCCCGAGAAAGTATATTGATTCAAGGCAAAAATCCATGTTTCTGGGGTCCCCTCGGCTTCTTTCTAACTCTCCTGTCCAAGAGGAAAACCCAGCAAGTTTTAAAATCTGAAAAAATTGCAAAATCCAAGCTGGGGCCGAAAAAATGAAGAAAATCGGCTAAGTCTTGTCCTAAGCAGTCCTTGGGATAGTAGGGACGTCGGGGCATGAATCGGCCGAAAAGCTGCCAAGCGGTCTGCACAGCACTTGGAGCACTTGGGACGTCAGGACATGAAAAGGTGAATCGACCGAAAGAGGGAAAAATTGCCTAAGTCTTGTTTCAGACAGTCCGGGACAGTTGGGACAAAAGTACGTGGATCGGCCGGTTTGGCGCAAGTCAGTCCATTTCGGGTGGTTCGGAGAGATTTGTCCCAGGCAGTCCAGGACAGTTGGGACAAAAGTATGCGAAGGACGCAAACCGGCCGATTCGGTCGAAACAAGAGACTTTCGTCTGGGACATTTGGGGCAAAAGTATGCGGAGGACGTGAAAAGTTGAAGGAGCCGAGAGCCAATGGAATCTTGCCACGTGTCTTCACCGCAAAGAGGGACAAGGAAGCCTGAATCGGGCAGTTTGGAGATATTTGTCCCAGGCAGTTTAGGACAATCGGGCCAAAGGTACGCGAGGGATGCATGGGACATGAAAAGCCGAAAGAGCCGCCAATGAATCAAATCTCGCCACGTGTCTTCACCTCATCGGCCCGGCGGGAAAATTTTGAAAAGTTTTCCAAAGGAAAATAAAAGGGAAATGGTCAGGAAGGGCCTGTGTCCGATGAAATTGTGCCATGTGGCACTTGAGTGGCGGAGTGCGGGGGAGAAATGGGAAATTTTCCCAAAATGAAAAATACCAATTTTCGATGGACAAAGTGCGCCCCTCAAGCCTGAGCCAATAAAATAGTGCCACGTGTCCAAGTGGCAAGAAATTAAGGAAGGGCCCGAAAGGAATTTTCACATGATGAACCCCAGAATGAATCAAAGTCTGACACATGTCATCCAAGTGGTAGAGCATGGGAAAAATTCAAATATTTTCCCGATAATCCGTTTTGGCCTATTTTTTGCCCTAATCTTCAGATCACCATAACTTTCGATCCAGAGCTCGGATTTTCACGTTCTTTATATCAATGGAAAGCTGGTGAAATTCTCTACATGATTCTAGGGTCAATATTGAATTTTGGTTCAGTTTGGAGAGAGAAAATTAAAAAACACCTCTGGTGCGTGATAATGGCTAGAAATGACGTTTCAACAACCAGCTTAAATGCAAAAAACAGCTTGCTGCTTTTGCTAGGGTTCTCACCCACCACCATAATGAGATGAACTAAATGCAACTGAGAAGTGGTTGGGGTAGATCTGGATTTCCTCTCTCTTCCCTCTCTCATTCTTCCTATAAATTGTAAGGAGGGGCTTCTTTCTAAAGGTCAAACATTCTTGTTTTGCCCCTCCCTTCTTCTCTTTGGCAGGCAAATTTGTGGAGTTCAAACCTCCCATTCAAAACTGTAATGCAACCTTGCCTCTTGGCATTTTGTAGTGTATTGTATCGATCTTTGAAGCAAGTAATGCATGTCTGTGGATGATTCTCAACCCTCTCTGTGTTCATTTGCATCCTCCTAATCTTTCACTGCAAATTTTGTTATCTGTGCATGATCTTGCATCACATTTGAATGGTTTGTGTTTATTGGCAAGATAGGTGTTCTTCATTCCTTAATGCATCACCTCTATTAGCTTAGGTTTATTTTTATGCATCTTCTTACCCTGTCTCCTTGGCAAGATTAGATTAGGTTTTGAGTAAACCCTCTGCATTTTTCGTGTGCATCTGAATAGAGGAATAGGAACCAGCCTTCTCTGGAGATTCCTTTCTCATTTTCTGCAAGTCCCACACTTGGAGAAAGGATTCCATGTTGTGCAATCACACTGGATGCTAGTATGATCAAACTAGAAATCTAATCAACATCCAGGGGTGCTGTGATTTTGCACTAACAGTTTTGGCACACCCGGTGGGACCTTAGAGATCTTTACTTTCATTGCAACAAGATCGATGTGCAGCTTTAAAATCGCACATCTGGTGACTCCAAAAGAGGCATAATCCACTGGTTTCAGTAGTCCAAGCCTGGAAAATTTATGAGAAGAATACAGACCAGGTCAAGAACTAAGGAGGAAGGATTGTTTGTTTATCTACACCTATCTCTAGGCAGAGAAATAAGGGGAAGAAGAGCTCAAAGATCACCATCTCCACCGAACAGAAATCTCTCTACACCTCCCCCTGATAGACCTTTTCTTGCATCAACAAGGGTTCTCAAGCCAATCAGAATGGCGCAACCACCGAATGCCTTTCTCAATTTCACTAGCAGTAGCCCACTTGCCCTCAATGTGTAGAATCCAATTCCAATTATAGCGTTGAAGAACATTCCATTTTTCACTGGAGAAAATCATACCACTCCTGGTGATCATGTCAAAGACATTGCTAACATCTGTGCAATCCATGAGATAAATGAAATGGATGTGGCTGTCAAATTCCTGGCATCTTCGTTCAAAGGGAAGGAATTGTAATGGTTTAGGAGCCTTGGAGCTGGTTCTATCACAAATTGGAATCAATTATGCATAGTTCTCCATGAGCAGTTTGGGGAAAAGGGAGACAATTTTTCTCTACTAGAACAATTGACAACTATCAAGAGAGCTCCCAACGAGCAGCTGACTGACTTCAACTTCAGATTTCAAAGGTCTTGGGAGAGGATTCCAGTGGTAGTAAGGCCAATAGCAAAAGGTGCTTTTCTATATTATCTTAAGGCTTTGAATTCTGATATTTCTATGTTAATTCAATCTATGGGAGGCACAACCTTACCTGCTACTTATAGCATTGCCATTAGAGCTGAAAACTGTCTTATTCAAGCTGGTAAACTGGCTCCTAGGCCTCCCATGCCCTTGTATCCAAACTTAGAAAATCCAAGCACTACTCAAGCACCCACTTTGGCTCCTATTCCCACTCCTAGAAATCACAGTTCAAATGAGACTTCTACTTCATCCTCTAGTACTTCAAATGAACTCCAAGAGGTCATGAAACAATTGCAAAATTTGGGAAATGAGCTGGTTACTATCAAAAGACAGCAAGCTCAAAGTGCTGGACCATATCAGCCTCAAGCACAGTACCAGGCTAGGCCCCCATACCAACAAAATAGGTCACCAGCTCAAGCTACAAATCAAAATCAAAGCCAAGTAAGGCATCCCGCTAATAGACCATTTCAGCCCTATAACCCCAATGTCGAATCTGCTTCTAAAGCATTAGTGCTATTCCAAAATAACATGGCCCAAGAATATGATTGGTGTTTCCCGTGCAGTCAGCCACATAACCAATCAATGTGCTTTAACGGTGCATTAAATCAGGCTCTTATGGTGCAAACCATTGGTGGGTGGCAAGAGTCTAGCCACGAAGAGGATCAGCAGCAAGAAACACCTCAACAAGGAACATCTTCAAACGAAACTACTCTTGTCAATTGGCAGGCTGAAGATTTCTATGGTATGAATCAAATACCCTCTCAAAGTGTTGCAGCCAACACAAGGTCAAAGAGGATAAATTTGGGTGAAGAACAGCCATTAGCCTCAAGTAATCCACAACCTTCTACCACTCCACAAGTCGCTGACAAACAAAATGTAGTTCCAAACACGCAAGGGGCACCCAAACCAACTCCTAAACCAACTCAAATGCCAGTTGTTGTTGCCCATGTGCAAGGAATGAATGTGCAGGGTAAGGGCCAGTGGAGGGATACTTCATCTCCATCCAGTATCATTAATCAGATGAGGAAGACAAATGTAAACATATCAATGTGGGAATCACTATCTATCCCAGGACAAAGAGATTTGCTACAAGCTACCATGAAGGACTGGTCAACTTCAAATCAACAGGTCCAAATGCAAGAAAAGGTACTCACAAATGTTGCCCAACCTGAAGGAAATCATGGAGGACAGCAAGGTAAAATGTTGAAGCCCCCTCCATTTTATGTTTCATTGATCATAGGAGATAAGTTGGTACATAATTTCATGATTGACTCAGGAGCAAGCAGCTCAGTCATGCCGAAACAGATAGCTGATTAGTTAGGGCTCCAATATGAAACCATATCCAAAGGCGTAGTGCAGTTGGATGGGACAGCAGTAACAACAATTGGGGTGATTAGAAACTTGAGCCTTACTTTTCATGCCTGTCCCAATGTGGTTATTCTACAAGATGTGTCAGTCATAGACCTGCCACCACTCTTTGCCCTATGCTTGTCAAGAGACTTCACTGCTAAAATTAGAGGCTATCTTTCAGCAGATTGGTCACACATGTTGTTCAAAACAAGATATGGAACCAAAGCCACAATCAGATCTGAACCTATTGCAAACTTTCACATCGAGCCTTACACTCCAAGCCAAATCAATACCAACTATTTGGCGTTTGATCAAGAAGATTATCCAAGCATTGATGAAGCTGACACCAAGGTAGGAAGCATCCCAGATCTAACTCTTGATGAATGTGCAAGCAAGGTGCATGCTTTTGATCCTTATCAAGAAATAGAAGAGTCTGAGCTAGGAGTTTATTGTTTACATGAAGAGAATCAACCTCTCCCCAGCATCACCAAGCCAGATTATAAAGACAAGAATGAAGTATGGCAATCGTTCTTTGATGGGTCAAGGAGTAGACAATGTGTAGGAGGAGGAGCTATGCTCATTTCTCCTCAAGGTATAAGGTATTGCTCAGCCTTTCGTTTCCAGTTTTCCTGTTCAAACAACACAGCTGAGTATGAAGCCTTAATTCATGGATTGCACTGGGCAAAGAAGAAAGGCATTAGGAACGTACAAGTATTTGGTGATAGTGAGCTAATCGTTAACCAAGTTAAGGGGCAGCATGCTGTCAAGAATAATCTGCTCAAGTGCTACAAAAATCAGGTATGGGATCTTATTGAAAATTTTGAAGCTTTTAGCATCAATTCCATCCCAAGAAAAGGGAATGAAGCAGCGGACATACTGGCAGCAATTGGGGCTGCGTTTGATGTTGTAGAAAATATCAAAAGCGAGAAATCTTAGCCTCATATCAAATTTTTTGTGAGACCAGCTGTTCTGGATAACAATACAAGTTGGCAAGTCTTCGAGAATGATCGGCAGATTGTTAATTTCCTTCAAGAAGAAGCTGAGTTCTCCATGAGAAATCAAGACAAACTGGAGCAGCAGTATGGTGACCAAGTGGTGCAGCTGAGAACTAACAATTACCAAAATTCCTCATAACCTTAGAGTCAATCTTCAACCCAAATGATCAGTTCCGGAAGGAGAAAGTGAACATTCAAGTAAAGGGTGAAGATTCAGAACCTATTTTAGTAGATGAAGGCAAGACATTGCAAATTGGCAAAGTAAGTACTCCACAAGAGAAATCTGACTTTGTTCATCTTTGTCAAGAATTCTCAGATGTCTTCACTTGGACTTACAAAGATTTAAGAGGTTTCAACCCAAAGTTGGCACAACATACTATTGAGTTGGATCCGGAATCCAAGCCTGTCAGGCAAAAGCAAAGGCCAGTGAATCCTCATATCGAACCTCTCATGAGAAAAGAGTTAAGCAAGCTCATTGAGGCCAGTATCATCTTCCCCATCAAACACTCAAGTTGGGTTACAAACTTGGTGCCGGTAAGGAAAAGAAATGGAGAAATAAGATTGTGTGTGGACTTCTACGATCTAAATAGAGCATCACTCAAGGATCATTATCCGCTTCCATCAATGGAACAAATATTGCAGGTTGTAGCTGGTTCAGAAAGGTTTTCATTGCTAGATGGATATTCAGGCTATAATCAGATAATGGTGAAGGAAGAAGATCAATTCAAGACGGCCTTCACTACAAAATGGGGCACGTATACTTACAAGAAGATGCCATTTGGACTGTCAAATTCTGGAGCAACATTTCAACGAGCTATGGATATGGCATTCAAAGGCTTAATCAACAATATAGTGCTGGTATACCTAGATGATATCATTGTCTTCTCAAAGAATGCAACAGACCATCTCTTTCACCTCAGGCAAGTGTTTCAGAGGTGTAGAAGGTTTAGAGTGTCATTGAATCCAAAGAAGTGTATATTCTTGGCACACGAGGGAAAATTGTTGGGTCACATTGTCTCTAGGGAAGGGCTAATAATTGATCCTGAAAGGGTTGAAGCCATCCGAACACTTTCATTGCCACACCACAAGAAATATCTTCAAAGCTTCTTAGGAAGGATTAAATTTTTCCGCAGATTTGTGCCTAATTTTTCCACTCTTGTGAAGCCCTTAACAATGATGTTAAAGAAGAGTCTGGAATTCAAATGGACAGCAGAAGGCAAAGAGAGTTTTGAAAACATCAAGCGTGTAATATCACAAGCTCCAAATCTTGTCAACCCAAAATTTTCAAAGGACTTCATGTTGTATGCGTTCGGAGGATCAAACACAATCTCAACTATCTTGACACAGCTGAATAGAGAAGGTTCAAAACAGCCCATAGCATTCTTCAGTCAAACCTTGGAAGATTACGAAATAAAGTATTCTTTCATCGAAAAGCATGTCCTTGTTATCATCAGGAGCTTGAAGAAGTTCAGACATTTGGTCTTAAACAATAAGATTCAGCTGCTGGTGTCTCATGTTGGTGTCAAGGACTTTCTCCTAAACAAGGATTTAAATGAGAAGAGAGTAGGTTGGACCACTCGGGTGATGGAATATGATATTGAAATCAGAGTGACTAAGGTAGTTCGTGGCAAAGGCTTGTGTGAGCAGTTCTCTTCCAAACCACCATATGGGTCAAAAAGTGAAGAGGATGTTGTCCTACTACTACAGAATGATCAAGAACAACCAGCTGATGATGCACCCATTCCATGTTGGACTCGAGACTTGGTGCATTACCTCCAAACAGGCTTGTGCCCTCCAGAAGTGAGCAAGGTGAAGAGGAGATACCTTATATTACAAGCTATCCCGTACGTACTCATTAATGGTATCTTGTTCTAGAAAGACATCCATGGTGTTCTATTAAGATGCATTGGAACAGGTCAAGTTGAGAAGATCTTACACGAGTTCCATGACGGGGAAGTAGGAGGCCACTTTGCTCCACGAGTGACATCTCTCAAAATCATGAAAGCTGGTTACTATTGGCCTACTGTGTTCAATGATTGCTACTCATGGGTCAAGAAATGCAGGAAATGTGCATTCTTCACAAGGAAAGAAAGGTTAGCAACACTTCCCCTTCATCCAATTTCAGTGGATCAGCCATTCATGCAATGGGGATTGGACTTCATTGGGGTTATCAATTCCAATTCAAGTCAAGGTCACAAGTGGATACTTGCAGCAATAGACTATTTCACCAAGTGGACTGAAGCAGTGGCACTAAAGGAGGCAAATGAATCCAATATCTTAGATTTCTATGAAGGAATAGTCACGAGGTTTGGTGCCCCTGCCACTATCATATCGGACAATGCATTGGCATTCCTTGGCACAAAGATCATTGAATGGGCTGTCAAGAATTGCGTGTATCTCAGCACTTCATCGAACTATTACTCTCAAGGTAATGGCCAAGCCAAGTCTACGAACAAGAACCTACTAATAATCATCAGAAGGACTCTCGATGAGAATCAGAGGACTTGGCACTCAAAGCTCAAATCCACCCTATGGGCTGATAGAATCACACCCAAGAGGTCTACAGGAAGCTCTCCATACAAGCTTGTGTATGGGAAAGAAGCAGTTCTACCTATATCACTCGAGTTGCCAGCATTAGAACTCATGAAACAGTTGGAACTGGATGAGTTTGAACCTATGGAAATCAGGTATGTAGAGCTGATGGAATTAGAAGAGACAGGAGAGCACGCAATGCAGACCATAGAAAAGGATAAAGCATTGGTCAAAAAGAGTTTTGACAAAAAAGATAAAGCCAGGATATTGCAAACTGGAGATTTGGTACTGAAGTGGGATGCTGATCGTGTAAAACCGGGAAAGCATTCCAAGTTCGATGCCATTTGGAGTGGCCTGTACATGATCATTGAATGCAAAGGTAGCAATGTCTTCCGACTGGCTAAGTTGGATGGTGAAGAAATGCAGATTCCAGTCAATGGGATCTATCTCAAACGTTGCTACTACAAACATAGCTTTTCACCCTTGTAAATATTAATTTATAATTTCCATTCCTCTAAGTGCTTATGCACATTGTGCTGCTGTTAGAGTAATTTTTATTCCCCTAAGTTCTTGTGCACATGTCCTATTGTTTCCAGTATGTGCATGTTTGCAGTTCATCGAGCCTTCGAAAATAATTGCAGCCGCAAGAGAGTCAGCTCAATGAATGTTTCAATAGCTCAAAGACACGGGTTTCAAATTTCAGATCAGCTGAGAGGTTATCAAACAGACTCCATGCCCAATGGATTGCTACGAGCAGCTGGCCATTCTTCATCTGACAGGTAGATAACCTTGCTAAGTTGCCAAAATTGTTATCCAAAATTCATCCCCCAAGGTAATTTTGATAACATGCATCAGATTATTCAATCCTGAGAAAGTATATTGATTCAAGGAAAAAAATCATGTTTCTAGGGTCCCCTTGGCTTCTTTCTAACTCTCCCATCCAAGAGGAAAACCTAGCAAGTTTTAAAAATGTGAAAAAATTGCAAAATCCAAGCTGGGGCTGAAAAAATGAAGAAAATCGGCTAAGTCTTGTCCTAGGCGGTCCTTGGGACAGTTGGGACGTCGGGGCATGAATTGGCCGAAAAGCCGCTAGGTGGTCTATGCAGCACTTGGAGCACTTGGGAAGTCAGGACGTGAGGGACACGAAAAGGTGAATTGGCTGAAAGAGGTAAAAATTGCCTAAGTCTTGTTTCAGACAGTCCGGGACAGTTGGGACAAAAGTACGCAGATCGGCCAGTTTGGCGCAAGTCAGTCCATTTCGGGCGGTTCGGAGAGATTTGTCCTAGGTAGTCTAGGACAGTTGGGACAAAAGTACGTGAAGGATGTGAACCAGCTGATTCGGCCGAAACAAGAGACTTTTGTCCAGGACATTTGGGCCAAAAGTACGCGAAGGACATGAAAAGCCGAAGGAGCCGAGAGCCAATGGAATCTCGCCACGTGTCTTCACTGTAAAGAGGGACAAGGAAGCCCGAATAAGGTGGTTCGGAGATATTTTTCCCAGGCAGTTCGGGACAACCGGGCCAAAGGTATGCGAGGGACGTGAAAAGCTGAAAGAGCCGCCAACAAATCAAATCTCGCCACGTGTCTTCACCTCATCGGCCCGGCGGGAAAATTTTGAAAAGTTTTCCAAAGGCAAATAAAAGGGAAATGGTCAGGAAAGGCACGCATCCAATAAATTGTGCCATGTGGTACTTGAGTGGCAGAGCATGGGGGAGAAATGGGAAAATTTCCCAAAGTGAAAAATACCAATTTTCGATGGACAGAGTGCGCCCCTCAGGCCTGAGCCAATAAAATAGTGCCACATGTCCAAGTGGCAAGAAATTAAGGAAGGTCCCGAAAGGAATTTTCATAGGATGAACCCGTGAACGAATCAGAGTCTGACACATGTCATCCAAGTGGCAGAGCGTGGGAAAAATTCAAATATTTTCCTGATAATCCGTTTTGGCCTGTTTTTTGCCCTAATCTTCAGATCGCCATAACTTTCGATCTAGATCTCGGATTTTCACGTTCTTTATAGCAGTGGAAAGATGGTGAAATTCTCTACATGATTCCGGGGTCAATCTTGCATTTTGGTTCAGTTTGGAGAGAGAAAATTAAAAAATGCCTCTGGTGCGTGATAATGGCCAGAAATGATGTTTCAACAACCAACTTAAATGTAAAAAATAGCTCGCCGCTTTTGCTAGGGTTCTCACCCACTGCCATAATGAAATGAACTAAATGCAACCTAGAAGTGGTTGGGGTAGATTTGGATTTCCTCTCTCTTCCCTCTCTCATTCTTCCTATAAATTGTAAGGAGGGGCTTCTTTCTAAAGGTCGAACATTCTTGTTTTCCCCTCCCTTCTTCTCTTTGGCAGGCGAATTTGTGGAGTTCAAACCTCCCATTCAAAACTGTAATGCAACCTTGCCTCTTGGCATTTTATAGTGTATTGTATCGATCTTTGAAGCAAGTAATGCATGTCTGTGGATGATTCTCAACCCTCTCTGTGTTCATTTGCATCCTCCTAATCTTTCACTACAAATTTTTTTATCTGTGCATGATCTTGCATCACATTTGAATGGTTTGTGTTTATTGGCAAGATAGGTGTTCTTCATTCCTCGGTGCATCACTTTTGTTAGCTTAGGTTTATTTTTATGCATCTTCTTACCCTGTCTCCTTGGCAAGATTAGATTAGGTTTTGAGTAAACCCTCCGCATTTTTCGTGTGCATCTGAATAGAGGAATAGGAACCAGCCTTCTCTGGAGATTCCTTTCTCATTTTTTGCAAGTCCCACACTTGGAGAAAGGATTCCATGTTGTGCAATCACACTGGATGCTAGTATGATCAAACTAGAAATCTGATCAACATCCAGGGGTGCTGTGATTTTGCACTAACAACATCCACACCTAATGTACACATAAAACCACATTCTAAATGAATAAATGGTTAATAACTATAACCACTTCTACTCTAATTTCATTATCCATACATCCACATCTAATGATAAATGTAAATATCACCATCATTACCAACAGAGATAATATTGCATAAAGTTTAAATCCAAACTTCAAATTAAACAAGTATTCAAGTATCAATTTTCATTCTTCTATATATAAAATATTTAAAGTTTCAATTTTGAGGTTCCCCAATCCTCAAGCCTCAATCATTAACATTTTCACCAGACCCTATTGTATTCCTTGCCTCAATTATCCCTGAACTAATCAAATCCTCAGTAGTCATGTCTAGGTTTTTGATGATTGTTTCTTCTTCATTTATAGCATCTCCATGGGATTTCAAATAAGGATCTGCCGCTTCCTTTGCTTTAAATAAAATATCATGGTTTTAGCCATTCTCTTTAATTATCCGCTTAAGTGTATTATTTTTTTTGTTAACCAAAAAAATATTTTCTTTCATTCTTAATTGTTGTGGATCAACTGTTCTTTGTTTTTTCCAAGTGAAGTTGGAACACCTTAGCTTCAATCTTTAAATTTTCATATTTTAGTTGCAACAAAAAGAGTGAAGTCAATTAAACATATTAAAAAATAATTTTTTATTGAAATTACTAAAAAATCTTTTTTTCAAACTGATTATACTTATGACAACTCTATCTCTTTCGGCGTTTTCAATTGCCATCATTTCCTTTTCCTTAGACCATTTATTGAAATAGGCATGGGCCTCAACACTAATATTTTCCAATCTGTTTAATACTTTATCTAAAATATTGTCATCATAGGTGTTCTTATATGTGACATGCCCACTTTTATATTTGATGAATAATGCATCCATCTTCGTAGGTTGATTTTTTACTGTCGCAAATAAGTTCTCTCTTTGCCAATGGTTATCATAACGACTTACTATCTCAAATATTAATAATTTTTCCCTTTGATCCCATTGAATGAGCTCACTGATTTGAGGCATGATAAATTCATTCATGTGGGATTGACAATCATAGCCAATCAAGTTTTCCAAAGGAAATGTTGGCAAGTAATCACTATCTGTATCATCAGAGGATGATTTCGAAGGGAAGTATGGTGGCTTTCAAGTCGAGCAACATTTGTTGCATATTTTTTCTTTTGGGAGCACTGATCCTAATAGCAATAATAGAAATTAATATTAAAATTGAAATAGAAATGTTGAAAATTTAAATAAATTTAAAATTAAATTGAGATTGAAATATACCTACTGGCTTTGAATCATATCACGTGTGATAAAAAAACTAGTTGGGTCACTGCTATCATTTCCCAAATAATCTTCATCTAAAATTGTTTGATTCAAAAAAAAAATTCCGATTACAGTGGGACAACCAGCGAGAGAGAGGGTTGGGATAATGAATGTTGAGGGAATGTTTAGTGTCTAGCTAGGACCAGAATCATCGGCATGCTTTTACCAATGGTCTTTTGTCCTGAACCTTGGTTCACTATTTTGAATCGTAATTGCGGGGTTGATTGAGTAGGTTGGGTTTGCAGATTTTGAGTAAGACAAATAATTACTATAAAATTTGAACAACAAGAACAAAATCATTAGTAATTACTAAATAATATGTAAAAGTATTAAAAAATCACAAAATAAATGAATTCATACCTTGTTGAGCGGGATTTTGTTGTGGTATGAATTAATTGTGAAACCTAGGGGGTTGTGATAGAGTTTAAATTGTTTCGGTTGGAGATGATGGTGGTAATTGCTGTTGAGATTTGACAATTGAAGGAGATTATACCAAGTGAGTTGGCGATTCTTGCTTTGAATCACGTGTGTAGTCCAAAGTCCCTGTAACTGTAGGAACTACATGTCAATTCAATATGGTAAATCATTAAATGCTAAAATCAAAATGTAAACAACCCTACTTTGAATGTTAAGGGTATTACGTCTCTGTCATTTTGTTAATGAAAATAATTGTGCATCATCTGATGAGAGGAATTCAATTTCAGATTTTGATTCTCTCAAGGCCTCAACATGTTGTTGTCCTCTTCCTCTCGATGTAACTTTTTTTGTGGAAGTGAATCCATAAATATTTTCTGCATACATAAAATATTCAATCAGAATTACATTATATTAGTGCACAAAGATTCGATCAGAATGATAAAAACATAAAAAATACTACCCTTTGTAAATATGGAATATGAACTATTTACCTACTGCTCTTCAAGTGGAATTGAAAAATTCTTCATTTAGTCGTTTGTGTGAGTTGGATTTGGTTCATCTTTTAAATTATAATAAGCCTCGTAATACAGAGCTAGGATATAGTTTGTTGAATGAATAACTGGTTGAAAGGAACGATAACCAGATTGTACCAAGCCAAGAACACAGATGCTAATCAAACACCACGATCTATAAGATGAAAGAAATTTGCCAGAATAACTTTACATAAAACCTTTGCAAATAAATGAGAAGCAATATCATTTATTATTATGGAACTCAATGCAATATAACGAGAATGGGCCTTGCTTAAGTAGGCAAGGAATAACAATCTAAGAACTAGTCAAGGTCGTAGATCAAGTCATAAATCAAGGAAATAACTAGTCATCAAAGAACTAGTCAAGACCATAGATTTAGGAGAGAACTAGACATCGAGGATCTAGTCAATACCATAGATCAAGGAAAAAACTAGTGAATACCATAGATCAAGGAAAGAACTATACCTAACAACTATATAATATCTCCTAATATCTAAATAAGATAAAAGAAATATCCACACACATAAGTGGGTGAGGATAAATACAATAAAAGTAAATAAAGTACCTAGGTGAACATGAGCTAAGGTAAATACCTACTCTAACACTGGTTCTTATGAAATTGATGCACTGGTAATGTCATCCTTTATCTTGTTAGATAGAAATGTGCACCAGTCAAATTTTTTATTTCTGATTGTTGCAAGAATGTATGCAACAACCCAATTTGGAATGTCATTTTTTTGACCCTGCATAATAATTCTGGCTTGACACAAAGAAATCAAGGTAGCAAGAAAGTGGTGTGCAACATCTTGTGTATCCACTCCTCATCTTGATTTACTGACATGAGCTGCAAAAGTCATTGGAATTAATATCAATTTGAATTAATATAAAAAAAAATCAAATGAGAAAAAATTACACTTATAATCAACATTGAAACCATAACTAGATTGGAGAAAAATCTTATCATTTTTAGTGAGGGTTTCTTTTGTTGTTAATATCGGCACATTTTTAAAAGGGAGGCATGTCAATAAATGGATATCAATAGGTTCGACACCAAAGAATAATGTGCGCTGATCTTCCAATGTAACAGTAAACATATTGTTTTTTGTATTGTAGGATGAAAGAAGGTTTTTAAGAATCTGATGGTCAACCTCAAACTAGTGCATGCTAACAATCCCTTAGAATTCATATGATACTATTAAATCCAGTATTTTGCATTCATTTCCATAACTACATTTATGTGGGGGCACATAGCACTTCTGTATTGAATCGTTCCCTTAGAGGCTCTAGGTGTTGGATCCTGAGGTTCACCTTGAGTAGAAGAAGCCATGACTTCGATTGTGGTGATGTGAAGACTTCAATTGATGTCGATGTATGGTACATATAGCAAGAAGTTCTTGGAGAAAGAAAAAATATGGTATCTAGAAAACAAGAACGTTAAAATGAGGGATCATGTTGGTATTTATAGGGAAAATTAGGGTTTCTTATTTTTGATGTGTGTCAGTAACACCTTGCTATCACACAAAAAACACAATGTTATTGATGTCCATCGAAAAAAAAATTCTGTCGTGTGATAACAAAATGTTGTTGATGCACGTCAACAATGTTTTGCTATTGCGTGATAGTAAGGTGCTGTTGACATGCGTCAACAACATTTTGTTGTCACATGACAACAAAAATTTGTTGATTGGCAGCAACAACATTTTGTTGTCACATGACAGCAAGGTGTTGTTGATGGGCATCAACAACACCTCGTTGTCGCATGAAATAAAAACGTTGTTGACGTGTGTTAACAACATTTTATTGTCGCGTGACATCAAAAATTTATTTATGGGCATCAACAACATTTTGTTATCATGTGATAGCAACGTGTTGCTGACACACGTCAACAACATTTTTCCGCCACATGATAGTAAGGTTTTTTTGACACCCACAGCAAGACCTTGCTTCTTCGTGACTTTCCCAATTGCTCTCTTAAAACTGCCAGGTGAATATTTCGTGAAAAAACCTACAAAAATTCATCTTTATGGCAAATCTAGCCAAAGCAATATTGACCGGGGGTTTTCCACCTCCTTTTTTCGAGAGGCTTCTTAAAGTGAACCCTGTGAGAAAGCCTTGAACAAGTATTACAATGCATCAAGGAAATTCAAATGGAAATCTGTGTGAGGAAGGTAAAACTTTGTCTTTTTACTGTGGATGTTATTCATTGTTGAAAGATTTTTTTGTGAACTGTGAAGGTGATTAAATAGTGGTGAATTTATTTTTTATAACAATCAAGAGACTCTGAGGGTCTAAGACAATACTAAAAAAGATAATAAACATATTTATAGTCTTGATATTATGTTTTATAAGGCCCAAAGTGAGAAAAAAATCTTAAGGTTTAGTGGAAACCATAAGTAGTGACCCTAATGGTGTTCTAAGATGATAAAATTATTAAAAGAGATTACAAACCTTGATTAATGAATTAAAATGATGAAACCCTAATACAATGAAGATACTTGGTTTTGAGTAGATCAAGACAGTGATTAAATGTTTTTTCAACAAAGGAAGCCCTTAAGTGTTAACTGTGATTTATTTAAGATAAAGCCTTGAATTTGTTTTGATTGTGATTGATGAAGCATGAATAAAAAATCAATGATAGTGAGAGACAGATTATGACTTGAAGTTGACTGTACGATGACATTATAACATGTGAGAAGGAAGAATAAGAAACTTGATTGTGAATGAGTTTCTTTGTAAAGGATTATTGCATGTATTCATTTGTACCCCTCATGAGGAGAATTATATTTTCCAATATCACTTGATTATAATAAGGTGGAGGTTGATATATTTTTGGAATCAATATTTTTGTTATCCTTTTTATGGTGCATGCATGAACAGTTGCAGGAAATAATATACTAGGACTGTGTTTGATGATTTGAGTGAATCTTACATTGTTAATCATTTTAAAGGGAAAAAATAATGCATGTATAGCTCATTAAGAGCCTATTATAATTTTATTTTTAGAAATAAATGAAATTTGTGCTTGTAGATTTTCCTATGGTCATTTTAAGGTTGAGAGGGTTTCATTCATTCCTTGTTCTGAGTACTTTTTCTCAGGAAACTGTGCATGAAAAAAGTAATAATTCAGTTTTCCAGGAGCTACTGGTAATATTTCAAGTTAAATTCACTTGATAAAATCCTCCATAAAAACTATTAGGCATTATATCCATTCTAGGTGAAAATTATAATGATATTTGTCTTCTCGGGTTCAGTGTACAAGTTTGTGTGTGACCAAGCTAGGGAAAGATAGTTTTAATAGAAAATCAAGTCCTTTTCATATAAAAATTTACACTAATGATATCAAGGAGGTGTATTAATAAATGGTGAAGGATATTTATAAAATTGATGGTGCAAATTCATCATATTTATGATAGTCTAGGTGTGAGTACTCGAACACATTTGAGAGGCCTATTTGAGGAGTGATTTTTATAGAGGAAGGTATAGTGGAAATTGGATCATGGACTTGAAAATTTAGATATATATGTAAGCCCTTAATGGGTTCTCAAAAACCTATAGCTTGTTCCTTGATATCCCGTGAGGAGAAAGATATTCATGACAGTTGATTTAAGAAGACCTAGTGAGGGTTTTGTGACAAGAATACAAAAAGTAAAGTATCAGGAGATGGGTGATGATTCAAGATATGAAACTTTGCAAAAACATTGAATGCGAAAATGTGAACTAGTGAACCTAGTGAGACCTCCTGCAAAGAAATGGAAGATTGAATGCAGGGTTAGAGCATGAAACTTGGTCTTAAAGGCATATAAGGTCAAAAAAGAAAAATGATGACAAGTGGCTTCATGAAATTGATTTTATGGTTTGATCATGTGAATTTGGTGATGTTAAACATGTTGGAAGAGTTCTTAAGCATTGTGGATGTTGTAGATGACTTGTATGCAGGGTGATTGAATTAGTTTGCTAGAATATTTTAGCATGGTCTCACATAAAAAGGTATTTATCTATTTTATTTCATCATCTACATTTCCTAGAAGTATTAAAAAATCAAAAATCATCATTTTATAGCTCTCTTTATTATTTTTATCACAATTTATCATTTTAATAGTAATAGTCTGCGATTCTATCCAATCACCTGTGATTCAACTAAATCACTAGTGATCCCTGTCAAATTGCATCTCTTTATTAATTAATTAGTTTATTATTAAAAAAAAAATCAATATTTTGGATTTAACTTATCCTTTGCAAGCATTGATTTACTTTAGATGGTAGTATTTGGCTGGTCCCATCCTGTCACAAATATCTACGACATTTCAATTGTTAAGAATCTCTTATTTTGGGAATACTACTACATCATTCACAAGTTGACATTGTGTAAAATTAGCTTTGTCACCAAAATTGATGATATTAAGGATCAAATCGAGTTCCTCCATGAGATCCAACATAAAATAGATGACATTTGGTATGATTACTTTGAATCCATCTTGATCGTATCCACTTTTGTGTGGGTTGCCTACAAAGCTACACATGACTTACCCTTAAATATTAAATTTTATATATTCTTATCCATCATCTATCTATCCTTTTCATTTATATATCTTTTTAATTTATCTTTTGTCAATCTACTTAATTAATTTAAAATGATCTGACATCTTCCAAGGAAGTCCCTTTGGATTCCTAGAATTGTCCTTTTCCGAGTAGCTCATTTATCCATCTATCTAATATTGTCTGTCTAAATGCCTTTAATCTACAAGTTTCTTCTCTAGAAAAAGAAGAGGGAGATTTATTACACTACATCAATACTCATCACTATGGGTATCGGTAAACTGTTCCATCCTCTAAGGTTAGTTTTTTTTTGTTATTTCATTTTATTAAGTTAAAGTTGGAAAGAAAAACATATATGGTACATTCTTGCAAGCCCAATGGGACCATGTATCTTTTATTCCATTTCAAATTAATTAATTTTCACCTTTAATTTCTTCTCTTTGCAATCACTAACGATCTGGTCAAATCACCAGCAAGTTTAGTGAATCGCTAATGATTCTTGTAAATCGTCGATGATCTCTCTATATTTTCTTTGATTTCTTAGTCAATTAGCCTCTAATTATTATTTATTTTTCTTTTCCATATTTTATTCTAACCCTTATAGGTACCTACCTTGAGAAATTCTATTTGCTGCATTGTTGTTGTGCTTTAAAATTTTAAAAAATCAATTTTTTTTTTAAAAGGAGAATTTATTAGTATTTCTTCTCCTTTCTCTTTATTTTAAAGAATTGCATTTTTTTCTATTACCCTCTTCAAAATAAAAATTCTTGTTAGTATTAAAACAAACATTTCATTTTACTTTATCACATAGCTTAATTAGGAGGTTAATAGATTACATTCACTGATCTCCCCCACACAAAACCAAATCACTTTGAACACAACTTCCATCTAAATATTCCTACCCTTTTCGACCCACTTAGATTTCATCAACAAGCGGATAAGATGACTTAGTTTTCTGGCTAAGTATAAACAATTTTGTGGGTGGTACATTGATGTGAAATTACAACACCTCCCAGATGGCCCGATTTTGAATGGGGCATTTGGTGTAACCTGCATAACATGAGACCATCTCTCAAGCTGTGGGACTTGGGAACTTGAGATGGTCCTCTAGAGAAGCTTGGTTTCTGCATCCTAAACTACCTACCAAAATCTACTCTAATGCAAGAAAACTATCTAATCCTAATCTAACTTATCCAAGGGACTAGGGAGAGAGAGAGTGTATGAAAAAAATCCTACACTAAAGTGATGATACACCAGAAAAGGAGATTAAAGATCACAAATCCAACTACCTAAAATGGAGAGAGGTGAGAAATGGAGAGGATGGACAAGATGCATCACAGACCAAAGATAAAGTTCACATAGAACACCACTTCAAACCCATTAAACACATCTCCCAAAACCTGTAATAGACATCATAGATATGAACATTATACCCTACAATGATGAGAGGAAAGAAGAGACAATAAAATAAGAAAAGGATGGACAAAATGCATCATGAAACAAATTTTATTTCTCCATGAGTTCACACAGTACATCATTAGTGGGAAAGAGGCAAGAAAATGCCATTACAAAGCAAAGAGAGGAGGCTTAAGCTCCACATTCAACCCTAGGGAAGAAGGAAAGAGGGGGTAGGAGAGAAAAAATGACCAACTCTTAGAAAAATGCCCCTCCTTACAATATATAGGAAGAATGAGAGAGAAAGGAAAGAAGAATTTGAATCCTACTCCAACCACCCAGGAAATGCATTGAATTTTCCTGCAACAATGATGGGTTCCATGACAAAGCCCATGCCTCCATGTATTATTCCTTGTTGGGAAAGAAAGGAATCCTGTACTTCATTATGGTGGTAGGTGAGAAGCTTGACAGCTTAAAAAATGGCGGTCTGTATTTTTCATTTCAAGTTATGATCATCTGAAGGTCAGGGTCAGGCGTTCCACATGGGCTCTGACAATATTTTAAAAGATCTGAGCATTTAAAATTCTTGGTGGGATTCATGATTCATCTTTCATTGAATTGACCTTACGCCAATATTTTCTAAACTACTTTGGGTTTGTAGTCTATCCGTGCAAATCCACATGGAAGCTCTGCGCATATATTTTGTTGTTTTAGGGTTCTAGGAATGTTGCCAACACTTGTCACCAATCCGCGACCATGATATCTTTTATTCCCTTGGGTGAGTCAAGGGATTAACTATAATTGTCCAAACCCTTTAATTTCTTGGGACCTCTTGTAGTCAACTCCACGTAGAAACGATTGCAAGATTCCAGAATTATCCCCTCCTTTCACTCTTGGAGTTTGACAGTTGAATCACTTGATATCAGTGAGCCTACTTACTTTCTTGTTTTTCCTTTTACCTATTAGGAGCAACCATGTTGATCCAAGACACATATCCAACGCACATTTTACCTTTGATTTTTGCTTTAGTCGTTGATGAGGAACGTGGAGGCTTAGCTGGCTCTCATGCTTAATTATTATGGCCGGTTATTCCTCTTCATGATTTGGAGGGCTTGCATTTTTGGGGACTTGCCTTTATTTTACCTTTGAAGATACTGATGAGGCACTCGAGGCTTCCTTGGCTCTTCCCATGCTTAGAATTCAACGGCCGGTTCTTTCCTTTTATTTGACCACATGGAGGGCGCGCATTGTTTGTTGTGCCTTTAAAATTTTACCTTTGAAGCTAACACATGGAGGCTTCCGCTAACTCTTCCCATGCTTAGAAAATGGCTGGTTCTTCCTTTTGGAGCTTTGAATGGAGGGCCCATGCTTGTTTGGGGGTCTTGCCTTTGGATTTTATTGAAGTTACACCGATTGGAGGCTTCGTATGCTCTTCCCATGCTTGGAATTATCAATGACCAGTTATGCCTTTTAGGCTCTGACCAAGAATCCCGTGCTCATTTGGGGACCTACCATTTTACCTTTGAAGTTGTGCTGATCGTGGAGGATTCCACTGGCTCTTCCCATGCTTGGAAAATAGTTCACCTTTTCAACCATGTATTGTTTCAGGACCTACCTTTAGATTTTACCTTTAAAACTGATGAGGAAAATTCACTTTGTCACATTTTGAATTTATCATGGCACCTTCCATGGTTTTGTTTCTTTGCTTGATTGACGACTCTAGGTTTCATAGAGTTAGCTTTCTTCATTTTTTCAATCGTTCGTTTCCCGAATCTCCCCCATGTGAACAAAACTTCGAAATCCATTTTTTCACTTGAGCTTTGATCTTCAACATTTCCATTGGCCATTCATTTTCCCATACCATTGCCATAGTCGAGCCTTCTTAACCTGATTTTATCATTTGAAATGTGGGATATGACTAAATGACCTCTTAGTTTTCTAGTGCAGAAGGTCGTAATCAATTTTGAGGGGAAAAATTGGATAACAGGTACATTTGCTAAGCATCTGACTCCCTTATTGCTGCGAGACCATGAAGTGAGGGGGTATGCCCCAATAAAAGTCCCCATAGTGACACCAACACAGATTCAAGCCGCACATACCTTCGGGTACATCAAGGACTCCATCCTTTAACATCACTTGAAACCATCCATAGACTGCACTTTCCTAGGACCCTATTATTCATTTTTAACATTTCATTCTTATTTTAAATAATCAATATAGTTAAAAATTATGCTGCGTGATTTGTATTTTGTTTGTAATTAACAACTTAGATTGATTTTTAATTTTAAGTAATTATTTAATTTTATGGATTTCACAAGATAACAATATCATATCCAAAATTCTGACAACATGAATGAAAATTTTCAATAGACCATAAGAAACCTTCAAACTTGTATTAAGGATACTTCAAAAGTAATTGAACAACAATGAGCATCCCTATCACCTCAACCAAAAGAATAATATAAATAACCTCCACATTCACCTAGCAGTCAATCTATCTCATCTAAAATACATGATCTTTGTGTCCTTATTTCTTTGATAGCGAGAATCCAATATTTTATTAAATCTTACACGTAACCCCCATTTCCCTTAACACATATCTTATTGTTCAAGGATTTCACCTTCAACCAGCTACACCTAGACCATGACAACCTTTATCAAGCACTCGAATGACTTCTTCGTGGCTTAGTGATCCTAACCATAAGTGATTCATCCAACAAATATATCCTTTGCTACTAGTAGTCAACTAGAATCTTTCAATGTTGTGTCCTTGGCTCCTATCATTTCCTTATATCTTAATGTTGTGTCTTCCAAAGAAACTATTAATAAAAAATAATTATCCTTCCAAATCTCTCATCTAGTTCAACAACATCCCCAAACCATACAAACATATCCACATCAACCCCTTTGATCTCTTCTACCATTCAAACTCCTTCAGTGAGCTCAATATCCATCCTTACAATCATATTTCAACCTACCGCATCCCAAGAACACACATAAGTAGTTCAAAACATATTCATGTATATAGCACCTATTAACACAAGTTCTATTTCCATTGTTCATTCCTCCTCGTAACAGTCATAAACTCTTTCCACTTCCTCTTAATTTATTCCTCAACAATAAAAACCTCTCATTCAAACTTCAATTCCTTTCCAGCACATCACTTAACCATTCGAACCTCTTATCCAAAATGATACCTCAGTAGTCTAAGCCACTTATTTACTCTTCTATCCCTTTTCAACATATACAACAACTATCACAACCCATTATTAACACATCATTACCCTTTTAATATCATTATATCCAACCTTTGCAATCATTGGTTTCACAACCCATCTATAATGTTCTTATAAGTACCCCTCTCCAATATAATATTCCACAACCATAATAACAATAAAATCTATTCTTGTATAATCAACCTAGTCCTTCATCAACGAGTGTCTAACAACAACCAAAAAGAGAGTTGCTAAAGGATTTAATGAACAAAATATATAGCCTTGAAGCCAATTCTATGGGTCCTAAGAACATATTATCATACAAAAAAATATTAAATGAGCTTATTCATCCATCCGTACCATATAAATCATATCCTCCATACTAGTAACTTCCTAAATTCCTCAAATTCTATCGTAAATAAGACCCTCAACAACACATTTGTGCCTTCAGACATGCTTTTTACCTCATAGCACATGATCAAGACGTTATGTTGAGGATGTTCCCTGTGTCCTAAGATGGCCCTGCCTTTTATTGGTATAACAGCATCACACAGTATTCAGTTTTTTCATTCACTCAACTTACTTAATTCTTTCTTGAACATTTTTCAATCAACATTACATGTGAAATTACCATTAATAATGTATATGCACTCAAATAATTTAAATATGATTCCATTTCCGACTTCCTTTCATGTTGGATGGGTGTTATTAATCATCTATCATTTTCCCTCCCATAAACTAAGCCGATTGAGTTATTCTCTCACTCCTGTGCTAATTATATCTCATATAATTTACAAATCCATTTTTTCCAAACATTTGACAAATATTTCACCATGGCTTAAAAAAATTATCGTCACATTCTTGAAGACATCTGAGTTAAAATTATGTCAAAAAAACTAAAGCCTAAGTTTTTAACCAAACAATCATCTAGTCATGAAAAGTCTCAATCATCAGCCAATGCAGTTATAGTTAATACTACTCCCAAAGAACGTTCGACCTTTGAGCGCTTTCATCCTCAATATAACTACACTCATATCAGTGAGTCATACACTATAATATTTGATAAAATATAGACGTGTAACATGATTACTCTTCCTCTTATCCGCCCCATCGATACGTATGTCTCAAAACCATCATGGTATAGAAAAAATGATTACTATAAATTCCATAGATTTAAGGGCCACAACATCGAAAGGTGTCATTCATTAAGAAATTCCATATAGAAAACACTCGTCTTGAAGGAGGGGTGCCATTTTTAAAAAAATCTCAATACTTAATTTTTCTAATTTTAAAATTGATCAAGAATGACTATGGATTCACTTTTGGGTGTTTTGAAACCCCAATTTTCCCAATTGTCTCTTAACTATAATTTTTTCTATTGAATTCAACTTTCATGATTTAAATTGGAAATATTATAAATCCATCAAAATATTATCACAGGTTGATTCTATCATGCTTTAAATTTGATTTTTTCATCAAAACTTAATTATGCATGCTTTTGATACGTTTGTTGCGGAATAACAATTATTTTTCCAATTAATTTCTTTGCTTCATTAATTTAATAATTTCTCACACTGAATTTAAAAACTAATAATAAGAACCAAAATAAACTGAATTAAAATACCACAACTTGATAACAGAGTTCACCAAAATAGGCTACATTGTCGGGTTTACTTAATTGTGAGTCGGTCTATTTATTATCAATAGAAGTAAATTTTTTTCCTTAAATATTGACCAATAGATCACTGCCACCTACAAATGGGTTGATTCATATTTGTAGAACTCTAAAAAGTGCCAGAAACTTGTTCTCAAATCCATTTTTGGCCCTACAACATCTCCATTGTGCAATCTCTATGCGATTTTGTTAGAAGAACACCTACACTTGGAAAACTATTGTAATATGTGAAGAAATAATGGCATCATTGTGTTCACCTATGAATTTAGAAAACTTTTCCTTTTTACACCGAATCGTGATACTAAATTTAGGTGCTTCAAAAATTGAGATCTCTAAAAACTCTCTTTCTTCCGTCTACACAATCCTGGCAACAATCCTCATTAAATACCTAAGAGATAATTTTATTATATATCTCTCCCTTTGGTGGTTTGGAAGAGTGCATGTTTTATGACCCATAGGTCATGTAGTTGATCCTCCTCCTTTTAACTCATTGGCCGCTTTGTACATTGTGGGGAATAGTCCCACATTCCTGATGCATAAGGAGTGGATGGGGTTTAAATTAGGGAGCCCCAACCAATATTATCATGAATTCAATCATGGGATTTCATTTTTTAAAAAAAACATTATTGTAGCACTGGTGTATATTTGAAACTTTTTGAACTAGGTCGAGTTGTTGTTAGCCACAAATGTTGTGCGGATGCACAGTTTGAATGGCCAATGTTGGGGGGTCATGGTATGTTAAACAACCAAGTCATGCACTGTTTCCATGTTTATCCATTTCTCTAAGGCAAGTCACCATGTGGGGGGTGAGGTTGAATCTTCCAATGCATTGGCATTGTATTCCCCTGGTTGTTACGTGGATTATAGTGTTGACTTCAAAGTGTATTAAGTCATTCGGTGTGGAGTTGATCACCCCACCAAAATATATGGAGATAAGGCCAACTATTTTTAGGACCTTATAGTAGAAAAAAATTATTATTATCTCGACTGAGCTATATACAATGCAATGAATAATTAAAACCTACATTACAATATAAATACCCTACAATTATATCCCACATCTAGGAGGTATAAACAAAAAGTGACATATATATAATGAAAATTTGGACAAAGTAAATACGAAGTAAAGGAAGTAAAGGAACCCATCCTTAAAAAACGTGTACCAACCCCAGCTGAGGGGCCCCATCCATAAAATAACATGGCCCACCCATATTTTTACAAGTGATGAAGACCGGCATTTAAAACAAATTTTAACATTTTGCCAATTTTTTTCACTTCTGCCACATGTCACGTTCGGATTGGACAGGTTACCATGTTTGATCCAATTTTTACCAAACTTTGACAAGTGATAAATTTCACATATGCGATCCATTCTTTGAGTTATTCATATTGATGGAAACATATTGAGATTCTCTTCAGTGCTTAAATGGATTATGGATATTTAGGGATCACCTGCACTTGTAACATCCTCCAGATCAGTCCTCCCCAATAAGACCATTTTATCCTCAAAAGGGAAATTCACCCAGTTTAATTATTACTAGATTCTTTGCATATCACAAACATGTATAACCAAGTTTCTAAAATGGAAAGATTTTAAAACTTGTAATATATATATATATATATATATATATATATATATATATATATATATCATATATCAAATAATCATTAATAGTAACATAACCCGTGACCAATACTGCACCTAATATGACAACCAATAATGCCATACGATATGTTGTAAACTTATCCTGCACCACTAACAAATATGTAAATGTAACTTGTATCACAATTTGTTAGTGCGAAATTTATACATACTATTTGTAACCATGTTTGACAATTACAAATATTAAAGCCTAAAAATAGAACTTATAACATGTGCAAAAATCATGCATAATTACAAAACGTTTTTATAATTGTTACACATATAAACAATTCCTAAATGATACATTTGCACAAATGAACCACAGTAGACTTTGAATACATGTTTTCCAAAACTAGACACATGATCAATAGACCATGCCCCATAAGAACAATTGTACATGCTACTATCAAAAATGAAGTATGATAAAACCCATGTTCAAGAGAAATTTACCCAAGTATGAAAAACCTATCACCTGGATTTCCCCTTTAGGTTCCTTCACCAAAATCAAAGCAAAAAAACATATGGAAATTTTTCCTTTTTCACAAATAAACAGGAATACCAAAAATTCTTTGTAAATTTGTATGTTAATTAACTATCATAGCTATGCAAATATGAAACTAAGAAACTGTTTAGCCACCATTTAAATCAAAATTTCCTTTTTAGGTGGTTTTTTTTCTTTAGTGTTTACTTGAACCACTGCAGGGGTCATTTTCAAGTTTATTGGTTTAACATTACTCTCCTTCTTAATAAATATTTAAAAAATTATAAGATGAAGCTGCCAACACTTATTAATTTCATGGCGTGTCTTGTTACAATGATTACAAAATATTTTTTCCTCTCTTTAAGGATTCACATTTTTAGGAAACTTACCTAAACTTTTTTTTTTTTAGCCATGTTTAAGAGAGTGATCTCTCACAATATTTTCCAACAATGATTTACATTTCCTACATTTGTCCTGATAATGCTTAGACATCTCACAAAATGTGCATGGATAGTTATACCACATTTTCTGTATATCATTGCCATTTTTTTCAAATTTGGATAGTGGATCAAGATGTTTACATTCTCCTTTAATTTTATTATAAACAAGAGGTGGAGGAATCTCAATAACGCTTCTTGTTGATTTCTTAATAGATCCTTCTTTCGAGGATGATTCACTAGATGATAATGGGGAAGCCTCTTCAATGTTAGAAGCTTTTCTTAATTCAACAGATTTAGAGCCCTCTCTAACTTTAATTTTCCCTGCATTAACATACCCTGATCCCACAAAATGAGATAATTCTTCAACCTTTATGGGGTTAGATATTCCTTGATTATCCATACTAAGGCTAATTCAATTAAATCCCATTTTAATTAACATTTTAGATCATATATCCTTTGTGTTCTTTTAAAAATCACCTAGAACACTACTTGAATCTAATTCTCAATGGGAAGAGGAATTTTGTGGTGCAATACTTACAATGCATTCTTATGTCATAATGGATGAATCAATAGTTGAAATTACCTCTTTCTTGGGTTAAGCACACTGTAACACCATCAAGAGCTCATCCTTAGATTCAAGATATTTTTTCAATATGTCAATCTGTTCCCCAAGAGTGAATAATTGACATCTCAGGAATGGATTCTCATCCTAAATCTGATGATTAAATTATTCAAGCTCATCAGGATTTTCCTTTTTTGATATTTTTCCCATGGTTTCTGGCACACTTTTATTTCCAAACTCTACACACTACAATGGAAAATCAAATCCCAAAATGCAAAACAAAACTAGAAATCAAATTCAACCAAAAGTAGACATTGAGTTAAACCATCTCTGATACCAAAAATTTCTCAGAAGTAAGGTTTGTAAGCATTGACACCTTTTAGGATACCAAAACCATAGAATTATTTGATATGACTCTAAATATTTTATTTTGATTGAATTTGATTTCATTGTAGTTTTACATTTTGGTCTTGGTTTTTCCATTGGAGTGTGCATATTTTGGAAGAATAGGTGTTCAAGAAACCATGGACAAGTTTTCAAACAAGGAAAATATTAAGTAGATTTAATCATTATATCACCAGATTTCAGATGAGAATGCATTTCTAAGGTGTAAGTTGGTCTCCCTTAAGGAGCAGATCGGCATATTGAAAAAATATCTTAAAGCTAAACGTAAGCTATTGATGGTGTTGTAGTGTGGAGAACCCAAGAAATATGTACCTTCCACTACCAGTACAAACACTATAATAGAATAATTTATTGTAAATATTGCAACACAAAATTCCTCTTCCCATACAAAATTAGAATCATGTAATGTTCTAGGTTACTTTGAATAGCTCACAAAGGGAATAAGATCTAAACTATTGATTAAAATGTGATTTAATGGAATTATCCTTGATAAGGATAATCAAGGCATAGCTAACCCCATAAAATTTGAATAATGGCCATGTTTTGTAGGATTAGGGTACCGTAATGAAGGGGAAATGGATATTGGAAATTGGAGAAGGATCCAAAACCATAGGAAGTAGACAAGATTCTAATAATAAAGAGGTTTCCCCATTAGCATCTAGTGAATCATTGTTATAAGAAGGATCTATTAATAGATCACCACAAATAAGTATTGATATTCATCCACCTCTTTTTTACCATAAGTGTAAAGGAAAAGGTAAACATCTTGATCCATTATCTACATTTGATAAATTCATAAATGATAGGCAAAAAATTTGGTATAGCTATACATGCATGTTTTTTGGGATGTCTAACCATTGTGTGGACAAATGTAGGAAATGTAAATAATTATTGTAATATATTGTGATAGATGATTCTCATAAACATGGCTCAGAATGAAGAAATTTAGGTGAGTTTCCTAAAAATTTGGATCATAAAAAAGTGGATGTAAAATATTTTGTGATCGTTGTTAAAAGAAATTTCATGAAATTGATAAGTTTTGGCACCTTTGTCCTAGAAAAAAATTGAATCTTTTTAAGAAGAAAATAAATACTAAACCAATAAAATTGAAAATGACCCCTGCAATGGTTCAGGGAAATACTGATGAGAATCAACCACCTAAAAATGAAAATGTAATTAAAATAGTTGGTAAAAAATTCCTCTGTTTTATGTTTGCATAGTATAATTGATGAGTACATATAAACTAACAAAGCATTTTGGGATTCATATTTATTTGTGACAAAATAAAATATTCCCATATTTTATTTTGTTTTAGTTTCGATGAAGTAACCTGAAGTGGAATTGAAGGTGACATGTTTATTATACTTGGAGAAATTTCTCTTGTTCATGTATTTGAAAAATTCATTTTGAGTCTTTACAACAACATGTATAGTTGTTTTTATGGGCCATGGTAAGTTGATCAGATGTATATTTTTTGAAAACATGTATTCAGAGTGTTATTGTATAAAATTGTGTCAATGTATCATGTAGGAATTATTTGTGTGTGTAACAATTATACAAACTCTTTGCGACCATGCATGATTTTTACACATCTTATAAGTATTTATTTTAGGATTTAACATCGATAATTGTCAAACATTGTTACAAATAGGTTGTTAAATAATTTCACTAAAAAACATGAATGCAGGATACATTTTGCATAATTGAAAGTGATGTAGGATCGGTGTAGAACAAATGAGTATGAAACTATTATTGTCATATAAGTTGCACCATTGGCCATATTTTATATTTATTTTTATTGTTATTTTATATATAGTTCCATTTTTACAAGATTACCATGCTATAAAAATTGTTCTACCTATTTGTGATATGTAGAGAATCAATTAACACTTTAACTAGGTGAGTTTCCCTTTTTAGGAAAAACAATTCTTATTGGGGAAGAGTGTTCCGGATGATATATTTTAGTGTAGATGCTTATGAAATCTCCCTAAACCATTTCATCATTGACTACCATCGTGAGAGATTTCTGTCAATATGAAGAACTAAAAAAATTGAGCTTATATGTGAAAGTTATCGTAGGTCCAAGTTTTACAAAAATTGGGTCAAACTTGGTTAACTTTCCAATCAAGACTTAACACATGGAAGAAGTGAAAAAAGGGGAAAATATAAAAATTTCTTTATAACTCTAATCTTCATCACACGTAAATGGATGGGTGGGCCCCATTATTTTCTGGTTGGGGGCCCTCAATTACGGTCGAAAAACATTTTTGAAGGAGGTGTGCCTTTGCCTCATTTACTTCGTATTTACTTTGTCACAAATTTCATTATATTTGCAATATTATGTTTATACTTACTGTATGTGGGATATTATTTTGATAATGTTAAAAAAAAGTTTGGTTTTGAAGGGACCAAAAAACCCTTTATATAGAGAGAAGCATGTTTAAACAGAAAAACCAACAAGAAGCCAAGGAAGCTGAGTCAAAAAGAATTGACAAAAGGTTGCCTCTAACACGAGCCATACCACAACAAGTCTAAAATAGTAACCATTACATTTTTAAAACTTTTTATAAACTAAGACAGAGACAAACATAAGAAAGAAGAAGAACATAAGAGCTAAGAACAAAAAAAGGAAAACAAAAGGCCAAACATTAGTTCACCTTGGAACTGTAATCCTTTCTACGATTTCTAGCACTCGACCCGATGTCCTTCATACTAGCCACTTTGATGATAATACGTTTTGGAATTTTCTCCATGTTTCCCTCAGGCTGGGTGTCCATAATCTCTATGTCAACATTTCCATCAGTCTTAGAATTGGTGGTTTGTTAACTGTAAGAACTACTAAGGGAAATTTTCATCTTGTTTTCCACTTTATCCACTTAATCCTGAAGGATAGAAACCCTTTTCTCCTGCATGAAAAATTCATCTTACATGCTCCCAATTCTGTTGTTCTAAAATTCAATTTTATGGTGGCACTCCTTCAAATCCTGGATCAAATTCTTGTTGACAGTAATAATGGTGTTAGTAGTTGACTCAATTGTCATTAACCTTACTTCCCAGTCCACAAAATATCTCTCTATGTTAACAGAGCCCCCACCCACATACTGAATTCCACTTTTTAGATTACCTAAAACATTGCCAATCCCTTTTGAGGTGTCTTTCCCTTTATATTTCCTCGTTCGTTTAATGATCATCACAAGGATTTCATGGTTAGACTCGGTGTCACTTGAAACCACCGGTTGTACTAGGATAAGGGGTTTACCCTTTTGCACTAAAAGGAGAATCATACCTTGATGCAATGGAACATGATTTTTCTTCTTTTTAAAATCAGCAATGGTTGATAACAGGGAACTAGAGAGGAAAAAATCTAGACTCATAACCAAATTTCGTTGGAGGTACTTTAGGATGGAAATGTGATAAGAGAATATCTTCTAAATTTTCCTTTGAGAGTCTAATATTTCATCAGAATAAGAACAATGTTGGCCCAAAGACCATGGAGACATGTACGAGCTTGTCACCATCATAAGAATTAATATGTTTACCGGGCTAAAAAAGTGGCAATATCATTTTTCCTTCTAATTTTATCTTTAAATATTTTGAGGCCATCCATAGTAAGCCCTTTTATCTCAGTTATTGATTATTCAGAAACCCTTATTTCAACCCCTCTAATATTGAATCCCCCCTCAACTCAAGCATTTCAAAATTCAAGAGAAATAAATGGTTCATTACCTTTTAATCATCAGACATACTTGGTGAAGCCACCTCTACGCAATAACTTCCAAAGGGTGGAATCATTTTTTAGATGAAGGAAGTTGGCTCGGTTCTTACCCTATCGATGCCCATTGTTTTCGAAGCACACTATTTCCCTTTGAGATCAAACACAATGGAGTTATTAATATCTAAAAACTTGAATAAATGTCAATATAAATGAGTCATATCCATTTCCAAAAAAGAAGGATCTTTTTGAACTATCAAGCGTGTGAAATTCAGTTTCCATCATTACACTACCTCCAAGGTCAAATCATCATTTATCAAATTTAAAATTCTTAGCCAAGGTATACATGTCCCTAGCTCTGTCATCAAGTCAGTATGTAGTTGCCATGATTGGCAAACAAATCATCCAGTTGATTACCTATTGTGTCCACTTTTTCGAATGATTCCAGCATTTCCCAAGCTTCCTTGATGATGTTGATAAGTTTCCACCCACATTTTCTTTGATCCTTGATTGCATTGATAACACATAAGGAATCACCTTCTATGCTGATGTATTGAATTTTTAGATCCCTTCACAACATTATGCCCCAAAGCCATGTTTTGGCTTTGGCAATTGTTAGAGTGATTACCGAGGGGCCACGCATAAGCATAAAGAATCTACCAAAATGAGCACACGCTAGACCTCCCACTAGTAAATCTCTCCTTCTATTTAGCAGACCCATCAAATTGAGTTTGAAACATCCTTTAAGGGGTCTAGACCACTTAAATCTATGGATATCCTTCTCCTTCCCTGGGATGTTAGGGATAATAGTCATACAGATAAGATTTTTTTTTTCCCGAGCTAGAAAAACCTTATATGATTTGATCCTAAAAATTTGGGAATTTTCTTTAAGAGACTGTCTCACTTTTTCAATAACCTTATTCAAGTTTGAAATGTTTTTCCTAAAAATCTAATTATTTCTTTCAATCCACAGTCCCCACAAAGTATGTGGGAGAGTAAGTTTCCAAATTTCTCTGGTTAGATTGTGTTGGAAATTGAAACTCCATTAATTTGGGAGCAAGACCACATCCCCATGAAGGACCATGTAAATCTTGAAAAAACTAGGTAAAGCAAAGAAGACTTGAAAAGAAAATGAGCATTTCAGAAAGATATGTTGAATTGAATCTTCTTTACATTTGCAAAGACTACATCTATTAGTAATGATCATCCCCCTCTTCCTTAAACTATCCACTGTTAGAATATTTATTTTAAGAACTTTTGAGAAAAAAATATTTTTTTTGGGTATAAGATTCTAATTCCAAACCTTCCTCTAAAAGATATTGGGTTCTAAGTGTTTGAATTATGTGGGTTATTATTGCTTTGTATTTATATTGGAATACAAGTTTTCATTGTGCATTACATTGTATACAACTTGACCAAGCTAATTAAAAACTTGGTTTGTTATAAGGGCTCAATCAATACTTGGCCTTATCTCCATATATTTCGATGGATTGATCAACTCCCAACCGAATGTCTTAATACACAGTGAACTTAGTGCTAACATCCACATAACAACAAGGGGATCACAATGACAATGCATTAGAATATTCAACCAACTCGCTACACACGTGGTCACTTACCTTAGTGCAATAGATAAACATGCAAATATCCCATGACTTGGCGGTTCAACATATCATGGCCCCCCTAGATTTTTCCATCCCATGACTTGGCGGTTCAACATATCATGGCCCCCCTAGATTTTTCCATTTAAATTGTGAATCCGTGCCACACGTGATTAAAAACAACTCAGCCTAGCTCGGGAAGTTTTAACTATCCACTAACTCCATAGTTATGTGGCCAAACAAAATGCAATGGCACGAAGAAAGTCATTAGAATAATTAGGTGGGGATCCCAAATATAAACCCTATCCACTCCTTATGCATAGGGAATGTGGGACTATTAGCCACAATGTGCAAAGAGGTTGGCGAGTTAGAAGGAGCGTGATTGAATCCGTGACCTACGTGTTACAAAAAATGTACTCGGCGAAACCGACAAATGGCTCGATATGTAATAAAATGACTTCATACGTATTTAATGACAACTGTTTCCCAAACTATTAATGGCAGTTTTTAGAAACCTTAATTTTTTAAGTACCTAGAGTCAGTAGTAGGCTTCAATGTAAAAAGGAAAATTGTTCTAAATTCAAAGATGAACATAAATATATGGTTATTTATTCACGGAGTGCTTTAAATTTCTAGGTGTATGTATTTTTCTGACACAATTGCATGGAGAACGCACTATGGAGGTGTTGTAGGGCCACAGATGGATTGGAGGATGTATTTCTATTAAATTGTAAGGTTCTACAAATATGAATCAACCCATTTGTAGGTGACTTAGGTATGTTATTTACTTCAGAAGTTAAAAATTGTACTTCAAGTGTTTTTTAATAGACCAGTTCACGATTAATTTAATCTTGAGATGTAGCCTAATTGGGTGAACTCCATTATCACCATCTGGATTTTATTTCATTCTATTTTACTACTTATTATCATATTAAAATTCAGTATAATGGAATGAATAATTGAATAAGCAAGGAAATTAACAGTTAATTAAGATAAAGTTGAATATCTGGAAAAATTATCCACAACAAACAAATCAAGTGAATGCACAATCAATTTTGGATTATAAATCAAATTAAATGCAATCTATAATCAGCTTTTGATCATAATTTTCAATGATTTGTAATATTTCCAGTTGAATCACTAATTTTGAGTTTAAACAAAATATTGATCTGTTAAGCATTAATTGGAAAAATTGTGGTTGTCAAAACACACAAAAAGTGAACGCATAATAACTCTTGATCAATTTCAAAATCATAATTAATAAGTATCCAAAAAAATTAAAATGGTACCAAGGGGGTTAAAACCATTTTTAGATAAATTTTGGTATCATAGAGTCTTTTGTGCCTATAAGGTTGCAATCTCTACAAAAAGTTTGATATCGAGAATTGGGTTATCGTCAATGGTAGTAGTGAGATGGACATGTACAAGTTCACATTATAGCCTAAAAAAGGATTCTTAATCGAGGGAAATTCTACATCTTGTGGAAGCAGAGAATTAGAAGTGAGAGTTATAAGACAAGTTTAAGTCTCTAACATAATTTAGGTATTATTTGTATTGATATATTTGCAATTATAAAACCTTCTTGCAAGAATTTTTTTTTTACATAATATCAACTTTTCTTGTTAATTAAGTTATCCAAGAACAACAAGAAATGAGTGTCATACTTTGCATATATTTTTATCATGTAGAGAAGATGATAGGGGACTAGAGCCACTAAATAAATACTTACTTTGCAAAAGGTTTATCATGGATGGTGTTTTCTTTCGGTTTTGCCAATCAAATCTCTATATGAATTCGTGAAAGACTAGGCAGAGATATTCATCCCAATTTTCCATCAAATTGATGCAACAAAAAGAAATGATTTCAAGTGCCAAAGGTCCCAGGGATTGAACCAATTGTCGTATTAAAGAAGTAGAAGTTTAAAGGCCAGTTTGTTAGATGTAGAGATCTCTTCACAAACAATGACAAGGTTCATAATCTAAGAGCAGAGAACATAATATTTTTGAGATAACAATCCTTCCCTATGGTGAGGTTTGATTTGGAGGATAACTTGGAGGATAGAAGTTCCCTAAACCTGCTAAAATCATGACCATGCATAAGTCAACTATAAGATATTTCCGTCAACTATAAGATTGAGAAAAATGGATGCCATACATGAAATTTGTGGTTGGTCAACATTTGGTGAACTCTAGGATGAAAGAGGGTCAACTAACAAGTCACATCATGACAAGTGGAAAAAATGAAAATCAGGAGAAGGTGATAATTTTGGGTTGATGTTTTAGGCCTCCGATCTTCGAGACTCAATTATAGTTATCTACGTTAATGATAAAAAAATTCCAAGTGGTAGGTCCTCAAGCCACCACATGTCCTACCACCACATACGCCTATATTGCCACATCATATCTCCAGCTCAATCGAGCCAAGTGGCAAGTTTGACACTACATTATGCATTGCATTGGCGAGTCCCAGACTAGTTAGGAAGGGTGATTTGTGCACCCAGCTCAGTGAGATAATGGAGGATTCTCTTATCCCTCACCCCATGCATGTGGGATACTACACATAACACTGGATAAGGCCAAAAGAGGAAACAATGACCAACTAGGATACATGGATACTGACAACAAAGTGGATGACTGGGTCGGTATAAATGGAAAATAGGTCGACGGTCCATGTGGGCATCGACGATGCAGCAGGAGCACATGACAGTGACAGAGAGACCGGTATGGTAGATTAACAAGGTATGTGGTGCAATGTGGTCACACAGGCATAGACATTTGTTCTCTGTATAAAACCAACTAAGTTAAATGGTAAGGGGGGTGGGATTAACCCATGACATCCCCTTTAGAAGCGGGTTGACCATACCAACTCGGCCAACCGAGTTCGTTGGAAATGATCTAGAAGATGTGGATTATATCAACTATGTTTGGCCCAAATTCACTATAAAATCCAACCTCCACCGCCATTTTAACACACAAGCCTCTCTCCAAGAAAACTCAAGGAGGAAAATAAGATTAAGGAGAGTTAGGAGAATGTGAGGCTTTAGAAAATGTATGAAGGAAATTTTGGAGAAAAATAACATGGTGTATTTATATTATTTATGGAGAAAATATATAGAGGATTATACTATTAATTTATAGGTGAAGAATCTCCTATATCAGTTTAAGAAGCAACTCTCTAAGACTGAGCTTATAGGAACAAAAGGTGAAGACCTTAACAAGTTGGAAGGCATTCTATGGTGATATTGTGGAGAAAAACATATTATAAGTCATATATTTTTTATAGGCATTATTTTAAACTCCTATTATATTATTTAATATGTACATTATAAAAATTACGGGATTTATTATTTTACTTACCGATCAAAGTCTTCTCATGCTGCAGTCGGGAGACGCTATGGAGCTGAGTGACGTGACAAAGTACTTGAGAAGCACCAAATTTTAGATCCTTAGTATGTTGGATGCATCACCAGATCATTTTCTACGGAGAAGGTTCATTCTATTTATGGAGCTCATTGGCGACATTTGATCCACTTATCTCTGCATAGAGGTTTGTTTTCCGTGAAATGGAATGGAAGGAGGTCATCGTAAAAAAATGTAAATTAGATCATCCTTAGCTCTGTGAAAAGTCTTATTCTACCATAAAACAGAGTAAAGGAGCATCCTTTTTATCTCCAGATATCTGGAGAATTAACACCATATAACAGAAGTGTTGAGGTTTTCATTATTACAAGAGCTATTATTAATGACTCACCAAAATTGTTGCAGATCACCTGGATTTCGGTGTTGAATCCATAGGTTATTTTGCATTAGAGATAGAATCTGCTATATAAGTCAGGGTATTATCACTCGGTGGTCATGAAGGAGATTCTTATTCTTTAGGCATCATTAAATATTGGATCTGATGCATAAGCTGAGGTATTAAAAATCGATGGTCATGAAGTAGATTCTTGTTCTTGAGGCATCATTGGAAATCGAATTTGTTGCATAAGTAATGTTATTACCACTAGGTGGTCTTGAAGGAGGTTCTTATTCTTCTAGTCTTTTATTTATTATATATTTGATTGTAATTTTGTACTAGAGTTTCAATTTAGAAGTTGATGATAAATTAGTTCAATTAATGAACCCAGAAATGTAGCCATTTTGCCGAAATTCGTTATCAACCTGTGTGCATTGTGATTCTTATTTTGCATTGCATTCTCTTAAAGTTTATTATAAAGGGGTGAATTTCATAAAATAACTTAAATCCTATAAGGTTCCATGTCCAATGATTTTTTTTCCTATTTTCATATCAATAACTCATCTACATTACAAATCTAGTCTTTCCAGAAGTTTGAAAAAGCCTTCACCATGGCTCACAAACTCTATCTTGGCACTCTTGAAGACATCAAATTTAAACTTCAATCAAACAAAATAAAGCTTGGTTTTTCATCAAAACAATCATCTAGTCATGAAAAATATGAATTATCAACTAATGGAGTTTTCATTAAGACTTCTCCCAAATAATTATTGACCTCTGAGTGCTCTTTTCCTCAATGCAACTAAACTCCTATTGGTGAATCATATAGTGCAATATTCTATAAAATCCTGGTAGCTAACATGATAACTCCTCCTATCCACCCCATCGATACGTATGTCTCAAAAACCTCATGGTATAGGGAAAATGATTACTGTAAACACCATAGAATCAAGGGTCACAACATCGAAAGGTGTCATTTATTAAGAAATTACCTCCAAAACCTTATCACTAAGGGTACATTACAATTAGATAACATGAACGCACATCAAAAAAAAATATTTATATCTTTAAAAAACCTTTCCCAAATAATTCCCCATCCACTAGTTAACCATAATCTAATACCATGCTTGCCCATCACACTATCAAAATAGTCACAGAATCCACATTTCAACAATCTATCTATAGCTTTATCATTTAAACAACAAATAAATCATCCACAAGAGCAGGCACATTCGGTAGTCCTGTCGTAGAAAGGAAATCACTGTCATCCACATCTACCCCATCTATGTCTAATTCATCCACAATCCCTTCACAAACCTTAAAAAATAAACCCATCATATAGATTGTTAAAATCTCATACAATGATTAGGTCACCCAATATCATTTGCATGCATCAAGAAAGCCTGTGATATAATCACGTGTCCCTTCATCAAAGAAGTGAAAAATGATAACACATCATTGTTCTATAAAAATCCAAACTCCTTACCTTCTATTTTAGGACCCCATCCTTCATCTAAATTACCATTCACTGTTATAAATTCAAATCCCATTCCTTGGCACACATCCAAAGAAACCACACTGAAAGTGATTCTGTTGATACCTGTACAGAAAAAAGGATCATCACTTCCTTCAACATCCTGTCCAAAGGGATATTATGTGTTAACTGTTGAGAGGATCCTTCAATAGTCTATCATAACGCTACCCCCTCTTAATCCATCTAACTCTCAAGAGTAGAAGCATTCCTAGTACAAATTTGAAGCCTTTTCTGATTATCATCGTACACAAGGAAATCATACAGAAGATTACAAAGCCCTTATTGCTAATAACAAAAGCCTTGTTAACAAAGGCCTTCTTCCTCCAAACTTAGCCACATAAAAAATGCTTCATCAAACATCCAAAATCACCACATCTAGACCATCCATAACCTTCGAGAGTGGGTATTCCTCTAAGAAATCCCCTCTGCACCAAAGTGATGTAGTTCATACAACTAAAACAACACCTACCCATGAATTTGGTGACATAATACAGGTGTTTTTTTAGATGACCCAATAACATAATGCAATTTTTTTCATTTGTAGAGTATCGTCTCCTTATACTTAATTCTCTTCCCAAGCCTAATACATATGAAAGATATGATAAATAGCTCATTTATGAACCCAACATAGAGGATATTTTTTCCTATGGTCCCACACATCTGAAAACAAATCTCATCTATGGAGGGGATTGACCATGCCTCTACGTAGCCTACTTATCAATGACATAACAAACCATTCCTATCAGACATCAAATTTCTATATAATCAAGTCTTCACACATATCTACTTCCACCGATGTTCGTGGTGTTGGTGTTCATCTTGATCTTGCACCATTTTCCCCTAATTTCTTCAAAATCAGGGGGCTCTGTTTTTTTTCTTATTTTTCCCCGATCATGGAAGCTCGAGAATGATCAATCTATATTTTTATGCCTTTGAAAATCCAAATCCATGGTTGAAAGATGCTCGGAACCATGATTCACTTGGTTTTGTTTCAAAAAAAATCATCCTTAGTGAAAAAATCAAATTCTGGGCATGAATGGTGAATTTATGTGTTTTTGACAGTCTGACGGGCATCCTTTTCCTATCAAAATTATTCCTCAGCATTTGGCAGTCACATGACTTATTTTTGTTGGTCAGGGGATGGCGGAAAAATGTTTTAACTTGTCACTTTTATCTTTTTGGAATAAGGGAAAATTTGGTCCCGTAGCTCCGCTCAAATCTGATTGGTTCTTTTGGTGCTTATGTGACTTCTTCTAATTGGATGGGGCACGACAGGGTTTTTTTGAACTTGTTCTTTTCGGCTACTTTGGCAAAAACTTTAAACCTGCCCCACGGCCCCGCAAGGCTTTAATTAAAGCAAAATTTAAGGGGCATGGAAAAAGTCTTACTTTGACCCCGCAGAAGCACATGTGACAAAGTTAGAAATGGAGATGCGGGATTTCAGATGTAGGTTGGATGTTTCACCCTTTTAGTGAAATGGAGTAAAATTCTAAGATGGACGTGCACCCCTGGAAAATTATTTTGAAGCCTTATAAGGTTCTTGAAGTTGCGCCATAACGACACGTGGAGGTCTCCACCAGGTCTTCTTTCCTTAGAATTTTCAAAAATTTTCTAAAGGGCCCAAGACACGTGGTGAGCCCATGCTCATTCAAGGTCTCAACTTTTAGGGACCACCTTCAGATGCACCATTGTGATGCGTGGCAGTTTGAAAAGTCAAAGGGGCGGGGAAGCGGACCATCAGAGGCAAATTGGATTTTTTACCTCTTGTAATCAAAAGGATTAAAACATCAAAAATGCTCTCAAGCCTGACAAGAAGGAGGTCAAGGTTGGCTTTGAAAATGTTAAGAGGCGGGGAGGCAGGCTGTCGGGGGCAATTTGGCTTTTTAGGCCCTTGTTGTTTAAAAGACCCGTAATCTCAAGCCAGACAAGAGAGAGGTTAAGGTTGGCTTTGAAAAGTCAAAGGGGCGGGGAAGTGGACCATTGGGGGCAACTTGGATTTTTTTCCTCTTATCATCAAAAGGGTTAAAACATCAAAATGGCCTACAGGCCCGATAGAGAAAAGTCAAAACTTGCTCTAGTCAATGGCAGAGGTGCGGACTTTCAGGGGTGACTCAAAAAAATTTCCTTTTGTGAAACAAGGAATTAAAAATAAAAAGGGAAGTGTGGTTTTTTGGGACCCACATCAGAGACTAGAAGTGGAAGGGAGGAGCTGTGGGGATTACTTGGAAAATTTTCCCTTTTTCAAAAAGAGGTGAAATAGTATAATTTCGCTACGGTTCCTTTGGGACCCACCTTAGGACACGTGTCAGGCTCATTTTTCAAGGGCGGAGGTGCAGAGAAAAATGTGAACATTTTACATTATTCCAAAAAGTGTAAAAGTTAAAAAGGAACCTGCAGGCCCATTTCAAAGTGGATCTCCTATGTGGACGGTCCAAATCCAAAATAGAAATCAACGGTAATTATGCATCTGTATCTGATTTTTCTGCCATTTTCACTCCAGAGATCCTAGAGATGCAAGTCTTTATGATTTCTCTATATTTCTTGCACACCAAACAAGGAAGGGGAGTTAATTTTATAACTAATTTTTTTGAGGAAGATCTGGGACCATATTTCACCATTAAGATGAGATCTGATCTTCCATTTTTCTTCCCAGGAATGCAAAGAGATAGATTTGATAGATTAGGGGTGAAAAGTGGTTGATGAGTAGAGGGAAAAGTGACCTACTATAAGAAGCAGTTGAATGTGGGAGATATTCGAAGAGATCCATCCCCTGACCACTTGAAAAAATTTTACAGATCTAATTTTAGGAATCGTGATTGGGATCATGGTGAGCACTGGTCCACTCAATGTTTGGATTTTTGGGGGGAAAAATTATGTTGTAAAATGTTATAAATTACATGAATTTATTGTGCAAATGGTTGGAGTGTTAAAGGTTGGGACTGATTTTTTCTAAGAGAAAAGATTGATAGAACCCGTCCTTCTGAGAAATCATCTAAAGAAACTTGTTTATCTCCTTTGTGTTAAATTTGATCATGTCAAGGTGGTTACAAATGTACAGCCATTGACAAGCTCTGAGAATGTTTTAGAAATTTTCCCTTGATGATAAATTTAATCAAACTTGAGTTAATCTACGTTATTTTTGGGCAAAATGTGTGTTTTCTTTGTTCCTAAATTTCTCCAAGTGGTTATTTTGTTCCCATTGCAATCTTACATTAAAATCTTTGTGAATCACACAAGATCTTATCCTCGTGATAGTTTGGTGGCATTTTCAATTTCATTTGTTAGAAGAGCTTTCATCTGATAGTGAAATAAAAAAATTTAAAATCACTGTGACTCCTAGCATGACTATAAGATTGTTTGTTAGCCTTTGAGGGTATCTTAGGCATGATGAAATAGAGGTTGATAATGTTTAGTTAAGTTTTCCAATTTGATCCTTCATTTTGGATCCTTTAAATTTGTGTGAAAATTGTTGATCTGTGCCTCAATTGAAGCACATATTCTTGTTAAAGGAACATCCTAGCTATGATGAAGCATTTCTGTTGTTCAAGCTCTCCATTTTTGTAAATTTTTTCAAGAATCTGGTGAATCATATTCATTTCTACCGCACCTCCCACCAAAAATTCATTTAAAAAAAACAAATCATACCCATACTACTCATGTTTGTCATGTGTGTATACAAATGCATAATTTTTTATCTTAGACGTCGATACTACCCTGCGTATTTGAGTAAGAACTAGAAAAGAGCCCTTAAATTGGCTTCCCAGATTTATGTCATTACTGATTATGGGTTAGCTTTAAAGAACCCTGAGGGAGTTCTCTTAAGGTGCATCACTGAAGATGAAGCCCCTAAGATAATTACTAATCTTCATGGAGGATTTTGTGGAGGGGATTTTTTAGGAAGAGTCACAACACACAAGATCTTGAGGGCTAGTTATTGGTGGCCAAATATCTTCAAGGATATAACTCTTTTATTTATAAGATGTGAGAGTTTCCAGTGCTTCTTTGGAAGATTGAAAGCTTCATACTCCCTTCCTTTGCATCCTGTATCAATTGAAGCCCCATTCAGCAAATGTGGAATGGATTTCATTGGTGAGATTTCATACCCTTTAAGTGTTGGCCTTAAGTGGATTCTTGTAGCCACTGATTACTTCACCAAGTGGGTGGAGGTAATCCCCAACAAAAGTGCAACACACCAAATTGTCATGGATTTTATGTTGAACCACATCATCTACGGGTTTGGGGTGCTAATTAAAGTTGTTGCTGACAATGTCATGAGCTTTAGAGCTAAACCTTGGTGGAAATGTGCAAAGAATATGGGATCAACTTGACATATTCGTCTAATTACAATCCCCAAGGAAATGGACAAGCTGAGTCTAGTAATAAAAATTTGTTGAAGATTGTCAAAAGAACCTTGGAGCTGAACAAGAGAAAATGGCGTGAGCAGTTGAAGTTTGTTGTTTGGGCTGATCGAATTACTATTAAAAGAGCCATTGGAAAGAGTCCATTTGAGTTGGTATATGGAACTCAGACCCTGCTGCCCCTGCACATGCAACTATCCTCATATCAGTTCATGCAACAACTGGAAGATCAAGAAGTTAGTCCATATGAGGCTCGCATTAACTAGATTGTTGAACTTGATGAAGAAAGGAGAGCATGTCACCAAAGGCATGTAAAGTTTAGAGAAAATTTGAAGAATTTATTTGACAAGAAGGTCACTCCCAGAGCTTTCACTGCTGGAGACCTTATGCTGCTATGGGATAGCAGGCATGAAGATAAGGGAAAGCATGGTAAATTTGATGCACTGTGGATGGGACCTTACTCCATTGACATTCGGATTGGTGAGCATAGATTCTTCTTGAAGGATTTGGATGGTGAATTTTTTGAATTACCTATTAATGGCAGGAACTTGAAGCATTTCTTGGATTGATTCCCCAGAATCAAAGTGAGCATCACTTGTACATTTTATATTTTGTTAGTTTATTTTCCATCTTTTGTGTTTTTCTCGTTCTGGTCCTCGGTGACTTGGTTTTGCTGGTTTCTTAGTTTGGTTTTTTGGAGGATGGTTGTGGTTGTTCCGCTATGTTGGCTCTTTCTTTGACTCCATTGCAAAATAGTATGTTCTTGGAGCTTTGTCTGCTAGTTGTTCATGTGGCACTCGCAAGGAGTGCCCATCCCCAAGTTAGAGCCGATGTTGGTGCTCATTTTGATCTCGCACCATTTTGCCCTAATTTCTTCAAAAACTGCGGGCTCTACCCTTTTTCCTATTTTACCCCAATCATGGAATCTTGAGAATGATCAATATATATTTTTATTCCTTTGAAAATATAAATCCATGGTTGAAAGATGCTCAGAACCATGATTCACTTGGTTTTGTTTCAAAATATTTCATTTTTAGCTAAAAAATCGGATTATGGGCATGAATGGTGAATTTCTATGTGTTTTTGATGGTTTGGGGGGCATCTTTTTCCTATCAAAATTATTCCTTAGCATTCGGTAGGTCACGTGGCTTCTTCTTGGTTGGTCAAGGGATGGTGGGAAAATGTTTTAACTTGTCACTTTTTTCCTTTTTGGCAAAAGGGTAAATTTGGTCTCGTAGCTCTGCTAAAATCTAATTGGTTCTTTTGGTGATTACGTGGCTTCTTCTAATTATATGGGGAGTGGCAGGTTTGTTTTTGAACTTTTTCTTTTTGACTACTTTGGCAAAAAATTTAAACCCGCCCGCAGCCTTGCTAGGCTTTGATTAAAGAAAAATTCAAGGGGGCACGGAAAAATTCTTACTTTGACCCTAGAAGAAGGACACATGGCAAAGTTAAAAGTGGAGATGCGGGATTTTGAAGGTAGGCTGGATATTTCACCCTTTTGATGAAATGGATTAAAATTCTAAAATGGACACATGCCTCTACCAAATCATTTTGAAGCCTTATAAGGTTCTTGAAGTTACGTCATAATGACACGTGGAGGTCTCCACCGGGTCTTCTTTCGTTAGACTATTCAGCAATTTCCTAAAGGGCTCGAGACATGTGGCAAGCCCATGCTCATTCAAGGTCTCAACTTTTGGGGACAACCTTAAGATGCGTCATTGTGACACGTGGCAGTTTGAAAAGTCAAAGGGGTAGGGAAGCGAAGCATCGGAGGTAAATTTGATTTTTTGCCTCTTGTCATCAAAAGGATTAAAACATCAAAATGGCTAGCAAGGACGAAAATAAGGAGGTTAAGGTTGGCTATGAAAATGTTAAGAGGCAGGGAGGCGGACTATCGAGGGCAATTTGGAGTTTTTTCCCCTTGTTGTTTAAAACACTAAAATCATCAAAATAACCCATAAGCCCGAAAAGAGGGAGGTTAAGGTTAGCTTTGAAAATTCAAAGGGACGGGGAAGCGGACCATCAGAGGCAACTTGGATTGTTCACCTCTTATCATCCAGAGGGTTAAAACATCAAAATGGACCTCAGGCCTGATAGAGAAAACTCAAAACTTGCTCCAGTCAACAGGCGGAGGAGCGGACTTCCTGGGGTAACTTGGAAAATTTTCCTTTTGTGAAAAAATGAGTTAAAAGTAAAAAGGGAAGAGTCGCTCCGTTGGGACCCACATCAAAGGCTAGAAGCGAAAGGAAGGAGTTGCAGGGAAAACTTGGAAAATTTTACCCTTTTTCAAAAAGAGGTGAAATAGTAGAATTTGGCCGCGTTTCCTTTAGGACCCACCTTAGGACACGTGTCAAGCTCATTTCTTAAGGGCGGAGGTGGGGAGCAAAATGTGAAAATTTTACATTTTTCCAAAAAGTGTAAAAGGAAAAAAGAAACCAGTAGGCCCATTTCAAAGTGGATCTCCCATGTGGATGATCCAAATCCAAAATAGAAATCAACGGCAGTTGTGCATTTGTATCTATTTTTCCTGCCATTTTCACTCTAGATCTCCTAGATATGCGAGTCTTCATGATTTCTCGATATTTCTTACACTCCAAACAAGGAAGGGAAGTTAATTTGATATCTAAGTTTTTTGAAGAAGATCTGGGGCCATATTTCACCATTAAGATGAGATCTGATCTCTGGGCTCAATCTGATCTTCCATTTTTCTTCCCAGGCACGCAAAGAGATAGATTTGATAGATTAGGGGTGGAAGTGGTTGGTGAGTAGAGGGAAAAGTGACCTACCAGAAGAAGGAGTTGAATGCAGGAGATATTCGAAGAGATCCACCCCCTGAGCACCTGACAACATTTTATAGATCTGATTCTCAGAATCGTGATCGAGATCATGGTGAGCACTGGTCCACTAAATGTTTAGATTTTTGGAGGGAAAACTTTTGTTGTAAAATGTTATAAATTGCACGAATTTATCGTGCAAATGGTTGGAGTGTTAAAGTTCGAGACTGATTTTTTCTAAGAGAAAATCTTGATAGAACCCGTCCTTTTGAGAAATCATTTGAAGAAACCTATTTATCTCCTTTGTGTTAAATTTGATCATGTCAAGGTGGTTGTGAATGTACAGCCATTGACAAGCTCTGAGATTTTTCTAGAAACTATCCCCTGCTATTAAATTTAATCAAACTTGAGTTAATCTGTGTTATTTTTGGGTAAAATTTGTGTTTTCTTCATTCATAAATGTCTACAAGAGGTTTTCTTGTTCCCATTATAATATTACTTTGAATTATTTGTGAATCACACAAGATCTTATCCTTGTGATAGTTTGGTGGCATTTGCAATTTCATTTATCAGAAGATCTTTCATCTGATAGTGAAATAAACAAATTTAAAATCACTGTGACTCCTAGCATGACTATAATCATGTTTGTTAGCCTTTGAGGGTATATTAGGCATGATGAAACAAAGGTTGATAATGTTTAGTTAAGTTTTCCAATTTGAGCCTTCATTTTGGATCCTTGAAGTTTATGTGAAAAGTGTTGATCTGGGCCTCCATTGAAGCACATATTATGGTTAAAGGAACATCCTAGCTATCCTAAAGCATTTTTGTTGTTCAAGCTCTCTATTTTTTGTAAAATTTCTCAAGAATCTGGTGAATCAAGTTCATTTCTGCCTCGCCACCCACCAAAATTTCATTTAAAAGCAACCAATCATACCCATACTACTCATGTTTGTCATGTGTGTATACAAATGCATAATGTTTAATACCAAAACATGCAAAAACAATTAGGTTTTCATTGTATTTAGTGGCCCGAACCTTTCTTATAAATTATCTCCATTATCTAGAGTGACAACTCGTGAGAGTTAGGTTTTGTTGTATTGATCATATTTTTTTCAAGGTCTTCTTAAAAATTTCAAAAGGAGATAATATCTCCATCTCCTCCACAAATAGCAAGCAACAAAAAGGGTCCTCTCACCCTGGTTGAAAGGCACAACCATAAAATAGTGAGGATAGGTCAAATCTTCTTAAGGTTGCTACCCATTTCTTCACATCTGACTGACAAAGAGCAAGATGCATTTCATCTCTGGCTACAAAACAACACACTACATTCTCTACTTGTCTCTAAGCTTCCTGTCAAACCTATGATGTTGCTCATCTTCTGAGGGAGAATAAATTAGGGTACTGTATGATATAAAGTTGACATGTGAGCATGAAAATCATAAAGCACCCTTTCTCTGTACTCGACCTCTCGAGGTCGAGCCGAGACAGCCGGTGGAAATGAGATATATGCATATATGGACAAATTTTTCGGGAAATTCTAAATCCTCGATACGCAACAATGGGATCTATAAATCTAAAGAAAAAAAGGCTCTTCTAACTTGAACTAGTGTTATGGATCGGTTCAACACTATAATTGTTTGGAGGCTCCAATCAATGTTGAGCTCTACTGAGATCCTATCTATTGGTTGTTGGATTCGAGGAAAGTGACCTGTAGGTGCTTCGTATATGTTTCTGGAAAAGGTCATGAAAATGGTATCAATAGATGTAATGGATTTACAAGAGACTATGAACAATTTTCTAGTCTGACCCAAAAAGTATTGACTTGATCAGTTTCTACGTTCAACATAGAAAGTTGTGTGATGATATCCAGCAGGAGTAATGAGGATCTGAACACTAGTGTGCGTAAACTGGTGTCAATGTTTAATTGGCTTGCAGGCCCGTTGGGTTGTGGGACTTAGGGATCACTACCATGAACTCATGGTAGTTGTGGCCCTTTTATGGTCATTTAAAGAATCAATCTCATCTTCCAACTATGCAATATTGGTAATCTTTCTCAACTCCTACGCTTAGTTTCAAGAGTTGTACGATATTCTCATAATACCTCATTGGTGTCCTAGCAACTTGTATGCGTAGGCCTATATCTATGTTAGTGAGAAGGTCTCCTACATCTGGATGTGGAACTAATGGATCACAACTAAAAGTTTGTTCTCATTCGGGCTCTTGTATGGTCATATGGACATCCTGTCAAGGTAATCTATAGTTGGGTTTATTAGACCATAAGTTGTATGCTTTTTCGTCTTCGATATTTAACAATCTTAATTGCTCACTAATTTCTTGTGGGTTTCTAGTTGTTTGGAAGACTTGAATCCTAAGACCTTGATCTATATCTGCTAATGTCGTGCATATATTCAGCTGGGGTATCACTGGTTTGATTATGTAATCCCTGGAATCTCTTGGTCCCGTAATAGTCATGCAAGAAATAACAAAACTTAATTGAATGCAGTAAACTAACTACGAAAATGAATCTATGCTATGCTTGTTCTTTTTGTATTTTCAGAGATATAAACTTGAATAATTTTAAAGAACAACTAATCTAGAAATTTAGATAACAAGTAACTAATCTAAGAATAAAGCTAAAATAAGCAAGGTAGTCGGATGTAGCTATTTGCTTTTGCACTTGTGAATTGATAAATATAAATATATAACTAATTTGATTGAAAGACCTCCAATCCTACCTCAGAAGTGAGAAACAAATCATAGCTTCTCAGAAGCTATCATTCCCCACAGCATCCCTAGAAATATTGAAAGAAAACTTTAATAGAAATGAAATAATTCACTACTCTATTTGATATATTGTAACTACAACTTCGACAAATCAAACTTGAAGTTTTCAAAAAAAAAGGAAAATCCAGTTATATCATAGCTTGTCCCCTCAGTGTTGTTTCTTTGTGTTCTCGTGAATCTAGAAAGGTGAGAATGTGACAGTAGCAACATGAGAAGATATTTGAACAGTGGCAGCTTGGAGGTAAACCGAATGGAATGTAGGTTGGAGAGAGATAGCGCAAGAGAATAGAGCTTGGCTATGCGATTCCTAGCAAGATTGTTGTAGGGATACGACAAAAAACACCTAAAATTCTAGGACCTATTCTTCCTGTGACGAAACAAAACTATAACTCTAAGCATAATCAAGATTAAAATGAATTAAATCTAGAACTAAGTTGTATCATGCTAAGCTGGTTTTTTGGAGAACAGCAATGGAGAACAACTAAACTAGAGAGATCAAGTGATCTCTAAACTAAAATGAGGAGCCTTGAACTGAGAGGCTGAGAACTTGCACTAAGTCTAAACCTATTGAGACTTCCTAAGGAACTTCCAAATACACTGAACAATAAAATATAGAGAGAGAGGGGCCATTTACTTGTAAAGAAGCTCAGTATTTATAGCATTTCTACTCACTAGAAGGCAAGTCCAAATTGCCATGGTTTATCATTAAAAATGGAGCACTACTATTACCAAGTGGCTAGAAAACTCTAAATAAAGCAGAAGAGGATGAGAGTTGCAAGTGCAACTTGATTTTTCACGGTGTTGAGTGTGCCGGAAGGTTCTGGAAAAAGTAGACAGGACCGCCGCCTTGTGCAAGGCGGTGGTTACAGGACCACTACCCTGTCCTAGGCGGTGGTCACGGGACCGCCACCTAGGCAGGGTGGTGGTCCTGTAACTTAAGGACCAAAATGCAAGAAAAAAGGGGTAGATGTTAGAATGAAGCATGTAAAGGTTTGATAAGGCATTTTAGGATGCAAATGTATATACGGAAAGCTTTCTGTATTCCGAACACCTTGCGAAGAGATCTGAATCATCATTCTTATACTATAGTACATATAATTTTGGGTATGTACATATTTCCCCCTCGGATAAGCATTTTAGCCATGAAGAGTTGTTGGTCTGAAAATCTATCGAGAGGACAGATCTATGGATAGATGAGCCAACAGTGTGTAGGGCATAGCCCCTCTTTAAGACAACAAAGCGAAACTAGATTATTGTTATTCTACCAACAGGAATCTATACAAGTCCCATAATATTCTGCCTTAAGGGGTTTGGGATCTCATCCCGGTAGGGGTGTTTCTGACTCTGAAAAATAAGGAATGAAGGGAGGAACGGAGATAGGATAGATCTGAAGGGAGAAAAGAAATGAATTCCAATATAGAAAGGTTAGAGGGTTTATGTTTTGGGTTGGTAGTAAACAGAGCCAAAGCTACTTTCATAAACGAACAAAGCAATATTGATGAGCAAATGACAAAAAAGTAGAGATAGATCTAACAGAAAACTAACATAGATCTAACTTAAGAAAGATCTAATGCACATAACACATCCATTGAGCACAAAGTCTTAATTTTTGTATTAATATTCTCTGTTATAAAAATTACAAAGCCTTTTTTCTCTCACTTCTATTTTTCATCTAAAAAATGTCCACCCTTGAATACAACAAGTATCCAAGTATTTATAGAAGGAGAAGGGGAAAGAAGGCCAAAAGGAGCCAACAACTATTTACAAAATATCTAAAAGTCAAATGTTGAGTTGAGGGCAATTTTGTGGATGACAACATCCCATGGTGCAACATGGATGATGTCATCATTTATGCCAACATTCTTCTAAATATTACTAAAATGGGATAAATCCCTGGAGGAAGGAGCCTACTCGTCATCATCCCTTGGCTGGAAAGGAGTTTCTTGCTTCTACTCAGGGGAGGTAATGTGGAATTGAGCTCGATACTCCATGAATTTGCTAACCATCATTTGAAGTTGATCCTGAGTAGGACCCTTGGTGTGATCACCGATGACTTCACAAGTCTCCCGTTCATCTCTGAGTCTTTCTAGGAGTTTGAAGTATTCATTACCTACCTCCATCAGGTACCCAACAAATTCATGGTAGGCCAGAAGGTTGTTGATGGATTCTATATCAAAAGCGGCTTCTGAAGCTAAACCCTACGACGCGATCTCCTTGAAAAGTCAAATAGTGTCCTCTGCCTTCTTCAAGGCATATGACGGGGTGAGCAAACCTGGAGACATCCTTAAAATGATCTACTCCATTTGATGCATTGCATCCATGGCTTCCTCCTTAATTTTATCTATTTTCTCCAAGACAAATTCCATTTGGTCAACCCGATAGTCCAAAGCAGCTAGGACTTTGTTGGGTGCTCTTAGGTGATCGAAGATGCCAAATTTCATTAATTCATCAACTGGGTAGTCAAGTATCTTCTAGAATGTCTCTTGTTGTAACTTGGGATGGTCTAACTCTTCAGAGATAGGTCCTGCAATTGCCTGGAGTTCTTTATTATCCTGATCTATATTTTGATATAGCTCTGTGAATTTTACAATCACTTCCTCACTATCTTTGAGGATCTGGTCTCTCCAGGTAGACACTTCCATACCCTACTCACCAATCTTGGCATACTCATTTATCTTTTCCTGACTAAGGGGTTCAAGAGTTTCAATGGCAGCTACAAGAGATGCACTACCCATTTTCTGCAGGGCTTGGAGAAGATGCCTGTTTTGCTCTTTCAATATTCTCTTCTCTTTCTTTGCTTCCTGAAGCTTCTTGCAAATGGCATCCACTGCGGAAAAAGCCTCTCCTTACAGGATTTCTGAGGATGTTCCCATCATGACCTGAGTCACTGTAAAATCTGTAGGAGACATATCTTCTTTCTTCTTGGTGGGATCAGGGTATGCGATCTCCATAACCCTTTCACCTGAAATGCTATGAGAGAAGCGGGTTATGGCCTTTTTCTTCTTAGGCCTTTTGGCCAAAATAACAAAGAAAACCATAGGTGCAATGCAGACCTTCCTCTTTTATTGTCTTAGGTGTCTGAAGATCCATTATGGACTTAAGGGAGTAGGACCAGGGGGAGAGGAGGAAACAGGTGTGGAAGAAGGAGCAACTACAGTGAACATGGGGAAGTGTGTCAAAACAGTTGGTGGTGGCATGGAAAAAGGAGCTGAAACACCAACGCTTATGGAAATAGGAGTCACTACAGGAGAGGAAACCATGGGGGTGGAAGGGATCTGAGAGATGAGAGAATAAATGTTGGGGGACAGATCCGTGAGGGAAGAGAAGATGGAGGAAGAGGAAGGGGGAACAGTAGAAGACGGGGGAGAAGATACAACCAAAGGAGTGGTTAGTTGAGCGACATGAGGAGGGGAAGGAGGAGTGGGAGATGGGATGGTAGGAACCTCAGTAGTTACAGAAGTGGCAACATCTTGAGTGGATGTGCCCATTGAAACAGTTACCGCTTCTTCTTCTTCTAGGGAGATCAGGCTTACCACTTGTTCTTCGGCGGTGGAAGGAGGATTCTCGGGAGCTTCCTTATGAGAAGTACTTGTTTCTCCCTCTTTATCTTTCCCTTTTCCCTTCGGCAAATGATTTTGTTTGGTAGGTGTATTACCTAGGGGAGACGTGGTGAAGTCTACCCCAAGGTAGATGAGACCGTTCTTCCTGCACCAATGCTCTGTGCACGGCAGAGTGCCCTTAACCCTTTCCTCAATAGTCAGAGGTGCCTTTGTTCTATCAATCTCAAAAAATGGCCAATTGTCCCCATCTATGTCTAGATAGACCTGATCAACTTCTTGATCAGTCACTTGGAAACATTTCGCAACAATGGCCACACTATACTAAATGATCTCTGTCAGGGCCAGCCGGGAGTGGTCCTTTATTTTGAGCTCAACTTCACGATACAGATCAATGTAGATATCTTTGATCTAAGGGATGTGAATCAGATCGAGCTTTTCTCTTGGAAGGTAATTACGAGGATCAAAGGTTGGCCTTACCGGGAAATTATGCTTTAAGTTGAGAAATTCAAGCTCTGCAAACATCTCTCGGGCTTTCCTTTGGGAAGTGCAGGTGTACCTGCCCACTGTGAGGGGGAATGGAGTTCCACCCTTCTTTCTTTTTAGACACTTTTCGTGGTATGTGATAAGCTATCTAGAAAGATCCAATAGGATCAACTTGGGTCCCACATACCTTGATAACTTGGTGGGCTCCCACAAGAAGTTGGTGACTTTGCGTAAATAATGCCCCCCATTTCTCTGTGGTAGTTACCATGCTCTTAGTCATCTGAGCATGAGTCATATTGGGCCTCAATAGGCAGATGACGTTGTAGAAGAAGGAATCATTGATTTTTCTGAATTGTGCGATACTATTTTCTAGCCTCAACTCTGGATAATACTCATATATTCTAACCTGGGTCCATACCCTGCATCGATTCGGTGCTGGGTAGTCTCTTTCAGAGGCAGTAGTGTACACTACATAGGAGTTCATGTAGAACCTCCTAGTTGTGGAGAGTTTTTGAAGCTACTCAGAGATTGTGCTGTTGATAATCTCTGTCCATTCAAAACGTTGATCTGGGACTTTTTTACTCATTGTTTCTAAGTATCTGAGCATCCATTTGTGAAAGTAATGGGTATTGGGAAGTCCAAACACCCTGCTCAGGAAAGTGACGGTGTCACTCAATTCATCTGAGAAGTCACTGCGATGAATGACTTGTGGCCACATGGTTATCACCTTCTTGGTTTTTAGGTATACCTCATTCATCAGCTGCTTGCATTTGTCTTCATTCTCATTCCACATCTTCATGCAATCCTCTTGGCTTATGGATACAAAATGCTGGTGGTGGGGGATACCCAACATGATTTCAAATTTTTGGGCAGTGCGGTTGATTATTACCTCACCCTTCTCATTCTCGACACATCTCGTGTCCTTATTGTAACAACAACCCACCACCATCATGAACTCGTTATTAACTATGCTCACAGGAATTCCTGCGGCAAAATGCAGACCAATGCCGACCAATTTGTCCATCCATGGGCTTCCCGTGACCTTTTTGGTTCTGGCCCAAAATTCCTCCATGTCAATATGGCCAAGCTCTGAATCTCTGATATCTAGGTCACACTCTGCAAGGGACTCAGGAATCTTGACCCTTTGGTATTTATACTTCATTTCTTCTTCTGTTAGCTATGTTTTACCCTTGGAATTGGTTGGCTTCTTACTCGATGAAGACATGTGTGAATCTGAGTCCAACTGTTGATCTGTAAGAAGAAGCAAGGAGGTCCATCGTAGAAGAGCCATGTTAGCTGTTAAGTCGTCCATCAAAGCTTATAGAATGAAAAGTTAGCAATTTATGAGTTTCTGGGCGCAAGGCACAGCTTTGTTGTAGGCTGCAGGGTCTCAGAATAGCAAGGCACACTTTTGGAAAATGTTGCAAGGGAGAAAACATCGTCAAAAGGGGCGCAGGGCGTGGAAAGACTACACACAACATTCAGATGTTAGTGTGAATGGATGTGTGCCTACGCCATATAAAGGGTTTTAATCAGGCGTAGATTCATTTAGTGTTGCAAGGATTCAAGGTGTGCCTTTAGCGTAGATGTGGTACATGTTGTAAAATATTATGATGCACTAAAGGGGAAAAGATTCAAAGGATGCATCATCAAGGTAAGGTGCACCAAGAAGCTAATCTTTTGCGTGGCGTGGAAAGGGTCTGCACAACATTCAAATGTTGATGTAGTTGTAGTTGCACTTGCACCTGAGTTAGGAATTTAGGAATTTTGTAAGGCATGGGAAAAGAAAATTTTGCATGCGAGGACAGTGCACCTGTTTGGTGCGACTGTTTTTGATGTTACAATAATGAAGTTTGCACCAAAGAAAATAGTGGGTTTATTTGCAACAAATTTTAGAATTTTCTCTCTTTTGGTAGGTTTGGTGGTTTTTGCCTCTTTTAACTCAGATTTTAACAGTGAGGGGAGTAGAGGAAAAAGGGATAGGGATCCATTCTAAGGCAAGGCCTTCCAAGTTAGCAGATCTGGAAGGAGAGCAAAAACTGGTTTTGAAAGTGTCTTTGATTTGTAAAATGGGTAGGGGTTGTATTATCTTCTTAGGTTCATTTTTTGTTTTCAATAATATAAACCACCAAAACAAACAAAGAAACCACAAAAAATCCTTAAGAAGAGCAAGGGCCACTTACCGGGAATATATATAAGATGGAGGAAACGGTGAGGGGTCAACGAATGTGATGAAAAGTGACACACGGGGCTGACAGGAACACTAACAGGTGTAGAAGAATAACTTTTTACGTCTTTTTGAATTGTGAAAATGACAGGTTGGATGCGCCTATTTATAGCAAAAGGTGCAATAAAAGCACCACCAAATTTTCTATAGTGCAACCAGATAGATGTCAACATGAAAATATGTTCACCATATGCACGGCTTTGGGATTGTCAACATTGATTTTTCAGTGCTTTGGCACACCATCAAAGGGTGCAACATTTTAAATGTTGAAAAGATGGCGTATGCGCCTTAGTGCAACCTTGAAAGGCAAAACATTCATAGGCGCAACATTTTGAGTGTTGACACTCAATAGAATGCGCCAAAGGAATATTGGGGGTGCAGTTTTGGTTAATGTAACGTGAAAGAAAACTACACCCAACCCAAAAAGACTAAGTTCTAAAAACTAGATTTTCTGGAAGGGGGTTTTATGCCATTCCAAATGTTAAGAGACCTCAACGGGGGACCAAAACAAAAATTTTGGTATGGTTACCTGTAAAATTTCCCTCGTCAATTTTACTAGATAACAAGAGGCGTAAAATGGTGGGTCCGAGTATGGCGGTCCTGAAATGGGGAGTTATAAGTTATACCTTACACACCTGTGTGTCGCAATGTCGCCATCCTAGTTCCCGCTACCTACAAAACGAAAGAGGGGGCTCTAGTGTAGATAAATAAAATAAATAAAAAAATAAATACTAAATTAAAATGAAATGAGGACTCACCATTTGTGCGGGGATAAGAACTTACCTCCGTCGGCACTCCAACTCTACGTAAAACACTCAAAACAAGATTAGAATATTATATATATAATGAACTCATTTTACTATTCATTTATGCATATTGATTTGGTTATTTTTGAGCTCTGGGATCCACGGTAACCATTTTCGAGGAGAGTATACTCAAAACATTCATTGCAAGATAGTGATCATGCCTCAAAGAGTGGGAGATTGACTCACGAAGTCTCAGGTTAGCTTTTCTCAATTTATTGTTTTTGAACCTAAAATATAAAAACGTTGAAATATTTTTCTTGGGGGGATCAGTTTCGAAAATTTTAGTGTTAAATGAGTCTTTAGGGGGGTGCCCGTAGGGTAGGTTTTTATTTAATCAAAAATGGTGTATTTTTGCCTTTATAAAGTGTTTTTAGGGCTTTAGGGGAACTCGTGGATTTGGGATAGGACCACCCCCGTGCACAGAGCGGTGGTCATGGGACCACTGCCACATAAGGTGGTGGTCACAGGACCACTGCCTCAGAATGCGGTGGTCACAGAACCAACGCTCTGCACAGGGTGGTGGTTCTGAACAGAAAGTAAAAAAGGGTGTATAATTTGATTGTTTTTGTAATTTTGACACGTTTCTATGTTTTTAATGAGCTTGTCTGTTGGATTATGTTACTAACTTTCTCTTTTTCTCTGTTTTGGGTGGATGTAGAAGACGGAGGAGTATATACGGTGGAGTAGAGAGAGGGAGTGTGATTGGCTCCCAGAAGTGTTGGATGCACTGAGTGAGACACTCTGCAGAGGGCTGGTATTTGGAGGATTTCACAGGTTCCCCATGTTGCTCCTGCTAGTCACATATTGTGTAACGTATTCTTGTACTAGGACGTAGACTGGAATATCTTCCGGTTACCAGGTGTTAGGGGTGAGTGGACTATCACCCTGGAGGATGTTTACCATATATTAGGGTTTCCAATTCTTGGGAGGTAGTTGTCTCTTAAGAAAGTAGGATCCAAGTCCCAGATGGTGCAGTGTGCCACATACATGGGAGATGTTGTTGTCTCCATTGGTTTGAAGAAGAGGGTGAAGGTTCGATCTATTGTTGTTGATCTTATCCCCACCATGCATAAGGCCATTATGGGTATCCTAGCCTCACGGTTGATTGGGGATAAGGGAGGGGATACTCTACTATACTACTGGTATCCCATGATTGCATAGATTGAGGCTCATGGCCATATTTACACTTAGGGTGTAGACATTCTTGGGAGCACCTACCATGATTTATATAGGGTGGTCAGATTACAGGGACATTTATTGAGTCACCCTACTCTAGTTATGAGTTGGGTGTATGAGCATATCATTCCCTATGGGAGGGGCATACTAGCAGAGGATCCAGGGGCCGTCAAAGCAGCGAGGTGGACAGGTATGACAGTATTCGGGACACCATACCAGCCAGTGGTTTCATTGACTATTGTAGACATGGAGGCCACTTTGTATTAGGCCAAGGCAAGATTATGGGGAGAGGAGATGCATACATTGATTTCTTGTTCTACTACAGGCCAACTAGTAGACAAGATAGGGAGGCTAGAGACCCACCCATTTGACCAAGTCCCTCAGTAGTTTGGCCTCCCCTATATTGATATGCTTCCTCCAGCGGGGCCATTGTACAATTTTATTCGTGAGGCTCGGGGAGGTCCTAGAGGAGGTTGAGGTTGGACCGCGGTTACTCCTGGAGTTCCTATTGTAGTTAGGTGGGTGATTCGTGCTTGAGGGGTAGTCAGTGCTCCTCAAGCACTCTTACTTCTGGTTTAGGCCGCTCCTACTCATAGTGGAGAGGGAGATGAGCCTATTGATGTGGACTTAGACTCCGAGTATTTTACTGGAGAGGAGACCGAGGAGATGGTGGGAGAGGGGATTGGAGGTGAGGCTGGTAGGAATGATGAGGATAGCAATTCTAAGTGGCATGACACTGAGTATATCTTAAGGGCTGAGAGGACGAAGGCAAGTGCTGAGCAGAATACCTTGGTCTCAGAGAGATTTCCTAACTAGGGCACTGAGGGAGATGATGAGTCCATGGGGGCCATCATTTATTTCAAGATTTTTGGGAGATACCGTAGTCATTAAAAGTGTTAGTAGCAGGCGTAGATCCTAGAGATCCCACCTGGATGCCCAGAGATCCGAGTGAGTTTACTACTCTTCTCTCAACCTTGTTAGCTAGATATGTTTAGTTGATATTTCTTTTGTTGTTCTACTTTTTTTTTTTCATTTCATTTTTGGTAATTTTCTAATTTGTTATTTCTCTTTTTATTTGCAGCGACTGCTGAGGGATGGTGGGATTTGATTTGCCGAGTGTGTGCAGACACCCTATTGTTCCCCTCAGAGAGTACTCAGGCCGAGCTTACTGTGGATGTTGGGGAGCCTTCAGTGGCTGGCAGACATATTGATGTGTTTTCCCCTATTTGGAAGGTGGAAAATTTAGTGACCTCCCTTCGTACGGAGCTGGATGGATGCAAGAATGTTGAGCGCCTGATGAGGTAGATCCGTTCTCACAATGAGACTACAATGAGTGGCCGTGGTTGTGATCACTCCCATCATTCAATATATTCAGAATGCCATCGTAGCAGGAGTCCTAGATATGGTCGTGCACCCTCTAAGGGATCCCACAGGGTTTGAGAGGCCATTTGGTCTTTTTGTAGTGATTTTTTCAGATGTTTATATGAGTTGTTTTTGTATTTTTTGGGCTCATTGAGCATTTTGACCATGCCTAGTGCATGATGACATTGTATATAAAACATGATTCTTATATATTTTTTTCTAGATTCAGATCTTCTCTGTATCTAGAATTGTTTGTGGTTTGTCTCTTATGTGTACACTAGATGTTTTAGAATCTTTGTTTTTATACGTTTTTCAAAATGTATGCAATGGATGACAAGTGATAACAAATGTTGAACAAAATGTTTCTCTTTTTGTTTGTTTTTGTAATACTGATACGAGATGATGCAAACATATTGTAGTACTAAATTTTTTCCTTCTTTGGGCAATATTCGTCGCTTTTTCTTGTTTTGGCAAAACATGATGGCTATGTAGTGATAATGAGATGAACTTTCCCCATTCCTAACTCCACGCAATTAGTGAGATGCGAGGGCTCAACACCAAGAGCTAGAAAGGGCACAAATTGTGTGAGTTTGATTGAATGGAAATGATGAGAGAAAGATAAAATATTGATAGAAACCAAATTTAGACCTACGTACTTACCTTACTCAAACCTTCTACATAGCCTAGAATGCAACTTACTTTCCAGTTTATCTAGACTTAGACCCATAGATGACAACTTGTTTGACAAAATCTAGTTTTGAGGATTTGAACTCTTTGGAATTTGGATGCTTAATTTCACTTTTCACAATACACTTTGTTTTGAATTTTTAAAACACTAAAATTCATTAATTTGCATGAATGGACCCCTTATGCCCTACCCCACGTTACTAGTAAGAAGTATGGGCTTATCACTGAAGGTAGGCCATAGGTGAATAAGGGCACTTCTTTCCTTTCCTAATCTCACATCACCAGTAAGAGATGCGGGCTCATCACCGAAGATTGGTAGGGAAAAGAAGTGTGTAAAATAAAATATTTTGTATGTTTAGTATTTTTTGATTCAATTTGACTTTGACATTTGTGATCTATAATTTTGAAGTATCCTTATTTCAAAGAGATGTAAGAGGGATAGATGTGACACCAAGAAGCTTCTAGAACAAACCATAGGTAAGAACATCTTAACCTAGTAGAAGAAAATGGGTATGACCAAGTATGCAGGACTTGGTATGATTTTTGTCAATATTTTGTCTATCGAATTGATGAGATGATTTCGAAATCATTTGATGATATCATGAAAATTGAGGAGATATGATTTGAATACTTTTGCCAATATTTTCAAAAGCTTGTAATAGATTGCTTAAGAATAAGTTCCTTGAGCACAACATTTATGAAATGAGTGAACAAAATGAATTAACGAAATGACTAATGCAATGTAGGCTAACATAGTATACAAATGGTGATGCTGATAACTTATGCATAAAATCATTTAAGATCTAAGGAATTAATAATTTCATTGAATTTTTCACCTTCTAGTGTACACAAGAGATACACACCATTTCCATAGTCCTTCATGACTCAATATGGGCCTAGCCACTTAGGCTAGAATTTCCTTCCTTCACTGGTTTTCTTATCAATCTGGCTATCTAATCTTAAAACGAGATCACCTTCGTATTTTTCTTGTTCGTATACTTTCTTGTTATATTACCGACACATTCGGTCAGCGTAGGATCTATGCCTTTTCTCGATGTTTAACCTAGCCTCATCAAGGCTTTCTAATTGAGAGAGATGTGCCTCTCTATAGGATTCTTCTCCTAAAATCCCTTGTAAAGGGATGCAAAGGCTAGGTATTTCAACTTCTATTGGTAGAAATACTTCGGCTCCGTATACCAATGAGAAACGGGTTACCCCTGTTGGTGTTTTTATTGATGTTCGATAGGCCCATAAGGCCGGGTATATTTTTAAGTGCCGATCCCATTTGTTCTCCTTAACTATTTTGAGGAGGATGGTTTTTAATTTTTTATTCATGGCTTCATCCTATCGATTGGCTTAGGGGTAGTAAAGAGAAGCCGTGTGATGGTTTATCTTGAATTTACTACATAGTTCTCGGACTTCATTGTTCTTGAAGGACGTTCCATTATCTAAGATAAAGACTTTTGGGACACCGTACCTACAAATGATGTGATTTAGAATAAACTTAGCAATTATAGAACCTGGTATGGTGGTGAGAGGCATGGCCTCTACCCATTTTGTCAAGTATTTTGTGGCCATCTGTTGATGAGGGAGAGAATTTCCCTATTAAGTGTAGGACCCACATGGAAAAGGGCCAAGGCGTTGTGATTGGTTGTAGAGCCTGTGTCGGCATGTGAATCTCGTGAGATAATTCTTGGCATTTGTGGTATTTACACAAAAACTCCACTACGTCATGTTCTAAGGTGGGCCAGAAATAACCCATCCGATGTATCTTATAAACAGTGGCATGGCTGTCAAAGTGGCCTCTGCATACCTAGCTATGGGATTCGTAAATAATTCTTATGGATTCTTCCATTTCAATACATCTTAACAACATCCTGTCGAAGGCTCTACGATAGAGCACCTATTCTAAGATGACGTATTTAGTAATGATGATGTGTAACCACCTTCTTTGTTGGGATGTAGCCCCTTCTGGGTACGTACGTTCCATGATGAGATTTATTATGTCGGTGTACCAAGGACATGCAGAGATAAGAGACCTAGTTTTGATGAAATATACACACTCATTGAGGAAGTCTAGATCTACCAAATCACCTTCATTCAATGGGTTATTAGCCAACCAGTCTACAATGATTTTTCCCTTAACGGATTTTTGGTTTACAAATGTTATCTCAAATTCACCCATTAAGGTTATGAAGCGTCCAGCCTTTTTAGACAAAGACCCTTGCTTGAGGAATGTCTATAAGTGATCTATTTTAACGATCACCCTTTTTTCTTGATTTAACATGTAATCTCTTAAGCATTTTGTTGCAAATACTATCACAAGGCACTCTCTTTCTTCTTGTGTATAACATGTCTCATAGTTGAGCAATGTCCGACTAATGAAGTAAACTACACATTCTCATTTTTCATTATCTTCTTGAGCCAACATATAGGCTAGCGAGACATCAGTAGCCCATGAATACAAGATCAAAGGATGATTTGGTCTAGGGGGTATTAGTGTGGGTGGAGATAATAAGAAGCATTTAACTGCTTCGAAGGCCTCATTGCATTCGTCGGTCCAATCAATGCTATAATATTTTTTAATAAATTTTTGATTGGATGAACAACAAAAATTAAGTCTGGGATGAACCTTTTAATTGCACTGAGTTTCCCAAGAAATGATCTGATACCAGACTCATCTGATGGTGAAATCATTTCAGGAATAGCCCAAATTTTGGCCGGGTCCACATCAATCCCTCGTGATGATATAATGTAACCTAGAAGTTTACATCCTATTACACCGAATACACATTTTTCTAGATTCAATGTGACGCCATATTTGATCAATCGTGAGAGAATGATATGGAGCACTTCTGGGTGATCACAACACGTTTTGACCTTGGCCAACAAGTCATCGACATAAGATTCCATAATCTTATGAATAAGATCATGGAATATATATGTCATTGCCCGTTGGTATGTAGTGTCAGCATTCTTAAGACCGAACGACATGACAACATAAAAGTAGGTTCCCTAGGGAGTTATAAACGTGGTCTTGGCTTGATCTTCCTTAGATATTTTAATCTGATTATACCCTAAGAACCCATCCATGAGGGATAACAGCTCAAATCTAGTTATTGCATTAATAATAATGTCTATGGATGGTAAAGGGAAGTCATCTTTGGGATAGGCTTTGTTAATGTCCCAAAATTCTATACAAATACGTATCTTCCCATTCTTTTTTAGAACAGGGACGATATTGGATACCCATTGCAAATAGTCAACTAGTTTGATGAACCCTACTTAGAGGAGTTTCATCACTTCCTCTTTGTTGGCTAGATTTTCTGCATAGCACAAAACCTAGGTAGTCATGAGATAAATCTCCCTCATTTACCAGTGAGGCTCCTGTGTCAGATTTGTCAATTAAAGTATGTTAATATATAAATGGGGTTTTACTTTAACTACTCAGTTCATGAACCATAACTGAATAGTTATGTAGCAAGTAGGCAGCTGTTTAAAAGAAAGCAAAAAATTATAGAAGAAGGGAAAGGGAATTATATAAATACAGAGAAGAAATGGAGAAGATGTGCATCCCAATCAATAGATAACATAGTTGATTGCATGCACATAGAAGAAACCAATAGATATAAACACAGAATTCTAAGCAAAGGTAGATCTAGATCTAGATCTGAAATAACACAAAGTCTATTAAAATATCTAAGATAAAAAGCAAGAAACACAATACACCATGACACAAAGTTCTCTGGAAATCTGCTCATGTATATTCCTTTGCTTCAAGTGGCTCTCAAGGGTTTTAGCACAAAGTCTAGAACACAAGGTTGCTGCTTACAAATTCTTATCAATAACTCGAAGGTTCCTCCTCTACTTATAAAATGTAGAGGGGAAATTACAAGTCGGAAGATTTTAGTTGAACTAGCACATGTGGAAGTCAGAAAAGAAACAACTGGCAATCTCCCTCTTGGAATTCCTCTTTACATGACATGTATGATTTGCAACTGAAAGATAGAACCTTCTATTTTGCACATCTGCCACCTATCTCCAAGTAGTTGACTTCTTCAAGTAATGGCTTTTAAAACCAATCACTTAAGTTGTATAATTTAATTGATCGCTCAATTACTTTGTTCGGAGGAAAGAAGAAGGAAGAGGAAAGCTGACTTTGTCAGAAGAAAGAAGAAGGAAGAGGAAAGCTGACTTTGTCCTTTTTCATGTCTACATGCAGCTGATTCTTTTGCCTTGGATTCTCACCAAGTAGCTGGATCTGGAAACAAGCTAGAATCTAGCAAGCAAGTTGGAATCTGGAAGCAAGCTGGAATTTTTCCTTCGCCTTGTCTTCTCTTTTATCCTTGAAGCTTTTGCAGTTCTTCTTTTGTACATGCATCAATGCAATGTTTGCCGTAAATAACTCATCATCCTTATTTTTAATTGCATATGAGCAATTAAAATATTTTGGAAAGCACTCCGGATGAATGAAAATTCAATGAAGGCTTCAACTAGAAGATGGGAGCACATGCACCAGATCTTGGAAGGAATTTTCCATGCATTGTCTTCTTCACGGGCTGCATTCAAAACAAGAGGATGAAGCCTTTGTGCCAGAAGCTTTTGCAACTATGAGATCTTGGATCACATATGGATTTGCATTTGCATATGGATTTACATCTGCATCTAGATATGGATCTACACCTGCATAAACAAAACTTTGGCAACTGGGCTATGGATGGAAAAGCTGCAACTCGAATAATTGCACTGCTTTCAATCTGCACACATGAGTGAAGTTTCTCCTACACGCATGAGTGAATTCTTTCCTGCTCTGGATTTGTCTATCAATTTAGTAAGAGGTTTAGAGCCTAGATCCGTGTCTCCAGTATCTGTAAATTTAGAAGTGATGCATGACTCCGTTGTGCTTTCTTTTTCATCTTTCTTCACCATAGCGTTGTCTATCTTCGTCTGAATAATTCTTTTTCTTCTTACTTGGCCGGATTTCTTCAATACTGGTGCAGATCTAGACAATTCTTCAGATTTGGAGGATATATGCAATGTATTGGACATTGATATAAATCTCATTTTCCTTTGTAAAAGCACCTGTAATCTAATTCTTGCAATTTATTCAGACAAAAATGGCCACCGGAGCATGAATAGTGAATTTTAATTGTAAAAATCTGCACTAATTCAAGCTTGCTGCCCCAAAATTTAATGGTGTTTAATTTACACATGCAAAGCAGAGCATGAATCCTTTACCAATAACACCTGAGCTCCTGTAACACCTGTGCAAACAATTATGCAGACACAAGATCAACCTCCTTTCAAAGCATGCGCCAAATTTGGAAGCTTTTAGCCTTGTTTCCACCTTGCCTTTGAGTAAAATCCTTCTTCAAATGGGGGCGCACTTTTCCTCTTGGGCTGCAATTCTTTACCTGTGAATTAAATAATTCACCCATATGGCTGCCCATGCTTATATAACCCTCACAATTCTATAATTAATAATTTGCCCTAACAATTAAAGGCAATTAATTAATTAAAAATTAAGCTCTTCTCTTTTAACTGATGTGTTTAAATAGCATGTTTAAGGACAACCATCCAATCAATTAAATTAATTCAATTTAATCATCCACACTTCACTTCAACTTAAGCTTCACAATGTGCTTTGACCATAGCCACTGAAAATAAGAATTTAATATAATCATTTAATACTTTAAAAAGTATTAAATCCTTCCTAAAAGGGGCACACTTCTCACAAGAGGGGGTTGCCATTAAATAAATTAAATTTATTTAATTTTGGACATTCTATTTCCAATTGATTTATTTCCCTTTGCTTTTGTTGACTTTTCTCACATAGCCTGGGTGCCAAAATTGGGTGAATAAATATTAACAAATATTTATTTAATGCATTATTATTCACCCAAGGTGGGTCGCACTTTTTTGCATAAATAGAATTCTATTTTTAAGAATTTCATGACAATGGGAATTCTTTACTCTACAAGGCAGCCCCAGAAATCCCATGATCCACTTAAGTGATTTGAGTTTGACAATGGGATTATTTACCCTACAAGGCAGGCAATAAAATCCCATGATTTCACTGCTAAGCTTCTAATTTTTCCACTGCAGCTTAAGTGAATTTTATATCACGGGAAAATTTACCCTGCAAGGCAGGCAATAAAATCCCACCTGCCTGCTGCTTCTATTTTTCCCACTGCAGCTTAAGTGAATTTTCTATCACGGGAAAAAGTACCCTGCTAGGCAGGCAATACAATTCCCATCATGTTTGCAACTTCTATTTTTCCCATTACAGCTTAAATCCTTTGTTTTCCAAAAATGCGGCCATCCTCGCATAGGGGCTTTTCCGTGCACGACTTCACTTTTTCCTAGTGATCCAGACCTCCGATGGTGACTTCCTCCGGGCATAATGTGCGTCTATGTTTTCCAGCTGCTCCAGGCCAAAAATCGGGCTTACCCGGCAAAAGAATTGTTCTAGAGAAATTTCACAGAAAACGAAACGGGAAAACACAAAAACACGAAAAATTGCCAAAAGTTACAAATAAAGCCCAAAACTTATTCCTTAGTTAAAATCCTTTTGGTACATAGGGAATAATGACATATTCGCTCATAATAGAGTTAAAACGAAGCGCAAATAGCCTCATACGGGGCTCAAAATAATTAAATACAAAATTCCTGCAGACAAATCCTGACGACAGAATATAACAACTTTGGAGCATCTGGGTATTTGGCAAAAAAGGCTAATATGGCTCTTTGGGAATATCTTGACGCAATACAAGAACTTTCATGCACTAAAAACACAAAACAACCTATTATTTTAAAATTACATTTTTTTTTCGGATAGGGTAGTCGCAGATTTCAGGATGAAATCTGGGTGACACCACTCTTTCATCATGAGAGTCTCCACATATTTGGCATCATCGTTTCATGACTTTTGCCCAATTGGCTAATGCAAAACTGGTTAACTGACATGATTGTGCACAATGCATATGGATTGCAATTCCCGGCAATTTCTAGGTGACTATCATGCTAAACTCCTTTTGATGAACAAGTTGAAGATATGAGTATGAAGATCAAATCTCTTCTGAAGGTGAAGTGGAAGATGTGTGAGAGCATGTAACACACATGTATATGGTATCTTCCAAAATGTGCATGTAAAATATCTTTTAATGACTTTAATTTTTTAGAGAAAAACTAGGACATTGAAAATCCTGGTAAACTCAGGAGGAGCATAAGGATGTGGTAATTTGAAGATTACATTAAAAGAATAATCCAGCTCGATAGATTTCAATGATTGAAGTGTGAGAGGAATAATATGAGTTAACTCAGGTGTGAATAAGGGACACAATTCTTAGTTGAAAGAGGCCTTGAAGATTGTACTTGCAATAGGATCCATGTGATGAGAAGATGAGTTAGATGAAAAAGGTGTGAAAGAGAGAGATTAGGAGTATGTATAAGAGATAACTATTTCACTGTATTAGATAGACTATATGAATGGTGGATAAAAAACTATGATAATTCCTTAAGCATTGATTTCTTAGAAAAATAAGGTATTTTGAGCTTCCAAAGGTTGCAAGCTGGATATTGCATACCAGGTTAAGTTGGTGCTTGACTAAATTCATTGGGAGTTGGATTGCTTCCATGCAAGCTAGGAGTTTGCCATAGAATCGGTTAGAGTGGGTGCTTGGCTAAATTTTGGAGTGGGATTGCTTCAATAAATATGAAGTCATATCCCTTCGTTAATCTTCATAGGAAAATTGTCCACATTAGTTGCATTGATGTTCAGCCCTGATTTTTCCTACACCTCTGATAGTTGGTTTCCCACATTAAAACTTGGGAGTTGTTCATGTTTTCATGATATTACTAATGTCTTTATCTTTCTCGATGGTGAAGGTCAATTAAGGATTGAATATCTTATTCAGCCCCATTGTTAAATGTGGTTTCAAAATTTTAATTTGAATCATTGAAAGGTCACCCCCTCCCCTCTCAATGCGAAGTAAGTTTCACACCCGCACTAGCACCTATAATGGCATTTTTCCACTATCAAAGTGGACAATTCAATAATAATTTGGAAAAATGTGATTTTTGGAGGGAAACTTCCAAAGACTCTACTTATCACATGTCAAAAGTTACTTCCACCATGGACTAGAAACACATCATGAACATCCAAATGGACCCTAAAACCCTAGGGTATGTCTTATGCCTAAAAAATCCAAAATGTGCATTATTTAATAGGTAAGTTCTCCTACATCATACTCCCCAAGTGGAAAATTTTTGCGGTGGTTCCATATACAATTAAAGTATTTCTTCATTTTCATGGGCTCAATCATGTTGTACTTGTAAACTGGGATGCCTTTCTACTCTAAGTATGTGATTTCCATATTCTGTCGTAGGCAACAAGTCTTCATTTTCTGGGGTTCGTATTGACTTTGTCTTCATAAGTCTTCTTCATGTCTTTGATCCTCAAAATTGAGGATTTCATGCCAGGTCTTTATCTTTAAATCCACTAGGTGCTATGTCTAAAGGTTTTGGGTTTCCTTGGGCTATATAGACTTTATCTCTAGGTCTTCAAGTATTACTTCTTGCAAAAACACATTCACAGTGATTGTCCTTATACGATGTATCCAAGGGTGAATGAGAATCATATTATAGTGTGGTCTTCCACGATGCTATCATATAAAATTTAGTGAGGATTGTTTTGGGTCCTAAAGTGACTGGTAGAACTATTTTCCCCATCAACAGATTTGCCTTGAGGCTATGATAGCCATTTTAGCGTCCTTCCATCCATCATCTCAACTTTTTCGTTCCTCATTCTTCACTATCCTCACCATTTAAAGCACAGTTAAAGTGTTTGACTATCTCAGCCTCGAGTTGTTCCTTTCTCAACATACGTATCACTAAAAATCTAATCTTTCTTGTTCTAAACTTTCAGATTTCTTCTTCAAATGCAAGGGTGAACTCATCCTCTACATGAACTTCTCTAACGTTCGTTGGCATTTTCCTTATGTTTACTATAAACTCAGTCTTCTCTTATCTAACTACTCTGGAGGGTATATGTCAAAGTCTACATGGTCCTTACTTGCATTTCCAGGGCGAGTGGCCTTATAGTTGCCACTTAGACTGACCGAGACCTCATCACTATTTCAATACTTTTTTTTTTTGTCTTGCTTCCACTTTTTCAATAAAGCGCAAAAATCAACTGCTGAGAGATACCCTTCCTTAACTCATCTGATTTCTTGTTCCATCCAGGCAACTCTACTCCATTTCTATTGGGACTCTCTCATTCTTCTTCTAGTCTTAGTGAATAAGTTCGTCTTGGTCTGAGAGGAGTCTCTCTCTCTCTCTCTCTCTACAGTCTCTCTACTCTCTAACTCGGTCTCTAATCTCTACCAATCTCAACTCTTCTTGGCTATGTCTTATCAGTTTCTTAAGAACTTGGGTGAAATTCCTTGGATTTGATGAATTCAAAGCTTTATAATTCCTCCATTTTCTCTCATGCACAGTCTTTGTCCACCTTGCCACTTAGATCTAACCCATTGTTGTTAGAATGAGTTGGGAGAGGATCATTGAAAATCTTGAGAGGTGCATTTTGAGGAGAAACTGACCCATGGTAGGTATTTGATGTGGTTGGTATAGAATTTTTCAGAAACATATCTAGAAAGAGTTGTCTTTGGTCTTCTGGTAAATGCTCCAAGAATTTATTATAATTGTGGCAAGTTCTAGTATCATGACCTCAAATTTTGTGAAAACCACAATATAAATTGGGATTATAATTCCATGGTCATCTATTTAAATCTTGTTGTGGCCCAGAGTTTTGATTGGGTTGCTACCTTTGGTTTTGGTTTTGATATCCATCTGGGTTTTGGTCAGGGCCTTGTGATTAGATTTGTTGTTGTTGTTGTTGTTTTTGTTGCAACTTCAATGTTGTTGAATGGGGCGGATGATTAAAATGCTTCACCGTATTGATCACTGGAATAAAGTTTTTATTACGTTGATTATTAGCAGGTGCCGCAGTGTTCAAAACATTTGGTCTTTTGGCTTGATCAATGACTCTATCTGTTGTAACCCTATGGTTTTTGTTAAGGACCTTGGGTCCTTGATTGGTATTTCCTATGTTGGGAAAGGGTCATAGTACCTTTTTTATTAGGAGTAATTAATCTCCCGTTCATTCCATAAGTCTTATGACCACTGTCTATCGTCGCTTGATCTATTCGGATTGCACTCTCAATTACCTCATCATAAGTCCTTAGCGGGAACTTCTGGACTTCTTCCTTTATCTCTCTCTCTGCTGAGAGAATGAAGGAATAAATCACAAAGTTCCATTTGATCCATGTTTGGAGCACTTGCTAATGAGTAGAGGACTGTACGCCATCTTTGAATGAAATGGACAGTCAGATTCATTGTGCTCTTATTTAATGTGTAATAATTCCCTAATTCCCCATTCTTAGTAGTTTGTTCATGTCAAAAGCTTTGATGAATTCTTTACACAAGTTGTTTGAATGAATGTATCGACGCTTCAAGTATTCTATAATACCAATCAAGGGTGATACCTTCCAAGGTTTTAGGGAATATTTTAGCAACAACCGCATCCCAAGGGAGTAATTCTTGAGATGGCCATGGCATAGGCCTTAATATGAGCTTTTTGGATCTCCCCTCCCCCTTGAATTTAGGAAAATCAGGAAGGGGTCTTGGAAGCATGACGCTTCGTACGGTAAAATCTAAAGGCTCTTTTAAATATTATGAGTAATTCCTTACCGCATAGGTTTCAACCATAGATGGGTGCCTGTTGAGGGAGCGGAGGTGGAACAAGTTATTGATATGGCATAGCATATGTATTTGCAGAGGCATAAGGAAACCTCTGTGGTTGAATGAACATCCCGGGAGAAGAGAACATATCTTCCTATGGTGATTTTGAATAAATGTTTAATTAGGGAGGAGCATTGCTTTGATATGGGTTGTTTGGTACTAAACCAGGACGTATCATATTTTCGACTGGAGAAACATTTGAAAATGCATAGTTCGAGTTGGTGTTTTTTGTGGATAGCTATATGATTATTGAGGAGGAATTCCTAACATGCTTGTTCATGTAAGGAGGTCAACCTGGCTAGGATGATACGGAGGGTTGGGAGTTCCTGCTTGCCCCGAATGTGAACCTTGATTTGCTTGAGCAAGTGCTAGCCCTCTAACCCTCTCAACTAAAGCCGAGATGACTTCAATTGGTGATGATACCATATTCTGTTGAGGTGGCTATTTCAGAACCCCTTGAGGTTACCAAGGAGTATGGTACCCTGCTATGAATTGATCATTATTCTACCAAGCTTCACCAAGAGTATTCTCCATAGGTGGAGGAATGGGGGTGTTTTCTTGAAGCAGGGTGTCGTGTTGTGTTTGTAAACTTCCTATAGGTGGATACATGTTTTGGAAGTGTTGTTCGCTTCTAGCATTGATAAGTACTCCTCATCCAAAAATGGTAGTGGATCTGATTGCCTACTGATTTGTGGTGTAGATAAAACACGAGGAGATGAAATAGATTCTCCAGTAAATGTCATGTTGTTAGAGCCTAAGGGCTCTAGTTGTTTTGTTTGTGTAAGTTGGTCTGGCTCCTCAATTTGAAATGAAGAACTAGAGCTAGTTATTTAAGGAGGAGTTTGTGATGACAAGTAGTTTCTTGAATAGTTGTCAACCCATGCGGAAAGCGAGGGTGACTGTTGTCTACTCATTTGACCAAAATATGTTTCAAGACCTGAGAGAGGTCTTATGTATGCATTGTATTCTGATATATTTAGGGGGTATATAAATACCCGCAGAATAATGGGAAAGAGTGAAGGTGGATGAAAGAAATGGAAATCAGAAGGTTGCGTGTTCGTTTCATGTTAGGTTCACCAATTTTGTACGATAGAAAAGTGACAAGTGAGCATGAAAATCATCAAGAAACCTTTCTCTGCACCCGACATCCCGAGGTCATGCTGAGACAGCCGGTGGAAATGAGATATATGCAGATATGGACAAATTAGTTGGGCAATTCTAAATCCTCGATACACAACAATGGGATATGCAAATCTAAAGCAAAGAAGGCTCTTCTAACCTGAACTAGTGTTATCAATCAGTTCAATACTATAACTCTTAGGAGGCTCTAATCAATGTCGAGCTCTATCAAGATCCTATCTGTTGGCTGTCTGATTCGTGGAAAGTGACTTGTAGGTACTTCATATATGTTTCCGGAAAAGATCATAGAAATGGTGTCGATAGATGTAATGGATTTAGATGATACTATGGACGGTTTTCTGGTCTGAACCAGAAATTATTGGCTTGATTAGTTTCTATGTTCAACGTAGAAAGTTGTGTGATGATATCCATCGGGAGCGGTGAGGATCTGAACACTAGTGTGTGTAAATCGATGTCAATATTTAATTGGATTATAGGCCCATTGGGTTGTGGGACATAGGGATCACAACCGTGAACTCATAGTAGTTGTGGACCTTTTATGGTCATGTAAAGAATCAATCCCATCTTCCAATTATCCAATAGTCATAAGATTTCTCAGCTCCTACGTTTAGTATCAGGAGTTGTGCGATCTTCTCGGAATACCTCACGGGTGTCCTAGAAACTTGTATGCGTAGGCCTATATCTATGTCATTGAGAAGGTCTCCTACTTTTGGCTGTGGAACTAATGGATCATAACCGAAAAAAATTTCTCATTTGGGCTCTTATATGGTCATATGGACATCTTGTCAAGGAAATCTATAGCTGGGTTGATTAGACCAAAAGTCATATGTTTTTTTGTATTCGATAGTTAACACTCTTAAGTGCTCACTAATTACTTATGGGTTTCTATTTATTTGGAATACTTGAATCCTAAGACCTTGATCTATATCCGCTAATGTCATGCAGAGATTCGACTAGGGTATCACTGACTCGAATATGTAATCCCTGGGCTCTCTTGGTCCCATAATAGTCATGCAAGAAATAACCAAACTTAATTAAATGAAGTAAACTAACTACGAAAATGAATCTATGCTATGTTTGTTCTTTTTGTATTTTTAGAGATATAAACTTGAATAATTTTAAAGAACAAATAATCTAGAAATTCAGATAACAAGTAACTAATCTAAGAAAAAAGCTAAAACAAGTAAGGTAGCCAAATGTAAATATTTTCTTGTGCACTTGTGAATTGATAAATATAAATATCTAACTAATTTGATTGAAAGACCTCCAATCCTACCTCAGAAGTGAGAAAAAAATCATAGCTTCTCAGAAGCTATCCTTCCCCACATCTTCCTCGGTAATATTGAAAGCAAGCTTTAACAAAAAAGAAATGATTCACTACTCTATTTGATATATTGTGACTACAACTTTGATAAATCAAACTTGGAGTTTGCATAACAGAGGAAAATCAAGTTGTATTGTAGCTTGTCCACTCAGTGTGATTTTTTTTTTTCCTTCATGTTCTCATGAATCCAGAAAGGTGAGAATGTGACAGTGGCAGCAGGAGAAGATATTTGAACAGTGGCAGCTTGGAGGTAAACCAAACAGAAATCAAGTAGGAGAGAGATAACGCAAGACAACAAATCTTGGCAATGTGATTCCTAGCAAGATTGTTGTAGGGATACGACAAGACACACCAAAAATTCTAGGACCTATTCTTCCTATGATGAAACAAAACTATAACTTTAAGCTGAATGAAAATTGAAATGAATTAAATCTAGAACTAATATGTATCATGCTAAGCTAGTTATTTAGAGAACAACAATGGAGAACAACTAAACTAGAGAGATCAAGTGATCTCTAAACTAAAATGAAGAGCCTTGAACTGAGAGGCTAAGAACTTGCACTAAGTCTAGACCTATTGAGACTTCCTAAAGAACTTCCAAATACACTGAATAATAAAACATAGAGAGAGAGGGTCCATTTGCATGTTAAAAAGCTCAGTATTTATAGCATTTCTACTCACCAAAAGGAAATTCCAAATTGCCATGGTTTATCATTAAAAATGGAGCACTACTATTACCAAGTGGCTAGAAAACTCTAAACAAAGTAGAAGCGGCTGAGAGTTGCAAGTGTAACTTGATTTTTCACAGTGTTTAGTGCACCAGAAGATTTTGGAAAAAGAGACAGGACTGCCACCTTGTGCAGGGTGGTGGTTACATGACTGCCGCCCTATCTTGGGTGGCAGTCACAGGACCGCCACCCAAGCAATGTGTCGGTCATGTAACTTAAGGACCAAAATGTAAGAAAAAAGGGGCAAAGGTTAGATAAGGAATTTTAGGATGTAAATGTATACCCAACGAGCTTTCTGGATTTCGAACACCTTGTAAAGAGATCTGAATCATCATTGGGGTTTCCTGTAACCTCGTTCCAATAATGAACTACATACAATTTTGGGTACGTACAGGTACCAACACCCGATTAGCACCATTGTTGAGGACATAGTGGTTATAGTTCGTATTCAATTTTTCAAACATCATCTTGTCTTAAGGCTTATAAGAAGTATTTCAAAGTTACAAGTGTTTTGTGCAATTCTTTCAGTTTCTACACCTAGTGCACTAGCTCTCATTGATAAATCTTGGTAACTAAAATTCAGATCATCTCATTTCTAGTTTCTAGTATTGACAGACATTTGACAAATCATATTTTAGTGCATTTACACAACTAAGCTAGAAATCCTTAGTGGCGACTCCTTGTTAATCTGATTCTTGATGAGTACCAATGTCTCAACCTCTGTCAAGTGAGATTTATTACTAAGCTTTGTAAATCTGGAAGTAAGAATATCTTTCTTTTATAGGGATCCTTCTAGGACATTATTTTGAGACCTAGGAAAAAAAATTCAGAAGGAAGAAAATCCTAGAGAGTTGTTGGATATCAACAGATAAGAAAATGGATCTCCATTGATGAAAGTGATTGGCCTATCATTTAAGACTTTCATTCAAGTGTTTCTAAATTAGGTAGCCTCTTTGTGTAATTGAATTCTCCAACTGGAGAGGGGCCTTTATTTGATTTTTAAAAGTTATCTTCACATTTTGCCCCTTTCTTTTAAAAAGTTAATAGGGTTTTCCAAGAAATAAGGCCTTTAGGGGATATCCATTTTGAAAGTTACATTCATGTGTTTCAAAGAACCTCTACCCCTTATAAATTTATCTCCCCTCTAAGGTCACCTCCTCAAAACAACATCGCCCATCCCCCACCCAGACCTCCATTTTTTGTAAACATCTTTGGTCCTATAAATTGTAAAGGGATGGCTAGTTCATATTCATTTTCTCAAACATCATCTTGTGTGTTCAGGCTTATAAGAAGTATTTCAAAGTTGCAAGTGTTGTGTGGAATTCTTTCAGTTTCTACACCTAGTGCACTAGCTCTCATTGATAAATCTAAGGCCATGTGATGAATCATGTTTGATCAAATATTTAGATGCATTTGATAAAAAAAATATTCTTGCTACTTGAGGGACAAAAACCCTAGTAATTTGAGACACGGCCCTCACCATGGCTCTATAATTGAGAACAACATCAAGGCAATTGGAAATCCTCCAAAAAGGGAGGGTGTAAAACTAATTAACCCGGAAAAGACTCAAAAAAGTAAGGCTGCTGATTTCGAGGAAGTTGTGAAAACTTTGGCAGGGGCTGTCAAAGAAATATCATACAAATTAGCCTGGAAAAAAAAAGAGATTGTGCAGAGTTCACAAGGTCAGCACAAGCAACCAGGAAAAGACAGGTTTACAAATCATCATAGAAATGATCAGAGATTTGATGACAGAGGCAAGGGACCTATTGGATTTGGAAATAAATAGTCGCAGGCCAGGAAAAACAGAATGGTACCCTATCATTTGCTGTCAGAGTTATTGTTGATGAGGAGACAAATGTCATTGATTGGTGTGACAGATGTTTTCATGCCCCCATGCTCCATGTGAGGAATGTCAACAGGAAGAAGAATAAGCTAATGATGATAATGATGATGATGTTTACATGATGCATTTATCCATGAGCTCACAACAAGAGGCAAATTCAACTGAGGTAATAAGTGCTAGAACAGCTGCTAATTTTGGGATTACATCCACCAGGTACCTATTATTCCTCCCTCTCATACTTTAGAAGTAGATACTGTACAATATTTTGAATTTCCTAATAATGACTTTGAATGTTTAAGAGCTTTAATGATAAAGAAGTATGATGGAGGAATCCCATTAGAGGAGGACATGCAGTTGTTGATGAACATTGTTGTTTCCCAAGAGAATGAGGAATACAACATGCAAGAAGTAGGGTTTTCAAAGGAACAAGGCCTCAGGCCAAGCCAAAAACTCCATTGCTTTCAAATATTCCTAAAGAGGCTCCTAAGAAAGATCCATCTGCCAAGGGCTTTGCTGTCCCAAATAAAAACTCATACCCCTCCTTCATGCCCAAGATATCAAAAATCTTGTGCCATCTAATGAGTATATCAACCTTCCTTCCAATGCATCCTTGCCAAATTATTTCCCTTATGATATTTCCCAAGTCTTGATTCAATATCAAGATATCAGTTCCAATTGTTGAGTTGCTTAGGATTCCTGAGCACAAGAAAATGGGCTTTTGAGTATTTGGGGCTGAAAGAGGAGAAGACTACCCTAGGTAGAAATATAAACATTATGGAGAATACTCCGGTCATTGAAGAGTTAGAGAGCACCACCAGTGTTGGAGGAACTAGGTGAACCACCTGAGGTTTATTTGGGGACATTCATGGTGGTGTCTCAGCTAAATTTGGATCCATTCTTCACCACTCTGATCATTAAAGATAGACTTGTTGCACAACTATATGTTTGACTCAGGGGCATCATGCAATTTTATGCCTCTAGAAGTCATGAATGAGTTGGATATCAAAGTAAAACCATTATATGGGAAGTTTACTACTATAGACTCTAGAGAAGTGCAAGTTGTGGGATGTGTAAAAGGACTGGTGGTGCAACTTGTAGCTTATCCAGGTAAAAACCTGATGCTTGATGTTGTTATTGTTGATTTCCCAGCCAAGTGGGTATGTTGTTATCTAGAAAATGGGCTGCAAGTGTTGGTGGGAGTGTTCAAATGGACATGTCCTATGATACCATCCCAATTGAGGGCAGCCTTGTCAGGTTGTATGGTGAAAAGAATATTTTACACCTTATTGAAGATCCCAACAACGCATATTATGAAGTATTGTACACAAGTATTGATGCTGATAAATTTATAGGATTTTCTGATGGAAAAGAGAACAAGATTGAAGAATGAAAATGTCTTGAATAGGAAGGCTATCCTTGGACTTTATTATTTGATGGATCTTTCTCCAAGTTCAGAAATGGTTTTGGTGTTGTTATGATCTCTCCAGGTCAGGAAGAGTTTGTCTTTTCCTTCAAAATCAACATTGAGTGCACTAATAACATTGATGAGGATGAAGCACTCTTTTTAGGTCTGAGGATTTCTTGGAAATATGGTGTTAAAGACATCATTGTCAAAGGAGATTAAGAATTAATTGTAAAGCAAGTTCAAAAAACTGTATGCCAAAAAAATCAGCGAATGAAACAATACAAGCATACAGTTTGGGATCTCATTGAGATTTTTGATTCATTCAATATTGTGCATCATGATAGGTTATTTCAATGATTTGGAAGACAAACTTGTAGTATTGGGATCTCGGTTTGATAATTGTGCAGTATCCCCATATTGTGAATATGATGTTGAGGTGTTAACTAGGCCATATGTACCTAACAACATTAAACATTGGTAATTTTTTGATGATGATGCTCAGGTCATAAGATTTCTGTAGAAAAAAGGGGAGTTTTCTGATCAAAATATTGATTGGGAGCCAATGGTGTGCATAGAAGAGGGTAAATAAACCTTGTTTGGCAGAGGCATTATCCAACTAAAGACTAATACCATTCCTAGAGGGCTGGTTGCTCTTGAATCCAACTTTGATAATGTTGATCGCATTATTAATAGATGCATAACAACCTCAAGGGATGTTGAGGAGCATGACCTTGGCACAAAGGAGAAACCAAGGAATATCTGGTTAGGAAGCAATCTCAGCGAGGAGGAAAAATAGTCTTATGTCCAATTGCTAAAAAAATATCAAGATTGCATGGCTTGGACTTATTCTGAATTAAAGGCATACAGAGAGGATTTTTTTCAACATGAGATTCCCTTGGAATCTAATGCAAAACCATTTAGGATGAAATAGAGACCAATCAATCCACTCCTATCTATTAAAATGCAAGAGGAACTGAAGAAACTAAGGGATGGAGGGATTATTCAGCCTACAAGGTATTCTTTCTTGGGTTGCAAACCTTAGTACTAGTCAGAAAGAAGAATGGTGGCATCAGGCTGTGTGTGGACTTCAGAAATGATGAATAGAGCATCAATGAAGGATAATTATCCTTTAACAAACATGGAAAACATGTTATAGTTGGTGACTGGTTCTGAGATGCTATTCTACCCTGGATGGCTTCTCTGGTTATAACCAAGTTGTTGTAAAGGAATCAGAAAGAATAATTAAGATAGCCTTTACCACTCCTTGGGGGACATATGTATATGTCAGGATTCCCTTTGGATTGATGAATGTTGGAGCAACCTTTCAGAGAGAAATGGATGTTGCTTTTGTTGGTTACATCAATGATTTTATTGTTTGTCTACCAAGATGATGTAACTGTGTTCTCCAGGAAGAGAAGTGATTATTTGCAACACTTGGAGAAAATACTGATAAGATGTAGAGAATATGGCATTTCACTCAATCCAAAGAAGTGCCATTTCAGAGTACAGAAGAAAAAATTACTTGGTCACATTGTGTCACAAGAAGGGGTAATGATTGATCCAGAAAGGGTAGAGGCCATCAGCAAGGTCCCAATTCTAAGAACCAAGAAGGGGATTCATTCCTTCTTTGGGAAGATAAAAATTATCAGAAGATTCATATCAAACTTTTCTGAGTTGACCATTCCAATCACTGAAATGCTCAAGGACCAGGCCATCAAATGGGAGGAGGATGTCATTCAAGATTTCAATGGGATCAAGGAGGCATTAAATCATGCCCCTGTTTTAACAGCTCCACATTATAAGAATCCTTTCCAACTATTTTCTTTTGCTTTAGAGAACACTATTGCATCTGTCTTGTTGCAGAAAGATGATGAAGGGGCTGAGAGGCCAATTTCCTTTTTTAGTAAGGCATTGTAGGGGGCTGAGCTGAAATACACTATTATGGAGAAACAAGCATTTTCCTTGGTAAAAGCAACAAAGGTTTTCAGGCCTTACATTTTAAGCTCTAAAATTGTTTCTTATGTTCCCCACACTATGGTGAAAGACATCTTATCAGAGATGGAAGTCTCAAGCAAAAGATGCAGATGGGTCAACAAGTTGCAAGAATATGACATGGATATCCAAACCACAAAGTTGCTGAGAGGTTTGGGCTTGGCTAAGCTTATGGCTGAGAGAAACTTGCAAACTATTGAGGTAAATGAGGTAGAAGAAGGAAGGGTAGATGTTTTTGAAAAATTTGATGAGTTCTGAGTGGTACAAAGATGTAATTTTTTTATCTCAGACATCTATACTGCCCTGAGCATTTGAGTAAGAACCAGAAAAGAGCCCTTAAGTTGGCTTCCTATAAATATGTCATTATTGATTATGGGTTGGCTTGGAAGAACCCTGAGGGAGTTCTCTTAAGGTGCATTACTGAAGATGAAGCCCCCAAGATAATTGTTGATCTTCATGGAGGAGTTTGTGGGGGGCATTTTGCTGGAAGAGTCACAGCACACAAGATCTTGAGGGCTGGTTATTGGTGGCCAACTCTCTTCAAGGATACAACTCTTTTGGTTAGAAGATGTGAGAGTTGTCAGCGCTTCTCTAGAAGACTGAAAGCTTCAGGCTCCCTATCTTTGCATCCTGTATCAATTGAAGCCCCATTCAAGCAATGGGGAATGGATTTCATTGGTGAGATTTCAGACCCTTCAAGTGTTGGCCATAAGTGGATTCTTGTAGCCACTGATTACTTCACCAAGTGGGTGGAGGAAATCCCCACCAAAAGAGAAACACACCAAATTGTCATGGATTTTATGTTGAACCATATCATCTGCAAGTTTGGGGTGCTAGTTAAAATTGTTGCTGACAATGCCATGAGCTTCAGAGCTAAACCTTTGGTGGAAATGTGCAAATAATATGGGATCAATTTGACATGTGCCTCTAATTACAATCCCCAAGGAAATGGACAAGCTGAGTCTAGTAATAAAAATTTGCTGAAGATTATCAGAAGAACCTTGGAGCTGAACAAAAGAAAATGGGGTGAACAACTAAAGTTTGTTGTTTGGGCTGACAGAATTACTGTTAAAAGAGCCACTGGAAATAGTCCATTTGAATTGGTGTATGGAACTCAAGCTCTGTCTTCCCCTACATGTGCAATTATCCTCATACCAGTTCATTCAACAACTATAAGATCAAGAAGTTAGCCCATATGATGCTTGTATTAACCATATTGTTGAACTTGATGAAGAAAGGAGAGCATCCCACAAAAGGCAAGTGAATTTTAGAGAAAAATTGAAGAAATTATTTGACAAGAAGGTCACTCCTAGAGCTTTCAACATTAGAGATCTTGTGTTGTTGTGGGATAGCAGACATGAAGACAAAGGGCAAGCATGGTAAATTTTATGCACTATGGATGGGACCTTACTCCATTGACATTCAGAATTGGTGAGCATACCTTCTTCATGAAGGATTTGGATGGTGAATTGCTTGAATTTCCTGTTAATGGGTAGGAACTTGAAGCATTTCTTGGATTGATTCCCCAGAATCAAGGTGAACATCACTTGTATAGTATACAGTTTGTTGGTTTGCTTTTTGTCTTTTGTGTTTTTGCTCGTTCTGGTCCTCAGTGACTTGGTTTTGCTGGTTTCTCAGTTTAGTTTTTGGGGGATGGTTTTGGTTGTTCCGATATCCTAGCTTTATCTTTTAATCCTTTTCCCAGTGGTTTGTTCTAGGCACTTGGTCTGCTATTTGTTCTTGTGGCACTCACAGGGAGCGCCCATCCTCGAGTCGGAGCCGATGTTGGTGCTCATCTTGATATCGCACCATTTTGCCCATTTTCCCCTGCGTGTTATGAAAAATTTCTTCAAAGCTTTTACCTCCATTTGAATGCCTCGAATTTTTTGCAGAATCCTCATGCCCTTTTTTAAAGGAATCTTTGTGTTTTCCCTGTTATTGCCCTAATTTCTTCAAAATCTGTGGGCCGATTTTTACCCCAACAATGGAAGCTCGAGAATGATCAATTTATATTTGTATGCCTTTTAAAATCCAAATCCATGGTCAAAAGATACTTGGAACCATGCTTCACTTGGTTTTGTTTTAAAAAATTCCATCCTTAGTGAAAAATCAGGTTCTGGGCATGAATGGAGAATTTCTGTGTTTTTTTATGGTCTGGCAGGCATCTTTTTCCTGTCAAAATTTTCCTCATACATTTGGTAGGTCACGTGGCTTCTTTTTGTTGGTCAGGGGATGACAGGAAAATGTTTTAACTTGTCACTTTTGTGCCTTTTTGACAAAAGGAAAATTTGGTCCCATAGCTCCGCTCAATTCTACTTGGTTCTTTTGGTACTTATGTGGCTTCTTCTAATTGGATGGGGTGTAGCAGGTTTGTTTTTTGAACTTATTATTTTTGGCTACTTTGGAAAAAAGTTTAAACTCACCCCATGGCCACGCCAGGCTTTGATTAAAGCAAAATTTAAGTGGCACGGAAAAAGTCTTATTTTGACCCCGCAGAAGGACACGTGGCAAACTCAAAAGTGGAAATGCAGGGATTTGGAGGCAAGTTGGATATTTTTCCCTTTTGGAAAAATGGAATAAAAATTCTAAAATGGAAGTGCACCCCCGCCAGATAATTTTAAAGCCTTAAAGGGTTCTTGAAATTGCGCCATGAAGACATGTGGAGGCTTCCGCCGGGTCTTCTTCCCATAATTAGTTTTTTTCAGCAAGGTTTTGAGAGGGCGGGACACGTGGTGAGCCCGTGCTTATTCAAGGTCTCAACTTTTGGGGACCACCTCAAGATGTGCCATTGTGATGCGTGGAAGTTTGAAAAGTCAAAGGGGCGGGGAAGAGGACCATCGGAGGTAAATTGGATTTTTTGCCTCTTGTCATCAAAAGGATTAAAATATCAAAATGGCCTGCAAGCCCGACAAGAAGGAGGTCAAGGTTGGTTTTGAAAATGTTAAGAGGCGGGGAGGTAGGCCAATCGAGGGAAAATTGGATTTTTTCCCCTTGATATTCAAAAGACTGAAATCATCAAAATTAGCCCCATGGGCCTGATAGAAGAAAGGTAAAAACTTATCTCCAGTCAATGGTGGAGGCCTATGAGACTTTTCAACGGCAGAGGATGCGGGGGGGTAAATTGGAAAATTTTCCTTTCGTGGAGAAGGGAGTTAAAAGTAAATAGGGAAGCGTGGTTCCATTGGGACCCACATCATAGACTAGAAGCGGAAGGGCGGAGCTGGGGAAAACTTGGAAAATTTTCCCTTTTCCAAAAAGAGGTGAAATAGCAGAATTTGGCAAAGTTCTTTTAGGACCCACTTTAGGACATGTGTCAAGATCATTTTTCAAGGGCGGAGGTGTGGAGAAAAATGTGAAAATTTTACATTTTTCCAAAAGTTGTAAAAGGAAAAAGGGAACCTGCAGGCCCATTTTAAAGTGGATCTCCCACATGGACGGTCCAAATTCAAAATAGAAATCAATGGCAGTTGTGCATCTGTATCTAATTTTTCTGCCATTTTCACTCCAGAGCTCCTAGAGATGCGAGTCTTCATGATTTCTTGATATTTCTTACACACCAAATAGGGAAGGGGAGTTAATTTGATATCTAAGTTTGGTGAGGAAGATCTAGGGACGTCTTTCGCCATTAAGATGAGATTTGACCTCTGGGCTCGATTTGATCTTCCTTTTTTCCTTCCCGAGCACTCAAAGAACCATATTTGACAGATTAGGGGTGGAAGTGGTTGGTGAGTAGAGGGAAAAGTGACCTACCAGAAGGAGTTGAATGTGGGAGATATTCGAAGAGATCCACCCCCTGAGCACCTAACAACTTTTTACAGATCTTATTCTGGGAATCGTGATCTAGATCATGGCGAGCACTGGTCCACTCAATGTTTGGATTATTGGGGGTAAAAATTTTGTTGTAAAATGTTATAAATTGCTTGAATTTATCAAATGGTTGGAGTGTTGGAAAGTGTTACAGAATTTTTTCTAAGAAAAATCTTGACAGAATCTGTCTTTCTGAATCATCTGAGAAACCTGTTTATCTCCTTTGTGTTAAATTTGATCATGTCAAGGTGGTTGTGAGTGTACAACCATTGACAAGCTCTGAGGTTGCTTTAGAAACTTTCCCCTACTGATAAATTTAATCAAACTTGAGTTCATCTGCGTTATTTTTGGGAAAAATTTGTGTTTGCTTCATTCCTGAATGTCTGCAAATAGTTTTCTTGTTCCCATTGCAATCTTACATTGAAATCTTTGTGAATCACACAAGATCTTATCCTTGTGATAGTTTGGTGGCATTTGCAATTTCATTTATCAGAAGATCTTTCATCTGATAGTGAAATAAACAAATTTAAAATCACTGTGACTCTCATTTGTTGACTATAAGATTGTTTGTTAGCTCTTTGGGGGTATCTTAGGCATGATGAAAATAGATGTTGATAGTGTTTAGTTAATTTTTCTAATTTGAGCCTTCATTTTTTATCCTTGAAGTTTGTGTGAAAAGTGCAGATCTTGGGCCTCCATTGAAGCACATATTCTGGTTAAAGGAACATCCTAGCTATCCTGAAGCATTATGTTGATTAAGCTCTCCATTTTTGTAAAATTTCTCAAGAATCTGGTGAATCAAGTTCATTCCTGCCTCAATTCCCACAAAAAAATTCATTTAAAAACAACCAATCATACCCATACTACCCCTGTTTGTCATGTGTGTGTACAAATGCATAATTTTTACTAGCAAAACATGCAGAAACAATCAGGTTTTCATTGTCTTTAGTGGCCTGAACCTTGCTTAGAAGATATCTCCATTATCTAGAGTGACAACTCGTGAGAGTTAGGTTTTGTTGCATTGATCATATTTTCTTCAAGGTCTTCTTAATAATTTCACAAGGAAGGATATCTCCATCTCCTCCACAAACAACAGGCTACAAAAAGGGTCCTCTCACCCTGGTTGAAAGGCACAACCATAAAGTAGTGAGGATAGGTCAAATCCTCTTGAGGGTGCTACCCATTTCTCCACATCTGAGTGACAAAAAGCAAGCTGCATTTCATCCCCGGCTACAAAATGACACACTACATGCTCCGCTTGTCTCTAAGCTTCGTGCCAAAGTTGTGATGCTACTCATCTTCTGAGGGAGAATCAATTTGGGTACTAACACCCATGATTGGCGCCGTTACTGGGGACATAGTGGTTATAGTTCATATTCAGATCCTGGTAAACATTTCTTCTATGCTCTAAGTGCTAGTACCTTATTTCAAATATCATCTTGTGTTCAGGCCTGTAAGAAGTGTTTAAAGTTACAAGTGTTGTGTGCAATTCTTTCAGTTTCTATACCTAGTGCACTAGCTTTCATTGATAAATCTAGGTAAAGAAAAGTCAGATCATTCCATTTCTAGTTTCTAGTATTGACATACATTTGACAGATCATATTTTAGTGCATTTGCACAACTAAGGTGGAAATCCTTAGTGGTGACTCCCTATTGATCTGATTCTTAATAAGTACCAGTGTCTTAACCTCTGTCAAGTGATATTTGTTACTAATCTTTGCAAAGCTGGAAGGAAGAAGATCTTTCTTTGCTAGGGATCCTGCTAGGACATTATTTCTAGAGCTAGGAAAAAAAAATTCAGAAGGAAGAAAATCCTGGAGAGTTGTTGGAGATCAACAATCAAGAAGAGGGATCTCCATTGATGAAAGTGATCGGCTTATCATTGAAGACTGCCATTCAAGTGCTTCTGAATCAGGTATCCTTTTTGTGGAACTAAATTCTCCAACTGGAGAGGGGCCTTCATTTGATTTTGAAAAGTTTGCTTCTCATTCTGCCCCTTTCTTTTCAAAGGTTTATAAGGTTTTCTAAGAAACAAGGCCTTTAGGGGATATTCATTTTGAAAGTTATACTCTTGTATTTCAAAGACCCTCTGCCCCTTATCATTTTTTCTACCCTCCAGGGTCACCTCCTCATAACAACATGGCCTAACCCCCACTTAGACCTTCTTTTGTTGTAAATACCCTTGGTCCTATAAATTTACAGGGATGGCTGGTTATCCAAATGTAGTTCCCTAGGATGTGAGAAGTAGATTACCAAAGTTCCAAGGAAACAACGTTATAACTGGTTATCAACATTTAAATATTTTTATCAATATGATGGAAGAATTTTAGATTGAAATTGAATATGTATAGATCAAATTGTTTATCTATACTTTGGAAGAGGATGTGAGGGACTGATATAAAGCATTGCCAGAAAATTCCATTGATTCTTGGATAGAGATGAACAATGCATTTCAGATTGCAGTATGGTGATAGAACTGACCCTAGGTTTCTTCTATCAGAATTTGAAAACATTAAGAATAATCCTAATGAGTCAGTACATGATTTCAATACAAGGTTTAACAAGACTGTGAGGAGATTTCCTATTAGCTTAAGGCCATGTGATGAATCATGTTTGATCAAATATTCAGATGCACTTGATAAAAAAACTGCTTACTAATTGAGGGATAAAAACCCTACTAATTTGTGGTAGGCCTTCACCATGGCTCTACAAATTGAGAACAACATCAAGGCAATTGGAAAGCTTCCAAAAAGAGAGGGTGTAAAACTAATTAACCCAGAAAAGCCTCAAACAAGTAAGGCTACTGATTTGGAGGAACTTGTGAAAACTTTGGTAGGGGTTTGTCAAAGAAATATCATACAAATTATCCCTGGAAGAAAAAGGGATTGGCCAGAGTTCACAAAGTCAGCACAAGCAACAAGGCCAAGAAAGGTTTACAAATCATCATAAAAATGATCAGAGATCTGATGACAGAGGGAAGGGACCTGTTGGATTTGGAAATAAACAATCCTAGGCCAAGGAAAACAGAATGGTGCCTAATCCTTTGGCTGCCAGATTTTCTGTTGTGGAGGAGACAGATGCCATTGATTGGTGTGACAGATGTTTCATGCCCCATGCTCCATGTGAGGAAGACCAGTAGAAGAAGAAGAAGTCTGATGATGATATGATGATGATGTTTGCATGATGGGTTGCTCCACGAGGTCACAATAAGGGGCAACTTCAACTGAGGTAATAAGTGCTAGAACTGCTACTGATTTTTGGGATTGCATCCTCGAGGTACCTATTCTTCCTCCCTCTCATACTTTAGAAGTAGATACTGTACAAGATTTTGAATTTCCCAGTAATACTTTGAATATTTGAGAGATTTAATGATAAAGAAGTATGATGGAGGAATCCCATCTGAGGAGGACATGCATTTGTTGATGAATGTTGTTGTTGCCCAAGAAAATGAATACAACAAAAGAAGTAGGGTTTTCAAAGGACAGGGTCTCAGGCCAAGCCAAAAACTCCATTGCTGTCAAATATTCCTAAAGAGGTCCCTAAGAAAGATGCACCTGCCAAGGGCCTTGCTGTCCTAAACAAAAACCATACCCCTCCTCATGCCCAAGCTGTCAAAAATCATGTGCCATCTAATGAGTGTATCAAAATTCCTTCCAATACGACCTTGCCAACATTTTTCCTTAATGATATTTCCCAAGTCTTGAGTTAGATCAAGATCTCAGTTCCAGTTGTTAAGTTTCTTAGGATTCCTAAGCACAAGAAGAGGGAATTGGAGTATTTTGGGTTGAAATAAGAGAAGAGTTTCCCAGGCAAAAATGTAAATATTGTGGAGACTCCTCCAATAATTGAAGAAATAGAAGCACCACCAGCATTAGAGGAGCTATATGAACCACTTGAGGTTTATTTGGGGACATCCTTTGTAGATTCCCAACTAAATGTGAATTCATTCTTCACCACTTGGATCATTAAGGATATAATGTTGCACAACTGTATGTTTGATTCAGGGGCATCATGCAATGTTATGCCTCTAGAAGTCATGATGAACTGAACATCAAGGTAACATAAGTATATGGGAAGTGCACTTCCATGTATTCCAAAGAGGTTCCAGTGTGGGATGTGTGAAAGGTATGGTGGTGAAACTTGTAGCCTATCCAGGAAGGAACTTGAAGCTTGATGTAGTTATTGTTAACTACCCAGCCAAGTGGGGTATGATGTTGTCTATAAAATGTGTTGTAAGTGTTGGTGGGAGTTTTCAAATGGATATGTCCTATGCCACCATCCCAATTGAGGGTAGCCTTGTTAATTTGTATGGGGAAAAGAAGATGTTCCACCTTATTGAAGATCCCAACAATGCATCTTATGAAGTATTGTACACAAGTGTTGATGCTGATAACTTTGTAGGATTTGTTGATGGAAAAGAGCACAAGATTGAAGAATTCAAGTGTCTTGAGTAGGCAAACTCTCCTTGGAATTTATTATTTGATGGAGCATGCTCCAAGTTTGGAAATGGTGATGGTGTTGTCCTGATCTCTCTAGGCCAGGAAGAGTTTGTCTTTTCCTTCAAAATCAATTTTGAGTGTACTAACAACATTGCTGAGTATGAGCCATTATTGTTAGGTCTAAGGATTGCTTGAAAATATTGTGTTAAAGACATCATTGTCAAAGGATATTCAGAATTAATTGTAAGGAAATTCAGAAAACTTTATGCCACAAAAAATCAGCGAATTAAACAATATAAGCATGCAGCTTGGGATCTCATTGAGATGTTTGAGTCATTCAATATTGTGCATCATGATAGGAGGTTCAATGATTTGGAAGAAAAAGTTTCAGTATTGGGATCTTGATTTGATTGTTGTACAGTATCCCCATATTATGAATATGATGTTGAGGTGTTAAGTAGGCCATCTGTACATGACAACATTAAACATTGACAATTTTTTGATGATGATGCTCAAGTCAAAATATTTTTGTAGAACAAAGGGGATTTTGCTGATCAAAATATTGATTGGGAGCCAATGGTGTGCATAGTAGAGGGTAAATAAACCTTGTTTGGCAAATATCTCATCCAACTAAAGACTAATACCATTCCTAGAGGGATGGTTGCTCTTGAATCAAACTTTGATAATGTTGATTGCATTATAAACAAATGCATAACAACCTCAAGGGATATTGAGGAGCATGACCTTGGCACAAAGGAGAAACCAAGGAAGATCTAGTTGGGAAGAAATGTAGTGCCCACTTTCCTTTGACACCTTTTTGATACTAGTCATGACACTACTGATTATATTATGGATATGATTATGGACCTAATTATAGTATGATGATAAATGTTAGATCAGGGATTATTGTTGACTTTATACAGTTATGATGCATGATGATTATTAGAGATAATATATATGTTAATGATGTTATATTGTTGGACATGGTTATATGATGGATGTTTTTCAGATTTTTGATATTTGGATATTGTGAGTAGACCTAGAAATGGAAAATTATTGGATGATGATATAGTTTTTGATAAAACTATAAATGATATTGTTAGATTGCCTGGATGTTTTTTTATTAATGGTAAATAGTTTTTTGAAAGGGACTATACCCTTGTATACAAAAAGGGAGGCCTAATTTCCAGAATATGAGTGAGAGACACAACAACAAGGAACAAGATCTAGGAAAGCCATAACAACTAGTGTAACCAAGTGCCAGTTACCCAAAAAAAGAAAACCATAACTAAAACTGCAAAAGAGCAGCAGAAAAGTAGTAACAGAACAGCAAGAACTACGACAAAAACTAGCATGAGCAGTGAAGATCCACAGCTATTTCTTGGCCGCTTTGGCAATTCTAGATTTGATATTATGCCATGAGGTGAACATAGCCAGAGTCATCATGTGAGTAGGGTCAGTGGTATCCAGCTGTTGGATTGTTTGCTTGCTTTCTTGTTCCGATCCCCAAAGAGTAGCTGGAATGCCACTAAGATTAGAGACACAACGAACGTGCTGTTCAATAAATTCCTCAATTGCATTAAAAATAGCCATATTATAATCATGGCGAGTCTTTGTTTTGCCAAGTCTGCTGTCCAAGGAATAAAGTTTTTTTTGTATATGCTTTCCAACTGATTGTTATCAATAACAGCCTCCTCCTCTTTCAAGCGCTTACCTTTTTGTTTAGACAACTGCTTTACCTCCTCTTTCAATAGTAGTATGTCAGCTTCCATTGCATCCAACCTTTTACTAGTGCTCTCAGTATTAGTCTCCTGAGCCCCCGTGGGCAACTACTAATCGTTGTAAGTATCTAGTTCTGCCTATTCGAGGGGAAACATACCGTAAAGCCCCGGTTGGAAGGCACTATCCGCTTTGGTGTGGGAACAGAAGGAAAATGGTTGAGAAACACTAGATGCTTAGAGGGCATGTTTTTAAAACTAGAGCATTTGAGTTGAGTAAATGGGAAACATCCCTTCAAGAGAAATGTACTTCACCATAATACGAGTGATCTCATCAAAAGGTGGGGGAATGGAGTTGACCTGTAACCCTCCCGTAACAAAAACCAAATACTCATTGTCCTCCAGCCTCGGCAAAATTTCTTCTCCTCTCGACTTTACGGTCTGTCTAGCAAAATCAATTGTTTTATTTTTTTTGAAGAACCTAAAAGATTCTACCCATCTGAGTTAGGTTCATTCCCAAACCAGTAGCCTCAAGCTCCCAATTAATTCTTCACTAATCAAAACTTTCTGGCCTCCATACTCTGATTTTACGCTTGGGGTCTTTCCAGTCCTTAATCCAAACTAAACAGAGACTAAATCAACATTATACTTAGTGTGATCTTGAATGCCCATAAATCTCTGATCAAGCGCTGATTTAAACCAATCCACGCATGTGCTAAATACCCCTTCCTTATACTCATTGGATCTATCCCATATTTGTATGTCCATAATTATCCACTTGTATGCTATTTTAAATTTGCTTAGGGATGTGAACACTATTATCCCATATAGTAAGATTAACATTTATACCATAGTTAGCCAAAGCGTCTACCACCTTGTTACCCTCCCGGTAGGTATGCTTGATCTGAATATTTTTGAAGGATTGGAAAATACTTATGGACTCTAAAATAAAATCTTTGATGTTCCAACTTGGGGGGGAACTCTGATTAAGATGATTAATTATATTGAGAGAGTCTCCTTCTAGCATGAGATTTTGATTGTTATGAGTCAGAGCAATCCTAAGGCCCCATAAAGCAGACAATGCCTCAGCAAAATGATTAGTTTGTATTCTCATTTTACCAGCATAGGTAGTCACCAAATTTCCTTTATGATCCCTGATCACTCCTCCTCCCGCTACAATTCCAGGGTTCCCCTTAGAGGCCCCATAAAAATTCAACTTAAACCAGTTAATATTTGGAGGATGCCAGTGTATCAATGACCTATCCATAAAGTTACCTGTAGTATTCTGGATACTATTAGCACCAATCTGCCATTGGGACAAGATGTGCTCTTCATTTGCTGGGTAACTCTTGTTCTTGGGCGGTTTAAATTTGATAATATTCTCCTTAACAACATTGATAATTTTTCCAATACTAAGCTTATAGTTCTGTTTGCTATTTCTGAAGATAATGTCATTTCTATCTTTCCATATCCTCCAGATGATATGAGGCATTATTAAATTCCAGAGTCTTCTCACAACACAATGTTTGTAAGGTGGACTCCAATGTGTCCAGAGCTGTTTAAGATCCTTTGGAAACACCCAGGAAGAATTAAAATTAGATAGGGAAAAACTCCACATTTTAGTAGCATACTCATAATGAATGAGCAGATGACTGATATCCTCTGATTCTTTTTTACATAGATGGCACCTATTAAGCATTACAAAGCCTTTTCATATCAGATTATCAGTGGTAAGAATTATGCCCCTGAGAGCAAGCCAAAAGAAAAAGTTAATTTTTGGAGTTAGCTCCTTCATCCATATTCTATTCCATTTAAACTCAGATTGTTCATTGTCAAAGAAGGTATTATAACCAGCTTTAATAGAGTAGTTCCCATCAATAGAACTGCTCCAGATTAGCTCATCCTTAGAATCAAGCTGACTAAGGGGGATAAGATCTAAATGATCTTGCAGAGAGGAAATAATCTGGGTCAAGTATTCTCTATCCATAGTGAGCTTTTTCCACTTCTTTTTGTTGCCCATTCTTTCAATATAATCTTTGATCCGAGCACCATATTTGCTTATCATGATGTCTTTAACTGCTCCAAATCTGTCCATGAGACTGCCATTAAACTAGTTATCTTCCTAGAATTTTATATCACTCCCATCTCCCACTTTCCACTTACTTCCATGTTTTATTAAATTTCTACTTTCCACTAAGTTATTCCAGAACAAGGAACCATAAGGAAGATGCTCGTCTTGAAGAAAGGAGTAAACAGCTTGTTGTTTAAGGTATTTAGCCTTGATTAAATGTATCCAAGGTTGCTTCTTAGTGAGCATTCTCCATCCCATTTTCCCAATAAGAGCCTCATTCATTTTCTTAATATCTTTTATGCTCATTCCTCCTAATGATTTTGGAGTACAGACCTTATCCCAAGCAACTAAGTGAAATTTAAATTTTTCCTTCATGCCCTGCCATAAGAATTTTTTTGAATCCTCTCAATTTTTTCTCTGAAAGCAGTAGGTATCTTATAAAGAGACATAATATATATAGGCAGGTTTTGAAGAGTGCTCTTGATGAGCAGGCATTTACCAACACTCGAAAGAATGGCTCCTTTCCATCCAACCATTTTCCTTTGGAATCTTTCTAGTAGTTCATTCCACACCTTGGTGGAAACTTTTTTGGTGCCCAAAGGAAGACCAAGGTAAGTGGCTGGAAGCTCACCTATTTTACATCCCATATTTTTTGCAATTTTCAACTATCTGTCCTCAGGAGTATTGAAGAAGAAAATGGAGCTTTTGTTATAATTAATCTCTTGTCTAGAGGCAGCTTCATAAATTTTCAGAATGGCTTTGGTAGCCTGAGCTTCAATGACAGGATCCATTAAGAGAAGAATAGTATCATCAACAAATTGCTGATGTGAAGCAGCGTGACTAATGGAAGTGGGATTTGATCCAGTCAGAAGGCCGTCAAAAACTACTTGTTCAATAGTTCGACTAAGACTATCTACCATGATGATGAAGAGCAGAGGGGAGATTGGGTCCCCTAGTCTAATTCCTCTGTTACTTGTGAAGAATCCCACCGGCTCACTGTTAACCACAATTGAGAATCTGACCGTGGTGATGCAAGCCTTAATTATTTTTCTGAATTTATCAGGGAAGCCAAATTTACTTAGAACTCTGTCTAAGAAAGTCCAAGAGACTTTATCAAAAGCTTTATTCATATCAAGCTTAAGAACCATGTTCGATTTTTGATTATTATCCATAGAGTGTATGGTTTCATGAACCATAATCACTCCATCTTGAATAATCCTTCCTTTAATGAATCCACTCTGTTGCCTTGATATTATATCATTCAAAATAGATTAAAGCATGGAAGCGATGATTTTAGTGAAAATTCTATAGATAACATTCACCAGGCTGATAGGTCTAAAATCTTTAAAGTTCTTAGCTCCCATTTTTTTTGGGGCAAGCACAATGTGGGTGTTATTCATTTCTTTCAAAAGGTTTCCTGTTCTATAGAATTCATTCACCGCTTTGAGAAGATCAACCGAGCATATATCCCAGAATTTCTGAATTTTTTTTATAGAGAATCCATCCGGGCCTGGAGCTTTGTCACCTTCAAGAGAAAACACCAATTTTTGCAGTTCTTCAAGCATGGAAACTTTAGTGATATTCTTAAATCTTTGTTCCTCAATTTTGTTATGGGGAATAGCCTCCGACATGAAAGAGATTGCCTCTTCAGAAATAATACTCCTCTCATTAAGAAGAGTTTTATAGAAGTTGTGAGCTTCCTCTTTAATGTTGTTGGGATCTTTTACAACAATACCATTACTTTTAGCAACCTCCGTAATCCTATTACAAGCTCTGTGCTTTAAAGTAGTCATATGAAAAAACTTTGTATTTCTATCTCCTTCCTTAAGCCATATAGCCCTAGTTTTTATCCTCTAAAAGGATTCTTCTCTACTGTAGATCGTATGCAGCTCTGCAAGAATGTTTTTTTCCTCAGTTTGATCTTCAATAGATCTCCCCCTTGTACTCATTTTGAGTTCTAAATCTTGGAGCTTCTGCTTTAGCTCCTTTTTTTGTTCAAAAACATTTCCAAAAACTCTTTTATTCCAAATTTTAACTTGTTTTTTGACATTTTTTAGCTTCTGGGTTAATCTATATTGAGCAGTGCCTTCCCCATTCCAAACCCACCACTCCTTAATTTTGTCATAAATGTCATTACGTTCCATCCACATCTTTTCAAACTTGAAAGAGCTTCTTCTGGGCTTAATCCAATTGAGAAGATTCAAGGCAATCGGATTGTGATCCGATCCAATTCTTGGAAGAGAAGACAAATGAAAGTCCTGATTGAGAATCCAACTAGCAGAAATCAAGGCTCTATCTAATCTAACTTGGATAAATTCTTTTCCCAACCTTCTATTATTCCAAGTGTACTTATTCCCATGTAGATCCACATCCAAGAGATTGAGTTCAGCCACAAAATCAGCAAACTCCTCCATACCTGTAGAAAAGCTGGATATTCCTCCATATTTTTCACCTGGGTTTAGAGCAGTATTAAAATCCCCCATTATAAGCCAGTTTGCTGTAGAATGCTGGTTTCTAAATATCTTAAGATCAGTCCATAACTTACGTCTCCCACTAACCGTATTAGGGGCATAGATATTAGAAAGGATCCATTCACTATTATTCTCAATAGCATAAAATTTAATAGCAAGATGATTAGTCCTAACATTGAGAATCATACCAGTGTAGTGTCTCTTATCCCAAAGAGTAGCCAGACCTCCAAAGGCTCCCTGAGAGTCCACCGCAACCATATCAGAATTTTCCTAGAAATTATTTTTATTGGTTTCAAGGATCTTAGCTTTCATCTTAGTTTCCTGCAATATCAAAATATTAGGACTACTAGATTCCCGTAACTCCTTAATGATTCTCTGTTTGGAGTTTCCATTTAGACCTCTGATATTCCAAGAGATAATCTTCATTAAATAGGAGTGGGGGGTGGTATTTCCTGATGGTTCAATTAACGTTGAGTTCCATCTGCAATGTCTCTCTTTGTTCTCTTGGATCTAAGGTCTTTCTTTAAAGGCCTTCCTCTTTTGGAACTAATACCAAAGTCTACCAATCTTCTAGAAGAATATCGAGTAGTCCTAGATGTTGAGGTTTCCCAGTTGTCGAGTTTCTTTTTCTTTTCACTGTAAAGCGATTCTAGGATCATTTCAAATCCTTTCATTCTTTTTTTTTTTTTGAAATGACCTCAATAAATCCAGAGGCAAGTTCCTCATCTTCTCCAGCTGGCGTTACTTCTCCCTCCTCTTTCCCTTTCTGCTTACTATCAATGGAGTGTATATCTGCAGATCTGTTGTTGAAGTAGGGAGGCAGTTCTGTAGATCTATTGCTGAGATGAGAGATTCCTCTTATACTTGTTATTTTGCTTACATCCCTTGGAGTAAGAACTTCTTCTGATCTCATGTTGTTCTTTTCTAGCTCTTCCTCAATGAAACCAAAAGCATTATCTATCTCAATCTCCCTAGTGTCATTTGGGCTCTTAGTTAGTTTTAGGGGACAGATATTCACCTTTACATTTCCTTCTTGTTCGTCCTCCTCCAGAGTCACCTTTACAACATTTTTCATTTCTACATATTCAATTTTTCTGGTGGGTGTTCCAAGAAGCACTGCCGTTGGGGTTTTAGGGTGCCAAACTAGATGTTTCCTTATTGAAGTTCTGAATCCCCTTTTTTTTCCTTTTTTATTGTAGTTCAGCTCAGCTTGATTAGGGGTTTCTTCCTCTTTCCAACTTTCATTTCTTAGCTTCTGATTATCTTTTGCCATTTCTAACTCCCCTACATGTTGTTCTCTCTTTTTGGGTTCCACAATAGAGATTTCCTCATTAGGACATTTTTTGGAAAAATGCCCTAAGCACTGGCAGTGCTTGCATCTTAAATGGAAGGTTTCAAATTCAATTATTTGTGTCCACATTCCATACTTATATTTTAATATGATATACTCCGGTAACTCCTGCTCCATTTCTGAAGAGATGCAAAATCGAGCAAAAGCAAGTCTGGATCTATTTCTCGTAAGACCGTCTAGTCCAATTGAAGCACCCAAGGACTTAGCAATGTTTAGCAGGATTTCATCATCCCAGAATTGCAGTGGTAGCCCAAGGAGTCTGTACACCAGATTGGAATAGTATTAATGTTTTCAATATTCAGGTCGAATCCAGGATACCATCTTTTTAAAAAGAGTCCCATATTTCCCAGCCACCATGGCCCTCCCAGAAGCACCGATTCCAAATCAGACTTCCTGGATGTTGTTGTGATTCATATATCTAGATGATTTTGGAATTTTAATTATATTTATATTATTTTGGATGTTCTAATATGGGCACAAGGTCGAAGGAGGTATTTTTGTTTTACAGGTTAAAATATCACAACAAACATCGGGGGATTGGAGACCAACCACATTAGAATTCTAGATGAATTCAACAAGGTCACCATGACAACTAGTTTTGTTTTTGTGTGTGTTTGTTAGTGTTAGGGATTCCCATGGGGAGAATCACGTTTAAATGTGACCAAGGGATTTTATGTTTTTCTATTATTTTGGTCCCTTTGTTATGTTTGCATGTGTTTATTTTCTGATGTTTTTACCCTTTTATTAATTATTAAATGGTGTGTAAATATTGTGAGTAATCATATTGTTTAGTTAATTAATTAAAAGATGTCATAAGAATGTAATTAATAGAGTTGTTGGCCATGTTTTAAAGTGTTTTAAGAATGTGTAAGTAATGTGTAAGTAATATGTAAGTGATGTGTAAGTTAATTTTTGAGTGTGAAACACTCCACCTTCTTGGAAATTCGAAATTGTCCTTGGAGGCTGATTTTGGAGGCTTTTGGGACAAGTTAAATTTGTCCCATACCTCTTAAAATTACATACCAACCTTGCATATGGTTGGAGGGTTAAATTTAAACTTTTATAATGAATTTTTTGAAGACAAATTGTAGGTTTTAATTTCACTTTTCTTACATGATTTAATTTCAGTCCTTTGGGGTGTGGGTTGGATTTGAGTGTATAAGTAAACTGTCATATTATTCACCCACCTATTTATTATGCATTGGAGAATGAAGTTGAATTTTTGTTTTGGGTTGAGGATGTGTGATGTGGCATCGTACATGGATTCACATCATCCTCTTCTCTTCCCTCTTCTATAAAATTTGAAATTCTTGCCTTGTTCTGGGTTACTTCACTTTGGGAGCTCTTGCTTAGAGAAGTTTTAGAAGATTGTTGCATACTTGTGTTGGGTTGATTTTTTGGATTTCTTGCATTAGAAGGAGCTTGTTGTTTTGAACTAGGAACAACTCCATCATGGAGAGGTAAGAGCTTGGCTCTTGAAATTCTCTTCTTTTATTTATGTAAATGTTCTTGTGTGAATGTTTTAGTGTATATTGTGGGTTGTTGGGTAGATGGCCTAGGAATGGTGTAGGAGAAGACTATGGGATTATTTTATGGGAGCCATAAGTGGGTTTAGGGAGGTATAAGGGTGGATGGAGTTGGGAATTTGGGTTCCACCTTACAAAGAAAGAGATTGCATTTCTTTATTCGTTATGGGGTGCCATAAGAGGTTTGGGAGATATAAGAAAATATGAGGAATAAGGGGTACTTAGGGGAGGCATAAGGGCATGACAGGGTTTGAAATGATATATATATATATATATATCTAGTGGGTTGTACTCAGGTGGTGATACCCATTTCCCAGTTTGGGAGGCATAAGAAGCACCCCCATAGTTCTTGCTCCTTTGGCTTGTATAGTGAAGCCTAATTTTTCTGTGATGTCTTTCATGTGGTTGTAAAACTGTTGTTTTGTTTTGGACTGTGTTTTTAATTTGAAATGTGCATGTTGAAAGATTACATTGTGATGTGGAATCCTGTTGTTGTTATGAGTTGAAATAAATATCTGATTGCATTGTGGTTGGGCTTGAGGGCCAATGAAGAAGGATGGTTTCTCCTCTTCATTGGATGTCTTGGTTGGGTGGAGAGCATTTCCTTTCCCTTACTCTTGTTGTCATCAAATTGGATGAATGAGAAGAATGCATGTTGTTGTTCTGGAGCAGAGAAAAGATAGTTTGATAGTCCCTTGTGAAATTAAATTTCATTATAACCTTCCCACTTGAAGTGGATGATCTTGTAAATGTTTATAATGGAAAGATGTTGTGTAGTTTTGCAAGTGAAATTTGAAATGTAAAAGAGTTATACTCTGTATTCTATTTAGAAAGAATGTGAAAGAATGATATGTGTTTGGTACATTGTATTTTGTAATCAAATGGAAAAGAAGTTGTAAGAGTTCAGTTGAATTAATGAAAATGGTTTTGTCTTGTCCATATGATGTTATTCCATTGGAAATCTATGTTTAGCATACTCTATGAAATCTCTGTTTGAAAAGTGGTAAAGTGGAACACGTGAAAAAAAATGTATTGTCTGCCCTGTATATAATAAATGATTTTGGAAGAAATGAAAGAAATAAGTTGTAAATTTTCCTTTGAAAATCAATAAATGAATGAAATGCTTTTCCCAAATTACATTATTAAATTGAATCTGATCATATCAATGTATTGAAATCTCGGTTTGAAAGGAAGAAATGCGTGTGAGAAAAATACAGTATTTTGTCTCTTTGAAATGTGAAAAATTGGAAATCAGTATTGCATTTTGGTCTTGAATGGTTTGTTTTGAATCAACTAAAATGTGTTAGATTGGAATTGGAATGTATTATAAATACTTAGAAAAAGAAAATGGCAAATAGACACATTAAGATTTGATCCCTGTCATTTGTAATTTTAAAATTGACAATTAATTAAACCAAAAATGCACAGTTTGAACCTGCAGCAATAAAATAACAAATTAAATGATTGAATTGAAGTAGTAGGCCCTAAACGAGTTCAAATAGACAAAAGCACTTAAGGAAATATCTCAAAACTTAGCAAAATCAGGCTCAAACCATTTTGTAGTCATTTTCTGTCAAGAAATGGAAATGTTCAAATTGCAAATCATTTAGACAAATTGAACCTTGAATCCTATCTTAAATCCATTTAGGAACAACCCTCCATGTCTATTTGACATGTTGAGAGAGGAGGAAGATCAAATTGAATAAATCTCACAAGTTAAAATTCATTAGTTCACACTGTAAAATTCTGCACGTCGTTTTCTTAAAAATGACCCTTAAACTTTATCAAAACCTAAAACTAATGATCTCTATGTAAAGAGGACATTGAGAGCTTAAAGTCCTCATTTGAAAAAAAATGAGATCTCTATCAAAATTTATGGCTCTTTAAATTTTTTCTTCCTTGGCGTCAAATTTTGGGAAAAATTTCCTTGGAGGGCCCGCGGCCTGAATTTTTCCCTTAGGCACTTTGGAAAAAATTTTGGGAAAATTTTCAAAATTTTCCCTACCGGCCCACAACTAATCAAAGGCTTCCACGTGGCACCATGAGGTGTCAGCGGGGGTGGATTCCATTTTTTAACTTAGTGCTTTGGAAAATTTTGGGAAAATTTTCCAACTTTTCCCCTCCAGCCCACAACCAATCAGGTGATGCCACGTGGTGTCACAAGGCATCGGCAGAGGAACATGTCCCTTTTTGTCCTTTACGTCTCAGAAAATTTTTAGAAATTTTTTCAAGTTTTCCTCGATGTTCCGTCGGCCCGCAGCCAATCAGGGGTTGCCACGTGCAATCGCGAGGTGCTGGCAGAGGCGCGGGTCTCTTTACCCTCTTAGCCCTTTGGGGTGTTAAACTAATTTTCTCCTCATCACCCTACCTTCCCTGCGTTGGCTTAGGAGATGCCATGTTTCCTTTATGGACTCGTGGGAGAACAGGTGCAAAGCTGACTTTTCACCCCACACGGGAGAATTTGCAAGTTGTTCCCCCCGCTGCCCCACTTTTTCCATTTTTCCATGTGCTTTCTTAGGGAGTGCCACGTGTCCCTTGTGGATTTTTCAGACACGTGAAAGCGTAGGCGCAAATGTGGTTTTTTCCCCCACATAGAAATTTTTTCCAAATGTCTCCCCGTGGCCCATCAACCTGCTCTTTGGGAAAATTTTCACCCCTTGGCCCGCAAGCCCGCTCTTGGGGAAAATTTTCACCCTTAGGCCCGCCGGACCATAACTTAAGAAATATAAGGAGTTAGGAGGAGTTCTTTATATTACTGGAAAGGTGAAGAAATTTCCTATCCAATGATTTAGAAATTTTTTGAATGTGTTAAATTATAGAAAAATCAATTTGAAACTTTAAGCCTGTTAAGGAGTGGGTATGGTGAGGAATTCCCTTTGAACCTAATAGAAACTTCTAACCCTAAATTTTGGACCTTATGACCTCTAATAATTATTAATAAAAGAAAATTATATTATAGTAGATTAGAATTGTTCTAGAACCTATTAGTGACAACTTTTTTCTTATAACATGGTTGAAGATTCTTTTAATTAAAAAAATTATTCCATAACTTTCCCAACTAATCCCAGGTTGTTCTTGGGTTTCAAGTGGATTGTTTTAACGGGCGTTGCAAGAAATCTCAGTAAGGAGGAAAAACAATATTAAGAGAAATTATTGAAAAAATATAAAGATTGCATGGCTTAGACTTATTCTGAACTAAAGGCATACAGAGAGGATCTGTTTCAACATAAGATTCCCTTGGAATCTAATGCAAAACCATTCGAGTAGAAACAGAGGCCAATTAATCCACTCCTATCTCTTAAAATACAAGAGGAACTTAATAAACTGAGGGATGGAGGGATTATTTAGCCCACAAGGTATTTTTCTTGGGTTGTAAACCTAGTACCAATTAGAAAGAAGAATGGTGACATCAGGTTGTGTGTGGATTTCAGAAATTTAAACAGAGCATCAATGAAGGATAATTATCCTTTACCAAATATGGAAAACATGTTGTAGCTAGTGACTAGTTCTGAGCTACTTTCTACCCTGGATGGTTTCTCTTGTTATAACCAAGTTGTGGTGAATGCATAAGAAAGAATTAAAATAGCCTTTACCACTCCTTAGGGGACTTATGTATATGTCAAGATGCGCTTCAGTCTAAAGAATCCTGGAAAAACCTTTCAGAGAGCAATGGAAGTTGCTTTTGTTGGTTACATCAATGATTTTATTTCTGTCTACCAAGATGATGTAACTATGTTCTCAAGGAAGAGAAGTGATCATTTGCAGCACTTGAAGAAAATGCTGATAAGATGTAGAGAAAATGGCATTTCACTCAATCCAAAGAAGTGCCAATTTGTAGTACAAAAGGAAAAATTGCTTGGTCACATTGTGTCACAAGAAGGGGTAATGATTGATCCAGAAAGGGTAGAGGATATAAGCAAGGTCTTAATTCCAAGAACCAAGAAGGGGATTCAGTAGTTCTTTGGGAAGATAAACTTTATCAGGAAATTCATATCAAACTTTGCTAAGTTGACCATTCCAATCACTTGCATGGTGAAGAAGGACCATGCCATAAAATGGAGGGAGTATTCTATTATAGCTTTCAAAGGGATCAAGGAGACATTAAAGCATGCACGTATTTTAGCAGCTCCAGATTATAAGAATCCTTTCCAACTATTTTCTTTTGCTTCAGATAACACTATTGCATCTATATTGTGGCAGAAAGTCAATGAAGGGTCTGAGAGGCCAATTTCCTTTTTTAGTAAGGCATTGCAAGGGGTTGAGTTGAAATACACTATTATGGAGAAACAAGTAATTTCCTTGGTAAAAGCAACAAAGGTCTTCAGACCTTACATTTTGAGCTCTAAAATTGTTGCTTATGTTCCCCGCACCATGGTCAAAGACATCTTATCATAGATGGATGTCTCAAGCAAAAGATGCAAATGGGTGAACAAGTAACAATAATATGACATGGATATTCAAATCATGAAGTTGGTGAGAGGTTTGGGCTTGGCTAAGCTTATGGCTGAGAGCAAATTGCAAATTGTTGAGGTAAATGAGGTAGAAGAAGGAAGGGTAGATGTTTTTGAGAAATTTATGAGTTCTGAGTGGTATAAAGATGTATTTTTATCTTAGACATCTATATTGCCCTAAGTATTTGAGTAAGAACCAGAAAAGAGCCCTTAAATTGGCTTCCCAAAAATATGTCATTATTGATTATGGGTTATCTTGGAAGAATCCTGAGGGAGTTCTCTTAAGGTGCATCACTAAAGATTAAGCCCCAAGATAATTGTTGATCTTCATGGAGGATTTTTTGGGGGGAATTTTCCTAGAAGATTCATATCACACAAGATCTTGAGGGCTGGTTATTGGTGGCCTACCCTCTTCAAGGATAAAACTCTTTTGGTTAGAAGATGTGAGAGTTGCCAATGCTTCTGTCGAAGATTGAAAGCTTCAGGCTCCCTAACTTTGCAACTTGTATCAATTGAATTCCCATTCAAGAAATGGGGAATGGATTTCATTGGTGAGATTTCAGACCCTTCAAGTGTTTGCCATAAGTAGATTCTTATAGCCACTGATTACTTCACCAAGTGGGTAGAGGCAATCCCCACCAAAAGAGCAACACACCAAATTGTCATGGATTTTATGTTGAACCATATCATCTACAAGTTTGGGGTGCCAGTTAAAGTTGTTGCTGACAATTTCATGAGCTTCAGACCTAAACCTTTAGTGGCAATGTTCAAAGACTATCAGATCAACTTTGCATATGCCTCTAATTACAATCCCCAAGCAAATGGATAAGTTGAGTCCAGTAATAAAAATTTGCTGAAGATTATCACAAGAACCTTGGAGTTGAACAAGAGATAAAAGGGGTAAGCAGTTGAAGTTTGTTGTCTGGGTTGACCGAATTACTGTTAAAAATCCACTGGAAAGAGTCCATTTGAGTTGGTATATGGAACACAGGCCATGCTGCCCCTACACATGCAACTATCGTCATATCAGTTTATGCAACAACTGGAAGATCAAGAAGTTAGTCCATATGAGGCTCACATTAACTAGATTGTTGAACTTGATGAAGAAAGGAGAGCATCTCACTAAAGGCATGTGAAGTTCAGAGTAAACTTGAAGAAGTTATTTGACAAGAAGGTCACTCCCAGAGCTTTCACTGTTGGATACCTTGTGCTGATATGGGATAACATGCATGAAGATAAGGGCAAGCATGGTAAATTTGATGCACTATGGATGGGCCCTTACTCCTTTGACATTCAGATTGGTGAGCATACCTTGTTCTTGAAGGATTTGGATGGTGAATTTCTCGAATTTCCTTTTAATGGTAGGCACTTGAAGCATTTCCTGGATTGATTCCACAAAATCAAAGTGAGCATCACCTATATAGTGTATAGTTTGTTGGTTTGTTTTCTATCTTTTTTGTTTTGCTCGTTCTGGTCCTCAATGACTTGGTTTTTTTGGTTTCTCAGTTCAGTTTTTTGGAGGATGGTTGTGGTAGTTCCGCTACGCTAGCTCTTTCTTTGACTACATTGTAAAATTTTGTGTTCTTGGAACTTGGTCTGTAGTTGTTCTTGTGTCACTCGCATGGAGTGCCCATCCCTGAGTCGGAGCTAATATTGGTGCTCGTCTTGATCTCGCACCATTTTTCCCTAATTTCTTCAAAATCTATGGGCTTTGTCATTTTTCCTATTTTGCCCTAATCATGGAAGCTCAAGAATGATCAATCTATATTTATATGCCTTTGAAAATAAAAATCCATGGACGAAATATGCTCGAAACCATGATTCACTTGGTTTTGTTTTAAAAAAAATCAACCTTGCCGAAAAAATCAAATTCTAGGCATGAATGGTGAATTTCTATGTTTTTGATGGTCTGACGGGCTTCTTTTTCCTATCAAAATTATTCGTCAACATTCAGTGGTCACGTAGATTTTTTTGGTTGGTCTGGGGATGACGGGAAAATGTTTTAACTTGTCACTTTTTTCCTTTTTAGCAAAAGGTCAATTTTGGTCCCGTAGCTCCTCTCAAATTTGATTGGTTCTTTTGGTGCTTACGTGGCTTCTTCTAATTAGATGGGGCATGGTGGGTTTGTTTTTGAACTTGATCTTTTTGGCTACTTTGGAAAAATATTTAAACCCACCCCATGGCCTCATCAGGCTTTGATTAAAGAAAAATTTAAGGGGTAAGGAAAAAGTCTTACTTTGACCCTGCAGAAGGACACATGACAAAGTTAAAAGTGGAGATGCGGGCTTTCAGAGGCAGATTGGATATTTTTCCCTTTTGGAAAAATGAAGTAAAATTCTAAAATGGATGCGCGCCCGCCAAATCATTTTGAAGCCTTATAAGGTTCTTAAAGTTGCACCATAACGACACGTGGAGGTCTCCATTGGGTCTTCTTTCCTTAGACTTTTCAACAATTTCCTAAAGGGCCCAAGACATGTGGTGAGCCCACACTCATTCAAGGTCTCAAATTTTATGGAGCACCTTAAGATGTGCCATTGTGACGCGTGGCAGTTTGAAAATTCAAAGGGACGGGGAAGCAGACTATTGGAGGAAATATTAATTTTTTGCCTCTTGTCATCAAAAGGATTAAAACATCAAAATGTTCCACAATCCCAACAAGAAGGACATCAAGGTTGGCTTTGAAAATATTAACAGGCTAGGAGGCAGGCCATCGGGGGAAATTTGGCATTTTTGCCCCTTGTTGTTTAAAAGACTAAAATCATCAAAATGACCCACAAGCCCAACAAGAGGTAGGTTAAGGTTAGCTTTGAAAAGTCAAAGGGGGAGGGAAATGGACCATCGGAAGAAACTTGGATTTTTTTCCTCTTATCATCAAAAGGGTTAAAACATCAAAATGGTTGGCAAGCCCGATAGATAAAAGTCAAAACTTGCTCCATTCAACAGTGGAGGTGTGGAATTTCAGGGGTAGCTTGGAAAATTTTCCTTTTTTGAAAAAAGGAGTTAAAAGTAAAAAGGGAAGCATGGTTCCACTGGGACCCACATCAAAGACTACAAGTGGAAGGGCAGAGCTGCAGGGAAAACATGGAATTTTTTTCCCTTTTTCAAAAAGAGGTGAAATAGAAGAATTTGGCAGCGGTTCCTTTGGGACCCACCTTATGACATGTGTCAGGCTCATTTCTCAAGGGCAGAGATGTGGAGCAAAATATGAAAAAATTACATTTTTCCAAAAAGTGTAAAAGGAAAAAAGGAACCCGCAAGCCCGTTTCAAAGTGGATCTCTCATGTGGACGGTCCAAATCCAAACTAGAAATCAATGACAGCTGTGCATCTGTATATGTTTTTTCTGCCATTTTCACTCCAAAGCTCCTAGAGATGTGAGTCTTCATGATTTCTTGATATTTCTTGCACGTTAAACAAGGAAGGGGAGTTAATTTGATATCTAAGTTTGGTGAGGAAGATCTGGGGCCATCTTTCACCATTAATATGAGATCTAACCTCTGGGCTTGATCTGATATTCCATTTTTTCTTCCCAGGCACGCAAAGAGATAGATTTGAAAGATTAGGGGTGGAAGTGGTTGGCGAGTAGAGGGAAAAGTGACATACTAGAAGAAGGAGTTGAATGTGGGAGATATTCAAAAAGATCCACCCCCTGAGAACCTGACAAATTTTTATAGATCAAATTTTGGGAATCGCAATCGGGATCATGGCGAGCAATGGTCCACTTAATTTTTGGATTTTTGGGCGGAAAACTTCTGTTGTAAAATGTTATAAATTACACAAATTTATCATGCAAATTGTTGAAGTGTTAAAGGTCGAGACTGATTTTTTCTAAGAGAAAAGCTTGATAGAATCCATAGTTTTGAGAAATCATTTGAGGAAACCTATTTATGTCCTTTGTGTTAAATTTCATCATGTCAAGGTGGTTGTGAATGTACAACCATTGATAAGCTAAGATATTGTTCTAGAAACTTTCCCCTGCTAATAAATTTAATCAAACTTGAGTTAATTTGTCTTTTTTGTGTTTTCTTCATCCCTAAAAGTCTACAAGTGGTTTTCTTGTTCCCATTGCAATCTTACATTGAAATCTTTGTGAATAAAACAAGATCTTAACCTTGTGATAATTTGGTGGCATTTTCCATTTCATTTATCAGAAGATCTTTCATCTGATAGTGAAATAAACAAATTTAAAATCATTGTGACTCCTAACAAGACTATAAGATTGTTTGTTAGCCTTTGAGGGTATCTTAGGCTTGATGAAACAGAGGTTGATAATGTTTAGTTAAGTTTTCCAATTTGAGCCTTCATTTTGGATCCGGGAAGTTTGTGTGAAAAGTGTTGATATGGGCCTTCATTGAAGCACATATTCTTGTTAAAGGAACAAAATAGCTATCCTGAAGCATTTCTGTTGTTCAAGATCTCCATTTTTGTAAAATTTCTCAAGAATATAGTGAATCAAGTTCATTTCTGCCTCACCTCCCACAAAAAAATCATTTAAAAACAACCAATCATACCCATACTACCTGTTTGTCATGTGTGTATACAAATGCATAAGTTTTACTACTAGAACATGAAAAAAAAATCAGGTTTTCATTTTCTTTAATGGCCTGAACCTTTCTTAGAAAATATCTCCATTATCTAGAGTGAAAACTCATGAGAGTTAGGTTTTGTTGCATTAATCATATTTTATTCAAGGTCTTCTTAATAATTTAACAAGGAAGGATATTGTATGATGGAAAAGTGAAATGCGAGCATAAGAATCTACAAGTAACTCTTCCTCATACCTGACCTCCCGAGCTCGTGTCGAGATGACCGGTGAATGTGGAATATATATATGGGTACAAACAAACTAGTTGGTCAATCTTATATCCTCAACACGTAATAATGGAATCTACGAATCTACGGTGAAGAAGACCCTCCTAACCTAGATTGGTGTGATGGATCATTCGGATATAATAGCTATTCAGAGGCTCCAATCAATGTCGAGCTCTATCAAGATCCTATTTATTGGCTATTGGATATGTGGAAAGTGATCTATAGGTGCTTCACGTATATTTCCAGACAAGGTCATGAAAAATGGTGATGAGATGTGTAGTGGATCCTTCGGGGTTTTATGGACGATTCTCTGGTCTACTCCAAAAATCCTTAGCTTGATTGGCTGCTACCTTTAATACGGAGAATTGTGTAATGATGTTTGGTGGGAGTGGTGAGGACTTGAATATTAGTGTTCGTAAGCCAGTGTCAATTTTTGATTGATCAGTAGGCCTGTTGGGTTGTGGGACCTGTGGATCACAACCGTAAGTTTGTGGTTGTGGTGGACCTCCTATGGTCATATGAGAAGTAACTTTCTACTTCCGATTATCCAATAATCGTATGCCTTTTCAGCCTCTATGTTTAGAACTAAAAGTTGTGTAATTTTCTCAGAATACCTTATAGGTGTTCTGGCAACTTGAATGCATAAGCTAGTATCTATGTCAATGAGGAGCTCTCATGTGTTAGGTTGTGGAACTAAACAATCGCAACTAAATACTTGTTCTCGTTTGAGTCCTTGTATAGAAATGCGGACATCCTATCAAGGCAATTTGTAATTAGGGTGATTTGACCAAAATGTGTATACTTTGTCGTCTTCAATATTTAACTCTCTCAGTTGTTCACTAATTGTTTGTAGGTCTACCATTATTTGAAAAACCTGAATCCTAAGGTCTTGATCTATATCAGCTAGTTTTGTGGGGAGATTTGGTTGAGGCACTATTGGTTCAAACACATATTCCCTGAATTCCCTAGGTCCCATGATTGTCATGCAAAAATGATTCAACTTTAACTAAAACTAATAAACTAATTATGAAAGATGTATCTACACTATGCATGTATTCTTTTATCTTTGTATTTTCGATGAAGCATTTTAAAGGAATTAAAAGAGCATCTATTCTAAAATATTCATAAAATGGACAATTAATCTAGTAACAGAATCAAAACAAGCAAAGTAGCCTGGTGTAGCTATTTGCCTGTGCAATTGTGAATTTATCCTAAATATCTAAACAACTAATTAATTTAAACCGAAAGACTCTTGATCCTACCTCAGAAGTGAGGAATGAATCATAGTTTCTCAGAAACTATCAATCCCCACAGCTTCCTTGGTGATATCGAGAGTGAGATTTGACTGAAATGAAATAATTTACTACTCTATTTGATATGTTATGACTAGAAATTCAACAGCTCAAACCTGGAGTTTATAGAACAGTGGTAAATCCAGCTATGTGTGAATTTTTCCCCTCAGTGTGATCTCCTTGTTCCTTCATGTTCTCGTGAATCTAGAAAAGTGTGTATATGATAGCATCAGCAGAGGAAGGTATTCGAACAATGGCAACTTTGGATATAGACTGAATACAATGTGAGTAAGAGAGGGATAGTGCAAGTGAACAAAGCTTGACTATGCAATTCCAAGTGGGATTTATTGCGAGAATACAACACAAATACGCCAAGAGTTCTAGAAACTATCTTTTGTGACCAAACAAAACCTCCAACTCTAAATTGATTCCAACCTAAGAATGAAACTACCTTATTCTAAACTGATTTGCATGGAACAACAATGAAGAAAGATTGAAACAAGAAGATCAAATGAGCTCTAGACAACAAGCGAAAGCTAACAATGGATGTAAAACATGAAACTATTGGAATTCTAAGAAAGAAACTCAAAATACTGAATGATTAAACAGAGAAGGAGAGGGGCCTTTTATTTGAAAACAAGCTATCTATTTATAACAAATGCATTCACTAGAAGTTAACTTGGAATGAAACTCTTTTACCATTAAACAAAGAGAAAACACTATTCATAGGGCGGCCAAAACATAAATGCAAAGCAAAGTAGCTGAAGAATGTGGATAGAAATTTGAATTTTACATTTGACGAGATCGTTGGAACATTCTGGAAAACGCACATAGAACCACCGCCCTGTCCTGGGCGGTGGTCTCGTCACTTAAGACCAAAATGCAAGGAAAAGGGGGGGTAGAGGGAAGAACAAAGCACATGGAGGCTGGATGAGGCATATGGGATACAAACGTATACTTGGTGAGCTTTTCTAGATCCCGAACACCTTGCCAGGAGACCTGTATCATCAGTGGGGTATGTGTAACCTCTTTCAGGTGGTGCAGTACTCTACAATTTTGGGGCATGTACATATTGCCCCCCTTAGAGAAGATTTTTAGCCATGAAGAGGCATAAAAATGGGTGGATCCAAGTATGGACGGGTTCTAAAATGGGGAGTTAGGAGTCATACCTGACACGCCCGTGTGTCAGAGAGTCGCCATCCAAACTCCTGCTATCTGTAAAATGAAAAAGGAGGACTCAAGTGCAGATAGATAAAATAAATTGAGAGAAATAAAACTAAATTGATATGAAATGAGGACTTACCATCTTACATGCGGGTTTTAGAACGTTACCTTTAGTTCAACGCTCCAACCCTGCGAAAGACATTCAAAATCAATTTTAGAAAGCTATATATATATATATATATAAATGAATTCATTTTACTATTCATTTTGCGCAATGTCAATTTGGTGGTTTTTGAACTCTGGGACCCACAGTTACCATTTACGATGAGAGTACACTCAAAATGTCCATTGTGAGAATGTGATCATGCCTCTGAGAGTAGAACATCGACTTTTGAAGTCTCAGGTTAGTTTTTCTCAATTTATCATTTTCAAATCCAAAATATAGAAATGTTGAAATCTTTTGTCATGTGGGGATCATTTTTGAAAATGCTAGTCTTAAATGAGTCTCTGGGGGGCATGCCCATAGGGTAGGTCTTTATTTTTATCTAAAATGGTGTTTTCTTGCATTTTTAATGTTGTTTTTAAGGGCTTTTCGAGCCGTTTGACGATTCGGGACAGGACCACTGCCCTGCATGGGTGGTTGGTCATGAGACCGCCACCCTATGAAGGTGATGGTTACATGACTACCATCTAAGAAAGAGAGGGTAGTTACGAGACCACCACTTCTTAAGGCGATAGTTACGGGACCGCCGCTTCTTAAGGCGGTAGTTAGGAAACCGCCACTCTACACAGGGTGGCAGTTTCAAACATAATGCAAAAAAGGGTGTAAATTTTGATTGTCTTTACATTTTAGCATTTTATATGTTCCTGATAATTTTTCTAGTCATATTTTGTTACTAACTTACTCTATTTTATGTGTTTTTGGGCAGATGCAGGAGGAGTATATTAGATGGAGTAGAGAGAGGGGAGTGTGATTGGATCTCGGTAGTGTTAGATGCACTATCTCAGGTGGAGAGAGACATTCTACAGAGGGTTCGAATTTGGAGGATTGCACAAGTCCCTCGTGTGACACTTGCCAGTCACATATTATGTGACTTATTTTCATATTGGGATGCAGATTGGGAACACTTTCTCGATTACCAGGTGGTAGGGGTGAGTGGTCTATCATCCTTGGAGGATGTCTACCGTATATTGGGGGGTTCCGATCTTTGGGAAGGTGGCTTTCTCTCAAGGACAGTAGTATCGAGATCTCAGCTGGTTCAGTGGGCTACCTATACGGGGGATTGTCGTTGTTTCTATGGGAGTCAAAGAAGGGGAGTGAAGGTCCACTCCATTGTTGACTCAAAGATATTCCTATGCTCTGTAAGGCTATTATGGGCATCCTCTGCTTCGAGATTGATTGGGGACAAGGGGAAGGGGACACTTCTCTTATACTTATTGGCCCCACCATCATTACACAGATTGAGGGCCATGGCCATGTGTTTATGCTTGTGGAGTAGACATCCTCGGGACCACCTACCATGATTTATACAAGGTGGTCAGACTAAAGGGGTAGTCACTGAGCCACCCTAATCTTTTCATGAGTTGGGTGTCTGAGCATATTATTCTGTATGGGAGAGGTGTAACAGGTAGAGGATCCTAGGGATGTTAGGGAAGCGAGGTGGATAGGGATGACCATTCTTAGAGAACCTCACCAGCCAGTGGCCTCATTGACTATTAAAGACATGGAGGCCAATCCCTATCAGGCTATGGCAGGGTTATGGGGAGAGGATGACTCATACATTGACTACCTTACTATTCTACCAGTCAGTTGATAAACAGGACTGGGCAAGTTGGAGCTCCACCCCTTTGATAGAGTACCAATAGCAGTTCAGCCTCCCATAGATTAAAATGTTTCCTCCAGTGGGGCCAGTGTATAGATCTGTTCGTGAGGGTCAGGGAGGTCCTAGAGGCCGGGGTTGGACTAAGGTCACTCCTAGTTTTCCCATCACAGCTAGGAGGGGTGGTTCATGCTTGAGGGGTAGTCTAATGCTCCTCGAGTACCTTCTACTTTAGATTGGTACCAGTCCTGCTCATAGCAAAGATGAGCCCATTGACGTGGACTCTGAGTTTGAGGAGTTCACTGGGGGGAGACAGAGGAGGCAGAGAGTGGAGCTGGTGGGACAGGTGAGGAGGATGAAAATGATTTTGAGTGGCATGACACTCAGGATATCTTATGGGTCGAGAGGGCGGAGCAGAGCACAGAGAAGGTGAATTTGATTTTGAAGGAGTTGCCTTCTCAATATTTAGGGGGGGATGACGAGTCCGTGGCAGGCCGTCGCTTTTCTCTGGATGTGGGAGAGGGATGACAGTTAGTGGTAGGTCGAGTGGCAGGGATCCTAGAGATCCCACCTGGAGGCCTGGAGATCTGAGTGAGTTACTACTCTTTTCTCAACTTTGTTTTACTTAGAATTGTTTAATTGTTATTTCCCTTTTTTTGTTTCATTCATCTTTGGTCTTATTTTGGAAAACTTTCTAACTTGTGTGTTTCTCCTTTTTATTTGCAGTGACTACTGAGGGATGGTGAGACTTGATTCACCAGGTGTTTCACTGACACTCTATTTCTCCCTTCTGATAGTACTCAGGTTGATCTCACTGAGGACGTTGGGGAGCCCTCAGTAGCTGGTTGACATACAGATGTCTTTGCCCCTGTCTAGAAGGCGGTGAAGATCATTACCTCCCTTCGCACCGAGTTGGCTGGATATAGGATTGCTGAGTGTTTGATGAGGAGTCACTCTCATAGTGAGACCATAGCTGTTGGCCATGATCATGAGCCCTCTGTCCATTCAGAGCATCGTTGTAGTAGGAGTCCTAGGCGTGGTCATACACCTTCTTAGGGATCTCGTAGAGATTGAGAGATCATAGTGTCTTTTTGTAGTGACTTTTGGTTGGATATTTGTACCATTATTTTTGTATTTTCTGAGCTCATTGAGCATTTTGACCATGCCTTAGTGCATGATGGCATTGTACATGAAACAACATATATATATATATATATATATATATATATATATATATATATATATCTTTTTGGATCTAGACTATCTGGTGTCTAGAATTTTGTGACTCGTTTCCCATGTGTATACTAGATGTTTTTAGAGTATTTGTTTTCATGCTTTTCAGAATGTATGCAATGGATGACAAATGATAATAAATACTAAACAAAATTTTTTTACTTTATTTTCTTTTGCAATGCTGATATGTGATGATGAACATGTTGTAGTATTGAACTTTTGGCCTCTTTGGGCAATGTCTGTGATTTCTTCTTATGTTGGCAAAATTTGATGAATGTATAGTGATAAAGAGATGAACTTGCCCCATTCCCAACTCCATGCAACCAGTAAGATGTGAGGGCTCAACACCAAGAGTTGGGAAGGGCACAAATTGTATGATTTTGACTGAATGGAATGATGAGAGATAGACAAACCAGTGACAAAAACCAAACTTAGACCTACACACTTACCCTACTCAAAACTACCACCAGGCTCAATGGGCAACTTACTTTCTAGTTTATCTAGACTTAGATCTATAAATGGCAACCTGGTTGACAAAATATGGTTTTGAGGATTTGATCTCTTTGGAATTTGGATACTTATTTTCACTTAATATAATTTGATTTGTATTTCTAGAATACCAAGATTTGTTAATTTGTGTGAATGGACCCCCCACACCCTACCTCATGCCACTAGTAAGAAGCATGGGTTTGTCACCAAAGGCAAGATATAGGTGAGTAAGGGCACTTATTTCCTTTCCCAACCTCACACCACTAGTAAGAGATGTGGGCTTATCACCGAAGGTTGGTGGGGCAAAGAAGTGTGTAAAATAAAATATTTTGTTTGCTTGGCATTTTTGATTCTATTTGATTTTGACACTTCTGATCTGTGACTTTGGGATATCCTTTCTTTCAAAGAGACATAAGAGGGATAGATGTGACACCAAGAAGCTTCTAGAATAGACCGTAGGTAAGGAAAACTTCACCTAGTAGAAAGAAAGAGAAAAACCAAGTATGCAGGCCTTGGTATGGTTTTCGTCAATACTTGTCTGTCAAACTTGATGAGAAGATTTGAAATTACTTGATGATGTTTGAAGAGATGTGATTTGAATGCTTTTGCCAATATTTTCATAAATTTGTAATAGATTGCTTAAGAGTAAGTTCCTTGACTACAACTTTTACAAAATGAGTGGACAAAATGAAACAGCAAGATGACTAATGCAATGTAGGTAGCTATAATGTACAAGTGGTGATTCTGATGTCTCATGCGTAAAACCATTTAAGATGTAAGGAATTGACAGTTTCATTGAATTCCTCACCTTCTAGTGTACACAGGAGATACACACCATTTCCGTAGTCTTTCATGACTCGGTATGGGCCCAACCACTTGGGCCGAAACTTCCTTCCTTCATCAGTTTTATTATAAATTTGGTTGTCTAGGCTTAGAACTAGATCTCCCTCATATATTTCTCGCTCATAGAATTTTTTGTTATACTGCCGGCACATCCGGTCAACATAGGCTCTGTGCTGTTGTTCGGCATTTAGCCTGGCCTCGTCAAGGCTTTCCAGTTGAGAGAGGCGTGCCTCCCTGTAAGCTTCTTTGTCCAAAATCCCTTGTAATGAGATGCGGAGACTAGGTATTTCAACCTCAAGTGGGAGAACTGCTTCTGCCCCGAATACCAATGAGAAAGGGGTTTCTCCCGTTGGTGTTCTTATTGAGGTTCGATGGGCCCACAAGGCCGGATATAGTTTTAGATGCCAATCTCACTTGTTTTCCTTAATCGTTTTGAGGAGAATAGATTTTAATGTTTTGTTTGTTGCTTCGGCTTGTCCATTGGCTTGAGGGTAGTAAAGAGAGGCCGTGTGATGGTTTATTTTGAATTTTTTGCATAACTCATGGACCTCATCATTTTTAAAGGATGTGTCATTATCTGAGATAATGACTTGTGGGACACCATACCTACAAATGATTTGGTTCAGAATGAACTTGGCAATTACCGAACCTGGTACGGTGGTGAGAGGCATGGCCTCTACCCATTTGGTAAAATATTCTATGGCCGTAATTATAAAATTATGGCCATCTAGTTGATGAGGGGGAGAATTTCCCTATCAAATCTAGACCCCATGTGGAGAAGGGCCACGGGGTTGCTATTGGTTGTAGGGATTGTGCTGGCATGTGAATCTCGTGAGAGAATTCTTGGCATTTGTGGCATTTACGTACAAACTCTACTGTGTCATGTTTGAGAGTGGGCCAAAAATAGCCCATCCGATGTATTTTGTGAGCAGTGGCATGACCACCAAAGTGGCCTCCACATATCCCATTATGGGATTCATAAAGAATCTTCTTGGATTCTTCTGTGTCGACACATCTTAGAAGCATGCCATCGAAGGCTTTACGATAGAGTACTTGTTCTAAAACAACATATTTAGTAGTGATAATGCGTAACCGCCTTCTTTGTTGTGATGTGGCACTTTCTGGGTATGTGTGGTCCATGATAAAATTGATGATATCAGTGTACCAGGGACATGTAGAGATGGGGGGCCTGGTTTCGACAAAGTATATACACTCATCAGGAAAGTCCAGATTTACCAGATCGCCTCCATCTAATGGATTGTTAGCTAACCAGTCTGTAATGATTTGTCCCTTAACGGATTTCTAGTTTACAAATGTTAACTCAAATTCACCCATTAAGGTTATGAAATGCCCAACCTTTTTAGATAAAGACCCTTGCATGAGGAATGTCCGTAAATGATCTGTCTTTACAATGACCCTTGTTTCTTGGTTTAACATGTAATGTCTTAAACGTTTTGTTGCAAAGACTATGGCAAGGCATTCTCTTTCTGCCTGTGTATAACATGTTTCATAATCAAGCAACATTCGGCTAATGAAATAGACTGCACGTTCTCATTTATCATTGTCTTCTTGAGCCAGCATGTAGGCTAGTGAGACATCAGTGGCCCGTGAGTATAGGAGCAAAGGGTGGTCTGGTCTAGGAGGCATTAGCGTGGGTGGAGACAACAAGAAGTGTTTAACTGCTTCGAAGGCCTTGTTGCATTCTTCAGTCCAATCAATGCTATAATATTTCTTTAATAGATTGTTGATTGGATGAATAGAAAAACTTAAATCTGGGATGAACCTTCGGATTGCACTGAGTTTCCCAAGAAATGACCTGATTCCAGACTCGTCTGATGGTGGAATCATTTCGAGAACAACCCAGATTTTGGCTGGATCAACATCAATCCCTCATGAAGATATAATGTAACCCAGAAGTTTGCCTCCTGTCACACCAAACACGCACTTCTCTGGGTTTAATGTGACGCCATATTCAATCAATCGTGAGAGGATGATACAGAGTACTTCTAGATGATCACAACACTTCTTGGCCTTGGCCAACAAGTCATCCACATAGGATTCCACAATTTTATGGATAAGATCATGGAATATGTATGTCATTGCCCGCTGATATGTAGCGCTTGGCATTCTTAAGACCGAAGGGCATGACAACGTAACAATAAGTTCCCCAGGGAGTTATAAACGTGGTTTTGGCTTGATCATGTTCAGATATTTTAATCTGATTATACCCTGAGAATCCATCCATGAGGGACAAAAATTCAAATCCAGCTGTTGCATCAACAATAACGTCAATGGATGGTAATGGGAAGTCATCTTTGGGACAAGCTTTGTTAATATCCCGAAAGTCAATGCAAATGCGTATCTTCCCATTCTTTTTTAGAACAGGGATGATATTAGATACCCATTGTGAATAGTCAATGGGTTTGATGAATCCCACTTGGAGAAGTTTCATTACTTCCTCTTTTACCATGAGAGCCACTTTTGGCTTCATTGGTCTTGACTTTTGTTTAATTGGTTTTGCATCTGGTTTAGTGACAAGGTTATGTACCATGATATGTGGTGCAATGCCCGTCATTTATTTATAGTTTAATGTGAAAGCCTTTTGATGTTCTTTGAGGACTTGGGTGTGTATTTCTATCTCCTCTGGAGTTAATGAGGATCCCAACTTCAAAAATTTTGGTTCTTCCTCCATTCCGATGTTTATGTCAATGGTTTCTTCTATTAAAGAAGCATTACCTTCTTCAAATTCAGGTGGGGCTGGAGGTAGTTCCAAACTTTCTCCATCTTCTACCTCGTAGATATTGAGATCCTTTTGTGGAGGAGACTCTACCATGGGATTTCCAAAATAGGAAGAGGAATGTGGTATTAGGGAAAGATCCACTATGCAGTGAGCAAGGTGTAGCTCCGCATAGGTGTTTAGATATTCGAGAGTGACTCTATCACCATCAAAGTGATCCAGGATAGGAAAATCATTCTCAACTTCTCCATGAGTCAGGAGTGGGTTTGTTGGTATTTTACGTATTAATGGTTCAGTATGAAGTGATACTGTGAAATTTGTATCTTCCAACTCACTGTTTGGAGTGAAATGGGAAGCTGAGGTTGCTATTGAATCTGTGAGAAGGTTATACTCTCGTGGGATTGCTTCAATTGATATGAAGTTGAATCCCTTGCTTAGATCTAATACCTTGTTTTGTAGAGTTGTAAATGTTCAGCCCTAGTTTCATATACCTCAGAGACTTGGTTTACAACTAGTTGCGAGTCTCCTAACACTCTAATGTTATCGACACCCATTCTTTTGGCTAGGATGAGGCCAAGGAGGAGAGCTTCGTACTCAGCTCCATTGTTTGTACACTCAAAGTTTAATTTAAAGGTGAAAGGTAGGATCTTTCCCTCAGGTGAAGTAAAGATCACTCCTGCCCCAGCTCCAAAGTGACATCTAGCTCCATCGAAGTGGAGAGTCCAATATTTTCTTGGAAAAATGGATGTTGGGATATTTGTCATATTTGTTTCTTCTACCTCGGTTACTTCTACCATAAAAACTTCATTTGATGGAAGAGAAGCAATTCCCATGGTGTATCCCATACCCATAGAATCAAATGGTAGGAGAATAGGTAAATCTTTCTCTAGCAACTTCAAAAACAATTTTTGGTAGTCCCTAGTGACATTGTTTCTATGACGTTGGTCTCATTTTTGAGTGCTGGAATGCCCTCGACCAGATTTGTAATTTCCAATTCTGTGGTGGGTATCAACTTCTCTTTTGGTTTTGAATTAATCGGTTTGCTAAGTTGATTTGTTGGGAGTTCAAACTCGGAATGAATGCTTGGTCTTTTCTTCAAATCAGCTAGGTGTATATCGAAGGGTTTTGGGTCACCTTGTGCCACAAATATTTTCCCTAAGTGTAGAAATCTTATTTCTTGGAATAACATGTGGAAGGGATTGCCTTCATGCGGTGTATCCATGGCTGACCGAGGATCATATTATAGTTGGTTTCCTGATCTATAATATAAAATTTGGTGAGGACCGTCTTGGGTCCTAAAGTGACTAGTAAAACTATGGTTCCAATTGAAGTGGCCTTGAGGCTATCATAACCTCTTAGCGTATTTCGTGTTGTGGAACAATTTGTTTCTCCATATCCTAACTTTTGAAGAAAAGTGAAGGGGACTATGTTAACTGCTGCCCCATCATCAATCATTGCACATTTAACATAATTATTGTAAACCCATACTTGTAGATGTAAAGTTGGGTCACCTCTTCACGTAATTTCAGCGTCTATTGGCATTTTTCTTATATCGAATATAAACTCAGTATCCCTATCTGGCTGCCCTGGAGGGTAGACGTCAAAGTCTACATGGTTTACTTGCATTTCCAGAGGAGGAGTGATGTTGATTAAATGACCAAGGCCTAACGCTTCTAAGAGGGCAGCCCTATGGGTGGGAGAGTTCTTTAACAAATCCAAAAAGGAGATGTGAGAGAAGGTCTTAGTTAAGTCATTAATTAAATCATAAGCGCCTATGGGTTTTACCAATGTTTGTTGAATGTTGTCTAGTTCTAATGGATAACTTGGAACTGGTTGAGAAGAATAATCCCGTGTTCTTGTTATGGTTTCTACGGGTAGCTCGGTGTCTAACTCTACCAGACCAACTATCTTGGTTTGTGGTCGAGTTCCTAATTGGGGTGCGACTGGTGGATTTAATGAAGTTGAAGCTTCATGATCATTGTTTCCTGTTATAACACCTTTGTTTGTTCCACTTGGATCTAACCTGTTATTGTTAGAATGGTTTGGGAGTGGATCATTAAAGATCTTGAGGGGTGCATTTTGAGGGGAAACTGCCCCTGTGTAAGTGTTTGGCGCGGGTACTACAGAATTTGCTAAGAACATATCTATAAAGAGTTGTTTTTGATCTTCTGGAAAACGCTGCATGAATTTATTGTAGTCACGGAAAGTCCTAGTATCGTGGCCTTGAATTTTGTGGAAACCACAATACAAATTGGGATTATAATTTCGAGGTTGTTGATTTGAAACCTGTTGTGGCCCAAAATTCTGATAAGGTTGTTGGTTGTTAGAGTTAAAATTTTGAGGTTGTTGCCTTTGGTTTTGACTCTGATATCCAGTTGGGTTTCGATTTGGACCTTGTGTTTGGATTTGTCATTGTTGTTGTGCTCATGGTGGACGATTAAAATCCACCGCGTTGATTGTTGGAGTAAAATTGTTATTTCGCTGATTATTAACAGGTGGTGAAATGTTTACAACATTTTCTCTTTTAACTTGGTCAGTTACTCCATCTGTTGTAACTCCGCGGTTCTTGTTAAGGATCTTAGGTCCTTGATTAGCATTCCCAGTATTAGGATAGGCCATGGTGTTTTGATTGGGAGTGATTAATTTCCCATTTGTTCCATATGTCTTACGACCACTATCTATCACTGCTTGGTCGATTCGGAGAGCACTCTCGAGTACTTCATCATAAGTTCTTAGTGGGAACTTCTGGACTTCTTCCTTTATCTCTCTATTGAGAGAATGAAGGAATAAATCACATAGTTCCATCTGATCCATGTTTGGAGCACTTGCTGATGAGTAGAGAACCGTACGCCATCTTTGAATAAAATGAGCAGCGGATTCATTATGTTCTTGTTTAATATGCAAGAATTCCCTGATTCCTGTTCTTAACAATTTGTTCATATCAAAAGCTTTGATGAACTCTGACATGAGTTGTTTAAATGAGTGTATCGAGGCTTCAGGTATTCTGTAATACCAATCAAGGGCAATACCCTCTAAGGTTTTAGGGAATATCTTAGCAACAACCCCATCCCAAGGGAGTAATTCCCGTATGGCTGTGGCATAGGCCTTAATGTGTGCATTTGGATCTCCTTCCCCTTTGTATTTGGGTAAATCGGGAAGAGGTCTTGGAAGCATAACACTTCATATGGTGAAGTCTAGGGGCTCTTTTAAATATTCTGAATAGGTCCCTACCGCATAGGCCTCGACCATCGATGGTGCTTGCTGAGGGGGTGGGGGTGGCATGGTTTGTTGATATGGCATAGCATATGTATTTGCAGGGACATAAGGGAATCCCTATGGTTGAATGAACATCCCGGGAGAAGAGAACATGTCTCCTTGTGGTGATTTTGAATAAATGTTTAAGTAGGGAGGAGCATTGTTCTGGTATGGGTTGTTTGGTGCCAAGCCGGGAGGTATCATATTTTCAACTGGAGCGGCGTTTGAAAACACGGTCCTAGTTGGTGTTTGTTGTGGGTAATTATATGGATGTTGAGGAGGCATGCCTAACATGCCTGTTCCTGTAAGGAGGTCAACCTGACTGGGGTGATGTGGAGGGTTGGGGATTCTTGCTTGCCCAAAATATGAATTTTGATTTACTTGAGCAAGTTCCAATCCTCTAACCTTCTCAACTAAGGCTGAAATGACCTCTATTGGTGAAGACACAGTGTTTTTCCTTAATGGTTTGTTGTATACCTTGAGGTTGTAAAGGGGTATGATACCCTGCTATGAATTGATCATTACCCTGCCAAGCTTCACCAAGAGCATTTCCCACAGGTGGAGGAATGGGGGTGTTTTCTTGGAGTAGGGTATCGGATTGTATTTGCAAACTCCCTATAGGTGGGTACATGTTTTGGAAGCATTGTTGCTTCTAGCATAGCGTGCTAAGTACTCCTCATCCAAAAATGGGAGTGGATCTGACTGTCTACTGATCTGTGGTCTGAACAAGACTTGAGGAGATGAAATGGATTCTCCAGTAAACGTCATATTGTTAGAGCCTGAGGGCTCTGGTTGTTGTGTTTGTGCAAGCTGATCCAACTCCTCAATTCGGAATGAAGAACTAGAACTAGTTCTTTGAGGGGGAGTTTGAGATGACAAGTAATTACTTGAATAGTTATCAGCCCATGCAGAAAGTGAGGGTGACGGTTGTCTATTTGTTTGACCATAATTTTCTTCGAGACCTGAGAGAGGTCTGCCATATGCATCGTATCCTGACATATTCGGGGGGTATATGAATACCCATAGAATAATGGGAAAGAGTGAAGGTGGATGAAAGAAATGAAAATAAAAGGGAACAATTTTTGTTTCACGTCGGGTTCACCAATTTTGTATGAAATTTCATGGTGAAAAGTGATGTGAAGGCTAAAAGTGAATCAATTGGAAGAACGAGTAGGAATCTGACTCCAGATCAGAAGTTTGTGTATTTTTAGTTCACGTCGGGTTCACCAATTTTGTATGATGGAAAAGTGACATGCGAGCATAAGAATCTACAAGTAACTCTTCCTCGTACCCGACCTCCCGAGGTCATGCCGAGACGGCTGGTGAATGTGGAATATATATGGGTATAGACAAACTAGTTGGGCAATCTTATATCCTCAACACGTAATAATGGAATCTGTGAATCTAAGGTGAAGAAGGCCCTCCTAACCTGGATTGGTGTGATGGATCGTTCAGATATAATAGCTGCTCGGAGGCTCCAATCAATGTCGAGCTCTACCGAGATCCTATTTATTGGCTGTTGGATACGTGGAAAGTGACCTGTAGGTGCTTCGCGTATATTTCCAGACAAGGTCATGAAAAATGGTGATGAGATGTGTAGTGGATCCTCTGGGGTTTTATGGATGATTCTCTGGTCTAGTCAAGAAATCCTTAGCTTGATTGGCTGCTACGTTTAATACGGAGAATTGTGTAATGATGTCTGGTGGGAGTGGTGAGGACCTGAATATTAGTGTTCATAAACCAGTGTCAATGTCTGATTGATCAGTAGGCCCGTTGGGTTGTGGGACCTATGGATCACAACCATAAGTTTGTGGTTGTGGTGGACCTCCTATGGTCATATGAGGAGTTAATTTCTCCTTCCGATTATCCAATAATCGTATGCCTTTTCAGCCTCTATGTTTAGAACTAGAAGTTGTGTAATTTTCTTAGAATACCTTACAGGTGTTCTGGCAACTTGAATGCGTAAGCTAGTATCTATGTCAATGAGGAGGTCTCCTGCGTTAGGTTGTGGAACTAAAGGATCACAACCAAATACTTGTTCTCTTTCGAGTCCTTGTACAGTCATGCAGACATCCTATCAAGGCAGTCTGTAATTAGGGTGATTTGACCAAAATGTGTATGCCTTGTCGTCTTCAATATTTAACTCTCTCAATTGTTCACTAATTGTTTGTAGGTTTACCGTTGTTCGAAAAACCTGAATCCTAAGGTCTTGATCTATATCAGCTAGTGTTGTGGGGAGATTTGGTTGAGGCACTATTGGTTCAAACACATATTCCCTGAATTCCCTAGGTCCCGTGATTGTCATGCAAAAACGATTCAACTTTAACTAAAACTAATAAACTAATTATGAAAGATGTATCTACACTATGCATGTATTCTTTTATCTTTGTATTTTCGATGAAGTATTTTAAAGGAATTAAAAGAGCATCTATTCTAATATATTCAGAAAATGGACAATTAATCTAGTAACAGAATCAAAACAAGCAAAGTAGCCTGGTGTAGCTATTTTCCTGTGCAGTTGTGAATTTATCCTAAATATCTAAACAACTAATTAATTTAAATCGAAAGACTCTCGATCCTACCTCAGAAGTGAGGAATGAATCATAGTTTCTCAGAAACTATCAATCCCCATAGCTTCCCTGGCGATATCGAGAGTGAGCTTTGACTGAAATGAAATAATTTACTACTCTATTTGATATGTTATAACTAGAACTTTGACAACTCAAACCTGGAGTTTACAGAACAGTGGTAAATCCAGTTGTGTGTGACTTTGTCCCCTCAGTGTGATCTCCTCATTCCTTCATGTTCTCATGAATCCAGAAAAGTGTGTATATGATAGCATCAGCAGAAGAAGGTACTCGAACAATGGCAGCTTTGGATATAGACCGAATACAATGCGAGTAAGAGAGGGATAGTGCAAGTGAACAGAGCTTGACTATGCAATTCCTAACAGGATTTATTGTGGGAATACAACACAAATACGCCGAGAGTTCTAGAAACTATCTTTTGTGACCAAACAAAACCTGCAACTCTAAATGGATTCCAACCTAAGAATGAAACTACCTTATTCTAAACTGATTTGCATGGAACAACAATGAAGCAAGATTGAAACAAGAAGATCAAATGACCTCTAGACAACAAGAGAAAGCTAACAATGGATGCAAAACATGAAACTATTGGAATTCTAAGCAAGAAACTCAAAAGACTGAATGATTAAATAGAGAAGGAGAGGGGCCTCTTGTTTGAAAACAAGCTGGCTATTTATAACAAATGCATTCACTAGAAGGTAACTTGGAATGGAACTCTTTTACCATTAAACAAAGAGAAAACACTATTCACAGGGTGGCCAAAACATAAATGCAAAGCAAAGTAGCTGAAGAATGCGGATAGAAATTTGAATTTTACGTTTGATGAGATCATTGGAACATTCTTGAAAATGCCCACAGGCGGCGGTTACAGGACTGCCGCCCTATGTCCAGGGTAGCGGTTACAGGACCACCGCCCTTTCTTGGGTGGTGGTCTCGTCACTTAAGACCAAAATGCAAGGAAAAAGGGGGGTAGAGGGTAGAACAAAGCACGTGCGAAGGCCGGATGAGGCATATGGGATACAAACGTATACTTGGTGAGGTTTTCTGGATCCCGAAACACCTTGCGAGGATACCTGTATCATCATTGGGGTATGTGTAACCTCTTTCGGTGGTGCAGTACTCTACAATTTTGGGTTCCTCTCACCCTGGTTGAAAGGCACAATCATAAAGTAGTGAGGATAGGTCCATATCCTCTTGAGCATGCTACCCATTTCTCCACATCTAAGTGACAAAGAGCAAGCTGCATTTCATCCCCAGCTACAAAATGACACACTACATGTTCTCCTTGTCTCTAAGCTTCCTGTCAAACTTGTGATGCTTCTCATCTTCTGAGGGAGAATCAATTTGGGTACTAACACCCAATTGGCGTTGTTATCAGGGACATAGTGGTTATAGTTCATATTCATACCTGGTAAACACTTCTTATATGCTCTAAGTGCTAATAAATTTTTTCAAACATCATCTTATGTTTGGGCCTGTAAGAAGTATTTCAAAGTTACAAGTGTTGTGTGTAATAATTTTAGTTTCTACACCTAGTGCACTAGCTCTCATTGATAAATATGGGTAAAGAAAAGTCAGATCATCCCATTTCCAGTTTCTAGTATTGACAGACATTTGACAGATCATATTTTAGTGCATTTGCACAACTAAGGAGGAAATCCTTAGTGGCGACTCCCTGTTGATCTGATTCTTGATGAGTACCAGTGTCTTAACCTCTGTAAAGTTAGATTTGTTACTAATCTTTGTAAAGATGGAAGGAAGAAGATATTTCTTTGCTAGGGATCCTACTAGGATATTATTTCCAAAGCTCAGAAAAACAAATTCAGAAGGAAGAAAAGCCTAGAGAGTTGTTGTAGATTGTCAGACAAGAAAATGGATCTCCATTGATGAAAGTGGTCGGCCTATCATTGAAGAATGACATTCAAGTGCTTCTGAATTCTCCAACTGGAGAGGGGCCTTTATTTGATTTTGAAAAGTTTACTTCTCATTTTTCCCCTTTCTTTTCAAAAATTGATAGGGTTTTCCAAGAACCAAGGCCTTTAGGGGATATCCATTTTGAAAGTTATATTCCTGTGTTTCAAAGACCCTCTACCCCTTATCAATTTGTCTCCCCTCCAGGGTAACCTCCTCAAAACAACATTTTCCTGCCCCCACCCAAACCTCTATTTGTTGTAAACACCTTTGGTCCTATAAATTTTACAAAGATAGTTGGTTATCCAAATGCAGTTCCCCAAGATGTAAGAAATAGATTACCAAAGTTCCAAGGAAACAATGATATAACTAGTGATAAAAATTTAAAGATTTTTATCAATTTGATGGAAGCCTTTGAGATTGAACATGAAGATGTATATATCAAATTGTTTATCCATACTTTGGAAGAGGATGCAAGGGACTAGTATAAATATTTTCCAGATAATTCCATTAATTCTTGTATAAAGATGAACAATGCATATATATTTTTGGGATTGCATCCACCAGGTACCTATTCTTCCTCCCTCTCATACTTTAGAAGTAGATAATGTACAAGATTTTGAATTTCCCAATAATGAATTTGAATATTTGAGAGCTTTAATGATAAATAAGTATGATGGAGGAATCCCATTTGAGTAGGATAGGTAGTTGTTGATAAATGTTGTTGTTGCCCAAGAAAAGGAATACAACACAAGAAGTCTGGTTTTCAAAGGGACAGGGCCTTAGACTAAGCCAAAAACTCCATTTTTGTCAAATATTCCTAAATAGGCCCCTAAGAAAGATGCATTTTCCAAGGGCCTTGTTGTCCCAAACAAAAATCATGTGCCATCTAATGAGTGTATCAACCTTTTCTTCTAATGTTGCCTTACCAAAGTTTGCCCCTTATTATATTTCCCAAGTCTTGATTCCAATTGCTAAGTTGCTTAGGATTCCTAAGAACAAGAAGAGGGCATTGGAGTATTTTGGATTGAAAGAAGAGAAGAGTGCCCCAAGCAAAAATGTAAATATTGTGGAGACTCCTCCAATAATTAAAGAAATAGAAGCACCACCAGCATCATAGGAGCTAGATGAACCACCTAAGGTTTATTTGGGGACATCCCTGTTACATTCCCAGCTAAATGTGGATCCATTCTTCACCACGTCTAATCATTAAGTATATACTGTTGCAAAAAATTTATGTTTGATTTGGGGGGCATTATGCAATGGTATGCCTCTAGAAGTCATGAATGAACTAAACATCAAGGTAACAACAACATATGGGAATTGCACTGTCATTGATTCCAGAAAGGTGTAAGTGGTGGGATGTGTGTAAGGTATGGTGGTGCAACTTGCAGCCTATCCAAGAAGAAACATGAAGCTTGATGTAGTTATTGTTGACTGCCCAGCCAAGTGGGGTATGATGTTGTCTAGAAAATGGGTTGCAAGTGTTGGTGGGAGTGTTCAAATGGATATTTCCTATGCCATCATCCCAATTGATGGTAGACTTGTTAATTTGTATGGGTAAAAGAAGATGTTGTACCTTATTGAAGATCCCAACAATGCATCTTATGAAGTATTGTACACAAGTGTTGATGCTAATAACTTTGTAGGATTTGTTGATGGAAAAGAGCACAAGATTGAAGAATGCAAGTGTCTTGAGTAGGCAAGATCTCCTTATAATTTATTATTTGATGGAGCATGCTCCAAGTTTAGAAATGGTGTTAGTGTTGTCCTTATCTCTCCAGGCTAGGAAGAGTTTGTATTTTCCTTCAAACTCAAATTTGAGTGTACTAACAACATTATTGAGTATGAGGCACTATTGTTATGCCTAAGGATTACATGGAAATATGGTGTTAAATACATCATTTTCAAAGGAGATAATTAAATGTATAGCAAGTCAAAAAACTTTATGCCATAAAAATCAGCGAATGAAACAATACAAGCATGCAACTTGGAATCTCATTGAGATGTTTGATTCATTCAATACTGTGCATCATGATAGCAGGTTCAATGATTTGGCAAACTAACTTTCAGTATTGGGATCTCAGTTTGATAATTATACAGTATCCCCATATTGTGATATGATGTTTAGGTGTTAACTAGGCCATATGTACCCAACAACATTAAACATTGGCAAGTTTTTGAAGATGATGCTTAGGTCAGAAGATTTCTACAAAACAAAGGGGAGTTTGCTGATCAAAATATTGATTGCAAGTGAATGGTGTATGTCGCAAAGGGTAAACAAACCTTGTTTGGTAGAGGCATCATCCAGCTAAAGACTAATACCATTCCTAAAGGGTTGGTTGCTCTTGAATCCAACTTTGATAATGTTGGTCACATTATAAACAGATGCATAGAAGCCTCAAGGGATATTGAGGAGCATGACCTTGGCACAAAGGAGAAACCAAGGACGATTTGGTTGGGAAGAAATCTCAGCAAGGAGGAAAAACAATCCTATGTCCAATTGTTGAAAAAATATCAATATTGCATGGCTTGGACTTATTCTGAACTAAAGGCATACAAACAAGATCTATTTCAACATGAGATTCCCTTGGAATCTAATGCAAAACCATTCAGGTACAAATAGAGGCAAATTAATCAACTCCTATCTTTTAAAATGTAAGAGGAACTTAAGAAACTGAGGGATGGAGGGATTATTCAGCCCACAAGGTATTTTTCTTGGGATACAAACCTAGTACCAGTAAAAAAGAAGAATGGTGACATCAGGTTGTTTGTGTATTTCAGAAATTTAAACAGAGCATCAATGAAGGATAATTATCATTTACCAAACATGGAAAACATTTTGCAGCTAGTGACTGGTTCTGAGCTACTTTCTACCTTGGATGGTTTCTCTTGTTATAACCAAGTTGTGCTGAATGAATCAAAAATAATTAAAATAGCCTTTACCACTCCTTAGGGGACTTATGTATATGTCAGGATGCCCTTCGGTTTGAAGAATCTTGGAGAAACCCTTCAAAGAGCAATGAAAGTTGTTTTTTTTTGTTACATCAATGATTTTTTTGTTGTCTACCAAGATGATGTAACTGTGTTCTCAAGATAGAGAAGTGATCATTTACGACACTTGAAAAAAATGTTGATAAGATTTAGAGAATATGGAATTTCACTCAATCCAAAGAAGTGCCAATTCGGAGTACAAAAGGCAAAATTGCTTGGTCACATTGTGTCACAAGAAGGGGTAATTATTGATCTGGAAAGGGTAGAGGTTATAAGCAAGGTCCCAATTCCAAGAACCAAGAAGGGGATTCAGTCCTTCTTTGGGAAGATAAACTTTATTAGGATATTCATATCAAACTTTGCTGAGTTGACCATTCCAATCACTGACATGCTGAAGAAGGATCGGGCCATCAAATGGGGGGAGGATTCTATTCAAGATTTCAATGGGATCAAGGAGGCATTAAAGCATGCCCCTGTTTTAGCAGCTCCAAATTATAAGAATCCTTTCTTAATGTTTTATGTTGCTTCAAATAACACTATTGCATCTGTCTTATGGCAGAAATTTGACAAAGGGGCTGAGAGGCCAATTTCCTTTCTTAGTAAGGCATTGCAGGGGGCTGAGCTGAAATACACTATTATGAAGAAACAAGCATTTTCCTTGGTGAAAGCAACAAAGGTCTTCAGGCCTTACATTTTGAGCTCTAAAATTGATGCTTATGTTCCCCACACCATGGTCAAAGACATCTTATCATAGATGGAGGTCTCAAGCAAAAGATGCAAATGGGTGAACAAGTTACAAGAATATGACATGGATATCCAAACCACGAAGTTGCTAAGAGGTTTGGGCTTGGCTAAGCTTATGGCTCAGAGCAACTTGTAAAATGTTGAGGTAAATGAGGTAGAAGAAGGAAGGGTAGATGTTTTTGAGAAATTGATGAGTTCTGAGTGGTATAAAGATGTAATTTTTTATCTCAAACATCTATACTACCTTGAGTAATTGAGTAAGAACCATAAAAGATCCCTTAAATTGGCTTCCCAGAAATATGTCGTTACTAATTATGGGTAAGCTTGGAAGAACCTTGACGGAGTTCTCTTAAGGTACATCACTGAAGATGAAGCACCCAAGATAATTGTTGATCTTCATGGAGGAGTTTATGGGGGGAATTTTCCTATAAGAGTCACATCAAACAAGATCTTGAGGGCTCGTTATTGGTGGAAAACTCTCTTCAAGGATACAACTCTTTTGGTTAGAAGATGTGAGAGTTGCTAGTGCTTCTCTTAAAGACTGAAAGCTTCAATCTCCTTGCCTTTACAGCCTATATCAATTGAAGCCTCATTCAAGCAATGGGGAATGGCTTTCACTGGTAAGATTTCAGACCCTTCAAGTGTTGGCCATAAGTGGATTCTTATAGCCACTGATTACTTCACCAAGTGGGTGGAGGCAATCCCCACCAAAAGAGAAACACACCAAATTGTCATGTATTTTATGTTAAACCATACCATCTACAGGTTTGGGGTGCTAGTTAAAGTTGTTGCTGACAATTCCATGAGCTTCAGAGCTAAACCTTTGGTGGAAATGTGTAAATAATATGGGATCAAATTGACATATGCCTCTAATTACAATCCCCAATGAAATGGACAAGCTCAATCTAGTAATAAAAATTTGTTGAAAATTATCAGAAGAACCTTGGAGCTGAACAAGAGATAAAAGGGGTGAGTAATTGAATTTTGTTGTCTGGGTTGACCGAATTACTATTAAAAAGCCACTGGAAAGAGTCCATTTGAGTTGGTATATGGAACTCAGGCCCTGCTACCCCTGCACATCCAACTATCGTCATACCAGTTTATGCAACAACTGGAAGATCAAGAAGTTAGTCCATATGAGGCTCGCATTAACTACATTGTTGAACTTGATGAAGAAAGGAGAGCATCTCACTAAAGGCATGTGAAGTTCAGAGTAAAATTGAAGAATTTATTTGACAATAAGGTCACTCCCAGAGCTTTCACTATTGGAGAGCTTATGCTGATATGGGATAAAATGCATGAAGATAAGGGAAAGCATGGTAAATTTGATGCACTGTGGATGGGCCCTTACTCCTTTGACATTCAGATTGGTGAGCATACCTTGTTCTTGAAGGATTTGGATGGTGAATTACTCGAATTTCCTGTTAATGGCAGGTACTTGAAGCATTTCCTGGATTAATTTCCCATAATCAAAGTGAGCATCACCTGTACATTTTATAGTTTGTTGGTTTGTTTTTTGTCTTTTGTGTTTTTCTCATTTTGGCCCTTAGTGACTTGGTTTTGCTGGTTTCTCGGTTCAGTTTTTGGAGGATGGTTGTGGTTGTTCTGTTATGATGGCTCTTTCTTTAACTCTGTTGCCTAATGTTCTCTTCTTTGCACGTGGTCTACTAGTTGTTCTTGTGGCACTCGTAAGGAGTGCCCATCCCGAGTCAAAGCTGATGTTGGTGATAGTCTTGATCTCGCACCATTTTTCCCTAATTTCTTAAAAAATCCTTGGGCTCTTCTATTTTTCCTATTTTACTCGGATCATGGAAGCTCGAGAATGATCAATCTATATTTGTATGCCTTTGAAAATTAAAATCCATGGTCAAAATATGCTCAGAACCATGTTTCACTTGGTTTTATTTCAAAAATGTTATCCTTAGCAAAAAAATCAAATTATGGGCATGAATGGTGAATTTCTATGTTTTTGACAGTCTAGCGAGCATTTTTTTCTAGTAAAAATTATTCCTTAGCATTCATAGGTCACGTGGCTTCTTTTGATTGGTCAAGGGAGGGTGGGAAAATGTTTTAACTTGTCACTTTTTGCCTTTTTGGCAAAAAGGCAAATTTGGTCCCATAGCTCTACTCAAATATGATTGGTTCTTTTGGTGCTTACGTGGCTTCTTCTAATTGGATGGGGCGCAATAGGTTTGTTTTTGAACTTGTTCTTTTTGGCTACATTGGAAAAAAATTTAAACCTACCCCACAGTCCCACCAGGCTTTGATTAAAGCAAAATTTAATGGGCAGGGAAAAAGTCTTACTTTGACCCCGGAGAAGAACATTTGACAAAGTTAAAAGCAGAGATGCGGGATTTCAGAGGCAAGTTGGATATTTCACCCTTTTGGTGAAATGGAGTAAAATTCTAAAATGGACGTGCGACCCCGCCAAATCATTTAGAAGCCTTATAAGGTTCTTGAAGTTGCACCATAACGATACGTGGAGGTCTCCGTCGGGTATTCTTTCCTTAGACTTTTCAGCAATTTCCTTAAGGGCCCGAGACACGTGGCAAGTCCACACTCATTCAAGGTATCAACTTTTGGGGATCACCTTAAGATATGCCATTGTGACACGTGACAATTTGAAAATTCAAAGGGGCGGGCAAGTGGACCATCGGACATAAATTAGATTTTTTTCCTCTTATCATCAAAAGGATTAAAACATCAAAATGGCCCGCAAGCTCGACAAGAAGGAGGTCAAGGTTGGCTTTGAAAATGTTAAGAGGCGGGCAGGCAGGCCGTTGGGGGAAATTTGGGTTTTTTTCCCCTTGTTGTTTAAAAGACTAAAATCATCAAAATTACCCGCAAGCCTGATAAGAGGGAGGTTAAGGTTGGGTTTGAACAGTCAAAGGGGCTAGGAAGTGGACCATTGGAGGCAACTTGGATTTTTTACCTCTTATCATCAAATGGGTTGAAAAATCAAAATGGCCTATAGGCTTGATAGAGAAAAGTCAAAAATTTCTCAAGTCAATGGAGGAGGTGTGGGATTTCGGGGGTAGTTTGGAAAAATTTCCTTTTGTGAAAACAGGACTTAAAACAAAAAATGGAAGCGTGGTTCCGCTGGGACCCACATCAGAGACTAGAAGCGGAAGGGCGGAGATGCGGGGAAAACATGGAAAATTTTCCCTTTTTCAAAAAGAGGTGAAATAGTAGAATTTGGTGGTGGTTTCTTTGGGACCCACTTAGGACACGTGTCAGGCTCATTTTTCAAGGGAAGAGGTGTGTGGAGAAAAATGTGAAAATTTTACATTTTTCCAAAAAGGGTAAGAGAAAAAAAGGAACCCGCATGCCCGTTTCAAAGTGGATCTCCCACATGGATGGTCCAAATACAAAATAGAAATCAGTGGCAACTGTGCATCTGTATCTATTTTTTCTGCCATTTTCACTTTAGAGCTCTTGGAGATGTGATTCTTCATGATTTCTTGATATTTCTTGCACGCCAAACAAGGAAGGGGAGATAATTTGATATCTAAGTTTGGTAAGGAAAATATGGGGCAATATTTAACCATTAAGATGAGATTTGACCTCTGGGATCGATCTGATCTTCCAATTTTACTTCCCGGGCATGCAAAGAGACAAATTTGATATAATAGGGGTGGAAGTGGTTGGCGAGTAGTGGGAAAAGTGACCTACCAGAAGGAGTTGAATGCAGGAGATATTGGAAGAGATCCACCCCCTGAGCACCTGACAACTTTTTACAGATCTGATTCTGAGAATCGTGATCAGGATCATTATGAGCATTGGTCCACTCAATGTTGGGATTTTTTGGGGGAAAACTTATGTTGTAAAATGTTATAAATTACATGAATTTATTGTGCAAATGGTTGGAGTGTTAAAGGTCAGGATTAGTTTTTTCTAAGAGAAAAGCTTGATAGAACCCGTCCTTCTGAGAAATTATCTAAAGAAACTTGTTTATCTCCTTTGTGTTAAATTTGATTATGTCTAGGTGGTTGTGAATGTACATCCATTGACAAGATCTGAGATTGTTCTAAAAACTTTCCTCTGCTGATAAATTTAATAAAACTTGAGTTAATATGCGTTATTTTTGGGCAAAATTTGTGTTTACTTCATTCCTAAATGTTTGCAAGTGGTTTTCTTGTTCCCGTTGCAATATTAAATTGAAATCTTTGTGAATCACACAAGATCTTATCCCTGTGATAGTTTGGTGGCATTTGTAATTTCATTTATCATGAGAGCTTTCATCTGATAGTGAAATAAACAAATTTAAAATCACTACGACTCGTAGCATGACTATAAGATTGTTTTTTAGCCTTTGAGGGTATCTTAGGTGTGATGAAATAGAGGTTGTTAATGTTTATTTAAGTTTTCCAATTTGAGCCTTAATTTTGAATCCTTGAAGTTTGTGTGAAAAGTGTTGATATAGGCCTCCATTGAAGCACATATTCTGGTTGAAGGAACATCCTAGCTATCCTAAAACATTTATGTTGTTCAAGCCCCCCATTTTTGTAAAATTTCTCAAGAATCTGGTGAATCAAGTTCATTTCTTCCTCACCTCCCACCAAAAATTCATTTAAAAACAACCAATCATACCCATATTACCCCTGTTTGTCATGTGTGTATACAAATGCATAATTTTTACTACCAGAACATGCAAAAACAATCAGGTTTTCATTGTCTTTAGTGTCCTAAACCTTGCTTAGAAAATATCTCCACTATCTAGAGTGACAACTCGTGAGAGTTAATTTTTGTTGTATTGATCATATTTTCTTCAGGGTCTTCTTAATAATTTCACAAGGAATGATATCTCCATCTCCTCCACAAATAGCAGGCTACAAAAAGGGTCCTCTCACCCTGGTTGAAAGGCATAACCATAAAGTAGTGAGGATAGGTCAAATCCTCTTGAGGGTGCTACCCATTTCTCCACATCTGAGTGACAATGAGCAAGATGCATTTCATCCTTGGCTATAAAACAACACACTAGATGCTCTGCTTGTCTCCAAGCTTCCTATCAAATTTGTGATGCTACTCAGCTTCTGAGGGTAAATCAATTTGGGTACCAACACCTTTAAAGGCTTTGGATTCGGGAGTTATGAATAGGGTTTTCATAATATAATCATCCAACATTCCCTTAAACCACAGGAGAAGTATGGACTAGGTTATGAGAAAACAACTACTAAATCCTCCGTACATTCCACATCCAAAACTATCATAGAGTTTGAACCATAATCATCATCCACACATGACAATCCCATGGACACTAATGATGCAATTTCCATTCCAGTAACATTTTTTAGCGAACACTATCACATTAAGACCATTAACTTACCAAACTAACCATGGTATTCAAACCCTTCCTCTCACATGGCTTGAAATGACAAAAGATGATTTTCCCACCATTAAAATTATCTAATGTTAAGATGATCAATCTATCCTCTCTCATATAGGGGTAAAGGATAATTTTCTTCAAAAATCCTCAACGAACCAACGTTAATATAGGGACTCTGTAGGAACCTCATATATTTAAAGTTTGTCAATCCTTGGATCTACAAGAGTTAAATACATTAAGCACCTTCCTATCCAAACATAGTCAAGCCTTTTTCTGGTCATATAGTTATATGTCAGGTATCAATTCCAACATTTTCATTCATTATATCATCGCCAATCTTAATGCCAAACCTCACAAATAAAATTTTGTAGGATGTACCCTTGCATAGCTCTTCTCGTCAAAGAAGAGTTACCACATCTGCATTCCTCTATTTTCATCATACCCATTGACTATCCACAATAGGTCTCTAATATTGTACATGTGACCAAAGTCTTAAGGAAATTACTTATTTGTACCAACTTTCATAATATCAATCATGCATGTCTTACAAAAAACATTCCTCTTCCAAATATCGACCATCTGGTCAATCTAACATCCAAGTGTGAGATGTTCTCCCTTATGGATGGTTTCTCTAGCTACAACCAAATCCTCCTCGCTACTGAAGATCAACAAAAAAAATCCTTCACTACATCTTGGGGGATTTTTTTCTACCTTTCTATGCCCTTTAGACTTAAGAATGTGGGGGGCACCTATAAACGCGCTATGACATACTTCTTTCATGATATTATTCACAAAACTATAGAAGACTATGTTGATGATATTCTAGGGAAATGAAAACAACATAGGGACCATATTGTCATCACAGACTCTATCTTCACTCATCTTATCAAATAATAGCTCACATTAACCCCGCTAACTGTGTATTTGAGGTTATCCCCATAAATGTTTCAGGGTTCATCATGTATATCTAGGGAGTTAAAGTAGACCCCACTAAAATCAAAGCTATCATTGACATGCCCGTGCCTTGAAACATAAAAAAAAATTGTAGCCTTCAGGGTAAGCTTTAGTCCATCCATCACTTTATATTGTAACTCTTAGATCGTTGTCAACCCTTTCACCATCTTATTTGAAAATATGTAGACTTTATATGGGACAAAAATTATCAAAAGTATTTTGATGACCTCAAAGAATAACTCTTATTGTCACCTATGCTTACACCTCTGCAAGAAGGGGAGTCATTCTAAGTTTATGTATACACTACTAATCATGCCTTGGGTGTTATTCTTACTCATGGAGATGAGAAAGGTCGTGATTAATTTGTTTAATATATAATCCACACTCTCCACGAATGTGAAACTCATTACATTGAAGATAATAATTTATGTTGTGCCTTTTACTTCACAACGTCCAAGCTCTGCCATTATATAATTAATCATAGGACTTATGTCATTACTATTTTTAATCCACTTAAGACCATGCATTCTAAACCATATCATAGTCACCACATTACTCAATGACTTATGTTTATGATTAAGTTTAAACTTGAATTTACCGCACCTAAATATATCAAAGGACAACCTATTTCCAACCAATTCACTAAATGATCTAGAGGACAATTCAGATGACAGAAGCTCTCAAAAAATCTTGGAATCAACACCAAGTGTAAGCTAACTCCGAGAACTTTTAGACTACTATAAGAACATGGAAAATGAAGCCTGTGCGTGAATGTTGAGGCTAGTCAAAGTTGGGTCGACTCTTGGATGAGACAGGGTCAACTAGTTAGTCATATTATAATGTGGAAAAAGATAGACTCGGGCATAGGTGACAAATAAGGTTTGTGTTTTTGACATCTGGTATTTGACATTCAATATTATCATTATGTTAATGATGAAAAACCATTTTCACATGGTGGGTCCTCAGGACACCGCGTGGCCTACAGCCAAATCGTAAGATTGTACCAAGCTACTATCAATGTTACTAAGCTGAGAGGTGAGTTATTGGGTGAGTCGAGCCCATAAGTCAGTGAGTTCACATAGTATCTAAGCCCAAGTGGATTGGAAAGTCAAAAAAAGGAGTGGGATATGTGCCAAGTTCCACGCGATATACGGGTGAGCCAAGCTATATATTAAGCCCAACGAAACCCATATCCCAGTGAATGTGAGATAATCCACATTTAATTAGATAACACCGCAAGAGGCTTGAGACTCGACGCAGATGGGACCGCTTGGACAGATGGGTGGTAAGGTGGACATGACATGGCGGGGAATGCTTGAAAATGGGCTTAGTGACACAGAGGGATAGGACAAGGTGGGGCCACATATTGAGGGCTTGACCAACCAACTAAACATTGGGTGAGGAATGGAACATATACGATGTGGAATGGGAGTCAACCCCGTGACCTCCCCCAAACAATACAGATTGACCATTCAACTTGTTCAAATAATTGGCTAGGATAATATTAAGCAATAACCCTTATAAACAATAAAATTGGGCCTATCTATGGCATAATTGTCCTACCCCGCTCTTACTGGGAACACCAAGCTCCCCATTTGAGTAATTTGATCCAAGAAGAAGATTATAAAGGAAGCCTATTTAAGCATATTGGAGTTTTAATAAGTCCTATATTATATGCATTATTTTAGGAGAGATAAGTCTTATTTATTTTTATTAGTCAATATTATAAGTTACAAGAGTTATTATCGTTAACGCACTAAAACTATTGCGGAGTGCCTGGATTTCGACATTGGTGCCATAGGGTATTTCACATTAGAGATCAAATCTTCGGCATCAGAAAATTTTCATGAGGGAGGTTCTCATTGTTCTCACATCAGGTTTATAATAGTTTCAATTGTGATTTTGTATTATTGTTATAATTTAGAAGTGAATAATAAATTGGTTCAATTTTTGAACCTGAAGACGCAGGCATTCTGTTGAACTCTATTAGCAACCCTTTTGCACTGTGATTATTATTTTTACTTTATATTTTATTCAAGTTTATTTTTAACGTGTTAATTTTGTTCAAGGAATTAATTTCCTATAAAGGTCCGCAGTCTGTAAAAATTTTGACTGGTTTTTACGGATCAATTTTGGTATCAGAGCACAGAGCTGCTAGTAACTATATTTTCTATCTCTATGAGGATGATGTGAAGACCTAAGATGTCTGATAACTTTCCTTCTATTATGTATCGTATGGGTCAAAAAAATTCTATAATTCCTTAGACACATCAATAATAAGTGGCATAGGTTCTGGTACGTGGGAGAGGTCTAGTTTGTACGTTGACACGAACCTATGGAACTTGTTATGGATGTGTCTAAGGTATTTTAGATAGATTATACGCCATACAATACATCATCATAGGAAATTTCTCATACATCTTATATCTTGACACCATCCCAGTAAAGATGGATGAGAGAGACATTGGCAACTTCAACCTCTCTTCCCATCCAGCATACATTGGTCACAAATTTTAAAATTAAACCATAAACACTGGTCAAAATTTTCACTAACCACAGACCCCTATAGGAAATTAATTCCTTGACTGAAATTACCTCGTTAAAAATAATATTGAATCAAGTACAAAGAAAAACTAATAATCACAGTGTAAAAGGGTTAATAACAAATTTTGGAAGAATGCCTACATCTCTAGCTTCAGAAACTAAACTTATTTGTTATTCACTTCAAAATTGCAACTCTAATAAAAAATAATAATTAAAGTTATAATAAACCTAATGCAAGAAGAATGAGAACTTCCTTCATGAAAAATAATTAATGTGAAATACCCTATGGCTCCAAACTCAGAATCCAAGTGCTCTGTAATAGTTTTGGTGAGGCAACGATAATAACTCCTGCAACTTAATATATTGCCTAATAAAAATAAATTGGACATATATCTCCTTAAATAATGCCTATAATAATACAATATAGGACTTATTAACACTCCAATATTCCTAAATAGACCTCCTTTACATTATTTTTCTTATCTTGAATGTCTCAAATGAGGATCTTGGTGTTTGGATTGAGAGAGGGGTAGCCTTTTATAGCCTAGGTAGGCCATATTTTATTGTTTATAACGTTTATCACTTAATCTAAAACCAACCAACTCGCTGGTTGAGTTAATTGGTCGATCCAAATTTTTGGGAGAAGGTCATAGGGTTGAATCCCCTTTCCCTTCCATATATGTTTTAACTATCACCTACAGTTTAGTTGTCTCGTCAATCCCTCGACACATCGCCTCGCCTTGTCACATACCATCATGCCACTAAGCCCATTTTCAATCTTTCCCCACCATTTCATGTCCACATTTCCACACGTCCCTCTGAAATATCCCAACCATGTCAATCCCTGAGCCCACCATCATCTTATCTATTTCAATTTGAATTATCCCACATTCATCTAGATAAGGTGTCGTTGGGTTTAATATAGCTTCACTCTCTCATTTACCATGTGGCATTGACCACATTTCCTGCTCCTTTACTTTTGACTCGATCATCTAGTTGGGCTCAACCGATAAGTGAACTCACTAACTTGTGGGCTCGAATCACCCAATAACTAACTTCTTAGCTCGGTGATATTTAGGTGTCTCACCCTACCGAGATGGTGATATTTACTCATCCCATGGCTTGCCAAATTTATAGTAGCTTTGTGCACTCTAGAAATGTGGTGGTAGGCCACATGGCGGCTTAAGGACCCACCATGTGGAAATATTTTGTCATTTTTGATGTAATAAAGATATTAAGCATCGAAATTCGGAGGTCGGAAACACAAACTTGATTTATCGCCTATGCTTGATTATTTCTTTTTCCACATCGTAATTTAACTCACCTATTGACCTAGTCTTGTCCAAGAGTTGACCCAATTTTTACCACCCACAAATTTCACGTATAGGCTCCATTTTCCACATTATTGTAATCATCAGAAATTTATCGGAGTTAACTTATTCACAGTTGTTATTTCGAGAGGTTTTGAGATTTTTTCTCCTACAAATTTTCCTCTAGAGCACACCTAACTATTAGGAAGAAGTTTTTCCTAAAATTCTATTTTTTCCTCTCCTAGATCATGGACCCTATCAATGTTTAAGAAGATATTTATGTAGTAGATACCACCTTCTTTTTACTGTTACTTCTCCACTCTAACAATTAATTCTATCTGTTGATCTGCATTTCCAGCTTCCTGTCCAGATGAGTGTACGAGTAATCAAGAAACACAAAAGCATATCAAGTATACAATGGCTTAATACCTTGGAGCTGACGATGGATGCTATGGGTGCAAAGTTGATATCGAAGTCCTTGGTATGATTCCGCCAAACCTGCAGCTCACATATACTAGGAAAATAATGATTAGAAATTTAATGCGGGGGATTCTTGACAAAGCAGATCCAAGAAGTGTTAACTTCCTCAGTGGCTATCAACCCCCATGCGATAAGAATAATAGTGTAATAGCATCCAAAACAATGACATACATATTGATAAATAAACAAACCTGGATGGTACCGATATGCGGACAGAATTACCGATTTGATACGTGCAATATGAATCTCATTACATGAACCAAAATCATGAGCAGAATGTCATGGAAATCCCACATGTTATCACCCAAATAGAATGATAATGATATTATAAAATGACAAAAATCTCACAGCATTCACCTGAATTTCTTTCTTTCCTAAATAGGGGGGAGAAACCCATATTTATAATTTGAATGTGGATTAAATTTAAAGGATTAACTGATAACTATAATTTGAAAAACCAATATTGATTAAGAGGACATAATGAAGAGTGGATTTGATGGTGGGGTTCATGATGTGAGAAAAGGAAAATATGTGATGTGGAGTGGGGACATGGTTAGGTGTAATAGTGAAGTCATGTGCTCACTTTACACTATTGATTTTTTGGATTTATTGTCGAAGAGGATATTTTTGAATTATTGATTTCATGGGTGGGGTTCATATTTTAATAATTTGAAGGGATTGAATTTTTAGGTGGAGATTGATTTTTAGGTGAGAACTTGATTTTTACTTAATTGGGGAACATGTGGGACTGGGTAGGTGGGATGATAGATTCTACCTTTTGAATTTAGGAAAGGAGTGTCAGATGTGTATATCAATACTCATGAATTAATAATTTATAGAAGATGGAAATAATATCAAAAAGTTGAATTATCAAATGGGTCTACATGGGACCCATTTGATAATTAATTAAGCAAATGGATAGGATTTCATGTAATTTAAGAGAAAGAGATGTGAGAATAGAAGTAGTGTGAATGCGAGATGACTGAGGCGTGATATATCCAAAAATAGGTGTCTACATTTTCCCCTTTTTGTTGAATGGTTTCCGATAGCAAGCCATGAGACAAAAACAAAAAAGGTTAGATGAAAGGTGTGTCTGAGGATGGATGAAGACATGACCAAAGGAAATATGCCCCAAGCAAAGAAGGATTACAATAACAAAAAAACAAAATGTATGGCGGTGACTTCAATATCACATTGGTAGAGGTCAATTGCGGTCTCAACGGAGAAAAATGACAACATTCTACAGACCATTGAGTGGGTGAAGACCACTACAGTATGGATGTAAACCAAGATGACCAATGGGTCATATGAAAACATCAAAATATGTGCAACTAAATGTGAAATATGTGTGCAATCCTTTGTATGCGAGGAATTGTGTGAAAAATCACGCATCCACAATAGGGATGTGGATGAAAATAATGATTCCCTAGCACAGGACACAAAGTGAGTTATATACGCCGACAAGTATAAGGATGAAAAAGGTGCACCATGATAGGGCTTGAATATGACATAATAGGAGATGGATGTGTAAATAAAATTCCCCATGGGCAAAAAATCATAAATGTGCACATGATGAGAAGATATGATAGAAATATGAGATAAAATGACCTAAAGGTGTGATAAATATGATGATAATCATGTTTCATGAGAAACATGCATAAGTGTGAGTAAATTATAATGTAAAAGCAGTCCTACTTGTCCAATAAGTAGGATAAGAAGTCAAGATACTTTTGTGACAAAACAAAAGTAGAGAAAATATGCATGGAAGAGTACAAGATCATATAGGCATTGGTCGTTATGGTATCCTCTAAGACAAAATTGTCTCAGGAGGATGAGATGAACGATGTGGATGATAGATGATAGAGATAAGAGAAAGAAAACATGGTTAAAGTAGAAAGGACATGGTGGAGGAGAGAGGTCAAGTAGAGAAGGATGATAAGAGAGGTGAGAAGATAGACAAAAGCACAAAAGAGAGAGAATAATATTCAATAAGAGGGTAGTGGAAAAAGATAAGGGGGGAATAAATAGGTAAGGTACGAGGGACCTAGAGAAAAAGAAAATAGAGACAGTCAGTAGGAGGAGAAGAGAGGGAGGTAGTTTAAACAAGAATAAGATGAGATGAGGAGGACAAAGAGATTAGAAGGGAAGTTGAATGTATAGAGATATATCATAGTAAAGAAGTAGCAGAGATAATCAATAGGAGAAATGGTTGCAGAAAGAAATGATGAAGGAAAAAGAAGAAGACAAGAAAATGACAGAAGAAGGTATGAAAGGGATATGGAGATCAAAATATAGGGAGAGAGAATGGATCATGAAAGAGATGACATAACTATGAAAGAAAAGTTATAAAGAATATGAGAGAAGGACGATTGGAGAGATGAATATGTATAGTAGGATGGAAATATGAAGGAGATGAAGAAGATGAAGAAGTTAAAGAAGATGGGGGAGGAGGTAGAATGGAAAAGAGGAAGAAAGGAACCATAAGGAGCTAAGAAGATAGGGGTGGTAAAGAAAGAAGCTCAGTAACATGGGAAATGAAAATAAGAGAGAAAGAAGGGATGATAGAGCCAAAACAAAAAAGAAATTGAATATGAAACCGAATGTATGGAAATGCATGTGGATAGTGAGATGGTTAAGAAGACGGGACAGCACTGGTGAGTCAGGTTATCAATGGAGGAGTAAGGAAAAAGTGTGAGGGGAAGAGGAGATGAAGATGATACAAATGATATGAAAGAAAACTAGATGTAGAAAGGAGGAGAGGACAACAAGTAAAATGATGCAAAGCTAGTATGTGATGAAGACAGTAGAGATGTTGAAAAAGGTGAAGGGAATATGAAAAGGCAATACCAGCGGAGGGATGTTAGGAGAAATCCCCTGATAATGATTACAGGGCACAAAAGGAAAAAGGGAGGAAGAGAAAATGGAGGAATTAAAAAAGAGTGAACCGGTATCAGTAGAATGGGAAGAAATGAGTTTTATGAGAAGTCCACGGATAATTCTTAGCGCGAGAATGGAAGATGACATAATGTTAGATGAACCATGATAATGACCAGTAAATATGGTGATGGATATGGGAAAATATTCTAGAAAATGGACTTAAAAGAGTAAAGAAAGAAGGGATAATGATATGTAAGAAGATAAAGGCGAGGAGAGAATGTAATGGATGAGGATGTGGATGAAGATGACAAGTAAAGATGAAGGAACAAGGCATAGTAAGAGAGGGTATGAAGTAGTCAAGATGGATTTTAAAATGAGGGATGATGGAGATGACATTTGATGAAGTTTGAGATATTTTGTGCGAGGAAAAAAGAGAAGGGAAGAGGATGTGTTTGTGGGGAATGAAGAAAAAATACAGATGATGGGAATATAAAGGAAAGAGGAAAGGTAAGGAAACAGATCATTCTTAAGAGAGACTCTTAAGTAAGATTGCCATGTTGTAGGAATGGTTAATTAGGATCGCCAAGCCGAAGAATAAGAATGATGAAAAGACCGAGCAATGTATACCAAATGGAATAGGAAGTGAAAGGAGGTAATAACAAAGATACAAAGGAATGTGACATGAGTGGATGAAGGAATGTATGCAATGTAAGATGGAGAGTGTAAGGAGAATTATTCATTAGGATGCCTATGTTGTAGAAGGGATGATATCAAAGCGTTAAGTAGAAGTTATGGAGTAGGAATATGTTTCTAGCATTGAAGGGAACAGAAAACAATGAAGGAGTTTCTACAGCGGCAAGATCTTAAGAAAGAGATGCATTGTGATTAAGAAACCTGTATGGAATGGATGATTAAGTAGAATCGTCAAGCCTAAAGAAGAAGGAAAGGGAAATGGAACAATAAAATAGATGGCAGTAAAAGGATATTAAGAGAAAAACATGAAAATAATGGCTCAGATGGATGACACGTGAAGTATCAAACAATGGAGAAGGACGAAGTGGGTGATAAGAGTAGCGGAGAATGAGATGAGGAAAATTTTAGGAGAAAATTGGGTTGATAAAGGGGACTAGGGGGAAGGAATGATCAATAGACACAATCACAAATGATACCTTTTCCTGAATGACAGGTCTACTTTAAGTAGGGTTTCTATGTTGTGCGGGGAATTACATAGATGTGCCAAGCTAGGGGTGAAAGGTCTGAGATGGTGAAGAAGAGGATAATGAACAATGGTGGGGGATGAGGATCTTCCAGATAATGAATGCTACCTGAGAGCTATCCTCAAGTAGAATTCACAAACTGTAATGGAGGTCAAGTAGAATTCCCAAACCGAATAATGCATTAAAAATATTGTTTGAAGATAATAATTGATTTCATGGATTTACGGATGATGTTGATAGGGGACTGTACAATGGAAAAGTGACAAGTGAGCATGGGAATCTACAAGTAATTCTTCCTCATACCCAACCTCCCGAGGTCATGTTGAGATAGCTGGTGGGGATGAAACATACGCGGAGTATAGGAAAACTAGTCAAGCAATCTTATGTCTTCGACGTGCACCAGTGGAATCTGTGAATCTAAGGCAAAGAAGGCCCTCCTAACCTAAACTGGCATGATAGATTGGTTGGCAAGGATGACTGCTTGAAGGCTCCAATCAATATCGAGCTCTAGTGTGATCCGATCTATAGGTTGTGGGATACGTGGAAAATGACCTGGGATGGTTTCGTGTATGTCTCAAGATAGGGTCATATGATGGATGATGGATATATAGCAGATTCTATGATTGATTCTCTTGTCTAGTCCAGAAATATTTAGCTATGTTAGCTGCTATTTCTAACAAGGTTAATTTTGCGATGATGGTAGGTGGAATTGGAGTAGATCTGAATACTAATGTGCATAAGCCAGCATCTATGTCTGATTGACCTGTGGACTCGTTGGGTTGTGAGATTTGTGGCTCACAACTGTACATTCGTGGTTGTTGTGGATCTGCTATGGTCATGTGTGGGATCAGTCCCTAATCCCTAGTATCTAATAGTCATATGCCTTTTCGGCCTCTACGTTCAGAATTAACAGTTGTGTAATCTTCTCAGAGTATTTCACAGGCATTCCTGCAACCTGAATTCTTAAGCTAGTATCTATGTCTGTGAGAGTGTCTCCTGCGTCTGGCTGTGGGTCCAAAGGGTCACAACCAAACATTTTCTCTCTTTCAAGACCTTCTACAGTCATGTAGATATTTATCTAGGGTAATCTGTAGTTTGGCTGATTTGACCAATATGTGTGCACTTGGTCGTCTTCTATATTTTACCCACTTAACTGTGAGCTGATCTGTTGTAAGTCTGCTGTTGTTCAGAAGACTTGGATTCTCAGGTTCTGATCTATATAAGTTATTTCCATAATAAGATTGGGTTTAGGCACGATTGGCTCGAATACATATTCTTTGGGCTCTCTAGGTCCCGTGATTGTCATATAAAAGAAAACGATATAAAGCTAACTAATGACAGAATAAACTAAATATGCAAGATATATCTACCTATATTCTAAGTCTGATACTTATTAATAAACTACTGAACAGATTTTAAAGAGAAATTATCAAATATATCTAAAATTGACAACTAAACTAATAATGCAATTAAAACAAACAAAGCAACCAAGTATAGCTACTTGTCTATGCAATTTGTAGATCTATTCTAAATAACCTGATAACTGATCTACTCTATTTGAAAGACTCTCAATCCTACCTCAGGAGTGAATCATAGTTTCTTAGAAACTATCAATCCCCACAACTTCCCTGGCAATATCGAAAGTAAAATTTAACTGAAATGAAATGATTAGCTACTCTATTTGATATGCTTTTAACTAGAACTTTCAAAGCTAGAACTTGTATTTTGCAGAATAGTGGCGAATCTAATGGTGTGTAACCTTGTCCCCTCAGTGTGATCTCCTCCTTCCTTTGTGCTCATGTGGACCCAGAAAAGCATGTAATGTTAGCATCAACAGAAGTAGATATTGGAGCAATGGTAGCTTAGGATACATACTGAATATAATGTGAGTAGGAGAGGGATAGCGCAAGAGTACAGAGCTTGGCTTATACAATTCCTAGTAGGATTTATTGCAAGTCATGCAACATAAAATGTCTAGAACCTGAAACTATCCTATTTGAGGAACAAAACTTGCAACTTTTAATGGCTTCCTTTTGAAAAGCAAACTATCCTACTCCAATTTATTGGATGAAATAATAACAACATTTGCACAAGGAGGATATGTGGCTTTCTGATAGCTAAACAATACTAACCATGCATACAACAAATGAAACTATGAATTCTAAGCAAAAATTGAAAGGATAAAGTATTGAAATGAGAAATTCAGAGGAAAATTTGAGGGGCCATTTTCTTGAGCACAAGCAAGCTATTTATAGCATTTCCATTTACCCAAAGGTAAAAACCAAATTGATCTCTTAAACCATAAACAATGTAAAAACACTATTCTAGGGAACCAGAATCATAAATACAAGCAAATGTGGTGAAAAAAGATGGTAAACGTTGAAATTTACTTGAGTCATGTTAAAAAGAACATTCCAGAAAATGCATGAAGGACCACCACCCTGAGCAGGGTGGTGGTTATAGGACCACCGCCCAGTCAGGGTGGCGGTTACGTAACTAAAGAACAAAATGTAAAGAAAAGAGGGGAAAAGAGAACAACAAAGCATGCAGGGGCTAAGCGGGATGTGCGGGATGTTAACGCATACTTGGAGATCTTTTCCAGATCCTGAACACCTTGTGAGGAGACTTGTATCATCGTTGGGGCACGTGTTACGTTGTTCTGGAGGTGCAGTACCATACAATTTTGGGTACATACATATTGCCCCCTCAGAGAATTGTTTTAGCTATGAAGAGGTGTAAAAATAGTGGATCCGAGTATGGATGTCCAAAAATGGGAAGTTAGAAGTTATACCTGACACATTCGTGTGTTGAAATGACGCCATCTAGAATTCCCGCCACCTACAAAAAGTGTAGATAGACAAAAGAGATCAAATAATAAATCTAAAACATTATGAAATGAGGACGTACCATTTGTGCGGGGATGTGAACTTACCTCCGTTGGTGCTCCAAACCTGCGAAAAGGGAATTTAAAACAAGTCAGGGTGCTATATATGTAAAAGTGGGTCCATTTTCCTATTCATTTGTGCATGTTGATTTGGTTGATTTTGAGCTCTGGGATCCATGGTGATGGTTTCTCACGAGAGTATAGTCAAAACATTCGGGATGAGATCGTGATCATGCCTCCACGAGCGGAACGCCGACCCACGAGATCACAGGTTAGTTTTTCTCGATTTACCATTTTTATCCCCAAAAGATTAAAATGTTGAAATCTTTGTCATGGGGGGGGTTATTTTCGAAAAATTTAGTTTTAATAGGGTTATCTAGGGGAGGTGCCTACTGGGTAGGCTCTGTTTGAGTTAAAATGGGCTTTATTTGTGTTTTTAGGTGTCATTTAGGGCATGTGACTCGTACAAAAATTCGGGACACGACCGCCGCCCTGGGCAGGGCAGCGGTTATATGACCGCCGCCTTAATCAGGGCGGTGGTTACAAGACCGCCACCTGTAAGGTAGCAATTACGGAACCGCCACCCAGCTCAGGGTGGCGCTCCTTCACAAAATGCCTAAATGACACTTATTTGAATTCATTTTTGCATTTTTAGCATCTTTACCTGCTTTCATGATTTTTCTAATGTCATTTGGATACTGACTTACTCTATTTTGTGTGTTTTTGGGTGTATGTAGGCGAGGGAGGATTATATTCAATGGAGCCAAGAGAGAGAGTGTGATTGGCTCCCGGAAGTATTAGATGCCCTTTCTCAGGATGAGCAAGACACTATTCAGAGGGCTGGTATACTGCGCCTGTCATGGGTTCCGCATGTTGCACCATCTAGTCACATAATCAATGACTTATTTTTATATTGGGATGCAGATCAGAACACTTTCCGATTACCAGGGGTCTGAGGTGAGTGGACCATTACTTTAGAGGATGTTTACTGTATACTGGGGGTCTCAATCATCGGGAGACGACTCACTCTTGAGACAGCAGGGTCATAGGCTCAGACAATACAATGGGCCTTATATATGGGAGATGCAGTTATCTCCACTGGTTTGAAAAATGGGGTGAGGGTCCGCTCTATTCCTAGCCTACCTATCCCCTTGATTTGCCAAGCCATCATGGGGATCCTTGCCTCGAGATTGATCGGGGATAAGGGAGGAGACACTTTATTATATTTTTGGTCCCCCATCATTGCACAGATTGAGGGACATGGTTGGATTTATGCCTGGGGAGCCGACATACTTGGGACTACCTACCATGATTTATATAGGGTGGTCCATTTACAGGGGCAGTCATTGAGCCATCTGACCCTGGTTATGAGTTGGGTCTATGAGTGTTTCATCCCCTATGGTAGAGGTGTAGAGGTGGCAGATCCCGCAGCTGTGAGGGTAGCTAGATGGATAGACATGTCGGTGCTCAAAGCACCTCACTAGCTGATCACCTCTGTGACCATTGATGTCATGGAAGCTACACCATATCAAGCCATGGTAGGTTTATGGGGTGAAGAGGCTCTTACTTTGATTTCTTGCTCCACCATAGGGCAGCTTGTTGACAAGGTGGGGAGGGTGGAGATACATCTTTTTGGTCAAGTGCCTTAGCAGTTTGGCCTTCCTTACGTGGGTATGCTTCCCCCGATGGTGTTAGTATATAGATCAGTTCGAGAGGCCAGGGGAGGTCCTAGAGGCCATGGTTGGACAGTTATTACTTCTGGTGTCCCCATTGTAGCTAGGTGGGTAGTACGAGCTTGAGGAAGAGCCAGTGCCCCTCAGGCACCCTTACTTTAGATTGCAGCCAGTCCTGTCCACAGCAGCAACAACCCCATTGGCATAAACTCTGAGTCTGACAAGTTCACATGGGGTGAGATGGAGGATGAGACCGAGGTTGAGGTTAGTGAGTCGAGTAGAGAGGAGGACATCGATCCTGAGTGGCATGACACTTAGGATATCTTACAGGCGGAGAGGGTGACTCTGGCTTCAGACGAGCCACTCTCTCAGGGCCTTGGTGGAGAGGATGAGTCCGTAGTGGGATGCTATGTTTCTCCAGCCACGGGAGGAGTACCTCAGTCAGCGGTGGCATCTATGGTAGGTGCTGACCCTAGGGATCCCTCTTGGAGGCCTAGAGATCTGAGTGAGTTACCATCCCTCTCTTAATAATTGTCTTTAGCTAGGATTTGTCTTAGTTGTTGTCTCTACTCTTCTTTGTTTTTGTTTTTGTCTCTTGATTATTTCTAATTCGCTTTTCTCCTTTGCTTGCAAAGACTACTAATGAGTGGCGAGATCTGATTTTCCAGGTATGTACTGATACCCTAGTGATCCCTATGGAGAAGACCCATGCAGAGCTATTCATGGATGTAGGGGAGTCTTCAGTAGCTGGTAGGCATACTGACGTCTTTTCTCTTATCTGGCATGTGGCCAGGATAGTGTCTACCCTCCGTACTGAGCTGGCAAGGTATAAGACAGTAGAGTGCCTAATGAGGAGTCACTCTCATGGCAAGACTGCAGTTGCTCCTCGGGATCGTGAGCCCTCCGGGCACTCAGAGAGCTAGCGTAGCCAGAGTCCCAATAATGGACATACACCCTCAGAGGGATCTCATAGGGGTTGAGAAGCCATTTGGCTCTCTTAGACTGTTTATATGATGTATTTTGTATTTTCCGGGCTCTTTGAGCCTTTTTCCCATGTTTAGCACATGATGGCATTGTACATGAAACTTGATCATTTATATATATATATATATATATATATATATATATATATATATATAATTTTTGGATCAGACTCTTGGCATTTTGTTATCTCGTAAAATTATAAAGGAAATTTTGCAGATAACCCTACCAAAATTTTGTTCCATTCCCTCGTCAGGGACTCCTTACATTCGGAACGTTGCAAAATCCCTTCCTGAGAAATTTGGTTTTCCGAACTTAGCCATTTTTGGTATTTTTTGGTCGGGCGCACATAATGACTATGCAACATAAAGTGTTCATGCGCCCCCTTTAAATCCTTTGGCGCACGGTTTGACGTTTCGACACACCTTTTGGTGTGCCTCACTATGTTGCGCCTTTCTTGTATGCGCCAGGGCACATGCGCCCTCATGTCAACAACACTTTTGGTGTGCCGCATTTTGGTGCGCCAAGGGTGCACATATTTTTGTGTTGACAACACTTTCGGTGTGCCAAAGGCGCACATAACTTCATGGTAGCAGGTGTTTTGGTGCACCATAGGGCGCATCCTTTTCATTGTCGACAGGAATTTTGGCGCACCACTTAAAAAAGTGGTTGGCACATTTATTACCACCTTGCCTATATATAGGCGCATCTGCCCTGTCATTTTCATCAGACAAAATCATGTGATTATTCTCTTCCCTCTGTACCTGTCAGTGCACCTGTCATTATCGAATCACGTCGTGGACCCAGTTTCACACCTCTCACATTATATATTCCTGGTAAGAGGCCCCTGTTGCTCTTGTGTTTTGTATTTTCCTTTTTTGGATGCTTGTTTGTGAGGATTAGATTAAAAATTTGTGAACCATGGAACCTTTCCCCTTGTTGTTTTTCCTATCCTTCCCCCCTCTTTCAAGATCTACTAGTAGAGAGGACTCTGTCTTGTAAAGAGATTGCTTGAAACTCTTTGTTTTAGCTACTTCATCACCCAGGGAACCCTGCAAAAGAAGCTTAAAAGCATATAAACCCCTCAGAGAAGGAATCAAGTCTTAAAAATTAGAATGAATTATTTCCCCTTTTGGTGCATCCTCCACCCCTGCAACATGATATACAGTCACGCCAATGGTGCATCTACCATGCCTGTTGCATAAAAAACAGCTGCGCCCTCAAGGCGCACTTCCCTTGCATGCAACACCCGCTTTCCCTGCGCCCTATTGGCACACAAAACTTGCATGCAACATTGCAAAACCTTCTGCCATTGGTGCACCCTGCATCTGTCCAACATCAAATTTAGATGTGCCAAATATAAACTATTAGCGCAGGCACATCCCTTATTATAGTAACATAATGTTATGCAATCCCTCTCTGCGCCGTGCCGAGCCGAGTTTCCTTTAGCACACATAATGCATATGTCATACAAGCCATATACGCGCCATTTGGTGCACCAAAGTTACATGTAACATAAAAATTATATGCGCCACTGGCGCATCCTGTTCCTGTTTAACATGATGAATATCAGCGCCTATTAAATGCACATATGGCATAGGTGCACTCCCGCTTACAACAACAAAATGTCATCTGCAGTATTTATGCACCCTACGCCATGAGGCCTTAAAATCACTAACTCTTTCTTCTGTCAACACTTTAATGGAAGATCAAACAGCTAATATGACTTTCTTACGTTGGGTTTCACTTCTTCTTATTGCAGATCAGCAACTGAGTTTAGAGTTACATATGTCAACATCAAGCAAGAGACCTACCAAATCTAAGGGCAAATCCAAGCTCACAAAGGAAGAAATGAAGTATAAATATCAGAGGGTTAGGATGCCCGAATCCCAGGCAGAGTGTGACCTGGATAGCAGAGACTCAGAACTTGGTCACATTGATATGGAGGATTTCTGGGCTAGAACCCGGAAGGTCACAGGAAGTCTGTGGATGGAAAAACTGATGGGCAATGGGTTGCATTTTTCCGGAGGGATCCCAGTCAGTGCCGTGAACAATGAGTTCATGATGGTAGTATCCCGCTGCTACAACAAAGATACAAGATGTGTCCATAATGAGAAGGGCGAGGTCATAATCAACCTCACTGCCCGACACTTTGAAATAATGCTCGGCATTCCTCACCACCGGCACTTTGTGGCCGTAAGCCAGGAAGATTGCATCAAGGCTTGAGATGACAATGAGGATCAGTGTATGCAGCTGATGAATGAAGTATACCTGAAGAACAAAAAGGTGGTGAGCCGATGGCCACAAGTCATTCATCGCAGTGACTTTTCAGAGGAACTCAGTGATACAATCGCATTCCTAAGTAGAGTATTTGGGCTTCCTGATGCCCACTACTTTCACAAATGGATGCTGAGATACTTAGAAACAATGAACAAAAATGTGCCAGATCAACGCTTTGAATGGGCAGAAATCATAAGTAGCACCATATCTGAGAAGCTCCAACAACTTACCATAACGGGGAGGTTCTATATGAACTCCTACGTAGTTTATGTCATGGCCTCAGAAAGGGATTATCCAGCTTTGATGTGGTACAGGGTTTGGCCCCAAGTTAAAATATATGAATACTATCCAGAACTAAAACTGGAAAATAGTATCCCCCTGTTTACAAAGATCAACGATGCATTCTTCTATGGCATCATCTGCCTTTTGAGGCTGAACATGACTCACGATTGTACGACCAAGAGTATCGTCACAGCTAAAGAGAAATGGGGGGCCTTGTTCACTCAATTCCCCACCTTCACTTATCTGAGGGCAGTTAACTTCTTGGGGGAACCAACCACACTGCCAAGATATGCTGGCCCCAAGTTGATCCTATTGGACCTGTCAAGACAACTTATCACCTACCATGAAAAGTGTCTCAAGAGAAAGAAGGGTGGAACTCCTTTCCCCCTCACAGTGGGCAGGTATACTTGTCTCTCTCACCATAAAGCGAAGGATATGTTTGCAGAACTGGAGCTGCTAAATCTAAAGCATAAATTCCTAGTAAGGCCCACTTTCAACCCAAGGAATTGTCTCCCCAAGGCCAAACTTGATCCGATCCACATCCCTCAGATCGAAGACATTTATATCGACCTATATCATGAGGTTGAGCTCAAAAGGAAGGATCATTCCCGCTTGGCCTTAGTTGAAATTATCCAGTACGTTGTGGCCATCGTCCCAAAAGGTTATTAAACTACTGATCAAGAATTTGATCAGGTATATCTTGACATAAATGGGGACGATTGGCCTTTCGTTGTGATTGACAGGAACAAAGAACCTCAAACTATAGAAGAAAGGGTCAAGTAAACTCTGCAGAGAACGAAGCATTGGTGTAGAATGAATGGCCTCATTTACCTCGGAGTTGATTTCACTACATCTCCATTGGGAAACGCACCTTCCTGGGAAAAATAGTTGCCAAAGATAAAAGGGAAAGACAAAGAGGGTGAGTCAAGCTCCACCCAAGAGGAAGCTCCTGAATGTCCTCCTTCCGCTCCAAAAGAACGGGTTGAAATCCCAGAAAGCTTAGAAGAAGAAGCAGCGGAAGATGTTCTGATAAGCACATCTACTCAGGATGTTTCCACCACTACAACTATTGAGGTCCCTTCTATCCCTTCTCCCTCTCCTCCTTCCCCTCCTCGAGTGACCCAAGCAACCATTCCTTTGGACGTGTCCTCTCCCCCATCTTCTGTTGTTCCCCTTTCCTCATTGTCCATCTTCTCTTCTCTTGTGGAGCTGTCCCCCTCCATTTCTTCTCTCATCTCTGAGCTCCCTTCCATTCCCATGTCTTCCTCCCCTATAGTTTCCCTTCCCCCCGTGGGCACTTCCTCGGCCTCCCTCTCAATGCGGCCTCCAAGTGTCTCCACGTATTTTCCTTCATCTACTGCAGCTGCTCCCTTTTCTATTTTTGGTCCTTCCCCCATAAGTCCAGCATGGATCTCCCAGCACCTGAGTCAACAAAAGAGGAAAGTTCCCATCGCACCGATCGACTTTTCCGTCATCCCATTGAAGGGTATCAAGAAGCAAAAGCCTATAACCCACTTCTCTTAGAGTGCATCAGGGGAGAGAGTAATGGAGATTGCATACCCCAATCCTTTAAAGGATAAAAAGGATCTATCTTCAGTAGATTACACAGTGACTCAAGTCACAATGGGGACATCTTCAGAAAGCCTACAAGGAGAGGCCCTATCTGCAGTTGATGCCCTTTGCAAAAAGCTCCAAGAAGCAAAGGAAGAGAAAAGGATGCTAAAGGAGCAAAATAAACATCTTCTCCATGCCTTGCAGAAAATGGGTAGTGCGCCTCCTATAACTGTCGCCGAAACTCTTGAGCCTCTGAGTCAGGATAAAATTAATGAATATGTCAAAATCGGCGAGTAGGGCATGGCAGTTTCTGCATGGAGGAATCAAATCCTCAAGGAAAGTGAGGGAGTAGTCATTAAGTTCACTAGTTTATACCAAAATATCAATCAGGCGAACAGAGAACTCCAGGTGATAGCAGGACCCATCTCCGAAGAGCTGGACCATGCCAGGATGTAGCATGAGACCTTTCAGAATATGCTCGACTATTCAATCGAAGATCTAGTCAAGTTTTGCATATTTGGACACCCCAGAGCCCTCAACAAAATCCTTTCTACTCTGCATTATCAGGTTGATCAGCTGGAGTTTGTCCTGGAGAAGATCGACAAAGTAAAGGAGGAAGCCCTGGATGCAATGCATCAAATGGAATAGATTGTCCTAAGAATGTCTCCAGGCTTGCTCACTTCTTCTTTTGCCTTAAGAAAGGTTGAGGAAACTATTTAGATCTTCAACGAGATCGTTTCTCAGGGGCTAGGACCAGAGGTCACGTTCGACGCCGAATCCATCAACAACCTGTTGGCATGTCGTGACTTCATTGGGTACCTGATAGAGGCATAAAATGATTATTCCAAACTCACAGAAAATCTCATAGACGAGTGGGAGACTTGCGAAGCTATCAGTGATCGACACAAGGATCCTTCCCAGGATCAACTTCAACCCATGATCAGTAAGTTCATGGAGTACCATGCCTAGTTCCACATCTCGTCTCCTGAACAGCAAAAGCAGGATGCACCCTTTCAGCCACGGGACGATGATGAATAGTTTCATTCTTCCCGACTTTCTCCTTGTAAATTATCTAAAGTGTGTTGACACAAATGATGACATCATCCATGTTGCACCATGGGATGATGTCATCCACCAAATTGTCAAAAGTCAACAAATGACTTTGTAATCTTTTGTAGATATTTTGTAATTAGGTGGTTGGTTTGCTTTTGTCTTCTTTTCTTCTCTCCTTCTATAAATAGTTGAATACTTGTTGTATTCAAGTGTGGTGGATATCTTTTAGACAAAAAATAGAAGTGAGAAGAAAAGGCTTTGTACTTTTTGTAACAGAAGAAAATATTAATACAAATATTAAGACTTTGTGTTGAATATGTGTGTTATGGGCATCTGATCTTTCTTATGTCAGATCTATGTGTTTATTCTATTGGATCTATCTCTACTTTTTTGTCATTTATTCATCAGTATTGTTTTATTTGTTTATGCAAGTAGGTTTGGCTCTGTTTACTACCAATCCCAAAACATAAACCGTCTGACCTTTCTGCTTTGGAATTCATTTCTTTTCTCCCTTCAGATCCAATCTTTCTTCATCCTCTCTTTCATTCCTTTCTTTTCGTAGTTGGAAACACCCCTACTGGGATGAGATCCCAAACCCCCGAAGGCAGAATATTGTGAGACTTGCATAGATTCCTGCTGGTAGAATAGCAATAAACCAGTTTCACTTTGGTGACTCAAAGAGGGGCTATGCCCTGCACACTATTGGCTTATTTATACATAGATCTGCCCAAGTGACAGATTTTCGAACCAACACATTTATGACCTTGTTTTCCGTATGTAAACTATAATTTTATGTTTATACGCTTTTCATAATGTATACAATGGAGAAAAAATGATACAAATGTTTACTTTCTTTTTGTATTTCGTGATGCTGATATATGATAATGTAAACACAATGTGATTTTAAACTCTAGTTTCTTATAAGCAATTTTTCGGTACTTCATATTTGTTTTGACAAAATGTGATGATAAACTGGTACGATGAGCAGATAAACTTGCCCCACTCCTAACTCCATGCAACTAGTAAGATGCGAGGGCTCATCACTAAGAGCTAGAAAGGGCACAAGTTATGAAATGTGTTGAAATGGTAGTGATGAGAGATAGACAAAGCTTTGGTGGAACCAAATTAGGATGCTACAAGCTTACTCTACTCGAGTGACTCCATAGTTTGGGATGCAACTTGCTTTGCAGTTTATCTAGACTTAGATCCATAGATGGCCACATGGTAGACAAAATCTGGGTTTCAGGGTTTTGAACTCTCTTGGAATTTTGGACATCTGATTCATTTGTTTTTGACTCAAAATTTCAAAAGTTCATTGGAATTGTTTGCTTATGACCTTTAATGTTTATTTGTCAAGAGGACCCCCTACACCTTGCCCCATGCTACTAGTAAGAAGCGTGGGCTTATCACCATGGATAAGGCATATGCAAGTAAGGGCATTCCCATCCTTTCCCAACCCAACGTCACTAGTAAGAGATGCAAGCTCATCACCAAAGGTTGGTAGGGAAAGGAAACGTGTAAAAATAATTTTTTCTGTTTGATCTATGTTTGACTTGCTTATTTGAGAAAAATGTCAACGTGTTCTTATTTCCAAAGAGATATGCATAGGGGATAGATGTGACACGATGAAGCTTCTAGAATAGACCATAGGCAAGGCACCTATCCTAGGAAGAAACTAAAGATGAGAACAAGCATGCAGATCTTGGTATGGTTACCATTAAGGCTTTGTTATATCTAGCTTTATCTGATGAAATGATTATGACACGATTGATGATGCTATGGAAGTGAAGAAGTATGATTAGAGTGTTCATGCCAATAATATTAGAAGTTGTAATGAATTGCTTTGAGAATGAGTTCCTTGGTCATAAAATTGTACGAAACAAATGGACAAAATGAACCTAACTACATGAAGATGCAATGTAGATATATTTATACAAATAGTGTTGGTTGCTTATGCATGGAATCGTTTAAGGTGCAGGGAACTGATAGTTTCACCAAATTCCTCGCCTTTCAGTGTACATAAAATATATGTGCCATTTCGATAGACCTTCGTGACTCGGTATGGGCCCACCATTGTGGGCCGAAATTTCCTTCCTTCGCCGCCATTTTTATCGTCCAGCTAGCTAGTCTTAGAACTGTCTCTCGAACAAGAAAAAAAGCATATTTCTCATTCATGACCTTTTTGTGTATATTGATGGCACATCCGGTCAGCATAAACATCTATTTCATTGTTCATCACTCTACCTACCTCATCTAGGCTTTTCTAGTTTGGGAGAGACGTTCTTCTCTATAAGCTTTCTTCATCAGAATCCTTTGGTACTGAAATATGGAGACTGGTATTTCAACCTCAATTGGGAGAACTGCTTCCGCTCCAATACCAGCGAGAAAGAGTTGCTCCTGTTGGTGGTGTGTTTATTGAGGTTCGTGGGCCAATAAGGCCGAGTAAAACTTTTAAATGCCAATCTCTTTTGTTTTCTTTCACCGTTTTGAGAAGAATCCCTTAATGTTTTATATGTTGCTTCATCTCCCCTCCGTTGGGCTTGATGGGGAATACTAGAGGCCGTATGATGACTTATTTTTAAATTTACTTACTGCATAGTTTCGCGGACCTGTCATTCTTAAAGGAAGTACCATTATCTGATATAATGATTTTAACGGACCGTACCTACATGATCTGGTTCAAAAATGACCTTGGTGATCACAGACCTTGGTATAGTGGTAAAGGGCCTGCTCTACCCTTTTGGTAAGTACTCGTTGGCCGTTATTATGAATTATGCCATTTGTAGAGAGGGATAGAATTTCCCTATCAAATCTAGCCCCACTAAAAGGGTCCCATGGAGTAGCGATTTGGTTATCGATATGTGTCACATGTGAATCTCGTGGAGTTCTTTTGGCATTTATGACACCTACTTAACAAACTCTACTAAACTGCATCGTATTCTAAAGTGGGCCAGAATAGCCCATCTGGTGATTTTGCGAGCGGTGGCGTGGCCACCGAAGTGGCCTCCACACATGCCGCTGTGAGATTCGTAGAAATTTTTTTGGATCTCTTGTCAACACACTTAGGAGCATTCCATCGAATGGCTTCGATAGAGCACCTATTCTATAATATGATCGTATTTACTATGATAATGCGTAACCGCCTTCTTTGTTGTTGTGTAGCATCTTCTAAAGATAAGTATGGTCAATTATATACTTAATAATATCAGTATACCAAGGACCTCAAAATGGGAGGTTTGATATTGCTTTTAACTAGACTTTCAAGCTAGAACTTGTTTTTGGGCAGAATAGTGGCGAATCTTATGGATGTGTAACCTTGTCCCCTCAGTGTGATCTCCCCCCTTCCTTTGGTGCTCATGTGACCAGAAAAGCCTGTATGTGAGCACAACGAAGTAAATATTGGAGCAATTGTAGCTTAGGAACATACTGAATATAAAATGATGAGTAGTAGAGAGGGTAGCGCAAAGTACAGATCTTGGCTTTCAATTCCTAGTAGGATTTTATTGCAATCATGCAACATAAAATGTTCTAGAACCGAAACATCTATTGATACAAAACTTTCAACTTTTATGGCTTCCTTTTGAAAAGGGCAACTATCCTCGGGTCCGAATTTAATTGGATAAATAATAAAACAGTTGCACATGGGATATGTGGCTTTCTCCCCTGATAGCTAACAATACTACCATGCATACACCAATGAAACTATGAATTCTAAGCAAAATTGAAAGGATTACAGTATTGAATGAGAACTTTCATAGGAAAAGGAGGGGGCCCCCCATTTGGTTTTTTTGTTTTCTTGAGCACAAGCCAGCTAGTTGATATCATTTCCATTTACCCAAAGGTACAACCAAATTGATCTCTTAACCCATAACAATGTAAAAACACTATTCTATCTAGTGAACCAAATCATAAATCCAAGCAAATGTGTGAAAAAGATGGTAAACGTTGAAAATTTACTTGATCATGTTAAAAAGAACATTCCAGAAAATGCATGAAGGACCACCACCCTGAGCAGGGTGGTGGTTATAGGACCACCGCCCAGTCAGGGGTGCGGTACGTAACTAAAGAACAAAATGTAAAGAAAGAGGGGAAAAGAGAACAACAAAGCATGCAGGGGGCCTAAGCGGATGTGCGGGATGTTAACGCATACTTGGAGATCTTTTCCAGATCCTGAACACCTTGTGAGGAGACTTGTATCATCGTTGGGGCACGTGTTACGTTGTTCTGGAGGTGCAGTACCATACATTTTGGGTACATACATATTGCCCCCTCAGAGAATGTTTTAGCTATGAAGAGGGTGTAAAAATAGTGGATCCGAGTATGGATGTCCAAAAAATGGGAAGTTAGAATTATACCTGACACGTTCGTGGTTTGAAATGACGCCATCCTAGAATTCCCCGCCACCTACAAAAAGTGTAGATAGACAAAAGAGATCAAATAATAAATCTAAAACATTATGAAATGAGGCGTACCATTTGTGCGGGGATGGTGAACTTACCTCCGTTGTGCTCCAAACCTGCGAAAAGGGAATTTAAACAAGTCAGGGTGCTATATATGTAAAAGTGGGTCCATTTTGCCTATTCATTTGTGCATGGTTGATTTGGTTGATTTGAGCTCTGGGATCCATGGTGATGGTTTCTCACGAGAGTATAGTCAAAAACTTCGGATGAGATCGTGATCATGCCTCCACGAAGCGGGAACGCCGACCCACGAGATCACAGGTTAGTTTTTCTCGATTACCATTTTTATCCCCAAAAGATTTGAAAGATGTTGAAATCTTTGTCATGGGGGGGGTTATTTTCGAAAAATTTAGTTTTAATTAGGGTTATCTAGGAGGAGGTGCCTACTTGGGTAGGCGCTGTTTGAAGTAAAAAATGGGCTTTATTTGTGTTTTTTTAGTGTCATTTAAGGGCATGGTGAACTCGGTACAAAAATTCGGGAACACGAACCGCCCGCCCTTGGCCAGGGCCAGCGGTGAATGACCGCCGGCCGTAATCCAGGGCGGTAGGGTACAAGGACCAGCCACCTGTAGAGGGTAGCAAGTACGGAACCCGTCCGAACCCCAGCTCAGGGATGGCGCTCCTTCACAAAATGCCTAAAATTGACACTTATTTCGAATTCTATTTTGCATTTTTTCAGCATCTTACCCTGCTTTCATCATGATTTTTCTATGTCATATGGATACTGACTTACTCTATTTTGTGTGTTTTTGGGTGTATGTAGGCGAGGGAGGATTATATTCAATGGAGCCAAGAGAGAGAGGTGTGATTGGCTCCCGGAAGTATTAGATGCCCTTTCTCAGGATGAGCAAGACACTATTCAGAGGGCTGGTATACTGCGCCTTCAGGGTTCCGGCATGCTTGCACCATCTAGTCACATAATCAATGACTTATTTTTATATTGGGATGCAGATCAGAACACTTTCCGATTACCAGGGGGTCTGAGGTGAGTGGACCATTACTTTAGAGGATGTTTACTGTATACTGGGGGTCTCATCATCGGGAGACGACTCACTCTTGAGACAGCAGGGTCATAGGCTCAGGACAATACAATGGGCCTTATATATGGGAGATGCAGTTATCTCCACTTGGTTTGAAAAATGGGGGTGAGGGTCCGCTCTATTCCTAGCCTACCTATCCCCTTGATTTGCCAAGCCATCATGGGATCCTTGCCTCGAGAGTGATCGGGGATAAGGGAGGAGACACTTTATTATATTTTTGGTCCCCCATCATTGCACAGATTGAGGGACATGGTTGGATTTATGCCTGGGGAGCCGACATACTGGGACTACCTACCATGATTTATATAGGGTGGTCCATTTACAGGGCAGTCATTGAGCCATCTGACCCTGGTATGAGTTGGGTCTATGAGTGTTTCATCCCCTATGGTAGAGGTGTAGAGGTGGCAGATCCCGCAGCTGTAGGGTAGCTAGATGGATAGACATGTCGGTGCTCAAAGCACCTCACTAGCTGATCACCTCTGTGACCATTGATGTCATGGAAGCTACACCATATCAAGCCATGGTAGGTTTATGGGGTGAAGAGGCTCTTACTTTGATTTCTTGCTCCACCCTAGGCAGCTTGTTGACAAGGTGGGGAGGGTGGAGATACATCTTTTTGGTCAAGTGCCTTAGCAGTTTGGCCTTCCTTACGTGGGTATGCTTCCCCCGATGGTGTAGTATATAGATCAGTTCGACGAGGCCAGGGGCAGGTCCTAGAGGCCATGGTTGGACAGTTATTACTTCTGGTGTCCCCATTGTAGCTAGGTGGGTAGTACGAGCTTGAGGAAGAGCCAGTGCCCCTCAGGCACCCTTACTTTAGATTGCAGCCAGTCCTGTCCACAGCAGCAACAACCCCATTGGCATAAACTCTGAGTCTGACAAGTTCACATGGGGTGAGATGGAGGATGAGACCGAGGTTGAGGTTAGTGAGGTCGAGTAGAGAGGAGGACATCGATCCTGAGTGGGCATGACACTTAGGATATCTACAGGCGGAGAGGGTGACTCTGGCTTCAGACGAGCCACTCTCTCAGGGCCTTGGTGGAGAGGATGAGTCCGTAGTGGGATGCTATGTTTCTCCAGCCACGGGAGGAGTACCTCAGTCAGCGGTGGCATCTATGGTAGGTGCTGACCCTAGGGATCCCTCTTGGAGGCCTAGAGATCTGAGTGAGTTACCATCCCTCTCTTAATAATTGTCTTTAGCTAGGATTTGTCTTAGTTGTTGTCTCTACTCTTCTTTGTTTTTGTTTTTGTCTCTTGATTATTTCTAATTCGCTTTTCTCCTTTGCTTGCAAAGACTACTAATGAGTGGCGAGATCTGATTTTCCAGGTATGTACTGATACCCTAGTGATCCCTATGGAGAAGACCCATGCAGAGCTATTCATGGATGTAGGGGAGTCTTCAGTAGCTGGTAGGCATACTGACGTCTTTTCTCTTATCTGGCATGTGGCCAGGATAGTGTCTACCCTCCGTACTGAGCTGGCAAGGTATAAGACAGTAGAGTGCCTAATGAGGAGTCACTCTCATGGCAAGACTGCAGTTGCTCCTCGGGATCGTGAGCCCTCCGGGCACTCAGAGAGCTAGCGTAGCCAGAGTCCCAATAATGGACATACACCCTCAGAGGGATCTCATAGGGGTTGAGAAGCCATTTGGCTCTCTTAGACTGTTTATATGATGTATTTTGTATTTTCCGGGCTCTTTGAGCCTTTTTCCCATGTTTAGCACATGATGGCATTGTACATGAAACTTGATCATTTATATATATATATATATATATATAATATATATATATATATATATATAATTTTTGGATCAGACTCTTGGCATTTTGTTATCTCGTAAAATTATAAAGGAAATTTTGCAGATAACCCTACCAAAATTTTGTTCCATTCCCTCGTCAGGGACTCCTTACATTCGGAACGTTGCAAAATCCCTTCCTGAGAAATTTGGTTTTCCGAACTTAGCCATTTTTGGTATTTTTTGGTCGGGCGCACATAATGACTATGCAACATAAAGTGTTCATGCGCCCCCTTTAAATCCTTTGGCGCACGGTTTGACGTTTCGACACACCTTTTGGTGTGCCTCACTATGTTGCGCCTTTCTTGTATGCGCCAGGGCACATGCGCCCTCATGTCAACAACACTTTTGGTGTGCCGCATTTTGGTGCGCCAAGGGTGCACATATTTTTGTGTTGACAACACTTTCGGTGTGCCAAAGGCGCACATAACTTCATGGTAGCAGGTGTTTTGGTGCACCATAGGGCGCATCCTTTTCATTGTCGACAGGAATTTTGGCGCACACCACTTGAAAAAGTGGTTGGCACATTTATTACCACCTTGCCTATATATAGGCGCATCTGCCCTGTCATTTTCATCAGACAAAATCATGTGATTATTCTCTTCCCTCTGTACCTGTCAGTGCACCTGTCATTATCGAATCACGTCGTGGACCCAGTTTCACACCTCTCACATTATATATTCCTGGTAAGAGGCCCCTGTTGCTCTTGTGTTTTGTATTTTCCTTTTTTGGATGCTTGTTTGTGAGGATTAGATTAAAAATTTGTGAACCATGGAACCTTTCCCCTTGTTGTTTTTCCTATCCTTCCCCCCTCTTTCAAGATCTACTAGTAGAGAGGACTCTGTCTTGTAAAGAGATTGCTTGAAACTCTTTGTTTTAGCTACTTCATCACCCAGGGAACCCTGCAAAAGAAGCTTAAAAGCATATAAACCCCTCAGAGAAGGAATCAAGTCTTAAAAATTAGAATGAATTATTTCCCCTTTTGGTGCATCCTCCACCCCTGCAACATGATATACAGTCACGCCAATGGTGCATCTACCATGCCTGTTGCATAAAAAACAGCTGCGCCCTCAAGGCGCACTTCCCTTGCATGCAACACCCCCGCTTTCCCCTGCGCCCTATTGGCACACAAAACTTGCATGCAACATTGCAAAACCTTCTGCCATTGGTGCACCCTGCATCTGTCCAACATCAAATTTAGATGTGCCAAATATAAACTATTAGCGCAGGCACATCCCTTATTATAGTAACATAATGTTATGCAATCCCTCTCTGCGCCGTGCCGAGCCGAGTTTCCTTTAGCACACATAATGCATATGTCATACAAGCCATATACGCGCCATTTGGTGCACCAAAGTTACATGTAACATAAAAATTATATGCGCCACTGGCGCATCCTGTTCCTGTTTAACATGATGAATATCAGCGCCTATTAAATGCACATATGGCATAGGGTTGCACTCCCGCTTACAACAACAAAATGTCATCTGCAGTATTTATGCACCCTACGCCATGAGGCCTTAAAATCACTAACTCTTTCTTCTGTCAACACTTTAATGGAAGATCAAACAGCTAATATGACTTTCTTACGTTGGGTTTCACTTCTTCTTATTGCAGATCAGCAACTGAGTTTAGAGTTACATATGTCAACATCAAGCAAGAGACCTACCAAATCTAAGGGCAAATCCAAGCTCACAAAGGAAGAAATGAAGTATAAATATCAGAGGGTTAGGATGCCCGAATCCCAGGCAGAGTGTGACCTGGATAGCAGAGACTCAGAACTTGGTCACATTGATATGGAGGATTTCTGGGCTAGAACCCGGAAGGTCACAGGAAGTCTGTGGATGGAAAAACTGATGGGCAATGGGTTGCATTTTTCCGGAGGGATCCCAGTCAGAGTTGCCTGTGAACAATGAGTTCATGATGGTAGTATCCCGCTGCTACAACAAAGATACAAGATGTGTCCATAATGAGAAGGGCGAGGTCATAATCAACCTCACTGCCCGACACTTTGAAATAATGCTCGGCATTCCTCACCACCCGGCACTTTGTGGCCGTAAGCCAGGAAGATTGCATCAAGGCTTGAGATGACAATGAGGATCAGTGTATGCAGCTGATGAATGAAGTATACCTGAAGAACAAAAAGGTGGTGAGCCGATGGCCACAAGTCATTCATCGCAGTGACTTTTCAGAGGAACTCAGTGATACAATCGCATTCCTAAGTAGAGTATTTGGGCTTCCTGATGCCCACTACTTTCACAAATGGATGCTGAGATACTTAGAAACAATGAACAAAAATGTGCCAGATCAACGCTTTGAGATGGGCAGAAATCATAAGTAGCACCATATCTGAGAAGCTCCAACAACTTACCATAACGGGGAGGTTCTATATGAACTCCTACGTAGTTTATGTCATGGCCTCAGAAAGGGATTATCCAGCTTTGATGTGGTACAGGGTTTGGCCCCAAGTTAAAATATATGAATACTATCCAGAACTAAAACTGGAAAATAGTATCCCCCTGTTTACAAAGATCAACGATGCATTCTTCTATGGCATCATCTGCCTTTTGAGGCTGAACATGACTCACGATTGTACGACCAAGAGTATCGTCACAGCTAAAGAGAAATGGGGGGCCTTGTTCACTCAATTCCCCACCTTCACTTATCTGAGGGCAGTTAACTTCTTGGGGGAACCAACCACACTGCCAAGATATGCTGGCCCCAAGTTGATCCTATTGGACCTGTCAAGACAACTTATCACCTACCATGAAAAGTGTCTCAAGAGAAAGAAGGGTGGAACTCCTTTCCCCCTCACAGTGGGCAGGTATACTTGTCTCTCTCACCATAAAGCGAAGGATATGTTTGCAGAACTGGAGCTGCTAAATCTAAAGCATAAATTCCTAGTAAGGCCCACTTTCAACCCAAGGAATTGTCTCCCCAAGGCCAAACTTGATCCGATCCACATCCCTCAGATCGAAGACATTTATATCGACCTATATCATGAGGTTGAGCTCAAAAGGAAGGATCATTCCCGCTTGGCCTTAGTTGAAATTATCCAGTACGTTGTGGCCATCGTCCCAAAAGGTTATTAAACTACTGATCAAGAATTTGATCAGGTATATCTTGACATAAATGGGGACGATTGGCCTTTCGTTGTGATTGACAGGAACAAAGAACCTCAAACTATAGAAGAAAGGGTCAAGTAAACTCTGCAGAGAACGAAGCATTGGTGTAGAATGAATGGCCTCATTTACCTCGGAGTTGATTTCACTACATCTCCATTGGGAAACGCACCTTCCTGGGAAAAATAGTTGCCAAAGATAAAAGGGAAAGACAAAGAGGGTGAGTCAAGCTCCACCCAAGAGGAAGCTCCTGAATGTCCTCCTTCCGCTCCAAAAGAACGGGTTGAAATCCCAGAAAGCTTAGAAGAAGAAGCAGCGGAAGATGTTCTGATAAGCACATCTACTCAGGATGTTTCCACCACTACAACTATTGAGGTCCCTTCTATCCCTTCTCCCTCTCCTCCTTCCCCTCCTCGAGTGACCCAAGCAACCATTCCTTTGGACGTGTCCTCTCCCCCATCTTCTGTTGTTCCCCTTTCCTCATTGTCCATCTTCTCTTCTCTTGTGGAGCTGTCCCCCTCCATTTCTTCTCTCATCTCTGAGCTCCCTTCCATTCCCATGTCTTCCTCCCCTATAGTTTCCCTTCCCCCCGTGGGCACTTCCTCGGCCTCCCTCTCAATGCGGCCTCCAAGTGTCTCCACGTATTTTCCTTCATCTACTGCAGCTGCTCCCTTTTCTATTTTTGGTCCTTCCCCCATAAGTCCAGCATGGATCTCCCAGCACCTGAGTCAACAAAAGAGGAAAGTTCCCATCGCACCGATCGACTTTTCCGTCATCCCATTGAAGGGTATCAAGAAGCAAAAGCCTATAACCCACTTCTCTTAGAGTGCATCAGGGGAGAGAGTAATGGAGATTGCATACCCCAATCCTTTAAAGGATAAAAAGGATCTATCTTCAGTAGATTACACAGTGACTCAAGTCACAATGGGGACATCTTCAGAAAGCCTACAAGGAGAGGCCCTATCTGCAGTTGATGCCCTTTGCAAAAAGCTCCAAGAAGCAAAGGAAGAGAAAAGGATGCTAAAGGAGCAAAATAAACATCTTCTCCATGCCTTGCAGAAAATGGGTAGTGCGCCTCCTATAACTGTCGCCGAAACTCTTGAGCCTCTGAGTCAGGATAAAATTAATGAATATGTCAAAATCGGCGAGTAGGGCATGGCAGTTTCTGCATGGAGGAATCAAATCCTCAAGGAAAGTGAGGGAGTAGTCATTAAGTTCACTAGTTTATACCAAAATATCAATCAGGCGAACAGAGAACTCCAGGTGATAGCAGGACCCATCTCCGAAGAGCTGGACCATGCCAGGATGTAGCATGAGACCTTTCAGAATATGCTCGACTATTCAATCGAAGATCTAGTCAAGTTTTGCATATTTGGACACCCCAGAGCCCTCAACAAAATCCTTTCTACTCTGCATTATCAGGTTGATCAGCTGGAGTTTGTCCTGGAGAAGATCGACAAAGTAAAGGAGGAAGCCCTGGATGCAATGCATCAAATGGAATAGATTGTCCTAAGAATGTCTCCAGGCTTGCTCACTTCTTCTTTTGCCTTAAGAAAGGTTGAGGAAACTATTTAGATCTTCAACGAGATCGTTTCTCAGGGGCTAGGACCAGAGGTCACGTTCGACGCCGAATCCATCAACAACCTGTTGGCATGTCGTGACTTCATTGGGTACCTGATAGAGGCATAAAATGATTATTCCAAACTCACAGAAAATCTCATAGACGAGTGGGAGACTTGCGAAGCTATCAGTGATCGACACAAGGATCCTTCCCAGGATCAACTTCAACCCATGATCAGTAAGTTCATGGAGTACCATGCCTAGTTCCACATCTCGTCTCCTGAACAGCAAAAGCAGGATGCACCCTTTCAGCCACGGGACGATGATGAATAGTTTCTTTCTTCCCGACTTTCTCCTTGTAAATTATCTAAAGTGTGTTGACACAAATGATGACATCATCCATGTTGCACCATGGGATGATGTCATCCACCAAATTGTCAAAAGTCAACAAATGACTTTGTAATCTTTTGTAGATATTTTGTAATTAGGTGGTTGGTTTGCTTTTGTCTTCTTTTCTTCTCTCCTTCTATAAATAGTTGAATACTTGTTGTATTCAAGTGTGGTGGATATCTTTTAGACAAAAAATAGAAGTGAGAAGAAAAGGCTTTGTACTTTTTGTAACAGAAGAAAATATTAATACAAATATTAAGACTTTGTGTTGAATATGTGTGTTATGGGCATCTGATCTTTCTTATGTCAGATCTATGTGTTTATTCTATTGGATCTATCTCTACTTTTTTTGTCATTTATTCATCAGTATTGTTTTATTTGTTTATGCAAGTAGGTTTGGCTCTGTTTACTACCAATCCCAAAACATAAACCGTCTGACCTTTCTGCTTTGGAATTCATTTCTTTTCTCCCCTTCAGATCCAATCTTTCTTCATCCTCTCTTTCATTCCTTTCTTTTCGTAGTTGGAAACACCCCTACTGGGATGAGATCCCAAACCCCCCGAAGGCAGAATATTGTGAGACTTGCATAGATTCCTGCTGGTAGAATAGCAATAAACCAGTTTCACTTTGGTGACTCAAAGAGGGGCTATGCCCTGCACACTATTGGCTTATTTATACATAGATCTGCCCAAGTGACAGATTTTCGAACCAACACATTTATGACCTTGTTTTCCGTATGTAAACTATAATTTTATGTTTATACGCTTTTCATAATGTATACAATGGAGAAAAAATGATACAAATGTTTACTTTCTTTTTGTATTTCGTGATGCTGATATATGATAATGTAAACACAATGTGATTTTAAACTCTAGTTTCTTATAAGCAATTTTTCGGTACTTCATATTTGTTTTGACAAAATGTGATGATAAACTGGTACGATGAGCAGATAAACTTGCCCCCACTCCTAACTCCATGCAACTAGTAAGATGCGAGGGCTCATCACTAAGAGCTAGAAAGGGCACAAGTTATGAAATGTGTTGAAATGGTAGTGATGAGAGATAGACAAAGCTTTGGTGGAACCAAATTAGGATGCTACAAGCTTACTCTACTCGAGTGACTCCATAGTTTGGGATGCAACTTGCTTTGCAGTTTATCTAGACTTAGATCCATAGATGGCCACATGGTAGACAAAATCTGGGTTTCAGGGTTTTGAACTCTCTTGGAATTTTGGACATCTGATTCATTTGTTTTTGACTCAAAATTTCAAAAGTTCATTGGAATTGTTTGCTTATGACCTTTAATGTTTATTTGTCAAGAGGACCCCCTACACCTTGCCCCATGCTACTAGTAAGAAGCGTGGGCTTATCACCATGGATAAGGCATATGCAAGTAAGGGCATTCCCATCCTTTCCCAACCCAACGTCACTAGTAAGAGATGCAAGCTCATCACCAAAGGTTGGTAGGGAAAGGAAACGTGGTAAAAAATAATTTTTTCTGTTTGATCTATGTTTGACTTGCTTATTTGAGAAAAATGTCAACGTGTTCTTATTTCCAAAGAGATATGCATAGGGGATAGATGTGACACGATGAAGCTTCTAGAATAGACCATAGGCAAGGCACCTATCCTAGGAAGAAACTAAAGATGAGAACAAGCATGCAGATCTTGGTATGGTTACCATTAAGGCTTTGTTATATCTAGCTTTATCTGATGAAATGATTATGACACGATTGATGATGCTATGGAAGTGAAGAAGTATGATTAGAGTGTTCATGCCAATAATATTAGAAGTTGTAATGAATTGCTTTGAGAATGAGTTCCTTGGTCATAAAATTGTACGAAACAAATGGACAAAATGAACCTAACTACATGAAGATGCAATGTAGATATATTTATACAAATAGTGTTGGTTGCTTATGCATGGAATCGTTTAAGGTGCAGGGAACTGATAGTTTCACCAAATTCCTCGCCTTTCAGTGTACATAAAATATATGTGCCATTTCGATAGACCTTCGTGACTCGGTATGGGCCCAACCATTTGGGCCGAAATTTCCTTCCTTCGCCGAAATTTTTATCGATCCAGCTATCTAGTCTTAGAACTAGATCTCCTTCATATATATCTCATTCATAGACCTTTTTGTTATATTGATGGCACATCCGGTCAGCATAAACTCTATTTCATTGTTCATCATCTAACCTGACCTCATCTAGGCTTTCTAGTTGGGAGAGACGTTCTTCTCTATAAGCTTCTTCATCCAGAATCCTTTGTAATGAAATATGGAGACTGGGTATTTCAACCTCAAGTGGGAGAACTGCTTCCGCTCCAAATACCAGCGAGAAAGGAGTTGCTCCTGTTGGTGTTGTTATTGAGGTTCGATGGGCCCATAAGGCCGAGTATAACTTTAAATGCCAATCTCTTTTGTTTTCTTTCACCGTTTTGAGAAGAATGGCCTTAATGTTTTATATGTTGCTTCAGCCTACCCGTTGGCTTGAGGGTAATACATAGAGGCCGTATGATGACTTATTTTAAATTTACTGCATAGTTCGCGGACCTTGTCATTCTTAAAGGAAGTACCATTATCTGAGATAATGATTTACGGGACACCGTACCTACAAATGATCTGGTTCAAAATGAACTTGGTGATCACAGAACTTGGTATAGTGGTAAGAGGCATAGCCTCTACCCATTTGGTAAAGTACTCGGTGGCCGTGATTATGAAGTTATGACCATTTGTAGATGAGGGAGAGAATTTCCCTATCAAATCTAGGCCCCACATAGAAAAGGGCCATGGAGTAGCGATTGGTTATAGAGATTGTGTCAGCATGTGAATCTCGTGGGAGAATTCTTGGCATTTATGACACCTACGTACAAACTCTACTGCATCGTATTCTAAAGTGGGCCAGAAATAGCCCATCTGGTGAATTTTGCGAGCGGTGGCGTGGCCACCGAAGTGGCCTCCACACATGCCGCTGTGAGATTCGTATAGAATTTTTTTGGATTCTTCTATGTCAACACACCTTAGGAGCATTCCATCGAATGCCTTACGATAGAGCACCTATTCTATAATAACGTATTTAGCTATGATAATGCGTAACCGCCTTCTTTGTTGTGGTGTAGCATCTTCTAGATAAGTATGGTCCATGATATAATTAATAATATCAGTATACCAAGGACATTCAAAGATGGGAGGTCTGGTTTCGACGTAGTATATGCATTCATTGAGAATGTCCAGATCTACTAGATCACCTCTGTCTAATGGGTTATCAGCTAACCAATCTACAATGACTTGCATCTTAATGGATTTCTGGTTAACAAAAGTTAATTCAAATTCACCCATTAATGTTTTAAAGCGTCCAACCCTTTTAGAAAAGGATCCTTGCGTGAGGAAAGTTCGTAAATGGTCTGTTTTTATAATGACTTTTGTTTCTTGATTTAGCATGTAATGTCTTAAGCATTTGGTTTTGAAGACTATGGCAAGGCATTCTCGTTTTGCTTGCATATAATGTGTTTCATAGTCGAGCAACGTTCGGCTAATGTAATAGATCACACGTTCTCATTTGTCATCATCTTCTTGGGCTAGCATATAGGCTAGCAAGACATTGGTAGCTTGTGAGTATAAGATTCAAGGGCGGTCTGGGTTAGGTGGCATTAGCGTGGGTTGTGACAATAGGAAACGCTTAACAGCTTCGAAAGCTTTGTTGTAGTCTTTAGTCCAATCGGTACTATAATCTTTCTTGAGTAGATTGTTGATTGGATGAATGGAAAAGCTTAAATTGGGGATGAATCTTTGGATTGCACCGAGTTTTCCAAGAAATGACCTAATTCTGAATTCATCTGAAGGTGGGATCATTTCGAGAACAACCCGGATTTTGGCTGGGTCTACATCAATCCCTCGTGATGATATAATGTAACCTAGGAGCTTCCCTCCTGACACACCAAAGACACATTTTTCTAGATTTATTGTGACTCCCTATTCTATTAGACGTGAAAGGATGATGCGGAGTACTTTCAGGTGATCACAACGCTTCCTGGCCTTGGCCAACAAGTTGTCTACATAGGACTCCACGATTTTGTGAATAAGATCGTGAAATATGTATGTCATTTCCCGTTGGTATGTAGCACCAGCATTCTTGAGACCGAACGACATAACAACGCAACAATAGGATCCCCAAGGAGTTGTAAACATGGTTTTGGCTTGGTCTTATTCAGATATTCTGATTTGATTTTATCCTGAGAACCCATCCATGAGGGACAAAAGCTCAAATCCAGTTGTTACGTCAACGATGATTTCAATGGACGGTAACAGGTAGTCGTCCTTAGGGCATGCCTTATTAATGTCTCAGAAGTCTATGCAGATGTGTATCTTCCCATTTTTCTTGAGAACGGGAATGATATTAGATACCGACTTAGAGTAATCGACCATTTTGATGAATCCTACTTGGAGGAGTTTCATTACTTCTTCCTTTACCATGAGAGCTACCTTAGGTTTCATTGGTCTCGATTTTTGTTTAATTTGCTTTACATCTGACTTGGTGATGAGGTTATGTACCGCAATGTGCGGAGTAAATCCTATCATTTCGTTATAATTAAATGTGAAGGATTTCTGATGATCCTTGAGGATTCGAGTGTGTATTTCTACTTCTACTAGAGTTAACGAGGATCCTAGTTTCAAGATCTTTGGTTCATCCTTCATTCCAATGTTAATATCAATTGTTTATTTGATTAAAGAAGCATTACCTTCTTCAAAATCAGGTGGGGTTGTAAGTAATTCCAGATCGTCTCCATTTTCTACTATGTATATGTTGAGTTCCTCTTATGGGGGAAGCTCTATAATGGGATTTCTGAAGTAAGAAGATAAATGTGGGATTAAGGACAATCTATCACGTAATGGGTGATATGTAGCGTTGCATAGGCGTTTAAGTAATCTAGAGTGGCTCTATCACTATCAATGTGGTCTAGGATAGTAGATTTGTTCTCATCTATGTTTGTTAAAAGAGGGTTTGACATTTTTTTCACCAATGGTTTAGTATGAAGGGATACCATGAAACAGGTATCTTCCAACTTGTTTTTTGGAGTGAAGTGTGATGTTGAGGTTGCTATAGAATCAGCGAGAAGATTTTGTTCTTGCGGGATTGCTTCAATTGATATGAAGTCAAACTCTTTGCTCAAATCCAATACAGCTGTTTTGTAGAGCTGTAAGTGCTCAGCTCTGGTTTCATACACCTCGGAGAATTGGTTTACCACCAATTGTGAGTCTCCTAACACCCTGATGTTTATAACACCGATCCTCTTAGCTAAGATGAGGCCAAGGAGGAGGGATTCATACTCAACGCCATTGTTTGTACATTTAAAATTTAGTTTAAAGGTAAATGGTAGGATTTTTCCCTCAGGAGAACTAAAGATTACACCTTCCCCAGCTCCATAACGACATCTAGCTCCATCGAAATGGAGAGTCCAATATTTAGCTGGGAATATGGCCGCTGGGATATTTGTTGTGTTAACATCTTCTGCTTTGGTTACTTCTACCATTCAGAGATCCTCTTTTGGAAGAGAACCAACACCTAGGGTATATCCCATGCCTATAGAATCAAATGGTAGGAACATCGGTAGATCCTATTCTAATAATTTGACAATTTTTTTAGTAGTTCCTAACGATATTGTTTCTATAATTTTAGCCTCATCCTTGAGGGCTGGGATAGTCTTGATTAGGCTCATAGTCTCAAGATCTATTATAGGTACCAACTTTTCTTCCGGTTTTGCGTTGGTGGATTTATTAAGTTGGTTTGTTGGGAGTTCAAACTCTGAGTGAAAACCTGGTCTTTTCTTTAAGTCAGCTAGGTGTATATCAAATGGATTTGGATCACCTTTGGCTACGAACACCTTTCCTAAATGCAAGAATCTTACTTCTTGAAATAATGTACAGGGGATTGCCTTCATATGGTATATCCATGGTCGGCCAAAGATCATATTATAGTTGGTTTCCCGATCTATAATATAAAACTCAGTTAAGATTGTTTTAGGTCCTAAGGTGACCGATAGTATTATCATTCCAATCGACGTGGCTTTAAGGCTATCATAGCCTCTTAATGTATTTCAAGTCGTGGAACAATTCGTTTCTCCATACCCTAGCTTTTGAAGGAAAGAGAAGGGGACTATGTTAACCATTGCCCCATCGTCAACCATCGTGCGCTTCACATAATTTTTATAAACCCATACTTGCAAATGTAAGGCTAGATCACGTCTGTGTGTAACCTCAACATCTGTTGGCATTTTATTTATTTTGAATATAAACTCGATATCCCTATCCGGCTGCCCCGGAGGGTGGATATCAAGGTCTATATGGTTTACTTGTGTTTCGGGAGGTGGAGTGATGTTAATTAAATGACCTAAACCTAATGCCTCTAAAAGAGCAGCCCTGTCGGTAGGAGAGTTCTTCAGTAAGTCCAAAAAAGAAATGTGTGAGAAGGTTTTTGTTAGATCACTAATTAAATCGTAGGCACCCACAGGTTTTACTAATATTTGTTGGATGTTATCTGTCTCCGGTAGGTAACTTGGAATTAGCTGAGAGGAATACTCTCGTGTCCTTGTTACAGCTTCCACGGGTAGTTTGGCGTCTAATTCCACTAAATTGGCTATCTTGGGTCGCGGCTGACTTCCTAATTGTGGTGCAACTAATGGATTTAGTGAAGTCGAGGCTTCATGATCATTGTTTCCTGTCATTGTGCCCTTATTTGTTCCATTTGGATTTAACCTGTTGTTATTGTGGTTTGGAAGCGGATCATTAAAGATTTTGAGGGGTGCATTTTGAGGGGAAACTGCCCCTATAAAAGTATTTGATGCTGGTGACGTAGGATCTGCCAAGAACATATCTATGAAAAGTTGTCCTTGTTCCTGTGGCAAACGTTGCATGAATTTATTGTAGTCATGGCACATTCTAGTGTCATGGCCTCGAATTTTTTGGAAACCACAATATGAGTTAGGATTGTACTTCCTAGGTTGCTGGCTTGGCACATATCGTGGCCCAAAATTCTGATCAAACCGTTGCCTATTAGGATTAAAGTTTTGCATTAGTTATTTTTGGTTTTGGTTTTGGTTTTGATTTCTAGTTGAGTTTTGGTTTGGACCCTTTGTAAGGTTTTTCCGTTGTTGTTGTTGTGGATGATTAAAATCCACTACATTGATTGTTGGGGTAAAGTTGTTTCGTTGGTTGTTCATTAGTGGTGGAGTATTCACAACATTTACCTTTTTAGCCTGATCAGTTACTCCATCTGTTGTCACTCCGTGATTTTTATTAAAAACTTTAGGTCCTTGATTGACATTTGTGGTAGTAGGGTAAGTCGTAGTATTCTGGTTGGAGGTGAGTAACCTCCCATTTGCTCCATACGTCTTGCAACTGCTATCTATTGCTGCTTGATCTATTCGGAGAGCGCTCTCAAGTACTTCATCATAAAACTTTAGTGGGAACTTCTGGACTTCTTCCTTCACTTCTCTGTTGAGAGAATGAAGGAATAAATCGCATGGTTCCATTTAGTCCATGTTTGGAGCACTGGCCGAAGAATAAATGACTGTACGCCATCTCTGGATAAAATGAGTGACATATTCATTGTGTTCTTACTTAACGTGCAAGAATTCCTTGATTCCTGTTCTCAATAGTTTGTTCATGGCAAATGCTTTAATGAATTCTGAAACAAGTTGTTTAAATGAATGGATGGAAGCCTAAGGTATTCTATAATACCAATCGAGGGCGATGCCCTCCAAGTTTTTGGGGAATATTTTAGCAACAACCCCATCCCAAGGGAGTAGTTCTCGAATGGTTGTGGCGTAGGCTTTGATATGTGTGTTCAGGTCTCCCTCCCCTTTGTATTTGGGTAAATCAAGAAGAGGTCTTGGAAGCATGACGCTTCGTATGTTGAAGTCTAAGGGATCTTTCAAATATTCTAAATAAGTCCCTATAGCGTAGGTTTTGACCATTGATGGTACCTACTGAGGAGGTGGCGGTGGAATGGGTTGTTGATATGGCGTAGCGTATGCATTGGTAGGGGCATAAGGAAACCCCTGTGGTTGAGTAAACATGTCGAGAGAGGAGAACATATCTCCCTGTGGTGATTTGGAGTACATGTTTAAGTATGAAGGGGGATTGTCTAGGAATGAATTATTTTGTACTAGACCGGGAGGTACTGGAACAGTATTAGAAATGGTGGTTCTAGTTGGCATTTGTTGTGAATATTGAGAAGGCATTCCCAACGTGCATATTCCTGTGAGGAGGTCTACTTGGCTAGGATGGTGTAGAGGATTGGAACTTCCTGCCTGCATGAATTGAGAATTTTGATTTGCTTGAGCAAGTTCTAATCCTATAACCTTTTCTACTAAAGTCGAAATGACTTCATTCGGTGAAGTCATGGTATTTTTCCTTAGTGGCATTTGTTATATATCCTGATGTTATATAGGCATGTGATATCCCGCTACGAACTGATCATTTCCCTGCCAAGTTTCCCCGAGGGCATTTCCTATATGTAGTGGCATGGAGGTATTTTCTTGAAATGAGATCTCAGGTTGTGTTTGTAAACTTCCTATCGGTGGGTACATAGTCTGAAAGCGTTGTTCATTCCTAGCATAACACACTGAATGCTCATCATCTAAAATTGGGTATGGATCTGATTGTCTACTAAATTTTGGTCTAAGCAGAACTTGAGGAGACGAACCAATTTCTCCTGTGAACATTATATTGTTCGAGCCTGAACGCTCTGTTTGTTGTGTTTGAGCAAGCTAAACCAAGTCCTCTGTTTGGAAAGATGAGCTATATCTAGTCCTTGGAGGTGGAGTTTGTGTTGACAACCGGTTGGCTGAATAATTTTCACCCCATACTGAGAGCGAGGGTGATGATTGTCTATTCAGTTGAGCGTAGTATGCCTCAAGACCTAGGAGAGGTCTGTCATATGCATCGAATCCTGACATATTCAAGGGGTATATGAATACCCATAGAATAATGGGAAGGAGGGAAGGTGGAAGAAATAGGTAATAACGAAAGCACTATGTTTTTCACGTTGGGTTCACCAATTTTGTATGATGGAAAAGTGACAAGCAAGCATGGGAATCTAAAAGTAATTCTTCCTCATACCTGACCTCCCGAGGTCATGCTAAGACAGCCGGTGGGGATGGAACATACGCGGGGTATAGGCAAACTAGTTAAGAAATCTTATGTCTTTGACGCGCACTAGTGGAATCTGTAAATCTAATGTAAAGAAGGCCCTCCTAACCTGAACTGGCATGATAGATCGGTCAGCAAGGATGACTGCTCGAAGTCTCTAATCAATATCGAGCTCTGGCATGATCCGATCTATAGGTTGTGGGATACGTGGAAAATGACCTGAGATGGTTTCGTGTATGTCTCCAGAAAGGGTCATATGATGGATGATGGATATATAGCAGATTCTATGGTTGATTCTCTGGTCTAGTCCAGAAATCTTTAGCTTTGTTAGCTGTTATGTCTAACAAGGATAATTGTGCGATGATGGTAGGCGGAAGTGGAGTAGATCTGAATACTAATGTGCATAAGCCAACATCTATGTCTGATTGACCTGTGGACTCGTTGGGTTGTGAGATTTGTGGGTCACAACTGTAGATTCGTGGTTGTTGTGAATCTGCTATGGTCATATGCAGGATCAGTCCCTAATCCCTAGTATCCAATAGTTGTATGCCTTTTCGGCCTCTATGTTCAGAATTAATAGTTATGTAATCTTCTCAGAGTATTTCACATGCGTTCCTGCAACCTGAATTCTTAAGCTAGTATCTATGTCTGTGAGAGTGTCTCCTGCGTCTGGCTGTGGGACCAAAGGGTCACAACCAAACATTTTCTCTCTTTCGAGCCCTTCTACATTCATGTGGATATTTATCTAGGGTAATCTATAGTTTGGCTAATTTCACCAAAATGTGTGCGCTTGGTCATCTTCTATATTTAACCCGCTTAACTATGAGCTGATCTCTTGTAAGTCTACTATTGTTCGGAAGACTTAGATTCTAAGGTTATGATCTATATCAGTTATTACCGTAATAAGATTAGGTTGAGGCACGATTGGCTCGAATACATATTCGTTGGGATCTCTAGGTCCTATGATTGTCATACAAAAGAAAACGATATAAAGCTAACTAATGACAGAATAAACTAAATATGCAAGATATATCTACGTATATTTCTAAGTTTGATACTTATTAATAAACTACTGAACAGATTTTAAAGAGCAATTATCTAATATATCTAAAATTGACAACTAAACTAATAACGTAATTAAAACAAACAAAGCAACCGAGTATAGTTGCTTGTCTGTGCAATTTGTAGATCTATTCTAAATAACCTGATAACTGATCTACTCTATTTGAAAGAATCTCGATCCTACCTCAGAAGTGAGGAGTGAATCATAGTTTCTCAGAAACTATCAATCGCCACAGCTTTCCTGACAATATCGAAAGTAAAATTTAACTGAAATGAAATGACTAGCTACTCTATTTGATATGCTTTTAACTAGAACTTTGAAAGCTAGAACCTGGATTCTGTAGAACAGTGGCGAATCTGATGGTGTGTGACCTTATCCCCTCAGTGTGATCTCCTCATTCCTTCGTGGTCACGTGGACCCAGAAAAGCATGTAATGTTAGCATCAACAGAAGTAGATATTGGAGCAATGTCAGCTTAGGATACAAAATGAATACAATGCGAGTAAGAGAGGGATAGCCCAAGAGTACAGAGCTTGGCTTATGCAATTCCTAGCGGGATTTATTTTGAGTCATGCAACATAAAATGTCCAGAACCTGAAACTATCCTGTTTGAGGAACAAAACCTACAAATTTTAATGGATTCCTTTTGAAAAGCAAACTATCCTACTCCAATTGATTGAATGAAATAATAACAGCATTTACACAAGGAGGATATGTGGCTTTTTGACATCTAAACAATACTAACCATGCATATAACAAATGAAACTATGAATTCTAAGCAAAACTTGAAAGGCTAAACTATTGAAATGAGAAATTCAGAGGAAAATTTGAGGGGCCATTTACTTTAGCACAAGAAATCTATTCATAGCATTTCCATTTACCCAAAGGTAAAAACCAAATTGATCTCTTAATCCATAAATAATGCCAAAACACTATTCTAGGGAACCAGAATCATAAATACAAGCAAAGGCAGTGAAAAAAGCTGGTAAACGTTGAAATTTACGTGAGTCACATTAAAAAGAACATTATGGAAAATGCGTGAAGGACCGCCACCCAGTCAGGGAAGTGGTTTTGTAACTGAAGAACAAAACACAAAGAAAAGAGGGGAAATTAGAACAACAAAGCATGCAGGGGCTAAGCAAGACATGCGGGATGTTAATGCATACTTGGAGAGCTTTTCCAAATCCTGAACACCTTGCGAGGAGACATGTATCATCATTGGGGCATGTGTTACGTTGTTTTGGTGGTGTAGCTCCCTACAATTTTGGGTACATACAGGGACATCTTTAAGAGTAAGCATATTGATACAGATTTCATGACATGAAATTTTATTTCTAGGAGATAATTGTGATGAAAGATGACTTTGATGAAATGAATGTCGCATTACCATAGTAAGGGTCAAGTAAGAAAGTTATGCCTTTAACCTAATAAGAAGTAAATAAGAAATATACTACTCAAAGCATTGGACTTGCAGCCAATAGCAGGTATTAGTACATAACTAATGAGATTTGACTATATCACAAGAACAAGAAGAAGATATGGATGAAATATTCTCATAATCCTAATGTCAACATGAAAAAGGAATTGGAGATGTATCTTGTACATTGGAAGAAGGTTCTCCAAAGATGGTATTCCTTAAGTCTATGCCCCCAGCTCTGGGAAAGGGGAAGAATAGAATAAAAGAAAGATGATCAATACGGGAAGATTTCTGGGAATGCTTGATAAACGGAAGGTTGATCAATGCAAAAAATCTTCTAAATTTCATAATAAAAGAGTATCCATCCTTCTAGGGTATGGTCTACTTTATACATAATATGGATGGAAAGAATAATATATATGATAGTCATCCTTTGAGGGATTGGTCTATTTCTCTTGATTTTTCTTTTGATTTTGATTTGCATTTTTTTTGTATGCACAGTCATCCTTCGAGGGATTAGTCTACTTTAATAACCTTGATCTTTCCTTTTACATACATGAATTTGAGCTTCACATAGGGAGAGTTGGGGATATCTAGGTAGACCACCTAGGAGGGGAGAATGAATATACAAGAAACACCCCTAGACCCTCTACATGAGTACAATAGGAAAAGGAGATGGTGATGGATGTAATGATCATGGGGTTCTCACCAAATTTGATAACTTATCCATAGTGAATATGCTACGAGTAGAGCCATGGTACTCATATTCAAGGCCACCACTGGTAGTGACGGTAGTCCACATGATTCAAAATCATTACAATGATAGATGGAAGGGGATACTGTTGGAGGAATGGTCTAAAGATAAGACTATACTCATAAGTGTGTGTACTAATAATAGAATGGCCATAAGTGCAATGCATTAAGAGGTTCAATCTCTAGTTTACCATCAGGAGAGGCTAAATGATAAGCCACAAACCCATACTTATGTGTGATAATATATGGTCCAATCCAGATACGAGCAAATTTTCCTCGTTGACTTCTTTCTAAGGTAGTGACATTTTGATTTTCTTTCAGAACCAGGTCACCTATTTTAAAATCATGCTCATTGATGTGTTTGTTATAAACACGTTGGATACGATCTTAATAGACATGATGGTGCTCAAGAGTGAGAAGATGACTTTTGTCTAATAACTTAAGTTGCATTAGCCATTCCTGACGATAATCTTCATCAGAAATGAAATTGTGAAGAGACACACGTAAAGATGGAATTTGGAATTCAAGAGGAAGAATGGCCTCAGAGCCATATACCAAAGAAAATGGAGTAGCTCCTGTGGAAGTGTGAATGTTAGTGGGATAGGCCTAAAAAGCAAAGGGAAGTTGGAGATGCCAATTTTATCTTGCTCGATCAATAGTTTTAGCCAAGATATTTTGAAGAGTTTTATTAGTAGCCTCAGCTTGACCGTTAGCTTGAGGATAATACGGGGAAGAAAAGCTAAGTTGGATTTTGAATGTATCACAATTTTTTTTAAGGTCTTTGTTTTTAAATGATTTTCCATTGTCCATAATAAGTTTATGAGGAATGCAAAAGCGGTAAATGATATATTGATATATAAAATTAATGATTGGGCCAGATTTAGTAGAGGTGAGTGGGATTTCTCCACTCATTTAGTGAAATACTCAGTAGTGGTGATGATATAATGATGTTGTTGTGATGAATGAGGATTTATTAGACCAATAAGATCAAGGCCACACTATGAAAAGGGCCATAAATCTTGGACAGGCTGTAAATCTTAGATAGGAATACGGATGAGGTTAGAGTGTTGTTGACATCTTAGATATTTCTTGACATATTCACAACAATCATGATTTAGAGAAGGCCAATAATAGCCAAGACGAAGAACACGTTTGGCCATAGATAATCCACTGAAATTCCCACCACAAATACCGGCATGAACTTCTTGGATAGCTGTAGAGGCTTCATGGGATTGAAGGCATTAGAGAAGGATACCATAAAACCCACTTTTGTAAAGAATACCGCCAAGGATTACATAACGAGTAGCACATTGGATAAAATATCTCTTAGTGTTTTTAGAAAGATCAAGGAGAGTAATGGATTTGGATAAATAATCAAAAATTTGTGAATACCAGAGGTCTGACGAATTAGATTCAACCAGATGAATCTAAGATATGTCATAGAATGGTTGTTTACGATGATGTATAATAACCAAAAGTTGGGATTCTTGCATTGTCCATGGGATAAGGGCCACAAGGGATGTCATTGTATCAGCAAAATGATTGGTCAAATGCGGGACAAATTGAATAGTGTAAGAATTGAAGGTTTTAAGAAGATGATGAGAAATATCACAATATTAATGTAAAATATCATTTTTACATTGATATTCACCAGTGACCTATTTTATTATTAGTTTAGAATCACCAAAAATGTCAAGGATACTAATGCCTAGAAATATAGCAATTTCTAGTCCTAGTATAAGGGCTTCGTATTCTTCCATATTGTTTGTACATTCAAAATCTAATTTGAAAGATAAGGGGATTGGGGAATCCTCAGGGTGAATGAGAACAACTCCTACTCCTCTGCCTTGCTGGCATTTACAACCATCAAAGAAAAGAATAATTTTAAGGATATCATGACAAAATTGATTGATTGATTCATCTGGGAAATGATTAGAAGGAGTCTATGTATTGGAAAGTGGGGCCTCAGCTAATTGATCCGCAATAGCTTGACCCTTGATTTCCTTTTAAGGAATGAATTCCAGGTCAAGTTCGGCCATGAGAAGGATCCATCAGGTGATGTAGTCATTGTGATATGGCTTAGAATGCATCACTTTTAGGGGTTGAAAGTTAGTAACAATATAGGTTTTATGATTAAGAAGGTAGTGTCAAAGTTTTGATGCAACGAAGAAAATAGTGCAACACAATTTTTTCGCTTCAGAGTATCATGTTTCACAATCATAGAGAGTATGGCTAATATAATAAATTGCTTGTTCACGTCCCTAATTATCACAGTGTGCTAACATAGCTCCTAGAGCATGATTAGTTACAGAAACATATAAATAGAAGGGTTCTCCTTCGTGTGGAGGTGTGAGTACTAGTGGAGATAACAAATATCTCTTAAGATATTCAAAATCCTTTTGGTAGTTTTGATCCTAATTAAAGGTTGTCTTTTCTAAGAAGGTGATGAAAGGGCTAACAATGATCAGAAAGTTGTGATATGAAGTGACAAAAATATTGAAGTCAACCTTGAAGACTGCGAAGTTGTTTAGGATTGGAAGGAGGAGGCATTTCGAGAATTTCTTTGATTTTTCAGGTGTCAACTTCAATGCCTCTGATAGAGACAATAAAGCTGGATTGAGACAAAGGGAGAAACGAATGATACGCTAAAAAAGTATCTCAAGAACTAAAATATGGTCACATATATGTTTAGATTTTTCTAAGAGGTCATCAACATAGTCCTCTACGGTTTGATGTAAAAGTTCATGAAAGATATATGTCATGGCTCGTTGATATGTAGCCCCAACATTCTTTAAACCAAATGGCATGACGTGATAACAAAAGGTACCCCATGGGGTGATAAAATATGTCTTGTGTTGATCATTAGGTGCAATCAGAATCTAATTATAACCAGAAAAACCATCCATTAAGGAGAGCATCTCATGCCCCAATATAAGATCTACAAGTTGGTTGATACATGGAAGAGGGAAATCATCTTTAGGACATACTAGGTTAAGATCTCAAAAATCAGTACATATACAAAGATTTTCAGACACTTTTGCGCTGGGTACAATGTTAGAAACCCATTGAGGATAATGAAGTTAGCGGATAGGAGACGTTGTAATTCTTTTTTCACAAGAAGAGAAAGTCAAGGATGCATTCGAAAAAGATTTTGTCTGACTGGTTTGGCATTGGGGATAACAATGATGTTGTGAATAACGATGGAGGGATCAAGACCTGGAATGTCCAAATATGACCATGCAAATGCTTGGCTATGCTTGGACAAAAATGAATTGAAGGCTTCAAGCTCTTGAGGTGTCAAAGATTGACCTATTTTAAGGATGCGGTGCTCCTGAGGTGCTCCAATAGTAATGTTGTTAGTGGATTCATTCAAGAGATTGTATTTTTTTGGTGGATGAATTTTTTGATCTTGAGAACCTTCGGCTCCCATGTAAGAGAGAATGGAAGTTTCATCGTCACATTGAAGAATGTCAATGATAGGGGAATCTTCCTCTACCATTTCTACATATCTAAGGGGAAAATACCGGGTTTCATTTTTGGCTTGATAAGTCACCGGTCCGAGAAAGATGGTCGAAATTAAAAAAAAAGTTAGGAGGAATAGGAACCGTATTGCCTTAATATGGATCTATGAGAAAATTGGATGGAGAAAAATCATTATCTGAGCTAGAAGGATAGTTGGAAGGAGATGAGATATTATTTGAGTCTGTAGGATAGTTGGAAGGAGAAGAAATGGATGAATCGGTATGAATGGGAGAAGATGCATATGTTCCAGGAGGGTGTATGGTGGGATCGTCATATCCCAAACCAAAATTTAGACATGATTCCTAGGCCCGAGAAAAGATATTAACATGAGGGCCCTATTTATAGTGTCCCAAACCAAACCCCTTCCATGCAAAATGATAGAGGTATGTGTGAGCAAAATATGGTTTACTAAGAAATCTGAAATCGCTTGTATATCATTTGGCATGAAAACAATTTTTGATGTGAGAAGAAGTTTGATCAAGGCTGCCATATACTAAATTGGTTTTGAGGGAAGAAGGGCCAAATGAGACAATTTCCCCAACATTCGATTGATACATAGGGGCTTTTTCAGGGCAGCTGAGGTGATTGGGAGAAAAAAGGGTGTTGAGAGTGAGGAGTTGATATTCCCCTAAAGCAAGATTTTGTGTTATAGGATCATAAGAATTTGTCTGAGGTAGGGTAGATGGAGGTATAGAAGAACTGGTGGATGCATCAGGAGAAAAATTAGTTTTAGGAACAAGGACATCTTTAGGTCTATAGACCATGTGACATGTCTTGGAAGGGGGTATCTCAGCTAGAAGAGCATAAGTATTCCCTTCATGTTCATATTTGATACAACGATGAAGAGTAGATGGAACGCAATGCATAGCGCAGATCTAAGGAAATCCTAGTAAAATATTATATTGGAATTCTCCTTCAATGATGTAGAAAAGTTTGTGGAGGAGTTTGTGGCCAACGCGGATAGGAAGAACAACCATTCCTAATGGGGGAGTGACAACATCGTTAAAGCCATGAAGAATGGTAGGAGATTTGGAAACAATGGTATTGGGAAATTTAAGTTGATTGAAGGTATGAGAAGAAATGATATTAATACTAGCACCATTGTCAATCATGGTTTGACAGACACAAGTGTCATCGATATAGACTATGATCAATAATGGTAGATTGTGTTCTTATTGTGGTATCCTAGGGGTTTCTAAACTTTCAAATGACACTGTAGTAGATGTTGCGAAGGAATGAGCTAAATCTGTGAAAGGTCAGGGCTCATCGGAGGATACCGGGATCTATTGCAAGACTTCTATAAGAGCTTGTTTATGATATGGATATCTTTGAATGAAATCATAGAGTGACATTTTGACAGGGGCCTGGTGAAGTTGTTTAATAATGGTATGTTCAATGGAGGAAGGATTCAAGGCAGCCAGAAAAAATACCTTGGCTTTAGAAGAAGATGAAGGCATTGTTGTGGGATGATTGGTAGGAGTAGCGATGAAAACCTTTAGTTATGATGGAGGTGTGGAGGTAGCGAGCTCCTTAGGAGGAGGGATAGCAACATAAGTATTAGGGGTGGATGGTGATGTGGAGTCAGAGTTATATGGCTTTGAACACGTGGTTATCTAAACAACATTGATTACAAGAGGAGGAATATCTTGAGGATCATCCTCTTTTGGTAATATGTTGGTTATATTGGTGGTTATATCTCTATTTGGTAGTGGAGTACTGACATGATTTCTTAATGAAAAGCATGGTTGATATGTTTGAATAGACACATGTTGGGATGTGGAAGTTGATAGAGGAGATGATAAAATTGGTTTTTTTATCGTTAATATTTTTATTGAAAAAATGATGCACGATGGACGTTCAGTGTCGTGTCCAGGGGCACAGTGAAATACACAAACAAGATTGGAATTAAACTAGGAAGGTCTAGGCTCATTTGGATCAAAAAATTTAATTGGCGGTAAAGTGATGGTTGAGGCTTGGAGTAGTTGGTGAAATGTAGTGGTATAATAACCTGGTGTTATCGACAGAGAACTTTGGAAGGATGCATGGGAAGGTGGTGATGTAATAATGGCTTTGGACATTGTTTTGGATTTGGAGAAGGTAGGTAAATGTTCTTGATGCGGGAGAGTAGTGGAAGACACAAACGCTTTGAATTTGTTTTAAGATATTGGTTGGAAAAGGGTGGTTGCATTGTTATAGTGGTAGTATGTGTTGCTGGTGAAGGGAAGGTTCCTAAAATGGAAGAGGGGGATGAAGGGTGTGGTCCTAAAATAGAAGGAGATGATGTGATTTCTGAGGATATTCTATCAGGAATAGTGAGGTCTACTTTTGGACGAGGATGTGAAAGAGAATGCTTGGGAAATAGGGGTCTAGGTCTTCTATATGAATGTGGATTATTGGAGCGAATGACCGGAATCTCTATAGGAGGATCCAGAGATATTGAAGTGGATATTTGTGGGGATTGTGCCAATGTGTGAGTGTCTAATGGTATAGATGAAATGGGACGATAACTTGAAATCAAGGAATGTTGGAATGTTTTCCAAAAATCATCGAGTAATGACATAGCTGTGGAAGAGGGAGATGAGATAGGTGATTATAAAATAGTAGATGTTGTAGGTGTTGGTAGAAGTGCAGAAAGAGGGATTGGAAGAGAAGCTAAAGATGAGATAACAAGTAGAGGTGGGATAATTTCTGAGAAGGTGATTGGGTTTAATAGAGTAGATGTAAGAGGCCATGATACATAAGTGATATTTGCATCTGAGGAGAGGGTGGTAGGTGTTGAGAAATATGTGAGTATAGGAAAGGGTACTGACATGGGAATGGATGTAACTGATGTTGATGTGGAGATGAATGTTTCTTTTTTTGGGGATGTAAATAATGTATCAAAGGGGATTGATGTAATGGTTGATGAAGAAGGTAAACTTGTGGGTGAAATTGGACTTTTATTGTCAGCGTGGATAATTTTTATGGTGTGGGAACTAAGGGTTTGAGATACAAAAGTGGGAACAGTCTGGTTTATGGATTTCGATATATGATTTGGAAATGGTTGTTTAAAAATATCTAAAGGTTGATTGGATGAGGCATTTGGGTTATCCACTTGAAGTTCTCCCTGATCGACAAGCCTTTGGACAGAATCCTTAAATGTTCGACATTTTTCTATGTCGTGCCCTCGGACTTGATGATACTTGCAATATTGGTCCTCTCGATACCACACAGGTCATGGCCTAGATTTATTAATAGGTTGGATAGGTGGTAGTGTGATCAAGTGTGTTGTTATCAACTTGTCAAATATGACACTGTATGATTCTCCTAAGGGAGTATAATTGGGCATTGGCTGTGTGAACCATTGTTGAGTCACTGTAGATGTCGAGGTAGGAGATGATCTAACAATGACGGCATTGGCATTTTTCTTTGATTTATCATTTGATATGGATGGTCTGACAAATTCCATTTTTGGCTTATTGGTTTTCAATTTTAAATTTCCCTGTTCCAAGGCACATGTCTCAAGCTTGCAAGCCATAGTAAAATCTTCTTTGAATGTGTGAAATGATTGGATTTGTAAGGTGGAGGAAATATGCTTGGTGCAAGAGCCCACGAAGAGCTCGATGAGATTAGTTTGAGGTAGTGGAAAAGACAATTGATTTATCATATTACGCCATCGTACGAAAAAGTCCATGATGGATTCATCTTCGAATTGGCAGGATAGTGTACAAGTCATTAATGGTTATTTTACGATGTGATATTACTAGAAAAAATGTTCAAGAAATAATTTTTGTGAGCTGGGAAAAAGAAAAATATGGAGTACTGGGGAATATTATTATACCACTATAAGGCAGAACCAACCAAAGACATGGGGAAACTACGAAGAATAAAGTCTTGGTCGTGCGCAATGAGATAACATGTATGTTTAAATACTCTGAGATGTTGTTGAGGGTCCTCCTTGTTAAACTCAGATAATTCAACAATTCCTAGTGTGGAGGATATGGTTTCATGGGCACGGATGGATGGATGGGTTCATTACATATTTTTTTCATAATAAAATGTGAGCTTAGACCCTAACGTAGCAGCCTCTAGGTTGGCTAACCAACCTATCAAGATTTGCATGGGATCATTAGGGAGTTCCTGTTGAGCAATGAAAGGTGGTGGTTGGATTTGAGTAGGTGTGGTGATCTGGGGAATTTGGTATGGGTGAGTGTAAGTTATGTGTGATAGTTGAGGTGGTTGCTGATAGAATGTGTGTTGGTGAGAAATAGGGGCATGGTGTGATTTTTGAGATTGTGGAGATTGTGGAAGTAACTGTTGAGTGGGGATGTGAGTATATGCGGGTTGATAGGCTTGAAATGACAATATGTGTTGCAAAGGTATGTTTGGAGGAAGTTGGGAAGTGAGGGTATAGACTTGCGATGTAGTAGGTATTTGTTGTCCAAATAATGGATTTGACACCTAGGATGGTTGAATAGCCAGTGGCCATAGGAGCCATTTTAGTGGTAGGGATGGCAGTCACAATAGTCGTGTTGATGTGAGGAAGATTGGGCATAATGGGTGTAACTACCTGGGTGGTTTGGTGTGCCGATGGGTTGGTGGAGGATGATGTAAAATCATGTAATGCTATAGATTAAGGAATGTCATAACCAACATTATAAGGATAGACTTGTTGAAGCAATGGTCCATCCAAAGGGAGGTGTATATATCTTCTTAAAATATAGTCTTGAAGAGCCACATGGTTGGTGTCAAGAATTTGTCTAAATTCTAGGTCTCCAAAAGGGAAGATTGAGGTACCAATAGGCTCTAATCTGATAGAGGGTGGAGTGGCTAGTTTAGATGGGATGGAATGTTTGTCTAATGTCATAGTGTGGGTGAAAGGTATTGAATGAGGAATATTAGTGAGAGGATGGGTGCCTGTGAGTGAGATAGGAAGAAACACGGATGATGAATTTGTTAATGAAGTGATTGATTGGGATGAAGCACTGTGTGTGGCAAGGTTGTGTTCCATTTTTTTAGCAGTGGATCAAGTGATTACGGGCATAAAAAGGAAATCGTTGTTATATTAACAAACAAGTCAGACAAACAAATGTTTTCTCTTTTATTTAATCAAGAACGTGTGTAAAATAAAATGGCTGAAAGAGGACCTAGAAGAAGCTAAACTATGTTTGGTTTTAGGTAATTTATGGCTGGGAAATGTCTGAAATGGTTCAGTTGGGTGATCAAATCCCAATCAATGAACTAGGTGTAATGAATGCTTTCGATGTGTTGATTAATTTATGAATTTTCAGGCAGTGTGTGATGATATGTGTGATGCAAATACTTAAACCTCTAGTTACCCTATGTGGGCAAGAAGTATGCACAGGGTTTGTTTTACTCCAAATTTGAAATATGAAGTTTGATGCCGACAATCAACCAGGAACAGGAAAGTACAATGCAAAAAGGAGAAAAAAGGAAAACTCAAGAATACTTATATCGATTTTTCCTTTTTTATTTGATAGAAAGTTGAGCTAAGTGTAAGCTTTAGGTGATCTGGAAAGCACCTTTTGTCATATTCAACTAAAATATTTGAAAATGATAATCAATGATTGGGAACTGTCATCACCAATCCGGCACTATGATAATTCTTCACCGGGAACTCCTCGTGCTATGATTATTTACTAATGCACAGCCTTTAGTTTGGTGGATGTAATCTGGAAACAAAACAACAAACATAACACAAGAATACCATCTACTATGATAAGACAGAATGATGACAAATCTGAAATATGAAAGTAAATTATATATTAACATGAAATTGTTACAATCTCACCCATGAGGTACTTCAAGTGTTATTGACTTCACTTGCCTTTCACCAAGACTATGGGAGAAACTTTACAATTACACCTCTTAATGACTTCTTCAACACACCTTTAAACTGATGGCTTCCTTCGCACACTTCCTACAATATTTCTCACTACTTCCTTCTATGCTAAATGAGGGGGGTGGCCTCTCTATTTATAGAACTTCTAGGCTTATCCATCTTATCTCTAAGATAGGATAAGAAATCCACTCTGACGAATCATATTCCATACCTTAACTCTTATCTGTACATGTAAGCTTATCTTTTAAGATAAGATAAACCTTATCATTTTACATGGGTTCCACATTTTTAGACTTTTTATAAATAAAATATACAAAATATTTATGACCTCACTCCTTGTCCTTATTACCATATAATATTTCTAATTCCTAATCACATAGACCCTACTGCTCTAATTACCCAAACTTTGACATTTTAACATTACCGGACCACTTACGACAAATATTTACTTTTTACAACATTCCTATTGTACTTTGACTATTACCGTACTTCACATTACTGGCTGGCACCATACTGACGGCGCCGTTATCTTCTATCAGACGCTACTACTAATTATACTTAACAACATCCTATTCCTAATACATACATTAATGAAATAGAAATTATGGAGGAAAATTTTAGTGTCGACAGAACGTCCAAGGATTTTGGTACTGCAGATGAGATTGACAAGAAATGATTAGTGATGTGGTATGAGTTTAAGATCATATCTCTGACAATGTAATCCTATAAAGGAAAAATATGACAATTAGTGGATGTGATCCAAAAGAGATAAAAACAAATAAATAAATTAGAATAAACAAATTACCTGGATTAGTCGGATATAAAGTGAAGTAGACATTAAACAATGCAATGACTATTATTAAGTAATAAAATAAATTAGACACGACAATGTGATAATTAAATCAAAAGTAACAAATGATGACAGACATTAAATAAATGACAAGCCTATTATAAACAAGTATAATAATGAACGATAAATAAACAAGATAATAATGAAGATCAGATGGTAAACAATGTTATCAAAGCCAATGTGAATATGCGTTTATTTATCAAATCTAAACAAACTTCACCAATAGAAGACTTATTAAGGATGTAAAATATAATTGAACATTTAGATGTAAATAAATTATTAGGAGATACTATGTAATTAAATTGCATTAGGACTATGTATCTAAGATAAATGTGGTCTAAATAATTGTAAATCAATTACTATAAGGAGACTATGAAGTTACTCCTACTATGCAATATTACTTATCAAAGAATTCTTTATAGACATGTTCTAACGAATTGTAAGACAATAACTATTAATATACAAATCATTATTCATTGTTTACAAACATGATCTTATTAATTGCTGTAAAATGTAAAACTTGCATGGATTTGCAACTGAGTTGTAGATTTGCAACTGGTGTGGATGGCAGATAGGAAAAGGAGATGTGGAGCAGCTCTAGAGGCAGGGTGTAATGGGAATAAGGTGGAAGGAAGATGAAGTTGAGGGGAGTGAAGAGGTGAGGGAGGTCAGTGCAGATGGGGAGAAGGGACGTGGGTTTGCATGGGAGGAAAGACATAGATGAGATGGGGAGTAGCGCAGATGGGGACGTGGGAAGAAAGAGATGGGATGTGGGAGGAGTGTGGTGGCAGGTGAGGATGGAGCTCGGGTATGGAGGAAGGAAAGAAGAGGGAGGTCGGTGAAGATGGGGAGAAGGGACGTGGGATGGAGATCTGTTGGAATATCTGCGTGGGGAAGATGTGGCTTGAGTGGGAATGGAAACTCGGGTAGAGGTGGCGTTGGAAGAGGGGTGTCGGATGTTGGTTTGGAGAGGAGGGAAGGTGGGAGGTCATGTGGGTTGGGAGTTGGGATGTGAGGTGGCCGAGAAGAATGGAGATAGAGTGGGGAGAGGTGGTGGATGGAGTGGGTGATCCAACCGGCTTGTGGGTGAGAGAGTGGGATATGTTGTTATTGTTATTTTCTTTTTATATATATTGTTTTTTCTCTCTTATTTGTGTAAATCTTAAAAATGAACTTTATACTACTTGTAAAATAATGATATTTTCTTGTTTTTTTTTGTGTTTTAGAAAATTCAATAAAATTGCACACCTATTATAAAAAAGTCAATAACCGATCCTTTCAAACGAAAAACCCACTTACCCTAACGATGACACAAATAAACTATATGTTACGAACCACTACGCACAGCTGGAAATAGTACTAATGATCCTGCAAGCGGGTGAATCTACAATTGAAAAAATATAGAACATATATCTAGATTGATGTGATGGAATATTTACAATAATATAAAATATCAATAACTATTATACATACGACACCCATACAAAGTGGAGCAAGAAAAAACACAACCAGAGCTTGGATCTGGTCCCACCGAGTGTGCCAAATGTTGATCTGTGCTTCCAACTTCCTATCCAGATAAGTGTACGAGTAGTAAGGAAACAAAAAAACCACATCAAGTATACAAGGGATTAATACCTTGGAGATGACGATGGATGCTATGGGCGCAAAGTTGATATCAAAGTCCTCGGTGTGATTTCAGCAAACCTGCAGCTCACATATACTAGGAAAATAATGATTAGAAATTTAATGCGGGGGCTACCTGACAAAGTAGATCCAAGAAGCGTTAACTTCCTCGGTGGCTATCAACCCTCATGCAATAAGAATAATAGTGCAATAGCATCCAAAATAATGACATACAAATTGATAAATAAACGAACTTGGATGGTACCGATATGCAGACAGAATTACCGATCTGATGCGTGCAACATGAATCTCATTACATGAACCCAAATCATAAATATAATGTCATGGAAATCCCACGTGTTATCACCCAAATAGAATAATAATGATATTATAAAATGACTAAAATCTCACAGCATTCACCTCAATTTCTTTCTTTCCTAAATATGGGGAAGAAACCCGTATTTATAATTTGAATGTGGATTAAAATAAAGGATTAACAGATAAATATAATTTACAAAACCAATCTTGATTAAGAGGACATAATGAAGAGTGGATTTGATGGTGGGGTTCATGATGTGAGAAAAGGAAAAGATGTGATGTGGAGTGGGGACACGGTTAGGTGTAATAGTGAAGTCATGTGCTCACTTTACACTATTGATTTTTTGGATTTGTTGTCGGAGAGGAGATTTTTGAATTATTGATTTCATGGGTGGGGTTCATATTTTAATAATTTGCAGGGATTGAATTTTTAGGTGGGAAATTGATTTTGACTTAAGTGGGGAACATGTAGGACTGGGTAGGTGGGATGATAGATTCTACCTTTTGAATTTAGGAAAAGAGTGTCAGATGTGTATATCAATACTCATGAATTAATAATTTATAGAAGATGGAAATAATATCAAAAATTTGAATTATCAAATGGGTCTATATGGGGCCCATTTGATAATTAATTAAGCAAATGGATAGGATTTCATGTAATTTAAGAGAAAGAGATGTGAGAATAGAAGTAGCGTGAATGCGAGACGATTGAGGAGCGCTATATCCAAAAATAGGTGTCTACACTATTGTTGAGACCTGTGGTACTTGCTCTCACCACCTAATATTCCCCAACACTGATTGATAATTGATTAGCACCAGATGATTTTATGAATTCGAGTGGGTATTGGAAATTGTAGTGCTACAGTGTAGCTCCCGTACTCAAGTTTATTCCATGGAATCCAAATGGGTCCTTGGAAAACTGCATGCTTTCACACTTCTTCCTTGATTTGATATCCAAGGAAGACTTCAACACCTCCACCGCATAACAAACTAACCTCTACATGAGGCTAAGTCTCTAGATGTCAATAGAAAACAATGATCATCCTTTACTCTTTTTATAGCACATCTCTTGACCCTAAGTTGATTCCATAATATTTGAATTGGTCATACGTAAAATACATGCTATGCAGAGCTATGACTGATCTGATGTATGATGTTGATGATGACCTCCTTTTACTCTTCTTTTGATCTAGTGGATAATATGAAGTGTAGATTTTCCCCAAGCCTCCCTAAACCATGAAAAAATGGTAGAGCATCATGAGAGCTTTTTGACAATATAAAAAATGTAAGAAATGAAGATTAGATACAAAATTGAGTAAAACTTGGTCAACTATTCAATCTGGAGTTGACATGTGAAAAAATTGAAAAATGGGAAAAATGTAAAAAATTATGTCTTGAATGTCTTCGTCACTCGTAAAAGGACAGGTGGGCCCCATTATTTTCTACTTGGGGGAACTCAGCCATGATCGAAATAATTTTTATATAAAGGGGTGTGTTTGCCACCTTTTCTTTATTTATACATTATCACAATTTGTTATTATATACCACATTGATGTATTATATCCTGCATGTGGGATTTCTATTGCAGGTTTGAATCAAGATTTTTATTACATTGAATTGGAGCTAGCTCGCCTGAGTTGGGAATAAACTCGACACATTGGAGATAACTCGGCCTATACATGCCTCTATCTATAACTCACCCTTATCTCCATATATGTTGATGGGGTGATCGACTCCCCACCATTCCGCTCAATACATGGAAAACGCAATGCTTTAAACTTAGTGAGCCAACTTCCATGTAACAACCAATGAATATCAATGCAATTCCTATATTACAGGATTATTACCTTAGCACAGTGAATCAAACCTTCATGCCAACACGATGCACTAAAATTAATAGGAGCTTGAAAAGGTCATAACTTGTGTTTCGGGTTTCCATTTTAGTCTGTTTTTTTTAAACCACCTATTTCAATGAGACAAATGCACCGATCAACCTGACCTTATGATTGGAGCACATTAGGACAAATTTTTTGTCTTGAATTCCACCATCTAAGGGCCAAAAATTAGGATTTAATTTATAACTTAGGTTTTTCCTATTTTAGGGCATCAGTTATTTTTAGTTTCTTAAATGCATAGTGGGTTAGAAAGTTGTAAATTCCTATAATTTAGGCATGTACAAGATGTGTGGTAGTTTTTGTGCCTATACGAATAAGCATGTGGATGTACTAAGAATAAAAGGTTCTATTAAACTGCTAAAAATAGTTAATCCCTCCCCTATAGTAGATTTAATCAAATATAGTTAGACGTTATTTGGAAACTTGAGTTGTGAGTTGTTTTCTTATTTATCAAGCATTGTAATTCATGGTTGAATAATGAAGAAGGTGATCTATTTTCTTTTGGAGTTCATATTAGTTGTAGTATATTGATTTTTTTCTAGAAATTGGCTACATTATCTAGTATCATAGCTGGTTTGAGTCTTGAAAAAAATGGCAAGAAGAGGAAGAGGAAGAGGAAGAGGAGGTGGTATTACCCAAATGAATAGAAATATGAAAGATTTTTAGAGGCAAGTATTTGCACTTACTGCAATGATAACCCAGAGAGGAAATTAAGGTGGAGATGACACATATGAAGAAGGAGTTTATGAAGACGAGGAAACGCAAGTGCCACCATTATCTTTTGAAGAAATGATGCTTTGAGCATTAGAAGGAAAGAATGATAGGATAAGAGTTGATGTTTAAGAGTATGGAGGTAGTCTAAAACCAGAGGAGATAATAGACTAGTTGACTAGCATGGGGAAATCATTTGAGTGGAAGGCTATGTCAGTAGAAAATAAGGTAAAATTTACATGCACAAAATGTACAGTTCTTGTTATGTTATGGTGGGATCACCTACAGAAAGAGTGGTCAAGAAAGGGGAAAGAAAGAATTAGGACTTGGAGTAAGATGGAGAAGAAGCTGAAAGATAAATTTCTCCATGTGGATTATGCACAAACCCTTTAAAAAAGGTTGTAGAATTTCAGACAAAACTTACAAACCATGTAAGAATACATAGATGAGTTTTACAAGTTTTCCATTCATGTAGAGCAAGAACAAACTAAGGAAGAAATGGCTACAAGGTATGTAAATGGATTCAAATTTTCTATTCAAGATGAGATAAGCATGCACAGGATTAAGGGCATGGAGGATGTCTATCAATTAGCCTTAAAGGCCGAGGAAAAAAAAATTGTCAAAGTTTTAGGATATCACCTTGGATGAATTGGTGGGCCTCATCCTCTTTTCGGGGATGAGCTAGTTTTAGCCAAGGTAGGAGAGAATATCCTCATGGAGTGGAAAAGAAAGAAGATACGAGACAAGATTACCAAACTCAACAAAGTGGTAGAGGATTTTCTAGGGGCAGAGGATATGTTGGCGATAGAGGATGGGAGGCTCTAAGAAGACCTTTTTTTTATAGATGTGGTGAAGAGGGGAATCGGGATTTTGAATGCTTGCATTATTATACTTATGACAAGAGGTAATTATATGCTCCAAGAGTAAATCTTGTTGAAGATGAACAAGTAAAAGATGAACAGGACCTCGAAATTCCACCAGATGTTTGAGAAAATATGATGATCAAAAGGATGATGATTAATCCAAGAAAGGATATCAAGGTTGATGCATGGTTGCGTACAAATATTTTCACAACAAGATGCAATTTAGGAGGAAAGGTATGTAATGTTATTAATTATGGTGGTAGTTGTGAGAACATGGTTTCAAATGAGATGGTTGAGAAGTTGGGTCTACATTGTAAGAAGAATCCTAACCCTTACTGTATTGCATGGTTTAATAATGGTAATGAAGTTACTATTGATAAGAGATGTTTAATAAGTTTTTCTGTTAGGGAAAGTTATAAGGATGAGATTTGATGTGATGTTATTCCTATGGATGCATGTCATATGCTTCTAGGAAGACCAGGGAGATTTAATAAAAAATAATTTATGACGGGGGAAATAATATTTATACTTTCTGGAAGGATGGCACAAAAATAATTTTGCTACCTCATAAGGAAGAGGTGAAGGATGAAAATATGATTTCTACAAAGTAATTTTTGAAGGAGGAAAAGGAAACTGGGATTATTTATGCAGTGGTCACAAATAAAGAGGAACTTGCAAGTGCACAAATACCAGTAGAAACAACAGAATTAATAGAATAATTTTATGATGTTATTCTTAATGAGCTACCAGATGGATTACCACCCAAAAGAGATATTCAGCAACATATTGATTTGATTCCAGGGTCTTTACTCTCAAATCAAGCGGCTTATAGGATGATCCCGACATTACATGAAGAGTTGTATAGGAAAGTGACAGAGCTCATGAGAAAGGGGTCAGTAAGGGAGAACATGAGTCTATGTGCAACTCCATCTTTATTAACTCCAAATAAGGATGGAACATGGAGAATGTGCACAGATAGCAGAGCAATCAATAAAATTACAATCAACTATATGTTCCCAATACCTAGCCTTGATGATATGATGGAAAATTCTTTTTGGATCTACGTATTTCACCAATATTGATCCTCAAAGTGGTTACCATCATATTCGAATAAGATAAGGATGTGATTGGAAAACAACATTCAATAAAAAAAAATGGATTATATGAGTGGTTTGTGATGTCATTTAGGTTATCCAATGCACCTAGCACTTTTATGAGGCTGATGAACATTATGCTGCGGGAGTATAATGGTATGTTTGTTGTGGTTTATTTTAATGATATCTTGATCTTCAGTAAAACTAAAGAAGAACATTTGAGGCATCTAAGGCTGATATTTGAAGTGTTAAGGAAAGAGAATCTCTATGAAAATATAAATAAGTGCATGTTTATGCAAGAGAGTTTGGTATTCTTGGGTTTCAGAAGATGGGGTAAAAATGGACTCAAAGAAGACAAAGGCAATTATTGAATGGCCTAATAAATGGAGTATAACAAAGGTAACAATATTTCATGGTGTAACAACATTTTACAAAAAGTTTATTAAAAAAATTAGTAGTATTGTAGCACCTAGATTGCACAAATGGAAGGGATTTTTTCTAGAAAAAGGCAACTGAGGATAGTTTTTAGTTCTTGAAGAAGAAGGTGACAGAGGTACCTATTTTAGCACTACCATATTTTGATAAAGATTTTTGAGGTTGATTGTGATGCGTCACATGTGGGTATTTGTTATATCCTAATTTAAGGTGGAAATCTAGTAGCTTTCTTTAGTGAGAAACTGAATGAGGTAAGAAAGAACTACTCTACTTATGATGTGGAATTTTATGCAATTGTACAAGGATTGAGGCATTGGAGGTATTACTTAGTGTGTAAGGAGTTTTTGTTATTTACATACCACATAGATTTTAAGCATGTGAATACACAAAAGAAGTTGAATAATAGGCATGCAAAGTGAATATCATTTTTGCAAGGTTATACTTTTTCTCTAAAACATAAATCAAGAAAAGAAAATCAAGTTGTAGATGCATTGAGTAGGCATGTAACTTTGTTTACCACTATGGAAAATGAGGTGGTGGGTTTTGAAGCAATAAAGGGTTTGTATTATTCTAATTCTAATTTGAAGAATATTCTTAAAAGGTTAAGTCATCCATTGTCAGACAATGCAGGAGATGTTCAGGATGAGCACCTTTTACAGGATGGCTATCTATTCAAGGGACACCAACTATGTATTCCAGTTGGGTCTATGAGAGAAAATATAGTGAAAGAGTTGTATAGTGGAGGATTGGCTAGGCATTTTGGTAAAGATAAGACGATAGCCTTGGTAGTAGAGAAATATTATTGGAAAAAGCTAAAAGAGATGTGGTAAGATATGTGGAGAGGTGTCATTGCCTTGTCATAAATGGTCGTGGATAGATCTGAATATGGATTCTGTTTTGGGATTATTAAAAACAAAATGAGGTAATGAATCAATTTTTTTGGTTTTTGATAGGTTTTCAAAGATGGTTCATTTTATTACCTATAAGAAAATAAGTGATGTGACAGGAGTAGACGATTTGTTTTTCAGAGAAGTTGTTCATTTGCATGGTGTTCCAAAAACCATTACTTTAGATAGGGACACAAGGTTGTTAAGTCACTTAAGGAGGAATTAATGGAAGAATTTGGGAACTCAACTATAGTTCAGTAGTTCTTATCATCCTAAGACTGATGGGAAACAAGAGGTGGTAAATAGGAGTTTGGAAAACCTATTAAGGTGGATAATTGGGGAAAAGCCAAAATAAGGGGAATTAGCATTAGCACAAGATGAGTTTGCATAGAACAGTTTCATAAATAGATCTACAGGAAAGTCTCCATTTTCTATTGTGTATGGGAGTAATCCAAATGGGGTGTTAGATTTGGTACAGCTACCAGTTGATGACATAGTCAATGATGATACAGAAGCATTTTCCGAACATATACAATAATTGTAAGAAGAAGTGTGGAAGAAGTTACGGAATAGTAATGATAAGTATAAGGAAATAAAAGATTTGCACATACAAAGAAAGGCATTTACAATTAGTAAGTTTGTTATGGTATACTTGTAGAAGGAAAGGTTTCCATAAGGAACCTATAATAGGCTGAA